>CM051540.1:22860386-24060386 GCA_028022735.1 Gypaetus barbatus | reverse complement strand
TGTTGTGCCTGTGACTAGGCTGCCCAGGGAAGGTGAAGACCAGCAACAGCTTTCAGGGCTGGCACCTTCCTTGTGGGAGAAGGAGCCGGACGTTTCCCATTTCGGAAAAATGGCTCTGCCGAGAACGGGCACGAGCAGATGTTCCTTCTGTGGGAAAGCACTGATCCCCAGGGCTGTTGTGCCTGTGAATAGGTTGCCCAGGGAAGGTGAAGACCAGCAACAGCTTTCAGGGCTGGCCCCTTCCTTGTGGGAGAAGGAGCTGGACGTTTCCCTTTTCGGAAAAATGGCTCTGCCGAGAATGGGCACGAGCAGATGTTCCGTCTGTGGGAAAGCACTGATCCCCAGGGCTGTTGTGCCTGTGAATAGGTTGCCCAGGGAAGGTGAAGACCAGCAACAGCTTTCAGGGCTGGCACCTTCCTTGTGGGAGAAGGAGCCGGACGTTTCCCATTTCGGAAAATGGCTCTGCCGAGAACGGGTATGAAGAGATGTTCCGTCTCTGGGAAAGCACTGATCCCCAGGGCTGTTGTGCCTGTGACTAGGCTGCCCAGGGAAGGTGAAGACCAGCAACAGCTTTCAAGGCTGGCCCCTTCCTTGTGGGAGAAGGATCCGGACGTTTCCCATTTCGGAAAATGGCTCTGCCGAGAACGGTCACAATTGGATATTCCGTCTCTGGGGAAGCACAGATCCCCAGGGCTGTTGTGCCTGTGAATAGGTTTCCAAGGGAAGGTGAAGACCAGCAACAGCTTTCAGGGCTGGCAACTTCCTTGTGGGAGAATGAGCCGGACGTTCGCCGTTTTGGAAAAATGGCTCTGCGAGAACGGCCACAATTGGATGTTCTGTCTCTGGGAAAGCACTGGTCCCCAGGGCTGTTGTGCCTGTGAATAGGCTGCCCAGGGAAGGTGAAGACCAGCAACAGCTTTCAGGGCTGGCCCCTTCCTTGTGGGAGAATGAGCCGGACGTTCGCCGTTTTGGAAAAATGGCTCTGCGAGAACGGCCACAATGAGATGTTCCGTCTCTGGGAAAGCACTGGTCCCCAGGGCTGTTGTGCCTGTGACTAGGCTGCCCAGGGAAGGTGAAGACCAGCATCAGCTTTCAGGGCTGGCACCTTCCTTGTGGGAGAAGGATTCGGACGTTTCCCATTTTGGAAAACGGCTCTGCCGAGAACGGGTATGAAGAGATGTTCCGTCTGTGGGAAAGCACTGGTCCCCAGGGCTGTTGTGCCTGTGACTAGGCTGCCCAGGGAAGGTGAAGACCAGCAACAGCTTTCAAGGCTGGCCCCTTCCTTGTGGGAGAAGGATCCGGACGTTTCCCATTTTGGAAAACGGCTCTGCCGAGAACGGGTATGAAGAGATGTTCCGTCTGTGGGAAAGCACTGATCCCCAGGGCTGTTGTGCCTGTGAATAGTTTTCCAAGGGAAGGTGAAGACCAGCAACAGCTTTCAGGGCTGGCCCCTTCCTTGTGGGAGAAGGAGCTGGACGTTTCCCATTTCGGAAAAATGGCTCTTCCGAGAACGGCCACAATTGGATGTTCTGTCTCTGTGAAAGCACAGATCCCCATGGCTGTTGTGCCTGTGAATAGGTTTCCAAGGGAAGGTGAAGACCAGCAACAGCTTTCAGGGCTGGCACCTTCCTTGTGGGAGAAGGAGCCGGACGTTCGCCGTTTTGGAAAAATGGCTCTGCGAGAACGGCCACAATGAGATGTTCCGTCTCTGGGAAAGCACTGGTCCCCAGGGCTGTTGTGCCTGTGACTAGGCTGCCCAGGGAAGGTGAAGACCAGCAACAGCTTTCAGGGCTGGCACCTTCCTTGTGGGAGAAGGAGCCGGACGTTTCCCATTTCGGAAAAATGGCTCTGCCGAGAATGGGCACGAGCAGATGTTCCTTCTGTGGGAAAGCACTGATCCCCAGGGCTGTTGTGCCTGTGAATAGGCTGCCCAGGGAAGGTGAAGACCAGCAACAGCTTACAGGGCTGGCCCCTTCCTTGTGGGAGAAGGAGCCGGACGTTTCCCATTTCGGAAATACGCTCTGCCGAGAATGGGCACGAGCAGATGTTCCGTCTGTGGGAAAGCACTGATCCCCAGGGCTGTTGTGCCTGTGAATAGGTTGCCCAGGGAAGGTGAAGACCAGCAACAGCTTTCAGGGCTGGCACCTTCCTTGTGGGAGAAGGAGCCGGACGTTTCCCATTTTGGAAAATGGCTCTGCCGAGAACGGGTATGAAGAGATGTTCCGTCTCTGGGAAAGCACTGATCCCCAGGGCTGTTGTGCCTGTGAATAGGTTTCCAAGGGAAGGTGAAGACCAGCAACAGCTTTCAGGGCTGGCCCCTTCCTTGTGGGAGAAGGAGCCGGACGTTTCCCATTTTGGAAAATGGCTCTGCCGATAACGGCTACGAGGAGATGTTCCGTCTCTGGGAAAGCACTGATCCCCAGGGCTGTTGTGCCTGTGAATAGGTTTCCAAGGGAAGGTGAAGACCAGCAACAGCTTTCAGGGCTGGCACCTTCCTTGTGGGAGAAGGAGCTGGACGTTTCCCTTTTCGGAAAAATGGCTCTGCCGAGAATGGGCACGAGTAGATGTTCCGTCTGTGGGAAAGCACTGATCCCCAGGGCTGTTGTGCCTGTGACTAGGCTGCCCAGGGAAGGTGAAGACCAGCAACAGCTTACAGGGCTGGCCCCTTCCTTGTGGGAGAAGGAGCCGGACGTTTCCCATTTCGGAAATACGCTCTGCCGAGAATGGGCACGAGCAGATGTTCCGTCTGTGGGAAAGCACTGATCCCCAGGGCTGTTGTGCCTGTGAATAGGTTGCCCAGGGAAGGTGAAGACCAGCAACAGCTTTCAGGGCTGGCACCTTCCTTGTGGGAGAAGGAGCCGGACGTTTCCCTTTTCGGAAAAATGGCTCTGCCGAGAACGGGCACGAGGAGATGTTCCGTCTGTGGGAAAGCACTGATCCCCAGGGCTGTTGTGCCTGTGAATAGGTTGCCCAGGGAAGGTGAAGACCAACAACAGCTTTCAGGGCTGGCACCTTCCTTGTGGGAGAAGGAGCCGGACGTTTCCCATTTTGGAAAATGGCTCTGCCGAGAACGGCTACAACGAGATGTTCCGTCTCTGGGAAAGCACTGATCCCCAGGGCTGTTGTGCCTGTGAATAGGCTGCCCAGGGAAGGTGAAGACCAGCAACAGCTTTCAGGGCTGGCCCCTTCCTTGTGGGAGAAGGATCCGGACGTTTCCCATTTTGGAAAACGGCTCTGCCGAGAACGGGTATGAAGAGATGTTCCGTCTGTGGGAAAGCACTGATCCCCAGGGCTGTTGTGCCTGTGAATAGGTTTCCAAGGGAAGGTGAAGACCAGCAACAGCTTTCAAGGCTGGCCCCTTCCTTGTGGGAGAAGGATCCGGACGTTTCCCATTTCGGGAAAATGGCTCTGCCGAGAACGGGTACGATGAGATGTTCCGTCTCTGGGAAAGCACTGATCCCCAGGGCTGTTGTGCCTGTGAATAGTTTTCCAAGGGAAGGTGAACACCAGCAACAGCTTTCAGGGCTGGCCCCTTCCTTGTGGGAGAAGGAGCCGGACGTTTGCCGTTTTGGAAAAATGGCTCTGCGAGAACGGCCACAATGAGATGTTCCGTCTGTGGGAAAGCACTGGTCCCCAGGGCTGTTGTGCCTGTGACCAGGCTGCCCAGGGAAGGTGAAGACCAGCAACAGCTTTCAGGGCTGGCACCTTCCTTGTGGGAGAAGGAGCCGGACGTTTCCCATTTCGGAAAAATGGCTCTGCCGAGAATGGGCACAAGCAGATGTTCCTTCTGTGGGAAAGCACTGATCCCCAGGGCTGTTGTGCCTGTGACTAGGCTGCCCAGGGAAGGTGAAGACCAGCAACAGCTTTCAAGGCTGGCCCCTTCCTTGTGGGAGAAGGATCCGGACGTTTCCCATTTCGGAAAATGGCTCTGCCGAGAACGGTCACAATTGGATATTCCGTCTGTGGGAAAGCACTGATCCCCAGGGCTGTTGTGCCTGTGAATAGGTTTCCAAGGGAAGGTGAAGACCAGCAACAGCTTTCAGGGCTGGCAACTTCCTTGTGGGAGAATGAGCCGGACGTTCGCCGTTTTGGAAAAATGGCTCTGCGAGAACGGCCACAATGAGATGTTCTGTCTCTGGGAAAGCACTGGTCCCCAGGGCTGTTGTGCCTGTGACTAGGCTGCCCAGGGAAGGTGAAGACCAGCAACAGCTTTCAGGGCTGGCCCCTTCCTTGTGGGAGAATGAGCCGGACGTTCGCCGTTTTGGAAAAATGGCTCTGCGAGAACGGCCACAATGAGATGTTCCGTCTCTGGGAAAGCACTGGTCCCCAGGGCTGTTGTGCCTGTGACTAGGCTGCCCAGGGAAGGTGAAGACCAGCATCAGCTTTCAGGGCTGGCCCCTTCCTTGTGGGAGAAGGATTCGGACGTTTCCCATTTTGGAAAACGGCTCTGCCGAGAACGGGTATGAAGAGATGTTCCGTCTGTGGGAAAGCACTGATCCCCAGGGCTGTTGTGCCTGTGAATAGGTTTCCAAGGGAAGGTGAAGACCAGCAACAGCTTTCAGGGCTGGCCCCTTCCTTGTGGGAGAAGGATCCGGACGTTTCCCATTTTGGAAAATGGCTCTGCCGAGAACGGGTACGATGAGATGTTCCGTCTCTGGGAAAGCACTGATCCCCAGGGCTGTTGTGCCTGTGAATAGTTTTCCAAGGGAAGGTGAACACCAGCAACAGCTTTCAGGGCTGGCCCCTTCCTTGTGGGAGAAGGATCCGGACGTTTCCCATTTCGGAAAAATGGCTCTGCCGAGAACGGTCACAATTGGATGTTCCATCTCTGGGAAAGCACAGATCCCCATGGCTGTTGTGCCTGTGAATAGGTTTCCAAGGGAAGGTGAAGACCAGCAACAGCTTTCAGGGCTGGCACCTTCCTTGTGGGAGAAGGAGCCGGACGTTCGCCGTTTTGGAAAAATGGCTCTGCGAGAACGGCCACAATGAGATGTTCCGTCTCTGGGAAAGCACTGGTCCCCAGGGCTGTTGTGCCTGTGACTAGGCTGCCCAGGGAAGGTGAAGACCAGCAACAGCTTTCAGGGCTGGCACCTTCCTTGTGGGAGAAGGAGCCGGACGTTTCCCTTTTCGGAAAACGGCTCTGCCGAGAACGGGTATGAAGAGATGTTCCGTATTTGGGAAAGCACTGATCCCCAGGGCTGTTGTGCCTGTGAATAGGTTTCCAAGGGAAGGTGAAGACCAGCAACAGCTTTCAGGGCTGGCCCCTTCCTTGTGGGAGAAGGAGCCGGACGTTTCCCATTTTGGAAAATGGCTCTGCCGATAACGGATACGAGGAGATGTTCCGTCTCTGGGAAAGCACTGATCCCCAGGGCTGTTGTGCCTGTGAATAGGTTTCCAAGGGAAGGTGAAGACCAGCAACAGCTTTCAGGGCTGGCCCCTTCCTTGTGGGCGAAGGAGCCGGACGTTTCCCATTTCGCAAAAATGGCTCTGCCGAGAATGGGCACGAGCAGATGTTCCGTCTGTGGGAAAGCACTGGTCCCCAGGGCTGTTGTGCCTGTGACTAGGCTGCCCAGGGAAGGTGAAGACCAGCAACAGCTTTCAGGGCTGGCACCTTCCTTGTGGGAGAAGGAGCCGGACGTTTCCCATTTCGGAAAAATGGCTCTGCCGAGAATGGGCACGAGCAGATGTTCCTTCTGTGGGAAAGCACTGATCCCCAGGGCTGTTGTGCCTGTGAATAGGCTGCCCAGGGAAGGTGAAGACCAGCAACAGCTTACAGGGCTGGCCCCTTCCTTGTGGGAGAAGGAGCCGGACGTTTCCCATTTCGGAAATACGCTCTGCCGAGAATGGGCACGAGCAGATGTTCCGTCTCTGGGAAAGCACTGATCCCCAGGGCTGTTGTGCCTGTGAATAGGTTGCCCAGGGAAGGTGAAGACCAGCAACAGCTTTCAGGGCTGGCACCTTCCTTGTGGGAGAAGGAGCCGGACGTTTCCCATTTTGGAAAATGGCTCTGCCGAGAACGGGTATGAAGAGATGTTCCGTCTCTGGGAAAGCACTGATCCCCAGGGCTGTTGTGCCTGTGAATAGGTTTCCAAGGGAAGGTGAAGACCAGCAACAGCTTTCAGGGCTGGCCCCTTCCTTGTGGGAGAAGGAGCCGGACGTTTCCCATTTTGGAAAATGGCTCTGCCGATAACGGCTACGAGGAGATGTTCCGTCTCTGGGAAAGCACTGATCCCCAGGGCTGTTGTGCCTGTGAATAGGTTTCCAAGGGAAGGTGAAGACCAGCAACAGCTTTCAGGGCTGGCACCTTCCTTGTGGGAGAAGGAGCTGGACGTTTCCCTTTTCGGAAAAATGGCTCTGCCGAGAATGGGCACGAGTAGATGTTCCGTCTGTGGGAAAGCACTGATCCCCAGGGCTGTTGTGCCTGTGACTAGGCTGCCCAGGGAAGGTGAAGACCAGCAACAGCTTACAGGGCTGGCCCCTTCCTTGTGGGAGAAGGAGCCGGACGTTTCCCATTTCGGAAATACGCTCTGCCGAGAATGGGCACGAGCAGATGTTCCGTCTGTGGGAAAGCACTGATCCCCAGGGCTGTTGTGCCTGTGAATAGGTTGCCCAGGGAAGGTGAAGACCAGCAACAGCTTTCAGGGCTGGCACCTTCCTTGTGGGAGAAGGAGCCGGACGTTTCCCTTTTCGGAAAAATGGCTCTGCCGAGAACGGGCACGAGGAGATGTTCCGTCTGTGGGAAAGCACTGATCCCCAGGGCTGTTGTGCCTGTGAATAGGTTGCCCAGGGAAGGTGAAGACCAACAACAGCTTTCAGGGCTGGCACCTTCCTTGTGGGAGAAGGAGCCGGACGTTTCCCATTTTGGAAAATGGCTCTGCCGAGAACGGCTACAACGAGATGTTCCGTCTCTGGGAAAGCACTGATCCCCAGGGCTGTTGTGCCTGTGAATAGGCTGCCCAGGGAAGGTGAAGACCAGCAACAGCTTTCAGGGCTGGCCCCTTCCTTGTGGGAGAAGGATCCGGACGTTTCCCATTTTGGAAAACGGCTCTGCCGAGAACGGGTATGAAGAGATGTTCCGTCTGTGGGAAAGCACTGATCCCCAGGGCTGTTGTGCCTGTGAATAGGTTTCCAAGGGAAGGTGAAGACCAGCAACAGCTTTCAAGGCTGGCCCCTTCCTTGTGGGAGAAGGATCCGGACGTTTCCCATTTCGGGAAAATGGCTCTGCCGAGAACGGGTACGATGAGATGTTCCGTCTCTGGGAAAGCACTGATCCCCAGGGCTGTTGTGCCTGTGAATAGTTTTCCAAGGGAAGGTGAACACCAGCAACAGCTTTCAGGGCTGGCCCCTTCCTTGTGGGAGAAGGAGCCGGACGTTTGCCGTTTTGGAAAAATGGCTCTGCGAGAACGGCCACAATGAGATGTTCCGTCTGTGGGAAAGCACTGGTCCCCAGGGCTGTTGTGCCTGTGACTAGGCTGCCCAGGGAAGGTGAAGACCAGCAACAGCTTTCAGGGCTGGCACCTTCCTTGTGGGAGAAGGAGCCGGACGTTTCCCATTTCGGAAAAATGGCTCTGCCGAGAATGGGCACGAGCAGATGTTCCTTCTGTGGGAAAGCACTGATCCCCAGGGCTGTTGTGCCTGTGACTAGGCTGCCCAGGGAAGGTGAAGACCAGCAACAGCTTTCAAGGCTGGCCCCTTCCTTGTGGGAGAAGGATCCGGACGTTTCCCATTTCGGAAAATGGCTCTGCCGAGAACGGTCACAATTGGATATTCCGTCTGTGGGAAAGCACTGATCCCCAGGGCTGTTGTGCCTGTGAATAGGTTTCCAAGGGAAGGTGAAGACCAGCAACAGCTTTCAGGGCTGGCCCCTTCCTTGTGGGAGAAGGATCCGGACGTTTCCCATTTTGGAAAATGGCTCTGCCGAGAACGGGTACGATGAGATGTTCCGTCTCTGGGAAAGCACTGATCCCCAGGGCTGTTGTGCCTGTGAATAGTTTTCCAAGGGAAGGTGAACACCAGCAACAGCTTTCAGGGCTGGCCCCTTCCTTGTGGGAGAAGGAGCCGGACGTTTCCCATTTCGGAAAAATGGCTCTGCCGAGAACGGTCACAATTGGATGTTCCATCTCTGGGAAAGCACAGATCCCCATGGCTGTTGTGCCTGTGAATAGGTTTCCAAGGGAAGGTGAAGACCAGCAACAGCTTTCAGGGCTGGCACCTTCCTTGTGGGAGAAGGAGCCGGACGTTCGCCGTTTTGGAAAAATGGCTCTGCGAGAACGGCCACAATGAGATGTTCCGTCTCTGGGAAAGCACTGGTCCCCAGGGCTGTTGTGCCTGTGACTAGGCTGCCCAGGGAAGGTGAAGACCAGCAACAGCTTTCAGGGCTGGCCCCTTCCTTGTGGGAGAAGGAGCCGGACGTTTCCCTTTTCGGAAAACGGCTCTGCCGAGAACGGGTATGAAGAGATGTTCCGTATTTGGGAAAGCACTGATCCCCAGGGCTGTTGTGCCTGTGAATAGGTTTCCAAGGGAAGGTGAAGACCAGCAACAGCTTTCAGGGCTGGCCCCTTCCTTGTGGGAGAAGGAGCCGGACGTTTCCCATTTTGGAAAATGGCTCTGCCGATAACGGATACGAGGAGATGTTCCGTCTCTGGGAAAGCACTGATCCCCAGGGCTGTTGTGCCTGTGAATAGGTTTCCAAGGGAAGGTGAAGACCAGCAACAGCTTTCAGGGCTGGCCCCTTCCTTGTGGGCGAAGGAGCCGGACGTTTCCCATTTCGCAAAAATGGCTCTGCCGAGAATGGGCACGAGCAGATGTTCCGTCTGTGGGAAAGCACTGATCCCCAGGGCTGTTGTGCCTGTGAATAGGTTGCCCAGGGAAGGTGAAGACCAGCAACAGCTTTCAGGGCTGGCACCTTCCTTGTGGGAGAAGGAGCTGGACGTTTCCCTTTTCGGAAAAATGGCTCTGCCGAGAATGGGCACGAGCAGATGTTCCGTCTGTGGGAAAGCACTGATCCCCAGGGCTGTTGTGCCTGTGAATAGGTTGCCCAGGGAAGGTGAAGACCAGCAACAGCTTACAGGGCTGGCACCTTCCTTGTGGGAGAAGGATCCGGACGTTTCCCATTTTGGAAAATGGCTCTGCCGAGAACGGGTATGAAGAGATGTTCCGTCTCTGGGAAAGCACTGATCCCCAGGGCTGTTGTGCCTGTGAATAGGTTGCCCAGGGAAGGTGAAGACCAGCAACAGCTTTCAAGGCTGGCCCCTTCCTTGTGGGAGAAGGATCCGGACGTTTCCCATTTCGGAAAATGGCTCTGCCGAGAACGGTCACAATTGGATGTTCCATCTCTGGGGAAGCACAGATCCCCAGGGCTGTTGTGCCTGTGAATAGGTTTCCAAGGGAAGGTGAAGACCAGCAACAGCTTTCAGGGCTGGCACCTTCCTTGTGGGAGAATGAGCCTGACGTTCGCCGTTGTGGAAAAATGGCTCTGCGAGAACGGCCACAATGAGATGTTCCGTCTCTGGGAAAGCACTGGTCCCCAGGGCTGTTGTGCCTGTGACTAGGCTGCCCAGGGAAGGTGAAGACCAGCAACAGCTTTCAGGGCTGGCCCCTTCCTTGTGGGAGAATGAGCCGGACGTTCGCCGTTTTGGAAAAATGGCTCTGCGAGAACGGCCACAATGAGATGTTCCGTCTCTGGGAAAGCACTGGTCCCCAGGGCTGTTGTGCCTGTGACTAGGCTGCCCAGGGAAGGTGAAGACCAGCAACAGCTTACAGGGCTGGCCCCTTCCTTGTGGGAGAAGGAGCCGGACGTTTCCCATTTCGGAAATACGCTCTGCCGAGAATGGGCACGAGCAGATGTTCCGTCTCTGGGAAAGCACTGATCCCCAGGGCTGTTGTGCCTGTGAATAGGTTGCCCAGGGAAGGTGAAGACCAGCAACAGCTTTCAGGCCTGGCACCTTCCTTGTGGGAGAAGGAGCCGGACGTTTCCCTTTTCGGAAAAATGGCTCTGCCGAGAATGGGCACGAGGAGATGTTCCGTCTCTGGGAAAGCACTGATCCCCAGGGCTGTTGTGCCTGTGAATAGGTTGCCCAGGGAAGGTGAAGACCAGCAACAGCTTTCAGGGCTGGCACCTTCCTTGTGGGAGAAGGAGCCGGACGTTTCCCATTTTGGAAAATGGCTCTGCCGAGAACGGCTACAACGAGATGTTCCGTCTCTGGGAAAGCACTGATCCCCAGGGCTGTTGTGCCTGTGAATAGGCTGCCCAGGGAAGGTGAAGACCAGCAACAGCTTTCAGGGCTGGCCCCTTCCTTGTGGGAGAAGGAGCCGGACGTTTCCCATTTCGGAAAAATGGCTCTTCCGAGAACGGCCACAATTGGATGTTCCATCTCTGGGAAAGCACAGATCCCCATGGCTGTTGTGCCTGTGAATAGGTTTCCAAGGGAAGGTGAAGACCAGCAACAGCTTTCAGGGCTGGCCCCTTCCTTGTGGGAGAAGGAGCCGGACGTTCGCCGTTTTGGAAAAATGGCTCTGCGAGAACGGCCACAATGAGATCTTCCGTCTCTGGGAAAGCACTGGTCCCCAGGGCTGTTGTGCCTGTGACTAGGCTGCCCAGGGAAGGTGAAGACCAGCAACAGCTTTCAGGGCTGGCACCTTCCTTGTGGGAGAAGGAGCCGGACGTTTCCCTTTTCGGAAAACGGCTCTGCCGAGAACGGGTATGAAGAGATGTTCCGTCTCTGGGAAAGCACTGATCCCCAGGGCTGTTGTGCCTGTGAATAGGTTTGCAAGGGAAGGTGAAGACCAGCAAGAGCTTTCAGGGCTGGCCCCTTCCTTGTGGGAGAAGGAGCCGGACGTTTCCCATTTTGGAAAATGGCTCTGCCGAGAACGGCTACGAGGAGATGTTCCGTCTCTGGGAAGGCACTGATCCCCAGGGCTGTTGTGCCTGTGAATAGGTTTCCAAGGGAAGGTGAAGACCAGCAACAGCTTTCAGGGCTGGCCCCTTCCTTGTGGGAGAAGGAGCCGGACGTTTCCCATTTCGGAAAAATGGCTCTGCCGAGAATGGGCACGAGCAGATGTTCCGTCTCTGGGAAAGCACTGATCCCCAGGGCTGTTGTGCCTGTGAATAGGTTGCCCAGGGAAGGTGAAGACCAGCAACAGCTTTCAGGGCTGGCACCTTCCTTGTGGGAGAAGGAGCCGGACGTTTCCCATTTCGGAAAATGGCTCTGCCGAGAACGGGTATGAAGAGATGTTCCGTCTCTGGGAAAGCACTGATCCCCATGGCTGTTGTGCCTGTGACTAGGCTGCCCAGGGAAGGTGAAGACCAGCAACAGCTTTCAAGGCTGGCCCCTTCCTTGTGGGAGAAGGAGCCGGACGTTTCCCTTTTCGGAAAATGGCTCTGCCGAGAACGGGTACGATGAGATGTTCCGTCTGTGGGAAAGCACTGATCCCCAGGGCTGTTGTGCCTGTGACTAGGCTGCCCAGGGAAGGTGAAGACCAGCAACAGCTTTCAGGGCTGGCCCCTTCCTTGTGGGAGAAGGAGCCGGACGTTCGCCGTTTTGGAAAAATGGCTCTGCGAGAACGGCCACAATGAGATGTTCCGTCTCTGGGAAAGCACTGGTCCCCAGGGCTGTTGTGCCTGTGACTAGGCTGCCCAGGGAAGGTGAAGACCAGCAACAGCTTTCAGGGCTGGCCCCTTCCTTGTGGGAGAATGAGCCGGACGTTCGCCGTTTTGGAAAAATGGCTCTGCGAGAACGGCTACGACGAGATGTTCCGTCTCTGGGAAAGCACTGGTCCCCAGGGCTGTTGTGCCTGTGAATAGGTTTCCAAGGGAAGGTGAAGACCAGCAACAGCTTTCAAGGCTGGCCCCTTCCTTGTGGGAGAAGGATCCGGACGTTTCCCATTTTGGAAAATGGCTCTGCCGAGAACGGCTACAACGAGATGTTCCGTCTGTGGGAAAACACAGATCCCCAGGGCTGTTGTGCCTGTGAATATGCTGCCCAGAGAAGGTGAAGGCCAGCAACAGCTTTCAGGGCTGGCACCTTCCTTGTGGGAGAAGGAGCCGGACGTTTCCCATTTCGGAAAAATGGCTCTGCCGAGAACGGCCACAATTGGATGTTCCATCTCTGGTAAAGCACAGATCCCCATGGCTGTTGTGCCTGTGAATAGGTTTCCAAGGGAAGGTGAAGACCAGCAACAGCTTTCAGGGCTGGCACCTTCCTTGTGGGAGAATGAGCCGGACGTTCGCCGTTTTGGAAAAATGGCTCTGCGAGAACGGCCACAATGAGATGTTCCGTCACTGGGAAAGCACTGGTCCCCAGGGCTGTTGTGCCTGTGACTAGGCTGCCCAGGGAAGGTGAAGACCAGCAACAGCTTTCAGGGCTGGCACCTTCCTTGTGGGAGAAGGAGCCGGACGTTTCCCCTTTCGGAAAACGGCTCTGCCGAGAACGGGTATGAAGAGATGTTCTGTCTCTGGGAAAGCACTGATCCCCAGGGCTGTTGTGCCTGTGAATAGGTTTCCAAGGGAAGGTGAAGACCAGCAACAGCTTTCAGGGCTGGCCCCTTCCTTGTGGGAGAAGGATTCGGACGTTTCCCATTTTGGAAAATGGCTCTGCGAGAACGGCCACAATGAGATGTTCCGTCTCTGGGAAAGCACTGATCCCCAGGGCTGTTGTGCCTGTGAATAGGTTTCCAAGGGAAGGTGAAGACCAGCAACAGCTTTCAGGGCTGGCACCTTCCTTGTGGGAGAAGGAGCCGGATGTTTCCCATTTTGGAAAATGGCTCTGCCGAGAACGGGTACAATGAGATGTTCCGTCTCTGGGAAAGCACAGATCCCCAGGGCTGTTGTGCCTGTGACTAGGCTGCCCAGGGAAGGTGAGGACCAGCAACAGCTTTCAGGGCTGGCACCTTCCTTGTGGGAGAAGGAGCCGGACGTTTCCCATTTCGGAAAATGGCTCTGCCGAGAACGGCCACAATTGGATATTCCGTCTCTGGGAAAGCACTGATCCCCAGGGCTGTTGTGCCTGTGAATAGGTTTCCAAGGGAAGGTGAAGACCAGCAACAGCTTTCAGGGCTGGCACCTTCCTTGTGGGAGAATGAGCCGGACGTTCGCCGTTTTGGAAAAATGGCTCTGCGAGAACGGCCACAATGAGATGTTCCGTCTCTGGGAAAGCACTGGTCCCCAGGGCTGTTGTGCCTGTGACTAGGCTGCCCAGGGAAGGTGAAGACCAGCAACAGCTTTCAGGGCTGGCCCCTTCCTTGTGGGAGAAGGAGCCGGACGTTTCCCATTTCGGAAAAATGGCTCTGCCGAGAATGGGCACGAGCAGATGTTCCGTCTCTGGGAAAGCACTGATCCCCAGGGCTGTTGTGCCTGTGAATAGGTTGCCCAGGGAAGGTGAAGACCAGCAACAGCTTTCAAGGCTGGCCCCTTCCTTGTGGGAGAAGGATCCGGACGTTTCCCATTTTGGAAAATGGCTCTGCCGAGAACGGCTACAACGAGATGTTCCGTCTGTGGGAAAACACAGATCCCCAGGGCTGTTGTGCCTGTGAATATGCTGCCCAGAGAAGGTGAAGGCCAGCAACAGCTTTCAGGGCTGGCACCTTCCTTGTGGGAGAAGGAGCCGGACGTTTCCCATTTCGGAAAAATGGCTCTGCCGAGAACGGCCACAATTGGATGTTCCATCTCTGGTAAAGCACAGATCCCCATGGCTGTTGTGCCTGTGAATAGGTTTCCAAGGGAAGGTGAAGACCAGCAACAGCTTTCAGGGCTGGCACCTTCCTTGTGGGAGAATGAGCCGGACGTTCGCCGTTTTGGAAAAATGGCTCTGCGAGAACGGCCACAATGAGATGTTCCGTCACTGGGAAAGCACTGGTCCCCAGGGCTGTTGTGCCTGTGACTAGGCTGCCCAGGGAAGGTGAAGACCAGCAACAGCTTTCAGGGCTGGCACCTTCCTTGTGGGAGAAGGAGCCGGACGTTTCCCCTTTCGGAAAACGGCTCTGCCGAGAACGGGTATGAAGAGATGTTCTGTCTCTGGGAAAGCACTGATCCCCAGGGCTGTTGTGCCTGTGAATAGGTTTCCAAGGGAAGGTGAAGACCAGCAACAGCTTTCAGGGCTGGCCCCTTCCTTGTGGGAGAAGGATTCGGACGTTTCCCATTTTGGAAAATGGCTCTGCGAGAACGGCCACAATGAGATGTTCCGTCTCTGGGAAAGCACTGATCCCCAGGGCTGTTGTGCCTGTGAATAGGTTGCCCAGGGAAGGTGAAGACCAGCAACAGCTTTCAGGGCTGGCACCTTCCTTGTGGGAGAAGGAGCCGGATGTTTCCCATTTTGGAAAATGGCTCTGCCGAGAACGGGTACAATGAGATGTTCCGTCTCTGGGAAAGCACAGATCCCCAGGGCTGTTGTGCCTGTGACTAGGCTGCCCAGGGAAGGTGAGGACCAGCAACAGCTTTCAGGGCTGGCACCTTCCTTGTGGGAGAAGGATCCGGACGTTTCCCATTTCGGAAAATGGCTCTGCCGAGAACGGCCACAATTGGATATTCCGTCTCTGGGAAAGCACTGATCCCCAGGGCTGTTGTGCCTGTGAATAGGTTTCCAAGGGAAGGTGAAGACCAGCAACAGCTTTCAGGGCTGGCACCTTCCTTGTGGGAGAATGAGCCGGACGTTCGCCGTTTTGGAAAAATGGCTCTGCGAGAACGGCCACAATGAGATGTTCCGTCTCTGGGAAAGCACTGGTCCCCAGGGCTGTTGTGCCTGTGACTAGGCTGCCCAGGGAAGGTGAAGACCAGCAACAGCTTTCAGGGCTGGCCCCTTCCTTGTGGGAGAAGGAGCCGGACGTTTCCCATTTCGGAAAAATGGCTCTGCCGAGAATGGGCACGAGCAGATGTTCCGTCTCTGGGAAAGCACTGATCCCCAGGGCTGTTGTGCCTGTGAATAGGTTGCCCAGGGAAGGTGAAGACCAGCAACAGCTTTCAAGGCTGGCACCTTCCTTGTGGGAGAAGGAGCTGGACGTTTCCCTTTTCGGAAAAATGGCTCTGCCGAGAACGGGCACGACGAGATGTTCCGTCTCTGGGAAAGCACTGATCCCCAGGGCTGTTGTGCCTGTGAATAGGTTTCCAAGGGAAGGTGAAGACCAGCAACAGCTTTCAGGGCTGGCACCTTCCTTGTGGGAGAAGGATCCGGACGTTTCCCATTTTGGAAAATGGCTCTGCCGAGAATGGCTACGACGAGATGTTCCGTCTCTGGGAAAGCACTGATCCCCAGGGCTGTTGTGCCTGTGAATAGGTTTCCAAGGGAAGGTGAAGACCAGCAACAGCTGTCAGGGCTGGCACCTTCCTTGTGGGAGAATGAGCCGGACGTTCGCCGTTTTGGAAAAAGGGCTCTGCGAGAACGGCCACAATGAGATGTTCCGTCTCTGGGAAAGCACTGGTCCCCAGGGCTGTTGTGCCTGTGACTAGGCTGCCCAGGGAAGGTGAAGACCAGCAACAGCTTTCAGGGCTGGCACCTTCCTTGTGGGAGAAGGAGCCGGACGTTTCCCATTTCGGAAAAATGGCTCTGCGAAAACAGGCACGAGGAGATGTTCCGTCTCTGGGAAAGCACTGATCCCCAGGGCTGTTGTTCCTGTGACTAGGCTGCCCAGGGAAGGTGAAGACCAGCAACAGCTTACAGGGCTGGCCCCTTCCTTGTGGGAGAAGGAGCCGGACGTTTCCCTTTTCGGAAATAAGCTCTGCCGAGAATGGGCACGAGCAGATGTTCCGTCTGTGGGAAAGCACTGATCCCCAGGGCTGTTCTGCCTCTGAATAGGTTGCCCAGGGAAGGTGAAGACCAGCAACAGCTTTCAGGGCTGGCACCTTCCTTGTGGGAGAAGGAGCCGGACATTCGCCGTTTTGGAAAAATGGCTCTGCGAGAACGGCCACAATGAGATGTTCCGTCTCTGGGAAAGCACTGGTCCCCAGGGCTGTTGTGCCTGTGAATAGGTTGCCCAGGGAAGGTGAAGACCAGCAACAGCTTTCAGGGCTGGCACCTTCCTTGTGGGAGAAGGGGCTGGACGTTTCCCATTTCGGAAAAATGACTCTGCCGAGAACGGCTGCAACGAGATGTTCCGTCTCTGGGAAAGCACTGATCCCCAGGGCTGTTGTGCCTGTGACTAGGCTGCCCAGGGAAGGTGAAGACCAGCAACAGCTTTCAGGGCTGGCCCCTTCCTTGTGGGAGAAGGATCCGGATGTTTCCCATTTCGGAAGATGGCTCTGCCGAGAACGGCCACAATTGGATATTCCGTCTCTGGGAAAGCACAGATCCCCAGGGCTGTTGTGCCTGTGAATAGGTTTCCAAGGGAAGGTGAAGACCAGCAACAGCTTTCAGGGCTGGCACCTTCCTTGTGGGAGAATGAGCCGGACGTTCGCCGTTTTGGAAAAATGGCTCTGCGAGAACGGCCACAATGAGATGTTCCGTCTCTGGGAAAGCACTGGTCCACAGGGCTGTTGTGCCTGTGAATAGGCTGCCCAGGGAAGGTGAAGACCAGCAACAGCTTTCAGGGCTGGCCCCTTCCTTGTGGGAGAATGAGCCGGACGTTCGCCGTTTTGGAAAAATGGCTCTGCGAGAACGGCCACAATGAGATGTTCCGTCTGTGGGAAAGCACTGGTCCCCAGGGCTGTTGTGCCTGTGACTAGGCTGCCCAGGGAAGGTGAAGACCAGCAACAGCTTTCAGGGCTGGCACCTTCCTTGTGGGAGAAGGATCCGGACGTTTCCCATTTTGGAAAACGGCTCTGCCGAGAACGGGTATGAAGAGATGTTCCGTCTCTGGGAAAGCACTGATCCCCAGGGCTGTTGTGCCTGTGAATAGGTTTCCAAGGGAAGGTGAAGACCAGCAACAGCTTTCAAGGCTGGCCCCTTCCTTGTGGGAGAAGGATCCGGACGTTTCCCATTTTGGAAAATGGCTCTGCCGAGAACGGGTACGATGAGATGTTCCGTCTGTGGGAAAGCACTGATCCCCAGGGCTGTTGTGCCTGTGAATAGGTTTCCAAGGGAAGGTGAAGACCAGCAACAGCTTTCAGGGCTGGCACCTTCCTTGTGGGAGAAGGAGCCGGACGTTTCCCATTTCGGAAAAATGGCTCTTCCGAGAACGGCCACAATTGGATGTTCCGTCTCTGTGAAAGCACAGATCCCCATGGCTGTTGTGCCTGTGAATAGGTTTCCAAGGGAAGGTGAAGACCAGCAACAGCTTTCAGGGCTGGCACCTTCCTTGTGGGAGAATGAGCCGGACGTTCGCCGTTTTGGAAAAATGGCTCTGCGAGAACGGCCACAATGAGATGTTCCGTCTCTGGGAAAACACTGGTCACCAGGGCTGTTGTGCCTGTGACTAGGCTGCCCAGGGAAGGTGAAGACCAGCAACAGCTTTCAGGGCTGGCCCCTTCCTTGTGGGAGAAGGAGCCGGACGTTTCCCATTTCGGAAAAATGGCTCTGCCGAGAATGGGCACGAGCAGATGTTCCGTCTCTGGGAAAGCACTGATCCCCAGGGCTGTTGTGCCTGTGAATAGGTTGCCCAGGGAAGGTGAAGACCAGCAACAGCTTTCAGGGCTGGCACCTTCCTTGTGGGAGAAGGAGCCGGACGTTCGCCGTTTTGGAAAAATGGCTCTGCGAGAACGGCCACAATGAGATGTTCCGTCTCTGGGAAAGCACTGGTCCCCAGGGCTGTTGTGCCTGTGAATAGGTTGCCCAGGGAAGGTGAAGACCAGCAACAGCTTTCAGGGCTTCCACCTTCCTTGTGGGAGAAGGGGCCGGACGTTTCCCATTTCGGAAAAATGGCTCTGCCGAGAACGGCTGCAACGAGATGTTCCGTCTCTGGGAAAGCACTGATCCCCAGGGCTGTTGTGCCTGTGACTAGGCTGCCCAGGGAAGGTGAAGACCAGCAACAGCTTTCAGGGCTGGCCCCTTCCTTGTGGGAGAAGGATCCGGATGTTTCCCTTTTCGGAAAATGGCTCTGCCGAGAACGGCCACAATTGGATATTCCGTCTCTGGGAAAGCACAGATCCCCAGGGCTGTTGTGCCTGTGAATAGGTTTCCAAGGGAAGGTGAAGACCAGCAACAGCTTTCAGGGCTGGCACCTTCCTTGTGGGAGAATGAGCCGGACGTTCGCCGTTTTGGAAAAATGGCTCTGCGAGAACGGCCACAATGAGATGTTCCGTCTCTGGGAAAGCACTGGTCCCCAGGGCTGTTGTGCCTGTGACTAGGCTGCCCAGGGAAGGTGAAGACCAGCAACAGTTTTCAGGGCTGGCCCCTTCCTTGTGGGAGAAGGAGCCGGACGTTCGCCGTTTTGGAAAAATGGCTCTGCGAGAAGGGCCACAATGAGATGTTCCGTCTCTGGGAAAGCACTGGTCCCCAGGGCTGTTGTGCCTGTGACTAGGCTGCCCAGGGAAGGTGAAGACCAGCAACAGCTTTCAGGGCTGGCACCTTCCTTGTGGGAGAAGGATCCGGACGTTTCCCATTTTGGAAAACGGCTCTGCCGAGAACGGGTATGAAGAGATGTTCCGTCTGTGGGAAAGCACTGATCCCCAGGGCTGTTGTGCCTGTGAATAGGTTTCCAAGGGAAGGTGAAGACCAGCAACAGCTTTCAGGGCTGGCACCTTCCTTGTGGGAGAAGGAGCCGGACGTTTCCCATTTCGGAAAAATGGCTCTTCCGAGAACGGCCACAATGAGATGTTCCGTCTGTGGGAAAGCACTGGTCCCCAGGGCTGTTGTGCCTGTGACTAGGCTGCCCAGGGAAGGTGAAGACCAGCAACAGCTTTCAGGGCTGGCCCCTTCCTTGTGGGAGAAGGAGCTGGACGTTTCCCATTTCGGAAAAATGGCTCTGCCGAGAATGGGCACGAGCAGATGTTCCGTCTGTGGGAAAGCACTGATCCCCAGGGCTGTTGTGCCTGTGAATAGGTTGCCCAGGGAAGGTGAAGACCAGCAACAGCTTTCAGGGCTGGCACCTTCCTTGTGGGAGAAGGAGCCGGACGTTTCCCTTTTCGGAAAAATGGCTCTGCCGAGAACGGGCACGACGAGATGTTCCGTCTCTGGGAAAGCACTGATCCCCAGGGCTGTTGTGCCTGTGAATAGGTTTCCAAGGGAAGGTGAAGACCAGCAACAGCTTTCAGGGCTGGCACCTTCCTTGTGGGAGAAGGATCCGGACGTTTCCCATTTTGGAAAATGGCTCTGCCGAGAACGGCTACGACGAGATGTTCCGTCTCTGGGAAAGCACTGATCCCCAGGGCTGTTGTGCCTGTGAATAGGTTTCCAAGGGAAGGTGAAGACCAGCAACAGCTGTCAGGGCTGGCACCTTCCTTGTGGGAGAATGAGCCGGACGTTCGCCGTTTTGGAAACATGGCTCTGCGAGAACGGCCACAATGAGATGTTCCGTCTGTGGGAAATCACTGATCCCCAGGGCTGTTGTGCCTGTGACTAGGCTGCCCAGGGAAGGTGAAGACCAGCAACAGCTTTCAGGGCTGGCACCTTCCTTGTGGGAGAAGGAGCCGGACGTTTCCCATTTCGGAAAAATGGCTCTGCGAAAACAGGCACGAGGAGATGTTCCGTCTCTGGGAAAGCACTGATCCCCAGGGCTGTTGTTCCTGTGACTAGGCTGCCCAGGGAAGGTGAAGACCAGCAACAGCTTACAGGGCTGGCCCCTTCCTTGTGGGAGAAGGAGCCGGACGTTTCCCTTTTCGGAAATAAGCTCTGCCGAGAATGGGCACGAGCAGATGTTCCGTCTGTGGGAAAGCACTGATCCCCAGGGCTGTTGTGCCTCTGAATAGGTTGCCCAGGGAAGGTGAAGACCAGCAACAGCTTTCAGGGCTGGCCCCTTCCTTGTGGGAGAAGGAGCCGGACGTCCCCCTTTTCGGAAAAATGGCTCTGCCGAGAACGGGCACGAGGAGATGTTCCGTCTCTGGGAAAGCACTGATCCCCAGGGCTGTTGTGCCTGTGAATAGGTTGCCCAGGGAAGGTGAAGACCAGCAACAGCTTTCAGGGCTGGCACCTTCCTTGTGGGAGAAGGGGCCGGACGTTTCCCATTTCGGAAAAATGGCTCTGCCGAGAACGGCTGCAACGAGATGTTCCGTCTCTGGGAAAGCACTGATCCCCAGGGCTGTTGTGCCTGTGACTAGGCTGCCCAGGGAAGGTGAAGACCAGCATCAGCTTTCAGGGCTGGCACCTTCCTTGTGGGAGAAGGATCCGGACGTTTCCCATTTTGGAAAACGGCTCCGCCGAGAACGGGTATGAAGAGATGTTCCGTCTGTGGGAAAGCACTGGTCCCCAGGGCTGTTGTGCCTGTGAATAGGTTTCCAAGGGAAGGTGAAGACCAGCAACAGCTTTCAAGGCTGGCACCTTCCTTGTGGGAAAAGGAGCCGGACGTTTCCCATTTTGGAAAATGGCTCTGCGAGAACGGCCACAATGAGATGTTCCGTCTCTGGGAAAGCAGTGATCCCCAGGGCTGTTGTGCCTGTGAATAGGTTTCCAAGGGAAGGTGAAGACCAGCAACAGCTTTCAGGGCTGGCACCTTCCTTGTGGGAGAAGGAGCCGGACGTTTCCCATTTCGGAAAAATGGCTCTTCCGAGAACGGCCACAATTGGATGTTCCGTCTCTGTGAAAGCACAGATCCCCATGGCTGTTGTGCCTGTGAATAGGTTTCCAAGGGAAGGTGAAGACCAGCAACAGCTTTCAGGGCTGGCACCTTCCTTGTGGGAGAAGGAGCCGGACGTTTCCCTTTTCGGAAAAATGGCTCTGCCCAGAATGGGCACGAGCAGATGTTCCGTCTGTGGGAAAGCACTGATCCCCAGGGCTGTTGTGCCTGTGAATAGGTTGCCCAGGGAAGGTGAAGACCAGCAACAGTTTTCAGGGCTGGCACCTTCCTTGTGGGAGAAGGAGCTGGACGTTTCCCTTTTCGGAAAAATGGCTCTGCCGAGAACGGGCACGAGCAGATGTTCCGTCTCTGGGAAAGCACTGATCCCCAGGGCTGTTGTGCCTGTGAATAGGTTTCCAAGGGAAGGTGAAGACCAGCAACAGCTTTCAGGGCTGGCCCCTTCCTTGTGGGAGAAGGAGCCGGACGTTTCCCATTTTGGAAAATGGATCTGCCGAGAACGGCTACGACGAGATGTTCCGTCTCTGGGAAAGCACTGATCCCCAGGGCTGTTGTGCCTGTGAATAGGTTTCCAAGGGAAGGTGAAGACCAGCAACAGCTGTCAGGGCTGGCACCTTCCTTGTGGGAGAATGAGCCCGACGTTCGCCGTTTTGGAAAAATGGCTCTGCGAGAACGGCCACAATGAGATGTTCCGTCTCTGGGAAAGCACTGGTCCCCAGGGCTGTTGTGCCTGTGACTAGGCTGCCCAGGGAAGGTGAAGACCAGCAACAGCTTTCAGGGCTGGCACCTTCCTTGTGGGAGAAGGAGCCGGACGTTTCCCTTTTCGGAAAAATGGCTCTGCGAAAACAGGCACGAGGAGATGTTCCATCTCTGGGAAAGCACTGATCCCCAGGGCTGTTGTGCCTGTGAATAGGCTGCCCAGGGAAGGTGAAGACCAGCAACAGCTTACAGGGCTGGCCCCTTCCTTGTGGGAGAAGGAGCCGGACGTTTCCCTTTTCGGAAATAAGCTCTGCCGAGAATGGGCACGAGCAGATGTTCCGTCTCTGGGAAAGCACTGATCCCCAGGGCTGTTGTGCCTGTGACTAGATTGCCCAGGGAAGGTGAAGACCAGCAACAGCTTTCAGGGCTGGCCCCTTCCTTGTGGGAGAAGGATCCGGACGTTTCCCATTTCGGAAAAATGTCTCTGCCGAGAACGGGCACGACGAGATGTTCCGTCTGTGGGAAAGCACTGATCCCCAGGGCTATGGTGCCTGTGAATAGGTTGCCCAGGGAAAGTGAAGACCAGCAACAGCTTTCAGGGCTGACACCTTCCTTGTGGGATAAGGAGCCGGACGTTTCCCATTTCGGAAAAATGGCTCTGCCGAGAACGGTCACAATTGGATGTTCCATCTCTGTGAAAGCACAGATCCCCAGGGCTGTTGTGCCTGTGAATAGGTTTCCAAGGGAAGGTGAAGACCAGCAACAGCTTTCAGGGCTGGCACCTTCCTTGTGGGAGAATGAGCCGGACGTTCGCCGTTTTGGAAAAATGGCTCTGCGAGAACGGGCACGAGGAGATGTTCCGTCTCTGGGAAAGCACTGGTCCCCAGGGCTGTTGTGCCTGTGACTAGGCTGCCCAGGGAAGGTGAAGACCAGCAACAGCTTTCAGGGCTGGCACCTTCCTTGTGGGAGAAGGAGCCGGACGTTTCCCTTTTCGGAAAACGGCTATGCCGAGAACGGGTATGAAGAGATGTTCCGTCTCTGGGAAAGCACTGATCCCCAGGGCTGTTGTGCCTGTGAATAGGTTTCCAAGGGAAGGTGAAGACCAGCAACAGCTTTCAGGGCTGGCCCCTTCCTTGTGGGAGAAGGAGCCGGACGTTTCCCATTTCGGAAAATTGGGTCTGCTGAGAATGGGCACGAGCAGATGTTCCGTCTGTGGGAAAGCACAGATCCCCAGGGCTGTTGTGCCTGTGAATAGGTTGCCCAGGGAAGGTGAAGACCAGCAACAGCTTTCAGGGCTGGCACCTTCCTTGTGGGAGAAGGAGCTGGACGTTTCCCATTTCGGAAAATGGCTCTGCCGATAACGGCCACCATTGGATATTCCGTATCTGGGAAAGCACAGATCCCGAGGGCTGTTGTGCCTGTGAATAGGTTTCCAAGGGAAGGTGAAGACCAGCAACAGCTTTCAGGGCTGGCCCCTTCCTTGTGGGAGAAGGATCCGGACGTTCACCGTTTTGGAAAAATGGCTCTTCGAGAACGGCCACAATGAGATGTTCCGTCTCTGGGAAAGCACTGGTCCCCAGGGCTGTTGTGCCTGTGACTAGGCTGCCCAGGGAAGGTGAAGACCAGCAATAGCTTTCAGGGCTGGCACCTTCCTTGTGGGAGAATGAGCCGGACGTTCGCCGTTTTGGAAAAATGCCTCTTCGAGAATGGGCACGATGAGATGTTCCGTCTCTGGGAAAGCACTGGTCCCCAGGGCTGTTGTGCCTGTGACTAGGCTGCCCAGGGAAGGTGAAGACCAGCAACAGCTTTCAGGGCTGGCCCCTTCCTTGTGGGAGAAGGATCCGGACGTTTCCCATTTTGGAAAACGGCTCTGCGAAGAACGGGTATGAAGAGATGTTCCGTCTCTGGGAAAGCACTGATCCCCAGGGCTGTTGTGCCTGTGAATAGGTTTCCAAGGGAAGGTGAAGACCAGCAACAGCTTTCAGGGCTGGCACCTTCCTTGTGGGAGAAGGTGCCGGACGTTTCCCTTTTCGGAAATAAGCTCTGCCGAGAATGGGCACGAGCAGATGTTCCGTCTGTGGGAAAGCACTGATCCCCAGGGCTGTTGTGCCTCTGAATAGGTTGCCCAGGGAAGGTGAAGACCAGCAACAGCTTTCAGGGCTGGCCCCTTCCTTGTGGGAGAAGGATCCGGACGTTTCCCATTTCGGAAAAATGGCTCTGCCGAGAACGGGCACGAGGAGATGTTCCGTCTCTGGGAAAGCACTGATCCCCAGGGCTGTTGTGCCTGTGAATAGGTTGCCCAGGGAAGGTGAAGACCAGCAACAGCTTTCAGGGCTGGCACCTTCCTTGTGGGAGAAGGGGCCGGACGTTTCCCATTTCGGAAAAATGGCTCTGCCGAGAACGGCTGCAACGAGATGTTCCGTCTCTGGGAAAGCACTGATCCCCAGGGCTGTTGTGCCTGTGACTAGGCTGCCCAGGGAAGGTGAAGACCAGCAACAGCTTTCAGGGCTGGCCCCTTCCTTGTGGGAGAAGGAGCCGGACGTTTCCCATTTCGGAAAATGGCTCTGCCGAGAACGGCCACAATTGGATATTCCGTCTCTGGGAAAGCACAGATCCCCAGGACTGTTGTGCCTGTGAATAGGTTTCCAAGGGAAGGTGAAGACCAGCAACAGCTTTCAGGGCTGGTACCTTCCTTGTGGGAGAATGAACCGGACGTTCGCCGTTTTGGAAAAATGGCTCTGCGAGAACGGCCACAATGAGATGTTCCGTCTCTGGGAAAGCACTGGTCCCCAGGGCTGTTGTGCCTGTGACTAGGCTGCCCAGGGAAGGTGAAGACCAGCATCAGCTTTCAGGGCTGGCACCTTCCTTGTGGGAGAAGGATCCGGACGTTTCCCATTTTGGAAAACGGCTCCGCCGAGAACGGGTATGAAGAGATGTTCCGTCTCTGGGAAAGCACTGATCCCCAGGGCTGTTGTGCCTGTGAATAGGTTTCCAAGGGAAGGTGAAGACCAGCAACAGCTTTCAAGGCTGGCACCTTCCTTGTGGGAGAATGATGCGGACGTTTCCCATTTTGGAAAATGGCTCTGCGAGAACGGCCACAATGAGATGTTCCGTCTCTGGGAAAGCAGTGATCCCCAGGGCTGTTGTGCCTGTGAATAGGTTTCCAAGGGAAGGTGAAGACCAGCAACAGCTTTCAGGGCTGGCACCTTCCTTGTGGGAGAAGGAGCCGGACGTTTCCCATTTCGGAAAAATGGCTCTTCCGAGAACGGCCACAATTGGATGTTCCGTCTCTGTGAAAGCACAGATCCCCATGGCTGTTGTGCCTGTGAATAGGTTTCCAAGGGAAGGTGAAGACCAGCAACAGCTTTCAGGGCTGGCCCCTTCCTTGTGGGAGAAGGAGCCGGACGTTTCCCATTTTGGAAAATGGCTCTGCCGAGAACGGCTACGACGAGATGTTCCGTCTCTGGGAAAGCACTGATCCCCAGGGCTGTTGTGCCTGTGAATAGGTTTCCAAGGGAAGGTGAAGACCAGCAACAGCTGTCAGGGCTGGCACCTTCCTTGTGGGAGAATGAGCCCGACGTTCGCTGTTTTGGAAAAATGGCTCTGCGAGAACGGCCACAATGAGATGTTCCGTCTCTGGGAAAGCACTGGTCCCCAGGGCTGTTGTGCCTGTGACTAGGCTGCCCAGGGAAGGTGAAGACCAGCAACAGCTTTCAGGGCTGGCACCTTCCTTGTGGGAGAAGGAGCCGGACGTTTCCCATTTCGGAAAAATGGCTCTGCGAAAACAGGCACGAGGAGATGTTCCATCTCTGGGAAAGCACTGATCCCCAGGGCTGTTGTGCCTGTGAATAGGCTGCCCAGGGAAGGTGAAGACCAGCAACAGCTTACAGGGCTGGCCCCTTCCTTGTGGGAGAAGGATCCGGACGTTTCCCATTTCGGAAAAATGTCTCTGCCGAGAACGGGCACGACGAGATGTTCCGTCTCTGGGAAAGCACTGATCCCCAGGGCTATGGTGCCTGTGAATAGGTTGCCCAGGGAAGGTGAAGACCAGCAACAGCTTTCAGGGCTGGCACCTTCCTTGTGGGAGAAGGAGCCGGACGTTTCCCATTTCGGAAAAATGGCTCTGCCGAGAACGGTCACAATTGGATGTTCCATCTCTGTGAAAGCACAGATCCCCAGGGCTGTTGTGCCTGTGAATAGGTTTCCAAGGGAAGGTGAAGACCAGCAACAGCTTTCAGGGCTGGCACCTTCCTTGTGGGAGAATGAGCCGGACGTTCGCCGTTTTGGAAAAATGGCTCTGCGAGAACGGCCACAATGAGATGTTCCGTCTCTGGGAAAGCACTGGTCCCCAGGGCTGTTGTGCCTGTGACTAGGCTGCCCAGGGAAGGTGAAGACCAGCAACAGCTTTCAGGGCTGGCCCCTTCCTTGTGGGAGAAGGAGCCAGACGTTTCCCTTTTCGGAAAACGGCTATGCCGAGAACGGGTATGAAGAGATGTTCCGTCTCTGGGAAAGCACTGATCCCCAGGGCTGTTGTGCCTGTGAATAGGTTTCCAAGGGAAGGTGAAGACCAGCAACAGCTTACAGGGCTGGCCCCTTCCTTGTGGGAGAAGGATCCGGACGTTTCCCTTTTCGGAAATAAGCTCTGCCGAGAACGGGCACGAGCAGATGTTCCGTCTGTGGGAAAGCACTGATCCCCAGGGCTGTTGTGCCTGTGACTAGGCTGCCCAGGGAAGGTGAAGACCAGCAACAGCTTTCAGGGCTGGCCCCTTCCTTGTGGGAGAAGGATCCGGACGTTTCCCTTTTCGGAAAACGGCTCTGCCGAGAACGGGTATGAGGAGACGTTCCGTCTCTGGGAAAGCACTGATCCCCAGGTCTGTTGTGCCTGTGAATAGGTTTCCAAGGGAAGGTGAAGACCAGCAACAGCTTTCAGGGCTGGCCCCTTCCTTGTGGGAGAAGGAGCCGGACGTTTCCCATTTCGGAAAATTGGGTCTGCTGAGAATGGGCACGAGCAGATGTTCCGTCTGTGGGAAAGCACAGATCCCCAGGGCTGTTGTGCCTGTGAATAGGTTGCCCAGGGAAGGTGAAGACCAGCAACAGCTTTCAGGGCTGGCACCTTCCTTGTGGGAGAAGGAGCTGGACGTTTCCCATTTCGGAAAATGGCTCTGCGGAGAACGGCCACCATTGGATATTCCGTATCTGGGAAAGCACAGATCCCGAGGGCTGTTGTGCCTGTGAATAGGTTTCCAAGGGAAGGTGAAGACCAGCAACAGCTTTCAGGGCTGGCCCCTTCCTTGTGGGAGAAGGATCCGGACGTTCACCGTTTTGGAAAAATGGCTCTGCGAGAACGGCCACAATGAGATGTTCCGTCTCTGGGAAAGCACTGGTCCCCAGGGCTGTTGTGCCTGTGACTAGGCTGCCCAGGGAAGGTGAAGACCAGCAACAGCTTTCAGGGCTGGCACCTTCCTTGTGGGAGAAGGATCCGGAAGTTTCCCATTTTGGAAAACGGCTCTGCGAAGAACGGGTATGAAGAGATGTTCCGTCTCTGGGAAAGCACTGATCCCCAGGGCTGTTGTGCCTGTGAATAGGTTTCCAAGGGAAGGTGAAGACCAGCAACAGCTTTCAGGGCTGGCACCTTCCTTGTGGGAGAATGAGCCGGACGTTCGCCGTTTTGGAAAAATGGCTCTGCGAGAAGGGCCACAATGAGATGTTCCGTCTCTGGGAAAGCACTGGTCCCCAGGGCTGTTGTGCCTGTGAATAGGTTTCCAAGGGAAGGTGAAGACCAGCAACAGCTTTCAGGGCTGGCACCTTCCTTGTGGGAGAATGAGCCGGACGTTCGCCGTTTTGGAAAAATGGCTCTGCGAGAACGGCCACAATGAGATGTTCCGTCTCTGGGAAAGCACTGGTCCCCAGGGCTGTTGTGCCTGTGACTAGGCTGCCCAGGGAAGGTGAAGACCAGCAACAGCTTTCAGGGCTGGCCCCTTCCTTGTGGGAGAAGGAGCCGGACGTTTCCCTTTTCGGAAATAAGCTCTGCCGTGAATGGGCACGAGCAGATGTTCCGTCTGTGGGAAAGCACTGATCCCCAGGGCTGTTGTGCCTGTGAATAGGTTGCCCAGGGAAGGTGAAGACCAGCAACAGCTTTCAGGGCTGGCACCTTCCTTGTGGGAGAAGGAGCCGGACGTTTCCCATTTCGGATAAATGGCTCTGCCGAGAAAGGGCACGAGGAGATGTTCCGTCTCTGGGAAAGCACTGATCCCCAGGGCTGTTGTGCCTGTGAATAGGTTGCCCAGGGAAGGTGAAGACCAGCAACAGCTTACAGGGCTGGCACCTTCCTTGTGGGAGAAGGAGCCGGACGTTTCCCATTTTGGAAAATGGCTCTGCCAAGAACGGCTACAACGAGATGTTCCGTCTCTGGGAAAGCACTGATCCCCAGGGCTGTTGTGCCTGTGACTAGGCTGCCCAGGGAAGGTGAAGACCAGCAACAGCTTTCAGGGCTGGCCCCTTCCTTGTGGGAGAAGGAGCCGGACGTTTCCCATTTTGGAAAATGGCTCTGCCGAGAACAGCTACGACGAGATGTTCCGTCTCTGGGAAAGCACTGATCCCCAGGGCTGTTGTGCCTGTGAATAGGTTTCCAAGGGAAGGTGAAGACCAGCAACAGCTTTCAGGGCTGGCCCCTTCCTTGTGGGAGAAGGAGCCGGACGTTTCCCTTTTCGGAAAATGGCTCTGCCGAGAACGGCCACCATTGGATATTCCGTCTCTGGGAAAGCACAGATCCCCAGGGCTGTTGTGCCTGTGAATAGGTTTCCAAGGGAAGGTGAAGACCAGCAACAGCTTTCAGGGCTGGCACCTTCCTTGTGGGAGAAGGAGCCGGACGTTCGCCGTTTTGGAAAAATGGCTCTGCGAGAACGGCCACAATGAGATGTTCCATCTCTGGGAAAGCACTGGTCCCCAGGGCTGTTGTGCCTGTGACTAGGCTGCCCAGGGAAGGTGAAGACCAGCAACAGCTTTCAGGGCTGGCCCCTTCCTTGTGGGAGAAGGAGCCGGACGTTTCCCTTTTCGGAAATAAGCTCTGCCGAGAACGGGCACGAGCAGATGTTCCGTCTGTGGGAAAGCACTGATCCCCAGGGCTGTTGTGCCTGTGACTAGGCTGCCCAGGGAAGGTGAAGACCAGCAACAGCTTTCAGGGCTGGCCCCTTCCTTGTGGGAGAAGGAACCGGACGTTCACCGTTTTGGAAAAATGGCTCTGCGAGAACGGCCACAATGAGATGTTCCGTCTCTGGGAAAGCACTGGTCCCCAGGGCTGTTGTGCCTGTGACTAGGCTGCCCAGGGAAGGTGAAGACCAGCAACAGCTTTCAGGGCTGGCCCCTTCCTTGTGGGAGAAGGAGCCGGACGTTTCCCTTTTCGGAAAAAAGGCTCTGCCGAGAACGGGTATGAAGAGATGTTCCGTCTCTGGGAAAGCACTGATCCCCAGGGCTGTTGTGCCTGTGAATAGGTTTCCAAGGGAAGTTGAAGACCAGCAACAGCTTACAGGGCTGGCCCCTTCCTTGTGGGAGAAGGATCCGGACGTTTCCCTTTTCGGAAATAAGCTCTGCCGAGAACGGGCACGAGCAGATGTTCCGTCTGTGGGAAAGCACTGATCCCCAGGGCTGTTGTGCCTGTGACTAGGCTGCCCAGGGAAGGTGAAGACCAGCAACAGCTTTCAGGGCTGGCCCCTTCCTTGTGGGAGAAGGAACCGGACGTTTCCCTTTTCGGAAAACGGCTCTGCCGAGAACGGGTATGAGGAGACGTTCCGTCTCTGGGAAAGCACTGATCCCCAGGTCTGTTGTGCCTGTGAATAGGTTTCCAAGGGAAGGTGAAGACCAGCAACAGCTTTCAGGGCTGGCCCCTTCCTTGTGGGAGAAGGAGCCGGACGTTTCCCATTTCGGAAAATTGGGTCTGCTGAGAATGGGCACGAGCAGATGTTCCGTCTGTGGGAAAGCACAGATCCCCAGGGCTGTTGTGCCTGTGAATAGGTTGCCCAGGGAAGGTGAAGACCAGCAACAGCTTTCAGGGCTGGCACCTTCCTTGTGGGAGAAGGAGCTGGACGTTTCCCATTTCGGAAAATGGCTCTGCGGAGAACGGCCACCATTGGATATTCCGTATCTGGGAAAGCACAGATCCCGAGGGCTGTTGTGCCTGTGAATAGGTTTCCAAGGGAAGGTGAAGACCAGCAACAGCTTTCAGGGCTGGCCCCTTCCTTGTGGGAGAAGGATCCGGACGTTCACCGTTTTGGAAAAATGGCTCTGCGAGAACGGCCACAATGAGATGTTCCGTCTCTGGGAAAGCACTGGTCCCCAGGGCTGTTGTGCCTGTGACTAGGCTGCCCAGGGAAGGTGAAGACCAGCAACAGCTTTCAGGGCTGGCACCTTCCTTGTGGGAGAAGGATCCGGAAGTTTCCCATTTTGGAAAACGGCTCTGCGAAGAACGGGTATGAAGAGATGTTCCGTCTCTGGGAAAGCACTGATCCCCAGGGCTGTTGTGCCTGTGAATAGGTTTCCAAGGGAAGGTGAAGACCAGCAACAGCTTTCAAGGCTGGCCTCTTCCTTGTGGGAGAAGGATCCGGACGTTTCCCCTTTCGGAAAATGGCTCTGCCGAGAACGGGCACGAGGAGATGTTCCGTCTCTGGGAAAGCACTGATCCCCAGGGCTGTTGTGCCTGTGAATAGGTTTCCAAGGGAAGGTGAAGACCAGCAACAGCTTTCAGGGCTGGCACCTTCCTTGTGGGAGAAGGAGCCGGACGTTTCCCATTTCGGATAAATGGCTCTGCGAGAACGGCCACAATGAGATGTTCCGTCTGTGGGAAAGCACTGGTCCCCAGGGCTGTTGTGCCTGTGACTAGGCTGCCCAGGGAAGGTGAAGACCAGCAACAGCTTTCAGGGCTGGCACCTTCCTTGTGGGAGAAGGAGCCGGACGTTTCCCATTTCGGAAAAATGGCTCTGCCGAGAATGGGCACGAGCAGATGTTCCGTCTGTGGGAAAGCACTGATCCCCAGGGCTGTTGTGCCTGTGACTAGGCTGCCCAGGGAAGGTGAAGACCAGCAACAGCTTTCAGGGCTGGCCCCTTCCTTGTGGGAGAAGGAGCTGGACGTTTCCCTTTTCGGAAAAATGGCTCTGCCGAGAACGGGCACGACGAGATGTTCCGTCTCTGGGAAAGCACTGATCCCCATGGCTGTTGTGCCTGTGAATAGGTTTCCAAGGGAAGGTGAAGACCAGCAACAGCTTTCAGGGGTGGCCCCTTCCTTGTGGGAGAAGGAGCCGGACGTTTCCCATTTTGGAAAATGGCTCTGCCGAGAACGTCTACGATGAGATGTTCCGTCTCTGGGAAAGCACTGATCCCCAGGGCTGTTGTGCCTGTGAATAGGTTTCCAAGGGAAGGTGAAGACCAGCAACAGCTTTCAGGGCTGGCACCTTCCTTGTGGGAGAATGAGCCGGACGTTCGCCGTTTTGGAAAAATGGCTCTGCGAGAAGGGCCTCAATGAGATGTTCCGTCTCTGGGAAAGCACTGGTCCCCAGGGCTGTTGTGCCTGTGACTAGGCTGCCCAGGGAAGGTGAAGACCAGCAACAGCTTTCAGGGCTGGCACCTTCCTTGTGGGAGAAGGAGCCGGACGTTCGCCGTTTTGGAAAAATGGCTCTGCGAGAACGGCCACAATGAGATGTTCCGTCTCTGGGAAAGCACTGGTCCCCAGGGCTGTTGTGCCTGTGACTAGGCTGCCCAGGGAAGGTGAAGACCAGCAACAGCTTTCAGGGCTGGCCCCTTCCTTGTGGGAGAAGGAGCCGGACGTTTCCCTTTTCGGAAATAAGCTCTGCCGAGAATGGGCACGAGCAGATGTTCCGTCTGTGGGAAAGCACTGATCCCCAGGGCTGTTGTGCCTGTGAATAGGTTGCCCAGGGAAGGTGAAGACCAGCAACAGCTTTCAGGGCTGGCACCTTCCTTGTGGGAGAATGAGCCGGACGTTTCCCATTTCGGATAAATGGCTCTGCCGAGAAAGGGCACGAGGAGATGTTCCGTCTCTGGGAAAGCACTGATCCCCAGGGCTGTTGTGCCTGTGAATAGGTTGCCCAGGGAAGGTGAAGACCAGCAACAGCTTACAGGGCTGGCACCTTCCTTGTGGGAGAAGGAGCCGGACGTTTCCCATTTTGGAAAATGGCTCTGCCAAGAACGGCTACAACGAGATGTTCCGTCTCTGGGAAAGCACTGATCCCCAGGGCTGTTGTGCCTGTGACTAGGCTGCCCAGGGAAGGTGAAGACCAGCAACAGCTTTCAGGGCTGGCCCCTTCCTTGTGGGAGAAGGAGCCGGACGTTTCCCATTTTGGAAAATGGCTCTGCCGAGAACAGCTACGACGAGATGTTCCGTCTCTGGGAAAGCACTGATCCCCAGGGCTGTTGTGCCTGTGAATAGGTTTCCAAGGGAAGGTGAAGACCAGCAACAGCTTTCAGGGCTGGCCCCTTCCTTGTGGGAGAAGGAGCCGGACGTTTCCCTTTTCGGAAAATGGCTCTGCCGAGAACGGCCACCATTGGATATTCCGTCTCTGGGAAAGCACAGATCCCCAGGGCTGTTGTGCCTGTGAATAGGTTTCCAAGGGAAGGTGAAGACCAGCAACAGCTTTCAGGGCTGGCACCTTCCTTGTGGGAGAAGGAGCCGGACGTTCGCCGTTTTGGAAAAATGGCTCTGCGAGAACGGCCACAATGAGATGTTCCATCTCTGGGAAAGCACTGGTCCCCAGGGCTGTTGTGCCTGTGACTAGGCTGCCCAGGGAAGGTGAAGACCAGCAACAGCTTTCAGGGCTGGCCCCTTCCTTGTGGGAGAAGGAGCCGGACGTTTCCCTTTTCGGAAATAAGCTCTGCCGAGAACGGGCACGAGCAGATGTTCCGTCTGTGGGAAAGCACTGATCCCCAGGGCTGTTGTGCCTGTGACTAGGCTGCCCAGGGAAGGTGAAGACCAGCAACAGCTTTCAGGGCTGGCCCCTTCCTTGTGGGAGAAGGAACCGGACGTTTCCCTTTTCGGAAAACGGCTCTGCCGAGAACGGGTATGAGGAGACGTTCCGTCTCTGGGAAAGCACTGATCCCCAGGTCTGTTGTGCCTGTGAATAGGTTTCCAAGGGAAGGTGAAGACCAGCAACAGCTTTCAGGGCTGGCCCCTTCCTTGTGGGAGAAGGAGCCGGACGTTTCCCATTTCGGAAAATTGGGTCTGCTGAGAATGGGCACGAGCAGATGTTCCGTCTGTGGGAAAGCACAGATCCCCAGGGCTGTTGTGCCTGTGAATAGGTTGCCCAGGGAAGGTGAAGACCAGCAACAGCTTTCAGGGCTGGCACCTTCCTTGTGGGAGAAGGAGCTGGACGTTTCCCATTTCGGAAAATGGCTCTGCCGAGAACGGCCACCATTGGATATTCCGTATCTGGGAAAGCACAGATCCCGAGGGCTGTTGTGCCTGTGAATAGGTTTCCAAGGGAAGGTGAAGACCAGCAACAGCTTTCAGGGCTGGCCCCTTCCTTGTGGGAGAAGGATCCGGACGTTCACCGTTTTGGAAAAATGGCTCTGCGAGAACGGCCACAATGAGATGTTCCGTCTCTGGGAAAGCACTGGTCCCCAGGGCTGTTGTGCCTGTGACTAGGCTGCCCAGGGAAGGTGAAGACCAGCAACAGCTTTCAGGGCTGGCACCTTCCTTGTGGGAGAAGGATCCGGAAGTTTCCCATTTTGGAAAACGGCTCTGTGAAGAACGGGTATGAAGAGATGTTCCGTCTCTGGGAAAGCACTGATCCCCAGGGCTGTTGTGCCTGTGAATAGGTTTCCAAGGGAAGGTGAAGACCAGCAACAGCTTTCAAGGCTGGCCTCTTCCTTGTGGGAGAAGGAACCGGACGTTTCCCATTTCGGAAAATGGCTCTGCCGAGAACGGGCACGACGAGATGTTCCGTCTCTGGGAAAGCACTGATCCCCAGGGCTGTTGTGCCTGTGAATAGGTTTCCAAGGGAAGGTGAAGACCAGCAACAGCTTTCAGGGCTGGCACCTTCCTTGTGGGAGAAGGAGCCGGACGTTCGCCGTTTTGGAAAAATGGCTCTGCGAGAACGGCCACAATGAGATGTTCCATCTCTGGGAAAGCACTGGTCCCCAGGGCTGTTGTGCCTGTGACTAGGCTGCCCAGGGAAGGTGAAGACCAGCAACAGCTTTCAGGGCTGGCCCCTTCCTTGTGGGAGAAGGAGCCGGACGTTTCCCTTTTCGGAAATAAGCTCTGCCGAGAACGGGCACGAGCAGATGTTCCGTCTGTGGGAAAGCACTGATCCCCAGGGCTGTTGTGCCTGTGACTAGGCTGCCCAGGGAAGGTGAAGACCAGCAACAGCTTTCAGGGCTGGCCCCTTCCTTGTGGGAGAAGGAACCGGACGTTTCCCTTTTCGGAAAACGGCTCTGCCGAGAACGGGTATGAGGAGACGTTCCGTCTCTGGGAAAGCACTGATCCCCAGGTCTGTTGTGCCTGTGAATAGGTTTCCAAGGGAAGGTGAAGACCAGCAACAGCTTTCAGGGCTGGCCCCTTCCTTGTGGGAGAAGGAGCCGGACGTTTCCCATTTCGGAAAATTGGGACTGCTGAGAATGGGCACGAGCAGATGTTCCGTCTGTGGGAAAGCACAGATCCCCAGGGCTGTTGTGCCTGTGAATAGGTTGCCCAGGGAAGGTGAAGACCAGCAACAGCTTTCAGGGCTGGCACCTTCCTTGTGGGAGAAGGAGCTGGACGTTTCCCATTTCGGAAAATGGCTCTGCCGAGAACGGCCACCATTGGATATTCCGTATCTGGGAAAGCACAGATCCCGAGGGCTGTTGTGCCTGTGAATAGGTTTCCAAGGGAAGGTGAAGACCAGCAACAGCTTTCAGGGCTGGCCCCTTCCTTGTGGGAGAAGGATCCGGACGTTCACCGTTTTGGAAAAATGGCTCTGCGAGAACGGCCACAATGAGATGTTCCGTCTCTGGGAAAGCACTGGTCCCCAGGGCTGTTGTGCCTGTGACTAGGCTGCCCAGGGAAGGTGAAGACCAGCAACAGCTTTCAGGGCTGGCACCTTCCTTGTGGGAGAAGGATCCGGAAGTTTCCCATTTTGGAAAACGGCTCTGCGAAGAACGGGTATGAAGAGATGTTCCGTCTCTGGGAAAGCACTGATCCCCAGGGCTGTTGTGCCTGTGAATAGGTTTCCAAGGGAAGGTGAAGACCAGCAACAGCTTTCAAGGCTGGCCTCTTCCTTGTGGGAGAAGGATCCGGACGTTTCCCATTTCGGAAAATGGCTCTGCCGAGAACGGGCACGACGAGATGTTCCGTCTCTGGGAAAGCACTGATCCCCAGGGCTGTTGTGCCTGTGAATAGGTTTCCAAGGGAAGGTGAAGACCAGCAACAGCTTTCAGGGCTGGCACCTTCCTTGTGGGAGAAGGAGCCGGACGTTCGCCGTTTTGGAAAAATGGCTCTGCGAGAACGGCCACAATGAGATGTTCCGTCTGTGGGAAAGCACTGGTCCCCAGGGCTGTTGTGCCTGTGACTAGGCTGCCCAGGGAAGGTGAAGACCAGCAACAGCTTTCAGGGCTGGCACCTTCCTTGTGGGAGAAGGAGCCGGACGTTTCCCTTTTCGGAAAAATGGCTCTGCCGAGAATGGGCACGAGCAGATGTTCCGTCTGTGGGAAAGCACTGATCCCCAGGGCTGTTGTGCCTGTGACTAGGCTGCCCAGGGAAGGTGAAGACCAGCAACAGCTTTCAGGGGTGGCCCCTTCCTTGTGGGAGAAGGAGCCGGACGTTTCCCTTTTCGGAAAATGGCTCTGCCGAGAACGGCCACAATTGGATATTCCGTCTCTGGGAAAGCACAGATCACCAGGGCTGTTGTGCCTGTGAATAGGTTTCCAAGGGAAGGTGAAGACCAGCAACAGCTTTCAGGGCTGGCACCTTCCTTGTGGGAGAAGGAGCCGGACGTTCGCCGTTTTGGAAAAATGGCTCTGCGAGAACGGCCACAATGAGATGTTCCATCTCTGGGAAAGCACTGGTCCCCAGGGCTGTTGTGCCTGTGACTAGGCTGCCCAGGGAAGGTGAAGACCAGCAACAGCTTTCAGGGCTGGCCCCTTCCTTGTGGGAGAAGGAGCCGGACGTTTCCCTTTTCGGAAATAAGCTCTGCTGAGAATGGGCACGAGCAGGTGTTCCGTCTGTGGGAAAGCACTGATCCCCAGGGCTGTTGTGCCTGTGAATAGGTTGCCCAGGGAAGGTGAAGACCAGCAACAGCTTTCAGGGCTGGCACCTTCCTTGTGGGAGAAGGAGCCGGACGTTTCCCATTTCGGATAAATGGCTCTGCCGAGAAAGGGCACGAGGAGATGTTCCGTCTCTGGGAAAGCACTGATCCCCAGGGCTGTTGTGCCTGTGAATAGGTTGCCCAGGGAAGGTGAAGACCAGCAACAGCTTACAGGGCTGGCACCTTCCTTGTGGGAGAAGGAGCCGGACGTTTCCCATTTTGGAAAATGGCTCTGCCAAGAACGGCTACAACGAGATGTTCCGTCTCTGGGAAAGCACTGATCCCCAGGGCTGTTGTGCCTGTGACTAGGCTGCCCAGGGAAGGTGAAGACCAGCAACAGCTTTCAGGGCTGGCCCCTTCCTTGTGGGAGAAGGAGCCGGACGTTTCCCATTTTGGAAAATGGCTCTGCCGAGAACAGCTACGACGAGATGTTCCGTCTCTGGGAAAGCACTGATCCCCAGGGCTGTTGTGCCTGTGAATAGGTTTCCAAGGGAAGGTGAAGACCAGCAACAGCTTTCAGGGCTGGCCCCTTCCTTGTGGGAGAAGGATCCGGACGTTTCCCTTTTCGGAAAATGGCTCTGCCGAGAACGGCCACAATTGGATATTCCGTCTCTGGGAAAGCACAGATCCCCAGGGCTGTTGTGCCTGTGAATAGGTTTCCAAGGGAAGGTGAAGACCAGCAACAGCTTTCAGGGCTGGCCCCTTCCTTGTGGGAGAAGGATCCGGACGTTCGCCGTTTTGGAAAAATGGCTCTGCGAGAACGGCCACAATGAGATGTTCCGTCTCTGGGAAAGCACTGGTCCCCAGGGCTGTTGTGCCTGTGAATAGGCTGCCCAGGGAAGGTGAAGACCAGCAACAGCTTTCAGGGCTGGCACCTTCCTTGTGGGAGAAGGAGCCGGACGTTTCCCATTTCGGAAAACGGCTCTGCCGAGAACGGGTATGAAGAGATGTTCCGTCTCTGGGAAAGCACTGATCCCCAGGGCTGTTGTGCCTGTGAATAGGTTTCCAAGGGAAGGTGAAGACCAGCAACAGCTTTCAGGGCTGGCACCTTCCTTGTGGGAGAATGAGCCGGACGTTCGCCGTTTTGGAAAAATGGCTCTGCGAGAACGGCCACAATGAGATGTTCCGTCTCTGGGAAAGCACTGGTCCCCAGGGCTGTTGTGCCTGTGACTAGGCTGCCCAGGGAAGGTGAAGACCAGCAACAGCTTTCAGGGCTGGCCCCTTCCTTGTGGGAGAAGGAGCCGGACGTTTCCCTTTTCGGAAATAAGCTCTGCCGAGAATGGGCACGAGCAGATGGTCCGTCTGTGGGAAAGCACTGATCCCCAGGGCTGTTGTGCCTGTGAATAGGTTGCCCAGGGAAGGTGAAGACCAGCAACAGCTTTCAGGGCTGGCACCTTCCTTGTGGGAGAAGGAGCCGGACGTTTCCCATTTCGGATAAATGGCTCTGCCGAGAAAGGGCACGAGGAGATGTTCCGTCTCTGGGAAAGCACTGATCCCCAGGGCTGTTGTGCCTGTGAATAGGTTGCCCAGGGAAGGTGAAGACCAGCAACAGCTTACAGGGCTGGCACCTTCCTTGTGGGAGAAGGAGCCGGACGTTTCCCATTTTGGAAAATGGCTCTGCCAAGAACAGCTACAACGAGATTTTCCGTCTCTGGGAAAGCACTGATCCCCAGGGCTGTTGTGCCTGTGACTAGGCTGCCCAGGGAAGGTGAAGACCAGCAACAGCTTTCAGGGCTGGCCCCTTCCTTGTGGGAGAAGGAGCCGGACGTTTCCCATTTTGGAAAATGGCTCTGCCGAGAACAGCTACGACGAGATGTTCCGTCTCTGGGAAAGCACTGATCCCCAGGGCTGTTGTGCCTGTGAATAGGTTTCCAAGGGAAGGTGAAGACCAGCAACAGCTTTCAGGGCTGGCCCCTTCCTTGTGGGAGAAGGAGCCGGACGTTTCCCTTTTCGGAAAATGGCTCTGCCGAGAACGGCCACAATTGGATATTCCGTCTCTGGGAAAGCACAGATCCCCAGGGCTGTTGTGCCTGTGAATAGGTTTCCAAGGGAAGGTGAAGACCAGCAACAGCTTTCAGGGCTGGCACCTTCCTTGTGGGAGAAGGAGCCGGACGTTCGCCGTTTTGGAAAAATGGCTCTGCGAGAACGGCCACAATGAGATGTTCCGTCTCTGGGAAAGCACTGATCCCCAGGGCTGTTGTGCCTGTGAATAGGTTTCCAAGGGAAGGTGAAGACCAGCAACAGCTTTCAGGGCTGGCCCCTTCCTTGTGGGAGAAGGAGCCGGACGTTTCCCATTTCGGAAAATTGGGTCTGCTGAGAATGGGCACGAGCAGATGTTCCGTCTGTGGGAAAGCACAGATCCCCAGGGCTGTTGTGCCTGTGAATAGGTTGCCCAGGGAAGGTGAAGACCAGCAACAGCTTTCAGGGCTGGCACCTTCCTTGTGGGAGAAGGAGCTGGACGTTTCCCATTTCGGAAAATGGCTCTGCCGAGAACGGCCACCATTGGATATTCCGTATCTGGGAAAGCACAGATCCCGAGGGCTGTTGTGCCTGTGAATAGGTTTCCAAGGGAAGGTGAAGACCAGCAACAGCTTTCAGGGCTGGCCCCTTCCTTGTGGGAGAAGGATCCGGACGTTCACCGTTTTGGAAAAATGGCTCTGCGAGAACGGCCACAATGAGATGTTCCGTCTCTGGGAAAGCACTGGTCCCCAGGGCTGTTGTGCCTGTGACTAGGCTGCCCAGGGAAGGTGAAGACCAGCAACAGCTTTCAGGGCTGGCACCTTCCTTGTGGGAGAAGGATCCGGAAGTTTCCCATTTTGGAAAACGGCTCTGCGAAGAACGGGTATGAAGAGATGTTCCGTCTCTGGGAAAGCACTGATCCCCAGGGCTGTTGTGCCTGTGAATAGGTTTCCAAGGGAAGGTGAAGACCAGCAACAGCTTTCAAGGCTGGCCTCTTCCTTGTGGGAGAAGGATCCGGACGTTTCCCATTTCGGAAAATGGCTCTGCCGAGAACGGGCACGACGAGATGTTCCGTCTCTGGGAAAGCACTGATCCCCAGGGCTGTTGTGCCTGTGAATAGGTTTCCAAGGGAAGGTGAAGACCAGCAACAGCTTTCAGGGCTGGCACCTTCCTTGTGGGAGAAGGAGCCGGACGTTCGCCGTTTTGGAAAAATGGCTCTGCGAGAACGGCCACAATGAGATGTTCCATCTCTGGGAAAGCACTGGTCCCCAGGGCTGTTGTGCCTGTGAATAGGTTTCCAAGGGAAGGTGAAGACCAGCAACAGCTTTCAAGGCTGGCCTCTTCCTTGTGGGAGAAGGATCCGGACGTTTCCCATTTCGGAAAATGGCTCTGCCGAGAACGGGCACGACGAGATGTTCCGTCTCTGGGAAAGCACTGATCCCCAGGGCTGTTGTGCCTGTGAATAGGTTTCCAAGGGAAGGTGAAGACCAGCAACAGCTTTCAGGGCTGGCACCTTCCTTGTGGGAGAAGGAGCCGGACGTTTCCCATTTCGGATAAATGGCTCTGCCGAGAAAGGGCACGAGGAGATGTTCCGTCTCTGGGAAAGCACTGATCCCCAGGGCTGTTGTGCCTGTGAATAGGTTGCCCAGGGAAGGTGAAGACCAGCAACAGCTTACAGGGCTGGCACCTTCCTTGTGGGAGAAGGAGCCGGACGTTTCCCATTTTGGAAAATGGCTCTGCCAAGAACGGCTACAACGAGATGTTCCGTCTCTGGGAAAGCACTGATCCCCAGGGCTGTTGTGCCTGTGACTAGGCTGCCCAGGGAAGGTGAAGACCAGCAACAGCTTTCAGGGCTGGCCCCTTCCTTGTGGGAGAAGGAGCCGGACGTTTCCCATTTTGGAAAATGGCTCTGCCGAGAACAGCTACGACGAGATGTTCCGTCTCTGGGAAAGCACTGATCCCCAGGGCTGTTGTGCCTGTGAATAGGTTTCCAAGGGAAGGTGAAGACCAGCAACAGCTTTCAGGGCTGGCCCCTTCCTTGTGGGAGAAGGAGCCGGACGTTTCCCTTTTCGGAAAATGGCTCTGCCGAGAACGGCCACAATTGGATATTCCGTCTCTGGGAAAGCACAGATCCCCAGGGCTGTTGTGCCTGTGAATAGGTTTCCAAGGGAAGGTGAAGACCAGCAACAGCTTTCAGGGCTGGCACCTTCCTTGTGGGAGAAGGAGCCGGACGTTCGCCGTTTTGGAAAAATGGCTCTGCGAGAACGGCCACAATGAGATGTTCCGTCTCTGGGAAAGCACTGATCCCCAGGGCTGTTGTGCCTGTGAATAGGTTTCCAAGGGAAGGTGAAGACCAGCAACAGCTTTCAGGGCTGGCCCCTTCCTTGTGGGAGAAGGAGCCGGACGTTTCCCATTTCGGAAAATTGGGTCTGCTGAGAATGGGCACGAGCAGATGTTCCGTCTGTGGGAAAGCACAGATCCCCAGGGCTGTTGTGCCTGTGAATAGGTTGCCCAGGGAAGGTGAAGACCAGCAACAGCTTTCAGGGCTGGCACCTTCCTTGTGGGAGAAGGAGCTGGACGTTTCCCATTTCGGAAAATGGCTCTGCGGAGAACGGCCACCATTGGATATTCCGTATCTGGGAAAGCACAGATCCCGAGGGCTGTTGTGCCTGTGAATAGGTTTCCAAGGGAAGGTGAAGACCAGCAACAGCTTTCAGGGCTGGCCCCTTCCTTGTGGGAGAAGGATCCGGACGTTCACCGTTTTGGAAAAATGGCTCTGCGAGAACGGCCACAATGAGATGTTCCGTCTCTGGGAAAGCACTGGTCCCCAGGGCTGTTGTGCCTGTGACTAGGCTGCCCAGGGAAGGTGAAGACCAGCAACAGCTTTCAGGGCTGGCACCTTCCTTGTGGGAGAAGGATCCGGAAGTTTCCCATTTTGGAAAACGGCTCTGCGAAGAACGGGTATGAAGAGATGTTCCGTCTCTGGGAAAGCACTGATCCCCAGGGCTGTTGTGCCTGTGAATAGGTTTCCAAGGGAAGGTGAAGACCAGCAACAGCTTTCAAGGCTCGCCTCTTCCTTGTGGGAGAAGGATCCGGACGTTTCCCATTTCGGAAAATGGCTCTGCCGAGAACGGGCACGACGAGATGTTCCGTCTCTGGGAAAGCACTGATCCCCAGGGCTGTTGTGCCTGTGAATAGGTTTCCAAGGGAAGGTGAAGACCAGCAACAGCTTTCAGGGCTGGCACCTTCCTTGTGGGAGAAGGAGCCGGACGTTCGCCGTTTTGGAAAAATGGCTCTGCGAGAACGGCCACAATGAGATGTTCCATCTCTGGGAAAGCACTGGTCCCCAGGGCTGTTGTGCCTGTGACTAGGCTGCCCAGGGAAGGTGAAGACCAGCAACAGCTTTCAGGGCTGGCCCCTTCCTTGTGGGAGAAGGAGCCGGACGTTTCCCTTTTCGGAAATAAGCTCTGCCGAGAACGGGCACGAGCAGATGTTCCGTCTGTGGGAAAGCACTGGTCCCCAGGGCTGTTGTGCCTGTGACTAGGCTGCCCAGGGAAGGTGAAGACCAGCAACAGCTTTCAGGGCTGGCCCCTTCCTTGTGGGAGAAGGAACCGGACGTTTCCCTTTTCGGAAAACGGCTCTGCCGAGAACGGGTATGAGGAGACGTTCCGTCTCTGGGAAAGCACTGATCCCCAGGTCTGTTGTGCCTGTGAATAGGTTTCCAAGGGAAGGTGAAGACCAGCAACAGCTTTCAGGGCTGGCCCCTTCCTTGTGGGAGAAGGAGCCGGACGTTTCCCATTTCGGAAAATTGGGACTGCTGAGAATGGGCACGAGCAGATGTTCCGTCTGTGGGAAAGCACAGATCCCCAGGGCTGTTGTGCCTGTGAATAGGTTGCCCAGGGAAGGTGAAGACCAGCAACAGCTTTCAGGGCTGGCACCTTCCTTGTGGGAGAAGGAGCTGGACGTTTCCCATTTCGGAAAATGGCTCTGCCGAGAACGGCCACCATTGGATATTCCGTATCTGGGAAAGCACAGATCCCGAGGGCTGTTGTGCCTGTGAATAGGTTTCCAAGGGAAGGTGAAGACCAGCAACAGCTTTCAGGGCTGGCCCCTTCCTTGTGGGAGAAGGATCCGGACGTTCACCGTTTTGGAAAAATGGCTCTGCGAGAACGGCCACAATGAGATGTTCCGTCTCTGGGAAAGCACTGGTCCCCAGGGCTGTTGTGCCTGTGACTAGGCTGCCCAGGGAAGGTGAAGACCAGCAACAGCTTTCAGGGCTGGCACCTTCCTTGTGGGAGAAGGATCCGGAAGTTTCCCATTTTGGAAAACGGCTCTGCGAAGAACGGGTATGAAGAGATGTTCCGTCTCTGGGAAAGCACTGATCCCCAGGGCTGTTGTGCCTGTGAATAGGTTTCCAAGGGAAGGTGAAGACCAGCAACAGCTTTCAAGGCTGGCCTCTTCCTTGTGGGAGAAGGATCCGGACGTTTCCCATTTCGGAAAATGGCTCTGCCGAGAACGGGCACGACGAGATGTTCCGTCTCTGGGAAAGCACTGATCCCCAGGGCTGTTGTGCCTGTGAATAGGTTTCCAAGGGAAGGTGAAGACCAGCAACAGCTTTCAGGGCTGGCACCTTCCTTGTGGGAGAAGGAGCCGGACGTTCGCCGTTTTGGAAAAATGGCTCTGCGAGAACGGCCACAATGAGATGTTCCGTCTGTGGGAAAGCACTGGTCCCCAGGGCTGTTGTGCCTGTGACTAGGCTGCCCAGGGAAGGTGAAGACCAGCAACAGCTTTCAGGGCTGGCACCTTCCTTGTGGGAGAAGGAGCCGGACGTTTCCCTTTTCGGAAAAATGGCTCTGCCGAGAATGGGCACGAGCAGATGTTCCGTCTGTGGGAAAGCACTGATCCCCAGGGCTGTTGTGCCTGTGACTAGGCTGCCCAGGGAAGGTGAAGACCAGCAACAGCTTTCAGGGGTGGCCCCTTCCTTGTGGGAGAAGGAGCCGGACGTTTCCCTTTTCGGAAAATGGCTCTGCCGAGAACGGCCACAATTGGATATTCCGTCTCTGGGAAAGCACAGATCACCAGGGCTGTTGTGCCTGTGAATAGGTTTCCAAGGGAAGGTGAAGACCAGCAACAGCTTTCAGGGCTGGCACCTTCCTTGTGGGAGAAGGAGCCGGACGTTCGCCGTTTTGGAAAAATGGCTCTGCGAGAACGGCCACAATGAGATGTTCCATCTCTGGGAAAGCACTGGTCCCCAGGGCTGTTGTGCCTGTGACTAGGCTGCCCAGGGAAGGTGAAGACCAGCAACAGCTTTCAGGGCTGGCCCCTTCCTTGTGGGAGAAGGAGCCGGACGTTTCCCTTTTCGGAAATAAGCTCTGCTGAGAATGGGCACGAGCAGGTGTTCCGTCTGTGGGAAAGCACTGATCCCCAGGGCTGTTGTGCCTGTGAATAGGTTGCCCAGGGAAGGTGAAGACCAGCAACAGCTTTCAGGGCTGGCACCTTCCTTGTGGGAGAAGGAGCCGGACGTTTCCCATTTCGGATAAATGGCTCTGCCGAGAAAGGGCACGAGGAGATGTTCCGTCTCTGGGAAAGCACTGATCCCCAGGGCTGTTGTGCCTGTGAATAGGTTGCCCAGGGAAGGTGAAGACCAGCAACAGCTTACAGGGCTGGCACCTTCCTTGTGGGAGAAGGAGCCGGACGTTTCCCATTTTGGAAAATGGCTCTGCCAAGAACGGCTACAACGAGATGTTCCGTCTCTGGGAAAGCACTGATCCCCAGGGCTGTTGTGCCTGTGACTAGGCTGCCCAGGGAAGGTGAAGACCAGCAACAGCTTTCAGGGCTGGCCCCTTCCTTGTGGGAGAAGGAGCCGGACGTTTCCCATTTTGGAAAATGGCTCTGCCGAGAACAGCTACGACGAGATGTTCCGTCTCTGGGAAAGCACTGATCCCCAGGGCTGTTGTGCCTGTGAATAGGTTTCCAAGGGAAGGTGAAGACCAGCAACAGCTTTCAGGGCTGGCCCCTTCCTTGTGGGAGAAGGAGCCGGACGTTTCCCTTTTCGGAAAATGGCTCTGCCGAGAACGGCCACAATTGGATATTCCGTCTCTGGGAAAGCACAGATCCCCATGGCTGTTGTGCCTGTGAATAGGTTTCCAAGGGAAGGTGAAGACCAGCAACAGCTTTCAGGGCTGGCACCTTCCTTGTGGGAGAAGGAGCCGGACGTTCGCCGTTTTGGAAAAATGGCTCTGCGAGAACGGCCACAATGAGATGTTCCGTCTCTGGGAAAGCACTGGTCCCCAGGGCTGTTGTGCCTGTGAATAGGCTGCCCAGGGAAGGTGAAGACCAGCAACAGCTTTCAGGGCTGGCACCTTCCTTGTGGGAGAAGGAGCCGGACGTTTCCCATTTCGGAAAACGGCTCTGCCGAGAACGGGTATGAAGAGATGTTCCGTCTCTGGGAAAGCACTGATCCCCAGGGCTGTTGTGCCTGTGAATAGGTTTCCAAGGGAAGGTGAAGACCAGCAACAGCTTTCAGGGCTGGCACCTTCCTTGTGGGAGAATGAGCCGGACGTTCGCCGTTTTGGAAAAATGGCTCTGCGAGAACGGCCACAATGAGATGTTCCGTCTCTGGGAAAGCACTGGTCCCCAGGGCTGTTGTGCCTGTGACTAGGCTGCCCAGGGAAGGTGAAGACCAGCAACAGCTTTCAGGGCTGGCCCCTTCCTTGTGGGAGAAGGAGCCGGACGTTTCCCTTTTCGGAAATAAGCTCTGCCGAGAATGGGCACGAGCAGATGTTCCGTCTGTGGGAAAGCACTGATCCCCAGGGCTGTTGTGCCTGTGAATAGGTTGCCCAGGGGAGGTGAAGACCAGCAACAGCTTTCAGGGCTGGCCCCTTCCTTGTGGGAGAAGGAGCCGGACGTTTCCCATTTCGGATAAATGGCTCTGCCGAGAAAGGGCACGAGGAGATGTTCCGTCTCTGGGAAAGCACTGATCCCCAGGGCTGTTGTGCCTGTGAATAGGTTGCCCAGGGAAGGTGAAGACCAGCAACAGCTTACAGGGCTGGCACCTTCCTTGTGGGAGAAGGAGCCGGACGTTTCCCATTTTGGAAAATGGCTCTGCCAAGAACGGCTACAACGAGATGTTCCGTCTCTGGGAAAGCACTGATCCCCAGGGCTGTTGTGCCTGTGACTAGGCTGCCCAGGGAAGGTGAAGACCAGCAACAGCTTTCAGGGCTGGCCCCTTCCTTGTGGGAGAAGGAGCCGGACGTTTCCCATTTTGGAAAATGGCTCTGCCGAGAACAGCTACGACGAGATGTTCCGTCTCTGGGAAAGCACTGATCCCCAGGGCTGTTGTGCTTGTGAATAGGTTTCCAAGGGAAGGTGAAGACCAGCAACAGCTTTCAGGGCTGGCCCCTTCCTTGTGGGAGAAGGAGCCGGACGTTTCCCTTTTCGGAAAATGGCTCTGCCGAGAACGGCCACAATTGGATATTCCGTCTCTGGGAAAGCACAGATCCCCAGGGCTGTTGTGCCTGTGAATAGGTTTCCAAGGGAAGGTGAAGACCAGCAACAGCTTTCAGGGCTGGCACCTTCCTTGTGGGAGAAGGAGCCGGACGTTCGCCGTTTTGGAAAAATGGCTCTGCGAGAACGGCCACAATGAGATGTTCCGTCTCTGGGAAAGCACTGGTCCCCAGGGCTGTTGTGCCTGTGAATAGGCTGCCCAGGGAAGGTGAAGACCAGCAACAGCTTTCAGGGCTGGCACCTTCCTTGTGGGAGAAGGAGCCGGACGTTTCCCATTTCGTAAAACGGCTCTGCCGAGAACGGGTATGAAGAGATGTTCCGTCTCTGGGAAAGCACTGATGCCCAGGGCTGTTGTGCCTGTGAATAGGTTTCCAAGGGAAGGTGAAGACCAGCAACAGCTTTCAGGGCTGGCACCTTCCTTGTGGGAGAATGAGCCGGACCTTCGCCGTTTTGGAAAAATGGCTCTGCGAGAACGGCCACAATGAGATGTTCCGTCTCTGGGAAAGCACTGGTCCACAGGGCTGTTGTGCCTGTGACTAGGCTGCCCAGGGAAGGTGAAGACCAGCAACAGCTTACAGGGCTGGCCCCTTCCTTGTGGGAGAAGGAGCCAGACGTTTCCCTTTTCGGAAATAAGCTCTGCCGAGAATGGGCACGAGCAGATGTTCTGTCTCTGGGAAAGCACTGATCCCCAGGGCTGTTGTGCCTGTGACTAGGCTGCCCAGGGAAGGTGAAGACCAGCAACAGCTTTCAGGGCTGGCACCTTCCTTGTGGGAGAAGGAGCCGGACGTTTCCGTTTTCGGAAATAAGCTCTGCCGAGAATGGGCACGAGCAGATGTTCCGTCTGTGGGAAAGCACTGATCCCCAGGGCTGTTGTGCCTCTGAATAGGTTGCCCAGGGAAGGTGAAGACCAGCAACAGCTTTCAGGGCTGGCCCCTTCCTTGTGGGAGAAGGATCCGGACGTTTCCCATTTCGGAAAAATGGCTCTGCCGAGAACGGGCACGAGGAGATGTTCCGTCTGTGGGAAAGCACTGATCCCCAGGGCTGTTGTGCCTGTGAATAGGTTGCCCAGGGAAGGTGAAGACCAGCAACAGCTTTCAGGGCTGGCACCTTCCTTGTGGGAGAAGGGGCCGGACGTTTCCCATTTCGGAAAAATGGCTCTGCCGAGAACGGCTGCAACGAGATGTTCCGTCTCTGGGAAAGCACTGATCCCCAGGGCTGTTGTGCCTGTGACTAGGCTGCCCAGGGAAGGTGAAGACCAGCAACAGCTTACAGGGCTGGCCCCTTCCTTGTGGGAGAAGGATCCGGACGTTTCCCATTTCGGAAAATGGCTCTGCCGAGAACGGCCACAATTGGATATTCCGTCTCTGGGAAAGCACAGATCCCCAGGGCTGTTGTGCCTGTGAATAGGTTTCCAAGGGAAGGTGAAGACCAGCAACAGCTTTCAGGGCTGGTACCTTCCTTGTGGGAGAATGAACCGGACGTTCGCCGTTTTGGAAAAATGGCTCTGCGAGAACGGCCACAATGAGATGTTCCGTCTCTGGGAAAGCACTGGTCCCCAGGGCTGTTGTGCCTGTGATTAGGCTGCCCAGGGAAGGTGAAGACCAGCATCAGCTTTCAGGGCTGGCACCTTCCTTGTGGGAGAAGGATCCGGACGTTTCCCATTTTGGAAAACGGCTCCGCCGAGAACGGGTATGAAGAGATGTTCCGTCTGTGGGAAAGCACTGATCCCCAGGGCTGTTGTGCCTGTGAATAGGTTTCCAAGGGAAGGTGAAGACCAGCAACAGCTTTCAAGGCTGGCACCTTCTTTGTGGGAAAAGGAGCCGGACGTTTCCCATTTTGGAAAATGGCTCTGCGAGAACGGCCACAATGAGATGTTCCGTCTCTGGGAAAGCAGTGATCCCCAGGGCTGTTGTGCCTGTGAATAGGTTTCCAAGGGAAGGTGAAGACCAGCAACAGCTTTCAGGGCTGGCACCTTCCTTGTGGGAGAAGGAGCCGGACGTTTCCCATTTCGGAAAAATGGCTCTTCCGAGAACGGCCACAATTGGATGTTCCGTCTCTGTGAAAGCACAGATCCCCATGGCTGTTGTGCCTGTGAATAGGTTTCCAAGGGAAGGTGAAGACCAGCAACAGCTTTCAGGGCTGGCACCTTCCTTGTGGGAGAAGGAGCCGGACGTTTCCCTTTTCGGAAAAATGGCTCTGCCCAGAATGGGCACGAGCAGATGTTCCGTCTGTGGGAAAGCACTGATCCCCAGGGCTGTTGTGCCTGTGAATAGGTTGCCCAGGGAAGGTGAAGACCAGCAACAGTTTTCAGGGCTGGCACCTTCCTTGTGGGAGAAGGAGCTGGACGTTTCCCTTTTCGGAAAAATGGCTCTGCCGAGAACGGGCACGAGCAGATGTTCCGTCTCTGGGAAAGCACTGATCCCCATGGCTGTTGTGCCTGTGAATAGGTTTCCAAGGGAAGGTGAAGACCAGCAACAGCTTTCAGGGCTGGCCCCTTCCTTGTGGGAGAAGGAGCCGGACGTTTCCCATTTTGGAAAATGGCTCTGCCGAGAACGGCTACGACGAGATGTTCCGTCTCTGGGAAAGCACTGATCCCCAGGGCTGTTGTGCCTGTGAATAGGTTTCCAAGGGAAGGTGAAGACCAGCAACGGCTGTCAGGGCTGGCACCTTCCTTGTGGGAGAATGAGCCCGACGTTCGCCGTTTTGGAAAAATGGCTCTGCGAGAACGGCCACAATGAGATGTTCCGTCTGTGGGAAAGCACTGGTCCCCAGGGCTGTTGTGCCTGTGACTAGGCTGCCCAGGGAAGGTGAAGACCAGCAACAGCTTTCAGGGCTGGCACCTTCCTTGTGGGAGAAGGAGCCGGACGTTTCCCATTTCGGAAAAATGGCTCTGCGAAAACAGGCACGAGGAGATGTTCCATCTCTGGGAAAGCACTGATCCCCAGGGCTGTTGTGCCTGTGAATAGGTTTCCAAGGGAAGGTGAAGACCAGCAACAGCTTACAGGGCTGGCCCCTTCCTTGTGGGAGAAGGAGCCGGACGTTTCCCTTTTCGGAAATAAGCTCTGCCTAGAATGGGCACGAGCAGATGTTCCGTCTGTGGGAAAGCACTAATCGCCAGGGCTGTTGTGCCTGTGACTAGGTTGCCCAGGGAAGGTGAAGACCAGCAACAGCTTTCAGGGCTGGCCCCTTCCTTGTGGGAAAAGGATCCGGACGTTTCCCATTTCGGAAAAATGTCTCTGCCGAGAACGGGCACGACGAGATGTTCCGTCTCTGGGAAAGCACTGATCCCCAGGGCTATGGTGCCTGTGAATAGGTTGCCCAGGGAAAGTGAAGACCAGCAACAGCTTTCAGGGCTGGCACCTTCCTTGTGGGATAAGGAGCCGGACGTTTCCCATTTCGGAAAAATGGCTCTGCCGAGAACGGTCACAATTGGATGTTCCATCTCTGTGAAAGCACAGATCCCCAGGGCTGTTGTGCCTGTGAATAGGTTTCCAAGGGAAGGTGAAGACCAGCAAGAGCTTTCAGGGCTGGCACCTTCCTTGTGGGAGAATGAGCCGGACGTTCGCCGTTTTGGAAAAATGGCTCTGCGAGAACGGGCACGAGGAGATGTTCCGTCTCTGGGAAAGCACTGGTCCCCAGGGCTGTTGTGCCTGTGAATAGGCTGCCCAGGGAAGGTGAAGACCAGCAACAGCTGTCAGGGCTGGCACCTTCCTTGTGGGAGAAGGAGCCGGACGTTTCCCTTTTCGGAAAACGGCTATGCCGAGAACGGGTATGAAGAGATGTTCCGTCTCTGGGAAAGCACTGATCCCCAGGGCTGTTGTGCCTGTGAATAGGTTTCCAAGGGAAGGTGAAGACCAGCAACAGCTTTCAGGGCTGGCCCCTTCCTTGTGGGAGAAGGATCCGGACGTTTCCCATTTCGGAAAATTGGGTCTGCTGAGAATGGGCACGAGCAGATGTTCCGTCTGTGGGAAAGCACAGATCCCGAGGGCTGTTGTGCCTGTGAATAGGTTTCCAAGGGAAGGTGAAGACCAGCAACAGCTTTCAGGGCTGGCACCTTCCTTGTGGGAGAAGGATCCGGACGTTCACCGTTTTGGAAAAATGGCTCTGCGAGAACGGCCACAATGAGATGTTCCGTCTCTGGGAAAGCACTGGTCCCCAGGGCTGTTGTGCCTGTGACTAGGCTGCCCAGGGAAGGTGAAGACCAGCAACAGCTTTCAGGGCTGGCACCTTCCTTGTGGGAGAAGGAGCCGGACGTTCGCCGTTTTGGAAAAATGCCTCTTCGAGAATGGGCACGATGAGATGTTCCGTCTCTGGGAAAGCACTGGTCCCCAGGGCTGTTGTGCCTGTGACTAGGCTGCCCAGGGAAGGTGAAGACCAGCAACAGCTTTCAGGGCTGGCCCCTTCCTTGTGGGAGAAGGATCCGGACGTTTCCCATTTTGGAAAACGGCTCTGCGAAGAACGGGTATGAAGAGATGTTCCGTCTCTGGGAAAGCACTGATCCCCAGGGCTGTTGTGCCTGTGAATAGGTTTCCAAGGGAAGGTGAAGACCAGCAACAGCTTTCAGGGCTGGCACCTTCCTTGTGGGAGAAGGTGCCGGACGTTTCCCTTTTCGGAAATAAGCTCTGCCGAGAATGGGCACGAGCAGATGTTCCGTCTGTGGGAAAGCACTGATCCCCAGGGCTGTTGTGCCTGTGAATAGGTTGCCCAGGGAAGGTGAAGACCAGCAACAGCTTTCAGGGCTGGCACCTTCCTTGTGGGAGAAGGGGCCGGACGTTTCCCATTTCGGAAAAATGGCTCTGCCGAGAACGGCTGCAACGAGATGTTCCGTCTCTGGGAAAGCACTGATCCCCAGGGCTGTTGTGCCTGTGACTAGGCTGCCCAGGGAAGGTGAAGACCAGCAACAGCTTACAGGGCTGGCCCCTTCCTTGTGGGAGAAGGATCCGGACGTTTCCCATTTCGGAAAATGGCTCTGCCGAGAACGGCCACAATTGGATATTCCGTCTCTGGGAAAGCACAGATCCCCAGGGCTGTTGTGCCTGTGAATAGGTTTCCAAGGGAAGGTGAAGACCAGCAACAGCTTTCAGGGCTGGTACCTTCCTTGTGGGAGAATGAACCGGACGTTCGCCGTTTTGGAAAAATGGCTCTGCGAGAACGGCCACAATGAGATGTTCCGTCTCTGGGAAAGCACTGGTCCCCAGGGCTGTTGTGCCTGTGATTAGGCTGCCCAGGGAAGGTGAAGACCAGCATCAGCTTTCAGGGCTGGCCCCTTCCTTGTGGGAGAAGGAGCCGGACGTTTCCCATTTCGGAAAACGGCTCCGCCAAGAACGGGTATGAAGAGATGTTCCGTCTCTGGGAAAGCACTGATCCCCAGGGCTGTTGTGCCTGTGAATAGGTTTCCAAGGGAAGGTGAAGACCAGCAACAGCTTTCAAGGCTGGCACCTTCCTTGTGGGAAAATGAGCCGGACGTTTCCCATTTTGGAAAATGGCTCTGCGAGAACGGCCACAATGAGATGTTCCGTCTCTGGGAAAGCAGTGATCCCCAGGGCTGTTGTGCCTGTGAATAGGTTTCCAAGGGAAGGTGAAGACCAGCAACAGCTTTCAAGGCTGGCACCTTCCTTGTGGGAGAAGGAGCCGGACGTTTCCCATTTCGGAAAAATGGCTCTTCCGAGAACGGCCACAATTGGATGTTCCGTCTCTGTGAAAGCACAGATCCCCATGGCTGTTGTGCCTGTGAATAGGTTTCCAAGGGAAGGTGAAGACCAGCAACAGCTTTCAGGGCTGGCACCTTCCTTGTGGGAGAAGGAGCCGGACGTTTCCCTTTTCGGAAAAATGGCTCTGCCCAGAATGGGCACGAGCAGATGTTCCGTCTGTGGGAAAGCACTGATCCCCAGGGCTGTTGTGCCTGTGAATAGGTTGCCCAGGGAAGGTGAAGACCAGCAACAGTTTTCAGGGCTGGCACCTTCCTTGTGGGAGAAGGAGCTGGACGTTTCCCTTTTCGGAAAAATGGCTCTGCCGAGAACGGGCACGAGCAGATGTTCCGTCTCTGGGAAAGCACTGATCCCCATGGCTGTTGTGCCTGTGAATAGGTTTCCAAGGGAAGGTGAAGACCAGCAACAGCTTTCAGGGCTGGCCCCTTCCTTGTGGGAGAAGGAGCCGGACGTTTCCCATTTTGGAAAATGGCTCTGCCGAGAACGGCTACGACGAGATGTTCCGTCTCTGGGAAAGCACTGATCCCCAGGGCTGTTGTGCCTGTGAATAGGTTTCCAAGGGAAGGTGAAGACCAGCAACAGCTGTCAGGGCTGGCACCTTCCTTGTGGGAGAATGAGCCCGACGTTCGCCGTTTTGGAAAAATGGCTCTGCGAGAACGGCCACAATGAGATGTTCCGTCTGTGGGAAAGCACTGGTCCCCAGGGCTGTTGTGCCTGTGACTAGGCTGCCAAGGGAAGGTGAAGACCAGCAACAGCTTTCAGGGCTGGCACCTTCCTTGTGGGAGAAGGAGCCGGACGTTTCCCATTTCGGAAAAATGGCTCTGCGAAAACAGGCACGAGGAGATGTTCCATCTCTGGGAAAGCACTGATCGCCAGGGCTGTTGTGCCTGTGACTAGGTTGCCCAGGGAAGGTGAAGACCAGCAACAGCTTTCAGGGCTGGCCCCTTCCTTGTGGGAAAAGGATCCGGACGTTTCCCATTTCGGAAAAATGTCTCTGCCGAGAACGGGCACGACGAGATGTTCCGTCTGTGGGAAAGCACTGATCCCCAGGGCTATGGTGCCTGTGAATAGGTTGCCCAGGGAAAGTGAAGACCAGCAACAGCTTTCAGGGCTGGCACCTTCCTTGTGGGAGAAGGATCCGGACGTTTCCCATTTTGGAAAACGGCTCTGCCGAGAACGGGTATGAAGAGATGTTCCGTCTGTGGGAAAGCACTGATCCCCAGGGCTGTTGTGCCTGTGAATAGGTTTCCAAGGGAAGGTGAAGACCAGCAACAGCTTTCAAGGCTGGCACCTTCCTTGTGGGAAAAGGAGCCGGACGTTTCCCATTTTGGAAAATGGCTCTGCGAGAACAGCCACAATGAGATGTTCCGTCTCTGGGAAAGCAGTGATCCCCAGGGCTGTTGTGCCTGTGAATAGGTTTCCAAGGGAAGGTGAAGACCAGCAACAGCTTTCAGGGCTGGCACCTTCCTTGTGGGAGAAGGAGCCGGACGTTTCCCATTTCGGAAAAATGGCTCTTCCGAGAACGGCCACAATTGGATGTTCCGTCTCTGTGAAAGCACAGATCCCCATGGCTGTTGTGCCTGTGAATAGGTTTCCAAGGGAAGGTGAAGACCAGCAACAGCTTTCAGGGCTGGCACCTTCCTTGTGGGAGAAGGAGCCGGACGTTTCCCTTTTCGGAAAAATGGCTCTGCCCAGAATGGGCACGAGCAGATGTTCCGTCTCTGGGAAAGCACTGATCCCCAGGGCTGTTGTGCCTGTGAATAGGTTGCCCAGGGAAGGTGAAGACCAGCAACAGTTTTCAGGGCTGGCACCTTCCTTGTGGGAGAAGGAGCTGGACGTTTCCCTTTTCGGAAAAATGGCTCTGCCGAGAACGGGCACGAGCAGATGTTCCGTCTCTGGGAAAGCACTGATCCCCATGGCTGTTGTGCCTGTGAATAGGTTTCCAAGGGAAGGTGAAGACCAGCAACAGCTTTCAGGGCTGGCCCCTTCCTTGTGGGAGAAGGAGCCGGACGTTTCCCATTTTGGAAAATGGCTCTGCCGAGAACGGCTACGACGAGATGTTCCGTCTCTGGGAAAGCACTGATCTCCAGGGCTGTTGTGCCTGTGAATAGGTTTCCAAGGGAAGGTGAAGACCAGCAACGGCTGTCAGGGCTGGCACCTTCCTTGTGGGAGAATGAGCCCGACGTTCGCCGTTTTGGAAAAATGGCTCTGCGAGAACGGCCACAATGAGATGTTCCGTCTGTGGGAAAGCACTGGTCCCCAGGGCTGTTGTGCCTGTGACTAGGCTGCCCAGGGAAGGTGAAGACCAGCAACAGCTTTCAGGGCTGGCACCTTCCTTGTGGGAGAAGGAGCCGGACGTTTCCCATTTCGGAAAAATGGCTCTGCGAAAACAGGCACGAGGAGATGTTCCATCTCTGGGAAAGCACTGATCCCCAGGGCTGTTGTGCCTGTGAATAGGCTGCCCAGGGAAGGTGAAGACCAGCAACAGCTTACAGGGCTGGCCCCTTCCTTGTGGGAGAAGGAGCCGGACGTTTCCCTTTTCGGAAATAAGCTCTGCCGAGAATGGGCACGAGCAGATGTTCCGTCTCTGGGAAAGCACTGATCGCCAGGGCTGTTGTGCCTGTGACTAGGTTGCCCAGGGAAGGTGAAGACCAGCAACAGCTTTCAGGGCTGGCCCCTTCCTTGTGGGAAAAGGATCCGGACGTTTCCCATTTCGGAAAAATGTCTCTGCCGAGAACGGGCACGACGAGATGTTCCGTCTCTGGGAAAGCACTGATCCCCAGGGCTATGGTGCCTGTGAATAGGTTGCCCAGGGAAAGTGAAGACCAGCAACAGCTTTCAGGGCTGGCACCTTCCTTGTGGGATAAGGAGCCGGACGTTTCCCATTTCGGAAAAATGGCTCTGCCGAGAACGGTCACAATTGGATGTTCCATCTCTGTGAAAGCACAGATCCCCAGGGCTGTTGTGCCTGTGAATAGGTTTCCAAGGGAAGGTGAAGACCAGCAAGATCTTTCAGGGCTGGCACCTTCCTTGTGGGAGAATGAGCCGGACGTTCGCCGTTTTGGAAAAATGGCTCTGCGAGAACGGGCACGAGGAGATGTTCCGTCTCTGGGAAAGCACTGGTCCCCAGGGCTGTTGTGCCTGTGACTAGGCTGCCCAGGGAAGGTGAAGACCAGCAACAGCTGTCAGGGCTGGCACCTTCCTTGTGGGAGAAGGAGCCGGACGTTTCCCTTTTCGGAAAACGGCTATGCCGAGAACGGGTATGAAGAGATGTTCCGTCTCTGGGAAAGCACTGATCCCCAGGGCTGTTGTGCCTGTGAATAGGTTTCCAAGGGAAGGTGAAGACCAGCAACAGCTTTCAGGGCTGGCCCCTTCCTTGTGGGAGAAGGAGCCGGACGTTTCCCATTTCGGAAAATTGGGTCTGCTGAGAATGGGCACGAGCAGATGTTCCGTCTGTGGGAAAGCACAGATCCCCAGGGCTGTTGTGCCTGTGAATAGGTTTCCAAGGGAAGGTGAAGACCAGCAACAGCTTTCAGGGCTGGCACCTTCCTTGTGGGAGAAGGATCCGGACGTTCACCGTTTTGGAAAAATGGCTCTGCGAGAACGGCCACAATGAGATGTTCCGTCTCTGGGAAAGCACTGGTCCCCAGGGCTGTTGTGCCTGTGACTAGGCTGCCCAGGGAAGGTGAAGACCAGCAACAGCTTTCAGGGCTGGCACCTTCCTTGTGGGAGAAGGAGCCGGACGTTCGCCGTTTTGGAAAAATGCCTCTTCGAGAATGGGCACGATGAGATGTTCCGTCTCTGGGAAAGCACTGGTCCCCAGGGCTGTTGTGCCTGTGACTAGGCTGCCCAGGGAAGGTGAAGACCAGCAACAGCTTTCAGGGCTGGCCCCTTCCTTGTGGGAGAAGGATCCGGACGTTTCCCATTTTGGAAAACGGCTCTGCGAAGAACGGGTATGAAGAGATGTTCCGTCTCTGGGAAAGCACTGATCCCCAGGGCTGTTGTGCCTGTGAATAGGTTTCCAAGGGAAGGTGAAGACCAGCAACAGCTTTCAGGGCTGGCACCTTCCTTGTGGGAGAAGGTGCCGGACGTTTCCCTTTTCGGAAATAAGCTCTGCCGAGAATGGGCACGAGCAGATGTTCCGTCTGTGGGAAAGCACTGATCCCCAGGGCTGTTGTGCCTGTGAATAGGTTGCCCAGGGAAGGTGAAGACCAGCAACAGCTTTCAGGGCTGGCACCTTCCTTGTGGGAGAAGGGGCCGGACGTTTCCCATTTCGGAAAAATGGCTCTGCCGAGAACGGCTGCAACGAGATGTTCCGTCTCTGGGAAAGCACTGATCCCCAGGGCTGTTGTGCCTGTGACTAGGCTGCCCAGGGAAGGTGAAGACCAGCAACAGCTTACAGGGCTGGCCCCTTCCTTGTGGGAGAAGGATCCGGACGTTTCCCATTTCGGAAAATGGCTCTGCCGAGAACGGCCACAATTGGATATTCCGTCTCTGGGAAAGCACAGATCCCCAGGGCTGTTGTGCCTGTGAATAGGTTTCCAAGGGAAGGTGAAGACCAGCAACAGCTTTCAGGGCTGGTACCTTCCTTGTGGGAGAATGAACCGGACGTTCGCCGTTTTGGAAAAATGGCTCTGCGAGAACGGCCACAATGAGATGTTCCGTCTCTGGGAAAGCACTGGTCCCCAGGGCTGTTGTGCCTGTGATTAGGCTGCCCAGGGAAGGTGAAGACCAGCATCAGCTTTCAGGGCTGGCCCCTTCCTTGTGGGAGAAGGAGCCGGACGTTTCCCATTTTGGAAAACGGCTCCGCCGAGAACGGGTATGAAGAGATGTTCCGTCTCTGGGAAAGCACTGATCCCCAGGGCTGTTGTGCCTGTGAATAGGTTTCCAAGGGAAGGTGAAGACCAGCAACAGCTTTCAAGGCTGGCACCTTCCTTGTGGGAAAATGAGCCGGACGTTTCCCATTTTGGAAAATGGCTCTGCGAGAACGGCCACAATGAGATGTTCCGTCTCTGGGAAAGCAGTGATCCCCAGGGCTGTTGTGCCTGTGAATAGGTTTCCAAGGGAAGGTGAAGACCAGCAACAGCTTTCAAGGCTGGCACCTTCCTTGTGGGAGAAGGAGCCGGACGTTTCCCATTTCGGAAAAATGGCTCTTCAGAGAACGGCCACAATTGGATGTTCCGTCTCTGTGAAAGCACAGATCCCCATGGCTGTTGTGCCTGTGAATAGGTTTCCAAGGGAAGGTGAAGACCAGCAACAGCTTTCAGGGCTGGCACCTTCCTTGTGGGAGAAGGAGCCGGACGTTTCCCTTTTCGGAAAAATGGCTCTGCCCAGAATGGGCACGAGCAGATGTTCCGTCTGTGGGAAAGCACTGATCCCCAGGGCTGTTGTGCCTGTGAATAGGTTGCCCAGGGAAGGTGAAGACCAGCAACAGTTTTCAGGGCTGGCACCTTCCTTGTGGGAGAAGGAGCTGGACGTTTCCCTTTTCGGAAAAATGGCTCTGCCGAGAACGGGCACGAGCAGATGTTCCGTCTCTGGGAAAGCACTGATCCCCATGGCTGTTGTGCCTGTGAATAGGTTTCCAAGGGAAGGTGAAGACCAGCAACAGCTTTCAGGGCTGGCCCCTTCCTTGTGGGAGAAGGAGCCGGACGTTTCCCTTTTCGGAAATAAGCTCTGCCGAGAATGGGCACGAGCAGATGTTCCGTCTCTGGGAAAGCACTGATCGCCAGGGCTGTTGTGCCTGTGACTAGGTTGCCCAGGGAAGGTGAAGACCAGCAACAGCTTTCAGGGCTGGCCCCTTCCTTGTGGGAAAAGGATCCGGACGTTTCCCATTTCGGAAAAATGTCTCTGCCGAGAACGGGCACGACGAGATGTTCCGTCTCTGGGAAAGCACTGATCCCCAGGGCTATGGTGCCTGTGAATAGGTTGCCCAGGGAAAGTGAAGACCAGCAACAGCTTTCAGGGCTGGCACCTTCCTTGTGGGATAAGGAGCCGGACGTTTCCCATTTCGGAAAAATGGCTCTGCCGAGAACGGTCACAATTGGATGTTCCATCTCTGTGAAAGCACAGATCCCCAGGGCTGTTGTGCCTGTGAATAGGTTTCCAAGGGAAGGTGAAGACCAGCAAGATCTTTCAGGGCTGGCACCTTCCTTGTGGGAGAATGAGCCGGACGTTCGCCGTTTTGGAAAAATGGCTCTGCGAGAACGGGCACGAGGAGATGTTCCGTCTCTGGGAAAGCACTGGTCCCCAGGGCTGTTGTGCCTGTGACTAGGCTGCCCAGGGAAGGTGAAGACCAGCAACAGCTGTCAGGGCTGGCACCTTCCTTGTGGGAGAAGGAGCCGGACGTTTCCCTTTTCGGAAAACGGCTATGCCGAGAACGGGTATGAAGAGATGTTCCGTCTCTGGGAAAGCACTGGTCCCCAGGGCTGTTGTGCCTGTGAATAGGTTTCCAAGGGAAGGTGAAGACCAGCAACAGCTTTCAGGGCTGGCCCCTTCCTTGTGGGAGAAGGAGCCGGACGTTTCCCATTTCGGAAAATTGGGTCTGCTGAGAATGGGCACGAGCAGATGTTCCGTCTGTGGGAAAGCACAGATCCCCAGGGCTGTTGTGCCTGTGAATAGGTTTCCAAGGGAAGGTGAAGACCAGCAACAGCTTTCAGGGCTGGCACCTTCCTTGTGGGAGAAGGATCCGGACGTTCACAGTTTTGGAAAAATGGCTCTGCGAGAACGGCCACAATGAGATGTTCCGTCTCTGGGAAAGCACTGGTCCCCAGGGCTGTTGTGCCTGTGACTAGGCTGCCCAGGGAAGGTGAAGACCAGCAACAGCTTTCAGGGCTGGCACCTTCCTTGTGGGAGAAGGAGCCGGACGTTCGCCGTTTTGGAAAAATGCCTCTTCGAGAATGGGCACGATGAGATGTTCCGTCTCTGGGAAAGCACTGGTCCCCAGGGCTGTTGTGCCTGTGACTAGGCTGCCCAGGGAAGGTGAAGACCAGCAACAGCTTTCAGGGCTGGCCCCTTCCTTGTGGGAGAAGGATCCGGACGTTTCCCATTTTGGAAAACGGCTCTGCGAAGAACGGGTATGAAGAGATGTTCCGTCTCTGTGAAAGCACAGATCCCCATGGCTGTTGTGCCTGTGAATAGGTTGCCCAGGGAAGGTGAAGACCAGCAACAGCTTTCAGGGCTGGCACCTTCCTTGTGGGAGAAGGGGCCGGACGTTTCCCATTTCGGAAAAATGGCTCTGCCGAGAACGGCTGCAACGAGATGTTCCGTCTCTGGGAAAGCACTGATCCCCAGGGCTGTTGTGCCTGTGACTAGGCTGCCCAGGGAAGGTGAAGACCAGCAACAGCTTACAGGGCTGGCCCCTTCCTTGTGGGAGAAGGATCCGGACGTTTCCCATTTCGGAAAATGGCTCTGCCGAGAACGGCCACAATTGGATATTCCGTCTCTGGGAAAGCACAGATCCCCAGGGCTGTTGTGCCTGTGAATAGGTTTCCAAGGGAAGGTGAAGACCAGCAACAGCTTTCAGGGCTGGTACCTTCCTTGTGGGAGAATGAACCGGACGTTCGCCGTTTTGGAAAAATGGCTCTGCGAGAACGGCCACAATGAGATGTTCCGTCTCTGGGAAAGCACTGGTCCCCAGGGCTGTTGTGCCTGTGATTAGGCTGCCCAGGGAAGGTGAAGACCAGCATCAGCTTTCAGGGCTGGCCCCTTCCTTGTGGGAGAAGGAGCCGGACGTTTCCCATTTTGGAAAACGGCTCCGCCGAGAACGGGTATGAAGAGATGTTCCGTCTCTGGGAAAGCACTGATCCCCAGGGCTGTTGTGCCTGTGAATAGGTTTCCAAGGGAAGGTGAAGACCAGCAACAGCTTTCAAGGCTGGCACCTTCCTTGTGGGAAAATGAGCCGGACGTTTCCCATTTTGGAAAATGGCTCTGCGAGAACGGCCACAATGAGATGTTCCGTCTCTGGGAAAGCAGTGATCCCCAGGGCTGTTGTGCCTGTGAATAGGTTTCCAAGGGAAGGTGAAGACCAGCAACAGCTTTCAAGGCTGGCACCTTCCTTGTGGGAGAAGGAGCCGGACGTTTCCCATTTCGGAAAAATGGCTCTTCCGAGAACGGCCACAATTGGATGTTCCGTCTCTGTGAAAGCACAGATCCCCATGGCTGTTGTGCCTGTGAATAGGTTTCCAAGGGAAGGTGAAGACCAGCAACAGCTTTCAGGGCTGGCACCTTCCTTGTGGGAGAAGGAGCCGGACGTTTCCCTTTTCGGAAAAATGGCTCTGCCCAGAATGGGCACGAGCAGATGTTCCGTCTGTGGGAAAGCACTGATCCCCAGGGCTGTTGTGCCTGTGAATAGGTTGCCCAGGGAAGGTGAAGACCAGCAACAGTTTTCAGGGCTGGCACCTTCCTTGTGGGAGAAGGAGCTGGACGTTTCCCTTTTCGGAAAAATGGCTCTGCCGAGAACGGGCACGAGCAGATGTTCCGTCTCTGGGAAAGCACTGATCCCCATGGCTGTTGTGCCTGTGAATAGGTTTCCAAGGGAAGGTGAAGACCAGCAACAGCTTTCAGGGCTGGCCCCTTCCTTGTGGGAGAAGGAGCCGGACGTTTCCCATTTTGGAAAATGGCTCTGCCGAGAACGGCTACGACGAGATGTTCCGTCTCTGGGAAAGCACTGATCCCCAGGGCTGTTGTGCCTGTGAATAGGTTTCCAAGGGAAGGTGAAGACCAGCAACAGCTGTCAGGGCTGGCACCTTCCTTGTGGGAGAATGAGCCCGACGTTCGCCGTTTTGGAAAAATGGCTCTGCGAGAACGGCCACAATGAGATGTTCCGTCTGTGGGAAAGCACTGGTCCCCAGGGCTGTTGTGCCTGTGACTAGGCTGCCCAGGGAAGGTGAAGACCAGCAACAGCTTTCAGGGCTGGCACCTTCCTTGTGGGAGAAGGAGCCGGACGTTTCCCATTTCGGAAAAATGGCTCTGCGAAAACAGGCACGAGGAGATGTTCCATCTCTGGGAAAGCACTGATCCCCAGGGCTGTTGTGCCTGTGAATAGGCTGCCCAGGGAAGGTGAAGACCAGCAACAGCTTACAGGGCTGGCCCCTTCCTTGTGGGAGAAGGAGCCGGACGTTTCCCTTTTCGGAAATAAGCTCTGCCGAGAATGGGCACGAGCAGATGTTCCGTCTCTGGGAAAGCACTAATCGCCAGGGCTGTTGTGCCTGTGACTAGGTTGCCCAGGGAAGGTGAAGACCAGCAACAGCTTTCAGGGCTGGCCCCTTCCTTGTGGGAAAAGGATCCGGACGTTTCCCATTTCGGAAAAATGTCTCTGCCGAGAACGGGCACGACGAGATGTTCCGTCTGTGGGAAAGCACTGATCCCCAGGGCTGTTGTGCCTGTGAATAGGTTGCCCAGGGAAAGTGAAGACCAGCAACAGCTTTCAGGGCTGGCACCTTCCTTGTGGGATAAGGAGCCGGACGTTTCCCATTTCGGAAAAATGGCTCTGCCGAGAACGGTCACAATTGGATGTTCCATCTCTGTGAAAGCACAGATCCCCAGGGCTGTTGTGCCTGTGAATAGGTTTCCAAGGGAAGGTGAAGACCAGCAAGAGCTTTCAGGGCTGGCACCTTCCTTGTGGGAGAATGAGCCGGACGTTCGCCGTTTTGGAAAAATGGCTCTGCGAGAACGGGCACGAGGAGATGTTCCGTCTCTGGGAAAGCACTGGTCCCCAGGGCTGTTGTGCCTGTGACTAGGCTGCCCAGGGAAGGTGAAGACCAGCAACAGCTGTCAGGGCTGGCACCTTCCTTGTGGGAGAAGGAGCCGGACGTTTCCCTTTTCGGAAAACGGCTATGCCGAGAACGGGTATGAAGAGATGTTCCGTCTCTGGGAAAGCACTGATCCCCAGGGCTGTTGTGCCTGTGAATAGGTTTCCAAGGGAAGGTGAAGACCAGCAACAGCTTTCAGGGCTGGCCCCTTCCTTGTGGGAGAAGGAGCCGGACGTTTCCCATTTCGGAAAATTGGGTCTGCTGAGAATGGGCACGAGCAGATGTTCTGTCTGTGGGAAAGCACAGATCCCCAGGGCTGTTGTGCCTGTGAATAGGTTGCCCAGGGAAGGTGAAGACCAGCAACAGCTTTCAGGGCTGGCACCTTCCTTGTGGGAGAAGGAGCTGGACGTTTCCCATTTCGGAAAATGGCTCTGCCGAGAACGGCCACCATTGGATATTCCGTATCTGGGAAAGCACAGATCCCGAGGGCTGTTGTGCCTGTGAATAGGTTTCCAAGGGAAGGTGAAGACCAGCAACAGCTTTCAGGGCTGGCCCCTTCCTTGTGGGAGAAGGATCCGGACGTTCACCGTTTTGGAAAAATGGCTCTGCGAGAACGGCCACAATGAGATGTTCCGTCTCTGGGAAAGCACTGGTCCCCAGGGCTGTTGTGCCTGTGACTAGGCTGCCCAGGGAAGGTGAAGACCAGCAACAGCTTTCAGGGCTGGCACCTTCCTTGTGGGAGAAGGAGCCGGACGTTCGCCGTTTTGGAAAAATGCCTCTTCGAGAATGGGCACGATGAGATGTTCCGTCTCTGGGAAAGCACTGGTCCCCAGGGCTGTTGTGCCTGTGACTAGGCTGCCCAGGGAAGGTGAAGACCAGCAACAGCTTTCAGGGCTGGCCCCTTCCTTGTGGGAGAAGGATCCGGACGTTTCCCATTTTGGAAAACGGCTCTGCGAAGAACGGGTATGAAGAGATGTTCCGTCTCTGGGAAAGCACTGATCCCCAGGGCTGTTGTGCCTGTGAATAGGTTTCCAAGGGAAGGTGAAGACCAGCAACAGCTTTCAGGGCTGGCACCTTCCTTGTGGGAGAAGGTGCCGGACGTTTCCCTTTTCGGAAATAAGCTCTGCCGAGAATGGGCACGAGCAGATGTTCCGTCTGTGGGAAAGCACTGATCCCCAGGGCTGTTGTGCCTCTGAATAGGTTGCCCAGGGAAGGTGAAGACCAGCAACAGCTTTCAGGGCTGGCCCCTTCCTTGTGGGAGAAGGATCCGGACGTTTCCCATTTCGGAAAAATGGCTCTGCCGAGAACGGGCACGAGGAGATGTACCGTCTCTGGGAAAGCACTGATCCCCAGGGCTGTTGTGCCTGTGAATAGGTTGCCCAGGGAAGGTGAAGACCAGCAACAGCTTTCAGGGCTGGCACCTTCCTTGTGGGAGAAGGGGCCGGACGTTTCCCATTTCGGAAAAATGGCTCTGCCGAGAACGGCTGCAACGAGATGTTCCGTCTCTGGGAAAGCACTGATCCCCAGGGCTGTTGTGCCTGTGAATAGGTTTCCAAGGGAAGGTGAAGACCAGCAACAGCTTTCAGGGCTGGCCCCTTCCTTGTGGGAGAAGGAGCCGGACGTTTCCCATTTTGGAAAATGGCTCTGCCGAGAACGGCTACGACGAGATGTTCCGTCTCTGGGAAAGCACTGATCCCCAGGGCTGTTGTGCCTGTGAATAGGTTTCCAAGGGAAGGTGAAGACCAGCAACAGCTGTCAGGGCTGGCACCTTCCTTGTGGGAGAATGAGCCCGACGTTCGCCGTTTTGGAAAAATGGCTCTGCGAGAACGGCCACAATGAGATGTTCCGTCTGTGGGAAAGCACTGGTCCCCAGGGCTGTTGTGCCTGTGACTAGGCTGCCAAGGGAAGGTGAAGACCAGCAACAGCTTTCAGGGCTGGCACCTTCCTTGTGGGAGAAGGAGCCGGACGTTTCCCATTTCGGAAAAATGGCTCTGCGAAAACAGGCACGAGGAGATGTTCCATCTCTGGGAAAGCACTGATCCCCAGGGCTGTTGTGCCTGTGAATAGGCTGCCCAGGGAAGGTGAAGACCAGCAACAGCTTACAGGGCTGGCCCCTTCCTTGTGGGAGAAGGAGCCGGACGTTTCCCTTTTCGGAAATAAGCTCTGCCGAGAATGGGCACGAGCAGATGTTCCGTCTCTGGGAAAGCACTGATCGCCAGGGCTGTTGTGCCTGTGACTAGGTTGCCCAGGGAAGGTGAAGACCAGCAACAGCTTTCAGGGCTGGCCCCTTCCTTGTGGGAAAAGGATCCGGACGTTTCCCATTTCGGAAAAATGTCTCTGCCGAGAACGGGCACGACGAGATGTTCCGTCTGTGGGAAAGCACTGATCCCCAGGGCTATGGTGCCTGTGAATAGGTTGCCCAGGGAAAGTGAAGACCAGCAACAGCTTTCAGGGCTGGCACCTTCCTTGTGGGATAAGGAGCCGGACGTTTCCCATTTCGGAAAAATGGCTCTGCCGAGAACGGTCACAATTGGATGTTCCATCTCTGTGAAAGCACAGATCCCCAGGGCTGTTGTGCCTGTGAATAGGTTTCCAAGGGAAGGTGAAGACCAGCAAGAGCTTTCAGGGCTGGCACCTTCCTTGTGGGAGAATGAGCCGGACGTTCGCCGTTTTGGAAAAATGGCTCTGCGAGAACGGGCACGAGGAGATGTTCCGTCTCTGGGAAAGCACTGGTCCCCAGGGCTGTTGTGCCTGTGACTAGGCTGCCCAGGGAAGGTGAAGACCAGCAACAGCTGTCAGGGCTGGCACCTTCCTTGTGGGAGAAGGAGCCGGACGTTTCCCTTTTCGGAAAACGGCTATGCCGAGAACGGGTATGAAGAGATGTTCCGTCTCTGGGAAAGCACTGATCCCCAGGGCTGTTGTGCCTGTGAATAGGTTTCCAAGGGAAGGTGAAGACCAGCAACAGCTTTCAGGGCTGGCCCCTTCCTTGTGGGAGAAGGAGCCGGACGTTTCCCATTTCGGAAAATTGGGTCTGCTGAGAATGGGCACGAGCAGATGTTCTGTCTGTGGGAAAGCACAGATCCCCAGGGCTGTTGTGCCTGTGAATAGGTTGCCCAGGGAAGGTGAAGACCAGCAACAGCTTTCAGGGCTGGCACCTTCCTTGTGGGAGAAGGAGCTGGACGTTTCCCATTTCGGAAAATGGCTCTGCCGATAACGGCCACCATTGGATATTCCGTATCTGGGAAAGCACAGATCCCGAGGGCTGTTGTGCCTGTGAATAGGTTTCCAAGGGAAGGTGAAGACCAGCAACAGCTTTCAGGGCTGGCCCCTTCCTTGTGGGAGAAGGATCCGGACGTTCACCGTTTTGGAAAAATGGCTCTGCGAGAACGGCCACAATGAGATGTTCCGTCTCTGGGAAAGCACTGGTCCCCAGGGCTGTTGTGCCTGTGACTAGGCTGCCCAGGGAAGGTGAAGACCAGCAACAGCTTTCAGGGCTGGCACCTTCCTTGTGGGAGAAGGAGCCGGACGTTCGCCGTTTTGGAAAAATGCCTCTTCGAGAATGGGCACGATGAGATGTTCCGTCTCTGGGAAAGCACTGGTCCCCAGGGCTGTTGTGCCTGTGACTAGGCTGCCCAGGGAAGGTGAAGACCAGCAACAGCTTTCAGGGCTGGCCCCTTCCTTGTGGGAGAAGGATCCGGACGTTTCCCATTTTGGAAAACGGCTCTGCGAAGAACGGGTATGAAGAGATGTTCCGTCTCTGGGAAAGCACTGATCCCCAGGGCTGTTGTGCCTGTGAATAGGTTTCCAAGGGAAGGTGAAGACCAGCAACAGCTTTCAGGGCTGGCACCTTCCTTGTGGGAGAAGGTGCCGGACGTTTCCCTTTTCGGAAATAAGCTCTGCCGAGAATGGGCACGAGCAGATGTTCCGTCTGTGGGAAAGCACTGATCCCCAGGGCTGTTGTGCCTCTGAATAGGTTGCCCAGGGAAGGTGAAGACCAGCAACAGCTTTCAGGGCTGGCCCCTTCCTTGTGGGAGAAGGATCCGGACGTTTCCCATTTCGGAAAAATGGCTCTGCCGAGAACGGGCACGAGGAGATGTACCGTCTCTGGGAAAGCACTGATCCCCAGGGCTGTTGTGCCTGTGAATAGGTTGCCCAGGGAAGGTGAAGACCAGCAACAGCTTTCAGGGCTGGCACCTTCCTTGTGGGAGAAGGGGCCGGACGTTTCCCATTTCGGAAAAATGGCTCTGCCGAGAACGGCTGCAACGAGATGTTCCGTCTCTGGGAAAGCACTGATCCCCAGGGCTGTTGTGCCTGTGACTAGGCTGCCCAGGGAAGGTGAAGACCAGCAACAGCTTACAGGGCTGGCCCCTTCCTTGTGGGAGAAGGATCCGGACGTTTCCCATTTCGGAAAATGGCTCTGCCGAGAACGGCCACAATTGGACATTCCGTCTCTGGGAAAGCACAGATCCCCAGGGCTGTTGTGCCTGTGAATAGGTTTCCAAGGGAAGGTGAAGACCAGCAACAGCTTTCAGGGCTGGTACCTTCCTTGTGGGAGAATGAACCGGACGTTCGCCGTTTTGGAAAAATGGCTCTGCGAGAACGGCCACAATGAGATGTTCCGTCTCTGGGAAAGCACTGGTCCCCAGGGCTGTTGTGCCTGTGATTAGGCTGCCCAGGGAAGGTGAAGACCAGCATCAGCTTTCAGGGCTGGCCCCTTCCTTGTGGGAGAAGGAGCCGGACGTTTCCCATTTTGGAAAACGGCTCCGCCGAGAACGGGTATGAAGAGATGTTCCGTCTCTGGGAAAGCACTGATCCCCAGGGCTGTTGTGCCTGTGAATAGGTTTCCAAGGGAAGGTGAAGACCAGCAACAGCTTTCAAGGCTGGCACCTTCCTTGTGGGAAAATGAGCCGGACGTTTCCCATTTTGGAAAATGGCTCTGCGAGAACGGCCACAATGAGATGTTCCGTCTCTGGGAAAGCAGTGATCCCCAGGGCTGTTGTGCCTGTGAATAGGTTTCCAAGGGAAGGTGAAGACCAGCAACAGCTTTCAGGGCTGGCACCTTCCTTGTGGGAGAAGGAGCCGGACGTTTCCCATTTCGGAAAAATGGCTCTTCCGAGAACGGCCACAATTGGATGTTCCGTCTCTGTGAAAGCACAGATCCCCATGGCTGTTGTGCCTGTGAATAGGTTTCCAAGGGAAGGTGAAGACCAGCAACAGCTTTCAGGGCTGGCACCTTCCTTGTGGGAGAAGGAGCCGGACGTTTCCCTTTTCGGAAAAATGGCTCTGCCCAGAATGGGCACGAGCAGATGTTCCGTCTGTGGGAAAGCACTGATCCCCAGGGCTGTTGTGCCTGTGAATAGGTTGCCCAGGGAAGGTGAAGACCAGCAACAGTTTTCAGGGCTGGCACCTTCCTTGTGGGAGAAGGAGCCGGACGTTTCCCTTTTCGGAAAAATGGCTCTGCCGAGAACGGGCACGAGCAGATGTTCCGTCTCTGGGAAAGCACTGATCCCCATGGCTGTTGTGCCTGTGAATAGGTTTCCAAGGGAAGGTGAAGACCAGCAACAGCTTTCAGGGCTGGCCCCTTCCTTGTGGGAGAAGGAGCCGGACGTTTCCCATTTTGGAAAATGGCTCTGCCGAGAACGGCTACGACGAGATGTTCCGTCTCTGGGAAAGCACTGATCCCCAGGGCTGTTGTGCCTGTGAATAGGTTTCCAAGGGAAGGTGAAGACCAGCAACAGCTGTCAGGGCTGGCACCTTCCTTGTGGGAGAATGAGCCCGACGTTCGCCGTTTTGGAAAAATGGCTCTGCGAGAACGGCCACAATGAGATGTTCCGTCTGTGGGAAAGCACTGGTCCCCAGGGCTGTTGTGCCTGTGACTAGGCTGCCAAGGGAAGGTGAAGACCAGCAACAGCTTTCAGGGCTGGCACCTTCCTTGTGGGAGAAGGAGCCGGACGTTTCCCATTTCGGAAAAATGGCTCTGCGAAAACAGGCACGAGGAGATGTTCCATCTCTGGGAAAGCACTGATCCCCAGGGCTGTTGTGCCTGTGAATAGGCTGCCCAGGGAAGGTGAAGACCAGCAACAGCTTTCAGGGCTGGCCCCTTCCTTGTGGGAGAAGGAGCCGGACGTTTCCCTTTTCGGAAATAAGCTCTGCCGAGAATGGGCACGAGCAGATGTTCCGTCTCTGGGAAAGCACTGATCGCCAGGGCTGTTGTGCCTGTGACTAGGTTGCCCAGGGAAGGTGAAGACCAGCAACAGCTTTCAGGGCTGGCCCCTTCCTTGTGGGAAAAGGATCCGGACGTTTCCCATTTCGGAAAAATGTCTCTGCCGAGAACGGGCACGACGAGATGTTCCGTCTGTGGGAAAGCACTGATCCCCAGGGCTATGGTGCCTGTGAATAGGTTGCCCAGGGAAAGTGAAGACCAGCAACAGCTTTCAGGGCTGGCACCTTCCTTGTGGGATAAGGAGCCGGACGTTTCCCATTTCGGAAAAATGGCTCTGCCGAGAACGGTCACAATTGGATGTTCCATCTCTGTGAAAGCACAGATCCCCAGGGCTGTTGTGCCTGTGAATAGGTTTCCAAGGGAAGGTGAAGACCAGCAAGAGCTTTCAGGGCTGGCACCTTCCTTGTGGGAGAATGAGCCGGACGTTCGCCGTTTTGGAAAAATGGCTCTGCGAGAACGGGCACGAGGAGATGTTCCGTCTCTGGGAAAGCACTGGTCCCCAGGGCTGTTGTGCCTGTGACTAGGCTGCCCAGGGAAGGTGAAGACCAGCAACAGCTGTCAGGGCTGGCACCTTCCTTGTGGGAGAAGGAGCCGGACGTTTCCCTTTTCGGAAAACGGCTATGCCGAGAACGGGTATGAAGAGATGTTCCGTCTCTGGGAAAGCACTGATCCCCAGGGCTGTTGTGCCTGTGAATAGGTTTCCAAGGGAAGGTGAAGACCAGCAACAGCTTTCAGGGCTGGCCCCTTCCTTGTGGGAGAAGGAGCCGGACGTTTCCCATTTCGGAAAATTGGGTCTGCTGAGAATGGGCACGAGCAGATGTTCTGTCTGTGGGAAAGCACAGATCCCCAGGGCTGTTGTGCCTGTGAATAGGTTGCCCAGGGAAGGTGAAGACCAGCAACAGCTTTCAGGGCTGGCACCTTCCTTGTGGGAGAAGGAGCTGGACGTTTCCCATTTCGGAAAATGGCTCTGCCGAGAACGGCCACCATTGGATATTCCGTATCTGGGAAAGCACAGATCCCGAGGGCTGTTGTGCCTGTGAATAGGTTTCCAAGGGAAGGTGAAGACCAGCAACAGCTTTCAGGGCTGGCCCCTTCCTTGTGGGAGAAGGATCCGGACGTTCACCGTTTTGGAAAAATGGCTCTGCGAGAACGGCCACAATGAGATGTTCCGTCTGTGGGAAAGCACTGGTCCCCAGGGCTGTTGTGCCTGTGACTAGGCTGCCCAGGGAAGGTGAAGACCAGCAACAGCTTTCAGGGCTGGCACCTTCCTTGTGGGAGAAGGAGCCGGACGTTCGCCGTTTTGGAAAAATGCCTCTTCGAGAATGGGCACGATGAGATGTTCCGTCTCTGGGAAAGCACTGGTCCCCAGGGCTGTTGTGCCTGTGACTAGGCTGCCCAGGGAAGGTGAAGACCAGCAACAGCTTTCAGGGCTGGCCCCTTCCTTGTGGGAGAAGGATCCGGACGTTTCCCATTTTGGAAAACGGCTCTGCGAAGAACGGGTATGAAGAGATGTTCCGTCTCTGGGAAAGCACTGATCCCCAGGGCTGTTGTGCCTGTGAATAGGTTTCCAAGGGAAGGTGAAGACCAGCAACAGCTTTCAGGGCTGGCACCTTCCTTGTGGGAGAAGGTGCCGGACGTTTCCCTTTTCGGAAATAAGCTCTGCCGAGAATGGGCACGAGCAGATGTTCCGTCTGTGGGAAAGCACTGATCCCCAGGGCTGTTGTGCCTCTGAATAGGTTGCCCAGGGAAGGTGAAGACCAGCAACAGCTTTCAGGGCTGGCCCCTTCCTTGTGGGAGAAGGATCCGGACGTTTCCCATTTCGGAAAAATGGCTCTGCCGAGAATGGGCACGAGGAGATGTACCGTCTCTGGGAAAGCACTGATCCCCAGGGCTGTTGTGCCTGTGAATAGGTTGCCCAGGGAAGGTGAAGACCAGCAACAGCTTTCAGGGCTGGCACCTTCCTTGTGGGAGAAGGGGCCGGACGTTTCCCATTTCGGAAAAATGGCTCTGCCGAGAACGGCTGCAACGAGATGTTCCGTCTCTGGGAAAGCACTGATCCCCAGGGCTGTTGTGCCTGTGAATAGGCTGCCCAGGGAAGGTGAAGACCAGCAACAGCTTTCAGGGCTGGCCCCTTCCTTGTGGGAGAAGGAGCCGGACGTTTCCCATTTCGGAAAACGGCTCTGCCGAGAACGGCCACAATTGGATATTCCGTCTCTGGGAAAGCACAGATCCCCAGGACTGTTGTGCCTGTGAATAGGTTTCCAAGGGAAGGTGAAGACCAGCAACAGCTTTCAGGGCTGGCACCTTCCTTGTGGGAGAATGAACCGGACGTTCGCCCTTTTGGAATAATGGCTCTGCGAGAACGGCCACAATGAGATGTTCCGTCTCTGGGAAAGCACTGGTCCCCAGGGCTGTTGTGCCTGTGACTAGGCTGCCCAGGGAAGGTGAAGACCAGCATCAGCTTTCAGGGCTGGCACCTTCCTTGTGGGAGAAGGATCCGGACGTTTCCCATTTTGGAAAACGGCTCCGCCGAGAACGGGTATGAAGAGATGTTCCGTCTCTGGGAAAGCACTGATCCCCAGGGCTGTTGTGCCTGTGAATAGGTTTCCAAGGGAAGGTGAAGACCAGCAACAGCTTTCAAGGCTGGCACCTTCCTTGTGGGAGAAGGATCCGGACGTTTCCCATTTTGGAAAATGGCTCTGCGAGAACGGCCACAATGAGATGTTCCGTCTCTGGGAAAGCAGTGATCCCCAGGGCTGTTGTGCCTGTGAATAGGTTTCCAAGGGAAGGTGAAGACCAGCAACAGCTTTCAGGGCTGGCACCTTCCTTGTGGGAGAAGGAGCCGGACGTTTCCCATTTCGGAAAAATGGCTCTTCCGAGAACGGCCACAATTGGATGTTCCGTCTCTGTGAAAGCACAGATCCCCATGGCTGTTGTGCCTGTGAATAGGTTTCCAAGGGAAGGTGAAGACCAGCAACAGCTTTCAGGGCTGGCACCTTCCTTGTGGGAGAAGGAGCCGGACGTTTCCCTTTTCGGAAAAATGGCTCTGCCCAGAATGGGCACGAGCAGATGTTCCGTCTGTGGGAAAGCACTGATCCCCAGGGCTGTTGTGCCTGTGAATAGGTTGCCCAGGGAAGGTGAAGACCAGCAACAGTTTTCAGGGCTGGCACCTTCCTTGTGGGAGAAGGAGCTGTACGTTTCCCTTTTCGGAAAAATGGCTCTGCCGAGAACGGGTATGAAGAGATGTTCCGTCTCTGGGAAAGCACTGATCCCCAGGGCTGTTATGCCTGTGAATAGGTTTCCAAGGGAAGGTGAAGACCAGCAACAGCTTTCAGGGCTGGCCCCTTCCTTGTGGGAGAAGGAACCGGACGTTTCCCTTTTCGGAAAATGGCTCTGCCGAGAACGGCTACGACGAGATGTTCCGTCTCTGGGAAAGCACTGATCCCCAGGGCTGTTGTGCCTGTGAATAGGTTTCCAAGGGAAGGTGAAGACCAGCAACAGCTGTCAGGGCTGGCACCTTCCTTGTGGGAGAATGAGCCCGACGTTCGCTGTTTTGGAAAAATGGCTCTGCGAGAACGGCCACAATGAGATGTTCCGTCTCTGGGAAAGCACTGGTCCCCAGGGCTGTTGTGCCTGTGACTAGGCTGCCCAGGGAAGGTGAAGACCAGCAACAGCTTTCAGGGCTGGCACCTTCCTTGTGGGAGAAGGAGCCGGACGTTTCCCATTTCGGAAAAATGGCTCTGCGAAAACAGGCACGAGGAGATGTTCCATCTCTGGGAAAGCACTGATCCCCAGGGCTGTTGTGCCTGTGAATAGGCTGCCCAGGGAAGGTGAAGACCAGCAACAGCTTACAGGGCTGGCCCCTTCCTTGTGGGAGAAGGAGCCGGACGTTTCCCTTTTCGGAAATAAGCTCTGCCGAGAATGGGCACGAGCAGATGTTCCGTCTCTGGGAAAGCACTGATCGCCAGGGCTGTTGTGCCTGTGACTAGGTTGCCCAGGGAAGGTGAAGACCAGCAACAGCTTTCAGGGCTGGCCCCTTCCTTGTGGGAGAAGGATCCGGACGTTTCCCATTTCGGAAAAATGTCTCTGCCGAGAACGGGCACGACGAGATGTTCCGTCTGTGGGAAAGCACTGATCCCCAGGGCTATGGTGCCTGTGAATAGGTTGCCCAGGGAAAGTGAAGACCAGCAACAGCTTTCAGGGCTGGCACCTTCCTTGTGGGAGAAGGAGCCGGACGTTTCCCATTTCGGAAAAATGGCTCTGCCGAGAACGGTCACAATTGGATGTTCCATCTCTGTGAAAGCACAGATCCCCAGGGCTGTTGTGCCTGTGAATAGGTTTCCAAGGGAAGGTGAAGACCAGCAAGAGCTTTCAGGGCTGGCACCTTCCTTGTGGGAGAATGAGCCGGACGTTCGCCGTTTTGGAAAAATGGCTCTGCGAGAACGGCCACAATGAGATGTTCCGTCTCTGGGAAAGCACTGGTCCCCAGGGCTGTTGTGCCTGTGACTAGGCTGCCCAGGGAAGGTGAAGACCAGCAACAGCTGTCAGGGCTGGCACCTTCCTTGTGGGAGAAGGAGCCGGACGTTTCCCTTTTCGGAAAACGGCTATGCCGAGAACGGGTATGAAGAGATGTTCCGTCTCTGGGAAAGCACTGATCCCCAGGGCTGTTGTGCCTGTGAATAGGTTTCCAAGGGAAGGTGAAGACCAGCAACAGCTTTCAGGGCTGGCCCCTTCCTTGTGGGAGAAGGAGCCGGACGTTTCCCATTTCGGAAAATTGGGTCTGCTGAGAATGGGCACGAGCAGATGTTCTGTCTGTGGGAAAGCACAGATCCCCAGGGCTGTTGTGCCTGTGAATAGGTTGCCCAGGGAAGGTGAAGACCAGCAACAGCTTTCAGGGCTGGCACCTTCCTTGTGGGAGAAGGAGCTGGACGTTTCCCATTTCGGAAAATGGCTCTGCCGAGAACGGCCACCATTGGATATTCCGTATCTGGGAAAGCACAGATCCCGAGGGCTGTTGTGCCTGTGAATAGGTTTCCAAGGGAAGGTGAAGACCAGCAACAGCTTTCAGGGCTGGCCCCTTCCTTGTGGGAGAAGGATCCGGACGTTCACCGTTTTGGAAAAATGGCTCTGCGAGAACGGCCACAATGAGATGTTCCGTCTCTGGGAAAGCACTGGTCCCCAGGGCTGTTGTGCCTGTGACTAGGCTGCCCAGGGAAGGTGAAGACCAGCAACAGCTTTCAGGGCTGGCACCTTCCTTGTGGGAGAAGGAGCCGGACGTTCGCCGTTTTGGAAAAATGCCTCTTCGAGAATGGGCACGATGAGATGTTCCGTCTCTGGGAAAGCACTGGTCCCCAGGGCTGTTGTGCCTGTGACTAGGCTGCCCAGGGAAGGTGAAGACCAGCAACAGCTTTCAGGGCTGGCCCCTTCCTTGTGGGAGAAGGATCCGGACGTTTCCCATTTTGGAAAACGGCTCTGCGAAGAACGGGTATGAAGAGATGTTCCGTCTCTGGGAAAGCACTGATCCCCAGGGCTGTTGTGCCTGTGAATAGGTTTCCAAGGGAAGGTGAAGACCAGCAACAGCTTTCAGGGCTGGCACCTTCCTTGTGGGAGAAGGAGCCGGACGTTTCCCATTTCGGAAAATTGGGTCTGCTGAGAATGGGCACGAGCAGATGTTCTGTCTGTGGGAAAGCACAGATCCCCAGGGCTGTTGTGCCTGTGAATAGGTTGCCCAGGGAAGGTGAAGACCAGCAACAGCTTTCAGGGCTGGCACCTTCCTTGTGGGAGAAGGAGCTGGACGTTTCCCATTTCGGAAAATGGCTCTGCCGAGAACGGCCACCATTGGATATTCCGTATCTGGGAAAGCACAGATCCCGAGGGCTGTTGTGCCTGTGAATAGGTTTCCAAGGGAAGGTGAAGACCAGCAACAGCTTTCAGGGCTGGCCCCTTCCTTGTGGGAGAAGGATCCGGACGTTCACCGTTTTGGAAAAATGGCTCTGCGAGAACGGCCACAATGAGATGTTCCGTCTCTGGGAAAGCACTGGTCCCCAGGGCTGTTGTGCCTGTGACTAGGCTGCCCAGGGAAGGTGAAGACCAGCAACAGCTTTCAGGGCTGGCACCTTCCTTGTGGGAGAAGGAGCCGGACGTTCGCCGTTTTGGAAAAATGCCTCTTCGAGAATGGGCACGATGAGATGTTCCGTCTCTGGGAAAGCACTGGTCCCCAGGGCTGTTGTGCCTGTGACTAGGCTGCCCAGGGAAGGTGAAGACCAGCAACAGCTTTCAGGGCTGGCCCCTTCCTTGTGGGAGAAGGATCCGGACGTTTCCCATTTTGGAAAACGGCTCTGCGAAGAACGGGTATGAAGAGATGTTCCGTCTCTGGGAAAGCACTGATCCCCAGGGCTGTTGTGCCTGTGAATAGGTTTCCAAGGGAAGGTGAAGACCAGCAACAGCTTTCAGGGCTGGCACCTTCCTTGTGGGAGAAGGTGCCGGACGTTTCCCTTTTCGGAAATAAGCTATGCCGAGAATGGGCACGAGCAGATGTTCCGTCTGTGGGAAAGCACTGATCCCCAGGGCTGTTGTGCCTCTGAATAGGTTGCCCAGGGAAGGTGAAGACCAGCAACAGCTTTCAGGGCTGGCCCCTTCCTTGTGGGAGAAGGATCCGGACGTTTCCCATTTCGGAAAAATGGCTCTGCCGAGAACGGGCACGAGGAGATGTACCGTCTCTGGGAAAGCACTGATCCCCAGGGCTGTTGTGCCTGTGAATAGGTTGCCCAGGGAAGGTGAAGACCAGCAACAGCTTTCAGGGCTGGCACCTTCCTTGTGGGAGAAGGGGCCGGACGTTTCCCATTTCGGAAAAATGGCTCTGCCGAGAACGGCTGCAACGAGATGTTCCGTCTCTGGGAAAGCACTGATCCCCAGGGCTGTTGTGCCTGTGACTAGGCTGCCCAGGGAAGGTGAAGACCAGCAACAGCTTTCAGGGCTGGCCCCTTCCTTGTGGGAGAAGGAGCCGGACGTTTCCCATTTCGGAAAACGGCTCTGCCGAGAACGGCCACAATTGGATATTCCGTCTCTGGGAAAGCACAGATCCCCAGGACTGTTGTGCCTGTGAATAGGTTTCCAAGGGAAGGTGAAGACCAGCAACAGCTTTCAGGGCTGGTACCTTCCTTGTGGGAGAATGAACCGGACGTTCGCCGTTTTGGAAAAATGGCTCTGCGAGAACGGCCACAATGAGATGTTCCGTCTCTGGGAAAGCACTGGTCCCCAGGGCTGTTGTGCCTGTGACTAGGCTGCCCAGGGAAGGTGAAGACCAGCATCAGCTTTCAGGGCTGGCACCTTCCTTGTGGGAGAAGGATCCGGACGTTTCCCATTTTGGAAAACGGCTCCGCCGAGAACGGGTATGAAGAGATGTTCCGTCTCTGGGAAAGCACTGATCCCCATGGCTGTTGTGCCTGTGAATAGGTTTCCAAGGGAAGGTGAAGACCAGCAACAGCTTTCAAGGCTGGCACCTTCCTTGTGGGAGAATGATGCGGACGTTTCCCATTTTGCAAAATGGCTCTGCGAGAACGGCCACAATGAGATGTTCCGTCTCTGGGAAAGCAGTGATCCCCAGGGCTGTTGTGCCTGTGAATAGGTTTCCAAGGGAAGGTGAAGACCAGCAACAGCTTTCAGGGCTGGCACCTTCCTTGTGGGAGAAGGAGCCGGACGTTTCCCATTTCGGAAAAATGGCTCTTCCGAGAACGGCCACAATTGGATGTTCCGTCTCTGTGAAAGCACAGATCCCCATGGCTGTTGTGCCTGTGAATAGGTTTCCAAGGGAAGGTGAAGACCAGCAACAGCTTTCAGGGCTGGCACCTTCCTTGTGGGAGAAGGAGCCGGACGTTTCCCTTTTCGGAAAAATGGCTCTGCCCAGAATGGGCACGAGCAGATGTTCCGTCTGTGGGAAAGCACTGATCCCCAGGGCTGTTGTGCCTGTGAATAGGTTGCCCAGGGAAGGTGAAGACCAGCAACAGTTTTCAGGGCTGGCACCTTCCTTGTGGGAGAAGGAGCTGTACGTTTCCCTTTTCGGAAAAATGGCTCTGCCGAGAACGGGCACGAGCAGATGTTCCGTCTCTGGGAAAGCACTGATCCCCAGGGCTGTTATGCCTGTGAATAGGTTTCCAAGGGAAGGTGAAGACCAGCAACAGCTTTCAGGGCTGGCCCCTTCCTTGTGGGAGAAGGAACCGGACGTTTCCCTTTTCGGAAAATGGCTCTGCCGAGAACGGCTACGACGAGATGTTCCGTCTCTGGGAAAGCACTGATCCCCAGGGCTGTTGTGCCTGTGAATAGGTTTCCAAGGGAAGGTGAAGACCAGCAACAGCTGTCAGGGCTGGCACCTTCCTTGTGGGAGAATGAGCCCGACGTTCGCTGTTTTGGAAAAATGGCTCTGCGAGAACGGCCACAATGAGATGTTCCGTCTCTGGGAAAGCACTGGTCCCCAGGGCTGTTGTGCCTGTGACTAGGCTGCCCAGGGAAGGTGAAGACCAGCAACAGCTTTCAGGGCTGGCACCTTCCTTGTGGGAGAAGGAGCCGGACGTTTCCCATTTCGGAAAAATGGCTCTGCGAAAACAGGCACGAGGAGATGTTCCATCTCTGGGAAAGCACTGATCCCCAGGGCTGTTGTGCCTGTGAATAGGCTGCCCAGGGAAGGTGAAGACCAGCAACAGCTTACAGGGCTGGCCCCTTCCTTGTGGGAGAAGGAGCCGGACGTTTCCCTTTTCGGAAATAAGCTCTGCCGAGAATGGGCACGAGCAGATGTTCCGTCTCTGGGAAAGCACTGATCCCCAGGGCTGTTGTGCCTGTGACTAGGTTGCCCAGGGAAGGTGAAGACCAGCAACAGCTTTCAGGGCTGGCCCCTTCCTTGTGGGAGAAGGATCCGGACGTTTCCCATTTCGGAAAAATGTCTCTGCCGAGAACGGGCACGACGAGATGTTCCGTCTGTGGGAAAGCACTGATCCCCAGGGCTATGGTGCCTGTGAATAGGTTGCCCAGGGAAGGTGAAGACCAGCAACAGCTTTCAGGGCTGGCACCTTCCTTGTGGGAGAAGGAGCCGGACGTTTCCCATTTCGGAAAAATGGCTCTGCCGAGAACGGTCACAATTGGATGTTCCATCTCTGTGAAAGCACAGATCCCCAGGGCTGTTGTGCCTGTGAATAGGTTTCCAAGGGAAGGTGAAGACCAGCAACAGCTTTCAGGGCTGGCCCCTTCCTTGTGGGAGAATGAGCCGGACGTTCGCCGTTTTGGAAAAATGGCTCTGCGAGAACGGCCACAATGAGATGTTCCGTCTCTGGGAAAGCACTGGTCCCCAGGGCTGTTGTGCCTGTGACTAGGCTGCCCAGGGAAGGTGAAGACCAGCAACAGCTTTCAGGGCTGGCCCCTTCCTTGTGGGAGAAGGAGCCAGACGTTTCCCTTTTCGGAAAACGGCTATGCCGAGAACGGGTATGAAGAGATGTTCCGTCTCTGGGAAAGCACTGATCCCCAGGGCTGTTGTGCCTGTGAATAGGTTTCCAAGGGAAGTTGAAGACCAGCAACAGCTTACAGGGCTGGCCCCTTCCTTGTGGGAGAAGGAGCCGGACGTTTCCCTTTTCGGAAATAAGCTCTGCCGAGAACGGCCACAATGAGATGTTCCGTCTCTGGGAAAGCACTGATCCCCAGGGCTGTTGTGCCTGTGACTAGGCTGCCCAGGGAAGGTGAAGACCAGCAACAGCTTTCAGGGCTGGCACCTTCCTTGTGGGAGAATGAGCCGGACGTTCGCCGTTTTGGAAAAATGCCTCTTCGAGAATGGGCACGATGAGATGTTCCGTCTCTGGGAAAGCACTGGTCCCCAGGGCTGTTGTGCCTGTGACTAGGCTGCCCAGGGAAGGTGAAGACCAGCAACAGCTTTCAGGGCTGGCCCCTTCCTTGTGGGAGAAGGATCCGGACGTTTCCCATTTTGGAAAACGGCTCTGCGAAGAACGGGTATGAAGAGATGTTCCGTCTCTGGGAAAGCAGTGATGCCCAGGGCTGTTGTGCCTGTGAATAGGTTTCCAAGGGAAGGTGAAGACCAGCAACAGCTTTCAAGGCTGGCCTCTTCCTTGTGGGAGAAGGATCCGGACGTTTCCCATTTCGGAAAATGGCTCTGCCGAGAACGGGCACGACGAGATGTTCCGTCTCTGGGAAAGCACTGATCCCCAGGGCTGTTGTGCCTGTGAATAGGTTTCCAAGGGAAGGTGAAGACCAGCAACAGCTTTCAGGGCTGGCACCTTCCTTGTGGGAGAATGAGCCGGACGTTCGCCGTTTTGGAAAAATGGCTCTGCGAGAACGGCCACAATGAGATGTTCCGTCTCTGGGAAAGCACTGGTCCCCAGGGCTGTTGTGCCTGTGACTAGGCTGCCCAGGGAAGGTGAAGACCAGCAACAGCTTTCAGGGCTGGCACCTTCCTTGTGGGAGAAGGAGCCGGACGTTTCCCATTTCGGAAAAATGGCTCTGCCGAGAATGGGCACGAGCAGATGTTCCGTCTCTGGGAAAGCACTGATCCCCAGGGCTGTTGTGCCTGTGACTAGGCTGCCCAGGGAAGGTGAAGACCAGCAACAGCTTTCAGGGCTGGCCCCTTCCTTGTGGGAGAAGGAGCTGGACGTTTCCCTTTTCGGAAAAATGGCTCTGCCGAGAACGGGCACGACGAGATGTTCCGTCTCTGGGAAAGCACTGATCCCCATGGCTGTTGTGCCTGTGAATAGGTTTCCAAGGGAAGGTGAAGACCAGCAACAGCTTTCAGGGGTGGCCCCTTCCTTGTGGGAGAAGGAGCCGGACGTTTCCCATTTTGGAAAATGGCTCTGCCGAGAACGTCTACGATGAGATGTTCCGTCTCTGGGAAAGCACTGATCCCCAGGGCTGTTGTGCCTGTGAATAGGTTTCCAAGGGAAGGTGAAGACCAGCAACAGCTTTCAGGGCTGGCACCTTCCTTGTGGGAGAATGAGCCGGACGTTCGCCGTTTTGGAAAAATGGCTCTGCGAGAAGGGCCACAATGAGATGTTCCGTCTCTGGGAAAGCACTGGTCCCCAGGGCTGTTGTGCCTGTGACTAGGCTGCCAAGGGAAGGTGAAGACCAGCAACAGCTTTCAGGGCTGGCACCTTCCTTGTGGGAGAAGGAGCCGGACGTTTCCCATTTCGGAAAACGGCTCTGCCGAGAACGGGTATGAAGAGATGTTCCGTCTCTGGGAAAGCACTGATCCCCAGGGCTGTTGTGCCTGTGAATAGGTTGCCCAGGGAAGGTGAAGACCAGCAACAGCTTACAGGGCTGGCACCTTCCTTGTGGGAGAAGGAGCCGGACGTTTCCCATTTTGGAAAATGGCTCTGCCAAGAACGGCTACAACGAGATGTTCCGTCTCTGGGAAAGCACTGATCCCCAGGGCTGTTGTGCCTGTGACTAGGCTGCCCAGGGAAGGTGAAGACCAGCAACAGCTTTCAGGGCTGGCCCCTTCCTTGTGGGAGAAGGAGCCGGACGTTTCCCATTTTGGAAAATGGCTCTGCCGAGAACAGCTACGACGAGATGTTCCGTCTCTTGGAAAGCACTGATCCCCAGGGCTGTTGTGCCTGTGAATAGGTTTCCAAGGGAAGGTGAAGACCAGCAACAGCTTTCAGGGCTGGCCCCTTCCTTGTGGGAGAAGGAGCCGGACGTTTCCCTTTTCGGAAAATGGCTCTGCCGAGAACGGCCACAATTGGATATTCCGTCTCTGGGAAAGCACAGATCCCCAGGGCTGTTGTGCCTGTGAATAGGTTTCCAAGGGAAGGTGAAGACCAGCAACAGCTTTCAGGGCTGGCACCTTCCTTGTGGGAGAAGGAGCCGGACGTTCGCCGTTTTGGAAAAATGGCTCTGCGAGAACGGCCACAATGAGATGTTCCGTCTCTGGGAAAGCACTGGTCCCCAGGGCTGTTGTGCCTGTGAATAGGCTGCCCAGGGAAGGTGAAGACCAGCAACAGCTTTCAGGGCTGGCCCCTTCCTTGTGGGAGAAGGAGCCGGACGTTTCCCATTTCGGAAAAATGGCTCTGCCGAGAACGGGTATGAAGAGATGTTCCGTCTCTGGGAAAGCACTGATCCCCAGGGCTGTTGTGCCTGTGAATAGGTTTCCAAGGGAAGGTGAAGACCAGCAACAGCTTTCAGGGCTGGCCCCTTCCTTGTGGGAGAATGAGCCGGACGTTCGCCGTTTTGGAAAAATGGCTCTGCGAGAACGGCCACAATGAGATGTTCCGTCTCTGGGAAAGCACTGGTCCCCAGGGCTGTTGTGCCTGTGACTAGGCTGCCCAGGGAAGGTGAAGACCAGCAACAGCTTTCAGGGCTGGCCCCTTCCTTGTGGGAGAAGGAGCCGGACGTTTCCCTTTTCGGAAATAAGCTCTGCCGAGAATGGGCACGAGCAGATGTTCCGTCTGTGGGAAAGCACTGATCCCCAGGGCTGTTGTGCCTGTGAATAGGTTGCCCAGGGAAGGTGAAGACCAGCAACAGCTTTCAGGGCTGGCACCTTCCTTGTGGGAGAAGGAGCCGGACGTTTCCCATTTCGGATAAATGGCTCTGCCGAGAAAGGGCACGAGGAGATGTTCCGTCTCTGGGAAAGCACTGATCCCCAGGGCTGTTGTGCCTGTGAATAGGTTGCCCAGGGAAGGTGAAGACCAGCAACAGCTTACAGGGCTGGCACCTTCCTTGTGGGAGAAGGAGCCGGACGTTTCCCATTTTGGAAAATGGCTCTGCCAAGAACGGCTACAACGAGATGTTCCGTCTCTGGGAAAGCACTGATCCCCAGGGCTGTTGTGCCTGTGACTAGGCTGCCCAGGGAAGGTGAAGACCAGCAACAGCTTTCAGGGCTGGCCCCTTCCTTGTGGGAGAAGGAGCCAGACGTTTCCCATTTTGGAAAAGGGCTCTGCCGAGAACGGGTATGAAGAGATGTTCCGTCTCTGGGAAAGCACTGATCCCCAGGGCTGTTGTGCCTGTGAATAGGTTTCCAAGGGAAGGTGAAGACCAGCAACAGCTTTCAGGGCTGGCCCCTTCCTTGTGGGAGAAGGAGCCGGACGTTTCCCATTTTGGAAAATGGCTCTGCCGAGAACGGCCACAATTGGATATTCCGTCTCTGGGAAAGCACAGATCCCCAGGGCTGTTGTGCCTGTGAATAGGTTTCCAAGGGAAGGTGAAGACCAGCAACAGCTTTCAGGGCTGGCACCTTCCTTGTGGGAGAAGGAGCCGGACGTTCGCCGTTTTGGAAAAATGGCTCTGCGAGAACGGCCACAATGAGATGTTCCGTCTCTGGGAAAGCACTGGTCCCCAGGGCTGTTGTGCCTGTGAATAGGCTGCCCAGGGAAGGTGAAGACCAGCAACAGCTTTCAGGGCTGGCACCTTCCTTGTGGGAGAAGGAGCCGGACGTTTCCCATTTCGTAAAACGGCTCTGCCGAGAACGGGTATGAAGAGATGTTCCGTCTCTGGGAAAGCACTGATGCCCAGGGCTGTTTTGCCTGTGAATAGGTTTCCAAGGGAAGGTGAAGACCAGCAACAGCTTTCAGGGCTGGCACCTTCCTTGTGGGAGAATGAGCCGGACGTTCGCCGTTTTGGAAAAATGGCTCTGCGAGAACGGCCACAATGAGATGTTCCGTCTCTGGGAAAGCACTGGTCCCCAGGGCTGTTGTGCCTGTGACTAGGCTGCCCAGGGAAGGTGAAGACCAGCAACAGCTTTCAGGGCTGGCCCCTTCCTTGTGGGAGAAGGAGCCGGACGTTTCCCTTTTCGGAAATAAGCTCTGCCGAGAATGGGCACGAGCAGATGTTCCGTCTGTGGGAAAGCACTGATCCCCAGGGCTGTTGTGCCTGTGACTAGGCTGCCCAGGGAAGGTGAAGACCAGCAACAGCTTTCAGGGCTGGCACCTTCCTTGTGGGAGAAGGATCCGGACGTTTCCCATTTCGGAAAAATGGCTCTGCCGAGAACGGCCACAATTGGATGTTCCATCTCTGTGAAAGCACAGATCCCCAGGGCTGTTGTGCCTGTGAATAGGTTTCCAAGGGAAGGTGAAGACCAGCAACAGCTTTCAGGGCTGGCACCTTCCTTGTGGGAGAAGGAGCCGGACGTTCGCCGTTTTGGAAAAATGGCTCTGCGAGAACGGCCACAATGAGATGTTCCGTCTCTGGGAAAGCACTGGTCCACAGGGCTGTTGTGCCTGTGACTAGGCTGCCCAGGGAAGGTGAAGACCAGCAACAGCTTACAGGGCTGGCCCCTTCCTTGTGGGAGAAGGAGCCGGACGTTTCCCTTTTCGGAAATAAGCTCTGCCGAGAATGGGCACGAGCAGATGTTCCGTCTGTGGGAAAGCACTGATCCCCAGGGCTGTTGTGCCTGTGAATAGGTTGCCCAGGGAAGGTGAAGACCAGCAACAGCTTTCAGGGCTGGCCCCTTCCTTGTGGGAGAAGGATCCGGACGTTTCCCATTTCGGAAAAATGGCTCTGCCGAGAACGGGCACGAGGAGATGTTCCGTCTGTGGGAAAGCACTGATCCCCAGGGCTGTTGTGCCTGTGAATAGGTTGCCCAGGGAAGGTGAAGACCAGCAACAGCTTTCAGGGCTGGCACCTTCCTTGTGGGAGAAGGGGCCGGACGTTTCCCATTTCGGAAAAATGGCTCTGCCGAGAACGGCTGCAACGAGATGTTCCGTCTCTGGGAAAGCACTGATCCCCAGGGCTGTTGTGCCTGTGACTAGGCTGCCCAGGGAAGGTGAAGACCAGCAACAGCTTTCAGGGCTGGCCCCTTCCTTGTGGGAGAAGGATCCGGACGTTTCCCATTTCGGAAAATGGCTCTGCCGAGAACGGCCACAATTGGATATTCCGTCTCTGGGAAAGCACAGATCCCCAGGGCTGTTGTGCCTGTGAATAGGTTTCCAAGGGAAGGTGAAGACCAGCAACAGCTTTCAGGGCTGGTACCTTCCTTGTGGGAGAATGAACCGGACGTTCGCCGTTTTGGAAAAATGGCTCTGCGAGAACGGGTACGAAGAGATGTTCTGTCTCTGGGAAAGCACTGGTCCCCAGGGCTGTTGTGCCTGTGATTAGGCTGCCCAGGGAAGGTGAAGACCAGCATCAGCTTTCAGGGCTGGCACCTTCCTTGTGGGAGAAGGATCCGGACGTTTCCCATTTTGGAAAACGGCTCCGCCGAGAACGGGTATGAAGAGATGTTCCGTCTGTGGGAAAGCACTGATCCCCAGGGCTGTTGTGCCTGTGAATAGGTTTCCAAGGGAAGGTGAAGACCAGCAACAGCTTTCAAGGCTGGCACCTTCCTTGTGGGAAAAGGAGCCGGACGTTTCCCATTTTGGAAAATGGCTCTGCGAGAACGGCCACAATGAGATGTTCCGTCTCTGGGAAAGCAGTGATCCCCAGGGCTGTTGTGCCTGTGAATAGGTTTCCAAGGGAAGGTGAAGACCAGCAACAGCTTTCAGGGCTGGCCCCTTCCTTGTGGGAGAAGGAGCCGGACGTTTCCCATTTCGGAAAAATGGCTCTTCCGAGAACGGCCACAATTGGATGTTCCGTCTCTGTGAAAGCACAGATCCCCATGGCTGTTGTGCCTGTGAATAGGTTTCCAAGGGAAGGTGAAGACCAGCAACAGCTTTCAGGGCTGGCACCTTCCTTGTGGGAGAAGGAGCCGGACGTTTCCCTTTTCGGAAAAATGGCTCTGCCCAGAATGGGCACGAGCAGATGTTCCGTCTGTGGGAAAGCACTGATCCCCAGGGCTGTTGTGCCTGTGAATAGGTTGCCCAGGGAAGGTGAAGACCAGCAACAGTTTTCAGGGCTGGCACCTTCCTTGTGGGAGAAGGAGCTGGACGTTTCCCTTTTCGGAAAAATGGCTCTGCCGAGAACGGGCACGAGCAGATGTTCCGTCTCTGGGAAAGCACTGATCCCCATGGCTGTTGTGCCTGTGAATAGGTTTCCAAGGGAAGTTGAAGACCAGCAACAGCTTACAGGGCTGGCCCCTTCCTTGTGGGAGAAGGAGCCGGACGTTTCCCATTTTGGAAAATGGCTCTGCCGAGAACGGCTACGACGAGATGTTCCGTCTCTGGGAAAGCACTGATCCCCAGGGCTGTTGTGCCTGTGAATAGGTTTCCAAGGGAAGGTGAAGACCAGCAACAGCTTTCAGGGCTGGCACCTTCCTTGTGGGAGAATGAGCCCGACGTTCGCCGTTTTGGAAAAATGGCTCTGCGAGAACGGCCACAATGAGATGTTCCGTCTGTGGGAAAGCACTGGTCCCCAGGGCTGTTGTGCCTGTGACTAGGCTGCCCAGGGAAGGTGAAGACCAGCAACAGCTTTCAGGGCTGGCACCTTCCTTGTGGGAGAAGGAGCCGGACGTTTCCCATTTCGGAAAAATGGCTCTGCGAAAACATGCACGAGGAGATGTTCCATCTCTGGGAAAGCACTGATCCCCAGGGCTGTTGTGCCTGTGAATAGGCTGCCCAGGGAAGGTGAAGACCAGCAACAGCTTACAGGGCTGGCCCCTTCCTTGTGGGAGAAAGAGCCGGACGTTTCCCTTTTCGGAAATAAGCTCTGCCGAGAATGGGCACGAGCAGATGTTCCGTCTGTGGGAAAGCACTGATCGCCAGGGCTGTTGTGCCTGTGACTAGGTTGCCCAGGGAAGGTGAAGACCAGCAACAGCTTTCAGGGCTGGCCCCTTCCTTGTGGGATAAGGAGCCGGACGTTCCCCTTTTCGGAAAAATGGCTCTGCCGAGAACGGCCACAATTGGATGTTCCATCTCTGTGAAAGCACAGATCCCCAGGGCTGTGGTGCCTGTGAATAGGTTTCCAAGGGAAGGTGAAGACCAGCAAGAGCTTTCAGGGCTGGCACCTTCCTTGTGGGAGAATGAGCCGGACGTTCGCCGTTTTGGAAAAATGGCTCTGCGAGAACGGGCACGAGGAGATGTTCCGTCTCTGGGAAAGCACTGGTCCCCAGGGCTGTTGTGCCTGTGACTAGGCTGCCCAGGGAAGGTGAAGACCAGCAACAGCTGTCAGGGCTGGCACCTTCCTTGTGGGAGAAGGAGCCGGACGTTTCCCTTTTCGGAAAACGGCTATGCCGAGAACGGGTATGAAGAGATGTTCCGTCTCTGGGAAAGCACTGATCCCCAGGGCTGTTGTGCCTGTGAATAGGTTTCCAAGGGAAGGTGAAGACCAGCAACAGCTTTCAGGGCTGGCCCCTTCCTTGTGGGAGAAGGAGCCGGACGTTTCCCATTTCGGAAAATTGGGTCTGCTGAGAATGGGCACGAGCAGATGTTCCGTCTGTGGGAAAGCACAGATCCCCAGGGCTGTTGTGCCTGTGAATAGGTTGCCCAGGGAAGGTGAAGACCAGCAACAGCTTTCAGGGCTGGCACCTTCCTTGTGGGAGAAGGAGCTGGACGTTTCCCATTTCGGAAAATGGCTCTGCCGAGAACGGCCACCATTGGATATTCCGTATCTGGGAAAGCACAGATCCCGAGGGCTGTTGTGCCTGTGAATAGGTTTCCAAGGGAAGGTGAAGACCAGCAACAGCTTTCAGGGCTGGCCCCTTCCTTGTGGGAGAAGGATCCGGACGTTCACCGTTTTGGAAAAATGGCTCTGCGAGAACGGCCACAATGAGATGTTCCGTCTCTGGGAAAGCACTGGTCCCCAGGGCTGTTGTGCCTGTGACTAGGCTGCCCAGGGAAGGTGAAGACCAGCAACAGCTTTCAGGGCTGGCACCTTCCTTGTGGGAGAAGGAGCCGGACGTTTCCCTTTTCGGAAATAAGCTCTGCCGAGAACGGGCACGAGCAGATGTTCCGTCTGTGGGAAAGCACTGATCCCCAGGGCTGTTGTGCCTGTGACTAGGCTGCCCAGGGAAGGTGAAGACCAGCAACAGCTTTCAGGGCTGGCACCTTCCTTGTGGGAGAATGAGCCGGACGTTCGCCGTTTTGGAAAAATGCCTCTTCGAGAATGGGCACGATGAGATGTTCCGTCTCTGGGAAAGCACTGGTCCCCAGGGCTGTTGTGCCTGTGACTAGGCTGCCCAGGGAAGGTGAAGACCAGCAACAGCTTTCAGGGCTGGCACCTTCCTTGTGGGAGAAGGATCCGGACGTTTCCCATTTTGGAAAACGGCTCTGCGAAGAACGGGTATGAAGAGATGTTCCGTCTCTGGGAAAGCACTGATCCCCAGGGCTGTTGTGCCTGTGAATAGGTTTCCAAGGGAAGGTGAAGACCAGCAACAGCTTTCAAGGCTGGCCTCTTCCTTGTGGGAGAAGGATCCGGACGTTTCCCATTTCGGAAAATGGCTCTGCCGAGAACGGGCACGACGAGATGTTCCGTCTCTGGGAAAGCACTGATCCCCAGGGCTGTTGTGCCTGTGAATAGGTTTCCAAGGGAAGGTGAAGACCAGCAACAGCTTTCAGGGCTGGCACCTTCCTTGTGGGAGAATGAGCCGGACGTTCGCCGTTTTGGAAAAATGGCTCTGCGAGAACGGCCACAATGAGATGTTCCGTCTCTGGGAAAGCACTGGTCCCCAGGGCTGTTGTGCCTGTGACTAGGCTGCCCAGGGAAGGTGAAGACCAGCAACAGCTTTCAGGGCTGGCACCTTCCTTGTGGGAGAAGGAGCCGGACGTTTCCCATTTCGGAAAAATGGCTCTGCCGAGAATGGGCACGAGCAGATGTTCCGTCTCTGGGAAAGCACTGATCCCCAGGGCTGTTGTGCCTGTGACTAGGCTGCCCAGGGAAGGTGAAGACCAGCAACAGCTTTCAGGGCTGGCACCTTCCTTGTGGGAGAAGGAGCTGGACGTTTCCCTTTTCGGAAAAATGGCTCTGCCGAGAACGGGCACGACGAGATGTTCCGTCTCTGGGAAAGCACTGATCCCCATGGCTGTTGTGCCTGTGAATAGGTTTCCAAGGGAAGGTGAAGACCAGCAACAGCTTTCAGGGGTGGCCCCTTCCTTGTGGGAGAAGGAGCCGGACGTTTCCCATTTCGGAAAATGGCTCTGCCGAGAACGTCTACGATGAGATGTTCCGTCTCTGGGAAAGCACTGATCCCCAGGGCTGTTGTGCCTGTGAATAGGTTTCCAAGGGAAGGTGAAGACCAGCAACAGCTTTCAGGGCTGGCACCTTCCTTGTGGGAGAATGAGCCGGACGTTCGCCGTTTTGGAAAAATGGCTCTGCGAGAAGGGCCACAATGAGATGTTCCGTCTCTGGGAAAGCACTGGTCCCCAGGGCTGTTGTGCCTGTGACTAGGCTGCCAAGGGAAGGTGAAGACCAGCAACAGCTTTCAGGGCTGGCACCTTCCTTGTGGGAGAAGGAGCCGGACGTTTCCCATTTCGGAAAACGGCTCTGCCGAGAACGGGTATGAAGAGATGTTCCGTCTCTGGGAAAGCACTGATCCCCAGGGCTGTTGTGCCTGTGAATAGGTTTCCAAGGGAAGGTGAAGACCAGCAACAGCTTTCAGGGCTGGCACCTTCCTTGTGGGAGAATGAGCCGGACGTTCGCCGTTTTGGAAAAATGGCTCTGCGAGAACGGGCACGAGGAGATGTTCCGTCTCTGGGAAAGCACTGGTCCCCAGGGCTGTTGTGCCTGTGACTAGGCTGCCCAGGGAAGGTGAAGACCAGCAACAGCTTTCAGGGCTGGCCCCTTCCTTGTGGGAGAAGGAGCCGGACGTTTCCCTTTTCGGAAATAAGGTCTGCCGAGAATGGGCACGAGCAGATGTTCCGTCTGTGGGAAAGCACTGATCCCCAGGGCTGTTGTGCCTGTGAATAGGTTGCCCAGGGAAGGTGAAGACCAGCAACAGCTTTCAGGGCTGGCACCTTCCTTGTGGGAGAAGGAGCCGGACGTTTCCCATTTCGGATAAATGGCTCTGCCGAGAAAGGGCACGAGGAGATGTTCCGTCTCTGGGAAAGCACTGATCCCCAGGGCTGTTGTGCCTGTGAATAGGTTGCCCAGGGAAGGTGAAGACCAGCAACAGCTTTCAGGGCTGGCACCTTCCTTGTGGGAGAAGGAGCCGGACGTTTCCCATTTTGGAAAATGGCTCTGCCAAGAACGGCTACAACGAGATGTTCCGTCTCTGGGAAAGCACTGATCCCCAGGGCTGTTGTGCCTGTGACTAGGCTGCCCAGGGAAGGTGAAGACCAGCAACAGCTTTCAGGGCTGGCCCCTTCCTTGTGGGAGAAGGAGCCGGACGTTTCCCATTTTGGAAAATGGCTCTGCCGAGAACAGCTACGACGAGATGTTCCGTCTCTGGGAAAGCACTGATCCCCAGGGCTGTTGTGCCTGTGAATAGGTTTCCAAGGGAAGGTGAAGACCAGCAACAGCTTTCAGGGCTGGCCCCTTCCTTGTGGGAGAAGGAGCCGGACGTTTCCCTTTTCGGAAAATGGCTCTGCCGAGAACGGCCACAATTGGATATTCCGTCTCTGGGAAAGCACAGATACCCAGGGCTGTTGTGCCTGTGAATAGGTTTCCAAGGGAAGGTGAAGACCAGCAACAGCTTTCAGGGCTGGCACCTTCCTTGTGGGAGAAGGAGCCGGACGTTCGCCGTTTTGGAAAAATGGCTCTGCGAGAACGGCCACAATGAGATGTTCCGTCTCTGGGAAAGCACTGGTCCCCAGGGCTGTTGTGCCTGTGAATAGGCTGCCCAGGGAAGGTGAAGACCAGCAACAGCTTTCAGGGCTGGCACCTTCCTTGTGGGAGAAGGAGCCGGACGTTTCCCATTTCGGAAAACGGCTCTGCCGAGAACGGGTATGAAGAGATGTTCCGTCTCTGGGAAAGCACTGATGCCCAGGGCTGTTGTGCCTGTGAATAGGTTTCCAAGGGAAGGTGAAGACCAGCAACAGCTTTCAGGGCTGGCACCTTCCTTGTGGGAGAATGAGCCGGACCTTCGCCGTTTTGGAAAAATGGCTCTGCGAGAACGGCCACAATGAGATGTTCCGTCTCTGGGAAAGCACTGGTCCACAGGGCTGTTGTGCCTGTGACTAGGCTGCCCAGGGAAGGTGAAGACCAGCAACAGCTTACAGGGCTGGCCCCTTCCTTGTGGGAGAAGGAGCCGGACGTTTCCCTTTTCGGAAATAAGCTCTGCCGAGAATGGGCACGAGCAGATGTTCTGTCTCTGGGAAAGCACTGATCCCCAGGGCTGTTGTGCCTGTGACTAGGCTGCCCAGGGAAGGTGAAGACCAGCAACAGCTTTCAGGGCTGGCACCTTCCTTGTGGGAGAAGGATCCGGACGTTTCCCATTTCGGAAAATTGGCTCTGCCGAGAACGGCCACAATTGGATGTTCCATCTCTGTGAAAGCACTGATCCCCAGGGCTGTTGTGCCTGTGAATAGGTTTCCAAGGGAAGGTGAAGACCAGCAACAGCTTTCAGGGCTGGCACCTTCCTTGTGGGAGAAGGAGCCGGACGTTCGCCGTTTTGGAAAAATGGCTCTGCGAGAACGGCCACAATGAGATGTTCCGTCTCTGGGAAAGCACTGGTCCCCAGGGCTGTTGTGCCTGTGACTAGGCTGCCCAGGGAAGGTGAAGACCAGCAACAGCTTTCAGGGCTGGCCCCTTCCTTGTGGGAGAAGGAGCCGGACGTTTCCCATTTTGGAAAATGGCTCTGCCGAGAACGGCTACGACGAGATGTTCCGTCTCTGGGAAAGCACTGATCCCCAGGGCTGTTGTGCCTGTGAATAGGTTGCCCAGGGAAGGTGAAGACCAGCAACAGCTTTCAGGGCTGGCCCCTTCCTTGTGGGAGAAGGAGCCGGACGTTTCCCTTTTCGGAAAATGGCTCTGCCGAGAACGGCCACAATTGGATATTCCGTCTCTGGGAAAGCACAGATCCCCAGGGCTGTTGTGCCTGTGAATAGGTTTCCAAGGGAAGGTGAAGACCAGCAACAGCTTTCAGGGCTGGCACCTTCCTTGTGGGAGAATGAGCCTGACGTTCGCCGTTTTGGAAAAATGGCTCTGCGAGAACGGCCACAATGAGATGTTCCGTCTGTGGGAAAGCACTGGTCCCCAGGGCTGTTGTGCCTGTGACTAGGCTGCCCAGGGAAGGTGAAGACCAGCATCAGCTTTCAGGGCTGGCACCTTCCTTGTGGGAGAAGGATCCGGACGTTTCCCATTTTGGAAAACGGCTCCGCCGAGAACGGGTATGAAGAGATGTTCCGTCTCTGGGAAAGCACTGATCCCCAGGGCTGTTGTGCCTGTGAATAGGTTTCCCAGGGAAGGTGAAGACCAGCAACAGCTTTCAAGGCTGGCCCCTTCCTTGTGGGAGAAGGATGCGGACGTTTCCCATTTTGGAAAATGGCTCTGCGAGAACGGCCACAATGAGATGTTCCGTCTCTGGGAAAGCAGTGATCCCCAGGGCTGTTGTGCCTGTGAATAGGTTTCCAAGGGAAGGTGAAGACCAGCAACAGCTTTCAGGGCTGGCACCTTCCTTGTGGGAGAAGGAGCCGGACGTTTCCCATTTCGGAAAAATGGCTCTTCCGAGAACGGCCACAGTTGGATATTCCGTCTCTGTGAAAGCACAGATCCCCATGGCTGTTGTGCCTGTGAATAGGTTTCCAAGGGAAGGTGAAGACCAGCAACAGCTTTCAGGGCTGGCACCTTCCTTGTGGGAGAAGGAGCCCGACGTTCGCCGTTTTGGAAAAATGGCTCTGCGAGAACGGCCACAATGAGATGTTCCGTCTGTGGGAAAGCACTGATCCCCAGGGCTGTTGTGCCTGTGACTAGGCTGCCCAGGGAAGGTGAAGACCAGCAACAGCTTTCAGGGCTGGCACCTTCCTTGTGGGAGAAGGAGCCGGACGTTTCCCATTTCAGAAAAATGGCTCTGCGAAAACAGGCACGAGGAGATGTTCCATCTCTGGGAAAGCACTGATCCCCAGGGCTGTTGTGCCTGTGACTAGGCTGCCCAGGGAAGGTGAAGACCAGCAACAGCTTACAGGGCTGGCCCCTTCCTTGTGGGAGAAGGAGCCGGACTTTTCCCTTTTCGTAAATAAGCTCTGCTGAGAATGGGCACGAGCAGATGTTTCGTCTCTGGGAAAGCACTGATCCCCAGGGCTGTTGTGCCTGTGACTAGGTTGCCCAGGGAAGGTGAAGACCAGCAACAGCTTTCAGGGCTGGCCCCTTCCTTGTGGGAGAAGGATCCGGACGTTTCCCTTTTCGGAAAAATGGCTCTGCCGAGAACGGGCACGAGGAGATGTTCCGTCTCTGGGAAAGCACTGATCCCCAGGGCTGTTGTGCCTGTGAATAGGTTTCCAAGGGAAGGTGAAGACCAGCAACAGCTGTCAGGGCTGGCACCTTCCTTGTGGGAGAAGGAGCCGGACGTTTCCCATTTTGGAAAATGGCTCTGCCGAGAACGGGTACGATGAGATGTTCCGTCTCTGGGAAAGCACTGATCCCCAGGGCTGTTGTGCCTGTGAATAGGTTTCCAAGGGAAGGTGAAGACCAGCAACAGCTTTCAGGGCTGGCACCTTCCTTGTGGGGAAGGAGCCGGACGTTTCCCGTTTCGGAAAAATGGCTCTGCGAAAACAGGCACGAGGAGATGTTCCGTCTCTGGGAAAGCACTGATCCCCAGGGCTGTTGTGCCTGTGACTAGGCTGCCCAGGGAAGGTGAAGACCAGCAACAGCTTTCAGGGCTGGCACCTTCCTTGTGGGAGAAGGAGCCGGACGTTTCCCATTTCGGAAAATGGCTCTGCCGAGAACGGCCACAATTGGATATTCCGTCTCTGAGAAAGCACTGATCCCCAGGGCTGTTGTGCCTGTGAATAGGTTTCCAAGGGAAGGTGAAGACCAGCAAGAGCTTTCAGGGCTGGCCCCTTCCTTGTGGGAGAAGGAGCCGGACGTTCGCCGTTTTGGAAAAATGGCTCTGCGAGAACGGCCACAATGAGATGTTCCGTCTGTGGGAAAGCACTGATCCCCAGGGCTGTTGTGCCTGTGACTAGGCTGCCCAGGGAAGGTGAAGACCAGCAATAGCTTTCAGGGCTGGCACCTTCCTTGTGGGAGAAGGAGCCGGACGTTTCCCTTTTCGGAAAACGGCTCTGCCGAGAACGGGTATGAAGAGATGTTCCGTCTCTGGGAAAGCACTGATCCCCAGGGCTGTTGTGCCTGTGACTAGGCTGCCCAGGGAAGGTGAAGACCAGCAACAGCTTACAGGGCTGGCCCCTTCCTTGTGGGAGAAGGAGCCGGACGTTTCCCATTTCGGAAATAAGCTCTGCCGAGAACGGGCACGAGGAGATGTTCTGTCTCTGGGAAAGCACTGATCCCCAGGGCTGTTGTGCCTGTGAATAGGTTGCCCAGGGAAGGTGAAGACCAGCAACAGCTTTCAGGGCTGGCCCCTTCCTTGTGGGAGAAGGAGCCGGACGTTTCCCATTTTGGAAAACGGCTCCGCCGAGAACGGGTATGAAGAGATGTTCCGTCTCTGGGAAAGCACTGATCCCCAGGGCTGTTGTGCCTGTGAATAGGTTTCCAAGGGAAGGTGAAGTCCAGCAACAGCTTTCAAGGCTGGCCCCTTCCTTGTGGGAGAAGGATGCGGACGTTTCCCATTTTGGAAAATGGCTCTGCCGATAACGGCCACAATGAGATGTTCCGTCTCTGGGAAAGCAGTGATCCCCAGGGCTGTTGTGCCTGTGAATAGGTTTCCAAGGGAAGGTGAAGACCAGCAACAGCTTTCAGGGCTGGCCCCTTCCTTGTGGGAGAAGGAGCCGGACGTTTCCCATTTCGGAAAAATGGCTCTTCCGAGAACGGCCACAATTGGATATTCCGTCTCTGTGAAAGCACAGATCCCCATGGCTGTTGTGCCTGTGAATAGGTTGCCCAGGGAAGGTGAAGACCAGCAACAGTTTTCAGGGCTGGCACCTTCCTTGTGGGAGAAGGAGCCGGACGTTTCCCTTTTCGGAAAAATGGCTCTGCCGAGAACGGGCACGAGGAGATGTTCCGTCTCTGGGAAAGCACTGATCCCCAGGGCTGTTGCGCCTGTGAATAGGTTTCCAAGGGAAGGTGAAGACCAGCAACAGCTTTCAGGGCTGGCACCTTCCTTGTGGGAGAAGGATCCGGACGTTTCCCATTTTGGAAAATGGCTCTGCCGAGAACGGCTACGACGAGATGTTCCATCTCTGGGAAAGCACTGATCCCCAGGGCTGTTGTGCCTGTGAATAGGTTTCCAAGGGAAGGTGAAGACCAGCAACAGCTTACAGGCCTGGCCCCTTCCTTGTGGGAGAAGGAGCCGGACGTTTCCCTTTTCGGAAATAAGCTCTGCCGAGAATGGGCACGAGCAGATGTTTCGTCTCTGGGAAAGCACTGATCCCCAGGGCTGTTGTGCCTGTGAATAGGTTGCCCAGGGAAGGTGAAGACCAGCAACAGCTGTCAGGGCTGGCCCCTTCCTTGTGGGAGAAGGATCCGGACGTTTCCCATTTCGGAAAAATGGCTCTGCCGAGAACGGGCACGACGAGATGTTCCGTCTCTGGGAAAGCACTGATCCCCAGGGCTATGGTGCCTGTGAATAGGTTGCCCAGGGAAAGTGAAGACCAGCAGCAGCTTTCAGGGCTGGCCCCTTCCTTGTGGGAGAAGGAGCCGGACGTTTCCCATTTTGGAAAAATGGCTCTGCCGAGAACGGTCACAATTGGATGTTCCATCTCTGTGAAAGCACAGATCCCCAGGGCTGTTGTGCCTGTGAATAGGTTTCCAAGGGAAGGTGAAGACCAGCAACAGCTTTCAGGGCTGGCACCTTCCTTGTGGGAGAATGAGCCGGACGTTCGCCGTTTTGGAAAAATGGCTCTGCGAGAACGGCCACAATGAGATGTTCCGTCTCTGGGAAAGCACTGGTCCCCAGGGCTGTTGTGCCTGTGACTAGGCTGCCCAGGGAAGGTGAAGACCAGCAACAGCTTTCAGGGCTGGCACCTTCCTTGTGGGAGAAGGAGCCGGACGTTTCCCTTTTCGGAAAACGGCTATGCCGAGAACGGGTATGAAGAGATGTTCCGTCTCTGGGAAAGCACTGATCCCCAGGGCTGTTGTGCCTGTGAATAGGTTTCCAAGGGAAGTTGAAGACCAGCAACAGCTTTCAGGGCTGGCACCTTCCTTGTGGGAGAAGGAGCCGGACGTTTCCCATTTCGGAAAATTGGGTCTGCTGAGAATGGGCACGAGCAGATGTTCCGTCTGTGGGAAAGCACTGATCCCCAGGGCTGTTGTGCCTGTGAATAGGTTGCCCAGGGAAGGTGAAGACCAGCAACAGCTTTCAGGGCTGGCACCTTCCTTGTGGGAGAAGGAGCTGGACGTTTCCCATTTCGGAAAATGGCTCTGCCGAGAACGGCCACCATTGGATATTCCGTATCTGGGAAAGCACAGATCCCGAGGGCTGTTGTGCCTGTGAATAGGTTTCCAAGGGAAGGTGAAGACCAGCAACAGCTTTCAGGGCTGGCCCCTTCCTTGTGGGAGAAGGATCCGGACGTTCACCGTTTTGGAAAAATGGCTCTGCGAGAACGGCCACAATGAGATGTTCCGTCTCTGGGAAAGCACTGGTCCCCAGGGCTGTTGTGCCTGTGACTAGGCTGCCCAGGGAAGGTGAAGACCAGCAATAGCTTTCAGGGCTGGCCCCTTCCTTGTGGGAGAATGAGCCGGACGTTCGCCCTTTTGGAAAAATGCCTCTTCGAGAATGGGCACGATGAGATGTTCCGTCTCTGGGAAAGCACTGGTCCCCAGGGCTGTTGTGCCTGTGACTAGGCTGCCCAGGGAAGGTGAAGACCAGCAACAGCTTTCAGGGCTGGCCCCTTCCTTGTGGGAGAAGGAGCTGGACGTTTCCCTTTTCGGAAAAATGGCTCTGCCGAGAACGGGCACGAGCAGATGTTCCGTCTGCGGGAAAGCACTGATCCCCATGGCTGTTGTGCCTGTGAATAGGTTGCCAAGGGAAGGTGAAGACCAGCAACAGCTTTCAGGGCTGGCACCTTCCTTGTGGGAGAAGGAGCCGGACGTTTCCCATTTTGGAAAATGGCTCTGCCGAGAACGGCTACGATGAGATGTTCCGTCTCTGGGAAAGCACTGATCCCCAGGGCTGTTGTGCCTGTGAATAGGTTTCCAAGGGAAGGTGAAGACCAGCAACAGCTTTCAGGGCTGGCACCTTCCTTGTGGGAGAATGAGCCGGACGTTCGCCGTTTTGGAAAAATGGCTCTGCGAGAACGGCCACAATGAGATGTTCCGTCTCTGGGAAAGCACTGGTCCCCAGGGCTGTTGTGCCTGTGACTAGGCTGCCAAGGGAAGGTGAAGACCAGCAACAGCTTTCAGGGCTGGCACCTTCCTTGTGGGAGAAGGAGCCGGACGTTTCCCATTTCGGAAAACGGCTCTGCCGAGAACGGGTATGAAGAGATGTTCCGTCTCTGGGAAAGCACTGATCCCCAGGGCTGTTGTGCCTGTGAATAGGTTTCCAAGGGAAGGTGAAGACCAGCAACAGCTTTCAGGGCTGGCACCTTCCTTGTGGGAGAATGAGCCGGACGTTCGCCGTTTTGGAAAAATGGCTCTGCGAGAACGGCCACAATGAGATGTTCCGTCTCTGGGAAAGCACTGGTCCCCAGGGCTGTTGTGCCTGTGACTAGGCTGCCCAGGGAAGGTGAAGACCAGCAACAGCTTTCAGGGCTGGCACCTTCCTTGTGGGAGAAGGAGCCGGACGTTTCCCTTTTCGGAAATAAGCTCTGCCGAGAATGGGCACGAGCAGATGTTCCGTCTCTGGGAAAGCACTGATCCCCAGGGCTGTTGTGCCTGTGAATAGGTTGCCCAGGGAAGGTGAAGACCAGCAACAGCTTTCAGGGCTGGCACCTTCCTTGTGGGAGAAGGAGCCGGACGTTTCCCATTTCGGATAAATGGCTCTGCCGAGAACGGGCACGAGGAGATGTTCCGTCTCTGGGAAAGCACTGATCCCCAGGGCTGTTGTGCCTGTGAATAGGTTGCCCAGGGAAGGTGAAGACCAGCAACAGCTTTCAGGGCTGGCACCTTCCTTGTGGGAGAAGGAGCCGGACGTTTCCCATTTTGGAAAATGGCTCTGCCAAGAACGGCTACAACGAGATGTTCCGTCTCTGGGAAAGCACTGATCCCCAGGGCTGTTGTGCCTGTGACTAGGCTGCCCAGGGAAGGTGAAGACCAGCAACAGCTTTCAGGGCTGGCCCCTTCCTTGTGGGAGAAGGAGCCGGACGTTTCCCATTTTGGAAAATGGCTCTGCCGAGAACAGCTACGACGAGATGTTCCGTCTCTGGGAAAGCACTGATCCCCAGGGCTGTTGTGCCTGTGAATAGGTTTCCAAGGGAAGGTGAAGACCAGCAACAGCTTTCAGGGCTGGCCCCTTCCTTGTGGGAGAAGGAGCCGGACGTTTCCCTTTTCGGAAAATGGCTCTGCCGAGAACGGCCACAATTGGATATTCCGTCTCTGGGAAAGCACAGATCCCCAGGGCTGTTGTGCCTGTGAATAGGTTTCCAAGGGAAGGTGAAGACCAGCAACAGCTTTCAGGGCTGGCACCTTCCTTGTGGGAGAAGGAGCCGGACGTTCGCCGTTTTGGAAAAATGGCTCTGCGAGAACGGCCACAATGAGATGTTCCGTCTCTGGGAAAGCACTGGTCCCCAGGGCTGTTGTGCCTGTGACTAGGCTGCCCAGGGAAGGTGAAGACCAGCAACAGCTTTCAGGGCTGGCACCTTCCTTGTGGGAGAAGGAGCCGGACGTTTCCCATTTCGGAAAACGGCTCTGCCGAGAACGGGTATGAAGAGATGTTCCGTCTCTGGGAAAGCAGTGATGCCCAGGGCTGTTGTGCCTGTGAATAGGTTTCCAAGGGAAGGTGAAGACCAGCAACAGCTTTCAGGGCTGGCACCTTCCTTGTGGGAGAATGAGCCGGACCTTCGCCGTTTTGGAAAAATGGCTCTGCGAGAACGGCCACAATGAGATGTTCCGTCTCTGGGAAAGCACTGGTCCCCAGGGCTGTTGTGCCTGTGACTAGGCTGCCCAGGGAAGGTGAAGACCAGCAACAGCTTTCAGGGCTGGCACCTTCCTTGTGGGAGAAGGAGCCGGACGTTTTCCTTTTCGGAAAACGGCTCTGCCGAGAACGGGTATGAAGAGATGTTCCGTCTCTGGGAAAGCACTGATCCCCAGGGCTGTTGTGCCCGTGAATAGGTTTCCAAGGGAAGGTGAAGACCAGCAACAGCTTTCAGGGCTGGCCCCTTCCTTGTGGGAGAAGGAGCCGGACGTTTCCCATTTTGGAAAATGGCTCTGCCGAGAACGAGTAAGAAGAGATGTTCCGTCTCTGGGAAAGCACTGATCCCCAGGGCTGTTGTGCCTGTGAATAGGTTGCCAAGGGAAGGTGAAGACCAGCAACAGCTTTCAGGGCTGGCCCCTTCCTTGTGGGAGAAGGAGCCGGACGTTTCCCTTTTCGGAAAATGGCTCTGACGAGAACGGCCACAATTGGATATTCCGTCTCTGGGAAAGCACAGATCCCCAGGGCTGTTGTGCCTGTGAATAGGTTTCCAAGGGAAGGTGAAGACCAGCAACAGCTTTCAGGGCTGGCCCCTTCCTTGTGGGAGAAGGAGCCGGACGTTCGCCGTTTTGGAAAACGGCTCTGCCGATAACGGCTACGACGAGATGTTCCGTCTCTCGGAAAGCACTGATCCCCAGGGCTGTTGTGCCTGTGAATAGGTTTCCAAGGGAAGGTGAAGACCAGCAACAGCTGTCAGGGCTGGCACCTTCCTTGTGGGAGAATGAGCCCGACGTTCGCCGTTTTGGAAAAATGGCTCTGCGAGAACGGCCACAATGAGATGTTCCGTCTGTGGGAAAGCACTGATCCCCAGGGCTGTTGTGCCTGTGACTAGGCTGCCCAGGGAAGGTGAAGACCAGCAACAGCTTTCAGGGCTGGCACCTTCCTTGTGGGAGAAGGAGCCGGACGTTTCCCTTTTCGGAAATAAGCTCTGCCGAGAATGGGCACGAGCAGATGTTTCGTCTCATGGAAAGCACTGATCCCCAGTGCTTTGGTGCCTGTGAATAGGTTGCCCAGGGAAAGTGAAGACCAGCAACAGCTTTCAGGGCTGGCACCTTCCTTGTGGGAGAAGGAGCCGGACGTTTCCCATTTCGGAAAAATGGCTCTGCCGAGAACGGTCACAATTGGATGTTCCATCTCTGTGAAAGCACAGATGCCCAGGGCTGTTGTGCCTGTGAATAGGTTTCCAAGGGAAGGTGAAGACCAGCAACAGCTTTCAGGGCTGGCACCTTCCTTGTGGGAGAAGGAGCCGGACGTTTCCCTTTTTGGAAAACGGCTATGCCGAGAACGGGTATGAAGAGATGTTCCGTCTCTGGGAAAGCACTGATCCCCAGGGCTGTTGTGCCTGTGAATAGGTTTCCAAGGGAAGTTGAAGACCAGCAACAGCTTTCAGGGCTGGCACCTTCCTTGTGGGAGAAGGAGCCGGACGTTTCCCATTTTGGAAAATGGCTCTGCCGAGAACGGGTATGAAGAGATGTTCCGTCTCTGGGAAAGCACTGATCCCCAGGGCTGTTGTGCCTGTGAATAGGTTTCCAAGGGAAGGTGAAGACCAGCAACAGCTTTCAGGGCTGGCACCTTCCTTGTGGGAGAAGGAGCCGGACGTTTCCCATTTCGGAAAATTGGGTCTGCTGAGAATGGGCACGAGCAGATGTTCCGTCTGTGGGAAAGCACTGATCCCCATGGCTGTTGTGCCTGTGAATAGGTTGCCCAGGGAAGGTGAAGACCAGCAACAGCTTTCAGGGCTGGCACCTTCCTTGTGGGAGAAGGAGCTGGACGTTTCCCATTTCGGAAAATGGCTCTGCCGAGAACGGCCACCATTGGATATTCCGTATTTGGGAAAGCACAGATCCCGAGGGCTGTTGTGCCTGTGAATAGGTTTCCAAGGGAAGGTGAAGACCAGCAACAGCTTTCAGGGCTGGCCCCTTCCTTGTGGGAGAAGGATCCGGACGTTCACCGTTTTGGAAAAATGGCTCTGCGAGAACGGCCACAATGAGATGTTCCGTCTCTGGGAAAGCACAGATCCCCAGGGCTGTTGTGCCTGTGACTAGGCTGCCCAGGGAAGGTGAAGACCAGCAATAGCTTTCAGGGCTGGCACCTTCCTTGTGGGAGAATGAGCCGGACGTTCGCCGTTTTGGAAAAATGGCTCTGCGAGAATGGGCACGATGAGATGTTCCGTCTCTGGGAAAGCACTGGTCCCCAGGGCTGTTGTGCCTGTGACTAGGCTGCCCAGGGAAGGTGAAGACCAGCAACAGCTTTCAGGGCTGGCACCTTCCTTGTGGGAGAAGGATCCGGACGTTTCCCCTTTCGGAAAATGGCTCTGCCGAGAACGGGCACGAGGAGATGTTCCGTCTCTGGGAAAGCACTGATCCCCAGGGCTGTTGTGCCTGTGAATAGGTTTCCAAGGGAAGGTGAAGACCAGCAACAGCTTTCAGGGCTGGCACCTTCCTTGTGGGAGAAGGAGCCGGACGTTCGCCGTTTTGGAAAAATGGCTCTGCGAGAACAGCCACAATGAGATGTTCCGTCTCTGGGAAAGCACTGGTCCCCAGGGCTGTTGTGCCTGTGAATAGGTTTCCAAGGGAAGGTGAAGACCAGCAACAGCTTTCAGGGCTGGCACCTTCCTTGTGGGGAAGGAGCCGGACGTTTCCCGTTTCGGAAAAATGGCTCTGCGAAAACAGGCACGAGGAGATGTTCCGTCTCTGGGAAAGCACTGATCCCCAGGGCTGTTGTGCCTGTGACTAGGCTGCCCAGGGAAGGTGAAGACCAGCAACAGCTTTCAGGGCTGGCACCTTCCTTGTGGGAGAAGGAGCCGGACGTTTCCCATTTCGGAAAATGGCTCTGCCGAGAACGGCCACAATTGGATATTCCGTCTCTGAGAAAGCACTGATCCCCAGGGCTGTTGTGCCTGTGAATAGGTTTCCAAGGGAAGGTGAAGACCAGCAAGAGCTTTCAGGGCTGGCACCTTCCTTGTGGGAGAATGAGCCGGACGTTCGCCGTTTTGGAAAAATGGCTCTGCGAAAACGGCCACAATGAGATGTTCCGTCTCTGGGAAAGCACTGGTCCCCAGGGCTGTTGTGCCTGTGACTAGGCTGCCCAGGGAAGGTGAAGACCAGCAACAGCTTTCAGGGCTGGCACCTTCCTTGTGGGAGAAGGATCCGGACGTTTCCCATTTCGGAAAACGGCTCTGCCGAGAACGGGTATGAAGAGATGTTCCGTCTCTGGGAAAGCACTGATCCCCAGGGCTGTTGTGCCTGTGACTAGGCTGCCCAGGGAAGGTGAAGACCAGCAACAGCTTACAGGGCTGGCCCCTTCCTTGTGGGAGAAGGAGCCGGACGTTTCCCTTTTCGGAAATAAGCTCTGCCGAGAATGGGCACGAGCAGATGTTCCGTCTCTGGGAAAGCACTGATCCCCAGGGCTGTTGTGCCTGTGAATAGGTTGCCCAGGGAAGGTGAAGACCAGCAACAGCTTTCAGGGCTGGCCCCTTCCTTGTGGGAGAAGGAGCCGGACGTTTCCCATTTTGGAAAACGGCTCCGCCGAGAACGGGTATGAAGAGATGTTCCGTCTCTGGGAAAGCACTGATCCCCAGGGCTGTTGTGCCTGTGAATAGGTTTCCAAGGGAAGGTGAAGACCAGCAACAGCTTTCAAGGCTGGCCCCTTCCTTGTGGGAGAAGGATCCGGACGTTTCCCATTTTGGAAAATGGCTCTGCCGATAACGGCCACAATGAGATGTTCCGTCTCTGGGAAAGCAGTGATCCCCAGGGCTGTTGTGCCTGTGAATAGGTTTCCAAGGGAAGGTGAAGACCAGCAACAGCTTTCAGGGCTGGCACCTTCCTTGTGGGAGAAGGAGCCGGACGTTTCCCATTTCGGAAAAATGGCTCTTCCGAGAACGGCCACAATTGGATATTCCGTCTCTGTGAAAGCACAGATCCCCATGGCTGTTGTGCCTGTGAATAGGTTTCCAAGGGAAGGTGAAGACCAGCAACAGCTTTCAGGGCTGGCACCTTCCTTGTGGGAGAAGGAGCCGGACGTTTCCCATTTCGGAAAAATGGCTCTGCCCAGAATGGGCACGAGCAGATGTTCCGTCTGTGGGAAAGCACTGATCCCCAGGGCTGTTGTGCCTGTGAATAGGTTGCCCAGGGAAGGTGAAGACCAGCAACAGTTTTCAGGGCTGGCACCTTCCTTGTGGGAGAAGGAGCTGGACGTTTCCCTTTTCGGAAAAATGGCTCTGCCGAGAACGGGCACGAGCAGATGTTCCGTCTCTGGGAAAGCACTGATCCCCAGGGCTGTTGTGCCTGTGAATAGGTTTCCAAGGGAAGGTGAAGACCAGCAACAGCTTTCAGGGCTGGCCCCTTCCTTGTGGGAGAAGGATCCGGACGTTTCCCATTTTGGAAAATGGCTCTGCCGAGAACGGCTACGACGAGATGTTCCGTCTCTGGGAAAGCACTGATCCCCAGGGCTGTTGTGCCTGTGAATAGGTTTCCAAGGGAAGGTGAAGACCAGCAACAGCTGTCAGGGCTGGCACCTTCCTTGTGGGAGAATGAGCCCGACGTTCGCCGTTTTGGAAAAATGGCTCTGCGAGAACGGCCACAATGAGATGTTCCGTCTGTGGGAAAGCACTGGTCCCCAGGGCTGTTGTGCCTGTGACTAGGCTGCCCAGGGAAGGTGAAGACCAGCAACAGCTTTCAGGCCTGGCACCTTCCTTGTGGGAGAAGGAGCCGGACGTTTCCCATTTCGGAAAAATGGCTCTGCCGAGAAGGGTCACAATTGGATGTTCCATCTCTGTGAAAGCACAGATCCCCAGGGCTGTTGTGCCTGTGAATAGGTTTCCAAGGGAAGGTGAAGACCAGCAACAGCTTTCAGGGCTGGCACCTTCCTTGTGCGAGAATGAGCCGGACGTTCGCCGTTTTGGAAAAATGGCTCTGCGAGAACGGCCACAATGAGATGTTCCGTCTCTGGGAAAGCACTGGTCCCCAGGGCTGTTGTGCCTGTGACTAGGCTGCCCAGGGAAGGTGAAGACCAGCAACAGCTTTCAGGGCTGGCACCTTCCTTGTGGGAGAAGGAGCCGGACGTTTCCCTTTTCGGAAAACGGCTATGCCGAGAACGGGTATGAAGAGATGTTCCGTCTCTGGGAAAGCACTGATCCCCAGGGCTGTTGTGCCTGTGAATAGGTTTCCAAGGGAAGTTGAAGACCAGCAACAGCTTTCAGGGCTGGCACCTTCCTTGTGGGAGAAGGAGCCGGACGTTTCCCATTTTGGAAAATGGCTCTGCCGAGAACGGGTATGAAGAGATGTTCCGTCTCTGGGAAAGCACTGATCCCCAGGGCTGTTGTGCCTGTGAATAGGTTTCCAAGGGAAGGTGAAGACCAGCAACAGCTTTCAGGGCTGGCACCTTCCTTGTGGGAGAAGGAGCCGGACGTTTCCCATTTCGGAAAATTGGGTCTGCTGAGAATGGGCACGAGCAGATGTTCCGTCTGTGGGAAAGCACTGATCCCCAGGGCTGTTGTGCCTGTGAATAGGTTGCCCAGGGAAGGTGAAGACCAGCAACAGCTTTCAGGGCTGGCACCTTCCTTGTGGGAGAAGGAGCCGGACGTTTCCCATTTTGGAAAATGGCTCTGCCAAGAACGGCTACAACGAGATGTTCCGTCTCTGGGAAAGCACTGATCCCCAGGGCTGTTGTGCCTGTGACTAGGCTGCCCAGGGAAGGTGAAGACCAGCAACAGCTTTCAGGGCTGGCCCCTTCCTTGTGGGAGAAGGAGCCGGACGTTTCCCATTTTGGAAAATGGCTCTGCCGAGAACAGCTACGACGAGATGTTCCGTCTCTGGGAAAGCACTGATCCCCAGGGCTGTTGTGCCTGTGAATAGGTTTCCAAGGGAAGGTGAAGACCAGCAACAGCTTTCAGGGCTGGCCCCTTCCTTGTGGGAGAAGGAGCCGGACGTTTCCCTTTTCGGAAAATGGCTCTGCCGAGAACGGCCACAATTGGATATTCCGTCTCTGGGAAAGCACTGATGCCCAGGGCTGTTGTGCCTGTGAATAGGTTTCCAAGGGAAGGTGAAGACCAGCAACAGCTTTCAGGGCTGGCACCTTCCTTGTGGGAGAATGAGCCGGACCTTCGCCGTTTTGGAAAAATGGCTCTGCGAGAACGGCCACAATGAGATGTTCCGTCTCTGGGAAAGCACTGGTCCACAGGGCTGTTGTGCCTGTGACTAGGCTGCCCAGGGAAGGTGAAGACCAGCAACAGCTTACAGGGCTGGCCCCTTCCTTGTGGGAGAAGGAGCCGGACGTTTCCCTTTTCGGAAATAAGCTCTGCCGAGAATGGGCACGAGCAGATGTTCTGTCTCTGGGAAAGCACTGATCCCCAGGGCTGTTGTGCCTGTGACTAGGCTGCCCAGGGAAGGTGAAGACCAGCAACAGCTTTCAGGGCTGGCACCTTCCTTGTGGGAGAAGGATCCGGACGTTTCCCATTTCGGAAAATTGGCTCTGCCGAGAACGGCCACAATTGGATGTTCCATCTCTGTGAAAGCACTGATCCCCAGGGCTGTTGTGCCTGTGAATAGGTTTCCAAGGGAAGGTGAAGACCAGCAACAGCTTTCAGGGCTGGCACCTTCCTTGTGGGAGAAGGAGCCGGACGTTCGCCGTTTTGGAAAAATGGCTCTGCGAGAACGGCCACAATGAGATGTTCCGTCTCTGGGAAAGCACTGGTCCCCAGGGCTGTTGTGCCTGTGACTAGGCTGCCCAGGGAAGGTGAAGACCAGCAACAGCTTTCAGGGCTGGCCCCTTCCTTGTGGGAGAAGGAGCCGGACGTTTCCCATTTTGGAAAATGGCTCTGCCGAGAACGGCTACGACGAGATGTTCCGTCTCTGGGAAAGCACTGATCCCCAGGGCTGTTGTGCCTGTGAATAGGTTGCCCAGGGAAGGTGAAGACCAGCAACAGCTTTCAGGGCTGGCCCCTTCCTTGTGGGAGAAGGAGCCGGACGTTTCCCTTTTCGGAAAATGGCTCTGCCGAGAACGGCCACAATTGGATATTCCGTCTCTGGGAAAGCACAGATCCCCAGGGCTGTTGTGCCTGTGAATAGGTTTCCAAGGGAAGGTGAAGACCAGCAACAGCTTTCAGGGCTGGCACCTTCCTTGTGGGAGAATGAGCCTGACGTTCGCCGTTTTGGAAAAATGGCTCTGCGAGAACGGCCACAATGAGATGTTCCGTCTGTGGGAAAGCACTGGTCCCCAGGGCTGTTGTGCCTGTGACTAGGCTGCCCAGGGAAGGTGAAGACCAGCATCAGCTTTCAGGGCTGGCACCTTCCTTGTGGGAGAAGGATCCGGACGTTTCCCATTTTGGAAAACGGCTCCGCCGAGAACGGGTATGAAGAGATGTTCCGTCTCTGGGAAAGCACTGATCCCCAGGGCTGTTGTGCCTGTGAATAGGTTTCCCAGGGAAGGTGAAGACCAGCAACAGCTTTCAAGGCTGGCCCCTTCCTTGTGGGAGAAGGATGCGGACGTTTCCCATTTTGGAAAATGGCTCTGCGAGAACGGCCACAATGAGATGTTCCGTCTCTGGGAAAGCAGTGATCCCCAGGGCTGTTGTGCCTGTGAATAGGTTTCCAAGGGAAGGTGAAGACCAGCAACAGCTTTCAGGGCTGGCACCTTCCTTGTGGGAGAAGGATCCGGACGTTTCCCATTTCGGAAAAATGGCTCTTCCGAGAACGGCCACAGTTGGATATTCCGTCTCTGTGAAAGCACAGATCCCCATGGCTGTTGTGCCTGTGAATAGGTTTCCAAGGGAAGGTGAAGACCAGCAACAGCTTTCAGGGCTGGCACCTTCCTTGTGGGAGAATGAGCCCGACGTTCGCCGTTTTGGAAAAATGGCTCTGCGAGAACGGCCACAATGAGATGTTCCGTCTGTGGGAAAGCACTGGTCCCCAGGGCTGTTGTGCCTGTGACTAGGCTGCCCAGGGAAGGTGAAGACCAGCAACAGCTTTCAGGGCTGGCACCTTCCTTGTGGGAGAAGGAGCCGGACGTTTCCCATTTCAGAAAAATGGCTCTGCGAAAACAGGCACGAGGAGATGTTCCATCTCTGGGAAAGCACTGATCCCCAGGGCTGTTGTGCCTGTGACTAGGCTGCCCAGGGAAGGTGAAGACCAGCAATAGCTTACAGGGCTGGCCCCTTCCTTGTGGGAGAAGGAGCCGGACTTTTCCCTTTTCGGAAATAAGCTCTGCTGAGAATGGGCACGAGCAGATGTTTCGTCTGTGGGAAAGCACTGATCCCCAGGGCTGTTGTGCCTGTGACTAGGTTGCCCAGGGAAGGTGAAGACCAGCAACAGCTTTCAGGGCTGGCCCCTTCCTTGTGGGAGAAGGATCCGGACGTTTCCCTTTTCGGAAAAATGGCTCTGCCGAGAACGGGCACGAGGAGATGTTCCGTCTCTGGGAAAGCACTGATCCCCAGGGCTGTTGTGCCTGTGAATAGGTTTCCAAGGGAAGGTGAAGACCAGCAACAGCTGTCAGGGCTGGCACCTTCCTTGTGGGAGAAGGAGCCGGACGTTTCCCATTTTGGAAAATGGCTCTGCCGAGAACGGCTACGAGGAGATGTTCCGTCTCTGGGAAAGCACTGATCCCCAGGGCTGTTGTGCCTGTGAATAGGTTTCCAAGGGAAGGTGAAGACCAGCAACAGCTTTCAGGGCTGGCACCTTCCTTGTGGGGAAGGAGCCGGACGTTTCCCGTTTCGGAAAAATGGCTCTGCGAAAACAGGCACGAGGAGATGTTCCGTCTCTGGGAAAGCACTGATCCCCAGGGCTGTTGTGCCTGTGACTAGGCTGCCCAGGGAAGGTGAAGACCAGCAACAGCTTTCAGGGCTGGCACCTTCCTTGTGGGAGAAGGAGCCGGACGTTTCCCATTTCGGAAAATGGCTCTGCCGAGAACGGCCACAATTGGATATTCCGTCTCTGAGAAAGCACTGATCCCCAGGGCTGTTGTGCCTGTGAATAGTTTTCCAAGGGAAGGTGAAGACCAGCAAGAGCTTTCAGGGCTGGCCCCTTTCTTGTGGGAGAAGGAGCCGGACGTTCGCCGTTTTGGAAAAATGGCTCTGCGAGAACGGCCACAATGAGATGTTCCGTCTCTGGGAAAGCACTGGTCCCCAGGGCTGTTGTGCCTGTGACTAGGCTGCCCAGGGAAGGTGAAGACCAGCAATAGCTTTCAGGGCTGGCACCTTCCTTGTGGGAGAAGGAGCCGGACGTTTCCCTTTTCGGAAAACGGCTCTGCCGAGAACGGGTATGAAGAGATGTTCCGTCTCTGGGAAAGCACTGATCCCCAGGGCTGTTGTGCCTGTGACTAGGCTGCCCAGGGAAGGTGAAGACCAGCAACAGCTTACAGGGCTGGCCCCTTCCTTGTGGGAGAAGGAGCCGGACGTTTCCCTTTTCGGAAATAAGCTCTGCCGAGAACGGGCACGAGGAGATGTTCTGTCTCTGGGAAAGCACTGATCCCCAGGGCTGTTGTGCCTGTGAATAGGTTGCCCAGGGAAGGTGAAGACCAGCAACAGCTTTCAGGGCTGGCCCCTTCCTTGTGGGAGAAGGAGCCAGACGTTTCCCATTTTGGAAAACGGCTCCGCCGAGAATGGGTATGAAGAGATGTTCCGTCTCTGGGAAAGCACTGATCCCCAGGGCTGTTGTGCCTGTGAATAGGTTTCCAAGGGAAGGTGAAGTCCAGCAACAGCTTTCAAGGCTGGCCCCTTCCTTGTGGGAGAAGGATGCGGACGTTTCCCATTTTGGAAAATGGCTCTGCCGATAACGGCCACAATGAGATGTTCCGTCTCTGGGAAAGCAGTGATCCCCAGGGCTGTTGTGCCTGTGAATAGGTTTCCAAGGGAAGGTGAAGACCAGCAACAGCTTTCAGGGCTGGCACCTTCCTTGTGGGAGAAGGAGCCGGACGTTTCCCATTTCGGAAAAATGGCTCTTCCGAGAACGGCCACAATTGGATATTCCGTCTCTGTGAAAGCACAGATCCCCATGGCTGTTGTGCCTGTGAATAGGTTTCCAAGGGAAGGTGAAGACCAGCAAGAGCTTTCAGGGCTGGCCCCTTCCTTGTGGGAGAAGGATCCGGACGTTTCCCATTTCGGAAAAATGGCTCTGCCCAGAATGGGCACAAGCAGATGTTCCGTCTGTGGGAAAGCACTGATCCCCAGGGCTGTTGTGCCTGTGAATAGGTTGCCCAGGGAAGGTGAAGACCAGCAACAGTTTTCAGGGCTGGCACCTTCCTTGTGGGAGAAGGATCCGGACGTTTCCCATTTTGGAAAATGGCTCTGCCGAGAACGGCTACGACGAGATGTTCCATCTCTGGGAAAGCACTGATCCCCAGGGCTGTTGTGCCTGTGAATAGGTTTCCAAGGGAAGGTGAAGACCAGCAACAGCTTACAGGCCTGGCCCCTTCCTTGTGGGAGAAGGAGCCGGACGTTTCCCTTTTCGGAAATAAGCTCTGCCGAGAATGGGCACGAGCAGATGTTTCGTCTCTGGGAAAGCACTGATCCCCAGGGCTGTTGTGCCTGTGAATAGGTTGCCCAGGGAATGTGAAGACCAGCAACAGCTTTCAGGGCTGGCCCCTTCCTTGTGGGAGAAGGATCCGGACGTTTCCCATTTCGGAAAAATGGCTCTGCCGAGAACGGGCACGACGAGATGTTCCGTCTCTGGGAAAGCACTGATCCCCAGGGCTATGGTGCCTGTGAATAGGTTGCCCAGGGAAAGTGAAGACCAGCAACAGCTTTCAGGGCTGGCCCCTTCCTTGTGGGAGAAGGAGCCGGACGTTTCCCATTTCGGAAAAATGGCTCTGCCGAGAACGGTCACAATTGGATGTTCCATCTCTGTGAAAGCACAGATCCCCAGGGCTGTTGTGCCTGTGAATAGGTTTCCAAGTGAAGGTGAAGACCAGCAACAGCTTTCAGGGCTGGCACCTTCCTTGTGGGAGAATGAGCCGGACGTTCGCCGTTTTGGAAAAATGGCTCTGCGAGAACGGCCACAATGAGATGTTCCGTCTCTGGGAAAGCACTGGTCCCCAGGGCTGTTGTGCCTGTGACTAGGCTGCCCAGGGAAGGTGAAGACCAGCAACAGCTTTCAGGGCTGGCACCTTCCTTGTGGGAGAAGGAGCCGGACGTTTCCCTTTTCGGAAAACGGCTATGCCGAGAACGGGTATGAAGAGATGTTCCGTCTCTGGGAAAGCACTGATCCCCAGGGCTGTTGTGCCTGTGAATAGGTTTCCAAGGGAAGTTGAAGACCAGCAACAGCTTTCAGGGCTGGCACCTTAATTGTGGGAGAAGGAGCCGGACGTTTCCCATTTCGGAAAATTGGGTCTGCTGAGAATGGGCACGAGCAGTTGTTCCGTCTGTGGGAAAGCACTGATCCCCAGGGCTGTTGTGCCTGTGAATAGGTTGCCCAGGGAAGGTGAAGACCAGCAACAGCTTTCAGGGCTGGCACCTTCCTTGTGGGAGAAGGAGCTGGACGTTTCCCATTTCGGAAAATGGCTCTGCCGAGAACGGCCACCATTGGATATACCGTATCTGGGAAAGCACAGATCCCGAGGGCTGTTGTGCCTGTGAATAGGTTTCCAAGGGAAGGTGAAGACCAGCAACAGCTTTCAGGGCTGGCCCCTTCCTTGTGGGAGAAGGATCCGGACGTTCACCGTTTTGGAAAAATGGCTCTGCGAGAACGGCCACAATGAGATGTTCCGTCTCTGGGAAAGCACTGGTCCCCAGGGCTGTTGTGCCTGTGACTAGGCTGCCCAGGGAAGGTGAAGACCAGCAATAGCTTTCAGGGCTGGCCCCTTCCTTGTGGGAGAATGAGCCGGACGTTCGCCCTTTTGGAAAAATGCCTCTTCGAGAATGGGCACGATGAGATGTTCCGTCTCTGGGAAAGCACTGGTCCCCAGGGCTGTTGTGCCTGTGACTAGGCTGCCCAGGGAAGGTGAAGACCAGCAACAGCTTTCAGGGCTGGCCCCTTCCTTGTGGGAGAAGGAGCTGGACGTTTCCCTTTTCGGAAAAATGGCTCTGCCGAGAACGGGCACGAGCAGATGTTCCGTCTCCGGGAAAGCACTGATCCCCAGGGCTGTTGTGCCTGTGAATAGGTTTCCAAGGGAAGGTGAAGACCAGCAACAGCTTTCAGGGCTGGCACCTTCCTTGTGGGAGAAGGAGCCGGACGTTTCCCATTTTGGAAAATGGCTCTGCCGAGAACGGCTACGATGAGATGTTCCGTCTCTGGGAAAGCACTGATCCCCAGGGCTGTTGTGCCTGTGAATAGGTTTCCAAGGGAAGGTGAAGACCAGCAACAGCTTTCAGGGCTGGCACCTTCCTTGTGGGAGAATGAGCCGGACGTTCGCCGTTTTGGAAAAATGGCTCTGCGAGAACGGCCACAATGAGATGTTCCGTCTCTGGGAAAGCACTGGTCCCCAGGGCTGTTGTGCCTGTGACTAGGCTGCCAAGGGAAGGTGAAGACCAGCAACAGCTTTCAGGGCTGGCACCTTCCTTGTGGGAGAAGGAGCTGGACGTTTCCCATTTCGGAAAACGGCTCTGCCGAGAACGGGTATGAAGAGATGTTCCGTCTCTGGGAAAGCACTGATCCCCAGGGCTGTTGTGCCTGTGAATAGGTTTCCAAGGGAAGGTGAAGACCAGCAACAGCTTTCAGGGCTGGCACCTTCCTTGTGGGAGAATGAGCCGGACGTTCGCCGTTTTGGAAAAATGGCTCTGCGAGAACGGCCACAATGAGATGTTCCGTCTCTGGGAAAGCACTGGTCCCCAGGGCTGTTGTGCCTGTGACTAGGCTGCCCAGGGAAGGTGAAGACCAGCAACAGCTTTCAGGGCTGGCACCTTCCTTGTGGGAGAAGGAGCCGGACGTTTCCCTTTTCGGAAATAAGCTCTGCCGAGAATGGGCACGAGCAGATGTTCCGTCTCTGGGAAAGCACTGATCCCCAGGGCTGTTGTGCCTGTGAATAGGTTGCCCAGGGAAGGTGAAGACCAGCCACAGCTTTCAGGGCTGGCACCTTCCTTGTGGGAGAAGGAGCCGGACGTTTCCCATTTCGGATAAATGGCTCTGCCGAGAACGGGCACGAGGAGATGTTCCGTCTCTGGGAAAGCACTGATCCCCAGGGCTGTTGTGCCTGTGAATAGGTTGCCCAGGGAAGGTGAAGACCAGCAACAGCTTTCAGGGCTGGCACCTTCCTTGTGGGAGAAGGAGCCGGACGTTTCCCATTTTGGAAAATGGCTCTGCCAAGAACGGCTACAACGAGATGTTCCGTCTCTGGGAAAGCACTGATCCCCAGGGCTGTTGTGCCTGTGACTAGGCTGCCCAGGGAAGGTGAAGACCAGCAACAGCTTTCAGGGCTGGCCCCTTCCTTGTGGGAGAAGGAGCCGGACGTTTCCCATTTTGGAAAATGGCTCTGCCGAGAACAGCTACGACGAGATGTTCCGTCTCTGGGAAAGCACTGATCCCCAGGGCTGTTGTGCCTGTGAATAGGTTTCCAAGGGAAGGTGAAGACCAGCAACAGCTTTCAGGGCTGGCCCCTTCCTTGTGGGAGAAGGAGCCGGACGTTTCCCTTTTCGGAAAATGGCTCTGCCGAGAACGGCCACAATTGGATATTCCGTCTCTGGGAAAGCACAGATCCCCAGGGCTGTTGTGCCTGTGAATAGGTTTCCAAGGGAAGGTGAAGACCAGCAACAGCTTTCAGGGCTGGCACCTTCCTTGTGGGAGAAGGAGCCGGACGTTCGCCGTTTTGGAAAAATGGCTCTGCGAGAACGGCCACAATGAGATGTTCCGTCTCTGGGAAAGCACTGGTCCCCAGGGCTGTTGTGCCTGTGACTAGGCTGCCCAGGGAAGGTGAAGACCAGCAACAGCTTTCAGGGCTGGCACCTTCCTTGTGGGAGAAGGAGCCGGACGTTTCCCATTTCGGAAAACGGCTCTGCCGAGAACGGGTATGAAGAGATGTTCCGTCTCTGGGAAAGCAGTGATGCCCAGGGCTGTTGTGCCTGTGAATAGGTTTCCAAGGGAAGGTGAAGACCAGCAACAGCTTTCAGGGCTGGCACCTTCCTTGTGGGAGAATGAGCCGGACCTTCGCCGTTTTGGAAAAATGGCTCTGCGAGAACGGCCACAATGAGATCTTCCGTCTCTGGGAAAGCACTGGTCCCCAGGGCTGTTGTGCCTGTGACTAGGCTGCCCAGGGAAGGTGAAGACCAGCAACAGCTTTCAGGGCTGGCACCTTCCTTGTGGGAGAAGGAGCCGGACGTTTCCCTTTTCGGAAAACGGCTCTGCCGGGAACGGGTATGAAGAGATGTTCCGTCTCTGGGAAAGCACTGATCCCCAGGGCTGTTGTGCCCGTGAATAGGTTTCCAAGGGAAGGTGAAGACCAGCAACAGCTTTCAGGGCTGGCCCCTTCCTTGTGGGAGAAGGATCCGGACGTTTCCCATTTTGGAAAATGGCTCTGCCGAGAACGAGTAAGAAGAGATGTTCCGTCTCTGGGAAAGCACTGATCCCCAGGGCTGTTGTGCCTGTGAATAGGTTGCCAAGGGAAGGTGAAGACCAGCAACAGCTTTCAGGGCTGGCCCCTTCCTTGTGGGAGAAGGAGCCGGACGTTTCCCTTTTCGGAAAATGGCTCTGACGAGAACGGCCACAATTGGATATTCCGTCTCTGGGAAAGCACAGATCCCCAGGGCTGTTGTGCCTGTGAATAGGTTTCCAAGGGAAGGTGAAGACCAGCAACAGCTTTCAGGGCTGGCCCCTTCCTTGTGGGAGAAGGAGCCGGACGTTCCCCATTTTGGAAAACGGCTCTGCCGATAACGGCTACGACGAGATGTTCCGTCTCTGGGAAAGCACTGATCCCCAGGGCTGTTGTGCCTGTGAATAGGTTTCCAAGGGAAGGTGAAGACCAGCAACAGCTGTCAGGGCTGGCACCTTCCTTGTGGGAGAATGAGCCCGACGTTCGCCGTTTTGGAAAAATGGCTCTGCGAGAACGGCCACAATGAGATGTTCCGTCTGTGGGAAAGCACTGATCCCCAGGGCTGTTGTGCCTGTGACTAGGCTGCCCAGGGAAGGTGAAGACCAGCAACAGCTTTCAGGGCTGGCACCTTCCTTGTGGGAGAAGGAGCCGGACGTTTCCCTTTTCGGAAATAAGCTCTGCCGAGAATGGGCACGAGCAGATGTTTCGTCTCATGGAAAGCACTGATCCCCAGTGCTATGGTGCCTGTGAATAGGTTGCCCAGGGAAAGTGAAGACCAGCAACAGCTTTCAGGGCTGGCCCCTTCCTTGTGGGAGAAGGAGCCGGACGTTTCCCATTTCGGAAAAATGGCTCTGCCGAGAACGGTCACAATTGGATGTTCCATCTCTGTGAAAGCACAGATGCCCAGGGCTGTTGTGCCTGTGAATAGGTTTCCAAGGGAAGGTGAAGACCAGCAACAGCTTTCAGGGCTGGCACCTTCCTTGTGGGAGAAGGAGCCGGACGTTTCCCTTTTTGGAAAACGGCTATGCCGAGAACGGGTATGAAGAGATGTTCCGTCTCTGGGAAAGCACTGATCCCCAGGGCTGTTGTGCCTGTGAATAGGTTTCCAAGGGAAGTTGAAGACCAGCAACAGCTTTCAGGGCTGGCACCTTCCTTGTGGGAGAAGGAGCCGGACGTTTCCCATTTTGGAAAATGGCTCTGCCGAGAACGGGTATGAAGAGATGTTCCGTCTCTGGGAAAGCACTGATCCCCAGGGCTGTTGTGCCTGTGAATAGGTTTCCAAGGGAAGGTGAAGACCAGCAACAGCTTTCAGGGCTGGCACCTTCCTTGTGGGAGAAGGAGCCGGACGTTTCCCATTTCGGAAAATTGGGTCTGCTGAGAATGGGCACGAGCAGATGTTCCGTCTGTGGGAAAGCACTGATCCCCATGGCTGTTGTGCCTGTGAATAGGTTGCCCAGGGAAGGTGAAGACCAGCAACAGCTTTCAGGGCTGGCACCTTCCTTGTGGGAGAAGGAGCTGGACGTTTCCCATTTCGGAAAATGGCTCTGCCGAGAACGGCCACCATTGGATATTCCGTATTTGGGAAAGCACAGATCCCGAGGGCTGTTGTGCCTGTGAATAGGTTTCCAAGGGAAGGTGAAGACCAGCAACAGCTTTCAGGGCTGGCCCCTTCCTTGTGGGAGAAGGAGCCGGACGTTCACCGTTTTGGAAAAATGGCTCTGCGAGAACGGCCACAATGAGATGTTCCGTCTCTGGGAAAGCACAGATCCCCAGGGCTGTTGTGCCTGTGACTAGGCTGCCCAGGGAAGGTGAAGACCAGCAATAGCTTTCAGGGCTGGCACCTTCCTTGTGGGAGAATGAGCCGGACGTTCGCCGTTTTGGAAAAATGGCTCTGCGAGAATGGGCACGATGAGATGTTCCGTCTCTGGGAAAGCACTGGTCCCCAGGGCTGTTGTGCCTGTGACTAGGCTGCCCAGGGAAGGTGAAGACCAGCAACAGCTTTCAGGGCTGGCACCTTCCTTGTGGGAGAAGGATCCGGACGTTTCCCCTTTCGGAAAATGGCTCTGCCGAGAACGGGCACGAGGAGATGTTCCGTCTCTGGGAAAGCACTGATCCCCAGGGCTGTTGTGCCTGTGAATAGGTTTCCAAGGGAAGGTGAAGACCAGCAACAGCTTTCAGGGCTGGCACCTTCCTTGTGGGAGAAGGAGACGGACGTTCGCCGTTTTGGAAAAATGGCTCTGCGAGAACGGCCACAATGAGATGTTCCGTCTCTGGGAAAGCACTGGTCCCCAGGGCTGTTGTGCCTGTGAATAGGTTTCCAAGGGAAGGTGAAGACCAGCAACAGCTTTCAGGGCTGGCACCTTCCTTGTGGGGAAGGAGCCGGACGTTTCCCGTTTCGGAAAAATGGCTCTGCGAAAACAGGCACGAGGAGATGTTCCGTCTCTGGGAAAGCACTGATCCCCAGGGCTGTTGTGCCTGTGACTAGGCTGCCCAGGGAAGGTGAAGACCAGCAACAGCTTTCAGGGCTGGCACCTTCCTTGTGGGAGAAGGAGCCGGACGTTTCCCATTTCGGAAAATGGCTCTGCAGAGAACGGCCACAATTGGATATTCCTTCTCTGAGAAAGCACTGATCCCCAGGGCTGTTGTGCCTGTGAATAGGTTTCCAAGGGAAGGTGAAGACCAGCAAGAGCTTTCAGGGCTGGCACCTTCCTTGTGGGAGAATGAGCCGGACGTTCGCCGTTTTGGAAAAATGGCTCTGCGAAAACGGCCACAATGAGATGTTCCGTCTCTGGGAAAGCACTGGTCCCCAGGGCTGTTGTGCCTGTGACTAGGCTGCCCAGGGAAGGTGAAGACCAGCAACAGCTTTCAGGGCTGGCACCTTCCTTGTGGGAGAAGGATCCGGACGTTTCCCATTTCGGAAAACGGCTCTGCCGAGAACGGGTATGAAGAGATGTTCCGTCTCTGGGAAAGCACTGATCCCCAGGGCTGTTGTGCCTGTGACTAGGCTGCCCAGGGAAGGTGAAGACCAGCAACAGCTTACAGGGCTGGCCCCTTCCTTGTGGGAGAAGGAGCCGGACGTTTCCCTTTTCGGAAATAAGCTCTGCCGAGAATGGGCACGAGCAGATGTTCCGTCTCTGGGAAAGCACTGATCCCCAGGGCTGTTGTGCCTGTGACTAGGTTGCCCAGGGAAGGTGAAGACCAGCAACAGCTTTCAGGGCTGGCCCCTTCCTTGTGGGAGAAGGAGCCGGACGTTTCCCATTTTGGAAAACGGCTCCGCCGAGAAAGGGTATGAAGAGATGTTCCGTCTCTGGGAAAGCACTGATCCCCAGGGCTGTTGTGCCTGTGAATAGGTTTCCAAGGGAAGGTGAAGACCAGCAACAGCTTTCAAGGCTGGCCCCTTCCTTGTGGGAGAAGGATCCGGACGTTTCCCATTTTGGAAAATGGCTCTGCCGATAACGGCCACAATGAGATGTTCCGTCTCTGGGAAAGCAGTGATCCCCAGGGCTGTTGTGCCTGTGAATAGGTTTCCAAGGGAAGGTGAAGACCAGCAACAGCTTTCAGGGCTGGCACCTTCCTTGTGGGAGAAGGAGCCGGACGTTTCCCATTTCGGAAAAATGGCTCTTCCGAGAACGGCCACAATTGGATATTCCGTCTCTGTGAAAGCACAGATCCCCATGGCTGTTGTGCCTGTGAATAGGTTTCCAAGGGAAGGTGAAGACCAGCAACAGCTTTCAGGGCTGGCACCTTCCTTGTGGGAGAAGGAGCCGGACGTTTCCCATTTCGGAAAAATGGCTCTGCCCAGAATGGGCACGAGCAGATGTTCCGTCTGTGGGAAAGCACTGATCCCCAGGGCTGTTGTGCCTGTGAATAGGTTGCCCAGGGAAGGTGAAGACCAGCAACAGTTTTCAGGGCTGGCACCTTCCTTGTGGGAGAAGGAGCTGGACGTTTCCCTTTTCGGAAAAATGGCTCTGCCGAGAACGGGCACGAGCAGATGTTCCGTCTCTGGGAAAGCACTGATCCCCAGGGCTGTTGTGCCTGTGAATAGGTTTCCAAGGGAAGGTGAAGACCAGCAACAGCTTTCAGGGCTGGCCCCTTCCTTGTGGGAGAAGGATCCGGACGTTTCCCATTTTGGAAAATGGCTCTGCCGAGAACGGCTACGACGAGATGTTCCGTCTCTGGGAAAGCACTGATCCCCAGGGCTGTTGTGCCTGTGAATAGGTTTCCAAGGGAAGGTGAAGACCAGCAACAGCTGTCAGGGCTGGCACCTTCCTTGTGGGAGAATGAGCCCGACGTTCGCCGTTTTGGAAAAATGGCTCTGCGAGAACGGCCACAATGAGATGTTCCGTCTGTGGGAAAGCACTGGTCCCCAGGGCTGTTGTGCCTGTGACTAGGCTGCCCAGGGAAGGTGAAGACCAGCAACAGCTTTCAGGGCTGGCACCTTCCTTGTGGGAGAAGGAGCCGGACGTTTCCCATTTCAGAAAAATGGCTCTGCGAAAACAGGCACGAGGAGATGTTCCATCTCTGGGAAAGCACTGATCCCCAGGGCTGTTGTGCCTGTGACTAGGCTGCCCAGGGAAGGTGAAGACCAGCAACAGCTTTCAGGGCTGGCCCCTTCCTTGTGGGAGAAGGAGCCGGACGTTTCCCTTTTCGGAAATAAGCTCTGCCGAGAATGGGCACGAGCAGATGTTTCGTCTCTGGGAAAGCACTGATCCCCAGGGCTGTTGTGCCTGTGACTAGGTTGCCCAGGGAAGGTGAAGACCAGCAACAGCTTTCAGGGCTGGCCCCTTCCTTGTGGGAGAAGGATCCGGACGTTTCCCATTTCGGAAAAATGGCTCTGCCGAGAACGGGCACGACGAGATGTTCCGTCTCTGGGAAAGCACTGATCCCCAGGGCTATGGTGCCTGTGAATAGGTTGCCCAGGGAAAGTGAAGACCAGCAACAGCTTTCAGGGCTGGCCCCTTCCTTGTGGGAGAAGGAGCCGGACGTTTCCCATTTCGGAAAAATGGCTCTGCCGAGAACGGTCACAATTGGATGTTCCATCTCTGTGAAAGCACAGATCCCCAGGGCTGTTGTGCCTGTGAATAGGTTTCCAAGGGAAGGTGAAGACCAGCAACAGCTTTCAGGGCTGGCACCTTCCTTGTGCGAGAATGAGCCGGACGTTCGCCGTTTTGGAAAAATGGCTCTGCGAGAACGGCCACAATGAGATGTTCCGTCTCTGGGAAAGCACTGGTCCCCAGGGCTGTTGTGCCTGTGACTAGGCTGCCCAGGGAAGGTGAAGACCAGCAACAGCTTTCAGGGCTGGCACCTTCCTTGTGGGAGAAGGAGCCGGACGTTTCCCTTTTCGGAAAACGGCTATGCCGAGAACGGGTATGAAGAGATGTTCCGTCTCTGGGAAAGCACTGATCCCCAGGGCTGTTGTGCCTGTGAATAGGTTTCCAAGGGAAGTTGAAGACCAGCAACAGCTTTCAGGGCTGGCACCTTCCTTGTGGGAGAAGGAGCCGGACGTTTCCCATTTTGGAAAATGGCTCTGCCGAGAACGGGTATGAAGAGATGTTCCGTCTCTGGGAAAGCACTGATCCCCAGGGCTGTTGTGCCTGTGAATAGGTTTCCAAGGGAAGGTGAAGACCAGCAACAGCTTTCAGGGCTGGCACCTTCCTTGTGGGAGAAGGAGCCGGACGTTTCCCATTTCGGAAAATTGGGTCTGCTGAGAATGGGCACGAGCAGATGTTCCGTCTGTGGGAAAGCACTGATCCCCAGGGCTGTTGTGCCTGTGAATAGGTTGCCAAGGGAAGGTGAAGACCAGCAACAGCTTTCAGGGCTGGCACCTTCCTTGTGGGAGAAGGAGCTGGACGTTTCCCATTTCGGAAAATGGCTCTGCCGAGAACGGCCACCATTGGATATTCCGTATCTGGGAAAGCACAGATCCCGAGGGCTGTTGTGCCTGTGAATAGGTTTCCAAGGGAAGGTGAAGACCAGCAACAGCTTTCAGGGCTGGCCCCTTCCTTGTGGGAGAAGGATCCGGACGTTCACAGTTTTGGAAAAATGGCTCTGCGAGAACGGCCACAATGAGATGTTTCGTCTCTGGGAAAGCACTGGTCCCCAGGGCTGTTGTGCCTGTGACTAGGCTGCCCAGGGAAGGTGAAGACCAGCAATAGCTTTCAGGGCTGGCACCTTCCTTGTGGGAGAAGGAGCCGGACGTTCGCCGTTTTGGAATAATGGCTCTGCGAGAATGGGCACGATGAGATGTTCCGTCTCTGGGAAAGCACTGGTCCCCAGGGCTGTTGTGCCTGTGAATAGGCTGCCCAGGGAAGGTGAAGACCAGCAACAGCTTTCAGGGCTGGCACCTTCCTTGTGGGAGAAGGATCCGGACGTTTCCCATTTTGGAAAACGGCTCTGCGAAGAACGGGTATGAAGAGATGTTCCATCTCTGGGAAAGCACTGATCCCCAGGGCTGTTGTGCCTGTGAATAGGTTTCCAAGGGAACGTGAAGACCAGCAACAGCTTTCAGGGCTGGCACCTTCCTTGTGGGAGAAGGATCCGGACGTTTCCCCTTTCGGAAAATGGCTCTGCCGAGAACGGGCACGAGGAGATGTTCCGTCTCTGGGAAAGCACTGATCCCCAGGGCTGTTGTGCCTGTGAATAGGTTTCCAAGGGAAGGTGAAGACCAGCAACAGCTTTCAGGGCTGGCACCTTCCTTGTGGGAGAAGGAGCCGGACGTTCGCCGTTTTGGAAAAATGGCTCTGCGAGAACGGCCACAATGAGATGTTCCGTCTCTGGGAAAGCACTGGTCCCCACGGCTGTTGTGCCTGTGACTAGGCTGCCCAGGGAAGGTGAAGACCAGCAACAGCTTTCAGGGCTGGCACCTTCCTTGTGGGAGAAGGAGCCGGACGTTTCCCTTTTCGGAAAAATGGCTCTGCCGAGAATGGGCACGAGCAGATGTTCCGTCTGTGGGAAAGCACTGATCCCCAGGGCTGTTGTGCCTGTGAATAGGTTGCCCAGGGAAGGTGAAGACCAGCAACAGCTTTCAGGGCTGGCCCCTTCCCTGTGGGAGAAGGAGCTGGACGTTTCCCTTTTCGGAAAAATGGCTCTGCCGAGAACGGGCACGAGGAGATGTTCCGTCTCTGGGAAAGCACTGATCCCCAGGGCTGTTGTGCCTGTGAATAGGTTTCCAAGGGAAGGTGAAGACCAGCAACAGCTGTCAGGGCTGGCACCTTCCTTGTGGGAGAAGGAGCCGGACGATTCCCATTTTGGAAAATGGCTCTGCCGAGAACGGCTACGAGGAGATGTTCCGTCTCTGGGAAAGCACAGATCCCCAGGGCTGTTGTGCCTGTGAATAGGTTTCCAAGGGAAGGTGAAGACCAGCAACAGCTTTCAGGGCTGGCACCTTCCTTGTGGGGAAGGAGCTGGACGTTTCCCGTTTCGGAAAAATGGCTCTGCGAAAACAGGCACGAGGAGATGTTCCGTCTCTGGGAAAGCACTGATCCCCAGGGCTGTTGTGCCTGTGACTAGGCTGCCCAGGGAAGGTGAAGACCAGCAACAGCTTTCAGGGCTGGCACCTTCCTTGTGGGAGAAGGAGCCGGACGTTTCCCATTTCAGAAAAATGGCTCTGCGAAAACAGGCACGAGGAGATGTTCCATCTCTGGGAAAGCACTGATCCCCAGGGCTGTTGTGCCTGTGACTAGGCTGCCCAGGGAAGGTGAAGACCAGCAACAGCTTTCAGGGCTGGCCCCTTCCTTGTGGGAGAAGGAGCCGGACGTTTCCCTTTTCGGAAATAAGCTCTGCCGAGAATGGGCACGAGCAGATGTTCCGTCTCTGGGAAAGCACTGATCCCCAGGGCTGTTGTGCCTGTGACTAGGTTGCCCAGGGAAGGTGAAGACCAGCAACAGCTTTCAGGGCTGGCCCCTTCCTTGTGGGAGAAGGATCCGGACGTTTCCCATTTCGGAAAAATGGCTCTGCCGAGAACGGGCACGACGAGATGTTCCGTCTCTGGGAAAGCACTGATCCCCAGGGCTATGGTGCCTGTGAATAGGTTGCCCAGGGAAAGTGAAGACCAGCAACAGCTTTCAGGGCTGGCCCCTTCCTTGTGGGAGAAGGAGCCGGACGTTTCCCATTTCGGAAAAATGGCTCTGCCGAGAACGGTCACAATTGGATGTTCCATCTCTGTGAAAGCACAGATCCCCAGGGCTGTTGTGCCTGTGAATAGGTTTCCAAGGGAAGGTGAAGACCAGCAACAGCTTTCAGGGCTGGCACCTTCCTTGTGCGAGAATGAGCCGGACGTTCGCCGTTTTGGAAAAATGGCTCTGCGAGAACGGCCACAATGAGATGTTCCGTCTCTGGGAAAGCACTGGTCCCCAGGGCTGTTGTGCCTGTGACTAGGCTGCCCAGGGAAGGTGAAGACCAGCAACAGCTTTCAGGGCTGGCCCCTTCCTTGTGGGAGAAGGAGCCGGACGTTTCCCTTTTCGGAAAACGGCTATGCCGAGAACGGGTATGAAGAGATGTTCCGTCTCTGGGAAAGCACTGATCCCCAGGGCTGTTGTGCCTGTGAATAGGTTTCCAAGGGAAGTTGAAGACCAGCAACAGCTTTCAGGGCTGGCACCTTCCTTGTGGGAGAAGGAGCCGGACGTTTCCCATTTTGGAAAATGGCTCTGCCGAGAACGGGTATGAAGAGATGTTCCGTCTCTGGGAAAGCACTGATCCCCAGGGCTGTTGTGCCTGTGAATAGGTTTCCAAGGGAAGGTGAAGACCAGCAACAGCTTTCAGGGCTGGCACCTTCCTTGTGGGAGAAGGAGCCGGACGTTTCCCATTTCGGAAAATTGGGTCTGCTGAGAATGGGCACGAGCAGATGTTCCGTCTGTGGGAAAGCACTGATCCCCAGGGCTGTTGTGCCTGTGAATAGGTTGCCAAGGGAAGGTGAAGACCAGCAACAGCTTTCAGGGCTGGCACCTTCCTTGTGGGAGAAGGAGCTGGACGTTTCCCATTTCGGAAAATGGCTCTGCCGAGAACGGCCACCATTGGATATTCCGTATCTGGGAAAGCACAGATCCCGAGGGCTGTTGTGCCTGTGAATAGGTTTCCAAGGGAAGGTGAAGACCAGCAACAGCTTTCAGGGCTGGCCCCTTCCTTGTGGGAGAAGGATCCGGACGTTCACAGTTTTGGAAAAATGGCTCTGCGAGAACGGCCACAATGAGATGTTTCGTCTCTGGGAAAGCACTGGTCCCCAGGGCTGTTGTGCCTGTGACTAGGCTGCCCAGGGAAGGTGAAGACCAGCAATAGCTTTCAGGGCTGGCACCTTCCTTGTGGGAGAAGGAGCCGGACGTTCGCCGTTTTGGAATAATGGCTCTGCGAGAATGGGCACGATGAGATGTTCCGTCTCTGGGAAAGCACTGGTCCCCAGGGCTGTTGTGCCTGTGAATAGGCTGCCCAGGGAAGGTGAAGACCAGCAACAGCTTTCAGGGCTGGCACCTTCCTTGTGGGAGAAGGATCCGGACGTTTCCCATTTTGGAAAACGGCTCTGCGAAGAACGGGTATGAAGAGATGTTCCATCTCTGGGAAAGCACTGATCCCCAGGGCTGTTGTGCCTGTGAATAGGTTTCCAAGGGAACGTGAAGACCAGCAACAGCTTTCAGGGCTGGCACCTTCCTTGTGGGAGAAGGATCCGGACGTTTCCCCTTTCGGAAAATGGCTCTGCCGAGAACGGGCACGAGGAGATGTTCCGTCTCTGGGAAAGCACTGATCCCCAGGGCTGTTGTGCCTGTGAATAGGTTTCCAAGGGAAGGTGAAGACCAGCAACAGCTTTCAGGGCTGGCACCTTCCTTGTGGGAGAAGGAGCCGGACGTTCGCCGTTTTGGAAAAATGGCTCTGCGAGAACGGCCACAATGAGATGTTCCGTCTCTGGGAAAGCACTGGTCCCCACGGCTGTTGTGCCTGTGACTAGGCTGCCCAGGGAAGGTGAAGACCAGCAACAGCTTTCAGGGCTGGCACCTTCCTTGTGGGAGAAGGAGCCGGACGTTTCCCTTTTCGGAAAAATGGCTCTGCCGAGAATGGGCACGAGCAGATGTTCCGTCTGTGGGAAAGCACTGATCCCCAGGGCTGTTGTGCCTGTGAATAGGTTGCCCAGGGAAGGTGAAGACCAGCAACAGCTTTCAGGGCTGGCCCCTTCCCTGTGGGAGAAGGAGCTGGACGTTTCCCTTTTCGGAAAAATGGCTCTGCCGAGAACGGGCACGAGGAGATGTTCCGTCTCTGGGAAAGCACTGATCCCCAGGGCTGTTGTGCCTGTGAATAGGTTTCCAAGGGAAGGTGAAGACCAGCAACAGCTGTCAGGGCTGGCACCTTCCTTGTGGGAGAAGGAGCCGGACGATTCCCATTTTGGAAAATGGCTCTGCCGAGAACGGCTACGAGGAGATGTTCCGTCTCTGGGAAAGCACAGATCCCCAGGGCTGTTGTGCCTGTGAATAGGTTTCCAAGGGAAGGTGAAGACCAGCAACAGCTTTCAGGGCTGGCACCTTCCTTGTGGGGAAGGAGCTGGACGTTTCCCGTTTCGGAAAAATGGCTCTGCGAAAACAGGCACGAGGAGATGTTCCGTCTCTGGGAAAGCACTGATCCCCAGGGCTGTTGTGCCTGTGACTAGGCTGCCCAGGGAAGGTGAAGACCAGCAACAGCTTTCAGGGCTGGCACCTTCCTTGTGGGAGAAGGAGCCGGACGTTTCCCATTTCGGAAAATGGCTCTGCCGAGAACGGCCACAATTGGATATTCCGTCTCTGAGAAAGCACTGATCCCCAGGGCTGTTGTGCCTGTGAATAGGTTTCCAAGGGAAGGTGAAGACCAGCAAGAGCTTTCAGGGCTGGCACCTTCCTTGTGGGAGAAGGAGCCGGACGTTCGCCGTTTTGGAAAAATGGCTCTGCGAAAACGGCCACAATGAGATGTTCCGTCTCTGGGAAAGCACTGGTCCCCAGGGCTGTTGTGCCTGTGACTAGGCTGCCCAGGGAAGGTGAAGACCAGCAACAGCTTTCAGGGCTGGCACCTTCCTTGTGGGAGAAGGAGCCGGACGTTTCCCATTTCGGAAAACGGCTCTGCCGAGAACGGGTATGAAGAGATGTTCCGTCTCTGGGAAAGCACTGATCCCCAGGGCTGTTGTGCCTGTGAATAGGTTTCCAAGGGAAGGTGAAGACCAGCAACAGCTTTCAGGGCTGGCACCTTCCTTGTGGGCGAATGAGCCGGACGTTCGCCGTTTTGGAAAAATGGCTCTGCGAGAACGGCCACAATGAGATGTTCCGTCTCTGGGAAAGCACTGGTCCCCAGGGCTGTTGTGCCTGTGAATAGGCTGTCAAGGGAAGGTGAAGACCAGCAACAGCTTTCAGGGCTGGCACCTTCCTTGTGGGAGAAGGAGCCGGACGTTTCCCATTTCGGAAAAATGGCTCTGCGAAAACAGGCACGAGGAGATGTTCCGTCTCTGGGAAAGCACTGATCCCCAGGGCTGTTGTGCCTGTGAATAGGCTGCCCAGGGAAGGTGAAGACCAGCAACAGCTTACAGGGCTGGCCCCTTCCTTGTGGGAGAAGGATCCGGACGTTTCCCTTTTCGGAAATAAGCTCTGCCGAGAATGGGCACGCGCAGATGTTCCGTCTCTGGGAAAGCACTGATCCCCAGGGCTGTTGTGCCTGTGAATAGGTTTCCAAGGGAAGGTGAAGACCAGCAACAGCTTTCAGGGCTGGCCCCTTCCTTGTGGGAGAAGGAGCCGGACGTTTCCCATTTTGGAAAATGGCTCTGCCGAGAACGGCTACAACGAGATGTTCCGTCTCTGGGAAAGCACTGATCCCCAGGGCTGTTGTGCCTGTGACTAGGCTGCCCAGGGAAGGTGAAGACCAGCAACAGCTTTCAGGGCTGGCCCCTTCCTTGTGGGAGAAGGAGCCGGACGTTCGCCGTTTTGGAAAAATGGCTCTGCGAGAACGGCCACAATGAGATGTTCCGTCTCTGGGAAAGCACTGGTCCCCAGGGCTGTTGTGCCTGTGACTAGGCTGCCCAGGGAAGGTGAAGACCAGCAACAGCTTTCAGGGCTGGCCCCTTCCTTGTGGGAGAAGGAGCCGGACGTTTCCCTTTTCGGAAAACGGCTCTGCCGAGAACGGGTATGAAGAGATGTTCCGTCTCTGGGAAAGCACTGATCCCCAGGGCTGTTGTGCCCGTGAATAGGTTTCCAAGGGAAGGTGAAGACCAGCAACAGCTTACAGGGCTGGCCCCTTCCTTGTGGGAGAAGGAGCCGGACGTTTCCCATTTTGGAAAATGGCTCTGCCGAGAATGGCTACGACGAGATGTTCCGTCTCTGGGAAAGCACTGATCCCCAGGGCTGTTGTGCCTGTGAATAGGTTTCCAAGGGAAGGTGAAGACCAGCAACAGCTTACAGGGCTGGCCCCTTCCTTGTGGGAGAAGGAGCCGGACGTTTCCCTTTTCGGAAAAATGGCTCTGCCGAGAATGGGCACGAGCAGATGTTCCGTCTGTGGGAAAGCACTGATCCCCAGGGCTGTTGTGCCTGTGAATAGGTTGCCCAGGGAAGGTGAAGACCAGCAACAGCTTTCAGGGCTGGCCCCTTCCCTGTGGGAGAAGGAGCTGGACGTTTCCCTTTTCGGAAAAATGGCTCTGCCGAGAACGGGCACGAGGAGATGTTCCGTCTCTGGGAAAGCACTGATCCCCAGGGCTGTTGTGCCTGTGAATAGGTTTCCAAGGGAAGGTGAAGACCAGCAACAGCTGTCAGGGCTGGCACCTTCCTTGTGGGAGAAGGAGCCGGACGATTCCCATTTTGGAAAATGGCTCTGCCGAGAACGGCTACGAGGAGATGTTCCGTCTCTGGGAAAGCACAGATCCCCAGGGCTGTTGTGCCTGTGAATAGGTTTCCAAGGGAAGGTGAAGACCAGCAACAGCTTTCAGGGCTGGCACCTTCCTTGTGGGGAAGGAGCCGGACGTTTCCCGTTTCGGAAAAATGGCTCTGCGAAAACAGGCACGAGGAGATGTTCCGTCTCTGGGAAAGCACTGATCCCCAGGGCTGTTGTGCCTGTGACTAGGCTGCCCAGGGAAGGTGAAGACCAGCAACAGCTTTCAGGGCTGGCACCTTCCTTGTGGGAGAAGGAGCCGGACGTTTCCCATTTCGGAAAATGGCTCTGCCGAGAACGGCCACAATTGGATATTCCGTCTCTGAGAAAGCACTGATCCCCAGGGCTGTTGTGCCTGTGAATAGGTTTCCAAGGGAAGGTGAAGACCAGCAAGAGCTTTCAGGGCTGGCCCCTTCCTTGTGGGAGAAGGAGCCGGACGTTCGCCGTTTTGGAAAAATGGCTCTGCGAAAACGGCCACAATGAGATGTTCCGTCTCTGGGAAAGCACTGGTCCCCAGGGCTGTTGTGCCTGTGACTAGGCTGCCCAGGGAAGGTGAAGACCAGCAACAGCTTTCAGGGCTGGCACCTTCCTTGTGGGAGAAGGAGCCGGACGTTTCCCATTTCGGAAAACGGCTCTGCCGAGAACGGGTATGAAGAGATGTTCCGTCTCTGGGAAAGCACTGATCCCCAGGGCTGTTGTGCCTGTGAATAGGTTTCCAAGGGAAGGTGAAGACCAGCAACAGCTTTCAGGGCTGGCACCTTCCTTGTGGGCGAATGAGCCGGACGTTCGCCGTTTTGGAAAAATGGCTCTGCGAGAACGGCCACAATGAGATGTTCCGTCTCTGGGAAAGCACTGGTCCCCAGGGCTGTTGTGCCTGTGAATAGGCTGTCAAGGGAAGGTGAAGACCAGCAACAGCTTTCAGGGCTGGCACCTTCCTTGTGGGAGAAGGAGCCGGACGTTTCCCATTTCGGAAAAATGGCTCTGCGAAAACAGGCACGAGGAGATGTTCCGTCTCTGGGAAAGCACTGATCCCCAGGGCTGTTGTGCCTGTGAATAGGCTGCCCAGGGAAGGTGAAGACCAGCAACAGCTTACAGGGCTGGCCCCTTCCTTGTGGGAGAAGGATCCGGACGTTTCCCTTTTCGGAAATAAGCTCTGCCGAGAATGGGCACGCGCAGATGTTCCGTCTCTGGGAAAGCACTGATCCCCAGGGCTGTTGTGCCTGTGAATAGGTTTCCAAGGTAAGGTGAAGACCAGCAACAGCTTTCAGGGCTGGCCCCTTCCTTGTGGGAGAAGGATCTGGACGTTTCCCATTTCGGAAAATGGCTCTGCCGAGAACGGCCACAATTGGATATTCCGTCTCTGGGAAAGCACAGATCCCCAGGGCTGTTGTGCCTGTGAATAGGTTTCCAAGGGAAGGTGAAGACCAGCAACAGCTTTCAGGGCTGGCACCTTCCTTGTGGGAGAAGGATCCGGACGTTCACCGTTTTGGAAAAATGGCTCTGCGAGAACGGCCACAATGAGATGTTCCGTCTCTGGGAAAGCACTGGTCCCCAGGGCTGTTGTGCCTGTGACTAGGCTGCCCAGGGAAGGTGAAGACCAGCAATAGCTTTCAGGGCTGGCACCTTCCTTGTGGGAGAATGAGCCGGACGTTCGCCGTTTTGGAAAAATGGCTCTGCGAGAATGGGCACGATGAGATGTTCCGTCTCTGGGAAAGCACTGGTCCCCAGGGCTGTTGTGCCTGTGACTAGGCTGCCCAGGGAAGGTGAAGACCAGCAACAGCTTTCAGGGCTGGCACCTTCCTTGTGGGAGAAGGATCCGGAAGTTTCCCATTTTGGAAAACGGCTCTGCGAAAACGGCCACAATGAGATGTTCCGTCTCTGGGAAAGCACTGATCCCCAGGGCTGTTGTGCCTGAGAATAGGTTTCCAAGGGAAGGTGAAGACCAGCAACAGCTTTCAAGGCTGGCCTCTTCCTTGTGGGAGAAGGATCCGGACGTTTCCCATTTCGGAAAATGGCTCTGCCGAGAACGGGCACGACGAGATGTTCCGTCTCTGGGAAAGCACTGATCCCCAGGGCTGTTGTGCCTGTGAATAGGTTTCCAAGGGAAGGTGAAGACCAGCAACAGCTTTCAGGGCTGGCACCTTCCTTGTGGGAGAAGGAGCCGGACGTTCGCTGTTTTGGAAAAATGGCTCTGCGAGAACGGCCACAATGAGATGTTCCGTCTCTGGGAAAGCACTGGTCCCCAGGGCTGTTGTGCCTGTGACTAGGCTGCCAAGGGAAGGTGAAGACCAGCAACAGCTTTCAGGGCTGGCACCTTCCTTGTGGGAGGAGGAGCCGGACGTTTCCCATTTCGGAAAAATGGCTGTGCCGAGAACGGGCACGAGGAGATGTTCCGTCTCTGGGAAAGCACTGATCCCCAGGGCTGTTGTGCCTGTGAATAGGTTTCCAAGGGAAGGTGAAGACCAGCAACAGCTTTCAGGGGTGGCCCCTTCCTTGTGGGAGAAGGATCCGGACGTTTCCCATTTTGGAAAATGGCTCTGCCGAGAACGGCTACGACGAGATGTTCCGTCTCTGGGAAAGCACTGATCCCCAGGGCTGTTGTGCCTGTGAATAGGTTTCCAAGGGAAGGTGAAGACCAGCCACAGCTTTCAGGGCTGGCACCTTCCTTGTGGGAGAAGGAGCCGGACGTTTCCCGTTTCGGAAAAATGGCTCTGCGAAAACAGGCACGAGGAGATGTTCCGTCTCTGGGAAAGCACTGGTCCCCAGGGCTGTTGTGCCTGTGACTAGGCTGCCCAGGGAAGGTGAAGACCAGCAACAGCTTTCAGGGCTGGCACCTTCCTTGTGGGAGAAGGAGCCGGACGTTTCCCATTTCGGAAAATGGCTCTGCCGAGAACGGCCACAATTGGATATTCCGTCTCTGGGAAAGCACTGATCCCCAGGGCTGTTGTGCCTGTGAATAGGTTTCCAAGGGAAGGTGAAGACCAGCAACAGCTTTCAAGGCTGGCCCCTTCCTTGTGGGAGAAGGATGCGGACGTTTCCCATTTCGGAAAATGGCTCTGCCGATAACGGCCACAATGAGATGTTCCGTCTCTGGGAAAGCAGTGATCCCCAAGGCTGTTGTGCCTGTGAATAGGTTTCCAAGGGAAGGTGAAGACCAGCAACAGCTTTCAGGGCTGGCACCTTCCTTGTGGGAGAAGGAGCCGGACGTTTCCCATTTCGGAAAAATGGCTCTTCCGAGAACGGCCACAATTGGATATTCCGTCTCTGTGAAAGCACAGATCCCCATGGCTGTTGTGCCTGTGAATAGGTTTCCAAGGGAAGGTGAAGACCAGCAACAGCTTTCAGGGATGGCCCCTTCCTTGTGGGAGAAGGAGCCGGACGTTTCCCATTTCAGAAAAATGGCTCTGCGAAAACAGGCACGAGGAGATGTTCCGTCTCTGGGAAAGCACTGGTCCCCAGGGCTGTTGTGCCTGTGAATAGGTTTCCAAGGGAAGGTGAAGACCAGCAACAGCTTTCAGGGCTGGCCCCTTCCTTGTGGGAGAAGGATCCGGACGTTCGCCGTTTTGGAAAAATGGCTCTGCGAGAACGGCCACAATGAGATGTTCCGTCTCTGGGAAAGCACTGGTCCCCAGGGCTGTTGTGCCTGTGAATAGGTTTCCAAGGGAAGGTGAAGACCAGCAACAGCTTTCAAGGCTGGCCTCTTCCTTGTGGGAGAAGGATCCGGACGTTTCCCATTTCGGAAAATGGCTCTGCCGAGAACGGGCACGACGAGATGTTCCGTCTCTGGGAAAGCACTGATCCCCAGGGCTGTTGTGCCTGTGAATAGGTTTCCAAGGGAAGGTGAAGACCAGCAACAGCTTTCAGGGCTAGCACCTTCCTTGTGGGAGAAGGAGCCGGACGTTCGCTGTTTTGGAAAAATGGCTCTGCGAGAACGGCCACAATGAGATGTTCCGTCTCTGGGAAAGCACTGGTCCCCAGGGCTGTTGTGCCTGTGACTAGGCTGCCCAGGGAAGGTGAAGACCAGCAACAGCTTTCAGGGCTGGCCCCTTCCTTGTGGGAGAAGGATCCGGAAGTTTCCCATTTTGGAAAACGGCTCTGCGAAAACGGCCACAATGAGATGTTCCGTCTCTGGGAAAGCACTGATCCCCAGGGCTGTTGTGCCTGTGAATAGGTTTCCAAGGGAAGGTGAAGACCAGCAACAGCTTTCAAGGCTGGCCTCTTCCTTGTGGGAGAAGGATCCGGACGTTTCCCATTTCGGAAAATGGCTCTGCCGAGAACGGGCACGACGAGATGTTCCGTCTCTGGGAAAGCACTGATCCCCAGGGCAGTTGTGCCTGTGAATAGGTTTCCAAGGGAAGGTGAAGACCAGCAACAGCTTTCAGGGCTGGCACCTTCCTTGTGGGAGAAGGAGCCGGACGTTCGCTGTTTTGGAAAAATGGCTCTGCGAGAACGGCCACAATGAGATGTTCCGTCTCTGGGAAAGAACTGGTCCCCAGGGCTGTTGTGCCTGTGACTAGGCTGCCCAGGGAAGGTGAAGACCAGCAACAGCTTTCAGGGCTGGCACCTTCCTTGTGGGAGGAGGAGCCGGACGTTTCCCATTTCGGAAAAATGGCTGTGCCGAGAACGGGCACGAGGAGATGTTCCGTCTCTGGGAAAGCACTGATCCCCAGGGCTGTTGTGCCTGTGAATAGGTTTCCAAGGGAAGGTGAAGACCAGCAACAGCTTTCAGGGCTGGCCCCTTCCTTGTGGGAGAAGGAGCCGGACGTTTCCCATTTTGGAAAATGGCTCTGCCGAGAACGGCTACGACGAGATGTTCCGTCTCTGGGAAAGCACTGATCCCCAGGGCTGTTGTGCCTGTGAATAGGTTTCCAAGGGAAGGTGAAGACCAGCAACAGCTTTCAGGGCTGGCACCTTCCTTGTGGGAGAAGGAGCCGGACGTTTCCCGTTTCGGAAAAATGGCTCTGCGAAAACAGGCACGAGGAGATGTTCCGTCTCTGGGAAAGCACTGGTCCCCAGGGCTGTTGTGCCTGTGACTAGGCTGCCCAGGGAAGGTGAAGACCAGCAACAGCTTTCAGGGCTGGCACCTTCCTTGTGGGAGAAGGAGCCGGACGTTTCCCATTTCGGAAAATGGCTCTGCCGAGAACGGCCACAATTGGATATTCCGTCTCTGGGAAAGCACTGATCCCCAGGGCTGTTGTGCCTGTGAATAGGTTTCCAAGGGAAGGTGAAGACCAGCAACAGCTTTCAGGGATGGCCCCTTCCTTGTGGGAGAAGGAGCCGGACGTTCGCTGTTTTGGAAAAATGGCTCTGCGAGAACGGCCACAATGAGATGTTCCGTCTCTGGGAAAGAACTGGTCCCCAGGGCTGTTGTGCCTGTGACTAGGCTGCCCAGGGAAGGTGAAGACCAGCAACAGCTTTCAGGGCTGGCACCTTCCTTGTGGGAGGAGGAGCCGGACGTTTCCCATTTCGGAAAAATGGCTGTGCCGAGAACGGGCACGAGGAGATGTTCCGTCTCTGGGAAAGCACTGATCCCCAGGGCTGTTGTGCCTGTGAATAGGTTTCCAAGGGAAGGTGAAGACCAGCAACAGCTTTCAGGGCTGGCCCCTTCCTTGTGGGAGAAGGAGCCGGACGTTTCCCATTTTGGAAAATGGCTCTGCCGAGAACGGCTACGACGAGATGTTCCGTCTCTGGGAAAGCACTGATCCCCAGGGCTGTTGTGCCTGTGAATAGGTTTCCAAGGGAAGGTGAAGACCAGCAACAGCTTTCAGGGCTGGCACCTTCCTTGTGGGAGAAGGAGCCGGACGTTTCCCGTTTCGGAAAAATGGCTCTGCGAAAACAGGCACGAGGAGATGTTCCGTCTCTGGGAAAGCACTGGTCCCCAGGGCTGTTGTGCCTGTGACTAGGCTGCCCAGGGAAGGTGAAGACCAGCAACAGCTTTCAGGGCTGGCACCTTCCTTGTGGGAGAAGGAGCCGGACGTTTCCCATTTCGGAAAATGGCTCTGCCGAGAACGGCCACAATTGGATATTCCGTCTCTGGGAAAGCACTGATCCCCAGGGCTGTTGTGCCTGTGAATAGGTTTCCAAGGGAAGGTGAAGACCAGCAACAGCTTTCAAGGCTGGCCCCTTCCTTGTGGGAGAAGGATGCGGACGTTTCCCATTTCGGAAAATGGCTCTCCCGATAACGGCCACAATGAGATGTTCCGTCTCTGGGAAAGCAGTGATCCCCAGGGCTGTTGTGCCTGTGAATAGGTTTCCAAGGGAAGGTGAAGACCAGCAACAGCTTTCAGGGCTGGCACCTTCCTTGTGGGAGAAGGAGCCGGACGTTTCCCATTTCGGAAAAATGGCTCTTCCGAGAACGGCCACAATTGGATATTCCGTCTCTGTGAAAGCACAGATCCCCATGGCTGTTGTGCCTGTGAATAGGTTTCCAAGGGAAGGTGAAGACCAGCAACAGCTTTCAGGGCTGGCACCTTCCTTGTGGGAGAAGGAGCCGGACGTTTCCCATTTCAGAAAAATGGCTCTGCGAAAACAGGCACGAGGAGATGTTCCGTCTCTGGGAAAGCACTGGTCCCCAGGGCTGTTGTGCCTGTGAATAGGTTTCCAAGGGAAGGTGAAGACCAGCAACAGCTTTCAGGGCTGGCCCCTTCCTTGTGGGAGAAGGATCCGGACGTTCACCGTTTTGGAAAAATGGCTCTGCGAGAACGGCCACAATGAGATGTTCCGTCTCTGGGAAAGCACTGGTCCCCAGGGCTGTTGTGCCTGTGACTAGGCTGCCCAGGGAAGGTGAAGACCAGCAATAGCTTTCAGGGCTGGCACCTTCCTTGTGGGAGAATGAGCCGGACGTTCGCCGTTTTGGAAAAATGGCTCTGCGAGAATGGGCACGATGAGATGTTCCGTCTCTGGGAAAGCACTGGTCCCCAGGGCTGTTGTGCCTGTGACTAGGCTGCCCAGGGAAGGTGAAGACCAGCAACAGCTTTCAGGGCTGGCACCTTCCTTGTGGGAGAAGGAGCCGGAAGTTTCCCATTTTGGAAAACGGCTCTGCGAAAACGGCCACAATGAGATGTTCCGTCTCTGGGAAAGCACTGATCCCCAGGGCTGTTGTGCCTGTGAATAGGTTTCCAAGGGAAGGTGAAGACCAGCAACAGCTTTCAAGGCTGGCCTCTTCCTTGTGGGAGAAGGATCCGGACGTTTCCCATTTCGGAAAATGGCTCTGCCGAGAACGGGCACGACGAGATGTTCCGTCTCTGGGAAAGCACTGATCCCCAGGGCTGTTGTGCCTGTGAATAGGTTTCCAAGGGAAGGTGAAGACCAGCAACAGCTTTCAGGGCTGGCACCTTCCTTGTGGGAGAAGGAGCCGGACGTTCGCTGTTTTGGAAAAATGGCTCTGCGAGAACGGCCACAATGAGATGTTCCGTCTCTGGGAAAGCACTGGTCCCCAGGGCTGTTGTGCCTGTGACTAGGCTGCCCAGGGAAGGTGAAGACCAGCAACAGCTTTCAGGGCTGGCACCTTCCTTGTGGGAGGAGGAGCCGGACGTTTCCCATTTCGGAAAAATGGCTGTGCCGAGAACGGACACGAGGAGATGTTCCGTCTCTGGGAAAGCACTGATCCCCAGGGCTGTTGTGCCTGTGAATAGGTTTCCAAGGGAAGGTGAAGACCAGCAACAGCTTTCAGGGGTGGCCCCTTCCTTGTGGGAGAAGGATCCGGACGTTTCCCATTTTGGAAAATGGCTCTGCCGAGAACGGCTACGACGAGATGTTCCGTCTCTGGGAAAGCACTGATCCCCAGGGCTGTTGTGCCTGTGAATAGGTTTCCAAGGGAAGGTGAAGACCAGCAACAGCTTTCAGGGCTGGCACCTTCCTTGTGGGAGAAGGAGCCGGACGTTTCCCGTTTCGGAAAAATGGCTCTGCGAAAACAGGCACGAGGAGATGTTCCGTCTCTGGGAAAGCACTGGTCCCCAGGGCTGTTGTGCCTGTGACTAGGCTGCCCAGGGAAGGTGAAGACCAGCAACAGCTTTCAGGGCTGGCACCTTCCTTGTGGGAGAAGGAGCCGGACGTTTCCCATTTCGGAAAATGGCTCTGCCGAGAACGGCCACAATTGGATATTCCGTCTCTGTGAAAGCACTGATCCCCAGGGCTGTTGTGCCTGTGAATAGGTTTCCAAGGGAAGGTGAAGACCAGCAACAGCTTTCAAGGCTGGCACCTTCCTTGTGGGAGAAGGATGCGGACGTTTCCCATTTCGGAAAATGGCTCTGCCGATAACGGCCACAATGAGATGTTCCGTCTCTGGGAAAGCAGTGATCCCCAGGGCTGTTGTGCCTGTGAATAGGTTTCCAAGGGAAGGTGAAGACCAGCAACAGCTTTCAGGGCTGGCACCTTCCTTGTGGGAGAAGGAGCCGGACGTTTCCCATTTCGGAAAAATGGCTCTTCCGAGAACGGCCACAATTGGATATTCCGTCTCTGTGAAAGCACAGATCCCCATGGCTGTTGTGCCTGTGAATAGGTTTCCAAGGGAAGGTGAAGACCAGCAACAGCTTTCAGGGCTGGCCCCTTCCTTGTGGGAGAAGGAGCCGGACGTTTCCCATTTCAGAAAAATGGCTCTGCGAAAACAGGCACGAGGAGATGTTCCGTCTCTGGGAAAGCACTGGTCCCCAGGGCTGTTGTGCCTGTGAATAGGTTTCCAAGGGAAGGTGAAGACCAGCAACAGCTTTCAGGGCTGGCACCTTCCTTGTGGGAGAAGGATCCGGACGTTCACCGTTTTGGAAAAATGGCTCTGCGAGAACGGCCACAATGAGATGTTCCGTCTCTGGGAAAGCACTGGTCCCCAGGGCTGTTGTGCCTGTGACTAGGCTGCCCAGGGAAGGTGAAGACCAGCAATAGCTTACAGGGCTGGCCCCTTCCTTGTGGGAGAAGGAGCCGGACGTTTCCCTTTTCGGAAATAAGCTCTGCCGAGAATGGGCACGCGCAGATGTTCCGTCTCTGGGAAAGCACTGATCCCCAGGGCTGTTGTGCCTGTGAATAGGTTTCCAAGGGAAGGTGAAGACCAGCAACAGCTTTCAGGGCTGGCCCCTTCCTTGTGGGAGAAGGAGCCGGACGTTTCCCATTTTGGAAAATGGCTCTGCCGAGAACGGCTACAACGAGATGTTCCGTCTCTGGGAAAGCACTGATCCCCAGGGCTGTTGTGCCTGTGACTAGGCTGCCCAGGGAAGGTGAAGACCAGCAACAGCTTTCAGGGCTGGCCCCTTCCTTGTGGGAGAAGGAGCCGGACGTTCGCCGTTTTGGAAAAATGGCTCTGCGAGAACGGCCACAATTGGATGTTCCGTCTCTGGGAAAGCACTGGTCCCCAGGGCTGTTGTGCCTGTGACTAGGCTGCCCAGGGAAGGTGAAGACCAGCAACAGCTTTCAGGGCTGGCACCTTCCTTGTGGGAGAAGGATCCGGACGTTTCCCTTTTCGGAAAACGGCTCTGCCGAGAACGGGTATGAAGAGATGTTCCGTCTCTGGGAAAGCACTGATCCCCAGGGCTGTTGTGCCCGTGAATAGGTTTCCAAGGGAAGGTGAAGACCAGCAACAGCTTTCAGGGCTGGCCCCTTCCTTGTGGGAGAAGGAGCCGGACGTTTCCCATTTTGGAAAATGGCTCTGCCGAGAATGGCTACGACGAGATGTTCCGTCTCTGGGAAAGCACTGATCCCCAGGGCTGTTGTGCCTGTGAATAGGTTTCCAAGGGAAGGTGAAGACCAGCAACAGCTTTCAGGGCTGGCCCCTTCCTTGTGGGAGAAGGATCTGGACGTTTCCCATTTCGGAAAATGGCTCTGCCGAGAACGGCCACAATTGGATATTCCGTCTCTGGGAAAGCACAGATCCCCAGGGCTGTTGTGCCTGTGAATAGGTTTCCAAGGGAAGGTGAAGACCAGCAACAGCTTTCAGGGCTGGCACCTTCCTTGTGGGAGAAGGATCCGGACGTTTCCCATTTCGGAATATGGCTCTGTCGAGAACGGCCACCATTGGATATTCCGTATCTGGGAAAGCACAGATCCCGAGGGCTGTTGTGCCTGTGAATAGGTTTCCAAGGGAAGGTGAAGACCAGCAACAGCTTTCAGGGCTGGCACCTTCCTTGTGGGAGAAGGATCCGGACGTTCACCGTTTTGGAAAAATGGCTCTGCGAGAACGGCCACAATGAGATGTTCCGTCTCTGGGAAAGCACTGGTCCCCAGGGCTGTTGTGCCTGTGACTAGGCTGCCCAGGGAAGGTGAAGACCAGCAATAGATTTCAGGGCTGGCACCTTCCTTGTGGGAGAATGAGCCGGACGTTCGCCGTTTTGGAAAAATGGCTCTGCGAGAATGGGCACGATGAGATGTTCCGTCTCTGGGAAAGCACTGGTCCCCAGGGCTGTTGTGCCTGTGACTAGGCTGCCCAGGGAAGGTGAAGACCAGCAACAGCTTTCAGGGCTGGCACCTTCCTTGTGGGAGAAGGATCCGGAAGTTTCCCATTTTGGAAAACGGCTCTGCGAAAACGGCCACAATGAGATGTTCCGTCTCTGGGAAAGCACTGATCCCCAGGGCTGTTGTGCCTGTGAATAGGTTTCCAAGGGAAGGTGAAGACCAGCAACAGCTTTCAAGGCTGGCCTCTTCCTTGTGGGAGAAGGATCCGGACGTTTCCCATTTCGGAAAATGGCTCTGCCGAGAACGGGCACGACGAGATGTTCCGGCTCTGGGAAAGCACTGATCCCCAGGGCTGTTGTGCCTGTGAATAGGTTTCCAAGGGAAGGTGAAGACCAGCAACAGCTTTCAGGGCTGGCACCTTCCTTGTGGGAGAAGGAGCCGGACGTTCGCTGTTTTGGAAAAATGGCTCTGCGAGAACGGCCACAATGAGATGTTCCGTCTCTGGGAAAGCACTGGTCCCCAGGGCTGTTGTGCCTGTGACTAGGCTGCCCAGGGAAGGTGAAGACCAGCAACAGCTTTCAGGGCTGGCACCTTCCTTGTGGGAGAAGGATCCGGACGTTTCCCTTTTCGGAAAACGGCTCTGCCGAGAACGGGTATGAAGAGATGTTCCGTCTCTGGGAAAGCACTGATCCCCAGGGCTGTTGTGCCCGTGAATAGGTTTCCAAGGGAAGGTGAAGACCAGCAACAGCTTTCAGGGCTGGCCCCTTCCTTGTGGGAGAAGGAGCCGGACGTTTCCCATTTTGGAAAATGGCTCTGCCGAGAATGGCTACGACGAGATGTTCCGTCTCTGGGAAAGCACTGATCCCCAGGGCTGTTGTGCCTGTGAATAGGTTTCCAAGGGAAGGTGAAGACCAGCAACAGCTTTCAGGGCTGGCCCCTTCCTTGTGGGAGAAGGATCTGGACGTTTCCCATTTCGGAAAATGGCTCTGCCGAGAACGGCCACAATTGGATATTCCGTCTCTGGGAAAGCACAGATCCCCAGGGCTGTTGTGCCTGTGAATAGGTTTCCAAGGGAAGGTGAAGACCAGCAACAGCTTTCAGGGCTGGCACCTTCCTTGTGGGAGAAGGATCCGGACGTTTCCCATTTCGGAATATGGCTCTGTCGAGAACGGCCACCATTGGATATTCCGTATCTGGGAAAGCACAGATCCCGAGGGCTGTTGTGCCTGTGAATAGGTTTCCAAGGGAAGGTGAAGACCAGCAACAGCTTTCAGGGCTGGCACCTTCCTTGTGGGAGAAGGATCCGGACGTTCACCGTTTTGGAAAAATGGCTCTGCGAGAACGGCCACAATGAGATGTTCCGTCTCTGGGAAAGCACTGGTCCCCAGGGCTGTTGTGCCTGTGACTAGGCTGCCCAGGGAAGGTGAAGACCAGCAATAGATTTCAGGGCTGGCACCTTCCTTGTGGGAGAATGAGCCGGACGTTCGCCGTTTTGGAAAAATGGCTCTGCGAGAATGGGCACGATGAGATGTTCCGTCTCTGGGAAAGCACTGGTCCCCAGGGCTGTTGTGCCTGTGACTAGGCTGCCCAGGGAAGGTGAAGACCAGCAACAGCTTTCAGGGCTGGCACCTTCCTTGTGGGAGAAGGATCCGGAAGTTTCCCATTTTGGAAAACGGCTCTGCGAAAACGGCCACAATGAGATGTTCCGTCTCTGGGAAAGCACTGATCCCCAGGGCTGTTGTGCCTGTGAATAGGTTTCCAAGGGAAGGTGAAGACCAGCAACAGCTTTCAAGGCTGGCCTCTTCCTTGTGGGAGAAGGATCCGGACGTTTCCCATTTCGGAAAATGGCTCTGCCGAGAACGGGCACGACGAGATGTTCCGGCTCTGGGAAAGCACTGATCCCCAGGGCTGTTGTGCCTGTGAATAGGTTTCCAAGGGAAGGTGAAGACCAGCAACAGCTTTCAGGGCTGGCACCTTCCTTGTGGGAGAAGGAGCCGGACGTTCGCTGTTTTGGAAAAATGGCTCTGCGAGAACGGCCACAATGAGATGTTCCGTCTCTGGGAAAGCACTGGTCCCCAGGGCTGTTGTGCCTGTGACTAGGCTGCCCAGGGAAGGTGAAGACCAGCAACAGCTTTCAGGGCTGGCACCTTCCTTGTGGGAGGAGGAGCCGGACGTTTCCCATTTCGGAAAAATGGCTGTGCCGAGAACGGGCACGAGGAGATGTTCCGTCTCTGGGAAAGCACTGATCCCCAGGGCTGTTGTGCCTGTGAATAGGTTTCCAAGGGAAGGTGAAGACCAGCAACAGCTTTCAGGGGTGGCCCCTTCCTTGTGGGAGAAGGATCCGGACGTTTCCCATTTTGGAAAATGGCTCTGCCGAGAACGGCTACGACGAGATGTTCCGTCTGTGGGAAAGCACTGATCCCCAGGGCTGTTGTGCCTGTGAATAGGTTTCCAAGGGAAGGTGAAGACCAGCAACAGCTTTCAGGGCTGGCACCTTCCTTGTGGGAGAAGGAGCCGGACGTTTCCCGTTTCGGAAAAATGGCTCTGCGAAAACAGGCACGAGGAGATGTTCCGTCTCTGGGAAAGCACTGGTCCCCAGGGCTGTTGTGCCTGTGACTAGGCTGCCCAGGGAAGGTGAAGACCAGCAACAGCTTTCAGGGCTGGCACCTTCCTTGTGGGAGAAGGAGCCGGACGTTTCCCATTTCGGAAAATGGCTCTGCCGAGAACGGCCACAATTGGATATTCCGTCTCTGGGAAAGCACTGATCCCCAGGGCTGTTGTGCCTGTGAATAGGTTTCCAAGGGAAGGTGAAGACCAGCAACAGCTTTCAAGGCTGGCCCCTTCCTTGTGGGAGAAGGATGCGGACGTTTCCCATTTCGGAAAATGGCTCTGCCGATAACGGCCACAATGAGATGTTCCGTCTCTGGGAAAGCAGTGATCCCCAGGGATGTTGTGCCTGTGAATAGGTTTCCAAGGGAAGGTGAAGACCAGCAACAGCTTTCAGGGCTGGCACCTTCCTTGTGGGAGAAGGAGCCGGACGTTTCCCATTTCGGAAAAATGGCTCTTCCGAGAACGGCCACAATTGGATATTCCGTCTCTGTGAAAGCACAGATCCCCATGGCTGTTGTGCCTGTGAATAGGTTTCCAAGGGAAGGTGAAGACCAGCAACAGCTTTCAGGGCTGGCCCCTTCCTTGTGGGAGAAGGAGCCGGACGTTTCCCATTTCAGAAAAATGGCTCTGCGAAAACAGGCACGAGGAGATGTTCCGTCTCTGGGAAAGCACTGGTCCCCAGGGCTGTTGTGCCTGTGAATAGGTTTCCAAGGGAAGGTGAAGACCAGCAACAGCTTTCAGGGCTGGCACCTTCCTTGTGGGAGAAGGATCCGGACGTTCACCGTTTTGGAAAAATGGCTCTGCGAGAACGGCCACAATGAGATGTTCCGTCTCTGGGAAAGCACTGGTCCCCAGGGCTGTTGTGCCTGTGACTAGGCTGCCCAGGGAAGGTGAAGACCAGCAATAGCTTTCAGGGCTGGCACCTTCCTTGTGGGAGAATGAGCCGGACGTTCGCCGTTTTGGAAAAATGGCTCTGCGAGAATGGGCACGATGAGATGTTCCGTCTCTGGGAAAGCACTGGTCCCCAGGGCTGTTGTGCCTGTGACTAGGCTGCCCAGGGAAGGTGAAGACCAGCAACAGCTTTCAGGGCTGGCACCTTCCTTGTGGGAGAAGGATCCGGAAGTTTCCCATTTTGGAAAACGGCTCTGCGAAAACGGCCACAATGAGATGTTCCGTCTCTGGGAAAGCACTGATCCCCAGGGCTGTTGTGCCTGTGAATAGGTTTCCAAGGGAAGGTGAAGACCAGCAACAGCTTTCAAGGCTGGCCTCTTCCTTGTGGGAGAAGGATCCGGACGTTTCCCATTTCGGAAAATGGCTCTGCCGAGAACGGGCACGACGAGATGTTCCGTCTCTGGGAAAGCACTGATCCCCAGGGCTGTTGTGCCTGTGAATAGGTTTCCAAGGGAAGGTGAAGACCAGCAACAGCTTTCAGGGCTGGCACCTTCCTTGTGGGAGAAGGAGCCGGACGTTCGCTGTTTTGGAAAAATGGCTCTGCGAGAACGGCCACAATGAGATGTTCCGTCTCTGGGAAAGCACTGGTCCCCAGGGCTGTTGTGCCTGTGACTAGGCTGCCCAGGGAAGGTGAAGACCAGCAACAGCTTTCAGGGCTGGCACCTTCCTTGTGGGAGGAGGAGCCGGACGTTTCCCATTTCGGAAAAATTGCTGTGCCGAGAACGGGCACGAGGAGATGTTCCGTCTCTGGGAAAGCACTGATCCCCAGGGCTGTTGTGCCTGTGAATAGGTTTCCAAGGGAAGGTGAAGACCAGCAACAGCTTTCAGGGGTGGCCCCTTCCTTGTGGGAGAAGGATCCGGACGTTTCCCATTTTGGAAAATGGCTCTGCCGAGAACGGCTACGACGAGATGTTCCGTCTCTGGGAAAGCACTGATCCCCAGGGCTGTTGTGCCTGTGAATAGGTTTCCAAGGGAAGGTGAAGACCAGCAACAGCTTTCAGGGCTGGCACCTTCCTTGTGGGAGAAGGAGCCGGACGTTTCCCGTTTCGGAAAAATGGCTCTGCGAAAACAGGCACGAGGAGATGTTCCGTCTCTGGGAAAGCACTGGTCCCCAGGGCTGTTGTGCCTGTGACTAGGCTGCCCAGGGAAGGTGAAGACCAGCAACAGCTTTCAGGGCTGGCACCTTCCTTGTGGGAGAAGGAGCCGGACGTTTCCCATTTCGGAAAATGGCTCTGCCGAGAACGGCCACAATTGGATATTCCGTCTCTGGGAAAGCACTGATCCCCAGGGCTGTTGTGCCTGTGAATAGGTTTCCAAGGGAAGGTGAAGACCAGCAACAGCTTTCAAGGCTGGCCCCTTCCTTGTGGGAGAAGGATGCGGACGTTTCCCATTTCGGAAAATGGCTCTGCCGATAACGGCCACAATGAGATGTTCCGTCTCTGGGAAAGCAGTGATCCCCAGGGCTGTTGTGCCTGTGAATAGGTTTCCAAGGGAAGGTGAAGACCAGCAACAGCTTTCAGGGCTGGCACCTTCCTTGTGGGAGAAGGAGCCGGACGTTTCCCATTTCGGAAAAATGGCTCTTCCGAGAACGGCCACAATTGGATATTCCGTCTCTGTGAAAGCACAGATCCCCATGGCTGTTGTGCCTGTGAATAGGTTTCCAAGGGAAGGTGAAGACCAGCAACAGCTTTCAGGGCTGGCCCCTTCCTTGTGGGAGAAGGAGCCGGACGTTTCCCATTTCAGAAAAATGGCTCTGCGAAAACAGGCACGAGGAGATGTTCCGTCTCTGGGAAAGCACTGATCCCCAGGGCTGTTGTGCCTGTGACTAGGCTGCCCAGGGAAGGTGAAGACCAGCAACAGCTTACAGGGCTGGCCCCTTCCTTGTGGGAGAAGGAGCCGGACGTTTCCCTTTTCGGAAATAAGCTCTGCCGAGAATGGGCACGAGCAGATGTTTCGTCTCTGGGAAAGCACTGATCCCCAGGGCTGTTGTGCCTGTGACTAGGTTGCCCAGGGAAGGTGAAGACCAGCAACAGCTTTCAGGGCTGGCCCCTTCCTTGTGGGAGAAGGAGCCGGACGTTTCCCATTTCGGAAAAATGGCTCTGCCGAGAACTGGCACGACGAGATGTTCCGTCTCTGGGAAAGCACTGATCCCCAGGGCTATGGTGCCTGTGAATAGGTTGCCCAGGGAAAGTGAAGACCAGCAACAGCTTTCAGGGCTGGCACCTTCCTTGTGGGAGAAGGAGCCGGACGTTTCCCATTTCGGAAAAATGGCTCTGCCGAGAACGGTCACAATTGGATGTTCCATCTCTGTGAAAGCACAGATCCCCAGGGCTGTTGTGCCTGTGAATAGGTTTCCAAGGGAAGGTGAAGACCAGCAACAGCTTTCAGGGCTGGCACCTTCCTTGTGGGAGAATGAGCCGGACGTTCGCCGTTTTGGAAAAATGGCTCTGCGAGAACGGCCACAATGAGATGTTCCGTCTCTGGGAAAGCACTGGTCCCCAGGGCTGTTGTGCCTGTGACTAGGCTGCCCAGGGAAGGTGAAGACCAGCAACAGCTTTCAGGGCTGGCACCTTCCTTGTGGGAGAAGGAGCCGGACGTTTCCCTTTTCGGAAAACGGCTATGCCGAGAACGGGTATGAAGAGATGTTCCGTCTCTGGGAAAGCACTGATCCCCAGGGCTGTTGTGCCTGTGAATAGGTTTCCAAGGGAAGTTGAAGACCAGCAACAGCTTTCAGGGCTGGCACCTTCCTTGTGGGAGAAGGAGCCGGACGTTTCCCATTTTGGAAAACGGCTCTGCCGAGAACGGGTATGAAGAGATGTTCCGTCTCTGGGAAAGCACTGATCCCCAGGGCTGTTGTGCCTGTGAATAGGTTTCCAAGGGAAGGTGAAGACCAGCAACAGCTTTCAGGGCTGGCACCTTCCTTGTGGGAGAAGGAGCCGGACGTTTCCCATTTCGGAAAATTGGGTCTGCTGAGAATGGGCACGAGCAGATGTTCCGTCTGTGGGAAAGCACTGATCCCCAGGGCTGTTGTGCCTGTGAATAGGTTGCCCAGGGAAGGTGAAGACCAGCAACAGCTTTCAGGGCTGGCACCTTCCTTGTGGGAGAAGGAGCTGGACGTTTCCCATTTCGGAAAATGGCTCTGCCGAGAACGGCCACCATTGGATATTCCGTATCTGGGAAAGCACAGATCCCGAGGGCTGTTGTGCCTGTGAATAGGTTTCCAAGGGAAGGTGAAGACCAGCAACAGCTTTCAGGGCTGGCCCCTTCCTTGTGGGAGAAGGATCCGGACTTTCACCGTTTTGGAAAAATGGCTCTGCGAGAACGGCCACAATGAGATGTTCCGTCTCTGGGAAAGCACTGGTCCCCAGGGCTGTTGTGCCTGTGAATAGGCTGCCCAGGGAAGGTGAAGACCAGCAATAGCTTTCAGGGCTGGCACCTTCCTTGTGGGAGAATGAGCCGGACGTTCGCCGTTTTGGAAAAATGGCTCTGCGAGAATGGGCACGATGAGATGTTCCGTCTCTGGGAAAGCACTGGTCCCCAGGGCTGTTGTGCCTGTGACTAGGCTGCCCAGGGAAGGTGAAGACCAGCAACAGCTTTCAGGGCTGGCACCTTCCTTGTGGGAGAAGGAGCCGGACGTTTCCCGTTTCGGAAAAATGGCTCTGCGAAAACAGGCACGAGGAGATGTTCCGTCTCTGGGAAAGCACTGGTCCCCAGGGCTGTTGTGCCTGTGACTAGGCTGCCCAGGGAAGGTGAAGACCAGCAACAGCTTTCAGGGCTGGCACCTTCCTTGTGGGAGAAGGAGCCGGACGTTTCCCATTTCGGAAAATGGCTCTGCCGAGAACGGCCACAATTGGATATTCCGTCTCTGGGAAAGCACTGATCCCCAGGGCTGTTGTGCCTGTGAATAGGTTTCCAAGGGAAGGTGAAGACCAGCAACAGCTTTCAAGGCTGGCCCCTTCCTTGTGGGAGAAGGATGCGGACGTTTCCCATTTCGGAAAATGGCTCTGCCGATAACGGCCACAATGAGATGTTCCGTCTCTGGGAAAGCAGTGATCCCCAGGGCTGTTGTGCCTGTGAATAGGTTTCCAAGGGAAGGTGAAGACCAGCAACAGCTTTCAGGGCTGGCACCTTCCTTGTGGGAGAAGGAGCCGGACGTTTCCCATTTCGGAAAAATGGCTCTTCCGAGAACGGCCACAATTGGATATTCCGTCTCTGTGAAAGCACAGATCCCCATGGCTGTTGTGCCTGTGAATAGGTTTCCAAGGGAAGGTGAAGACCAGCAACAGCTTTCAGGGCTGGCCCCTTCCTTGTGGGAGAAGGAGCCGGACGTTTCCCATTTCAGAAAAATGGCTCTGCGAAAACAGGCACGAGGAGATGTTCCATCTCTGGGAAAGCACTGATCCCCAGGGCTGTTGTGCCTGTGACTAGGCTGCCCAGGGAAGGTGAAGACCAGCAACAGCTTACAGGGCTGGCCCCTTCCTTGTGGGAGAAGGAGCCGGACGTTTCCCTTTTCGGAAATAAGCTCTGCCGAGAATGGGCACGAGCAGATGTTTCGTCTCTGGGAAAGCACTGATCCCCAGGGCTGTTGTGCCTGTGACTAGGTTGCCCAGGGAAGGTGAAGACCAGCAACAGCTTTCAGGGCTGGCCCCTTCCTTGTGGGAGAAGGATCCGGACGTTTCCCATTTCGGAAAAATGGCTCTGCCGAGAACTGGCACGACGAGATGTTCCGTCTCTGGGAAAGCACTGATCCCCAGGGCTATGGTGCCTGTGAATAGGTTGCCCAGGGAAAGTGAAGACCAGCAACAGCTTTCAGGGCTGGCACCTTCCTTGTGGGAGAAGGAGCCGGACGTTTCCCATTTCGGAAAAATGGCTCTGCCGAGAACGGTCACAATTGGATGTTCCATCTCTGTGAAAGCACAGATCCCCAGGGCTGTTGTGCCTGTGAATAGGTTTCCAAGGGAAGGTGAAGACCAGCAACAGCTTTCAGGGCTGGCACCTTCCTTGTGGGAGAATGAGCCGGACGTTCGCCGTTTTGGAAAAATGGCTCTGCGAGAACGGCCACAATGAGATGTTCCGTCTCTGGGAAAGCACTGGTCCCCAGGGCTGTTGTGCCTGTGACTAGGCTGCCCAGGGAAGGTGAAGACCAGCAACAGCTTTCAGGGCTGGCACCTTCCTTGTGGGAGAAGGATCCGGACGTTTCCCTTTTCGGAAAACGGCTATGCCGAGAACGGGTATGAAGAGATGTTCCGTCTCTGGGAAAGCACTGATCCCCAGGGCTGTTGTGCCTGTGAATAGGTTTCCAAGGGAAGTTGAAGACCAGCAACAGCTTTCAGGGCTGGCACCTTCCTTGTGGGAGAAGGAGCCGGACGTTTCCCATTTTGGAAAATGGCTCTGCCGAGAACGGGTATGAAGAGATGTTCCGTCTCTGGGAAAGCACTGATCCCCAGGGCTGTTGTGCCTGTGAATAGGTTTCCAAGGGAAGGTGAAGACCAGCAACAGCTTTCAGGGCTGGCACCTTCCTTGTGGGAGAAGGAGCCGGACGTTTCCCATTTCGGAAAATTGGGTCTGCTGAGAATGGGCACGAGCAGATGTTCCGTCTGTGGGAAAGCACTGATCCCCAGGGCTGTTGTGCCTGTGAATAGGTTGCCCAGGGAAGGTGAAGACCAGCAACAGCTTTCAGGGCTGGCACCTTCCTTGTGGGAGAAGGAGCTGGACGTTTCCCATTTCGGAAAATGGCTCTGCCGAGAACGGCCACCATTGGATATTCCGTCTCTGGGAAAGCACAGATCCCGAGGGCTGTTGTGCCTGTGAATAGGTTTCCAAGGGAAGGTGAAGACCAGCAACAGCTTTCAGGGCTGGCCCCTTCCTTGTGGGAGAAGGATCCGGACTTTCACCGTTTTGGAAAAATGGCTCTGCGAGAACGGCCACAATGAGATGTTCCGTCTCTGGGAAAGCACTGGTCCCCAGGGCTGTTGTGCCTGTGACTAGGCTGCCCAGGGAAGGTGAAGACCAGCAATAGCTTTCAGGGCTGGCACCTTCCTTGTGGGAGAATGAGCCGGACGTTCGCCGTTTTGGAAAAATGGCTCTGCGAGAATGGGCACGATGAGATGTTCCGTCTCTGGGAAAGCACTGGTCCCCAGGGCTGTTGTGCCTGTGACTAGGCTGCCCAGGGAAGGTGAAGACCAGCAACAGCTTTCAGGGCTGGCACCTTCCTTGTGGGAGAAGGATCCGGACGTTTCCCATTTTGGAAAACGGCTCTGCGAAGAACGGGTATGAAGAGATGTTCCATCTCTGGGAAAGCACTGATCCCCAGGGCTGTTGTGCCTGTGAATAGGTTTCCAAGGGAAGGTGAACACCAGCAACAGCTTTCAGGGCTGGCACCTTCCTTGTGGGAGAAGGATCCGGACGTTTCCCCTTTCGGAAAATGGCTCTGCCGAGAACGGGCACGAGGAGATGTTCCGTCTCTGGGAAAGCACTGATCCCCAGGGCTGTTGTGCCTGTGAATAGGTTGCCAAGGGAAGGTGAAGACCAGCAACAGCTTTCAGGGCTGGCACCTTCCTTGTGGGAGAAGGAGCCAGACGTTTCCCATTTCGGAAAAATGGCTCTGCGAGAATGGGCACAATGAGATGTTCCGTCTCTGGGAAAGCACTGGTCCCCACGGCTGTTGTGCCTGTGACTAGGCTGCCCAGGGAAGGTGAAGACCAGCAACAGCTTTCAGGGCTGGCACCTTCCTTGTGGGAGAAGGAGCCAGACGTTTCCCATTTCGGAAAAATGGCTCTGCCGAGAATGGGCACGAGCAGATGTTCCGTCTGTGGGAAAGCACTGATCCCCAGGGCTGTTGTGCCTGTGAATAGGTTGCCCAGGGAAGGTGAAGACCAGCAACAGCTTTCAGGGCTGGCCCCTTCCCTGTGGGAGAAGGAGCTGGACGTTTCCCTTTTCGGAAAAATGGCTCTGCCGAGAACGGGCACGAGGAGATGTTCCGTCTCTGGGAAAGCACTGATCCCCAGGGCTGTTGTGCCTGTGAATAGGTTTCCAAGGGAAGGTGAAGACCAGCAACAGCTGTCAGGGCTGGCCCCTTCCTTGTGGGAGAAGGAGCCGGACGTTTCCCATTTTGGAAAATGGCTCTGCCGAGAACGGCTACGAGGAGATGTTCCGTCTCTGGGAAAGCACTGATCCCCAGGGCTGTTGTGCCTGTGAATAGGTTTCCAAGGGAAGGTGAAGACCAGCAACAGCTTTCAGGGCTGGCACCTTCCTTGTGGGAGAAGGAGCCGGACGTTTCCCGTTTCGGAAAAATGGCTCTGCGAAAACAGGCACGAGGAGATGTTCCGTCTCTGGGAAAGCACTGATCCCCAGGGCTGTTGTGCCTGTGACTAGGCTGCCCAGGGAAGGTGAAGACCAGCAACAGCTTTCAGGGCTGGCACCTTCCTTGTGGGAGAAGGAGCCGGACGTTTCCCATTTCGGAAAATGGCTCTGCCGAGAACGGCCACAATTGGATATTCCGTCTCTGAGAAAGCACTGATCCCCAGGGCTGTTGTGCCTGTGAATAGGTTTCCAAGGGAAGGTGAAGACCAGCAAGAGCTTTCAGGGCTGGCCCCTTCCTTGTGGGAGAAGGAGCCGGACGTTCGCCGTTTTGGAAAAATGGCTCTGCGAAAACGGCCACAATGAGATGTTCCGTCTCTGGGAAAGCACTGGTCGCCAGGGCTGTTGTGCCTGTGAATAGGCTGCCCAGGGAAGGTGAAGACCAGCAACAGCTGTCAGGGCTGGCACCTTCCTTGTGGGAGAAGGAGCCGGACGTTTCCCATTTCGGAAAACGGCTCTGCCGAGAACGGGTATGAAGAGATGTTCCGTCTCTGGGAAAGCACTGATCCCCAGGGCTGTTGTGCCTGTGAATAGGTTTCCAAGGGAAGGTGAAGACCAGCAACAGCTTTCAGGGCTGGCACCTTCCTTGTGGGCGAATGAGCCGGACGTTCACCGTTTTGGAAAAATGGCTCTGCGAGAACGGCCACAATGAGATGTTCCGTCTCTGGGAAAGCACTGGTCCCCAGGGCTGTTGTGCCTGTGAATAGGCTGTCAAGGGAAGGTGAAGACCAGCAACAGCTTTCAGGGCTGGCACCTTCCTTGTGGGAGAAGGAGCCGGACGTTTCCCATTTCGGAAAAATGGCTCTGCGAAAACAGGCACGAGGAGATGTTCCGTCTCTGGGAAAGCACTGATCCCCAGGGCTGTTGTGCCTGTGACTAGGCTGCCCAGGGAAGGTGAAGACCAGCAACAGCTTACAGGGCTGGCCCCTTCCTTGTGGGAGAAGGAGCCGGACGTTTCCCTTTTCGGAAATAAGCTCTGCCGAGAATGGGCACGAGGAGATGTTCCGTCTCTGGGAAAGCACTGATCCCCAGGGCTGTTGTGCCTGTGAATAGGTTGCCCAGGGAAGGTGAAGACCAGCAACAGCTTTCAGGGCTGGCCCCTTCCTTGTGGGAGAAGGAGCCGGACGTTTCCCATTTTGGAAAATGGCTCTGCCGAGAACGGCTACAACGAGATGTTCCGTCTCTGGGAAAGCACTGATCCCCAGGGCTGTTGTGCCTGTGACTAGGCTGCCCAGGGAAGGTGAAGACCAGCAACAGCTTTCAGGGCTGGCCCCTTCCTTGTGGGAGAAGGAGCCGGACGTTCGCCGTTTTGGAAAAATGGCTCTGCGAGAACGGCCACAATGAGATGTTCCGTCTCTGGGAAAGCACTGGTCCCCAGGGCTGTTGTGCCTGTGACTAGGCTGCCCAGGGAAGGTGAAGACCAGCAACAGCTTTCAGGGCTGGCCCCTTCCTTGTGGGAGAAGGAGCCGGACGTTTCCCTTTTCGGAAAACGGCTCTGTTGAGAACGGCCACCATTGGATATTCCGTCTCTGGGAAAGCACAGATCCCGAGGGCTGTTGTGCCTGTGAATAGGTTTCCAAGGGAAGGTGAAGACCAGCAACAGCTTTCAGGGCTGGCCCCTTCCTTGTGGGAGAAGGAGCCGGACGTTTCCCATTTTGGAAAATGGCTCTGCCGAGAATGGCTACGACGAGATGTTCCGTCTCTGGGAAAGCACTGATCCCCAGGGCTGTTGTGCCTGTGAATAGGTTTCCAAGGGAAGGTGAAGACCAGCAACAGCTTTCAGGGCTGGCCCCTTCCTTGTGGGAGAAGGAGCTGGACGTTTCCCATTTCGGAAAATGGCTCTGCCGAGAACGGCCACAATTGGATATTCCGTCTCTGGGAAAGCACAGATCCCCAGGGCTGTTGTGCCTGTGAATAGGTTTCCAAGGGAAGGTGAAGACCAGCAACAGCTTTCAGGGCTGGCACCTTCCTTGTGGGAGAAGGATCCAGACGTTTCCCATTTCGGAAAATGGCTCTGTCGAGAACGGCCACCATTGGATATTCCGTATCTGGGAAAGCTCAGATCCCGAGGGCTGTTGTGCCTGTGAATAGGTTTCCAAGGGAAGGTGAAGACCAGCAACAGCTTTCAGGGCTGGCACCTTCCTTGTGGGAGAAGGAGCCGGACGTTCACCGTTTTGGAAAAATGGCTCTGCGAGAACGGCCACAATGAGATGTTCCGTCTCTGGGAAAGCACTGGTCCCCAGGGCTGTTGTGCCTGTGACTAGGCTGCCCAGGGAAGGTGAAGACCAGCAATAGCTTTCAGGGCTGGCACCTTCCTTGTGGGAGAATGAGCCGGACGTTCACCGTTTTGGAAAAATGGCTCTGCGAGAATGGGCACGATGAGATGTTCCGTCTCTGGGAAAGCACTGGTCCCCAGGGCTGTTGTGCCTGTGACTAGGCTGCCCAGGGAAGGTGAAGACCAGCAACAGCTTTCAGGGCTGGCACCTTCCTTGTGGGAGAAGGATCCGGACGTTTCCCATTTTGGAAAACGGCTCTGCGAAAACGGCCACAATGAGATGTTCCGTCTCTGGGAAAGCACTGATCCCCAGGGCTGTTGTGCCTGTGAATAGGTTTCCAAGGGAACGTGAAGACCAGCAACAGCTTTCAGGGCTGGCACCTTCCTTGTGGGAGAAGGATCCGGACGTTTCCCATTTCGGAAAATGGCTCTGCCGAGAACGGGCACGACGAGATGTTCCGTCTCTGGGAAAGCACTGATCCCCAGGGCTGTTGTGCCTGTGAATAGGTTTCCAAGGGAAGGTGAAGACCAGCAACAGCTTTCAGGGCTGGCACCTTCCTTGTGGGAGAAGGAGCCGGACGTTCGCTGTTTTGGAAAAATGGCTCTGCGAGAACGGCCACAATGAGATGTTCCGTCTCTGGGAAAGCACTGGTCCCCAGGGCTGTTGTGCCTGTGACTAGGCTGCCCAGGGAAGGTGAAGACCAGCAACAGCTTACAGGGCTGGCACCTTCCTTGTGGGAGGAGGAGCCGGACGTTTCCCATTTCGGAAAAATGGCTGTGCCGAGAACGGGCACGAGGAGATGTTCCGTCTCTGGGAAAGCACTGATGCCCAGGGCTGTTGTGCCTGTGAATAGGTTTCCAAGGGAAGGTGAAGACCAGCAACAGCTTTCAGGGCTGGCCCCTTCCTTGTGGGAGAAGGGGCCGGACGTTTCCCATTTTGGAAAATGGCTCTGCCGAGAACGGGTACGACGAGATGTTCCGTCTCTGGGAAAGCACTGATCCCCAGGGCTGTTGTGCCTGTGAATAGGTTTCCAAGGGAAGGTGAAGACCAGCAACAGCTTTCAGGGCTGGCACCTTCCTTGTGGGAGAAGGAGCCGGACGTTTCCCGTTTCGGAAAAATGGCTCTGCGAAAACAGGCACGAGGAGATGTTCCGTCTCTGGGAAAGCACTGGTCCCCAGGGCTGTTGTGCCTGTGACTAGGCTGCCCAGGGAAGGTGAAGACCAGCAACAGCTTTCAGGGCTGGCACCTTCCTTGTGGGAGAAGGAGCCGGACGTTTCCCATTTCGGAAAATGGCTCTGCCGAGAACGGCCACAATTGGATATTCCGTCTCTGGGAAAGCACTGATCCCCAGGGCTGTTGTGCCTGTGAATAGGTTTCCAAGGGAAGGTGAAGACCAGCAACAGCTTTCAGGGCTGGCACCTTCCTTGTGGGAGAATGAGCCGGACGTTCGCCGTTTTGGAAAAATGGCTCTGCGAGAACGGCCACAATGAGATGTTCCGTCTCTGGGAAAGCACTGGTCCCCAGGGCTGTTGTGCCTGTGAATAGGCTGCCAAGGGAAGGTGAAGACCAGCAACAGCTTTCAGGGCTGGCACCTTCCTTGTGGGAGAAGGAGCCGGACGTTTCCCTTTTCGGAAATAAGCTCTGTCGAGAACGGCCACCATTGGATATTCCGTATCTGGGAAAGCACAGATCCCGAGGGCTGTTGTGCCTGTGAATAGGTTTCCAAGGGAAGGTGAAGACCAGCAACAGCTTTCAGGGCTGGCCCCTTCCTTGTGGGAGAAGGAGCCGGACGTTTCCCATTTTGGAAAATGGCTCTGCCGAGAATGGCTACGACGAGATGTTCCGTCTCTGGGAAAGCACTGATCCCCAGGGCTGTTGTGCCTGTGAATAGGTTTCCAAGGGAAGGTGAAGACCAGCAACAGCTTTCAGGGCTGGCCCCTTCCTTGTGGGAGAAGGAGCTGGACGTTTCCCATTTCGGAAAATGGCTCTGCCGAGAACGGCCACAATTGGATATTCCGTCTCTGGGAAAGCACAGATCCCCAGGGCTGTTGTGCCTGTGAATAGGTTTCCAAGGGAAGGTGAAGACCAGCAAGAGCTTTCAGGGCTGGCACCTTCCTTGTGGGAGAAGGATCCGGACGTTTCCCATTTCGGAAAATGGCTCTGTCGAGAACGGCCACGATTGGATATTCCGTATCTGGGAAAGCACAGATCCCGAGGGCTGTTGTGCCTGTGAATAGGTTTCCAAGGGAAGGTGAAGACCAGCAACAGCTTTCAGGGCTGGCACCTTCCTTGTGGGAGAAGGAGCCGGACGTTCACCGTTTTGGAAAAATGGCTCTGCGAGAACGGCCACAATGAGATGTTCCGTCTCTGGGAAAGCACTGGTCCCCAGGGCTGTTGTGCCTGTGACTAGGCTGCCCAGGGAAGGTGAAGACCAGCAATAGCTTTCAGGGCTGGCACCTTCCTTGTGGGAGAATGAGCCGGACGTTCGCCGTTTTGGAAAAATGGCTCTGCGAGAATGGGCACGATGAGATGTTCCGTCTCTGGGAAAGCACTGGTCCCCAGGGCTGTTGTGCCTGTGACTAGGCTGCCCAGGGAAGGTGAAGACCAGCAACAGCTTTCAGGGCTGGCACCTTCCTTGTGGGAGAAGGATCCGGACGTTTCCCATTTTGGAAAACGGCTCTGCGAAAACGGCCACAATGAGATGTTCCGTCTCTGGGAAAGCACTGATCCCCAGGGCTGTTGTGCCTGTGAATAGGTTTCCAAGGGAAGGTGAAGACCAGCAACAGCTTTCAAGGCTGGCCTCTTCCTTGTGGGAGAAGGATCCGGACGTTTCCCATTTCGGAAAATGGCTCTGCCGAGAACGGGCACGACGAGATGTTCCGTCTCTGGGAAAGCACTGATCCCCAGGGCTGTTGTGCCTGTGAATAGGTTTCCAAGGGAAGGTGAAGACCAGCAACAGCTTTCAGGGCTGGCACCTTCCTTGTGGGAGAAGGAGCCGGACGTTCGCCGTTTTGGAAAAATGGCTCTGCGAGAACGGCCACAATGAGATGTTCCGTCTCTGGGAAAGCACTGGTCCCCAGGGCTGTTGTGCCTGTGACTAGGCTGCCCAGGGAAGGTGAAGACCAGCAACAGCTTTCAGGGCTTGCCCCTTCCTTGTGGGAGAAGGATCCAGACGTTTCCCATTTTGGAAAATGGCTCTGCCGAGAACGGCCACAATGAGATGTTCCGTCTCTGGGAAAGCACAGGTCCCCAGGGCTGTTGTGCCTGTGAATAGGTTTCCAAGGGAAGGTGAAGACCAGCAACAGCTTTCAGGGCTGGCACCTTCCTTGTGGGAGAAGGAGCCGGACGTTCGCCGTTTTGGAAAAATGGCTCTGCGAGAACGGCCACAATGAGATGTTCCGTCTCTGGGAAAGCACTGGTCCCCAGGGCTGTTGTGCCTGTGACTAGGCTGCCCAGGGAAGGTGAAGACCAGCAACAGCTTTCAGGGCTGGCACCTTCCTTGTGGGAGAATGAGCCGGACGTTCGCCTTTGTGAAAAAATGGCTCTGCGAGAACGGCCACAATGAGATGTTCTGTCTCTGGGAAAGCACTGGTCCCCAGGGCTGTTGTGCCTGTGACTAGGCTGCCCAGGGAAGGTGAAGACCAGCAACAGCTTTCAGGGCTGGCCCCTTCCTTGTGGGAGAAGGATCCAGACGTTTCACATTTCGGAAAATGGCTCTGCCGAGAACGGGCACGAGGAGATGTTCCGTCTCTGGGAAAGCACTGATCCCCAGGGCTGTTGTGCCTGTGACTAGGTTGCCCAGGGAAGGTGAAGACCAGCAACAGCTTTCAGGGCTGGCACCTTCCTTGTGGGAGAAGGAGCCGGACGTTCGCCGTTGTGAAAAAATGGCTCTGCGAGAACGGCCACAATGAGATGTTCCGTCTCTGGGAAAGCACTGATCCCCAGGGCTGTTGTGCCTGTGAATAGGCTGCCAAGGGAAGGTGAAGACCAGCAACAGCTTTCAGGGCTGGCCCCTTCTTGTGGGAGAAGGAGCCGGACGTTCCCCTTTTCGGAAAACGGCTCTGCCGAGAACGGGTACGAAGAGATGTTCCGTCTCTGGGAAAGCACTGATCCCCAGGGCTGTTGTGCCTCTGACTAGGCTGCCCAGGGAAGGTGAAGACCAGCAACAGCTTTCAGGGCTGGCACCTTCCTTGTGGGAGAAGGAGCCCGACGTTTCCCATTTTGGAAAATGGCTAAGCCGAGAACGGCTACGACGAGATGTTCCGTCTCTGGGAAAGCACTGATCCCCAGGGCTGTTGTGCCTGTGACTAGGCTGCCCAGGGAAGGTGAAGACCAGCAACAGCTTTCAGGGCTGGCCCCTTCCTTGTGGGAGAAGGATCCAGACGTTTCCCATTTCAGAAAAATGGCTCTTCCGAGAACGGCCACAATTGGATATTCCATCCCTGGGAAAGCACTGATCCCCAGGGCTCTTGTGCCTGTGACTAGGCTGCCCAGGGAAGGTGAAGACCAGCAACAGCTTTCAGGGCTGGCCCCTTCCTTGTGGGAGAAGGATCCGGACGTTTCCCTTTTCGGAAAATGGCTCTGCCGATAACGGGTACGATGAGATGTTCCGTCTCTGGGAAAGCACTGATCCCCAGGGCTGTTGTGCCTGTGACTAGGCTGCCCAGGGAACGTGAAGACCAGCAACAGCTTTCAGGGCTGGCACCTTCCTTGTGGGAGAAGGAGCCGGATGTTTCCCATTTCGGAAAAATGGCTCTGGCGAGAACGGGTATGAAGAGATGTTCCGTCTCTGGGAAAGCACAGATCCCCAGGGCTGTTGTGCCTGTGAATAGGTTGCCCAGGGAAGGTGAAGACCAGCAACAGCTTTCAGGGCTGGCACCTTCCTTGTGGGAGAAGGAGCCGGACGTTCGCCGTTTTGGAAAAATGGCTCTGCCGAGAACGGCCACAATGAGATGTTCCGTCTCTGGGAACGCACTGGTCCCCAGGGCTGTTGTGCCTGTGACTAGGCTGCCCAGGGAAGGTAAAGACCAGCAACAGCTTTCAGGGCTGGCCCCTTCCTTGTGGGAGAAGGAGCCGGACGTTTCCCATTTTGGAAAATGGCTCTGCCGAGAACGGGTACGATGAGATGTTCCGTCTGTGGGAAAGCACTGATCCCCAGGGCTGTTGTGCCTGTGACTAGGCTGCCCAGGGAAGGTGAAGACCAGCAACAGCTTTCAGGGCTGGCCCCTTCCTTGTGGGAGAAGGAGCCGGACCTTTCCCTTTTCGGAAATAAGCTCTGCCGAGAACGGGCACGAGGAGGTGTTCCGTCTCTGGGAAAGCACTGATCCCCAGGGCTGTTGTGCCTGTGAATAGGTTGCCCAGGGAAGGTGAAGACCAGCAACAGCTTTCAGGGCTGGCACCTTCCTTGTGGGAGAAGGAGCCGGACGTTTCCCATTTTGGAAAATGGCTCTGCCGAGAACGGCTACGACGAGATGATCCGTCTCTGGGAAAGCACTGATCCCCAGGGCTGTTGTGCCTGTGACTAGGCTGCCCAGGGAAGGTGAAGACCAGCAACAGCTTTCAGGGCTGGCCCCTTCCTTGTGGGAGAAGGATCCGGACGTTTCCCATTTCGGAAAAATGGCTCTTCCGAGAACGGCCACAATTGGATATTCCATCCCTGGGAAAGCACTGATCCCCAGGGCTGTTGTGCCTGTGACTAGGCTGCCCAGGGAAGGTGAAGACCAGCAACAGCTTTCAGGGCTGGCCCCTTCCTTGTGGGAGAAGGAGCCGGACGTTCGCCGTTTTGGAAAAATGGCTCTGCGAGAACGGCCACAATGAGATGTTCCGTCTCTGGGAAAGCACTGATCCCCAGGGCTGTTGTGCCTGTGACTAGGCTGCCCAGGGAAGGTGAAGACCAGCAACAGCTTTCAGGGCTGGCCCCTTCCTTGTGGGAGAAGGATCCGGACGTTTCCCATTTTGGAAAACGGCTGTGCCGAGAACGGCTACGACGAGATGTTCCGTCTCTGGGAAAGCACTGATCCCCAGGGCTGTTGTGCCTGTGAATAGGCTGCCAAGTGAAGGTGAAGACCAGCAACAGCTTACAGGGCTGGCCCCTTCTTGTGGGAGAAGGAGCCGGACGTTCCCCTTTTCGGAAAACGGCTCTGCCGAGAACGGGTACGAAGAGATGTTCCATCTCTGGGAAAGCACTGATCCCCAGGGCTGTTGTGCCTGTGAATAGGTTTCCAAGGGAAGGTGAAGACCAGCAACAGCTTTCAGGGCTGGCACCTTCCTTGTGGGAGAAGGAGCCCGACGTTTCCCATTTTGGAAAATGGCTCTGCCGAGAACGGCTACGACGAGATGTTCCGTCTCTGGGAAAGCACTGATCCCCAGGGCTGTTGTGCCTGTGACTAGGCTGCCCAGGGAAGGTGAAGACCAGCAACAGCTTTCAGGGCTGGCCCCTTCCTTGTGGGAGAAGGATCCGGACGTTTCCCATTTCGGAAAAATGGCTCTGCCGAGAACGGCCACAATTGGATATTCCATCCCTGGGAAAGCACTGATCCCCAGGGCTCTTGTGCCTGTGACTAGGCTGCCCAGGGAAGGTGAAGACCAGCAACAGCTTTCAGGGCTGGCACCTTCCTTGTGGGAGAAGGAGCCGGACGTTCGCCGTTTTGGAAAAATGGCTCTGCGAGAACGGGCACGAGGAGATGTTCCGTCTCTGGGAAAGCACTGGTCCCCAGGGCTGTTGTGCCTGTGACTAGGCTGCCCAGGGAAGGTGAAGACCAGCAACAGCTTTCAGGGCTGGCCCCTTCTTGTGGGAGAAGGAGCCGGACGTTTTCCTTTTCGGAAAACGGCTCTGCCGAGAACGGGTATGAAGAGATGTTCCATCTGTGGGAAAGCACTGATCCCCAGGGCTGTTGTGCCTGTGAATAGGTTGCCCAGGGAAGGTGAAGACCAGCAACAGCTTTCAGGGCTGGCACCTTCCTTGTGGGAGAAGGAGCCGGACGTTTCCCATTTCGGAAAAATGGCTCTGCCGAGAACGGATACGATGAGATGTTCCGTCTCTGGGAAAGCACTGATCCCCAGGGCTGTTGTGCCTGTGAATAGGTTTTCAAGGGAAGGTGAAGACCAGCAACAGCTTTCAGGGCTGGCCCCTTCCTTGTGGGAGAAGGATCCGGACGTTTCCCATTTTGGAAAATGGCTCTGCCGAGAACGGCTACGACGAGATGTTCCGTCTCTGGGAAAGCACTGATCCCCAGGGCTGTTGTGCCTGTGACTAGGCTGCCCAGGGATGGTGAAGACCAGCAACAGCTTTCAGGGCTGGCCCCTTCCTTGTGGGAGAAGGAGCCGGACGTTCCCCTTTTCGGAAAACGGCTCTGCCGAGAACGGGTACGAAGAGATGTTCCATCTCTGGGAAAGCACTGATCCCCAGGGCTGTTGTGCCTGTGAATAGGTTGCCCAGGGAAGGTGAAGACCAGCAACAGCTTTCAGGGCTGGCACCTTCCTTGTGGGAGAAGGAGCCCGACGTTTCCCATTTTGGAAAATGGCTCTGCCGAGAACGGCTACGACGAGATGTTCCGTCTCTGGGAAAGCACTGATCCCCAGGGCTGTTGTGCCTGTGACTAGGCTGCCCAGGGAAGGTGAAGACCAGCAACAGCTTTCAGGGCTTGCCCCTTCCTTGTGGGAGAAGGATCCAGACGTTTCCCATTTTGGAAAATGGCTCTGCCGAGAACGGCCACAATGAGATGTTCCGTCTCTGGGAAAGCACAGGTCCCCAGGGCTGTTGTGCCTGTGAATAGGTTTCCAAGGGAAGGTGAAGACCAGCAACAGCTTTCAGGGCTGGCACCTTCCTTGTGGGAGAAGTAGCCGGACGTTCGCCGTTTTGGAAAAATGGCTCTGCGAGAACGGCCACAATGAGATGTTCCGTCTCTGGGAAAGCACTGGTCCCCAGGGCTGTTGTGCCTGTGACTAGGCTGCCCAGGGAAGGTGAAGACCAGCAACAGCTTTCAGGGCTGGCACCTTCCTTGTGGGAGAATGAGCCGGACGTTCGCCGTTGTGAAAAAATGGCTCTGCGAGAACGGCCACAATGAGATGTTCTGTCTCTGGGAAAGCACTGGTCCCCAGGGCTGTTGTGCCTGTGACTAGGCTGCCCAGGGAAGGTGAAGACCAGCAACAGCTTTCAGGGCTGGCCCCTTCCTTGTGGGAGAAGGATCCAGACGTTTCACATTTCGGAAAATGGCTCTGCCGACAACGGCCACAATGAGATGTTCCGTCTCTGGGAAAGCACTGATCCCCAGGGCTGTTGTGCCTGTGAATAGGTTGCCCAGGGAAGGTGAAGACCAGCAACAGCTTTCAGGGCTGGCACCTTCCTTGTGGGAGAAGGAGCCGGACGTTCGCCGTTGTGAAAAAATGGCTCTGCGAGAACGGCCACAATGAGATGTTCCGTCTCTGGGAAAGCACTGATCCCCAGGGCTGTTGTGCCTGTGACTAGGCTGCCAAGGGAAGGTGAAGACCAGCAACAGCTTTCAGGGCTGGCACCTTCCTTGTGGGAGAAGGAGCCGGACGTTTCCCTTTTCGGAAATAAGCTGTGCCGAGAATGGGCACGAGCAGATGTTCCGTCTGTGGGAAAGCACTGATCCCCAGGGCTGTTGTGCCTGTGAATAGGTTGCCCAGGGAAGGTGAAGACCAGCAACAGCTTTCAGGGCTGGCACCTTCCTTGTGGGAGAAGGAGCCGGACGTTTCCCATTTCGGAAAAATGGCTCTGCCGAGAACGGCTACGATGAGATGTTCCGTCTCTGGGAAAGCACTGATCCCCAGGGCTGTTGTGCCTGTGAATAGGTTTTCAAGGGAAGGTGAAGACCAGCAACAGCTTTCAGGGCTGGCCCCTTCCTTGTGGGAGAAGGATCCGGACGTTTCCCATTTTGGAAAATGGCTCTGCCGAGAACGGCCACAATGAGATGTTCCGTCTCTGGGAAAGCACTGATCCCCAGGGCTGTTGTGCCTGTGAATAGGTTGCCCAGGGAAGGTGAAGACCAGCAACAGCTTTCAGGGCTGGCACCTTCCTTGTGGGAGAAGGAGCCGGACGTTCGCCGTTGTGAAAAAATGGCTCTGCGAGAACGGCCACAATGAGATGTTCCGTCTCTGGGAAAGCACTGATCCCCAGGGCTGTTGTGCCTGTGAATAGGTTTCCAAGGGAAGGTGAAGACCAGCAACAGCTTTCAGGGCTGGCCCCTTCCTTGTGGGAGAAGGATCCGGACGTTTCCCATTTTGGAAAATGGCTCTGCCGAGAACGGCTACGATGAGATGTTCCGTCTCTGGGAAAGCACTGATCCCCAGGGCTGTTGTGCCTGTGAATAGGTTTCCAAGGGAAGGTGAAGACCAGCAACAGCTTTCAGGGCTGGCCCCTTCCTTGTGGGATAAGGATCCGGACGTTTCCCATTTCGGAAAATGGCTCTGCCGAGAACGGGTACGATGAGATGTTCCGTCTCTGGGAAAGCACTGATCCCCAGGGCTGTTGTGCCTGTGACTAGGCTGCCCAGGGAAGGTGAAGACCAGCAACAGCTTTCAGGGCTTGCCCCTTCCTTGTGGGAGAAGGATCCGGACGTTTCCCATTTCGGAAAATGGCTCTGCCGAGAACGGCCACAATTGGATATTCCGTCTCTGGGAAAGCACAGATCCCCAGGGCTGTTGTGCCTGTGAATAGGTTTCCAAGGGAAGGTGAAGACCAGCAACAGCTTTCAGGGCTGGCACCTTCCTTGTGGGAGAAGGAGCCGGACGTTCGCCGTTTTGGAAAATGGCTCTGCCGAGAACGGGTACGATGAGATGTTCCGTCTCTGGGAAAGCACTGGTCCCCAGGGCTGTTGTGCCTGTGACTAGGCTGCCAAGGGAAGGTGAAGACCAGCAACAGCTTTCAGGGCTGGCACCTTCCTTGTGGGAGAAGGAGCCGGACGTTCGCCGTTTTGGAAAAATGGCTCTGCGAGAACGGCCACAATGAGATGTTCCGTCTCTGGGAAAGCACTGGTCCCCAGGGCTGTTGTGCCTGTGACTAGGCTGCCCAGGGAAGGTGAAGACCAGCAACAGCTTTCAGGGCTGGCACCTTCCTTGTGGGAGAAGGAGCCGGACGTTTCCCTTTTCGGAAATAAGCTGTGCCGAGAATGGGCACGAGCAGATGTTCCGTCTGTGGGAAAGCACTGATCCCCAGGGCTGTTGTGCCTGTGAATAGGTTGCCCAGGGAAGGTGAAGACCAGCAACAGCTTTCAGGGCTGGCACCTTCCTTGTGGGAGAAGGAGCCGGACGTTTCCCATTTCGGAAAAATGGCTCTGCCGAGAACGGCTACGATGAGATGTTCCGTCTCTGGGAAAGCACTGATCCCCAGGGCTGTTGTGCCTGTGAATAGGTTTTCAAGGGAAGGTGAAGACCAGCAACAGCTTTCAGGGCTGGCCCCTTCCTTGTGGGAGAAGGATCCGGACGTTTCCCATTTTGGAAAATGGCTCTGCCGAGAACGGCCACAATGAGATGTTCCGTCTCTGGGAAAGCACTGATCCCCAGGGCTGTTGTGCCTGTGAATAGGTTGCCCAGGGAAGGTGAAGACCAGCAACAGCTTTCAGGGCTGGCACCTTCCTTGTGGGAGAAGGAGCCGGACGTTCGCCGTTGTGAAAAAATGGCTCTGCGAGAACGGCCACAATGAGATGTTCCGTCTCTGGGAAAGCACTGATCCCCAGGGCTGTTGTGCCTGTGAATAGGTTTCCAAGGGAAGGTGAAGACCAGCAACAGCTTTCAGGGCTGGCCCCTTCCTTGTGGGAGAAGGATCCGGACATTTCCCATTTTGGAAAATGGCTCTGCCGAGAACGGCTACGATGAGATGTTCCGTCTCTGGGAAAGCACTGATCCCCAGGGCTGTTGTGCCTGTGACTAGGCTGCCCAGGGAAGGTGAAGACCAGCAACAGCTTTCAGGGCTGGCACCTTCCTTGTGGGAGAAGGAGCCGGACGTTTCCCTTTTCGGAAAAATGGCTCTGCCGAGAACGGGTACGATGAGATGTTCCGTCTCTGGGAAAGCACAGATCCCCATGGCTGTTGTGCCTGTGAATAGGTTTCCAAGGGAAGGTGAAGACCAGCAACAGCTTTCAGGGCTGGCACCTTCCTTGTGGGAGAAGGATCCGGACGTTTCCCATTTCGGAAAATGGCTCTGCCGAGAACGGACACAATTGGATATTCCGTCTCTGGGAAAGCACAGATCCCCAGGGCTGTTGTGCCTGTGACTAGGCTGCCCAGGGAAGGTGAAGACCAGCAACAGCTTTCAGGGCTGGCCCCTTCCTTGTGGGAGAAGGATCCGGACGTTTCCCATTTTGGAAAATGGCTCTGCCGAGAACGGGTACGATGAGATGTTCCGTCTCTGGGAAAGCACTGATCCCCAGGGCTGTTGTGCCTGTGACTAGGCTGCCCAGGGAAGGTGAAGACCAGCAACAGCTTTCAGGGCTGGCCCCTTCCTTGTGGGAGAAGGAGCCGGACGTTTCCCTTTTCGGAAAAGGGCTCTGCCGAGAACGGGTATGAAGAGATGTTCCGTCTCTGGGAAAGCACTGGTCCCCAGGGCTGTTGTGCCTGTGAATAGGTTTCCAAGGGAAGGTGAAGACCAGCAACAGCTTTCAGGGCTGGCACCTTCCTTGTGGGAGAATGAGCCGGACGTTCGCCGTTGTGAAAAAATGGCTCTGCGAGAACGGGTACGATGAGATGTTCCGTCTCTGGGAAAGCACTGGTCCCCAGGGCTGTTGTGCCTGTGACTAGGCTGCCCAGGGAAGGTGAAGACCAGCAACAGCTTTCAGGGCTGGCACCTTCCTTGAGGGAGAAGGAGCCGGACGTTTCCCTTTTCGGAAAAGGGCTCTGCCGAGAACGGGTATGAAGAGATGTTCCGTCTCTGGGAAAGCACTGATCCCCAGGGCTGTTGTGCCTGTGAATAGGTTTCCAAGGGAAGGTGAAGACCAGCAACAGCTTTCAGGGCTGGCACCTCCCTTGTGGGAGAAGGAGCCGGACGTTCGCCGTTTTGGAAAAATGGCTCTGCAAGAACGGGCACGAGGAGATGTTCCGTCTCTGGGAAAGCACTGGTCCCCAGGGCTGTTGTGCCTGTGACTAGGCTGCCCAGGGAAGGTAAAGACCAGCAACAGCTTTCAGGGCTGGCACCTTCCTTGTGGGAGAAGGAGCCGGACGTTTCCCATTTTGGAAAAATGGCTCTGCCGAGAACGGGTACGATGAGATGTTCCGTCTCTGGGAAAGCACAGATCCCCATGGCTGTTGTGCCTGTGAATAGGTTTCCAAGGGAAGGTGAAGACCAGCAACAGCTTTCAGGGCTGGCACCTTCCTTGTGGGAGAAGGAGCCGGACGTTTCCCATTTCGGAAAATGGCTCTGCCGAGAACGGCCACAATTGGATATTCCGTCTCTGGGAAAGCACTGATCCCCAGGGCTGTTGTGCCTGTGAATAGGCTGCCCAGGGAAGGTGAAGACCAGCAACAGCTTTCAGGGCTGGCCCCTTCCTTGTGGGAGAAGGAGCCGGACGTTTCCCATTTTGGAAAATGGCTCTGCCGAGAACGGGTACGATGAGATGTTCCGTCTCTGGGAAAGCACTGATCCCCAGGGCTGTTGTGCCTGTGACTAGGCTGCCCAGGGAAGGTGAAGACCAGCAACAGCTTTCAGGGCTGGCCCCTTCCTTGTGGGAGAAGGAGCCGGACGTTTCCCTTTTCGGAAATAAGCTCTGCCGAGAACGGGTACGAGGAGATGTTCCATCTCTGGGAAAGCACTGATCCCCAGGGCTGTTGTGCCTGTGAATAGGTTTCCAAGGGAAGGTGAAGACCAGCAACAGCTTTCAGGGCTGGCACCTTCCTTGTGGGAGAAGGAGCCCGACGTTTCCCATTTTGGAAAATGGCTCTGCCGAGAACGGCTACGACGAGATGTTCCGTCTCTGGGAAAGCACTGGTCCCCAGGGCTGTTGTGCCTGTGACTAGGCTGCCCAGGGAAGGTGAAGACCAGCAACAGCTTTCAGGGCTGGCACCTTCCTTGTGGGAGAAGGAGCCGGACGTTTCCCTTTTCGGAAAAACGGCTCTGCCGAGAACGGGTACGATGAGATGTTCCGTCTCTGGGAAAGCACAGATCCCCAATGCTGTTGTGCCTGTGAATAGGTTTCCAAGGGAAGGTGAAGACCAGCAACAGCTTTCAGGGCTGGCCCCTTCCTTGTGGGAGAAGGAGCCGGACGTTTCCCATTTCGGAAAATGGCTCTGCCGAGAACGGCCACAATGAGATGTTCCGTCTCTGGGAAAGCACAGATCCCCAGGGCTGTTGTGCCTGTGACTAGGCTGCCCAGGGAAGGTGAAGACCAGCAACAGCTTTCAGGGCTTGCCCCTTCCTTGTGGGAGAAGGATCCAGACGTTTCCCATTTTGGAAAATGGCTCTGCCGAGAACGGCCACAATGAGATGTTCCGTCTCTGGGAAAGCACAGGTCCCCAGGGCTGTTGTGCCTGTGAATAGGTTTCCAAGGGAAGGTGAAGACCAGCAACAGCTTTCAGGGCTGGCCCCTTCCTTGTGGGAGAATGAGCCGGACGTTCGCCGTTTTGGAAAAATGGCTCTGCGAGAACGGCCACAATGAGATGTTCCGTCTCTGGGAAAGCACTGATCCCCAGGGCTGTTGTGCCTGTGACTAGGCTGCCCAGGGAAGGTGAAGACCAGCAACAGCTTTCAGGGCTGGCACCTTCCTTGTGGGAGAAGGAGCCGGACGTTCGCCGTTGTGAAAAAATGGCTCTGCGAGAACGGCCACAATGAGATGTTCCGTCTCTGGGAAAGCACTGATCCCCAGGGCTGTTGTGCCTGTGAATAGGTTTCCAAGGGAAGGTGAAGACCAGCAACAGCTTTCAGGGCTGGCCCCTTCCTTGTGGGAGAAGGATCCGGACGTTTCCCATTTTGGAAAATGGCTCTGCCGAGAACGGGTACGATGAGATGTTCCGTCTCTGGGAAAGCACTGATCCCCAGGGCTGTTGTGCCTGTGAATAGGCTGCCAAGGGAAGGTGAAGACCAGCAACAGCTTTCAGGGCTGGCACCTTCCTTGTGGGAGAAGGAGCTGGACGTTTCCCATTTCGGAAAAATGGCTCTGCCGAGAACGGGTATGAAGAGATGTTCCGTCTCTGGGAAAGCACTGATCCCCAGGGCTGTTGTGCCTGTGACTAGGCTGCCCAGGGAAGGTGAAGACCAGCAACAGCTTTCAGGGCTTGCCCCTTCCTTGTGGGAGAAGGATCCAGACGTTTCCCATTTTGGAAAATGGCTCTGCCGAGAACGGCCACAATGAGATGTTCCGTCTCTGGGAAAGCACAGGTCCCCAGGGCTGTTGTGCCTGTGAATAGGTTTCCAAGGGAAGGTGAAGACCAGCAACAGCTTTCAGGGCTGGCCCCTTCCTTGTGGGAGAATGAGCCGGACGTTCGCCGTTTTGGAAAAATGGCTCTGCGAGAACGGCCACAATGAGATGTTCCGTCTCTGGGAAAGCACTGATCCCCAGGGCTGTTGTGCCTGTGACTAGGCTGCCCAGGGAAGGTGAAGACCAGCAACAGCTTTCAGGGCTGGCACCTTCCTTGTGGGAGAAGGAGCCGGACGTTCGCCGTTGTGAAAAAATGGCTCTGCGAGAACGGCCACAATGAGATGTTCCGTCTCTGGGAAAGCACTGATCCCCAGGGCTGTTGTGCCTGTGAATAGGTTTCCAAGGGAAGGTGAAGACCAGCAACAGCTTTCAGGGCTGGCCCCTTCCTTGTGGGAGAAGGATCCGGACGTTTCCCATTTTGGAAAATGGCTCTGCCGAGAACGGGTACGATGAGATGTTCCGTCTCTGGGAAAGCACTGATCCCCAGGGCTGTTGTGCCTGTGAATAGGCTGCCAAGGGAAGGTGAAGACCAGCAACAGCTTTCAGGGCTGGCACCTTCCTTGTGGGAGAAGGAGCTGGACGTTTCCCATTTCGGAAAAATGGCTCTGCCGAGAACGGGTATGAAGAGATGTTCCGTCTCTGGGAAAGCACTGATCCCCAGGGCTGTTGTGCCTGTGAATAGGTTGCCCAGGGAAGGTGAAGACCAGCAACAGCTTTCAGGGCTGGCCCCTTCCTTGTGGGATAAGGATCCGGATGTTTCCCATTTTGGAAAATGGCTCTGCCGAGAACGGGTACGATGAGATGTTCCCTCTCTGGGAAAGCACTGATCCCCAGGGCTGTTGTGCCTGTGACTAGGCTGCCCAGGGAAGGTGAAGACCAGCAACAGCTTTCAGGGCTGGCCCCTTCCTTGTGGGAGAAGGATCCGGACGTTTCCCATTTCGGAAAAATGGCTCTGCCGAGAAAGGGTACGATGAGATGTTCCGTCTGTGGGAAAGCACTGATCCCCAGGGCTGTTGTGCCTGTGAATAGGCTGCCAAGGGAAGGTGAAGACCAGCAACAGCTTTCAGGGCTTGCCCCTTCCTTGTGGGAGAAGGATCCGGACGTTTCCCATTTCGGAAAATGGCTCTGCCGAGAACGGCCACAATGAGATGTTCCGTCTCTGGGAAAGCACAGATCCCCAGGGCTGTTGTGCCTGTGACTAGGCTGCCCAGGGAAGGTGAAGACCAGCAACAGCTTTCAGGGCTTGCCCCTTCCTTGTGGGAGAAGGATCCAGACGTTTCCCATTTTGGAAAATGGCTCTGCCGAGAACGGCCACAATGAGATGTTCCGTCTCTGGGAAAGCACAGGTCCCCAGGGCTGTTGTGCCTGTGAATAGGTTTCCAAGGGAAGGTGAAGACCAGCAACAGCTTTCAGGGCTGGCCCCTTCCTTGTGGGAGAATGAGCCGGACGTTCGCCGTTTTGGAAAAATGGCTCTGCGAGAACGGCCACAATGAGATGTTCCGTCTCTGGGAAAGCACTGATCCCCAGGGCTGTTGTGCCTGTGACTAGGCTGCCCAGGGAAGGTGAAGACCAGCAACAGCTTTCAGGGCTGGCACCTTCCTTGTGGGAGAAGGAGCCGGACGTTCGCCGTTGTGAAAAAATGGCTCTGCGAGAACGGCCACAATGAGATGTTCCGTCTCTGGGAAAGCACTGATCCCCAGGGCTGTTGTGCCTGTGAATAGGTTTCCAAGGGAAGGTGAAGACCAGCAACAGCTTTCAGGGCTGGCCCCTTCCTTGTGGGAGAAGGATCCGGACGTTTCCCATTTTGGAAAATGGCTCTGCCGAGAACGGGTACGATGAGATGTTCCGTCTCTGGGAAAGCACTGATCCCCAGGGCTGTTGTGCCTGTGAATAGGCTGCCAAGGGAAGGTGAAGACCAGCAACAGCTTTCAGGGCTGGCACCTTCCTTGTGGGAGAAGGAGCTGGACGTTTCCCATTTCGGAAAAATGGCTCTGCCGAGAACGGGTATGAAGAGATGTTCCGTCTCTGGGAAAGCACTGATCCCCAGGGCTGTTGTGCCTGTGAATAGGTTGCCCAGGGAAGGTGAAGACCAGCAACAGCTTTCAGGGCTGGCCCCTTCCTTGTGGGATAAGGATCCGGATGTTTCCCATTTTGGAAAATGGCTCTGCCGAGAACGGGTACGATGAGATGTTCCCTCTCTGGGAAAGCACTGATCCCCAGGGCTGTTGTGCCTGTGACTAGGCTGCCCAGGGAAGGTGAAGACCAGCAACAGCTTTCAGGGCTGGCCCCTTCCTTGTGGGAGAAGGAGCCGGACGTTTCCCATTTCGGAAAAATGGCTCTGCCGAGAAAGGGTACGATGAGATGTTCCGTCTCTGGGAAAGCACTGGTCCCCAGGGCTGTTGTGCCTGTGACTAGGCTGCCCAGGGAAGGTAAAGACCAGCAACAGCTTTCAGGGCTGGCACCTTCCTTGTGGGAGAAGGAGCCGGACGTTTCCCATTTTGGAAAAATGGCTCTGCCGAGAACGGGTACGATGAGATGTTCCGTCTCTGGGAAAGCACAGATCCCCATGGCTGTTGTGCCTGTGAATAGGTTTCCAAGGGAAGGTGAAGACCAGCAACAGCTTTCAGGGCTGGCACCTTCCTTGTGGGAGAAGGAGCCGGACGTTTCCCATTTCGGAAAATGGCTCTGCCGAGAACGGCCACAATTGGATATTCCGTCTCTGGGAAAGCACTGATCCCCAGGGCTGTTGTGCCTGTGAATAGGCTGCCCAGGGAAGGTGAAGACCAGCAACAGCTTTCAGGGCTGGCCCCTTCCTTGTGGGAGAAGGAGCCGGACGTTTCCCATTTTGGAAAATGGCTCTGCCGAGAACGGGTACGATGAGATGTTCCGTCTCTGGGAAAGCACTGATCCCCAGGGCTGTTGTGCCTGTGACTAGGCTGCCCAGGGAAGGTGAAGACCAGCAACAGCTTTCAGGGCTGGCCCCTTCCTTGTGGGAGAAGGAGCCGGACGTTTCCCTTTTCGGAAATAAGCTCTGCCGAGAACGGGTACGAGGAGATGTTCCATCTCTGGGAAAGCACTGATCCCCAGGGCTGTTGTGCCTGTGAATAGGTTTCCAAGGGAAGGTGAAGACCAGCAACAGCTTTCAGGGCTGGCACCTTCCTTGTGGGAGAAGGAGCCCGACGTTTCCCATTTTGGAAAATGGCTCTGCCGAGAACGGCTACGACGAGATGTTCCGTCTCTGGGAAAGCACTGGTCCCCAGGGCTGTTGTGCCTGTGACTAGGCTGCCCAGGGAAGGTGAAGACCAGCAACAGCTTTCAGGGCTGGCACCTTCCTTGTGGGAGAAGGAGCCGGACGTTTCCCTTTTCGGAAAAACGGCTCTGCCGAGAACGGGTACGATGAGATGTTCCGTCTCTGGGAAAGCACAGATCCCCAATGCTGTTGTGCCTGTGAATAGGTTTCCAAGGGAAGGTGAAGACCAGCAACAGCTTTCAGGGCTGGCCCCTTCCTTGTGGGAGAAGGAGCCGGACGTTTCCCATTTCGGAAAATGGCTCTGCCGAGAACGGCCACAATGAGATGTTCCGTCTCTGGGAAAGCACAGATCCCCAGGGCTGTTGTGCCTGTGACTAGGCTGCCCAGGGAAGGTGAAGACCAGCAACAGCTTTCAGGGCTTGCCCCTTCCTTGTGGGAGAAGGATCCAGACGTTTCCCATTTTGGAAAATGGCTCTGCCGAGAACGGCCACAATGAGATGTTCCGTCTCTGGGAAAGCACAGGTCCCCAGGGCTGTTGTGCCTGTGAATAGGTTTCCAAGGGAAGGTGAAGACCAGCAACAGCTTTCAGGGCTGGCACCTTCCTTGTGGGAGAAGGAGCCGGACGTTCGCCGTTTTGGAAAAATGGCTCTGCGAGAACGGCCACAATGAGATGTTCCGTCTCTGGGAAAGCACTGATCCCCAGGGCTGTTGTGCCTGTGACTAGGCTGCCCAGGGAAGGTGAAGACCAGCAACAGCTTTCAGGGCTGGCACCTTCCTTGTGGGAGAAGGAGCCGGACGTTCGCCGTTGTGAAAAAATGGCTCTGCGAGAACGGCCACAATGAGATGTTCCGTCTCTGGGAAAGCACTGATCCCCAGGGCTGTTGTGCCTGTGAATAGGTTTCCAAGGGAAGGTGAAGACCAGCAACAGCTTTCAGGGCTGGCCCCTTCCTTGTGGGAGAAGGATCCGGACGTTTCCCATTTTGGAAAATGGCTCTGCCGAGAACGGGTACGATGAGATGTTCCGTCTCTGGGAAAGCACTGATCCCCAGGGCTGTTGTGCCTGTGAATAGGCTGCCAAGGGAAGGTGAAGACCAGCAACAGCTTTCAGGGCTGGCACCTTCCTTGTGGGAGAAGGAGCTGGACGTTTCCCATTTCGGAAAAATGGCTCTGCCGAGAACGGGTATGAAGAGATGTTCCGTCTCTGGGAAAGCACTGATCCCCAGGGCTGTTGTGCCTGTGACTAGGCTGCCCAGGGAAGGTGAAGACCAGCAACAGCTTTCAGGGCTTGCCCCTTCCTTGTGGGAGAAGGATCCAGACGTTTCCCATTTTGGAAAATGGCTCTGCCGAGAACGGCCACAATGAGATGTTCCGTCTCTGGGAAAGCACAGGTCCCCAGGGCTGTTGTGCCTGTGAATAGGTTTCCAAGGGAAGGTGAAGACCAGCAACAGCTTTCAGGGCTGGCCCCTTCCTTGTGGGAGAATGAGCCGGACGTTCGCCGTTTTGGAAAAATGGCTCTGCGAGAACGGCCACAATGAGATGTTCCGTCTCTGGGAAAGCACTGATCCCCAGGGCTGTTGTGCCTGTGACTAGGCTGCCCAGGGAAGGTGAAGACCAGCAACAGCTTTCAGGGCTGGCACCTTCCTTGTGGGAGAAGGAGCCGGACGTTCGCCGTTGTGAAAAAATGGCTCTGCGAGAACGGCCACAATGAGATGTTCCGTCTCTGGGAAAGCACTGATCCCCAGGGCTGTTGTGCCTGTGAATAGGTTTCCAAGGGAAGGTGAAGACCAGCAACAGCTTTCAGGGCTGGCCCCTTCCTTGTGGGAGAAGGATCCGGACGTTTCCCATTTTGGAAAATGGCTCTGCCGAGAACGGGTACGATGAGATGTTCCGTCTCTGGGAAAGCACTGATCCCCAGGGCTGTTGTGCCTGTGAATAGGCTGCCAAGGGAAGGTGAAGACCAGCAACAGCTTTCAGGGCTGGCACCTTCCTTGTGGGAGAAGGAGCTGGACGTTTCCCATTTCGGAAAAATGGCTCTGCCGAGAACGGGTATGAAGAGATGTTCCGTCTCTGGGAAAGCACTGATCCCCAGGGCTGTTGTGCCTGTGAATAGGTTGCCCAGGGAAGGTGAAGACCAGCAACAGCTTTCAGGGCTGGCCCCTTCCTTGTGGGATAAGGATCCGGATGTTTCCCATTTTGGAAAATGGCTCTGCCGAGAACGGGTACGATGAGATGTTCCCTCTCTGGGAAAGCACTGATCCCCAGGGCTGTTGTGCCTGTGACTAGGCTGCCCAGGGAAGGTGAAGACCAGCAACAGCTTTCAGGGCTGGCCCCTTCCTTGTGGGAGAAGGATCCGGACGTTTCCCATTTCGGAAAAATGGCTCTGCCGAGAAAGGGTACGATGAGATGTTCCGTCTGTGGGAAAGCACTGATCCCCAGGGCTGTTGTGCCTGTGAATAGGCTGCCAAGGGAAGGTGAAGACCAGCAACAGCTTTCAGGGCTTGCCCCTTCCTTGTGGGAGAAGGATCCGGACGTTTCCCATTTCGGAAAATGGCTCTGCCGAGAACGGCCACAATGAGATGTTCCGTCTCTGGGAAAGCACAGATCCCCAGGGCTGTTGTGCCTGTGACTAGGCTGCCCAGGGAAGGTGAAGACCAGCAACAGCTTTCAGGGCTTGCCCCTTCCTTGTGGGAGAAGGATCCAGACGTTTCCCATTTTGGAAAATGGCTCTGCCGAGAACGGCCACAATGAGATGTTCCGTCTCTGGGAAAGCACAGGTCCCCAGGGCTGTTGTGCCTGTGAATAGGTTTCCAAGGGAAGGTGAAGACCAGCAACAGCTTTCAGGGCTGGCCCCTTCCTTGTGGGAGAATGAGCCGGACGTTCGCCGTTTTGGAAAAATGGCTCTGCGAGAACGGCCACAATGAGATGTTCCGTCTCTGGGAAAGCACTGATCCCCAGGGCTGTTGTGCCTGTGACTAGGCTGCCCAGGGAAGGTGAAGACCAGCAACAGCTTTCAGGGCTGGCACCTTCCTTGTGGGAGAAGGAGCCGGACGTTCGCCGTTGTGAAAAAATGGCTCTGCGAGAACGGCCACAATGAGATGTTCCGTCTCTGGGAAAGCACTGATCCCCAGGGCTGTTGTGCCTGTGAATAGGTTTCCAAGGGAAGGTGAAGACCAGCAACAGCTTTCAGGGCTGGCCCCTTCCTTGTGGGAGAAGGATCCGGACGTTTCCCATTTTGGAAAATGGCTCTGCCGAGAACGGGTACGATGAGATGTTCCGTCTCTGGGAAAGCACTGATCCCCAGGGCTGTTGTGCCTGTGAATAGGCTGCCAAGGGAAGGTGAAGACCAGCAACAGCTTTCAGGGCTGGCACCTTCCTTGTGGGAGAAGGAGCTGGACGTTTCCCATTTCGGAAAAATGGCTCTGCCGAGAACGGGTATGAAGAGATGTTCCGTCTCTGGGAAAGCACTGATCCCCAGGGCTGTTGTGCCTGTGAATAGGTTGCCCAGGGAAGGTGAAGACCAGCAACAGCTTTCAGGGCTGGCCCCTTCCTTGTGGGATAAGGATCCGGATGTTTCCCATTTTGGAAAATGGCTCTGCCGAGAACGGGTACGATGAGATGTTCCCTCTCTGGGAAAGCACTGATCCCCAGGGCTGTTGTGCCTGTGACTAGGCTGCCCAGGGAAGGTGAAGACCAGCAACAGCTTTCAGGGCTGGCCCCTTCCTTGTGGGAGAAGGAGCCGGACGTTTCCCATTTCGGAAAAATGGCTCTGCCGAGAAAGGGTACGATGAGATGTTCCGTCTCTGGGAAAGCACTGATCCCCAGGGCTGTTGTGCCTGTGAATAGGCTGCCAAGGGAAGGTGAAGACCAGCAACAGCTTTCAGGGCTTGCCCCTTCCTTGTGGGAGAAGGATCCGGACGTTTCCCATTTTGGAAAATGGCTCTGCCGAGAACGGCTACGACGAGATGTTCCGTCTCTGGGAAAGCACTGATCCCCAGGGCTGTTGTGCCTGTGAATAGGCTGCCAAGGGAAGGTGAAGACCAGCAACAGCTTTCAGGGCTGGCCCCTTCCTTGTGGGAGAAGGAGCCGGACGTTCCCCTTTTCGGAAAACGGCTCTGCCGAGAACGGCTACGATGAGATGTTCCGTCTCTGGGAAAGCACAGATCCCCAGGGCTGTTGTGCCTGTGACTAGGCTGCCCAGGGAAGGTGAAGACCAGCAACAGCTTTCAGGGCTGGCCCCTTCCTTGTGGGAGAAGGAGCCGGACGTTTCCCTTTTCGGAAAACGGCTCTGCCGAGAACGGGTATGAAGAGATGTTCCGTCTCTGGGAAAGCACTGATCCCCAGGGCTGTTGTGCCTGTGAACAGGTTTCCAAGGGAAGGTGAAGACCAGCAACAGCTTTCAGGGCTGGCACCTTCCTTGTGGGAGAAGGAGCCGGACGTTTAACATTTTGGAAAATGGCTCTGCCGAGAACGGCTACGACGAGATGTTCCGTCTCTGGGAAAGCACTGATCCCCAGGGCTGTTGTGCCTGTGACTAGGCTGCCCAGGGAAGGTGAAGACCAGCAACATCTTACAGGGCTGGCCCCTTCCTTGTGGGAGAAGGATCCGGACGTTACCCATTTCGGAAAACGGCTCTGCCGAGAACTGGTATGAAGAGATGTTCCGTCTCTGGGAAAGCACTGATCCCCAGGGCTGTTGTGCCTGTGACTAGGCTGCCCAGGGAAGGTGAAGACCAGCAACAGCTTTCAGGGCTGGCACCTTCCTTGTGGGAGAAGGAGCCCGACGTTTCCCTTTTCGGAAAACGGCTCTGCCGAGAACGGGCATGAAGAGATGTTCCGTCTCTGGGAAAGCACTGATCCCCAGGGCTGTTGTGCCTGTGAATAGGTTTCCAAGAGAAGGTGAAGACCAGCAACAGCTTTCAGGGCTGGCACCTTCCTTGTGGGATAAGGATCCGGATGTTTCCCATTTTGGAAAATGGCTCTGCCGAGAACGGGTACGATGAGATGTTCCGTCTGTGGGAAAGCACTGATCCCCAGGGCTGTTGTGCCTGTGACTAGGCTGCCCAGGGAAGGTGAAGACCAGCAACAGCTTTCAGGGCTGGCCCCTTCCTTGTGGGAGAAGGAGCCGGACGTTTCCCATTTCGGAAAAATGGCTCTGCCGAGAACGGGTATGAAGAGATGTTCCGTCTCTGGGAAAGCACTGATCCCCAGGGCTGTTGTGCCTGTGAATAGGTTTCCAAGGGAAGGTGAAGACCAGCAACAGCTTTCAGGGCTTGCCCCTTCCTTGTGGGAGAAGGAGCCGGACGTTTCCCATTTCGGAAAATGGCTCTGCCGAGAACGGACACAATTGGATATTCCGTCTCTGGGAAAGCACAGATCCCCAGGGCTGTTGTGCCTGTGAATAGGTTTCCAAGGGAAGGTGAAGACCAGCAACAGCTTTCAGGGCTGGCACCTTCCTTGTGGGAGAAGGAGCCGGACGTTCGCCGTTTTGGAGAAATGGCTCTGCCGAGAACGGCCACAATGAGATGTTCCGTCTCTGGGAAAGCACTGGTCCCCAGGGCTGTTGTGCCTGTGACTAGGCTGCCCAGGGAAGGTGAAGACCAGCAACAGCTTTCAGGGCTGGCACCTTCCTTGTGGGAGAAGGAGCCGGACGTTCGCCGTTTTGGAAAAATGGCTCTGCGAGAACGGCCACAATGAGATGTTCCGTCTCTGGGAAAGCACTGGTCCCCAGGGCTGTTGTGCCTGTGACTAGGCTGCCCAGGGAAGGTGAAGACCAGCAACAGCTTACAGGGCTGGCACCTTCCTTGTGGGAGAAGGAGCCGGACGTTTCCCTTTTCGGAAATAAGCTGTGCAGAGAATGGGCACGAGCAGATGTTCCGTCTGTGGGAAGGCACTGATCCCCAGGGCTGTTGTGCCTGTGAATAGGTTGCCCAGGGAAGGTGAAGACCAGCAACAGCTTTCAGGGCTGGCACCTTCCTTGTGGGAGAAGGAGCCGGACGTTTCCCATTTCGGAAAAATGGCTCTGCCGAGAACGGCTACGATGAAATGTTCAATCTCTGGGAAAGCACTGATCCCCAGGGCTGTTGTGCCTGTGAATAGGTTTTCAAGGGAAGGTGAAGACCAGCAACAGCTTTCAGGGCTGGCCCCTTCCTTGTGGGAGAAGGATCCGGACGTTTCCCATTTTGGAAAATGGCTCTGCCGAGAACGGCTACGACGAGATGTTCCATCTCTGGGAAAGCACTGATCCCCAGGGCTGTTGTGCCTGTGAATAGGCTGCCCAGGGAAGGTGAAGACCAGCAACAGCTTTCAGGGCTGGCCCCTTCCTTGTGGGAGAAGGAGCCGGACGTTCCCCTTTTCGGAAAAGGGCTCTGCCGAGAACGGGTACGAAGAGATGTTCCATCTCTGGGAAAGCACTGATCCCCAGGGCTGTTGTGCCTGTGAATAGGTTGCCCAGGGAAGGTGAAGACCAGCAACAGCTTTCAGGGCTGGCCCCTTCCTTGTGGGAGAAGGAGCCGGTCGTTTCCCATTTCGGAAAAATGGCTCTGCCGAGAAAGGGTACGATGAGATGTTCCGTCTGTGGGAAAGCACTGATCCCCAGGGCTGTTGTGCCTGTGAATAGGTTTCCAAGGGAAGGTGAAGACCAGCAACAGCTTTCAGGGCTGGCCCCTTCCTTGTGGGAGAAGGATCCGGACGTTTCCCATTTCGGAAAATGGCTCTGCCGAGAACGGCCACAATTGGATATTCCGTCTCTGGGAAAGCACAGATCCCCAGGGCTGTTGTGCCTGTGAATAGGTTTCCAAGGGAAGGTGAAGACCAGCAACAGCTTTCAGGGCTGGCACCTTCCTTGTGGGAGAAGGAGCCGGACGTTCGCCGTTTTGGAAAATGGCTCTGCCGAGAATGGGTACGATGAGATGTTCCGTCTCTGGGAAAGCACTGGTCCCCAGGGCTGTTGTGCCTGTGACTAGGCTGCCAAGGGAAGGTGAAGACCAGCAACAGCTTTCAGGGCTGGCACCTTCCTTGTGGGAGAAGGAGCCGGACGTTCGCCGTTTTGGAAAAATGGCTCTGCGAGAACGGCCACAATGAGATGTTCCGTCTCTGGGAAAGCACTGGTCCCCAGGGCTGTTGTGCCTGTGACTAGGCTGCCCAGGGAAGGTGAAGACCAGCAACAGCTCACAGGGCTGGCACCTTCCTTGTGGGAGAAGGAGCCGGACGTTTCCCTTTTCGGAAATAAGCTGTGCCGAGAATGGGCACGAGCAGATGTTCCGTCTGTGGGAAAGCACTGATCCCCAGGGCTGTTGTGCCTGTGAATAGGTTGCCCAGGGAAGGTGAAGACCAGCAACAGCTTTCAGGGCTGGCACCTTCCTTGTGGGAGAAGGAGCCGGACGTTTCCCATTTCGGAAAAATGGCTCTGCCGAGAACGGCTACGATGAGATGTTCCGTCTCTGGGAAAGCACTGATCCCCAGGGCTGTTGTGCCTGTGAATAGGTTTTCAAGGGAAGGTGAAGACCAGCAACAGCTTTCAGGGCTGGCCCCTTCCTTGTGGGAGAAGGATCCGGACGTTTCCCATTTTGGAAAATGGCTCTGCCGAGAACGGCCACAATGAGATGTTCCGTCTCTGGGAAAGCACTGATCCCCAGGGCTGTTGTGCCTGTGAATAGGTTGCCCAGGGAAGGTGAAGACCAGCAACAGCTTTCAGGGCTGGCACCTTCCTTGTGGGAGAAGGAGCCGGACGTTCGCCGTTGTGAAAAAATGGCTCTGCGAGAACGGCCACAATGAGATGTTCCGTCTCTGGGAAAGCACTGATCCCCAGGGCTGTTGTGCCTGTGAATAGGTTTCCAAGGGAAGGTGAAGACCAGCAACAGCTTTCAGGGCTGGCCCCTTCCTTGTGGGAGAAGGATCCGGACGTTTCCCATTTTGGAAAATGGCTCTGCCGAGAACGGCTACGATGAGATGTTCCGTCTCTGGGAAAGCACTGATCCCCAGGGCTGTTGTGCCTGTGAATAGGTTTCCAAGGGAAGGTGAAGACCAGCAACAGCTTTCAGGGCTGGCCCCTTCCTTGTGGGATAAGGATCCGGACGTTTCCCATTTCGGAAAATGGCTCTGCCGAGAACGGGTACGATGAGATGTTCCGTCTCTGGGAAAGCACTGATCCCCAGGGCTGTTGTGCCTGTGACTAGGCTGCCCAGGGAAGGTGAAGACCAGCAACAGCTTTCAGGGCTTGCCCCTTCCTTGTGGGAGAAGGATCCGGACGTTTCCCATTTCGGAAAATGGCTCTGCCGAGAACGGCCACAATTGGATATTCCGTCTCTGGGAAAGCACAGATCCCCAGGGCTGTTGTGCCTGTGAATAGGTTTCCAAGGGAAGGTGAAGACCAGCAACAGCTTTCAGGGCTGGCACCTTCCTTGTGGGAGAAGGAGCCGGACGTTCGCCGTTTTGGAAAATGGCTCTGCCGAGAACGGGTACGATGAGATGTTCCGTCTCTGGGAAAGCACTGGTCCCCAGGGCTGTTGTGCCTGTGACTAGGCTGCCAAGGGAAGGTGAAGACCAGCAACAGCTTTCAGGGCTGGCACCTTCCTTGTGGGAGAAGGAGCCGGACGTTCGCCGTTTTGGAAAAATGGCTCTGCGAGAACGGCCACAATGAGATGTTCCGTCTCTGGGAAAGCACTGGTCCCCAGGGCTGTTGTGCCTGTGACTAGGCTGCCCAGGGAAGGTGAAGACCAGCAACAGCTTACAGGGCTGGCACCTTCCTTGTGGGAGAAGGAGCCGGACGTTTCCCTTTTCGGAAATAAGCTGTGCCGAGAATGGGCACGAGCAGATGTTCCGTCTGTGGGAAAGCACTGATCCCCAGGGCTGTTGTGCCTGTGAATAGGTTGCCCAGGGAAGGTGAAGACCAGCAACAGCTTTCAGGGCTGGCACCTTCCTTGTGGGAGAAGGAGCCGGACGTTTCCCATTTCGGAAAAATGGCTCTGCCGAGAACGGCTACGATGAGATGTTCCGTCTCTGGGAAAGCACTGATCCCCAGGGCTGTTGTGCCTGTGAATAGGTTTTCAAGGGAAGGTGAAGACCAGCAACAGCTTTCAGGGCTGGCCCCTTCCTTGTGGGAGAAGGATCCGGACGTTTCCCATTTTGGAAAATGGCTCTGCCGAGAACGGCCACAATGAGATGTTCCGTCTCTGGGAAAGCACTGATCCCCAGGGCTGTTGTGCCTGTGAATAGGTTGCCCAGGGAAGGTGAAGACCAGCAACAGCTTTCAGGGCTGGCACCTTCCTTGTGGGAGAAGGAGCCGGACGTTCGCCGTTGTGAAAAAATGGCTCTGCGAGAACGGCCACAATGAGATGTTCCGTCTCTGGGAAAGCACTGATCCCCAGGGCTGTTGTGCCTGTGAATAGGTTTCCAAGGGAAGGTGAAGACCAGCAACAGCTTTCAGGGCTGGCCCCTTCCTTGTGGGAGAAGGATCCGGACATTTCCCATTTTGGAAAATGGCTCTGCCGAGAACGGCTACGATGAGATGTTCCGTCTCTGGGAAAGCACTGATCCCCAGGGCTGTTGTGCCTGTGACTAGGCTGCCCAGGGAAGGTGAAGACCAGCAACAGCTTTCAGGGCTGGCACCTTCCTTGTGGGAGAAGGAGCCGGACGTTTCCCTTTTCGGAAAAATGGCTCTGCCGAGAACGGGTACGATGAGATGTTCCGTCTCTGGGAAAGCACAGATCCCCATGGCTGTTGTGCCTGTGAATAGGTTTCCAAGGGAAGGTGAAGACCAGCAACAGCTTTCAGGGCTGGCACCTTCCTTGTGGGAGAAGGATCCGGACGTTTCCCATTTCGGAAAATGGCTCTGCCGAGAACGGACACAATTGGATATTCCGTCTCTGGGAAAGCACAGATCCCCAGGGCTGTTGTGCCTGTGACTAGGCTGCCCAGGGAAGGTGAAGACCAGCAACAGCTTTCAGGGCTGGCCCCTTCCTTGTGGGAGAAGGATCCGGACGTTTCCCATTTTGGAAAATGGCTCTGCCGAGAACGGGTACGATGAGATGTTCCGTCTCTGGGAAAGCACTGATCCCCAGGGCTGTTGTGCCTGTGACTAGGCTGCCCAGGGAAGGTGAAGACCAGCAACAGCTTTCAGGGCTGGCCCCTTCCTTGTGGGAGAAGGAGCCGGACGTTTCCCTTTTCGGAAAAGGGCTCTGCCGAGAACGGGTATGAAGAGATGTTCCGTCTCTGGGAAAGCACTGGTCCCCAGGGCTGTTGTGCCTGTGAATAGGTTTCCAAGGGAAGGTGAAGACCAGCAACAGCTTTCAGGGCTGGCACCTTCCTTGTGGGAGAATGAGCCGGACGTTCGCCGTTGTGAAAAAATGGCTCTGCGAGAACGGGTACGATGAGATGTTCCGTCTCTGGGAAAGCACTGGTCCCCAGGGCTGTTGTGCCTGTGACTAGGCTGCCCAGGGAAGGTGAAGACCAGCAACAGCTTTCAGGGCTGGCACCTTCCTTGAGGGAGAAGGAGCCGGACGTTTCCCTTTTCGGAAAAGGGCTCTGCCGAGAACGGGTATGAAGAGATGTTCCGTCTCTGGGAAAGCACTGATCCCCAGGGCTGTTGTGCCTGTGAATAGGTTTCCAAGGGAAGGTGAAGACCAGCAACAGCTTTCAGGGCTGGCACCTCCCTTGTGGGAGAAGGAGCCGGACGTTCGCCGTTTTGGAAAAATGGCTCTGCAAGAACGGGCACGAGGAGATGTTCCGTCTCTGGGAAAGCACTGGTCCCCAGGGCTGTTGTGCCTGTGACTAGGCTGCCCAGGGAAGGTAAAGACCAGCAACAGCTTTCAGGGCTGGCACCTTCCTTGTGGGAGAAGGAGCCGGACGTTTCCCATTTTGGAAAAATGGCTCTGCCGAGAACGGGTACGATGAGATGTTCCGTCTCTGGGAAAGCACAGATCCCCATGGCTGTTGTGCCTGTGAATAGGTTTCCAAGGGAAGGTGAAGACCAGCAACAGCTTTCAGGGCTGGCACCTTCCTTGTGGGAGAAGGAGCCGGACGTTTCCCATTTCGGAAAATGGCTCTGCCGAGAACGGCCACAATTGGATATTCCGTCTCTGGGAAAGCACTGATCCCCAGGGCTGTTGTGCCTGTGAATAGGCTGCCCAGGGAAGGTGAAGACCAGCAACAGCTTTCAGGGCTGGCCCCTTCCTTGTGGGAGAAGGAGCCGGACGTTTCCCATTTTGGAAAATGGCTCTGCCGAGAACGGGTACGATGAGATGTTCCGTCTCTGGGAAAGCACTGATCCCCAGGGCTGTTGTGCCTGTGACTAGGCTGCCCAGGGAAGGTGAAGACCAGCAACAGCTTTCAGGGCTGGCCCCTTCCTTGTGGGAGAAGGAGCCGGACGTTTCCCTTTTCGGAAATAAGCTCTGCCGAGAACGGGTACGAGGAGATGTTCCATCTCTGGGAAAGCACTGATCCCCAGGGCTGTTGTGCCTGTGAATAGGTTTCCAAGGGAAGGTGAAGACCAGCAACAGCTTTCAGGGCTGGCACCTTCCTTGTGGGAGAAGGAGCCCGACGTTTCCCATTTTGGAAAATGGCTCTGCCGAGAACGGCTACGACGAGATGTTCCGTCTCTGGGAAAGCACTGGTCCCCAGGGCTGTTGTGCCTGTGACTAGGCTGCCCAGGGAAGGTGAAGACCAGCAACAGCTTTCAGGGCTGGCACCTTCCTTGTGGGAGAAGGAGCCGGACGTTTCCCTTTTCGGAAAAACGGCTCTGCCGAGAACGGGTACGATGAGATGTTCCGTCTCTGGGAAAGCACAGATCCCCAATGCTGTTGTGCCTGTGAATAGGTTTCCAAGGGAAGGTGAAGACCAGCAACAGCTTTCAGGGCTGGCCCCTTCCTTGTGGGAGAAGGAGCCGGACGTTTCCCATTTCGGAAAATGGCTCTGCCGAGAACGGCCACAATGAGATGTTCCGTCTCTGGGAAAGCACAGATCCCCAGGGCTGTTGTGCCTGTGACTAGGCTGCCCAGGGAAGGTGAAGACCAGCAACAGCTTTCAGGGCTGGCACCTTCCTTGTGGGAGAAGGAGCCGGACGTTCGCCGTTTTGGAAAAATGGCTCTGCGAGAACGGCCACAATGAGATGTTCCGTCTCTGGGAAAGCACTGGTCCCCAGGGCTGTTGTGCCTGTGACTAGGCTGCCCAGGGAAGGTGAAGACCAGCAACAGCTTTCAGGGTTGGCCCCTTCCTTGTGGGAGAAGGAGCCGGACGTTTCCCTTTTCGGAAAAGGGCTCTGCCGAGAACGGGTATGAAGAGATGTTCCATCTCTGTGAAAGCACTGATCCCCAGGGCTGTTGTGCCTGTGAATAGGTTTCCAAGGGAAGGTGAAGACCAGCAACAGCTTTCAGGGCTGGCCCCTTCCTTGTGGGAGAAGGAGCCGGACGTTTCCCTTTTCGGAAAATGGCTCTGCCGAGAACGGGTACGACGAGATGTTCCGTCTCTGGGAAAGCACTGATCCCCAGGGCTGTTGTGCCTGTGACTAGGCTGCCCAGGGAAGGTGAAGACCAGCAACAGCTTTCAGGGCTGGCCCCTTCCTTGTGGGAGAAGGATCCAGACGTTTCCCATTTCGGAAAAATGGCTCTTCCGAGAACGGCCACAATTGGATAATCCATCCCTGGTAAAGCACTGATCCCCAGGGCTGTTGTGCCTGTGACTAGGCTGCCCAGGGAAGGTGAAGACCAGCAACAGCTTTCAGGGCTGGCACCTTCCTTGTGGGAGAAGGAGCCGGACGTTCGCCGTTTTGGAAAAATGGCTCTGAGAGAACAGCCACAATGAGATGTTCCGTCTCTGGGAAAGCACTGATCCCCATGGCTGTTGTGCCTGTGAATAGGTTTCCAAGGGAAGGTGAAGACCAGCAACAGCTTTCAGGGCTGGCACCTTCCTTGTGGGAGAAGGAGCCGGACGTTTCCCTTTTCGGAAAAACGGCTCTGCCGAGAACGGGTATGAAGAGATGTTCCGTCTCTGGGAAAGCACTGGTCCCAAGGGCTGTTGTGCCTGTGACTAGGCTGCCCAGGGAAGGTGAAGACCAGCAACAGCTTTCAGGGCTGGCCCCTTCCTTGTGGGAGAATGAGCCGGACGTTCGCCGTTTTGGAAAAATGGCTCTGCGAGAACGGCCACAATGAGATGTTCCGTCTCTGGGAAAGCACTGGTCCCCAGGGCTGTTGTGCCTGTGACTAGGCTGCCAAGGGAAGGTGAAGACCAGCAACAGCTTTCAGGGCTGGCACCTTCCTTGTGGGAGAAGGAGCCGAACGTTTCCCATTTCGGAAAAATGGCTCTGCCGAGAACGGGTATGAAGAGATGTTCCGTCTCTGGGAAAGCACAGGTCCCCAGGGCTGTTGTGCCTGTGACTAGGCTGCCCAGGGAAGGTAAAGACCAGCAACAGCTTTCAGGGCTGGCCCCTTCCTTGTGGGAGAAGGATCCGGACGTTTCCCATTTCGGAAAATGGCTCTGCCGAGAACGGCCACAATGAGATGTTCCGTCTCTGGGAAAGCACTGATCCCCAGGGCTGTTGTGCCTGTGAATAGGTTTCCAAGGGAAGGTGAAGACCAGCAACAGCTTTCAGGGCTGGCACCTTCCTTGTGGGAGAATGAGCCGGACGTTTGCCGTTGTGAAAAAATGGCTCTGCGAGAACGGCCACAATGAGATGTTCCATCTCTGGGAAAGCACTGGTCCGCAGGGCTGTTGTGCCTGTGACTAGGCTGCCCAGGGAAGGTGAAGACCAGCAACAGCTTTCAGGGCTGGCACCTTCCTTGTGGGAGAAGGAGCCGGACGTGTCCCTTTTCGGAAAAGGGCTCTGCCGAGAACGGGTATGAAGAGATGTTCCGTCTCTGGGAAAGCACTGATCGCCAGGGCTGTTGTGCCTGTGAATAGGTTTCCAAGGGAAGGTGAAGACCAGCAACAGCTTTCAGGGCTGGCCCCTTCCTTGTGGGAGAAGGAGCCGGACGTTTCCCATTTTGGAAAATGGCTCTGCCGAGAACGGCTACGATGAGATGTTCCGACTCTGGGAAAGCACAGATCCCCAGGGCTGTTGTGCCTGTGACTAGGCTGCCAAGGGAAGGTGAAGACCAGCAACAGCTTTCAGGGCTGGCACCTTCCTTGTGGGAGAAGGAGCCGGACGTTCGCCGTTTTGGAAAAATGGCTCTGCCGAGAACGGCCACAATGAGATGTTCCGTCTCTGGGAAAGCACTGGTCCCCAGGACTGTTGTGCCTGTGACTAGGCTGCCCAGGGAAGGTAAAGACCAGCAACAGCTTTCAGGGCTGGCACCTTCCTTGTGGGAGAATGAGCCGGACGTTCGCCGTTTTGGAAAAATGGCTCTGCGAGAACGGCCACAATGAGATGTTCCGTCTCTGGGAAAGCACTGGTCCCCAGGGCTGTTGTGCCTGTGACTAGGCTGCCCAGGGAAGGTGAAGACCAGCAACAGCTTTCAGGGCTGGCCCCTTCCTTGTGGGAGAAGGAGCCGGACGTTTCCCTTTTCGGAAAACGGCTCTGCCGAGAACGGGTATGAAGAGATGTTCCGTCTCTGGGAAAGCACTGATCCCCAGGGCTGTTGTGCCTGTGAATAGGTTTCCAAGGGAAGGTGAAGACCAGCAACAGCTTTCAGGGCTGGCCCCTTCCTTGTGGGAGAAATATCCGGACGTTTCCCATTTTGGAAAATGTCTCTGCCGAGAACGGGTAAGATGAGATGTTCCGTCTGTGGGAAAGCACAGATCCCCAGGGCTGTTGTGCCTGTGACTAGGTTGCCCAGGGAAGGTGAAGACCAGCAACAGCTTTCAGGGCTGGCCCCTTCCTTGTGGGAGAAGAAGCCGGACGTTTCCCTTTTCGGAAATAAGCTCTGCCGAGAACGGGCACGAGGAGATGTTCCGTCTGTGGGAAAGCACTGATCCCCAGGGCTGTTGTGCCTGTGACTAGGTTGCCCAGGGAAGGTGAAGACCAGCAACAGCTTTCAGGGCTGGCACCTTCCTTGTGGGAGAAGGAGCCGGACGTTTCCCATTGTGGAAAATGGCTCTGCCGAGAACGGCCACAATGAGATGTTCCGTCTCTGGGAAAGCACAGATCCCCAGGGCTGTTGTGCCTGTGACTAGGCTGCCCAGGGAAGGTGAAGACCAGCAACAGCTTTCAGGGCTGGCACCTTCCTTGTGGGAGAAGGATCCGGACGTTTCCCATTTCGGAAAATGGCTCTGCCGAGAACGGCCACAATGAGATGTTCCGTCTCTGGGAAAGCACTGATCCCCAGGGCTGTTGTGCCTGTGAATAGGTTTCCAAGGGAAGGTGAAGACCAGCAACAGCTTTCAGGGCTGGCAGCTTCCTTGTGGGAGAAGGAGCCGGACGTTCGCCGTTGTGAAAAAATGGCTCTGCGAGAACGGCCACAATGAGATGTTCCATCTCTGGGAAAGCACTGGTCCCCAGGGCTGTTGTGCCTGTGACTAGGCTGCCCAGGGAAGGTGAAGACCAGCAACAGCTTTCAGGGCTGGCACCTTCCTTGTGGGATAAGGATCCGGACGTTTCCCATTTTGGAAAATGGCTCTGCCGAGAACGGCTACGACGAGATGTTCCGTCTCTGGGAAAGCACTGATCCCCAGGGCTGTTGTGCCTGTGACTAGGCTGCCAAGGGAAGGTGAAGACCAGCAACAGCTTTCAGGGCTGGCACCTTCCTAGTGGGAGAAGGAGCCGGACGTTTCCCTTTTCGGAAAACGGCTATGCCGAGAACGGGTATGAAGAGATGTTCCGTCTCTGGGAAAGCACTGATCCCCAGGGCTGTTGTGCCTGTGAATAGGTTTCCAAGGGAAGGTGAAGACCAGCAACAGCTTTCAGGGCTGGCACCTTCCTTGTGGGAGAAGGAGCCGGACGTTTCCCATTTTGGAAAATGGCTCTGCCGAGAACGGCTACGACGAGATGTTCCGTCTCTGGGAAAGCACTGATCCCCAGGGCTGTTGTGCCTGTGACTAGGCTGCCCAGGGAAGTTGAAGACCAGCAACAGCTTTCAGGGCTGGCCCCTTCCTTGTGGGAGAAGGATCCGGACTTTACCCATTTCGGAAAACGGCTCTGCCGAGAACGGGTATGAAGAGATGTTCCGTCTCTGGGAAAGCACTGATCCCCAGGGCTGTTGTGCCTGTGACTAGGCTGCCCAGGGAAGGTGAAGACCAGCAACAGCTTTCAGGGCTGGCACCTTCATTGTGGGAGAAGGAGCCCGACGTTTCCCTTTTCGGAAAATGGCTCTGCCGAGAACGGGTATGGAGAGATGTTCCGTCTCTGGGAAAGCAGTGGTCCCCAGGGCTGTTGTGCCTGTGACTAGGCTGCCCAGGGAAGGTGAAGACCAGCAACAGCTTTCAGGGCTGGCACCTTCCTTGTGGGAGAAGGAGCCGGACGTTTCCCATTTTGGAAAATGGCTCTGCCGAGAACGGCTACGACGAGATGTTCCGTCTCTGGGAAAGCACAGATCCCCAGGGCTGTTGTGCCTGTGACTAGGCTGCCCAGGGAAGGTGAAGACCAGCAACAGCTTTCAGGGCTGGCACCTTCCTTGTGGGAGAAGGATCCGGACGTTTCCCATTTCGGAAAATGGCTCTGCCGAGAACGGCCACAATGAGATGTTCCGTCTCTGGGAAAGCACTGATCCCCAGGGCTGTTGTGCCTGTGACTAGGCTGCCCAGGGAAGGTGAAGACCAGCAACAGCTTTCAGGGCTGGCACCTTCCTTGTGGGATAAGGATCCGGACGTTTCCCATTTTGGAAAATGGCTCTGCCGAGAACGGGTACGATGAGATGTTCCGTCTGTGGGAAAGCACTGATCCCCAGGGCTGTTGTGCCTGTGACTAGGCTGCCCAGGGAAGTTGAAGACCAGCAACAGCTTTCAGGGCTGGCCCCTTCCTTGTGGGAGAAGGATCCGGACGTTTCCCATTTCGGAAAACGGCTCTGCCGAGAACGGGTATGAAGAGATGTTCCGTCTCTGGGAAAGCACTGATCCCCAGGGCTGTTGTGCCTGTGACTAGGCTGCCCAGGGAAGGTGAAGACCAGCAACAGCTTTCAGGGCTGGCCCCTTCCTTGTGGGAGAAGGAGCCGGACGTTTCCCTTTTCGGAAAACGGCTCTGCCGAGAACGGGTATGAAGAGATGTTCCGTCTCTGGGAAAGCACTGATCCCCAGGGCTGTTGTGCCTGTGAATAGGTTTCCAAGGGAAGGTGAAGACCAGCAACAGCTTTCAGGGCTTGCCCCTTCCTTGTGGGAGAAGGATCCGGACGTTTCCCATTTTGGAAAATGGCTCTGCCGAGAACGGGTAAGATGAGATGTTCCGTCTGTGGGAAAGCACTGATCCCCAGGGCTGTTGTGCCTGTGACTAGGTTGCCCAGGGAAGGTGAAGACCAGCAACAGCTTTCAGGGCTGGCCCCTTCCTTGTGGGAGAAGAAGCCGGACGTTTCCCTTTTCGGAAATAAGCTCTGCCGAGAACGGGCACGAGGAGATGTTCCGTCTGTGGGAAAGCACTGATCCCCAGGGCTGTTGTGCCTGTGACTAGGTTGCCCAGGGAAGGTGAAGACCAGCAACAGCTTTCAGGGCTGGCACCTTCCTTGTGGGAGAAGGAGCCGGACGTTTCCCATTTTGGAAAATGGCTCTGCCGAGAACGGCTACGACGAGATGTTCCGTCTCTGGGAAAGCACAGATCCCCAGGGCTGTTGTGCCTGTGACTAGGCTGCCCAGGGAAGGTGAAGACCAGCAACAGCTTTCAGGGCTGGCACCTTCCTTGTGGGAGAAGGATCCGGACGTTTCCCATTTCGGAAAATGGCTCTGCCGAGAACGGCCACAATGAGATGTTCCGTCTCTGGGAAAGCACTGATCCCCAGGGCTGTTGTGCCTGTGAATAGGTTTCCAAGGGAAGGTGAAGACCAGCAACAGCTTTCAGGGCTGGCACCTTCCTTGTGGGAGAAGGAGCCGGACGTTCGCCGTTGTGAAAAAATGGCTCTGCGAGAACGGCCACAATGAGATGTTCCATCTCTGGGAAAGCACTGGTCACCAGGGCTGTTGTGCCTGTGACTAGGCTGCCCAGGGAAGGTGAAGACCAGCAACAGCTTTCAGGGCTGGCACCTTCCTTGTGGGATAAGGATCCGGACGTTTCCCATTTTGGAAAATGGCTCTGCCGAGAACGGGTACGATGAGATGTTCCGTCTCTGGGAAAGCACTGATCCCCAGGGCTGTTGTGCCTGTGACTAGGCTGCCAAGGGAAGGTGAAGACCAGCAACAGCTTTCAGGGATGGCACCTTCCTAGTGGGAGAAGGAGCCGGACGTTTCCCTTTTCGGAAAACGGCTCTGCCGAGAACGGGTATGAAGAGATGTTCCGTCTGTGGGAAAGCACTGATCCCCAGGGCTGTTGTGCCTGTGAATAGGTTTCCAAGGGAAGGTGAAGACCAGCAACAGCTTTCAGGGCTGGCACCTTCCTTGTGGGAGAAGGATCCGGACGTTTCCCATTTTGGAAAATGGCTCTGCCGAGAACGGCTACGACGAGATGTTCCGTCTCTGGGAAAGCACTGATCCCCAGGGCTGTTGTGCCTGTGACTAGGCTGCCCAGGGAAGGTGAAGACCAGCAACAGCTTTCAGGGCTGGCCCCTTCCTTGTGGGAGAAGGATCCGGACTTTACCCATTTCGGAAAACGGCTCTGCCGAGAACGGGTATGGAGAGATGTTCCGTCTCTGGGAAAGCACTGATCCCCAGGGCTGTTGTGCCTGTGACTAGGCTGCCCAGGGAAGGTGAAGACCAGCAACAGCTTTCAGGGCTGGCACCTTCCTTGTGGGAGAAGGAGCCGGACGTTTCCCATTTTGGAAAATGGCTCTGCCGAGAACGGCTACGACGAGATGTTCCGTCTCTGGGAAAGCACAGATCCCCAGGGCTGTTGTGCCTGTGACTAGGCTGCCCAGGGAAGGTGAAGACCAGCAACAGCTTTCAGGGCTGGCACCTTCCTTGTGGGAGAAGGATCCGGACGTTTCCCATTTCGGAAAATGGCTCTGCCGAGAACGGCCACAATGAGATGTTCCGTCTCTGGGAAAGCACTGATCCCCAGGGCTGTTGTGCCTGTGAATAGGTTTCCAAGGGAAGGTGAAGACCAGCAACAGCTTTCAGGGCTGGCACCTTCCTTGTGGGAGAAGGAGCCGGACGTTCGCCGTTGTGAAAAAATGGCTCTGCGAGAACGGCCACAATGAGATGTTCCATCTCTGGGAAAGCACTGATCCCCAGGGCTGTTGTGCCTGTGACTAGGCTGCCCAGGGAAGGTGAAGACCAGCAACAGCTTTCAGGGCTGGCACCTTCCTTGTGGGATAAGGATCCGGACGTTTCCCATTTTGGAAAATGGCTCTGCCGAGAACGGGTACGATGAGATGTTCCGTCTGTGGGAAAGCACTGATCCCCAGGGCTGTTGTGCCTGTGACTAGGCTGCCAAGGGAAGGTGAAGACCAGCAACAGCTTTCAGGGCTGGCACCTTCCTAGTGGGAGAAGGAGCCGGACGTTTCCCTTTTCGGAAAACGGCTCTGCCGAGAACGGGTATGAAGAGATGTTCCGTCTCTGGGAAAGCACTGATCCCCAGGGCTGTTGTGCCTGTGAATAGGTTTCCAAGGGAAGGTGAAGACCAGCAACAGCTTTCAGGGCTGGCACCTTCCTTGTGGGAGAAGGATCCGGACGTTTCCCATTTTGGAAAATGGCTCTGCCGAGAACGGCTACGACGAGATGTTCCGTCTCTGGGAAAGCACTGATCCCCAGGGCTGTTGTGCCTGTGACTAGGCTGCCCAGGGAAGTTGAAGACCAGCAACAGCTTACAGGGCTGGCCCCTTCCTTGTGGGAGAAGGATCCGGACGTTACCCATTTCGGAAAACGGCTCTGCCGAGAACGGGTATGAAGAGATGTTCCGTCTCTGGGAAAGCACTGATCCCCAGGGCTGTTGTGCCTGTGACTAGGCTGCCCAGGGAAGGTGAAGACCAGCAACAGCTTTCAGGGCTGGCACCTTCCTTGTTGGAGAAGGAGCCCGACGTTTCCCTTTTCGGAAAATGGCTCTGCCGAGAACGGGTATGGAGAGATGTTCCGTCTCTGGGAAAGCACTGATCGCCAGGGCTGTTGTGCCTGTGAATAGGTTTCCAAGGGAAGGTGAAGACCAGCAACAGCTTTCAGGGCTGGCACCTTCCTTGTGGGAGAAGGATCCGGAGGTTTCCCATTTCGGAAAAATGGCTCTGCCGAGAACGGGTACGATGAGATGTTCCGTCTCTGGGAAAGCACTGATCCCCAGGGCTGTTGTGCCTGTGAATAGGTTTCCAAGGGAAGGTGAAGACCAGCAACAGCTTTCAGGGCTTGCCCCTTCCTTGTGGGAGAAGGATCCGGACGTTTCCCATTTCGGAAAATGGCTCTGCCGAGAACGGCCACAATTGGATATTCTGTCTCTGGGAAAGCACAGATCCCCAGGGCTGTTGTGCCTGTGACTAGGCTGCCCAGGGAAGGTGAAGACCAGCAACAGCTTTCAGGGCTGGCCCCTTCCTTGTGGGAGAAGGATCCGGACGTTTCCCATTTTGGAAAATGGCTCTGCCGAGAACGGGTACGATGAGATGTTCCGTCTCTGGGAAAGCACAGATCCCCAGGGCTGTTGTGCCTGTGACTAGGCTGCCAAGGGAAGGTGAAGACCAGCAACAGCTTTCAGGGCTGGCACCTTCCTTGTGGGAGAAGGAGCCGGACGTTTCCCATTTCGGAAAAATGGCTCTGCCGAGAATGGCTATGAAGAGATGTTCCGTCTCTGGGAAAGCACAGATCCCCAGGGCTGTTGTGCCTGTGACTAGGCTGCCAAGGGAAGGTGAAGACCAGCAACAGCTTTCAGGGCTGGCCCCTTCCTTGTGGGAGAAGGAGCCGGACGTTTCCCTTTTCGGAAATAAGCTCTGCCAAGAACGGGCACGAGGAGATGTTCCGTCTCTGGGAAAGCACTGATCCCCAGGGCTGTTGTGCCTGTGAATAGGTCGCCCAGGGAAGGTGAAGACCAGCAACAGCTTTCAGGGCTGGCCCCTTCCTTGTGGGAGAAGGAGCCCGACGTTTCCCATTTTGGAAAATGGCTCTGCCAAGAACGGCTACAACGAGATGTTCCGTCTCTGGGAAAGCACAGATCCCCAGGGCTGTTGTGCCTGTGACTAGGCTGCCCAGGGAAGGTGAAGACCAGCAACAGCTTTCAGGGCTGGCCCCTTCCTTGTGGGAGAAGGATCCGGACGTTTCCCATTTCGGAAAAATGGCTCTTCCGAGAACGGAAACAATGAGATGTTCCGTCTCTGGGAAAGCACTGGTCCCCAGGGCTGTTGTGCCTGTGAATAGGTTTCCAAGGGAAGGTGAAGACCAGCAACAGCTTTCAGGGCTGGCACCTTCCTTGTGGGAGAAGGATCCGGACGTTTCACATTTCGGAAAATGGCTCTGCCGAGAACGGCCACAATGAGATGTTCCGTCTCTGGGAAAGCAAAGATCCCCAGGGCTGTTGTGCCTGTGAATAGGTTTCCAAGGGAAGGTGAAGACCAGCAACAGCTTTCAGGGCTGGCACCTTCCTTGTGGGAGAATGAGCCGGACGTTCGCCGTTTTGGAAAAATGGCTCTGCGAGAACGGCCACAATGAGATGTTCCGTCTCTGGGAAAGCACTGATCCCCAGGGCTGTTGTGCCTGTGACTAGGCTGCCCAGGGAAGGTGAAGACCAGCAACAGCTTTCAGGGCTGGCACCTTCCTTGTGGGAGAAGGAGCCGGACGTTCGCCGTTTTGGAAAAATGGCTCTGCGAGAACGGGCACGATGAGATGTTCCGTCTCTGGGAAAGCACTGGTCCCCAGGGCTGTTGTGCCTGTGACTAGGCTGCCCAGGGAAGGTGAAGACCAGCAACAGCTTACAGGGCTGGCCCCTTCCTTGTGGGAGAAGGAGCCGGACGTTTCCCTTTTCGGAAAAATGGCTCTGCCGAGAACGGGTACGATGAGATGTTCCGTCTGTGGGAAAGCACTGATCCCCAGGGCTGTTGTGCCTGTGAATAGGTTTCCAAGGGAAGGTGAAGACCAGCAACAGCTTTCAGGGCTGGCCCCTTCCTTGTGGGAGAAGGAGCCCGACGTTTCCCATTTCGGAAAATGGCTCTGCCGAGAATGGGTACGATGAGATGTTCCGTCTGTGGGAAAGCACTGATCCCCAGGGCTGTTGTGCCTGTGACTAGGCTGCCCAGGGAAGGTGAAGACCAGCAACAGCTTTCAGGGCTGGCCCCTTCCTTGTGGGAGAAGGAGCCGGACGTTTCCCTTTTCGGAAATAAGCTCTGCCGAGAACGGGCACGAGGAGATGTTCCGTCTCTGGGAAAGCACTGATCCCCAGGGCTGTTGTGCCTGTGACTAGGCTGCCCAGGGAAGGTGAAGACCAGCAACAGCTTTCAGGGCTGGCACCTTCCTTGTGGGAGAATGAGCCGGACGTTCGGCGTTTTGGAAAATGGCTCTGCCGAGAACGGCTACGACGAGATGTTCCGTCTCTGGGAAAGCACTGATCCCCAGGGCTGTTGTGCCTGTGACTAGGCTGCCCAGGGAAGGTGAAGACCAGCAACAGCTTACAGGGCTGGCCCCTTCCTTGTGGGAGAAGGATCCGGACGTTACCCATTTCGGAAAATGGCTCTGCCGAGAAAGGGTATGAAGAGATGTTCCGTCTCTGGGAAAGCACTGATCCCCAGGGCTGTTGTGCCTGTGACTAGGCTGCCCAGGGAAGGTGAAGACCAGCAACAGCTTTCAGGGCTGGCACCTTCCTTGTGGGAGAAGGAGCCCGACGTTTCCCTTTTCGGAAAACGGCTCTGCCGAGAACGGGTATGAAGAGATGTTCCCTCTCTGGGAAAGCACTGATCCCCAGGGCTGTTGTGCCTGTGACTAGGCTGCCCAGGGAAGGTGAAGACCAGCAACAGCTTTCAGGGCTGGCCCCTTCCTTGTGGGAGAAGGATCCGGATGTTTCCCATTTCGGAAAAATGGCTCTGCCGAGAACGGGTACGATGAGATGTTCCGTCTCTGGGAAAGCACAGATCCCCAGGGCTGTTGTGCCTGTGAATAGGCTGCCAAGGGAAGGTGAAGACCAGCAACAGCTTTCAGGGCTGGCCCCTTCCTTGTGGGAGAAGGATCCGGACGTTTCCAATTTCGGAAAATGGCTCTGCCGAGAACGGCCACGATTGGATATTCCGTCTCTGGGAAAGCACAGATCCCCAGGGCTGTTGTGCCTGTGACTAGGCTGCCAAGGGAAGGTGAAGACCAGCAATAGCTTTCAGGGCTGGCCCCTTCCTTGTGGGAGAAGGAGCCGGACGTTTGCCTTTTCGGAAATAAGCTCTGCCGAGAACGGGCACGAGGAGATGTTCCGTCTCTGGGAAAGCACTGATCCCCAGGGCTGTTGTGCCTGTGAATAGGTTGCCCAGGGAAGGTGAAGACCAGCAACAGCTTTCAGGGCTGGCACCTTCCTTGTGGGAGAAGGAGCCGGACGTTCGCCGTTTTGGAAAAATGGCTCTGCGAGAACGGCCACAATGAGATGTTCCGTCTCTGGGAAAGCACTGATCCCCAGGGCTGTTGTGCCTGTGACTAGGCTGCCCAGGGAAGGTGAAGACCAGCAACAGCTTTCAGGGCTGGCACCTTCCTTGTGGGAGAAGGAGCCGGACGTTCGCCGTTTTGGAAAAATGGCTCTGCGAGAACGGGCACGATGAGATGTTCCGTCTCTGGGAAAGCACTGGTCCCCAGGGCTGTTGTGCCTGTGACTAGGCTGCCCAGGGAAGGTGAAGACCAGCAACAGCTTACAGGGCTGGCCCCTTCCTTGTGGGAGAAGGAGCCGGACGTTTCCCTTTTCGGAAAAATGGCTCTGCCGAGAACGGGTACGATGAGATGTTCCGTCTGTGGGAAAGCACTGATCCCCAGGGCTGTTGTGCCTGTGAATAGGTTTCCAAGGGAAGGTGAAGACCAGCAACAGCTTTCAGGGCTGGCCCCTTCCTTGTGGGAGAAGGAGCCCGACGTTTCCCATTTCGGAAAATGGCTCTGCCGAGAATGGGTACGATGAGATGTTCCGTCTGTGGGAAAGCACTGATCCCCAGGGCTGTTGTGCCTGTGACTAGGCTGCCCAGGGAAGGTGAAGACCAGCAACAGCTTTCAGGGCTGGCCCCTTCCTTGTGGGAGAAGGAGCCGGACGTTTCCCTTTTCGGAAATAAGCTCTGCCGAGAACGGGCACGAGGAGATGTTCCGTCTCTGGGAAAGCACTGATCCCCAGGGCTGTTGTGCCTGTGACTAGGCTGCCCAGGGAAGGTGAAGACCAGCAACAGCTTTCAGGGCTGGCACCTTCCTTGTGGGAGAATGAGCCGGACGTTCGGCGTTTTGGAAAATGGCTCTGCCGAGAACGGCTACGACGAGATGTTCCGTCTCTGGGAAAGCACTGATCCCCAGGGCTGTTGTGCCTGTGACTAGGCTGCCCAGGGAAGGTGAAGACCAGCAACAGCTTACAGGGCTGGCCCCTTCCTTGTGGGAGAAGGATCCGGACGTTACCCATTTCGGAAAATGGCTCTGCCGAGAAAGGGTATGAAGAGATGTTCCGTCTCTGGGAAAGCACTGATCCCCAGGGCTGTTGTGCCTGTGACTAGGCTGCCCAGGGAAGGTGAAGACCAGCAACAGCTTTCAGGGCTGGCACCTTCCTTGTGGGAGAAGGAGCCCGACGTTTCCCTTTTCGGAAAACGGCTCTGCCGAGAACGGGTATGAAGAGATGTTCCCTCTCTGGGAAAGCACTGATCCCCAGGGCTGTTGTGCCTGTGACTAGGCTGCCCAGGGAAGGTGAAGACCAGCAACAGCTTTCAGGGCTGGCCCCTTCCTTGTGGGAGAAGGATCCGGATGTTTCCCATTTCGGAAAAATGGCTCTGCCGAGAACGGGTACGATGAGATGTTCCGTCTCTGGGAAAGCACAGATCCCCAGGGCTGTTGTGCCTGTGAATAGGCTGCCAAGGGAAGGTGAAGACCAGCAACAGCTTTCAGGGCTGGCCCCTTCCTTGTGGGAGAAGGATCCGGACGTTTCCAATTTCGGAAAATGGCTCTGCCGAGAACGGCCACAATTGGATATTCCGTCTCTGGGAAAGCACAGATCCCCAGGGCTGTTGTGCCTGTGACTAGGCTGCCAAGGGAAGGTGAAGACCAGCAATAGCTTTCAGGGCTGGCCCCTTCCTTGTGGGAGAAGGAGCCGGACGTTTGCCTTTTCGGAAATAAGCTCTGCCGAGAACGGGCACGAGGAGATGTTCCGTCTCTGGGAAAGCACTGATCCCCAGGGCTGTTGTGCCTGTGAATAGGTTGCCCAGGGAAGGTGAAGACCAGCAACAGCTTTCAGGGCTGGCCCCTTCCTTGTGGGAGAAGGAGCCGGACGTTTCCCATTTTGGAAAATGGCTCTGCCGAGAACGGTTACGATGAGATGTTCCGTCTCTGGGAAAGCACAGATCCCCAGGGCTGTTGTGCCTGTGACTAGGCTGCCAAGGGAAGGTGAAGACCAGCAACAGCTTTCAGGGCTGGCACCTTCCTTGTGGGAGAAGGAGCCGGACGTTTCCCATTTCGGAAAAATGGCTCTGCCGAGAATGGCTATGAAGAGATGTTCCGTCTCTGGGAAAGCACAGATCCCCAGGGCTGTTGTGCCTGTGACTAGGCTGCCAAGGGAAGGTGAAGACCAGCAACAGCTTTCAGGGCTGGCCCCTTCCTTGTGGGAGAAGGAGCCGGACGTTTCCCTTTTCGGAAATAAGCTCTGCCGAGAACGGGCACGAGGAGATGTTCCGTCTCTGGGAAAGCACTGATCCCCAGGGCTGTTGTGCCTGTGAATAGGTTTCCCAGGGAAGGTGAAGACCAGCAACAGCTTTCAGGGCTGGCACCTTCCTTGTGGGAGAAGGAGCCGGACGTTTCCCATTTTGGAAAATGGCTCTGCCGAGAACGGCTACGACGAGATGTTCCGCCTCTGGGAAAGCACTGATCCCCAGGGCTGTTGTGCCTGTGACTAGGCTGCCCAGGGAAGGTGAAGACCAGCAACAGCTTTCAGGGCTGGCCTGTGGAAGAATGGCTAAACGAAAGAGGACAGGTATACTTAAGCCTGAGCAATCCAGGCTTTAGCAGTAGTAACTTGACCTTGGCAGATAAGATTAGCTAGAAGGAAAACAACTAAAGAGGAATGCATGTCAGCGTTACAGCTTGCCTAAGGTGCGTGCACAAAGGAGAAGCACCAACCGTATTGTTGCCTAAGGTGCGTGCACAAAGGAGAAGCACCAACCGTAGTGTTGCCTAAGGCTCGTCGACAAAGGCCATTATCCAATCAAGTAGCAGCTTCTGCCGCGTGTGACTATATAAACCCTGTAGTGTTTGAATAAAGTAGAGAACGATCATACTCATATTGAGATCGCGTCGTTACTCTGGGTTCGGCTCCCACTCCGACATCTGGTAGCAGAGGACGGTTCGGCTCGACTAGGGAGTAGCGAGACCGACTTCTCCGAGTCTGCGGTAAGCAGCAAGAGGAGGGGAGTGGGAAACAACGGCTGAGGGTCGGCAGCCCTGCCCCCAGCAGGGTTTGCACGGTTGGTGTGAGGTCGCTACTCACCCCTCAGTGGCAGCGATGGAGCTGGAAGCGGCAGCTAAGTTACTCGCCGGGATCCTCTCTAAGAGAGGGATAGAAACCCCGGTGAAACAACTAGTCCGTCTGATCAAGCTGGGGCAAGCGTGGGGACATTTCTCAGACAGCCATATATTATTTTCGATTACGGAATGGCGGGACTTTGGGGAAACGATGTGGCAAAAGACTATAAAGGGCACGGACAAAGATGAAAAGGAGGTAAAGGCTGTTCGGGCGTTGTGGCATAGCGTGCTAGAGACTCTAAAAGAAATGAAAGCAGAGAGGGAGGTTGCCTGCGCGGCGGCACAGATGCTGGGGCCAGAGCGAAAGACAGACCCTCCGAAGCGATCAGGTTTCGGAGCAAGCCTTCGCGGGGTATTCCCGGGATTGCTCCCTGTGAGCGGGATCTCTGCCCCGGTTTGTAACAGCCCTCTGGAAGTTGCTCAGCTAGTGTCTCCGAGCCCGACACCGCTCCATGCGAATGCGGAAGTTACCGCCAGTGAGCCTCCGGTACATACTGAGCCAGTTGCGGAAGTACAACCGATGCAGCCTCCAGGGGAGGAGACTGCAACGCCCATTGGGAGTGGCAAAGAGTTAGGTGGAACCGTTTGCTGTCCTCCACCTCCTGCGCCTCCTCCCGAACCGCCCTCAGCTCCGCCTTTGTATCCACCCTTACCAACATCGACTGATATCTCCCCTGGCCCTGCGACGCCACCTTCTGAGAAGGAAGAGCAACATGTGAATGACGCTGTGACCAAAATGTTACAAACCGTTTTACAGCGCCTTGATAAATTGGAACTACAAACTGTTACCAAAGAGCAGGATAAACCTCCTTGCTTACAAAACATTATTACTCAACCACAACCCATCCGCTGGAGCGGAATTATTAAGAATGCGATTTTAGAAGGACAGCTTTCACTGCTGAACATGACGTTTCCAGTCGTACAGTTTCCAGAAGGGCAAAAAGCCACACTCAAAGTGTATGTCTTATCCCTACCATCAACCTTGGAGGCCTTAATCGGCAGGGATGTCTTAACTCAAATTGGAGCTGTGCTAACTACTCCGCCTTTTTAGCTGCGGTCACTGGCGCGCAGTCGCCCAACCCACCATTAGTGTGGAATACCAATGACCCTGTGTGGGTTGACCAGTGGCCTTTAACAGAGGAGCGACTGCAAGCAGCCAAACAGTTAGTCGCCGAACAATTAGCTGCAGAACATATCAAACCATCTGTCAGTCCATGGAACACTCCAATATTTGTAATCCCAAAGAAAAATGGAAAATGGCGATTATTACATGATCTGAGAAAAGTGAATGATCAAATGCAAACAATGGGTGCGTTGCAACCCGGAATGCCTTCCCCTAATATGTTACCTCAAGGCTGGCACATCTTAATAGTAGATCTGAAAGACTGTTTTTTTACTATTCCGCTACACCCGCAGGACACTCAACGATTCGCCTTTTCACTTCCATCAACAAATAAAGCTACTCCAGCAGAACGATATGAATGGGTTGTCTTACCACAAGGCATGAAGAACTCTCCCACGTTGTGTCAGCTTTATGTCGCTTGGGCACTTCAACCACTGCGCAATCAATGGCCGGAAACCATCATTTATCACTATATGGACGACATCCTCTGTTGTCAAGAAAAACCCTTCACTGATGCGTCACTAAAACAGCTAGTCACCACCCTATCGACAAAAGGTCTTGTCATTGCTCCAGAAAAAGTGCAACGTTCAGCCCCGTGGAAATATCTAGGATGGACTATCTCGGACTCAAAAATCCGCCCACAAAAGACTGAACTTTCTACTCAAATTCAAACTCTCCACGATATACAGACTATACTTGGAGACATTCAATGGGTTCGCAATTGTGTCGGTATTTCGAATTCCGATATTGCCCCACTGACGTGCCTTTTAAGGGGTTCCAACCCAGCAGATACCGTCTCGTTGAACACAGAGCAGACAAGAACACTGCGACAAATAGGAGAAAAACTGCAACAATCATGGTCCACACGGCGCCTGTTGGACTTGCCAATCTCTTTATTAATTTGTAATGGTAAAACCTCACCATACGCAGTCATTTGCCAATGGCAAAAGAAGAACGGGGAGAAATCTTCCTCTTCTGTAACCTCCAATGCCACTGGCAAATGCGAATTGCAAAATGATGGGTTTGGTGTATTGGAATGGGTGTTTTTGAGTGTACAGCCCAAAACCAGCATTGAAACGCGTACTCAAGCAATAGCCACACTGATACGTAAGGGACGCTCGCGAATAATTGAGATGAGCGGGCATGAACCAGAGGATATTAGCATCCCTACAAATGCTGCTGACATAGACTGGTGGCTCCGTACTTCCTTACCCATACAAAATGCTCTGCTCGGCTATGACGGAAAGATTCATTCCCAACAGCCGTCAGGGAAATTGTGGCAGGTTCTTTCGCGAAACCAGTGGTTAGAAAGGTCCAAAGTGTGTACTACACCTCTGACAGAAGGGGTCACAGTATACACCGATGCGGGTCGACGATCGCATAAAGCAACATGTGTGTGGAGACACGGAACTGAATGGCAACATCATATGATTGATGGCCACCCGAGAGATTCGTTACAGACCTTAGAACTCAGTGCAGTTACCTGGGCATTAAAAAACTGGCTTAGTACTCCTCTAAATGTGGTCACAGACTCCTTGTATGTTGCAGGAGTAGTACCACGTCTCGAGGATGCACTTTTGCGGGAAACATCGAATCACAGATCAAGGACCAGTGTGGGTACCGAGCAAGAGCATCAAACCAGCACTCGCACCCTCACGGTGATTAAAGAAGACGTGCATGCCCACAGTCATCAAAGATTGCACAGTTAATCCTGAAGGAGATCATTCCCGAGTTTTGTCTACGTCACGGGAAATATGCCAACAGACATGATGATTATTATTCTATTTTTATCCGTGGCTGAGGCCATTTGGCCTCCCCCCATCTTACCCAAAACTAACATCTGGCTTACGCTTGCTAACCAAACTAATCAATCGACATTATGCTTGGCTATGGCTAGCGCCAACAACCCATTTTCCACGTGTTTGATAGGAGTGCCGCTGGATGACCAAGCTTGGCCCTGCCCTATGAGCTCTCTAAGCTTTGAGCTTTGTTCAGGCAGGAGCAAGACTGACAATTGGGATGGCATTATTCCTCAATTATCTGGGTCATTAGTCGAGCCACAGGAATTAGAACTCCTTGGTTCACTAAAGATGGATTACTGCGTACTGTTTAATTACAGCAGCAATGCCACGAAAAAGGGGCAAGTTGTCAATGCGACCTTGCCGGTGTATCGCAATGCAAGTGAGTGGTGTAATTATACAAGCACTAACTTGTCTAGGTCCAGCAACGCCCCAATACAACTACCACCTGGGGTATTTTTAATATGTGGCGACCGAGCATGGCCTGGAGTGCCTTCTCGATTGCAAGGTGGACCATGTAGTTTGGGACGCCTGACAATATTCCTCCCAAACAACACCCAAATTTGGCAACATAGGAGGAACCATATCAGGACAAAACGTGAAATCCATGCCTTTGAATCTGATTGTGACTCGAACGTAGAATTCTGAAACCCCGGAGAAATTATAGCCGCCAGTGTCCTGGCGCCAGGAGTAGCTACGTCACAAGCATTAACCCAGATGAGACAAATGGGATGTTGGCTAGCTAAGCAAAGCAACTTAACCTCAATAGCATTAGATGGTTTGCTTACCGATGTAGATAGTATTAGACACGCTACACTACAAAATAGAGCTGCCATAGATTTTTTATTGCTAGCGCATGGTCATGGGTGTGAAGATCTGGATGGAATGTGTTGCATGAATCTGTCAGATCATTCAGAGTCGATTCATAAAGCCCTTCAAACCATGAAGGAACAAGTAGACAAGTTACAAGTTAGTGATGGCCTTGGATGGTTAAACAAATTACTTAGTGGATGGGGAATTACTGGCTGGTTACAAACCTTGGTCCTTGAAGGAGGTAGACTCTTGGTAATGATTCTGATTGTAATAATTGTCTTTAGCTGTATGTTTTCGTGTATTAAAACCCTCATAATGCGCATGGTCCATCAAACCTGGATTGCTCAAAAAGAAGAACGGGGAGTTGTGGAAGAATGGCTAAACGAAAGAGGACACGTATACTTAAGCCTGAGCAATCCAGGCTTTAGCAGTAGTAACTTGACCTTGGCAGATAAGATTAGCTAGAAGGAAAACAACTAAAGAGGAATGCATGTCAGCGTTACAGCTTGCCTAAGGTGCGTGCACAAAGGAGAAGCACCAACCGTATTGTTGCCTAAAGTGCGTGCACAAAGGAGAAGCACCAACCGTAGTGTTGCCTAAGGCTCGTGGACAAAGGCCATTATCCAATCAAGTAGCAGCTTCTGCCGCGTGTGACTATATAAACCCTGTAGTGTTTGAATAAAGTAGAGAACGATCATACTCATATTGAGATCGCGTCGTTACTCTGGGTTCGGCTCCCACTCCGACACTGGCCCCTTCCTTGTGGGAGAAGGATCCGGACGTTTCCCATTTCGGAAAAATGGCTCTTCCGAGAACGGCCACAATTGGATATTCCATCCCTGGGAAAGCACTGATCCCCAGGGCTGTTGTGCCTGTGACTAGGCTGCCCAGGGAAGGTGAAGACCAGCAACAGCTTTCAGGGCTGGCACCTTCCTTGTGGGAGAAGGAGCCGGACGTGTTCCATTTCGGAAAAATGGCTCTTACGAGAACGGCCACAATTGGATATTCCATCCCTGGGAAAGCACTGATCCCCAGGGCTGTTGTGCCTGTGACTAGGCTGCCCAGGGAAGGTGAAGACCAGCAACAGCTTTCAGGGCTGGCACCTTCCTTGTGGGAGAAGGAGCCGGACGTTCGCCGTTTTGGAAAAATGGCTCTGCGAGAACGGCCACAATGAGATGTTCTGTCTCTGGGAAAGCACTGATCCCCAGGGCTGTTGTGCCTGTGACTAGGCTGCCCAGGGAAGGTGAAGACCAGCAACAGCTTTCAGGGCTGGCCCCTTCCTTGTGGGAGAAGGAGCCCGACGTTTCCCTTTTCGGAAAACGGCTCTGCCGAGAACGGGTATGAAGAGATGTTCCGTCTCTGGGAAAGCACTGATCCCCAGGGCTGTTGTGCCTGTGACTAGGTTGCCCAGGGAAGGTGAAGACCAGCAACAGCTTTCAGGGCTGGCACCTTCCTAGTGGGAGAAGGAGCCGGACGTTTCCCATTTTGGAAAATGGCTCTGCCGAGAACGGCTACGACGAGATGTTCCGTCTCTGGGAAAGCACTGATCCCCAGGGCTGTTGTGCCTGTGACTAGGCTGCCCAGGGAAGGTGAAGACCAGCAACAGCTTTCAGGGCTGGCACCTTCCTTGTGGGAGAAGGAGCCGGACGTTCGCCGTTTTGGAAAAATGGCTCTGCGAGAACGGCCACAATGAGATGTTCCGTCTCTGGGAAAGCACTGATCCCCAGGGCTGTTGTGCCTGTGACTAGGCTGCCCAGGGAAGGTGAAGACCAGCAACAGCTTTCAGGGCTGGCACCTTCCTAGTGGGAGAAGGAGCCGGACGTTTCCCATTTCGGAAAACGGCTCTGCCGAGAACGGGTATGAAGAGATGTTCCGTCTCTGGGAAAGCACTGATCCCCAGGGCTGTTGTGCCTGTGACTAGGTTGCCCAGGGAAGGTGAAGACCAGCAACAGCTTTCAGGGCTGGCACCTTCCTTGTGGGAGAAGGATCTGGATGTTTCCCATTTTGGAAAATGGGTCTGCCGAGAACGGCTACGACGAGATGTTCTGTCTCTGGGAAAGCACTGATCCCCAGGGCTGTTGTGCCTGTGACTAGGCTGCCCAGGGAAGGTGAAGACCAGCAACAGCTTTCAGGGCTGGCCCCTTCCTTGTGGGAGAAGGATCCGGACTTTACCCATTTCGGAAAACGGCTCTGCCGAGAACGGGTATGAAGAGATGTTCCGTCTCTGGGAAAGCACTGATCCCCAGGGCTGTTGTGCCTGTGACTAGGCTGCCCAGGGAAGGTGAAGACCAGCAACAGCTTTCAGGGCTGGCACCTTCCTTGTGGGAGAAGGAGCCCGACGTTTCCCTTTTCGGAAAACGGCTCTGCCGAGAACGGCCACAATTGGATATTCCGTCTCTGGGAAAGCACAGATCCCCAGGGCTGTTGTGCCTGTGACTAGGCTGCCCAGGGAAGGTGAAGACCAGCAACAGCTTTCAGGGCTGGCCCCTTTCTTGTGGGAGAAGGATCCGGACGTTTCCCATTTTGGAAAATGGCTCTGCCGAGAACGGGTACGATGAGATGTTCCGTCTCTGGGAAAGCACAGATCCCCAGGGCTGTTGTGCCTGTGACTAGGCTGCCAAGGGAAGGTGAAGAACAGCAACAGCTTTCAGGGCTGGCACCTTCCTTGTGGGAGAAGGAGCCGGACGTTTCCCATTTCGGAAAAATGGCTCTGCCGAGAATGGCTCTGAAGAGATGTTCCTTCTCTGGGAAAGCACAGATCCCCAGGGCTGTTGTGCCTGTGACTAGGCTGCCAAGGGAAGGTGAAGACCAGCAACAGCTTTCAGGGCTGGCCCCTTCCTTGTGGGAGAAGGAGCCGGACGTTTCCCTTTTCGGAAATAAGCTCTGCCGAGAACGGGCACGAGGAGATGTTCCGTCTCTGGGAAAGCACTGATCCCCAGGGCTGTTGTGCCTGTGAATAGGTTGCCCAGGGAAGGTGAAGACCAGCAACAGCTTTCAGGGCTGGCACCTTCCTTGTGGGAGAAGGAGCGGGACGTTTCCCATTTTGGAAAATGGCTCTGCCGAGAACGGCTACGACGAGATGTTCCGTCTCTGGGAAAGCACTGATCCCCAGGGCTGTTGTGCCTGTGACTAGGCTGCCCAGGGAAGGTGAAGACCAGCAACAGCTTACAGGGCTGGCCCCTTCCTTGTGGGAGAAGGATCCGGACGTTTTCCATTTCGGAAAAATGGCTCTTCCGAGAACGGCCACAATTGGATATTCCATCCCTGGGAAAGCACTGATCCCCAGGGCTGTTGTGCCTGTGACTAGGCTGCCCAGGGAAGGTGAAGACCAGCAACAGCTTTCAGGGATTGCCCCTTCCTTGTGTTAGAAGAATCCGGACGTTTCCCATTTCGGAAAATGGCTCTGCCGAGAACGGCCACAATGAGATGTTCCGTCTCTGGGAAAGCACAGATCCCCAGGGCTGTTGTGCCTGTGAATAGGTTTCCAAGGGAAGGTGAAGACCAGCAACAGCTTTCAGGGCTGGCACCTTCCTTGTGGGAGAATGAGCCGGACATTCGCCGTTTTGGATAAATGGCTCTACGAGAACGGCCACAATGAGATGTTCCGTCTCTGGGAAAGCACTGGTCCCCAGGGCTGTTGTGCCTGTGACTAGGCTGCCCAGGGAAGGTGAAGACCAGCAACAGTTTTCAGGGCTGGCACCTTCCTTGTGGGAGAAGGAGCCGGACGTTCGCCGTTGTGAAAAAATGGCTCTGCGAGAACGGCCATAATGAGATGTTCCGTCTCTGGGAAAGCACTGGTCCCCAGGGCTGTTGTGCCTGTGACTAGGCTGCCCAGGGAAGGTGAAGACCAGCAACAGCTTTCAGGGCTGGCCCCTTCCTTGTGGGAGAAGGAGCCGGACGTTTCCCTTTTCGGAAAAGGGCTCTGCCGAGAACGGGTATGAAGAGATGTTCCGTCTCTGGGAAAGCACTGATCCCCAGGGCTGTTGTGCCTGTGAATAGGTTTCCAAGGGAAGGTGAAGACCAGCAACAGCTTTCAAGGCTGGCCCCTTCCTTGTGGGAGAAGGATCCGGACGTCTCCCATTTTGGAAAATGGCTCTGCCGAGAACGGGTACGATGAGATGTTCCGTCTCTGGGAAAGCACTGATCCCCAGGGCTGTTGTGCCTGTGACTAGGCTGCCCAGGGAAGGTGAAGACCAGCAACAGCTTTCAGGGCTGGCACCTTCCTTGTGGGAGAAGGAGCCGGACGTTTCACATTTCGGAAAATGGCTCTGCCGAGAACGGCCACAATGAGATGTTCCGTCTCTGGGAAAGCACCGGTCCCCAGGGCTGTTGTGCCTGTGAATAGGCTGCCAAGGGAAGGTGAAGACCAGCAACAGCTTTCAGGGCTGGCACCTTCCTTGTGGGAGAAGGAGCCGGACGTTCGCCGTTTTGGAAAAATGGCTCTGCGAGAACGGGCACGATGAGATGTTCCGTCTCTGGGAAAGCACTGGTCCCCAGGGCTGTTGTGCCTGTGACTAGGCTGCCCAGGGAAGGTGAAGACCAGCAACAGCTTTCAGGGCTGGCACCTTCCTTGTGGGAGAAGGAGCCGGACGTTTCCCTTTTCGGAAAACGGCTCTGCCGAGAACGGGTATGAAGAGATGTTCCGTCTCTGGGAAAGCACAGATCCCCAGGGCTGTTGTGCCTGTGAATAGGTTGCCCAGGGAAGGTGAAGACCAGCAACAGCTTTCAGGGCTGGCCCCTTCCTTGTGGGAGAAGGATCCGGACGTTTCCCATTTTGGAAAATGGCTCTGCCGAGAACGGGTACGATGAGATGTTCCGTCTCTGGGAAAGCACTGATCCCCAGGGCTGTTGTGCCTGTGACTAGGCTGCCAAGGGAAGGTGAAGACCAGCAACAGCTTACAGGGCTGGCACCTTCCTTGTGGGAGAAGGAGCCGAGCGTTTCCCATTTCGGAAAAATGGCTCTGCCGAGAACGGGTATGAAGAGATGTTCTGTCTCTGGGAAAGCACAGATCCCCAGGGCTGTTGTGCCTGTGACTAGGCTGCCCAGGGAAGGTAAAGACCAGCAACAGCTTTCAGGGCTGGCCCCTTCCTTGTGGGAGAAGGAGCCCGACGTTTCCCATTTTGGAAAATGGCTCTGCCGAGAATGGGTACGATGAGATGTTCCGTCTGTGGGAAAGCACTGATCCCCAGGGCTGTTGTGCCTGTGACTAGGCTGCCCAGGGAAGGTGAAGACCAGCAACAGCTTACAGGGCTGGCCCCTTCCTTGTGGGAGAAGGAGCCAGACGTTTCCCTTTTCGGAAATAAGCTGTGCCGAGAATGGGCACGAGCAGATGTTCCGTCTGTGGGAAAGCAGTGGTCCCCAGGGCTGTTTTGCCTGTGACTAGGCTGCCCAGGGAAGGTGAAGACCAGCAACAGCTTTCAGGGCTGGCACCTTCCTTGTGGGAGAATGAGCCGGACGTTCGCCGTTTTGGAAAAATGGCTCTGCGAGAATGGGCACGATGAGATGTTCCGTCTCTGGGAAAGCACTGGTCCCCAGGGCTGTTGTGCCTGTGACTAGGCTGCCCAGGGAAGGTGAAGACCAGCAACAGCTTTCAGGGCTGGCACCTTCCTTGTGGGAGAAGGAGCCGGACGTTTCCCTTTTCGGAAAAATGGCTCTGCCGAGAACGGGTACGATGAGATGTTCCGTCTCTGGGAAAGCACAGATCCCCAGGGCTGTTGTGCCTGTGAATAGGTTTCCAAGGGAAGGTGAAGACCAGCAACAGCTTTCAGGGCTGGCCCCTTCCTTGTGGGAGAAGGATCCGGACGTTTCCCATTTCGGAAAATGGCTCTGCCGAGAACGGCCACAATGAGATGTTCCATCTCTGGGAAAGCACTGATCCCCAGGGCTGTTGTGCCTGTGACTAGGCTGCCCAGGGAAGGTGAAGACCAGCAACAGCTTTCAGGGCTGGCACCTTCCTAGTGGGAGAAGGAGCCGGACGTTTCCCATTTCGGAAAAATGGCTCTGCCGAGAACGGGTATGAAGAGATGTTCCGTCTCTGGGAAAGCACTGATCCCCAGGGCTGTTGTGCCTGTGAATAGGTTTCCAAGGGAAGGTGAAGACCAGCAACAGCTTTCAGGGCTGGCCCCTTCCTTGTGGGAGAAGGATCCGGACGTTTCCCATTTTGGAAAATGGCTCTGCCGAGAACGGGTACGATGAGATGTTCCGTCTCTGGGAAAGCACAGATCCCCAGGGCTGTTGTGCCTGTGAATAGGCTGCCAAGGGAAGGTGAAGACCAGCAACAGCTTTCAGGGCTGGCCCCTTCCTTGTGGGAGAAGGATCCGGACGTTTCCCATTTCGGAAAAAAGGCTCTGCCGAGAACGGCTATGAAGAGATGTTCCGTCTCTGGGAAAGCACAGATCCCCAGGGCTGTTGTGCCTGTGACTAGGCTGCCAAGGGAAGGTGAAGACCAGCAATAGCTTTCAGGGCTGGCCCCTTCCTTGTGGGAGAAGGAGCCGGACGTTTGCCTTTTCGGAAATAAGCTCTGCCGAGAACGGGCACGAGGAGATGTTCCGTCTCTGGGAAAGCACTGATCCCCAGGGCTGTTGTGCCTGTGAATAGGTTGCCCAGGGAAGGTGAAGACCAGCAACAGCTTTCAGGGCTGGCACCTTCCTTGTGGGAGAAGGAGCCGGACGTTTCCCATTTTGGAAAATGGCTCTGCCGAGAACGGCTACGACGAGATGTTCCGTCTCTGGGAAAGCACTGATCCCCAGGGCTGTTGTGCCTGTGACTAGGCTGCCCAGGGAAGGTGAAGACCAGCAACAGCTTTCAGGGCTGGCCCCTTCCTTGTGGGAGAAGGATCCGGACGTTTTCCATTTCGGAAAAATGGCTCTTCCGAGAACGGCCACAATTGGATATTCCATCCCTGGGAAAGCACTGATCCCCAGGGCTGTTGTGCCTGTGACTAGGCTGCCCAGGGAAGGTGAAGACCAGCAACAGCTTTCAGGGCTGGCACCTTCCTTGTGGGAGAAGGAGCCGGACGTTCGCCGTTTTGGAAAAATGGCTCTGCGAGAACGGCCACAATGAGATGTTCCGTCTCTGGGAAAGCACTGATCCCCAGGGCTGTTGTGCCTGTGACTAGGCTGCCCAGGGAAGGTGAAGACCAGCAACAGCTTTCAGGGCTGGCACCTTCCTAGTGGGAGAAGCAGCCGGACGTTTCCCTTTTCGGAAAACGGCTCTGCCGAGAACGGGTATGAAGAGATGTTCCGTCTCTGGGAAAGCACTGATCCCCAGGGCTGTTGTGCCTGTGAATAGGTTTCCAAGGGAAGGTGAAGACCAGCAACAGCTTTCAGGGCTGGCACCTTCCTTGTGGGAGAAGGATCCGGACGTTTCCCATTTTGGAAAATGGCTCTGCCGAGAACGGCTACGACGAGATGTTCCGTCTCTGGGAAAGCACTGATCCCCAGGGCTGTTGTGCCTGTGACTAGGCTGCCAAGGGAAGGTGAAGACCAGCAACAGCTTTCAGGGCTGGCACCTTCCTTGTGGGAGAAGGAGCCGGACGTTTCCCTTTTCGGAAAACGGCTCTGCCGAGAACGGGTATGAAGAGATGTTCCGTCTCTGGGAAAGCACAGATCCCCAGGGCTGTTGTGCCTGTGAATAGGTTGCCCAGGGAAGGTGAAGACCAGCAACAGCTTTCAGGGCTGGCACCTTCCTTGTGGGAGAAGGAGCCGAGCGTTTCCCATTTCGGAAAAATGGCTCTGCCGAGAACGGGTATGAAGAGATGTTCTGTCTCTGGGAAAGCACAGATCCCCAGGGCTGTTGTGCCTGTGACTAGGCTGCCCAGGGAAGGTAAAGACCAGCAACAGCTTTCAGGGCTGGCCCCTTCCTTGTGGGAGAAGGAGCCCGACGTTTCCCATTTTGGAAAATGGCTCTGCCGAGAATGGGTACGATGAGATGTTCCGTCTGTGGGAAAGCACTGATCCCCAGGGCTGTTGTGCCTGTGACTAGGCTGCCCAGGGAAGGTGAAGACCAGCAACAGCTTACAGGGCTGGCCCCTTCCTTGTGGGAGAAGGAGCCAGACGTTTCCCTTTTCGGAAATAAGCTGTGCCGAGAATGGGCACGAGCAGATGTTCCGTCTGTGGGAAAGCAGTGGTCCCCAGGGCTGTTGTGCCTGTGACTAGGCTGCCCAGGGAAGGTGAAGACCAGCAACAGATTTCAGGGCTGGCACCTTCCTTGTGGGAGAAGGAGCCGGACGTTCGCCGTTTTGGAAAAATGGCTCTGCGAGAACGGGCACGATGAGATGTTCCGTCTCTGGGAAAGCACTGGTCCCCAGGGCTGTTGTGCCTGTGACTAGGCTGCCCAGGGAAGGTGAAGACCAGCAACAGCTTTCAGGGCTGGCACCTTCCTTGTGGGATAAGGAGCCGGACGTTTCCCTTTTCGGAAAAATGGCTCTGCCGAGAACGGGTACGATGAGATGTTCCGTCTCTGGGAAAGCACAGATCCCCAGGGCTGTTGTGCCTGTGAATAGGTTTCCAAGGGAAGGTGAAGACCAGCAACAGCTTTCAGGGCTGGCCCCTTCCTTGTGGGAGAAGGATCCGGACGTTTCCCATTTCGGAAAAATGGCTCTGCCGAGAACGGGTACAAAGAGATGTTCCGTCTCTGGGAAAGCACTGATCCCCAGGGCTGTTGTGCCTGTGAATAGGCTGCCAAGGGAAGGTGAAGACCAGCAACAGCTTTCAGGGCTGGCCCCTTCCTTGTGGGAGAAGGATCCGGACGTTTCCCATTTCGGAAAAAAGGCTCTGCCGAGAACGGCTATGAAGAGATGTTCCGTCTCTGGGAAAGCACAGATCCCCAGGGCTGTTGTGCCTGTGACTAGGCTGCCAAGGGAAGGTGAAGACCAGCAATAGCTTTCAGGGCTGGCCCCTTCCTTGTGGGAGAAGGAGCCGGACGTTTGCCTTTTCGGAAATAAGCTCTGCCGAGAACGGGCACGAGGAGATGTTCCGTCTCTGGGAAAGCACTGATCCCCAGGGCTGTTGTGCCTGTGAATAGGTTGCCCAGGGAAGGTGAAGACCAGCAACAGCTTTCAGGGCTGGCACCTTCCTTGTGGGAGAAGGAGCCGGACGTTTCCCATTTTGGAAAATGGCTCTGCCGAGAACGGCTACGACGAGATGTTCCGTCTCTGGGAAAGCACTGATCCCCAGGGCTGTTGTGCCTGTGACTAGGCTGCCCAGGGAAGGTGAAGACCAGCAACAGCTTTCAGGGCTGGCCCCTTCCTTGTGGGAGAAGGATCCGGACGTTTTCCATTTCGGAAAAATGGCTCTTCCGAGAACGGCCACAATTGGATATTCCATCCCTGGGAAAGCACTGATCCCCAGGGCTGTTGTGCCTGTGACTAGGCTGCCCAGGGAAGGTGAAGACCAGCAACAGCTTTCAGGGCTGGCACCTTCCTTGTGGGAGAAGGAGCCGGACGTTCGCCGTTTTGGAAAAATGGCTCTGCGAGAACGGCCACAATGAGATGTTCCGTCTCTGGGAAAGCACTGATCCCCAGGGCTGTTGTGCCTGTGACTAGGCTGCCCAGGGAAGGTGAAGACCAGCAACAGCTTTCAGGGCTGGCACCTTCCTAGTGGGAGAAGCAGCCGGACGTTTCCCTTTTCGGAAAACGGCTCTGCCGAGAACGGGTATGAAGAGATGTTCCGTCTCTGGGAAAGCACTGATCCCCAGGGCTGTTGTGCCTGTGAATAGGTTTCCAAGGGAAGGTGAAGACCAGCAACAGCTTTCAGGGCTGGCACCTTCCTTGTGGGAGAAGGATCCGGACGTTTCCCATTTTGGAAAATGGCTCTGCCGAGAACGGCTACGACGAGATGTTCCGTCTCTGGGAAAGCACTGATCCCCAGGGCTGTTGTGCCTGTGACTAGGCTGCCAAGGGAAGGTGAAGACCAGCAACAGCTTTCAGGGCTGGCACCTTCCTTGTGGGAGAAGGAGCCGGACGTTTCCCTTTTCGGAAAACGGCTCTGCCGAGAACGGGTATGAAGAGATGTTCCGTCTCTGGGAAAGCACAGATCCCCAGGGCTGTTGTGCCTGTGAATAGGTTGCCCAGGGAAGGTGAAGACCAGCAACAGCTTTCAGGGCTGGCACCTTCCTTGTGGGAGAAGGAGCCGAGCGTTTCCCATTTCGGAAAAATGGCTCTGCCGAGAACGGGTATGAAGAGATGTTCTGTCTCTGGGAAAGCACAGATCCCCAGGGCTGTTGTGCCTGTGACTAGGCTGCCCAGGGAAGGTAAAGACCAGCAACAGCTTTCAGGGCTGGCCCCTTCCTTGTGGGAGAAGGAGCCCGACGTTTCCCATTTTGGAAAATGGCTCTGCCGAGAATGGGTACGATGAGATGTTCCGTCTGTGGGAAAGCACTGATCCCCAGGGCTGTTGTGCCTGTGACTAGGCTGCCCAGGGAAGGTGAAGACCAGCAACAGCTTACAGGGCTGGCCCCTTCCTTGTGGGAGAAGGAGCCAGACGTTTCCCTTTTCGGAAATAAGCTGTGCCGAGAATGGGCACGAGCAGATGTTCCGTCTGTGGGAAAGCAGTGGTCCCCAGGGCTGTTGTGCCTGTGACTAGGCTGCCCAGGGAAGGTGAAGACCAGCAACAGATTTCAGGGCTGGCACCTTCCTTGTGGGAGAAGGAGCCGGACGTTCGCCGTTTTGGAAAAATGGCTCTGCGAGAACGGGCACGATGAGATGTTCCGTCTCTGGGAAAGCACTGGTCCCCAGGGCTGTTGTGCCTGTGACTAGGCTGCCCAGGGAAGGTGAAGACCAGCAACAGCTTTCAGGGCTGGCACCTTCCTTGTGGGAGAAGGAGCCGGACGTTTCCCTTTTCGGAAAAATGGCTCTGCCGAGAACGGGTACGATGAGATGTTCCGTCTCTGGGAAAGCACAGATCCCCAGGGCTGTTGTGCCTGTGAATAGGTTTCCAAGGGAAGGTGAAGACCAGCAACAGCTTTCAGGGCTGGCCCCTTCCTTGTGGGAGAAGGATCCGGACGTTTCCCATTTCGGAAAAATGGCTCTGCCGAGAACGGGTACAAAGAGATGTTCCGTCTCTGGGAAAGCACTGATCCCCAGGGCTGTTGTGCCTGTGACTAGGCTGCCAAGGGAAGGTGAAGACCAGCAATAGCTTTCAGGGCTGGCCCCTTCCTTGTGGGAGAAGGATCCGGACGTTTCCCATTTCGGAAAAATGGCTCTTCCGAGAATGGCCACAATTGGATATTCCATCCCTGGGAAAGCACTGATCCCCAGGGCTGTTGTGCCTGTGACTAGGCTGCCCAGGGAAGGTGAAGACCAGCAACAGCTTTCAGGGCTGGCCCCTTCCTTGTGGGAGAAGGAGCCGGACGTTCGCCGTTTTGGAAAAATGGCTCTGCGAGAACGGCCACAATGAGATGTTCCGTCTCTGGGAAAGCACTGATCCCCAGGGCTGTTGTGCCTGTGACTAGGCTGCCCAGGGAAGGTGAAGACCAGCAACAGCTTTCAGGGCTGGCACCTTCCTTGTGGGAGAAGGAGCCCGACGTTTCCCTTTTCGGAAAACGGCTCTGCCGAGAACGGGTATGAAGAGATGTTCCGTCTCTGGGAAAGCACTGATCCCCAGGGCTGTTGTGCCTGTGAATAGGTTTCCAAGGGAAGGTGAAGACCAGCAACAGCTTTCAGGGCTGGCACCTTCCTTGTGGGAGAAGGATCCGGACGTTTCCCATTTTGGAAAATGGCTCTGCCGAGAACGGGTAAGATGAGATGTTCCGTCTCTGGGAAAGCACTGATCCCCAGGGCTGTTGTGCCTGTGACTAGGCTGCCCAGGGAAGGTGAAGACCAGCAACAGCTTTCAGGGCTGGCCCCTTCCTTGTGGGAGAAGGATCCGGACTTTACCCATTTCGGAAAACGGCTCTGCCGAGAACGGGTATGAAGAGATGTTCCGTCTCTGGGAAAGCACTGATCCCCAGGGCTGTTGTGCCTGTGACTAGGCTGCCCAGGGAAGGTGAAGACCAGCAACAGCTTTCAGGGCTGGCCCCTTCCTTGTGGGAGAAGGAGCCCGACGTTTCCCTTTTCGGAAAACGGCTCTGCCGAGAACGGGTATGAAGAGATGTTCCGTCTCTGGGAAAGCACTGATCCCCAGGGCTGTTGTGCCTGTGAATAGGCTGCCCAGGGAAGGTGAAGACCAGCAACAGCTTTCAGGGCTGGCCCCTTCCTTGTGGGAGAAGGATCCGGATGTTTCCAATTTTGGAAAATGGCTCTGCCGAGAACGTCCACAATGAGATGTTCCGTCTCTGGGAAAGCACTGATCCCCAGGGCTGTTGTGCCTGTGACTAGGCTGCCAAGGGAAGGTGAAGACCAGCAACAGCTTTCAGGGCTGGCACCTTCCTTGTGGGAGAAGGAGCCGGACGTTTCCCATTTCGGAAAAATGGCTCTGCCGAGAACGGGTACGATGAGATGTTCCGTCTGTGGGAAAGCACTGATCCCCAGGGCTGTTGTGCCTGTGACTAGGCTGCCCAGGGAAGGTGAAGACCAGCAACAGCTTACAGGGCTGGCCCCTTCCTTGTGGGAGAAGGAGCCAGACGTTTCCCTTTTCGGAAATAAGCTGTGCCGAGAATGGGCACGAGCAGATGTTCCGTCTGTGGGAAAGCAGTGGTCCCCAGGGCTGTTGTGCCTGTGACTAGGCTGCCCAGGGAAGGTGAAGACCAGCAACAGCTTTCAGGGCTGGCCCCTTCCTTGTGGGAGAAGGAGCCGGACGTTCGCCGTTTTGGAAAAATGGCTCTGCGAGAACGGGCACGATGAGATGTTCCGTCTCTGGGAAAGCACTGGTCCCCAGGGCTGTTGTGCCTGTGACTAGGCTGCCCAGGGAAGGTGAAGACCAGCAACAGCTTTCAGGGCTGGCACCTTCCTTGTGGGAGAAGGAGCCGGACGTTTCCCTTTTCGGAAAAATGGCTCTGCCGAGAACGGGTACGATGAGATGTTCCGTCTCTGGGAAAGCACTGATCCCCAGGGCTGTTGTGCCTGTGAATAGGTTTCCAAGGGAAGGTGAAGACCAGCAACAGCTTTCAGGGCTGGCCCCTTCCTTGTGGGAGAAGGATCCGGACGTTTCCCATTTCGGAAAATGGCTCTGCCGAGAACGGCCACAATGAGATGTTCCATCTCTGGGAAAGCACTGATCCCCAGGGCTGTTGTGCCTGTGACTAGGCTGCCCAGGGAAGGTGAAGACCAGCAACAGCTTTCAGGGCTGGCACCTTCCTAGTGGGAGAAGGAGCCGGACGTTTCCCATTTCGGAAAAATGGCTCTGCCGAGAACGGGTATGAAGAGATGTTCCGTCTCTGGGAAAGCACTGATCCCCAGGGCTGTTGTGCCTGTGAATAGGTTTCCAAGGGAAGGTGAAGACCAGCAACAGCTTTCAGGGCTGGCCCCTTCCTTGTGGGAGAAGTATCCGGACGTTTCCCATTTTGGAAAATGGCTCTGCCGAGAACGGGTACGATGAGATGTTCCGTCTCTGGGAAAGCACAGATCCCCAGGGCTGTTGTGCCTGTGAATAGGCTGCCAAGGGAAGGTGAAGACCAGCAACAGCTTTCAGGGCTGGCCCCTTCCTTGTGGGAGAAGGATCCGGACGTTTCCCATTTCGGAAAAATGGCTCTGCCGAGAACGGCTATGAAGAGATGTTCCGTCTCTGGGAAAGCACAGATCCCCAGGGCTGTTGTGCCTGTGACTAGGCTGCCAAGGGAAGGTGAAGACCAGCAATAGCTTTCAGGGCTGGCCCCTTCCTTGTGGGAGAAGGATCCGGACGTTTCCCATTTCGGAAAAATGGCTCTTCCGAGAATGGCCACAATTGGATATTCCATCCCTGGGAAAGCACTGATCCCCAGGGCTGTTGTGCCTGTGACTAGGCTGCCCAGGGAAGGTGAAGACCAGCAACAGCTTTCAGGGCTGGCCCCTTCCTTGTGGGAGAAGGATCCGGACTTTACCCATTTCGGAAAACGGCTCTGCCGAGAACGGGTATGAAGAGATGTTCCGTCTCTGGGAAAGCACTGATCCCCAGGGCTGTTGTGCCTGTGACTAGGCTGCCCAGGGAAGGTGAAGACCAGCAACAGCTTTCAGGGCTGGCCCCTTCCTTGTGGGAGAAGGAGCCCGACGTTTCCCTTTTCGGAAAACGGCTCTGCCGAGAACGGGTATGAAGAGATGTTCCGTCTCTGGGAAAGCACTGATCCCCAGGGCTGTTGTGCCTGTGAATAGGCTGCCCAGGGAAGGTGAAGACCAGCAACAGCTTTCAGGGCTGGCCCCTTCCTTGTGGGAGAAGGATCCGGATGTTTCCCATTTTGGAAAATGGCTCTGCCGAGAACGTCCACAATGAGATGTTCCGTCTCTGGGAAAGCACTGATCCCCAGGGCTGTTGTGCCTGTGACTAGGCTGCCAAGGGAAGGTGAAGACCAGCAACAGCTTTCAGGGCTGGCACCTTCCTTGTGGGAGAAGGAGCCGGACGTTTCCCATTTCGGAAAAATGGCTCTGCCGAGAAGGGGTACGATGAGATGTTCCGTCTCTGGGAAAGCACTGATCCCCAGGGCTGTTGTGCCTGTGAATAGGTTTCCAAGGGAAGGTGAAGACCAGCAACAGCTTTCAGGGCTTGCCCCTTCCTTGTGGGAGAAGGATCCGGACGTTTCCCATTTCGGAAAATGGCTCTGCCGAGAACGGCCACAATTGGATATTCCGTCTCTGGGAAAGCACAGATCCCCAGGGCTGTTGTGCCTGTGACTAGGCTGCCCAGGGAAGGTGAAGACCAGCAACAGCTTTCAGGGCTGGCCCCTTCCTTGTGGGAGAAGGATCCGGACGTTTCCCATTTTGGAAAATGGCACTGCCGAGAACGGGTACGATGAGATGTTCCGTCTCTGGGAAAGCACAGATCCCCAGGGCTGTTGTGCCTGTGAATAGGTTTCCAAGGGAAGGTGAAGACCAGCAACAGCTTTCAGGGCTGGCACCTTCCTTGTGGGAGAAGGAGCCGGACGTTTCCCATTTCGGAAAAATGGCTCTGCCGAGAATGGCTATGAAGAGATGTTCCGTCTCTGGGAAAGCACAGATCCCCAGGGCTGTTGTGCCTGTGACTAGGCTGCCAAGGGAAGGTGAAGACCAGCAACAGCTTTCAGGGCTGGCCCCTTCCTTGTGGGAGAAGGAGCCGGACGTTTCCCTTTTCGGAAATAAGCTCTGCCGAGAACGGGCACGAGGAGATGTTCCGTCTCTGGGAAAGCACTGATCCCCAGGGCTGTTGTGCCTGTGAATAGGTTGCCCAGGGAAGGTGAAGACCAGCAACAGCTTTCAGGGCTGGCACCTTCCTTGTGGGAGAAGGATCCGGACGTTTCCCATTTTGGAAAATGGCTCTGCCGAGAACGGCTACGACGAGATGTTCCGCCTCTGAGAAAGCACTGATCCCCAGGGCTGTTGTGCCTGTGACTAGGCTGCCCAGGGAAGGTGAAGACCAGCAACAGCTTTCAGGGCTGGCCCCTTCCTTGTGGGATAAGGATCCGGACGTTTCCCATTTCGGATAAATGGCTCTTCCGAGAACGGCCACAATTGGATATTCCATCCCTGGGAAAGCACTGATCCCCAGGGCTGTTGTGCCTGTGACTAGGCTGCCCAGGGAAGGTGAAGACCAGCAACAGCTTTCAGGGCTGGCACCTTCCTTGTGGGAGAAGGAGCCGGACGTTTTCCATTTCGGAAAAATGGCTCTTCCGAGAACGGCCACAATTGGATATTCCATCCCTGGGAAAGCACTGATCCCCAGGGCTGTTGTGCCTGTGACTAGGCTGCCCAGGGAAGGTGAAGACCAGCAACAGCTTTCAGGGCTGGCACCTTCCTTGTGGGAGAAGGAGCCGGACGTTCGCCGTTTTGGAAAAATGGCTCTGCGAGAACGGCCACAATGAGATGTTCTGTCTCTGGGAAAGCACTGATCCCCAGGGCTGTTGTGCCTGTGACTAGGCTGCCCAGGGAAGGTGAAGACCAGCAACAGCTTTCAGGGCTGGCACCTTCCTTGTGGGAGAAGGAGCCCGACGTTTCCCTTTTCGGAAAACGGCTCTGCCGAGAACGGGTATGAAGAGATGTTCCGTCTCTGGGAAAGCACTGATCCCCAGGGCTGTTGTGCCTGTGACTAGGTTGCCCAGGGAAGGTGAAGACCAGCAACAGCTTTCAGGGCTGGCACCTTCCTTGTGGGAGAAGGAGCCGGATGTTTCTCATTTTGGAAAATGGCTCTGCCGAGAACGGGTATGAAGAGATGTTCCGTCTCTGGGAAAGCACTGATCCCCAGGGCTGTTGTGCCTGTGACTAGGCTGCCCAGGGAAAGTGAAGACCAGCAACAGCTTTCAGGGCTGGCACCTTCCTTGTGGGAGAAGGAGCCGGACGTTCGCCGTTTTGGAAAAATGGCTCTGCGAGAACGGCCACAATGAGATGTTCCGTCTCTGGGAAAGCACTGATCCCCAGGGCTGTTGTGCCTGTGACTAGGCTGCCCAGGGAAGGTGAAGACCAGCAACAGCTTTCAGGGCTGGCACCTTCCTTGTGGGAGAAGGATCTGGACGTTTCCCATTTTGGAAAATGGGTCTGCCGAGAACGGCTACGACGAGATGTTCTGTCTCTGGGAAAGCACTGATCCCCAGGGCTGTTGTGCCTGTGACTAGGCTGCCCAGGGAAGGTGAAGACCAGCAACAGCTTTCAGGGCTGGCCCCTTCCTTGTGGGAGAAGGATCCGGACTTTACCCATTTCGGAAAACGGCTCTGCCGAGAACGGGTATGAAGAGATGTTCCGTCTCTGGGAAAGCACTGATCCCCAGGGCTGTTGTGCCTGTGACTAGGCTGCCCAGGGAAGGTGAAGACCAGCAACAGCTTTCAGGGCTGGCACCTTCCTTGTGGGAGAAGGAGCCCGACGTTTCCCTTTTCGGAAAACGGCTCTGCCGAGAACGGGTATGAAGAGATGTTCCGTCTCTGGGAAAGCACTGATCCCCAGGGCTGTTGTGCCTGTGAATAGGCTGCCCAGGGAAGGTGAAGACCAGCAACAGCTTTCAGGGCTGGCCCCTTCCTTGTGGGAGAAGTATCCGGACGTTTCCCATTTTGGAAAATGGCTCTGCCGAGAACGGGTACGATGAGATGTTCCATCTCTGGGAAAGCACAGATCCCCAGGGCTGTTGTGCCTGTGACTAGGCTGCCAAGGGAAGGTGAAGACCAGCAACAGCTTTCAGGGCTGGCCCCTTCCTTGTGGGAGAAGGAGCCGGACGTTTCCAATTTCGGAAAAATGGCTCTGCCGAGAATGGCTATGAAGAGATGTTCCGTCTCTGGGAAAGCACAGATCCCCAGGGCTGTTGTGCCTGTGACTAGGCTGCCAAGGGAAGGTGAAGACCAGCAACAGCTTTCAGGGCTGGCCCCTTCCTTGTGGGAGAAGGAGCCGGACGTTTCCCTTTTCGGAAATAAGCTCTGCCGAGAACGGGCACGAGGAGATGTTCCGTCTCTGGGAAAGCACTGATCCCCAGGGCTGTTGTGCCTGTGAATAGGTTGCCCAGGGAAGGGGAAGACCAGCAACAGCTTTCAGGGCTGGCACCTTCCTTGTGGGAGAAGGAGCGGGACGTTTCCCATTTTGGAAAATGGCTCTGCCGAGAACGGCTACGACGAGATGTTCCGTCTCTGGGAAAGCACTGATCCCCAGGGCTGTTGTGCCTGTGACTAGGCTGCCCAGGGAAGGTGAAGACCAGCAACAGCTTTCAGGGCTGGCCCCTTCCTTGTGGGAGAAGGATCCGGACGTTTTCCATTTCGGAAAAATGGCTCTTCCGAGAACGGCCACAATTGGATATTCCATCCCTGGGAAAGCACTGATCCCCAGGGCTGTTGTGCCTGTGAATAGGCTGCCCAGGGAAGGTGAAGACCAGCAACAGCTTTCAGGGCTGGCCCCTTCCTTGTGGGAGAAGGATCCAGACGTTTCCCATTTCGGAAAAATGGCTCTTCCGAGAACGGCCACAATGAGATGTTCCGACTCTGGGAAAGCACTGGTCCCCAGGGCTGTTGTGCCTGTGAATAGGTTTCCAAGGGAAGGTGAAGACCAGCAACAGCTTTCAGGGCTTGCCCCTTTCTTGTGTTAGAAGAATCCGGACGTTTCCCATTTCGGAAAATGGCTCTGCCGAGAACGGCCACAATGAGATGTTCCGTCTCTGGGAAAGCACAGATCCCCAGGGCTGTTGTGCCTGTGAATAGGTTTCCAAGGGAAGGTGAAGACCAGCAACAGCTTTCAGGGCTGGCACCTTCCTTGTGGGAGAAGGAGCCGGACATTCGCCGTTTTGGATAAATGGCTCTGCGAGAACGGCCACAATGAGATGTTCCGTCTCTGGGAAAGCACTGGTCCCCAGGGCTGTTGTGCCTGTGACTAGGCTGCCCAGGGAAGGTGAAGACCAGCAACAGCTTTCAGGGCTGGCACCTTCCTTGTGGGAGAAGGAGCCGGACGTTCGCCGTTTTGGAAAAATGGCTCTGCGAGAACGGCCACAATGAGATGTTCCGTCTCTGGGAAAGCACTGGTCCCCAGGGCTGTTGTGCCTGTGACTAGGCTGCCCAGGGAAGGTGAAGACCAGCAACAGCTTTCAGGGCTGGCCCCTTCCTTGTGGGATAAGGAGCCGGACGTTTCCCTTTTCGGAAAAGGGCTCTGCCGAGAACGGGTATGAAGAGATGTTCCGTCTCTGGGAAGCACTGATCCCCAGGGCTGTTGTGCCTGTGAATAGGTTTCCAAGGGAAGGTGAAGACCAGCAACAGCTTTCAAGGCTGGCCCCTTCCTTGTGGGAGAAGGATCCGTACGTCTCCCATTTTGGAAAATGGCTCTGCCGAGAACGGGTACGATGAGATGTTCCGTCTCTGGGAAAGCACTGATCCCCAGGGCTGTTGTGCCTGTGACTAGGCTGCCCAGGGAAGGTGAAGACCAGCAACAGCTTTCAGGGCTGGCCCCTTCCTTGTGGGAGAAGGATCCGGACGTTTCACATTTCGGAAAATGGCTCTGCCGAGAACGGCCACAATGAGATGTTCCGTCTCTGGGAAAGCACCGGTCCCCAGGGCTGTTGTGCCTGTGAATAGGCTGCCAAGGGAAGGTGAAGACCAGCAACAGCTTTCAGGGCTGGCACCTTCCTTGTGGGAGAAGGAGCCGGACGTTCGCCGTTTTGGAAAAATGGCTCTGCGAAAACGGGCACGATGAGATGTTCCGTCTCTGGGAAAGCACTGGTCCCCAGGGCTGTTGTGCCTGTGACTAGGCTGCCCAGGGAAGGTGAAGACCAGCAACAGCTTTCAGGGCTGGCACCTTCCTTGTGGGAGAAGGAGCCGGACGTTTCCCTTTTCGGAAAACGGCTCTGCCGAGAACGGGTATGAAGAGATGTTCCGTCTCTGGGAAAGCACTGATCCCCAGGGCTGTTGTGCCTGTGACTAGGTTGCCCAGGGAAGGTGAAGACCAGCAACAGCTTTCAGGGCTGGCCCCTTCCTTGTGGGAGAAGGAGCCGGACGTTTCCCATTTTGGAAAATGGCTCTGCCGAGAACGGGTACGATGAGATGTTCCGTCTCTGGGAAAGCACTGATCCCCAGGGCTGTTGTGCCTGTGAATAGGCTGCCAAGGGAAGGTGAAGACCAGCAACAGCTTACAGGGCTGGCACCTTCCTTGTGGGAGAAGGAGCCGGACGTTTCCCATTTCGGAAAAATGGCTCTGCCGAGAACGGGTATGAAGAGATGTTCTGTCTCTGGGAAAGCACAGATCCCCAGGGCTGTTGTGCCTGTGACTAGGCTGCCCAGGGAAGGTGAAGACCAGCAACAGCTTTCAGGGCTGGCCCCTTCCTTGTGGGAGAAGGAGCCCGACGTTTCCCATTTTGGAAAATGGCTCTGCCGAGAATGGGTACGATGAGATGTTCCGTCTCTGGGAAAGCACTGATCCCCAGGGCTGTTGTGCCTGTGAATAGGCTGCCCAGGGAAGGTGAAGACCAGCAACAGCTTACAGGGCTGGACCCTTCCTTGTGGGAGAAGGAGCCAGACGTTTCCCTTTTCGGAAAACGGCTCTGCCGAGAATGGGCACGAGCAGATGTTCCGTCTGTGGGAAAGCAGTGGTCCCCAGGGCTGTTGTGCCTGTGACTAGGCTGCCCAGGGAAGGTGAAGACCAGCAACAGCTTTCAGGGCTGGCCCCTTCCTTGTGGGAGAAGGAGCCGGACGTTCGCCGTTTTGGAAAAATGGCTCTGCGAGAACGGGCACGATGAGATGTTCCGTCTCTGGGAAAGCACTGGCCCCCAGGGCTGTTGTGCCTGTGACTAGGCTGCCCAGGGAAGGTGAAGACCAGCAACAGCTTTCAGGGCTGGCACCTTCCTTGTGGGAGAAGGAGCCGGACGTTTCCCTTTTCGGAAAAATGGCTCTGCCGAGAACGGGTACGATGAGATGTTCCGTCTCTGGGAAAGCACAGATCCCCAGGGCTGTTGTGCCTGTGAATAGGTTTCCAAGGGAAGGTGAAGACCAGCAACAGCTTTCAGGGCTGGCCCCTTCCTTGTGGGAGAAGGATCCGGACGTTTCCCATTTCGGAAAATGGCTCTGCCGAGAATGGGTACGATGAGATGTTCCGTCTGTGGGAAAGCACTGATCCCCAGGGCTGTTGTGCCTGTGACTAGGCTGCCCAGGGAAGGTGAAGACCAGCAACAGCTTACAGGGCTGGCCCCTTCCTTGTGGGAGAAGGAGCCAGACGTTTCCCTTTTCGGAAATAAGCTCTGCCGAGAACGGGCACGAGGAGATGTTCCGTCTCTGGGAAAGCACTGATCCCCAGGGCTGTTGTGCCTGTGAATAGGTTGCCCAGGGAAGGTGAAGACCAGCAACAGCTTTCAGGGCTGGCACCTTCCTTGTGGGAGAAGGAGCCGGACGTTCACCGTTTTGGAAAAATGGCTCTGCGAGAACGGCCACAATGAGATGTTCCGTCTCTGGGAAAGCACTGGTCCCCAGGGCTGTTGTGCCTGTGAATAGGTTTCCAAGGGAAGGTGAAGACCAGCAACAGCTTTCAGGCCTTGCCCTTCCTTGTGGGAGAAGGATCCGGACGTTACACATTTCGGAAACTGGCTCTGCCGAGAACGGCCACAATGAGATGTTCCGTCTCTGGGAAAGCACAGATCCCCAGGGCTTTTGTGCCTGTGAATAGGTTTCCAAGGGAAGGTGAAGACCAGCAACAGCTTTCAGGGCTGGCACCTTCCTTGTGGGAGAAGGAGCCGGACGTTACCCATTTTGGAAAATGGCTCTGGCGAGAACGGCTACGACGAGATGTTCCGTCTCTGGGAAAGCACTGATCCCCAGGGCTGTTGTGCCTGTGACTAGGCTTTCAAGGGAAGGTGAAGACCAGCAACAGCTTACAGGGCTGGCCCCTTCCTTGTGGGAGAAGGAGCCGGACGTTTCCCTTTTCGGAAAAATGGCTCTGCCGAGAATGGGCACGAGCAGATGTTCCGTCTGTGGGAAAGCACTGATCCCCAGGGCTGTTGTGCCTGTGAATAGGTTGCCAAGGGAAGGTGAAGAACAGCAACAGCTTTCAGGGCTGGCACCTTCCTTGTGGGAGAAGGAGCTGGACGTTTCCCATTTTGGAAAATGGCTCTGCCGAGAACGTGTACGATGAGATGTTCCGTCTCTGGGAAAGCACTGATCCCCAGGGCTGTTGTGCCTGTGACTAGGCTGCCAAGGGAAGGTGAAGACCAGCAACAGCTTTCAGGGCTGGCCCCTTCCTTGTGGGAGAAGGATCCGGACGTTTCCCTTTTCGGAAAACGGCTCTGCCGAGATCGGGTATGAAGAGATGTTCCGTCTCTGGGAAAGCACTGGTCCCCAGGGCTGTTGTGCCTGTGAATAGGTTTCCAAGGGAAGGTGAAGACCAGCAACATCTTTCAGGCCTTGCCCTTCCTTGTGGGAGAAGGATCCGGACGTTTCCCATTTTGGAAAATGGCTCTGCCGAGAACGGGCACGAGGAGATGTTCCGTCTCTGGGAAAGCACAGATCCCCAGGGCTGTTGTGCTTGTGAATAGGTTTCCAAGGGAAGGTGAAGACCAGCAACAGCTTTCAGGGCTGGCACCTTCCTTGTGGGAGAATGAGCCGCACGTTCGCCGTTTTGGAAAAATGGCTCTGCGAGAACGGCCACAATGAGATGTTCCGTCTCTGGGAAAGCACTGATCCCCAGGGCTGTTGTGCCTGTGACTAGGCTGCCCAGGGAAGGTGAAGACCAGCAACAGCTTTCAGGGCTGGCCCCTTCCTTGTGGGAGAAGGATCCGGACGTTACCCATTTCGGAAAACGGCTCTGCCGAGAACGGGTATGAAGAGATGTTCCGTCTCTGGGAAAGCACTGATCCCCAGGGCTGTTGTGCCTGTGACTAGGCTGCCCAGGGAAGGTGAAGACCAGCAACAGCTTTCAGGGCTGGCACCTTCCTTGTGGGAGAAGGAGCCCGACGTTTCCCTTTTCGGAAAACGGCTCTGCCGAGAACGGGTATGAAGAGATGTTCCGTCTCTGGGAAAGCACAGATCCCCATGGCTGTTGTGCCTGTGAATAGGTTTCCAAGGGAAGGTGAAGACCAGCAACAGCTTTCAGGGCTGGCCCCTTCCTTGTGGGATAAGGATCCGGATGTTTCCCATTTTGGAAAATGGCTCTGCCGAGAACGGGTACGATGAGATGTTCCGTCTCTGGGAAAGCACTGATCCCCAGGGCTGTTGTGCCTGTGACTAGGCTGCCCAGGGAAGGTGAAGACCAGCAACAGCTTTCAGGGCTGGCCCCTTCCTTGTGGGAGAAAGATACGGACATTTCCCATTTCGGAAAAATGGCTCTGCCGAGAACGGGTACGATGAGATGTTCCGTCTGTGGGAAAGCACTGATCCCCAGGGCTGTTGTGCCTGTGAATAGGTTGCCCAGGGAAGGTGAAGACCAGCAACAGCTTTCAGGGCTTGCCCCTTCCTTGTGGGAGAAGGATCCGGATGTTTCCCATTTTCGAAAATGGCTCTGCCGAGAAGTGCCACGATTGCATATTCCGTCTCTGGGAAAGCACAGATCCCCAGGGCTGTTGTGCCTGTGAATAGGTTGCCCAGGGAAGGTGAAGACCAGCAACAGCTTTCAGGGCTGGCCCCTTCCTTGTGGGAGAAGGATCCAGACGTTCCCCTTTTCGGAAAACGGCTCTGCCGAGAACGGGTACGATGAGATGTTCCGTCTCTGGGAAAGCACTGATCCCCAGGGCTGTTGTGCCTGTGACTAGGCTGCCAAGGGAAGGTGAAGACCAGCAACAGCTTTCAGGCCTTGCCCTTCCTTGTGGGAGAAGGATCCGGACGTTTCCCATTTCGGAAAATGGCTCTGCCGAGAACGGGCACGAGGACATGTTCCGTCTCTGGGAAAGCACTGATCCCCAGGGCTGTTGTGCCTGTGACTAGGCTGCCCAGGGAAGGTGAAGACCAGCAACAGCTTACAGGGCTGGCCCCTTCCTTGTGGGAGAAGGATCCGGACGTTACCCATTTCGGAAAACGGCTCTGCCGAGAACGGGTATGAAGAGATGTTCCGTCTCTGGGAAAGCACTGATCCCCAGGGCTGTTGTGCCTGTGACTAGGCTGCCCAGGGAAGGTGAAGACCAGCAACAGCTTTCAGGGCTGGCCCCTTCCTTGTGGGAGAAGGATCCGGACGTTACCCATTTCGGAAAACGGCTCTGCCGAGAACGGGTATGAAGAGATGTTCCGTCTCTGGGAAAGCACTGATCCCCAGGGCTGTTGTGCCTGTGACTAGGCTGCCCAGGGAAGGTGAAGACCAGCAACAGCTTACAGGGCTGGCCCCTTCCTTGTGGGAGAAGGATCCGGACGTTACCCATTTCGGAAAACGGCTCTGCCGAGAACGGGTACGATGAGATGTTCCGTCTCTGGGAAAGCACTGGTCCCCAGGGCTGTTGTGCCTGTGAATAGGTTTCCAAGGGAAGGTGAAGACCAGCAACAGCTTTCAGGCCTTGCCGTTCCTTGTGGGAGAAGGATCCGGACGTTACCCATTTCGGAAAATGGCTCTGCCGAGAACGGCCACAATGAGATGTTCCGTCTCTGGGAAAGCACAGATCCCCAGGGCTTTTGTGCCTGTGAATAGGTTTCCAAGGGAAGGTGAAGACCAGCAACAGCTTTCAGGGCTGGCCCCTTCCTTGTGGGAGAATGAGCCGCACGTTCGCCGTTTTGGAAAAATGGCTCTGCGAGAACGGCCACAATGAGATGTTCCGTCTCTGGGAAAGCACTGGTCCCCAGGGCTGTTGTGCCTGTGACTAGGCTGCCCAGGGAAGGTGAAGACCAGCAACAGCTTTCAGGGCTGGCACCTTCCTTGTGGGAGAAGGAGCCCGACGTTTCCCTTTTCGGAAAATGGCTCTGCCGAGAACGGGTATGAAGAGATGTTCCGTCTCTGGGAAAGCACTGATCCCCAGGGCTGTTGTGCCTGTGAATAGGTTTCCAAGGGAAGGTGAAGACCAGCAACAGCTTTCAAGGCTGGCCCCTTCCTTGTGGGAGAAGGATCCGGACGTTTCCCATTTTGGAAAATGGCTCTGCCGAGAACGTGTACGATGAGATGTTCCGTCTCTGGGAAAGCACTGATCCCCAGGGCTGTTGTGCCTGTGAATAGGCTGCCCAGGGAAGGTGAAGACCAGCAACAGCTTTCAGGGCTGGCACCTTCCTTGTGGGAGAATGAGCCGGACGTTCGCCGTTGTGGAAAAATGGCTCTGCGAGAACGGCCACAATGAGATGTTCCGTCTCTGGGAAAGCACTGATCCCCAGGGCTGTTGTGCCTGTGACTAGGCTGCCCAGGGAAGGTGAAGACCAGCAACAGCTTTCAGGGCTGGCCCCTTCCTTGTGGGAGAAGGATCCGGACGTTTCCCTTTTCAGAAAAATGGCTCTGCCGAGAACGGGTACGATGAGATGTTCCGTCTCTGGGAAAGCACAGATCCCCATGGCTGTTGTGCCTGTGAATAGGTTTCCAAGGGAAGGTGAAGACCAGCAACAGCTTTCAGGGCTGGCCCCTTCCTTGTGGGAGAAGGATCCGGACGTTTCCCATTTCGGAAAATGGCTCTGCCGAGAATGGGTACGATGAGATGTTCCGTCTGTGGGAAAGCACTGATCCCCAGGGCTGTTGTGCCTGTGACTAGGCTGCCCAGGGAAGGTGAAGACCAGCAACAGCTTACAGGGCTGGCCCCTTCCTTGTGGGAGAAGGAGCCGGACGTTTCCCTTTTCGGAAATAAGCTCTGCCGAGAACGGGCACGAGGAGATGTTCCGTCTCTGGGAAAGCACTGATCCCCAGGGCTGTTGTGCCTGTGAATAGGTTGCCCAGGGAAGGTGAAGACCAGCAACAGCTTTCAGGGCTGGCACCTTCCTTGTGGGAGAAGGAGCCGGACGTTTCCCATTTTGGAAAATGGCTCTGCCGAGAACGGCTACGACGAGATGTTCCGTCTCTGGGAAAGCACTGATCCCCAGGGCTGTTGTGCCTGTGACTAGGCTGCCCAGGGAAGGTGAAGACCAGCAACAGCTTTCAGGGCTGGCCCCTTCCTTGTGGGAGAAGGATCCGGACGTTTCCCATTTCGGAAAAATGGCTCTTCCGAGAACGGCCACATTTGGATATTCCATCCCTGGGAAAGCACTGATCCCCAGGGCTGTTGTGCCTGTGACTAGGCTGCCCAGGGAAGGTGAAGACCAGCAACAGCTTTCAGGGCTGGCACCTTCCTTGTGGGAGAAGGAGCCGGACGTTCGCCGTTTTGGAAAAATGGCTCTGCGAGAACGGCCACAATGAGATGTTCCGTCTCTGGGAAAGCACTGATCCCCAGGGCTGTTGTGCCTGTGACTAGGCTGCCCAGGGAAGGTGAAGACCAGCAACAGCTTTCAGGGCTGGCACCTTCCTTGTGGGAGAAGGATCCGGACGTTTCCCATTTTGGAAAATGGCTCTGCCGAGAACGGCTACGACGAGATGTTCCGTCTCTGGGAAAGCACTGATCCCCAGGGCTGTTGTGCCTGTGACTAGGCTGCCCAGGGAAGGTGAAGACCAGCAACAGCTTACAGGGCTGGCCCCTTCCTTGTGGGAGAAGGATCCGGACGTTACCCATTTCGGAAAACGGCTCTGCCGAGAACGGGTATGAAGAGATGTTCCGTCTCTGGGAAAGCACTGATCCCCAGGGCTGTTGTGCCTGTGACTAGGCTGCCCAGGGAAGGTGAAGACCAGCAACAGCTTTCAGGGCTGGCACCTTCCTTGTGGGAGAAGGAGCCCGACGTTTCCCTTTTCGGAAAACGGCTCTGCCGAGAACGGGTATGAAGAGATGTTCCGTCTCTGGGAAAGCACTGATCCCCAGGGCTGTTGTGCCTGTGAATAGGTTTCCAAGGGAAGGTGAAGACCAGCAACAGCTTTCAGGGCTTGTCCCTTCCTTGTGGGAGAAGGATCCGGACGTTTCCAATTTCGGAAAATGGCTCTGCCGAGAACGGCCACAATTGGATATTCCGTCTCTGGGAAAGCACAGATCCCCAGGGCTGTTGTGCCTGTGAATAGGTTGCCCAGGGAAGGTGAAGACCAGCAACAGCTTTCAGGGCTGGCCCCTTCCTTGTGGGAGAAGGAGCCGGACGTTCGCCGTTTTGGAAAAATGGCTCTGCGAGAACGGCCACAATGAGATGTTCCGTCTCTGGGAAAGCACTGGTCCCCAGGGCTGTTGTGCCTGTGACTAGGCTGCCCAGGGAAGGTGAAGACCAGCAACAGCTTTCAGGGCTGGCACCTTCCTAGTGGGAGAAGGATCCGGACGTTTCCCATTTTGGAAAATGGCTCTGCCGAGAACGGGTACGATGAGATGTTCCGTCTCTGGGAAAGCACTGATCCCCAGGGCTGTTGTGCCTGTGACTAGGCTGCCCAGGGAAGGTGAAGACCAGCAACAGCTTACAGGGCTGGCACCTTCCTTGTGGGAGAAGGAGCCCGACGTTTCCCTTTTCGGAAATAAGCTGTGCCGAGAATAGGCACGAGCAGATGTTCCGTCTCTGGGAAAGCACTGATCCCCAGGGCTGTTGTGCCTGTGAATAGGTTGCCCAGGGAAGGTGAAGACCAGCAACACCTTTCAGGGCTGGCACCTTCCTTGTGGGAGAAGGAGCCGGACGTTACCCATTTCGGAAAAATGGCTCTGCCGAGAACGGCTACGACGAGATGTTCCGTCTCTGGGAAAGCACTGATCCCCAGGGCTGTTGTGCCTGTGACTAGGCTTTCAAGGGAAGGTGAAGACCAGCAACAGCTTACAGGGCTGGCCCCTTCCTTGTGGGAGAAGGAGCCGGACGTTTCCCTTTTCGGAAAAATGGCTCTGCCGAGAATGGGCACGAGCAGATGTTCCGTCTGTGGGAAAGCACTGATCCCCAGGGCTGTTGTGCCTGTGAATAGGTTGCCAAGGGAAGGTGAAGAACAGCAACAGCTTTCAGGGCTGGCACCTTCCTTGTGGGAGAAGGAGCTGGACGTTTCCCATTTTGGAAAATGGCTCTGCCGAGAACGGGTACGATGAGATGTTCCGTCTCTGGGAAAGCACTGATCCCCAGGGCTGTTGTGCCTGTGACTAGGCTGCCAAGGGAAGGTGAAGACCAGCAACAGCTTTCAGGGCTGGCCCCTTCCTTGTGGGAGAAGGATCCGGACGTTTCCCATTTCGGAAAAATGGCTCTTCCGAGAACGGCCACAATGAGATGTTCCGTCTCTGGGAAAGCACTGGTCCCCAGGGCTGTTGTGCCTGTGAATAGGTTTCCAAGGGAAGGTGAAGACCAGCAACATCTTTCAGGCCTTGCCCTTCCTTGTGGGAGAAGGATCCGGACGTTTCCCATTTCGGAAAATGGCTCTGCCGAGAACGGGCACGAGGAGATGTTCCGTCTCTGGGAAAGCACAGATCCCCAGGGCTGTTGTGCCTGTGAATAGGTTTCCAAGGGAAGGTGAAGACCAGCAACAGCTTTCAGGGCTGGCACCTTCCTTGTGGGAGAATGAGCCGCACGTTCGCCGTTTTGGAAAAATGGCTCTGCGAGAACGGCCACAATGAGATGTTCCGTCTCTGGGAAAGCACTGATCCCCAGGGCTGTTGTGCCTGTGACTAGGCTGCCCAGGGAAGGTGAAGACCAGCAACAGCTTTCAGGGCTGGCCCCTTCCTTGTGGGAGAAGGATCCGGACGTTACCCATTTCGGAAAACGGCTCTGCCGAGAACGGGTATGAAGAGATGTTCCGTCTCTGGGAAAGCACTGATCCCCAGGGCTGTTGTGCCTGTGACTAGGCTGCCCAGGGAAGGTGAAGACCAGCAACAGCTTTCAGGGCTGGCACCTTCCTTGTGGGAGAAGGAGCCCGACGTTTCCCTTTTCGGAAAACGGCTCTGCCGAGAACGGGTATGAAGAGATGTTCCGTCTCTGGGAAAGCACTGATCCCCAGGGCTGTTGTGCCTGTGACTAGGTTTCCAAGGGAAGGTGAAGACCAGCAACAGCTTTCAGGGCTGGCCCCTTCCTTGTGGGATAAGGATCCGGATGTTTCCCATTTTGGAAAATGGCTCTGCCGAGAACGGGTACGATGAGATGTTCCGTCTGTGGGAAAGCACTGATCCCCAGGGCTGTTGTGCCTGTGACTAGGCTGCCCAGGGAAGGTGAAGACCAGCAACAGCTTACAGGGCTGTCACCTTCCTTGTGGGAGAAGGATCCGGACGTTTCCCTTTTCGGAAATAAGCTGTGCCGAGAATGGGCACGAGCAGATGTTCCGTCTGTGGGAAGGCACTGATCCCCAGGGCTGTTGTGCCTGTGAATAGGTTGCCCAGGGAAGGTGAAGACCAGCAACAGCTTTCAGGGCTGGCACCTTCCTTGTGGGAGAAGGAGCCGGACGTTTCCCATTTCGGAAAAATGGCTCTGCCGAGAACGGCTACGATGAGATGTTCCGTCTCTGGGAAAGCACTGATCCCCAGGGCTGTTGTGCCTGTGACTAGGCTGCCCAGGGAAGGTGAAGACCAGCAACAGCTTTCAGGGCTGGCACCTTCCTTGTGGGAGAAGGAGCCGGACGTTTCCCTTTTCGGAAAAATGGATCTGCCGAGAATGGGCACGAGCAGATGTTCCGTCTGTGGGAAAGCACTGATGCCGAGGGTTGTTGTGCCTGTGAATAAGTTGCCCAGGGAAGGTAAAGACCAGCAACAGCTTTCAGGGCTGGCACCTTCCTTGTGGGAGAACGAGCGGGACGTTTCCCATTTCGGAAAAATGGCTCTGCCGAGAACGGCCACAATGAGATGTTCCGTCTCTGGGAAAGCACTGATCCCCAGGGCTGTTGTGCCTGTGACTAGGCTGCCCAGGGAAGGTGAAGACCAGCAACAGCTTACAGGGCTGGCCCCTTCCTTGTGGGAGAAGGAGCCGGACGTTTCCCTTTTCGGAAAAATGGCTCTGCCGAGAATGGGCACGAGCAGATGTTCCGTCTGTGGGAAAGCACTGATCCCCAGGGCTGTTGTGCCTGTGAATAGGTTGCCAAGGGAAGGTGAAGAACAGCAACAGCTTTCAGGGCTGGCACCTTCCTTGTGGGAGAAGGAGCTGGACGTTTCCCATTTTGGAAAATGGCTCTGCCGAGAACGGCTACGATGAGATGTTCCGTCTCTGGGAAAGCACTGGTCCCCAGGGCTGTTGTGCCTGTGAATAGGTTTCCAAGGGAAGGTGAAGACCAGCAACATCTTTCAGGCCTTGCCCTTCCTTGTGGGAGAAGGATCCGGACGTTTCCCATTTCGGAAAATGGCTCTGCCGAGAACGGGCACGAGGAGATGTTCCGTCTCTGGGAAAGCACAGATTCCCAGGGCTGTTGTGCCTGTGAATAGGTTTCCAAGGGAAGGTGAAGACCAGCAACAGCTTTCAGGGCTGGCACCTTCCTTGTGGGAGAATGAGCCGCACGTTCGCCGTTTTGGAAAAATGGCTCTGCGAGAACGGCCACAATGAGATGTTCCGTCTCTGGGAAAGCACTGATCCCCAGGGCTGTTGTGCCTGTGACTAGGCTGCCCAGGGAAGGTGAAGACCAGCAACAGCTTACAGGGCTGGCACCTTCCTTGTGGGAGAAGGATCCGGACGTTACCCATTTCGGAAAACGGCTCTGCCGAGAACGGGTATGAAGAGATGTTCCGTCTCTGGGAAAGCACTGATCCCCAGGGCTGTTGTGCCTGTGAATAGGTTTCCAAGGGAAGGTGAAGACCAGCAACAGCTTTCAGGGCTGGCCCCTTCCTTGTGGGATAAGGATCCGGATGTTTCCCATTTTGGAAAATGGCTCTGCCGAGAACGGGTACGATGAGATGTTCCGTCTCTGGGAAAGCACTGATCCCCAGGGCTGTTGTGCCTGTGACTAGGCTGCCCAGGGAAGGTGAAGACCAGCAACAGCTTACAGGGCTGGCACCTTCCTTGTGGGAGAAGGAGCCGGACGTTTCCCTTTTCGGAAATAAGCTGTGCCGAGAATGGGCACGAGCAGATGTTCCGTCTGTGGGAAGGCACTGATCCCCAGGGCTGTTGTGCCTGTGAATAGGTTGCCCAGGGAAGGTGAAGACCAGCAACAGCTTTCAGGGCTGGCACCTTCCTTGTGGGAGAAGGAGCCGGACGTTTCCCATTTCGGAAAAATGGCTCTGCCGAGAACGGCTACGATGAGATGTTCCGTCTGTGGGAAAGCACTGATCCCCAGTGCTGTTGTGCCTGTGAATAGGTTTCCAAGGGAAGGTGAAGACCAGCAACAGCTTTCAGGGCTGGCCCCTTCCTTGTGGGAGAAGGATCCGGACTTTTCCTATTTTGGAAAATGGCTCTGCCGAGAACGGCTACGACGAGATGTTCCGTCTCTGGGAAAGCACTGATCCCCAGGGCTGTTGTGCCTGTGACTAGGCTGCCAAGGGAAGGTGAAGACCAGCAACAGCTTTCAGGCCTTGCCCTTCCTTGTGGGAGAAGGATCCGGACGTTTCCCATTTCGGAAAATGGCTCTGCCGAGAACGGCCACAATGAGATGTTCCGTCTCTGGGAAAGCACAGATCCCCAGGGCTGTTGTGCCTGTGAATAGGTTTCCAAGGGAAGGTGAAGACCAGCAACAGCTTTCAGGGCTGGCACCTTCCTTGTGGGAGAAGGATCCGGACGTTTCCCATTTTGGAAAATGGCTCTGCCGAGAACGGGCACGAGGAGATGTTCCGTCTCTGGGAAAGCACTGATCCCCAGGGCTGTTGTGCCTGTGACTAGGCTGCCCAGGGAAGGTGAAGACCAGCAACAGCTTACAGGGCTGGCCCCTTCCTTGTGGGAGAAGGATCCAGACGTTACCCATTTCGGAAAACGGCTCTGCCGAGAACGGGTATGAAGAGATGTTCCGTCTCTGGGAAAGCACTGATCCCCAGGGCTGTTGTGCCTGTGACTAGGCTGCCCAGGGAAGGTGAAGACCAGCAACAGCTTTCAGGGCTGGCACCTTCCTAGTGGGAGAAGGATCCGGACGTTACCCATTTCGGAAAACGGCTCTGCCGAGAACGGGTATGAAGAGATGTTCCGTCTCTGGGAAAGCACTGATCCCCAGGGCTGTTGTGCCTGTGACTAGGCTGCCCAGGGAAGGTGAAGACCAGCAACAGCTTTCAGGGCTGGCACCTTCCTAGTGGGAGAAGGAGCCGGACGTTTCCCTTTTCGGAAAAATGGCTCTGCCTAGAACGGCCACAATGAGATGTTCCGTCTCTGGGAAAGCACTGATCCCCAGGGCTGTTGTGCCTGTGAATAGGTTTTCAAGGGAAGGTGAAGAGCAGCAACAGCTTTCAGGGCTGGCACCTTCCTTGTGGGAGAAGGAGCCGGACGTTTCCCATTTCGGAAAATGGCTCTGCCGAGAACCGCTACGATGAGATGTTCCGTCTCTGGGAAAGCACTGATCCCCAGGGCTGTTGTGCCTGTGACTAGGCTGCCCAGGGAAGGTGAAGACCAGCAACAGCTTTCAGGGCTGGCACCTTCCTTGTGGGAGAAGGAGCCGGACGTTTCCCATTTCGGAAAAATGTCTCTTCCTAGAACGGCCACAATGAGATGTTCCGTCTCTGGGAAAGCACTGGTCCCCAGGGCTGTTGTGCCTGTGAATAGGTTTCCAAGGGAAGGTGAAGACCAGCAACAGCTTTCAGGCCTTGCCCTTCCTTGTGGGAGAAGGATCCGGACGTTTCCCATTTCGGAAAATGGCTCTGCCGAGAACGGCCACAATGAGATGTTCCGTCTCTGGGAAAGCACAGATCCCCAGGGCTGTTGTGCCTGTGACTAGGCTGCCCAGGGAAGGTGAAGACCAGCAACAGCTTTCAGGGCTGGCACCTTCCTTGTGGGAGAATGAGCCGCACGTTCGCCGTTTTGGAAAAATGGCTCTGCGAGAACGGCCACAATGAGATGTTCCGTCTCTGGGAAAGCACTGGTCCCCAGGGCTGTTGTGCCTGTGACTAGGCTGCCCAGGGAAGGTGAAGACCAGCAACAGCTTTCAGGGCTGGCACCTTCCTAGTGGGAGAAGGAGCCGGACGTTTCCCTTTTCGGAAAAATGGCTCTGCCGAGAACGGGTATGAAGAGATGTTCCGTCTCTGGGAAAGCACTGATCCCCAGGGCTGTTGTGCCTGTGAATAGGTTTCCAAGGGAAGGTGAAGACCAGCAACAGCTTTCAAGGCTGGCCCCTTCCTTGTGGGAGAAGGATCCGGACGTTTCCCATTTTGGAAAATGGCTCTGCCGAGAACGGGCACGAGGAGATGTTCCGTCTCTGGGAAAGCACTGATCCCCAGGGCTGTTGTGCCTGTGACTAGGCTGCCCAGGGAAGGTGAAGACCAGCAACAGCTTACAGGGCTGGCACCTTCCTTGTGGGAGAAGGAGCCGGACGTTCGCCGTTTTGGAAAAATGGCTCTGCCGAGAACGGCCACAATGAGATGTTCCGTCTCTGGGAAAGCACTGGTCCCCAGGGCTGTTGTGCCTGTGACTAGGCTGCCCAGGGAAGGTAAAGACCAGCAACAGCTTTCAGGGCTGGCACCTTCCTTGTGGGAGAATGAGCCGGACGTTCGCCGTTGTGGAAAAATGGCTCTGCGAGAACGGCCAGAATGAGATGTTCCGTCTCTGGGAAAGCACTGATCCCCAGGGCTGTTGTGCCTGTGACTAGGCTGCCCAGGGAAGGTGAAGACCAGCAACAGCTTTCAGGGCTGGCCCCTTCCTTGTGGGAGAAAGAGCCGGACGTTTCCCTTTTCGGAAAACGGCTCTGCCGAGAACGGGTATGAAGAGATGTTCCGTCTCTGGGAAAGCACAGATCCCCAGGGCTGTTGTGCCTGTGACTAGGCTGCCCAGGGAAGGTGAAGACCAGCAACAGCTTTCAGGGCTGGCCCCTTCCTTGTGGGAGAAGGAGCCCGACGTTTCCCATTTTGGAAAATGGCTCTGCCGAGAACGGCTACGACGAGATGTTCCGTCTCTGGGAAAGCACTGATCCCCAGGGCTGTTGTGCCTGTGACTAGGCTGCCCAGGGAAGGTGAAGACCAGCAACAGCTTTCAGGGCTGGCCCCTTCCTTGTGGGAGAAGGAGCCAGACGTTTCCCATTTCGGAAAAATGGCTCTTCCGAGAACGGCCACAATGAGATGTTCCGACTCTGGGAAAGCACTGGTCCCCAGGGCTGTTGTGCCTGTGAATAGGTTTCCAAGGGAAGGTGAAGACCAGCAACAGCTTTCAGGGCTGGCACCTTCCTTGTGGGAGAAGGATCCGGACGTTTCACATTTCGGAAAATGGCTCTGCCGAGAACGGCCACAATGAGATGTTCCGTCTCTGGGAAAGCAAAGATCCCCAGGGCTGTTGTGCCTGTGAATAGGTTTCCAAGGGAAGGTGAAGACCAGCAACAGCTTTCAGGGCTGGCACCTTCCTTGTGGGAGAATGAGCCGGACGTTCGCCGTTTTGGAAAAATGGCTCTGCGAGAACGGCCACAATGAGATGTTCCGTCTCTGGGAAAGCAGTGGTCCCCAGGGCTGTTGTGCCTGTGACTAGGCTGCCCAGGGAAGGTGAAGACCAGCAACAGCTTTCAGGGCTGGCCCCTTCCTTGTGGGAGAAGGAGCCGGACGTTCGCCGTTTTGGAAAAATGGCTCTGCGAGAACGGGCACGATGAGATGTTCCGTCTCTGGGAAAGCACTGGTCCCCAGGGCTGTTGTGCCTGTGACTAGGCTGCCCAGGGAAGGTGAAGACCAGCAACAGCTTTCAGGGCTGGCACCTTCCTAGTGGGAGAAGGAGCCGGACGTTTCCCTTTTCGGAAAAATGGCTCTGCCGAGAACGGGTATGAAGAGATGTTCCGTCTCTGGGAAAGCACTGATCCCCAGGGCTGTTGTGCCTGTGAATAGGTTTCCAAGGGAAGGTGAAGACCAGCAACAGCTTTCAAGGCTGGCCCCTTCCTTGTGGGAGAAGGATCCGGACGTTTCCCATTTTGGAAAATGGCTCTGCCGAGAACGGGCACGAGGAGATGTTCCGTCTCTGGGAAAGCACTGATCCCCAGGGCTGTTGTGCCTGTGACTAGGCTGCCCAGGGAAGGTGAAGACCAGCAACAGCTTACAGGGCTGGCACCTTCCTTGTGGGAGAAGGAGCCGGACGTTCGCCGTTTTGGAAAAATGGCTCTGCCGAGAACGGCCACAATGAGATGTTCCGTCTCTGGGAAAGCACTGGTCCCCAGGGCTGTTGTGCCTGTGACTAGGCTGCCCAGGGAAGGTAAAGACCAGCAACAGCTTTCAGGGCTGGCACCTTCCTTGTGGGAGAATGAGCCGGACGTTCGCCGTTGTGGAAAAATGGCTCTGCGAGAACGGCCAGAATGAGATGTTCCGTCTCTGGGAAAGCACTGATCCCCAGGGCTGTTGTGCCTGTGACTAGGCTGCCCAGGGAAGGTGAAGACCAGCAACAGCTTTCAGGGCTGGCCCCTTCCTTGTGGGAGAAAGAGCCGGACGTTTCCCTTTTCGGAAAACGGCTCTGCCGAGAACGGGTATGAAGAGATGTTCCGTCTCTGGGAAAGCACAGATCCCCAGGGCTGTTGTGCCTGTGACTAGGCTGCCCAGGGAAGGTGAAGACCAGCAACAGCTTTCAGGGCTGGCCCCTTCCTTGTGGGAGAAGGAGCCCGACGTTTCCCATTTTGGAAAATGGCTCTGCCGAGAACGGCTACGACGAGATGTTCCGTCTCTGGGAAAGCACTGATCCCCAGGGCTGTTGTGCCTGTGACTAGGCTGCCCAGGGAAGGTGAAGACCAGCAACAGCTTTCAGGGCTGGCCCCTTCCTTGTGGGAGAAGGAGCCAGACGTTTCCCATTTCGGAAAAATGGCTCTTCCGAGAACGGCCACAATGAGATGTTCCGACTCTGGGAAAGCACTGGTCCCCAGGGCTGTTGTGCCTGTGAATAGGTTTCCAAGGGAAGGTGAAGACCAGCAACAGCTTTCAGGGCTGGCACCTTCCTTGTGGGAGAAGGATCCGGACGTTTCACATTTCGGAAAATGGCTCTGCCGAGAACGGCCACAATGAGATGTTCCGTCTCTGGGAAAGCAAAGATCCCCAGGGCTGTTGTGCCTGTGAATAGGTTTCCAAGGGAAGGTGAAGACCAGCAACAGCTTTCAGGGCTGGCACCTTCCTTGTGGGAGAATGAGCCGGACGTTCGCCGTTTTGGAAAAATGGCTCTGCGAGAACGGCCACAATGAGATGTTCCGTCTCTGGGAAAGCAGTGGTCCCCAGGGCTGTTGTGCCTGTGACTAGGCTGCCCAGGGAAGGTGAAGACCAGCAACAGCTTTCAGGGCTGGCACCTTCCTTGTGGGAGAAGGAGCCGGACGTTCGCCGTTTTGGAAAAATGGCTCTGCGAGAACGGGCACGATGAGATGTTCCGTCTCTGGGAAAGCACTGGTCCCCAGGGCTGTTGTGCCTGTGACTAGGCTGCCCAGGGAAGGTGAAGACCAGCAACAGCTTTCAGGGCTGGCACCTTCCTTGTGGGAGAAGGAGCCGGACGTTTCCCTTTTCGGAAAAATGGCTCTGCCGAGAACGGGTACGATGAGATGTTCCGTCTCTGGGAAAGCACAGATCCCCAGGGCTGTTGTGCCTGTGAATAGGTTTCCAAGGGAAGGTGAAGACCAGCAACAGCTTTCAGGGCTGGCCCCTTCCTTGTGGGAGAAGGATCCGGACGTTTCCCATTTCGGAAAATGGCTCTGCCGAGAATGGGTACGATGAGATGTTCCGTCTGTGGGAAAGCACTGATCCCCAGGGCTGTTGTGCCTGTGACTAGGCTGCCCAGGGAAGGTGAAGACCAGCAACAGCTTACAGGGCTGGCCCCTTCCTTGTGGGAGAAGGAGCCAGACGTTTCCCTTTTCGGAAATAAGCTCTGCCGAGAACGGGCACGAGGAGATGTTCCGTCTCTGGGAAAGCACTGATCCCCAGGGCTGTTGTGCCTGTGAATAGGTTGCCCAGGGAAGGTGAAGACCAGCAACAGCTTTCAGGGCTGGCACCTTCCTTGTGGGAGAAGGAGCCGGACGTTTCCCATTTTGGAAAATGGCTCTGCCGAGAACGGCTACGACGAGATGTTCCGTCTCTGGGAAAGCACTGATCCCCAGGGCTGTTGTGCCTGTGACTAGGCTGTCCAGGGAAGGTGAAGACCAGCAACAGCTTTCAGGGCTGGCCCCTTCCTTGTGGGAGAAGGATCCGGACGTTTCCCATTTCGGAAAAATGGCTCTTCCGAGAACGGCCACATTTGGATATTCCATCCCTGGGAAAGCCTTGATCCCCAGGGCTGTTGTGCCTGTGACTAGGCTGCCCAGGGAAGGTGAAGACCAGCAACAGCTTTCAGGGCTGGCACCTTCCTTGTGGGAGAAGGAGCCCGACGTTTCCCTTTTCGGAAAACGGCTCTGCCGAGAACGGGTATGAAGAGATGTTCCGTCTCTGGGAAAGCACAGATCCCCATGGCTGTTGTGCCTGTGAATAGGTTTCCAAGGGAAGGTGAAGACCAGCAACAGCTTTCAGGGCTGGCCCCTTCCTTGTGGGATAAGGATCCGGATGTTTCCCATTTTGGAAAATGGCTCTGCCGAGAACGGGTACGATGAGATGTTCCGTCTCTGGGAAAGCACTGATCCCCAGGGCTGTTGTGCCTGTGACTAGGCTGCCCAGGGAAGGTGAAGACCAGCAACAGCTTTCAGGGCTGGCCCCTTCCTTGTGGGAGAAAGATACGGACATTTCCCATTTCGGAAAAATGGCTCTGCCGAGAACGGGTACGATGAGATGTTCCGTCTGTGGGAAAGCACTGATCCCCAGGGCTGTTGTGCCTGTGAATAGGTTGCCCAGGGAAGGTGAAGACCAGCAACAGCTTTCAGGGCTTGCCCCTTCCTTGTGGGAGAAGGATCCGGATGTTTCCCATTTTCGAAAATGGCTCTGCCGAGAAGTGCCACGATTGCATATTCCGTCTCTGGGAAAGCACAGATCCCCAGGGCTGTTGTGCCTGTGAATAGGTTGCCCAGGGAAGGTGAAGACCAGCAACAGCTTTCAGGGCTGGCCCCTTCCTTGTGGGAGAAGGATCCGGACGTTCCCCTTTTCGGAAAACGGCTCTGCCGAGAACGGGTACGATGAGATGTTCCGTCTCTGGGAAAGCACTGATCCCCAGGGCTGTTGTGCCTGTGACTAGGCTGCCCAGGGAAGGTGAAGACCAGCAACAGCTTTCAGGCCTTGCCCTTCCTTGTGGGAGAAGTATCCGGACGTTTCCCATTTCGGAAAATGGCTCTGCCGAGAACGGGCACGAGGACATGTTCCGTCTCTGGGAAAGCACTGATCCCCAGGGCTGTTGTGCCTGTGACTAGGCTGCCCAGGGAAGGTGAAGACCAGCAACAGCTTACAGGGCTGGCCCCTTCCTTGTGGGAGAAGGATCCGGACGTTACCCATTTCGGAAAACGGCTCTGCCGAGAACGGGTATGAAGAGATGTTCCGTCTCTGGGAAAGCACTGATCCCCAGGGCTGTTGTGCCTGTGACTAGGCTGCCCAGGGAAGGTGAAGACCAGCAACAGCTTACAGGGCTGGCCCCTTCCTTGTGGGAGAAGGATCCGGACGTTACCCATTTCGGAAAACGGCTCTGCCGAGAACGGGTATGAAGAGATGTTCCTTCTCTGGGAAAGCACTGATCCCCAGGGCTGTTGTGCCTGTGACTAGGCTGCCCAGGGAAGGTGAAGACCAGCAACAGCTTACAGGGCTGGCCCCTTCCTTGTGGGAGAAGGAGCCGGACGTTACCCATTTCGGAAAACGGCTCTGCCGAGAACGGGTACGATGAGATGTTCCGTCTCTGGGAAAGCACTGATCCCCAGGGCTGTTGTGCCTGTGAATAGGTTTTCAAGGGAAGGTGAAGACCAGCAACAGCTTTCAGGGCTGGCCCCTTCCTTGTGGGAGAAGGATCCGGACGTTTCCCATTTCGGAAAATGGCTCTGCCGAGAACCGCTACGATGAGATGTTCCGTCTCTGGGAAAGCACTGATCCCCAGGGCTGTTGTGCCTGTGAATAGGCTGCCCAGGGAAGGTGAAGACCAGCAACAGCTTTCAGGGCTGGCCCCTTCCTTGTGGGAGAAGGATCCGGACGTTTCCCTTTTCGGAAAAATGGCTCTTCCTAGAACGGCCACAATGAGATGTTCCGTCTCTGGGAAAGCACTGGTCCCCAGGGCTGTTGTGCCTGTGAATAGGTTTCCAAGGGAAGGTGAAGACCAGCAACAGCTTTCAGGCCTTGCCGTTCCTTGTGGGAGAAGGATCCGGACGTTACCCATTTCGGAAAATGGCTCTGCCGAGAACGGCCACAATGAGATGTTCCGTCTCTGGGAAAGCACAGATCTTCAGGGCTTTTGTGCCTGTGAATAGGTTTCCAAGGGAAGGTGAAGACCAGCAACAGCTTTCAGGGCTGGCCCCTTCCTTGTGGGAGAATGAGCCGCACGTTCGCCGTTGTGGAAAAATGGCTCTGCGAGAACGGCCACAATGAGATGTTCCGTCTCTGGGAAAGCACTGGTCCCCAGGGCTGTTGTGCCTGTGACTAGGCTGCCCAGGGAAGGTGAAGACCAGCAACAGCTTTCAGGGCTGGCACCTTCCTTGTGGGAGAAGGAGCCCGACGTTTCCCTTTTCGGAAAATGGCTCTGCCGAGAACGGGTATGAAGAGATGTTCCGTCTCTGGGAAAGCACTGATCCCCAGGGCTGTTGTGCCTGTGAATAGGTTTCCAAGGGAAGGTGAAGACCAGCAACAGCTTTCAAGGCTGGCCCCTTCCTTGTGGGAGAAGGATCCGGACGTTTCCCATTTTGGAAAATGGCTCTGCCGAGAACGTGTACGATGAGATGTTCCGTCTCTGGGAAAGCACTGATCCCCAGGGCTGTTGTGCCTGTGAATAGGCTGCCCAGGGAAGGTGAAGACCAGCAACAGCTTTCAGGGCTGGCACCTTCCTTGTGGGAGAATGAGCCGGACGTTCGCCGTTGTGGAAAAATGGCTCTGCGAGAACGGCCACAATGAGATGTTCCGTCTCTGGGAAAGCACTGATCCCCAGGGCTGTTGTGCCTGTGACTAGGCTGCCCAGGGAAGGTGAAGACCAGCAACAGCTTACAGGGCTGGCCCCTTCCTTGTGGGAGAAGGATCCGGACGTTTCCCTTTTCAGAAAAATGGCTCTGCCGAGAACGGGTACGATGAGATGTTCCGTCTCTGGGAAAGCACAGATCCCCATGGCTGTTGTGCCTGTGAATAGGTTTCCAAGGGAAGGTGAAGACCAGCAACAGCTTTCAGGGCTGGCCCCTTCCTTGTGGGAGAAGGATCCGGACGTTTCCCATTTCGGAAAATGGCTCTGCCGAGAATGGGTACGATGAGATGTTCCGTCTGTGGGAAAGCACTGATCCCCAGGGCTGTTGTGCCTGTGACTAGGCTGCCCAGGGAAGGTGAAGACCAGCAACAGCTTACAGGGCTGGCCCCTTCCTTGTGGGAGAAGGAGCCGGACGTTTCCCTTTTCGGAAATAAGCTCTGCCGAGAACGGGCACGAGGAGATGTTCCGTCTCTGGGAAAGCACTGATCCCCAGGGCTGTTGTGCCTGTGAATAGGTTGCCCAGGGAAGGTGAAGACCAGCAACAGCTTTCAGGGCTGGCACCTTCCTTGTGGGAGAAGGAGCCGGACGTTTCCCATTTTGGAAAATGGCTCTGCCGAGAACGGCTACGACGAGATGTTCCGTCTCTGGGAAAGCACTGATCCCCAGGGCTGTTGTGCCTGTGACTAGGCTGCCCAGGGAAGGTGAAGACCAGCAACAGCTTTCAGGGCTGGCCCCTTCCTTGTGGGAGAAGGATCCGGACGTTTCCCATTTCGGAAAAATGGCTCTTCCGAGAACGGCCACATTTGGATATTCCATCCCTGGGAAAGCACTGATCCCCAGGGCTGTTGTGCCTGTGACTAGGCTGCCCAGGGAAGGTGAAGACCAGCAACAGCTTTCAGGGCTGGCACCTTCCTTGTGGGAGAAGGAGCCGGACGTTCGCCGTTTTGGAAAAATGGCTCTGCGAGAACGGCCACAATGAGATGTTCCGTCTCTGGGAAAGCACTGATCCCCAGGGCTGTTGTGCCTGTGACTAGGCTGCCCAGGGAAGGTGAAGACCAGCAACAGCTTTCAGGGCTGGCACCTTCCTTGTGGGAGAAGGATCCGGACGTTTCCCATTTTGGAAAATGGCTCTGCCGAGAACGGCTACGACGAGATGTTCCGTCTCTGGGAAAGCACTGATCCCCAGGGCTGTTGTGCCTGTGACTAGGCTGCCCAGGGAAGGTGAAGACCAGCAACAGCTTACAGGGCTGGCCCCTTCCTTGTGGGAGAAGGATCCGGACGTTACCCATTTCGGAAAACGGCTCTGCCGAGAACGGGTATGAAGAGATGTTCCGTCTCTGGGAAAGCACTGATCCCCAGGGCTGTTGTGCCTGTGACTAGGCTGCCCAGGGAAGGTGAAGACCAGCAACAGCTTTCAGGGCTGGCACCTTCCTTGTGGGAGAAGGAGCCCGACGTTTCCCTTTTCGGAAAACGGCTCTGCCGAGAACGGGTATGAAGAGATGTTCCGTCTCTGGGAAAGCACTGATCCCCAGGGCTGTTGTGCCTGTGAATAGGTTTCCAAGGGAAGGTGAAGACCAGCAACAGCTTTCAGGGCTGGCACCTTCCTTGTGGGAGAAGGAGCCGGATGTTTCCCATTTTGGAAAATGGCTCTGCCGAGAACGGGTACGATGAGATGTTCCGTCTCTGGGAAGGCACTGATCCCCAGGGCTGTTGTGCCTGTGACTAGGCTGCCCAGGGAAGGTGAAGACCAGCAACAGCTTTCAGGGCTGGCCCCTTCCTTGTGGGAGAAGGATCCGGACGTTTCCCATTTCGGAAAAATGGCTCTGCCGAGAACGGGTACGATGAGATGTTCCGTCTGTGGGAAAGCACTGATCCCCAGGGCTGTTGTGCCTGTGACTAGGTTTCCAAGGGAAGGTGAAGACCAGCAACAGCTTTCAGGGCTTGTCCCTTCCTTGTGGGAGAAGGATCCGGACGTTTCCAATTTCGGAAAATGGCTCTGCCGAGAACGGCCACAATTGGATATTCCGTCTCTGGGAAAGCACAGATCCCCAGGGCTGTTGTGCCTGTGAATAGGTTGCCCAGGGAAGGTGAAGACCAGCAACAGCTTTCAGGGCTGGCACCTTCCTTGTGGGAGAAGGAGCCGGACGTTCGCCGTTTTGGAAAAATGGCTCTGCGAGAACGGCCACAATGAGATGTTCCGTCTCTGGGAAAGCACTGGTCCCCAGGGCTGTTGTGCCTGTGACTAGGCTGCCCAGGGAAGGTGAAGACCAGCAACAGCTTTCAGGGCTGGCACCTTCCTAGTGGGAGAAGGATCCGGACGTTTCCCATTTTGGAAAATGGCTCTGCCGAGAACGGGTACGATGAGATGTTCCGTCTCTGGGAAAGCACTGATCCCCAGGGCTGTTGTGCCTGTGACTAGGCTGCCCAGGGAAGGTGAAGACCAGCAACAGCTTACAGGGCTGGCACCTTCCTTGTGGGAGAAGGAGCCCGACGTTTCCCTTTTCGGAAATAAGCTGTGCCGAGAATAGGCACGAGCAGATGTTCCGTCTCTGGGAAAGCACTGATCCCCAGGGCTGTTGTGCCTGTGAATAGGTTGCCCAGGGAAGGTAAAGACCAGCAACAGCTTTCAGGGCTGGCACCTTCCTTGTGGGAGAAGGAGCCGGACGTTACCCATTTCGGAAAAATGGCTCTGCCGAGAACGGCTACGACGAGATGTTCCGTCTCTGGGAAAGCACTGATCCCCAGGGCTGTTGTGCCTGTGACTAGGCTGCCCAGGGAAGGTGAAGACCAGCAACAGCTTACAGGGCTGGCCCCTTCCTTGTGGGAGAAGGAGCCGGACGTTTCCCTTTTCGGAAAAATGGCTCTGCCGAGAATGGGCACGAGCAGATGTTCCGTCTGTGGGAAAGCACTGATCCCCAGGGCTGTTGTGCCTGTGAATAGGTTGCCAAGGGAAGGTGAAGAACAGCAACAGCTTTCAGGGCTGGCACCTTCCTTGTGGGAGAAGGAGCTGGACGTTTCCCATTTTGGAAAATGGCTCTGCCGAGAACGGCTACGATGAGATGTTCCGTCTCTGGGAAAGCACTGATCCCCAGGGCTGTTGTGCCTGTGACTAGGCTGCCAAGGGAAGGTGAAGACCAGCAACAGCTTTCAGGGCTGGCCCCTTCCTTGTGGGAGAAGGATCCGGACGTTTCCCATTTCGGAAAAATGGCTCTTCCGAGAACGGCCACAATGAGATGTTCCGTCTCTGGGAAAGCACTGGTCCCCAGGGCTGTTGTGCCTGTGAATAGGTTTCCAAGGGAAGGTGAAGACCAGCAACATCTTTCAGGCCTTGCCCTTCCTTGTGGGAGAAGGATCCGGACGTTTCCCATTTCGGAAAATGGCTCTGCCGAGAACGGGCACGAGGAGATGTTCCGTCTCTGGGAAAGCACAGATCCCCAGGGCTGTTGTGCCTGTGAATAGGTTTCCAAGGGAAGGTGAAGACCAGCAACAGCTTTCAGGGCTGGCACCTTCCTTGTGGGAGAATGAGCCGCACGTTCGCCGTTTTGGAAAAATGGCTCTGCGAGAACGGCCACAATGAGATGTTCCGTCTCTGGGAAAGCACTGATCCCCAGGGCTGTTGTGCCTGTGACTAGGCTGCCCAGGGAAGGTGAAGACCAGCAACAGCTTACAGGGCTGGCCCCTTCCTTGTGGGAGAAGGATCCGGACGTTACCCATTTCGGAAAACGGCTCTGCCGAGAACGGGTATGAAGAGATGTTCCGTCTCTGGGAAAGCACTGATCCCCAGGGCTGTTGTGCCTGTGACTAGGCTGCCCAGGGAAGGTGAAGACCAGCAACAGCTTTCAGGGCTGGCACCTTCCTTGTGGGAGAAGGAGCCCGACGTTTCCCTTTTCGGAAAACGGTTCTGCCGAGAACGGGTATGAAGAGATGTTCCGTCTCTGGGAAAGCACTGATCCCCAGGGCTGTTGTGCCTGTGAATAGGTTTCCAAGGGAAGGTGAAGACCAGCAACAGCTTTCAGGGCTGGCCCCTTCCTTGTGGGATAAGGATCCGGATGTTTCCCATTTTGGAAAATGGCTCTGCCGAGAACGGGTACGATGAGATGTTCCGTCTCTGGGAAAGCACTGATCCCCAGGGCTGTTGTGCCTGTGACTAGGCTGCCCAGGGAAGGTGAAGACCAGCAACAGCTTTCAGGGCTGGCACCTTCCTTGTGGGAGAAAGATCCGGACATTTCCCATTTCGGAAAAATGGCTCTGCCGAGAACGGGTACGATGAGATGTTCCGTCTGTGGGAAAGCACTGATCCCCAGGGCTGTTGTGCCTGTGAATAGGTTGCCAAGGGAAGGTGAAGACCAGCAACAGCTTTCAGGGCTTGCCCCTTCCTTGTGGGAGAAGGATCCGGATGTTTCCCATTTTCGAAAATGGTTCTGCCGAGAACGGCCACAATTGGATATTCCGTCTCTGGGAAAGCACAGATCCCCAGGGCTGTTGTGCCTGTGACTAGGTTGCCCAGGGAAGGTGAAGACCAGCAACAGCTTTCAGGGCTGGCCCCTTCCTTGTGGGAGAAGGATCCGGACGTTCCCCTTTTCGGAAAACGGCTCTGCCGAGAACGGGTACGATGAGATGTTCCGTCTGTGGGAAAGCACTGATCCCCAGGGCTGTTGTGCCTGTGACTAGGCTGCCCAGGGAAGGTGAAGACCAGCAACAGCTTACAGGGCTGTCACCTTCCTTGTGGGAGAAGGATCCGGACGTTTCCCTTTTCGGAAATAAGCTGTGCCGAGAATGGGCACGAGCAGATGTTCCGTCTGTGGGAAGGCACTGATCCCCAGGGCTGTTGTGCCTGTGAATAGGTTGCCCAGGGAAGGTGAAGACCAGCAACAGCTTTCAGGGCTGGCACCTTCCTTGTGGGAGAAGGAGCCGGACGTTTCCCATTTCGGAAAAATGGCTCTGCCGAGAACGGCTACGATGAGATGTTCCGTCTCTGGGAAAGCACTGATCCCCAGGGCTGTTGTGCCTGTGAATAGGTTTTCAAGGGAAGGTGAAGACCAGCAACAGCTTTCAGGGCTGGCCCCTTCCTTGTGGGAGAAGGATCCGGACTTTTCCTATTTTGGAAAATGGCTCTGCCGAGAACGGCTACGACGAGATGTTCCGTCTCTGGGAAAGCACTGATCCCCAGGGCTGTTGTGCCTGTGACTAGGCTGCCCAGGGAAGGTGAAGACCAGCAACAGCTTTCAGGGCTGGCACCTTCCTTGTGGGAGAAGGAGCCGGACGTTTCCCTTTTCGGAAAAATGGATCTGCCGAGAATGGGCACGAGCAGATGTTCCGTCTGTGGGAAAGCACTGATGCCGAGGGTTGTTGTGCCTGTGAATAAGTTGCCCAGGGAAGGTAAAGACCAGCAACAGCTTTCAGGGCTGGCACCTTCCTTGTGGGAGAACGAGCGGGACGTTTCCCATTTCGGAAAAATGGCTCTGCCGAGAACGGCCACAATGAGATGTTCCGTCTCTGGGAAAGCACTGATCCCCAGGGCTGTTGTGCCTGTGACTAGGCTGCCCAGGGAAGGTGAAGACCAGCAACAGCTTACAGGGCTGGCCCCTTCCTTGTGGGAGAAGGAGCCGGACGTTTCCCTTTTCGGAAAAATGGCTCTGCCGAGAATGGGCACGAGCAGATGTTCCGTCTGTGGGAAAGCACTGATCCCCAGGGCTGTTGTGCCTGTGAATAGGTTGCCAAGGGAAGGTGAAGAACAGCAACAGCTTTCAGGGCTGGCACCTTCCTTGTGGGAGAAGGAGCTGGACGTTTCCCATTTTGGAAAATGGCTCTGCCGAGAACGGCTACGATGAGATGTTCCGTCTCTGGGAAAGCACTGGTCCCCAGGGCTGTTGTGCCTGTGAATAGGTTTCCAAGGGAAGGTGAAGACCAGCAACATCTTTCAGGCCTTGCCCTTCCTTGTGGGAGAAGGATCCGGACGTTTCCCATTTCGGAAAATGGCTCTGCCGAGAACGGGCACGAGGAGATGTTCCGTCTCTGGGAAAGCACAGATTCCCAGGGCTGTTGTGCCTGTGAATAGGTTTCCAAGGGAAGGTGAAGACCAGCAACAGCTTTCAGGGCTGGCACCTTCCTTGTGGGAGAATGAGCCGCACGTTCGCCGTTTTGGAAAAATGGCTCTGCGAGAACGGCCACAATGAGATGTTCCGTCTCTGGGAAAGCACTGATCCCCAGGGCTGTTGTGCCTGTGACTAGGCTGCCCAGGGAAGGTGAAGACCAGCAACAGCTTACAGGGCTGGCACCTTCCTTGTGGGAGAAGGATCCGGACGTTACCCATTTCGGAAAACGGCTCTGCCGAGAACGGGTATGAAGAGATGTTCCGTCTCTGGGAAAGCACTGATCCCCAGGGCTGTTGTGCCTGTGAATAGGTTTCCAAGGGAAGGTGAAGACCAGCAACAGCTTTCAGGGCTGGCCCCTTCCTTGTGGGATAAGGATCCGGATGTTTCCCATTTTGGAAAATGGCTCTGCCGAGAACGGGTACGATGAGATGTTCCGTCTCTGGGAAAGCACTGATCCCCAGGGCTGTTGTGCCTGTGACTAGGCTGCCCAGGGAAGGTGAAGACCAGCAACAGCTTACAGGGCTGGCACCTTCCTTGTGGGAGAAGGAGCCGGACGTTTCCCTTTTCGGAAATAAGCTGTGCCGAGAATGGGCACGAGCAGATGTTCCGTCTGTGGGAAGGCACTGATCCCCAGGGCTGTTGTGCCTGTGAATAGGTTGCCCAGGGAAGGTGAAGACCAGCAACAGCTTTCAGGGCTGGCACCTTCCTTGTGGGAGAAGGAGCCGGACGTTTCCCATTTCGGAAAAATGGCTCTGCCGAGAACGGCTACGATGAGATGTTCCGTCTGTGGGAAAGCACTGATCCCCAGTGCTGTTGTGCCTGTGAATAGGTTTCCAAGGGAAGGTGAAGACCAGCAACAGCTTTCAGGGCTGGCCCCTTCCTTGTGGGAGAAGGATCCGGACTTTTCCTATTTTGGAAAATGGCTCTGCCGAGAACGGCTACGACGAGATGTTCTGTCTCTGGGAAAGCACTGATCCCCAGGGCTGTTGTGCCTGTGACTAGGCTGCCAAGGGAAGGTGAAGACCAGCAACAGCTTTCAGGCCTTGCCCTTCCTTGTGGGAGAAGGATCCGGACGTTTCCCATTTCGGAAAATGGCTCTGCCGAGAACGGCCACAATGAGATGTTCCGTCTCTGGGAAAGCACAGATCCCCAGGGCTGTTGTGCCTGTGAATAGGTTTCCAAGGGAAGGTGAAGACCAGCAACAGCTTTCAGGGCTGGCACCTTCCTTGTGGGAGAAGGATCCGGACGTTTCCCATTTTGGAAAATGGCTCTGCCGAGAACGGGCACGAGGAGATGTTCCGTCTCTGGGAAAGCACTGATCCCCAGGGCTGTTGTGCCTGTGACTAGGCTGCCCAGGGAAGGTGAAGACCAGCAACAGCTTACAGGGCTGGCCCCTTCCTTGTGGGAGAAGGATCCAGACGTTACCCATTTCGGAAAACGGCTCTGCCGAGAACGGGTATGAAGAGATGTTCCGTCTCTGGGAAAGCACTGATCCCCAGGGCTGTTGTGCCTGTGACTAGGCTGCCCAGGGAAGGTGAAGACCAGCAACAGCTTACAGGGCTGGCACCTTCCTAGTGGGAGAAGGATCCGGACGTTACCCATTTCGGAAAACGGCTCTGCCGAGAACGGGTATGAAGAGATGTTCCGTCTCTGGGAAAGCACTGATCCCCAGGGCTGTTGTGCCTGTGACTAGGCTGCCCAGGGAAGGTGAAGACCAGCAACAGCTTTCAGGGCTGGCACCTTCCTAGTGGGAGAAGGAGCCGGACGTTTCCCTTTTCGGAAAAATGGCTCTGCCTAGAACGGCCACAATGAGATGTTCCGTCTCTGGGAAAGCACTGATCCCCAGGGCTGTTGTGCCTGTGAATAGGTTTTCAAGGGAAGGTGAAGAGCAGCAACAGCTTTCAGGGCTGGCACCTTCCTTGTGGGAGAAGGAGCCGGACGTTTCCCATTTCGGAAAATGGCTCTGCCGAGAACCGCTACGATGAGATGTTCCGTCTCTGGGAAAGCACTGATCCCCAGGGCTGTTGTGCCTGTGACTAGGCTGCCCAGGGAAGGTGAAGACCAGCAACAGCTTTCAGGGCTGGCACCTTCCTTGTGGGAGAAGGAGCCGGACGTTTCCCATTTCGGAAAAATGTCTCTTCCTAGAACGGCCACAATGAGATGTTCCGTCTCTGGGAAAGCACTGGTCCCCAGGGCTGTTGTGCCTGTGAATAGGTTTCCAAGGGAAGGTGAAGACCAGCAACAGCTTTCAGGCCTTGCCCTTCCTTGTGGGAGAAGGATCCGGACGTTTCCCATTTCGGAAAATGGCTCTGCCGAGAACGGCCACAATGAGATGTTCCGTCTCTGGGAAAGCACAGATCCCCAGGGCTGTTGTGCCTGTGACTAGGCTGCCCAGGGAAGGTGAAGACCAGCAACAGCTTTCAGGGCTGGCACCTTCCTTGTGGGAGAATGAGCCGCACGTTCGCCGTTTTGGAAAAATGGCTCTGCGAGAACGGCCACAATGAGATGTTCCGTCTCTGGGAAAGCACTGGTCCCCAGGGCTGTTGTGCCTGTGACTAGGCTGCCCAGGGAAGGTGAAGACCAGCAACAGCTTTCAGGGCTGGCACCTTCCTAGTGGGAGAAGGAGCCGGACGTTTCCCTTTTCGGAAAAATGGCTCTGCCGAGAACGGGTATGAAGAGATGTTCCGTCTCTGGGAAAGCACTGATCCCCAGGGCTGTTGTGCCTGTGAATAGGTTTCCAAGGGAAGGTGAAGACCAGCAACAGCTTTCAAGGCTGGCCCCTTCCTTGTGGGAGAAGGATCCGGACGTTTCCCATTTTGGAAAATGGCTCTGCCGAGAACGGGCACGAGGAGATGTTCCGTCTCTGGGAAAGCACTGGTCCCCAGGGCTGTTGTGCCTGTGAATAGGTTTCCAAGGGAAGGTGAAGACCAGCAACAGCTTTCAGGGCTGGCACCTTCCTTGTGGGAGAAGGATCCGGACGTTTCACATTTCGGAAAATGGCTCTGCCGAGAACGGCCACAATGAGATGTTCCGTCTCTGGGAAAGCAAAGATCCCCAGGGCTGTTGTGCCTGTGAATAGGTTTCCAAGGGAAGGTGAAGACCAGCAACAGCTTTCAGGGCTGGCCCCTTCCTTGTGGGAGAAGGAGCCGGACGTTCGCCGTTTTGGAAAAATGGCTCTGCGAGAACGGCCACAATGAGATGTTCCGTCTCTGGGAAAGCACTGGTCCCCAGGGCTGTTGTGCCTGTGACTAGGCTGCCCAGGGAAGGTGAAGACCAGCAACAGCTTTCAGGGCTGGCACCTTCCTTGTGGGAGAAGGAGCCGGACGTTCGCCGTTTTGGAAAAATGGCTCTGCGAGAACGGGCACGATGAGATGTTCCGTCTCTGGGAAAGCACTGGTCCCCAGGGCTGTTGTGCCTGTGACTAGGCTGCCCAGGGAAGGTGAAGACCAGCAACAGCTTTCAGGGCTGGCACCTTCCTTGTGGGAGAAGGAGCCGGACGTTTCCCTTTTCGGAAAAATGGCTCTGCCGAGAACGGGTACGATGAGATGTTCCGTCTCTGGGAAAGCACAGATCCCCAGGGCTGTTGTGCCTGTGAATAGGTTTCCAAGGGAAGGTGAAGACCAGCAACAGCTTTCAGGGCTGGCCCCTTCCTTGTGGGAGAAGGATCCGGACGTTTCCCATTTCGGAAAATGGCTCTGCCGAGAATGGGTACGATGAGATGTTCCGTCTGTGGGAAAGCACTGATCCCCAGGGCTGTTGTGCCTGTGACTAGGCTGCCCAGGGAAGGTGAAGACCAGCAACAGCTTACAGGGCTGGCCCCTTCCTTGTGGGAGAAGGAGCCAGACGTTTCCCTTTTCGGAAATAAGCTCTGCCGAGAACGGGCACGAGGAGATGTTCCGTCTCTGGGAAAGCACAGATCCCCAGGGCTGTTGTGCCTGTGAATAGGTTGCCCAGGGAAGGTGAAGACCAGCAACAGCTTTCAGGGCTGGCACCTTCCTTGTGGGAGAAGGAGCCGGACGTTTCCCATTTTGGAAAATGGCTCTGCCGAGAACGGCTACGACGAGATGTTCCGTCTCTGGGAAAGCACTGATCCCCAGGGCTGTTGTGCCTGTGACTAGGCTGTCCAGGGAAGGTGAAGACCAGCAACAGCTTTCAGGGCTGGCCCCTTCCTTGTGGGAGAAGGATCCGGACGTTTCCCATTTCGGAAAAATGGCTCTTCCGAGAACGGCCACATTTGGATATTCCATCCCTGGGAAAGCCTTGATCCCCAGGGCTGTTGTGCCTGTGACTAGGCTGCCCAGGGAAGGTGAAGACCAGCAACAGCTTTCAGGGCTGGCCCCTTCCTTGTGGGAGAAGGAGCCGGACGTTTCCCATTTTGGAAAAATGGCTCTGCGAGAACGGCCGCAATGAGATGTTCCGTCTCTGGGAAAGCACTGATCCCCAGGGCTGTTGTGCCTGTGACTAGGCTGCCCAGGGAAGGTGAAGACCAGCAACAGCTTTCAGGGCTGGCACCTTCCTTGTGGGAGAAGGAGCTGGACGTTTCCCATTTTGGAAAATGGCTCTGCCGAGAACGGGTATGAAGAGATGTTCCGTCTCTGGGAAAGCACTGATCCCCAGGGCTGTTGTGCCTGTGACTAGGCTGCCCAGGGAAGGTGAAGACCAGCAACAGCTTTCAGGGCTGGCCCCTTCCTTGTGGGAGAAGGATCCGGACGTTACCCATTTTGGAAAACGGCTCTGCCGAGAACGGGTATGAAGAGATGTTCCGTCTCTGGGAAAGCACTGATCCCCAGGGCTGTTGTGCCTCTGACTAGGCTGCCCAGGGAAGGTGAAGACCAGCAACAGCTTTCAGGGCTGGCACCTTCCTTGTGGGAGAAGGAGCCCGACGTTTCCCTTTTCGGAAAACGGCTCTGCTGAGAACGGGTATGAAGAGATGTTCCGTCTCTGGGAAAGCACTGATCCCCAGGGCTGTTGTGCCTGTGAATAGGTTTCCAAGGGAAGGTGAAGACCAGCAACAGCTTTCAGGGCTGGCCCCTTCCTTGTGGGATAAGGATCCGGACGTTTCCCATTTTGGAAAATGGCTCTGCCGAGAACGGGTACGATGAGATGTTCCGTCTCTGGGAAAGCACTGATCCCCAGGGCTGTTGTGCCTGTGACTAGGCTGCCCAGGGAAGGTGAAGACCAGCAACAGCTTTCAGGGCTGGCCCCTTCCTTGTGGGAGAAAGATCCGGACATTTCCCATTTCGGAAAAATGGCTCTGCCGAGAACGGGTACGATGAGATGTTCCGTCTGTGGGAAAGCACTGATCCCCAGGGCTGTTGTGCCTGTGAATAGGTTGCCAAGGGAAGGTGAAGACCAGCAACAGCTTTCAGGGCTTGCCCCTTCCTTGTGGGAGAAGGATCCGGATGTTTCCCATTTTCGAAAATGGCTCTGCCGAGAACGGCCACAATTGGATATTCCGTCTCTGGGAAAGCACAGATCCCCAGGGCTGTTGTGCCTGTGAATAGGTTGCCCAGGGAAGGTGAAGACCAGCAACAGCTTTCAGGGCTGGCCCCTTCCTTGTGGGAGAAGGATCCGGACGTTCCCCTTTTCGGAAAACGGCTCTGCCGAGAACGGGTACGATGAGATGTTCCGTCTCTGGGAAAGCACTGATCCCCAGGGCTGTTGTGCCTGTGACTAGGCTGCCCAGGGAAGGTGAAGACCAGCAACAGCTTACAGGGCTGGCACCTTCCTTGTGGGAGAAGGATCCGGACGTTTCCCTTTTCGGAAATAAGCTGTGCCGAGAATGGGCACGAGCAGATGTTCCGTCTGTGGGAAGGCACTGATCCCCAGGGCTGTTGTGCCTGTGAATAGGTTGCCCAGGGAAGGTGAAGACCAGCAACAGCTTTCAGGGCTGGCACCTTCCTTGTGGGAGAAGGAGCCGGACGTTTCCCATTTCGGAAAAATGGCTCTGCCGAGAACGGCTACGATGAGATGTTCCGTCTCTGGGAAAGCACTGATCCCCAGGGCTGTTGTGCCTGTGAATAGGTTTTCAAGGGAAGGTGAAGACCAGCAACAGCTTTCAGGGCTGGCCCCTTCCTTGTGGCAGAAGGATCCGGACTTTTCCTATTTTGGAAAATGGCTCTGCCGAGAACGGATACAACGAGATGTTCCGTCTCTGGGAAAGCACTGATCCCCAGGGCTGTTGTGCCTGTGACTAGGCTGCCCAGGGAAGGTGAAGACCAGCAACAGCTTTCAGCACTGGCACCTTCCTTGTGGGAGAAGGAGCCGGACGTTTCCCTTTTCGGAAAAATGGCTCTGCCGAGAATGGGCACGAGCAGATGTTCCGTCTGTGGGAAAGCACTGATGCCGAGGGCTGTTGTGCCTGTGAATAGGTTGCCAAGGGAAGGTGAAGAACAGCAACAGCTTTCAGGGCCGGCACCTTCCTTGTGGGAGAAGGAGCTGGACGTTTCCCATTTTGGAAAATGGCTCTGCCGAGAACGGCTACGATGAGATGTTCCGTCTCTGGGAAAGCACTGATCCCCAGGGCTGTTGTGCCTGTGACTAGGCTGCCCAGGGAAGGTGAAGACCAGCAACAGCTTTCAGGCCTTGCCCTTCCTTGTGGGAGAAGGATCCGGACGTTTCCCATTTCGGAAAATGGCTCTGCCGAGAACGGCCACAATGAGATGTTCCGTCTCTGGGAAAGCACAGATCCCCAGGGCTGTTGTGCCTGTGAATAGGTTTCCAAGGGAAGGTGAAGACCAGCAACAGCTTTCAGGGCTGGCACCTTCCTTGTGGGAGAAGGAGCCGGACGTTTCCCATTTTGGAAAATGGCTCTGCCGAGAACGGGCAGGAGGAGATGTTCCGTCTCTGGGAAAGCACTGATCCCCAGGGCTGTTGTGCCTGTGACTAGGCTGCCCAGGGAAGGTGAAGACCAGCAACAGCTTACAGGGCTGGCCCCTTCCTTGTGGGAGAAGGATCCGGACGTAACACATTTCGGAAAACGGCTCTGCCGAGAACGGGTATGAAGAGATGTTCCGTCTCTGGGAAAGCACTGATCCCCAGGGCTGTTGTGCCTGTGACTAGGCTGCCCAGGGAAGGTGAAGACCAGCAACAGCTTTCAGGGCTGGCACCTTCCTAGTGGGAGAAGGAGCCGGACGTTTCCCTTTTCGGAAAAATGGCTCTGCCTAGAACGGCTACGATGAGATGTTCCATCTCTGGGAAAGCACTGATCCCCAGGGCTGTTGTGCCTGTGAATAGGTTTCCAAGGGAAGTTGAAGACCAGCAACAGCTTTCAGGGGTGGCACCTTCCTTGTGGGAGAAGGAGCCGGACGTTTCCCATTTTGGAAAATGGCTCTGCCGAGAACGGCTACGATGAGATGTTCCGTCTCTGGGAAAGCACTGATCCCCAGGGCTGTTGTGCCTGTGACTAGGCTGCCCAGGGAAGGTGAAGACCAGCAACAGCTTACAGGGCTGGCCCCTTCCTTGTGGGAGAAGGAGCCAGACGTTTCCCTTTTCGGAAATAAGCTCTGCCGAGAACGGGCACGAGGAGATGTTCCGTCTCTGGGAAAGCACTGATCCCCAGGGCTGTTGTGCCTGTGAATAGGTTGCCCAGGGAAGGTGAAGACCAGCAACAGCTTTCAGGGCTTGCCCCTTCCTTGTGGGAGAAGGAGCCGGATGTTTCCCATTTTGGAAAATGGCTCTGCCGAGAACGGCTACGACGAGATGTTCCGTCTCTGGGAAAGCACTGATCCCCAGGGCTGTTGTGCCTGTGACTAGGCTGCCCAGGGAAGGTGAAGACCAGCAACAGCTTTCAGGGCTGGCCCCTTCCTTGTGGGAGAAGGATCCGGACGTTTCCCATTTCGGAAAAATGGCTCTGCCGAGAACGGGTACGATGAGATGTTCCGTCTGTGGGAAAGCACTGATCCCCAGGGCTGTTGTGCCTGTGAATAGGTTTCCAAGGGAAGGTGAAGACCAGCAACAGCTTTCAGGGCTTGTCCCTTCCTTGTGGGAGAAGGATCCGGACGTTTCCAATTTCGGAAAATGGCTCTGCCGAGAACGGCCACAATTGGATATTCCGTCTCTGGGAAAGCACAGACCCCCAGGGCTGTTGTGCCTGTGAATAGGTTGCCCAGGGAAGGTGAAGACCAGCAACAGCTTTCAGGGCTGGCCCCTTCCTTGTGGGAGAAGGAGCCGGACGTTCGCCGTTTTGGAAAAATGGCTCTGCGAGAACGGCCACAATGAGATGTTCCGTCTCTGGGAAAGCACTGGTCCCCAGGGCTGTTGTGCCTGTGACTAGGCTGCCCAGGGAAGGTGAAGACCAGCAACAGCTTTCAGGGCTGGCACCTTCCTAGTGGGAGAAGGAGCCGGACGTTTCCCTTTTCGGAAATAAGCTGTGCCGAGAATAGGCACGAGCAGATGTTCCGTCTCTGGGAAGGCACTGATCCCCAGGGCTGTTGTGCCTGTGAATAGGTTGCCCAGGGAAGGTGAAGAACAGCAACAGATTTCAGGGCTGGCACCTTCCTTGTGGGAGAAGGAGCTGGACGTTTCCCATTTTGGAAAATGGCTCTGCCGAGAACGGCTACGATGAGATGTTCCGTCTCTGGGAAAGCACTGATCCCCAGGGCTGTTGTGCCTGTGACTAGGCTGCCAAGGGAAGGTGAAGACCAGCAACAGCTTTCAGGGCTGGCACCTTCCTTGTGGGAGAAGGATCCGGACGTTTCCCTTTTCGGAAAAATGGCTCTTCCGAGAACGGCCACAATGAGATGTTCCGTCTCTGGGAAAGCACTGATCCCCAGGGCTGTTGTGCCTGTGAATAGGTTTCCAAGGGAAGGTGAAGACCAGCAACATCTTTCAGGCCTTGCCCTTCCTTGTGGGAGAAGGATCCGGACGTTTCCCATTTCGGAAAATGGCTCTGCCGAGAACGGGCACGAGGAGATGTTCCGTCTCTGGGAAAGCACAGATCCCCAGGGCTGTTGTGCCTGTGAATAGTTTTCCAAGGGAAGGTGAAGACCAGCAACAGCTTTCAGGGCTGGCACCTTCCTTGTGGGAGAATGAGCCGCACGTTCGCCGTTTTGGAAAAATGGCTCTGCGAGAACGGCCACAATGAGATGTTCCGTCTCTGGGAAAGCACTGATCCCCAGGGCTGTTGTGCCTGTGAATAGGCTGCCCAGGGAAGGTGAAGACCAGCAACAGCTTACAGGGCTGGCCCCTTCCTTGTGGGAGAAGGATCCGGACGTTACCCATTTCGGAAAACGGCTCTGCCGAGAACGGGTATGAAGAGATGTTCCGTCTCTGGGAAAGCACTGATCCCCAGGGCTGTTGTGCCTGTGACTAGGCTGCCCAGGGAAGGTGAAGACCAGCAACAGCTTTCAGGGCTGGCACCTTCCTTGTGGGAGAAGGAGCCCGACGTTTCCCTTTTCGGAAAACGGCTCTGCCGAGAACGGGTATGAAGAGATGTTCCGTCTCTGGGAAAGCACTGATCCCCAGGGCTGTTGTGCCTGTGAATAGGTTTCCAAGGGAAGGTGAAGACCAGCAACAGCTTTCAGGGCTGGCACCTTCCTTGTGGGATAAGGATCCGGATGTTTCCCATTTTGGAAAATGGCTCTGCGAGAACGGCTACGACGAGATGTTCCGTCTCTGGGAAAGCACTGATCCCCAGTGCTGTTGTGCCTGTGACTAGGTTGCCCAGGGAAGGTGAAGACCAGCAACAGCTTACAGGGCTGGCCCCTTCCTTGTGGGAGAAGGATCCGGACGTTTCCCTTTTCGGAAAACGGCTCTGCCGAGAACGGGTATGAAGAGATGTTCCGTCTCTGGGAAAGCACTGATCCCCAGGGCTGTTGTGCCTGTGACTAGGCTGCCCAGGGAAGGTGAAGACCAGCAACAGCTTTCAGGGCTGGCACCTTCCTTGTGGGAGAAGGAGCCCGACGTTTCCCTTTTCGGAAAACGGCTCTGCCGAGAACGGGTATGAAGAGATGTTCCGTCTCTGGGAAAGCACTGATCCCCAGGGCTGTTGTGCCTGTGAATAGGTTTCCAAGGGAAGGTGAAGACCAGCAACAGCTTTCAGGGCTGGCCCCTTCCTTGTGGGATAAGGATCCGGATGTTTCCCATTTTGGAAAATGGCTCTGCCGAGAACAGGTACGATGAGATGTTCCGTCTCTGGGAAAGCACTGATCCCCAGGGCTGTTGTGCCTGTGACTAGGCTGCCCAGGGAAGGTGAAGACCAGCAACAGCTTTCAGGGCTGGCCCCTTCCTTGTGGGAGAAAGATCCGGACATTTCCCATTTCGGAAAAATGGCTCTGCCGAGAACGGGTACGATGAGATGTTCCGTCTGTGGGAAAGCACTGATCCCCAGGGCTGTTGTGCCTGTGAATAGGTTGCCAAGGGAAGGTGAAGACCAGCAACAGCTTTCAGGGCTTGCCCCTTCCTTGTGGGAGAAGGATCCGGATGTTTCCCATTTTCGCAAATGGCTCTGCCGAGAACGGCCACAATTGGATATTCCGTCTCTGGGAAAGCACAGATCCCCAGGGCTGTTGTGCCTGTGAATAGGTTTCCAAGGGAAGGTGAAGACCAGCAACAGCTTTCAGGGCTGGCACCTTCCTTGTGGGAGAAGGATCCGGACGTTCCCCGTTTCGGAAAACGGCTCTGCCGAGATCGGGTACGATGAGATGTTCCGTCTCTGGGAAAGCACTGATCCCCAGGGCTGTTGTGCCTGTGAATAGGCTGCCCAGGGAAGGTGAAGACCAGCAACAGCTTACAGGGCTGGCACCTTCCTTGTGGGAGAAGGAGCCGGACGTTTCCCTTTTCGGAAATAAGCTGTGCCGAGAATGGGCACGAGCAGATGTTCCGTCTGTGGGAAGGCACTGATCCCCAGGGCTGTTGTGCCTGTGAATAGTTTGCACAGGGAAGGTGAAGACCAGCAACAGCTTTCAGGGCTGGCACCTTCCTTGTGGGAGAAGGAGCCGGACGTTTCCCATTTCGGAAAATGGCTCTGCCGAGAACGGCTACGATGAGATGTTCCGTCTCTGGGAAAGCACTGATCCCCAGGGCTGTTGTGCCTGTGACTAGGCTGCCCAGGGAAGGTGAAGACCAGCAACAGCTTTCAGGGCTGGCACCTTCCTTGTGGGAGAAGGATCCGGACTTTTCCTATTTTGGAAAATGGCTCTGCCGAGAACGGCTACGACGAGATGTTCCGTCTCTGGAAAGCACTGATCCCCAGGGCTGTTGTGCCTGTGACTAGGCTGCCCAGGGAAGGTGAAGACCAGCAACAGCTTTCAGGGCTGGCCCCTTCCTTGTGGGAGAAGGAGCCGGACGTTTCCCTTTTCGGAAAAATGGCTCTGCCGAGAATGGTCACGAGCAGATGTTCAGTCTGTGGGAAAGCACTGATGCCGAGGGCTGTTGTGCCTGTGAATAGGTTGCCAAGGGAAGGTGAAGAACAGCAACAGCTTTCAAGGCTGGCACCTTCCTTGTGGGAGAAGGAGCTGGACGTTTCCCATTTTGGAAAATGGCTCTGCCGAGAACGGGTACGATGAGATGTTCCGTCTCTGGGAAAGCACTGATCCCCAGGGCTGTTGTGCCTGTGAATAGGTTTCCAAGGGAAGGTGAAGACCAGCAACAGCTTTCAGGGCTGGCACCTTCCTTGTGGGAGAAGGATCCGGACGTTTCCCATTTTGGAAAATGGCTCTGCCGAGAACGGGCAGGAGGAGATGTTCCGTCTCTGGGAAAGCACTGATCCCCAGGGCTGTTGTGCCTGTGACTAGGCTGCCCAGGGAAGGTGAAGACCAGCAACAGCTTACAGGGCTGGCCCCTTCCTTGTGGGAGAAGGATCCGGACGTAACACATTTCGGAAAACGGCTCTGCCGAGAACGGGTATGAAGAGATGTTCCGTCTCTGGGAAAGCACTGATCCCCAGGGCTGTTGTGCCTGTGACTAGGCTGCCCAGGGAAGGTGAAGACCAGCAACAGCTTTCAGGGCTGGCACCTTCCTAGTGGGAGAAGGAGCCGGACGTTTCCCTTTTCGGAAAAATGGCTCTGCCTAGAACGGCTACGATGAGATGTTCCATCTCTGGGAAAGCACTGATCCCCAGGGCTGTTGTGCCTGTGAATAGGTTTTCAAGGGAAGTTGAAGACCAGCAACAGCTTTCAGGGGTGGCACCTTCCTTGTGGGAGAAGGAGCCGGACGTTTCCCATTTTGGAAAATGGCTCTGCCGAGAACGGCTACGATGAGATGTTCCGTCTCTGGGAAAGCACTGATCCCCAGGGCTGTTGTGCCTGTGACTAGGCTGCCCAGGGAAGGTGAAGACCAGCAACAGCTTACAGGGCTGGCCCCTTCCTTGTGGGAGAAGGAGCCAGACGTTTCCCTTTTCGGAAATAAGCTCTGCCGAGAACGGGCACGAGGAGATGTTCCGTCTCTGGGAAAGCACTGATCCCCAGGGCTGTTGTGCCTGTGAATAGGTTGCCCAGGGAAGGTGAAGACCAGCAACAGCTTTCAGGGCTTGCCCCTTCCTTGTGGGAGAAGGAGCCGGATGTTTCCCATTTTGGAAAATGGCTCTGCCGAGAACGGCTACGACGAGATGTTCCGTCTCTGGGAAAGCACTGATCCCCAGGGCTGTTGTGCCTGTGACTAGGCTGCCCAGGGAAGGTGAAGACCAGCAACAGCTTTCAGGGCTGGCCCCTTCCTTGTGGGAGAAGGATCCGGACGTTTCCCATTTCGGAAAAATGGCTCTGCCGAGAACGGGTACGATGAGATGTTCCGTCTGTGGGAAAGCACTGATCCCCAGGGCTGTTGTGCCTGTGAATAGGTTTCCAAGGGAAGGTGAAGACCAGCAACAGCTTTCAGGGCTTGTCCCTTCCTTGTGGGAGAAGGATCCGGACGTTTCCAATTTCGGAAAATGGCTCTGCGAGAACGGCCACAATTGGATATTCCGTCTCTGGGAAAGCACAGATCCCCAGGGCTGTTGTGCCTGTGAATAGGTTGCCCAGGGAAGGTGAAGACCAGCAACAGGCTTTCAGGGCTGGCCCCTTCCTTGTGGGAGAAGGAGCCGGACGTTCGCCGTTTTGGAAAAATGGCTCTGCGAGAACGGCCACAATGAGATGTTCCGTCTCTGGGAAAGCACTGGTCCCCAGGGCTGTTGTGCCTGTGACTAGGCTGCCCAGGGAAGGTGAAGACCAGCAACAGCTTTCAGGGCTGGCACCTTCCTAGTGGGAGAAGGAGCCGGACGTTTCCCTTTTCGGAAATAAGCTGTGCCGAGAATAGGCACGAGCAGATGTTCCGTCTCTGGGAAGGCACTGATCCCCAGGGCTGTTGTGCCTGTGAATAGGTTGCCCAGGGAAGGTGAAGAACAGCAAACAGATTTCAGGGCTGGCACCTTCCTTGTGGGAGAAGGAGCTGGACGTTTCCCATTTTGGAAAATGGCTCTGCCGAGAACGGCTACGATGAGATGTTCCATCTCTGGGAAAGCACTGATCCCCAGGGCTGTTGTGCCTGTGACTAGGCTGCCAAGGGAAGGTGAAGACCAGCAACAGCTTTCAGGGCTGGCACCTTCCTTGTGGGAGAAGGATCCGGACGTTTCCCTTTTCGGAAAAATGGCTCTTCCGAGAACGGACACAATGAGATGTTCCGTCTCTGGGAAAGCACTGATCCCCAGGGCTGTTGTGCCTGTGAATAGGTTTCCAAGGGAAGGTGAAGACCAGCAACATCTTTCAGGCCTTGCCCTTCCTTGTGGGAGAAGGATCCGGACGTTTCCCATTTCGGAAAATGGCTCTGCCGAGAACGGGCACGAGGAGATGTTCCGTCTCTGGGAAAGCACAGATCCCCAGGGCTGTTGTGCCTGTGAATAGGTTTCCAAGGGAAGGTGAAGACCAGCAACAGCTTTCAGGGCTGGCACCTTCCTTGTGGGAGAATGAGCCGCACGTTCGCCGTTTTGGAAAAATGGCTCTGCGAGAACGGCCACAATGAGATGTTCCGTCTCTGGGAAAGCACTGATCCCCAGGGCTGTTGTGCCTGTGAATAGGCTGCCCAGGGAAGGTGAAGACCAGCAACAGCTTACAGGGCTGGCCCCTTCCTTGTGGGAGAAGGATCCGGACGTTACCCATTTCGGAAAACGGCTCTGCCGAGAACGGGTATGAAGAGATGTTCCGTCTCTGGGAAAGCACTGATCCCCAGGGCTGTTGTGCCTGTGACTAGGCTGCCCAGGGAAGGTGAAGACCAGCAACAGCTTTCAGGGCTGGCACCTTCCTTGTGGGAGAAGGAGCCCGACGTTTCCCTTTTCGGAAAACGGCTCTGCCGAGAACGGGTATGAAGAGATGTTCCGTCTCTGGGAAAGCACTGATCCCCAGGGCTGTTGTGCCTGTGAATAGGTTTCCAAGGGAAGGTGAAGACCAGCAACAGCTTTCAGGGCTGGCACCTTCCTTGTGGGATAAGGATCCGGATGTTTCCCATTTTGGAAAATGGCTCTGCGAGAACGGCTACGACGAGATGTTCCGTCTCTGGGAAAGCACTGATCCCCAGTGCTGTTGTGCCTGTGACTACGTTGCCCAGGGAAGGTGAAGACCAGCAACAGCTTACAGGGCTGGCCCCTTCCTTGTGGGAGAAGGATCCGGACGTTTCCCTTTTCGGAAAACGGCTCTGCCGAGAACGGGTATGAAGAGATGTTCCGTCTCTGGGAAAGCACTGATCCCCAGGGCTGTTGTGCCTGTGACTAGGCTGCCCAGGGAAGGTGAAGACCAGCAACAGCTTTCAGGGCTGGCACCTTCCTTGTGGGAGAAGGAGCCCGACGTTTCCCTTTTCGGAATACGGCTCTGCCGAGAACGGGTATGAAGAGATGTTCCGTCTCTGGGAAAGCACTGATCCCCAGGGCTGTTGTGCCTGTGAATAGGTTTCCAAGGGAAGGTGAAGACCAGCAACAGCTTTCAGGGCTGGCACCTTCCTTGTGGGATAAGGATCCGGATGTTTCCCATTTTGGAAAATGGCTCTGCCGAGAACGGGTACGATGAGATGTTCCGTCTCTGGGAAAGCACTGATCCCCAGGGCTGTTGTGCCTGTGACTAGGCTGCCCAGGGAAGGTGAAGACCAGCAACAGCTTTCAGGGCTGGCACCTTCCTTGTGGGAGAAAGATCCGGACATTTCCCATTTCGGAAAAATGGCTCTGCCGAGAACGGGTACGATGAGATGTTCCGTCTGTGGGAAAGCACTGATCCCCAGGGCTGTTGTGCCTGTGAATAGGTTGCCAAGGGAAGGTGAAGACCAGCAACAGCTTTCAGGGCTTGCCCCTTCCTTGTGGGAGAAGGATCCGGATGTTTCCCATTTTCGCAAATGGCTCTGCCGAGAACGGCCACAATTGGATATTCCGTCTCTGGGAAAGCACAGATCCCCAGGGCTGTTGTGCCTGTGAATAGGTTGCCAAGGGAAGGTGAAGAACAGCAACAGCTTTCAGGGCTGGCACCTTCCTTGTGGGAGAAGGATCCGGACGTTCCCCGTTTCGGAAAACGGCTCTGCCGAGATCGGGTACGATGAGATGTTCCGTCTCTGGGAAAGCACTGATCCCCAGGGCTGTTGTGCCTGTGAATAGGCTGCCCAGGGAAGGTGAAGACCAGCAACAGCTTACAGGGCTGGCACCTTCCTTGTGGGAGAAGGAGCCGGACGTTTCCCTTTTCGGAAATAAGCTGTGCCGAGAATGGGCACGAGCAGATGTTCCGTCTGTGGGAAGGCACTGATCCCCAGGGCTGTTGTGCCTGTGAATAGTTTGCACAGGGAAGGTGAAGACCAGCAACAGCTTTCAGGGCTGGCACCTTCCTTGTGGGAGAAGGAGCCGGACGTTTCCCATTTCGGAAAATGGCTCTGCCGAGAACGGCTACGATGAGATGTTCCGTCTCTGGGAAAGCACTGATCCCCAGGGCTGTTGTGCCTGTGACTAGGCTGCCCAGGGAAGGTGAAGACCAGCAACAGCTTTCAGGGCTGGCACCTTCCTTGTGGGAGAAGGATCCGGACTTTTCCTATTTTGGAAAATGGCTCTGCCGAGAACGGCTACGACGAGATGTTCCGTCTCTGGAAAGCACTGATCCCCAGGGCTGTTGTGCCTGTGAATAGGTTGCCCAGGGAAGGTGAAGACCAGCAACAGCTTTCAGGGCTGGCCCCTTCCTTGTGGGAGAAGGAGCCGGACGTTTCCCTTTTCGGAAAAATGGCTCTGCCGAGAATGGTCACGAGCAGATGTTCCGTCTGTGGGAAAGCACTGATGCCGAGGGCTGTTGTGCCTGTGAATAGGTTGCCAAGGGAAGGTGAAGAACAGCAACAGCTTTCAAGGCTGGCACCTTCCTTGTGGGAGAAGGAGCTGGACGTTTCCCATTTTGGAAAATGGCTCTGCCGAGAACGGGTACGATGAGATGTTCCGTCTCTGGGAAAGCACTGATCCCCAGGGCTGTTGTGCCTGTGACTAGGCTGCCAAGGGAAGGTGAAGACCAGCAACAGCTTTCAGGCCTTGCCCTTCCTTGTGGGAGAAGGATCCGGACGTTTCCCATTTCGGAAAATGGCTCTGCCGAGAACGGGCACGAGGACATGTTCCGTCTCTGGGAAAGCACTGATCCCCAGGGCTGTTGTGCCTGTGACTAGGCTGCCCAGGGAAGGTGAAGACCAGCAACAGCTTACAGGGCTGGCCCCTTCCTTGTGGGAGAAGTATCCGGACGTTACCCATTTCGGAAAACGGCTCTGCCGAGAACGGGTATGAAGAGATGTTCCGTCTCTGGGAAAGCACTGATCCCCAGGGCTGTTGTGCCTGTGACTAGGCTGCCCAGGGAAGGTGAAGACCAGCAACAGCTTTCAGGGCTGGCACCTTCCTAGTGGGAGAAGGAGCCGGACGTTTCCCTTTTCGGAAAAATGGCTCTGCCTAGAACGGCTACGATGAGATGTTCCGTCTCTGGGAAAGCACTGATCCCCAGGGCTGTTGTGCCTGTGAATAGGTTTTCAAGGGAAGGTGAAGACCAGCAACAGCTTTCAGGGCTGGCACCTTCCTTGTGGGAGAAGGATCCCGACGTTTCCCTTTTCGGAAAATGGCTCTGCCGAGAACGGGTATGAAGAGATGTTCCGTCTCTGGGAAAGCACTGATCCCCAGGGCTGTTGTGCCTGTGAATAGGTTTCCAAGGGAAGGTGAAGACCAGCAACAGCTTTCAAGGCTGGCCCCTTCCTTGTGGGAGAAGGATCCGGACGTTTCCCATTTTGGAAAATGGCTCTGCCGAGAACGTGTACGATGAGATGTTCCGTCTCTGGGAAAGCACTGATCCCCAGGGCTGTTGTGCCTGTGACTAGGCTGCCCAGGGAAGGTGAAGACCAGCAACAGCTTTCAGGGCTGGCACCTTCCTTGTGGGAGAATGAGCCGGACGTTCGCCGTTGTGGAAAAATGGCTCTGCGAGAACGGCCAGAATGAGATGTTCCGTCTCTGGGAAAGCACTGATCCCCAGGGCTGTTGTGCCTGTGACTAGGCTGCCCAGGGAAGGTGAAGACCAGCAACAGCTTTCAGGGCTGGCCCCTTCCTTGTGGGAGAAGGATCCGGACGTTTCCCTTTTCAGAAAAATGGCTCTGCCGAGAACGGGTACGATGAGATGTTCCGTCTCTGGGAAAGCACAGATCCCCATGGCTGTTGTGCCTGTGACTAGGCTTTCAAGGGAAGGTGAAGACCAGCAACAGCTTACAGGGCTGGCCCCTTCCTTGTGGGAGAAGGAGCCGGACGTTTCCCTTTTCGGAAAAATGGCTCTGCCGAGAATGGGCACGAGCAGATGTTCCGTCTGTGGGAAAGCACTGATCCCCAGGGCTGTTGTGCCTGTGAATAGGTTGCCAAGGGAAGGTGAAGAACAGCAACAGCTTTCAGGGCTGGCACCTTCCTTGTGGGAGAAGGAGCTGGACGTTTCCCATTTTGGAAAATGGCTCTGCCGAGAACGTGTACGATGAGATGTTCCGTCTCTGGGAAAGCACTGATCCCCAGGGCTGTTGTGCCTGTGACTAGGCTGCCAAGGGAAGGTGAAGACCAGCAACAGCTTTCAGGGCTGGCCCCTTCCTTGTGGGAGAAGGATCCGGACGTTTCCCTTTTCGGAAAAATGGCTCTTCCGAGAACGGCCACAATGAGATGTTCCGTCTCTGGGAAAGCACTGGTCCCCAGGGCTGTTGTGCCTGTGAATAGGTTTCCAAGGGCAGGTGAAGACCAGCAACATCTTTCAGGCCTTGCCCTTCCTTGTGGGAGAAGGATCCGGACGTTTCCCATTTTGGAAAATGGCTCTGCCGAGAACGGGCACGAGGAGATGTTCCGTCTCTGGGAAAGCACAGATCCCCAGGGCTGTTGTGCCTGTGAATAGGTTTCCAAGGGAAGGTGAAGACCAGCAACAGCTTTCAGGGCTGGCACCTTCCTTGTGGGAGAATGAGCCGCACGTTCGCCGTTTTGGAAAAATGGCTCTGCGAGAACGGCCACAATGAGATGTTCCGTCTCTGGGAAAGCACTGATCCCCAGGGCTGTTGTGCCTGTGACTAGGCTGCCCAGGGAAGGTGAAGACCAGCAACAGCTTACAGGGCTGGCCCCTTCCTTGTGGGAGAAGGATCCGGACGTTACCCATTTCGGAAAACGGCTCTGCCGAGAACGGGTATGAAGAGATGTTCCGTCTCTGGGAAAGCACTGATCCCCAGGGCTGTTGTGCCTGTGACTAGGCTGCCCAGGGAAGGTGAAGACCAGCAACAGCTTTCAGGGCTGGCACCTTCCTTGTGGGAGAAGGAGCCCGACGTTTCCCTTTTCGGAAAACGGCTCTGCCGAGAACGGGTATGAAGAGATGTTCCGTCTCTGGGAAAGCACTGATCCCCAGGGCTGTTGTGCCTGTGAATAGGTTTCCAAGGGAAGGTGAAGACCAGCAACAGCTTTCAGGGCTGGCCCCTTCCTTGTGGGATAAGGATCCGGATGTTTCCCATTTTGGAAAATGGCTCTGCCGAGAACGGGTACGATGAGATGTTCCGTCTCTGGGAAAGCACTGATCCCCAGGGCTGTTGTGCCTGTGACTAGGCTGCCCAGGGAAGGTGAAGACCAGCAACAGCTTTCAGGGCTGGCCCCTTCCTTGTGGGAGAAAGATACGGACATTTCCCATTTCGGAAAAATGGCTCTGCCGAGAACGGGTACGATGAGATGTTCCGTCTGTGGGAAAGCACTGATCCCCAGGGCTGTTGTGCCTGTGAATAGGTTGCCCAGGGAAGGTGAAGACCAGCAACAGCTTTCAGGGCTTGCCCCTTCCTTGTGGGAGAAGGATCCGGATGTTTCCCATTTTCGAAAATTGCTCTGCCGAGAAGTGCCACGATTGCATATTCCGTCTCTGGGAAAGCACAGATCCCCAGGGCTGTTGTGCCTGTGAATAGGTTGCCCAGGGAAGGTGAAGACCAGCAACAGCTTTCAGGGCTGGCCCCTTCCTTGTGGGAGAAGGATCCGGACGTTCCCCTTTTCGGAAAACGGCTCTGCCGAGAACGGGTACGATGAGATGTTCCGTCTCTGGGAAAGCACTGATCCCCAGGGCTGTTGTGCCTGTGACTAGGCTGCCAAGGGAAGGTGAAGACCAGCAACAGCTTTCAGGCCTTGCCCTTCCTTGTGGGAGAAGGATCCGGACGTTTCCCATTTCGGAAAATGGCTCTGCCGAGAACGGGCACGAGGACATGTTCCGTCTCTGGGAAAGCACTGATCCCCAGGGCTGTTGTGCCTGTGACTAGGCTGCCCAGGGAAGGTGAAGACCAGCAACAGCTTACAGGGCTGGCCCCTTCCTTGTGGGAGAAGGATCCGGACGTTACCCATTTCGGAAAACGGCTCTGCCGAGAACGGGTATGAAGAGATGTTCCGTCTCTGGGAAAGCACTGATCCCCAGGGCTGTTGTGCCTGTGACTAGGCTGCCCAGGGAAGGTGAAGACCAGCAACAGCTTTCAGGGCTGGCACCTTCCTAGTGGGAGAAGGAGCCGGACGTTTCCCTTTTCGGAAAAATGGCTCTGCCTAGAACGGGTACGATGAGATGTTCCGTCTCTGGGAAAGCACTGATCCCCAGGGCTGTTGTGCCTGTGAATAGGTTTTCAAGGGAAGGTGAAGACCAGCAACAGCTTTCAGGGCTGGCACCTTCCTTGTGGGAGAAGGAGCCGGACGTTTCCCATTTCGGAAAATGGCTCTGCCGAGAACCGCTACGATGAGATGTTCCGTCTCTGGGAAAGCACTGATCCCCAGGGCTGTTGTGCCTGTGACTAGGCTGCCCAGGGAAGGTGAAGACCAGCAACAGCTTTCAGGGCTGGCCCCTTCCTTGTGGGAGAAGGATCCGGACGTTTCCCTTTTCGGAAAAATGGCTCTTCCTAGAACGGCCACAATGAGATGTTCCGTCTCTGGGAAAGCACTGGTCCCCAGGGCTGTTGTGCCTGTGAATAGGTTTCCAAGGGAAGGTGAAGACCAGCAACAGCTTTCAGGCCTTGCCGTTCCTTGTGGGAGAAGGATCCGGACGTTACCCATTTCGGAAAATGGCTCTGCCGAGAACGGCCACAATGAGATGTTCCGTCTCTGGGAAAGCACAGATCCCCAGGGCTTTTGTGCCTGTGAATAGGTTTCCAAGGGAAGGTGAAGACCAGCAACAGCTTTCAGGGCTGGCACCTTCCTTGTGGGAGAATGAGCCGCACGTTCGCCGTTTTGGAAAAATGGCTCTGCGAGAACGGCCACAATGAGATGTTCCATCTCTGGGAAAGCACTGATCCCCAGGGCTGTTGTGCCTGTGACTAGGCTGCCCAGGGAAGGTGAAGACCAGCAACAGCTTTCAGGGCTGGCACCTTCCTTGTGGGAGAAGGAGCCCGACGTTTCCCTTTTCGGAAAATGGCTCTGCCGAGAACGGGTATGAAGAGATGTTCCGTCTCTGGGAAAGCACTGATCCCCAGGGCTGTTGTGCCTGTGAATAGGTTTCCAAGGGAAGGTGAAGACCAGCAACAGCTTTCAAGGCTGGCCCCTTCCTTGTGGGAGAAGGATCCGGACGTTTCCCATTTTGGAAAATGGCTCTGCCGAGAACGTGTACGATGAGATGTTCCGTCTCTGGGAAAGCACTGATCCCCAGGGCTGTTGTGCCTGTGAATAGGCTGCCCAGGGAAGGTGAAGACCAGCAACAGCTTTCAGGGCTGGCCCCTTCCTTGTGGGAGAAGGATCCGGACGTTTCCCATTTCGGAAAATGGCTCTGCCGAGAATGGGTACGACGAGATGTTCCGTCTCTGGGAAAGCACTGATCCCCAGGGCTGTTGTGCCTGTGACTAGGCTGCCCAGGGAAGGTGAAGACCAGCAACAGCTTACAGGGCTGGCCCCTTCCTTGTGGGAGAAGGAGCCGGACGTTTCCCTTTTCGGAAATAAGCTCTGCCGAGAACGGGCACGAGGAGATGTTCCGTCTCTGGGAAAGCACTGATCCCCAGGGCTGTTGTGCCTGTGAATAGGTTGCCCAGGGAAGGTGAAGACCAGCAACAGCTTTCAGGGCTGGCACCTTCCTTGTGGGAGAAGGAGCCGGACGTTTCCCATTTTGGAAAATGGCTCTGCCGAGAACGGCTACGACGAGATGTTCCGTCTCTGGGAAAGCACTGATCCCCAGGGCTGTTGTGCCTGTGACTAGGCTGCCCAGGGAAGGTGAAGACCAGCAACAGCTTTCAGGGCTGGCCCCTTCCTTGTGGGAGAAGGATCCGGACGTTTCCCATTTCGGAAAAATGGCTCTTCCGAGAACGGCCACATTTGGATATTCCATCCCTGGGAAAGCACTGATCCCCAGGGCTGTTGTGCCTGTGACTAGGCTGCCCAGGGAAGGTGAAGACCAGCAACAGCTTTCAGGGCTGGCACCTTCCTTGTGGGAGAAGGAGCCGGACGTTCGCCGTTTTGGAAAAATGGCTCTGCGAGAACGGCCACAATGAGATGTTCCGTCTCTGGGAAAGCACTGATCCCCAGGGCTGTTGTGCCTGTGACTAGGCTGCCCAGGGAAGGTGAAGACCAGCAACAGCTTTCAGGGCTGGCACCTTCCTTGTGGGAGAAGGATCCGGACGTTTCCCATTTTGGAAAATGGCTCTGCCGAGAACGGCTACGACGAGATGTTCCGTCTCTGGGAAAGCACTGATCCCCAGGGCTGTTGTGCCTGTGAATAGGCTGCCCAGGGAAGGTGAAGACCAGCAACAGCTTACAGGGCTGGCCCCTTCCTTGTGGGAGAAGGATCCGGACGTTACCCATTTCGGAAAACGGCTCTGCCGAGAACGGGTATGAAGAGATGTTCCGTCTCTGGGAAAGCACTGATCCCCAGGGCTGTTGTGCCTGTGACTAGGCTGCCCAGGGAAGGTGAAGACCAGCAACAGCTTTCAGGGCTGGCACCTTCCTTGTGGGAGAAGGAGCCCGACGTTTCCCTTTTCGGAAAACGGCTCTGCCGAGAACGGGTATGAAGAGATGTTCCGTCTCTGGGAAAGCACTGATCCCCAGGGCTGTTGTGCCTGTGAATAGGTTTCCAAGGGAAGGTGAAGACCAGCAACAGCTTTCAGGGCTGGCACCTTCCTTGTGGGAGAAGGAGCCGGATGTTTCCCATTTTGGAAAATGGCTCTGCCGAGAACGGGTACGATGAGATGTTCCGTCTCTGGGAAGGCACTGATCCCCAGGGCTGTTGTGCCTGTGACTAGGCTGCCCAGGGAAGGTGAAGACCAGCAACAGCTTTCAGGGCTGGCCCCTTCCTTGTGGGAGAAGGATCCGGACGTTTCCCATTTCGGAAAAATGGCTCTGCCGAGAACGGGTACGATGAGATGTTCCGTCTGTGGGAAAGCACTGATCCCCAGGGCTGTTGTGCCTGTGAATAGGTTTCCAAGGGAAGGTGAAGACCAGCAACAGCTTTCAGGGCTTGTCCCTTCCTTGTGGGAGAAGGATCCGGACGTTTCCAATTTCGGAAAATGGCTCTGCCGAGAACGGCCACAATTGGATATTCCGTCTCTGGGAAGGCACAGATCCCCAGGGCTGTTGTGCCTGTGAATAGGTTGCCCAGGGAAGGTGAAGACCAGCAACAGCTTTCAGGGCTGGCCCCTTCCTTGTGGGAGAAGGAGCCGGACGTTCGCCGTTTTGGAAAAATGGCTCTGCGAGAACGGCCACAATGAGATGTTCCGTCTCTGGGAAAGCACTGGTCCCCAGGGCTGTTGTGCCTGTGACTAGGCTGCCCAGGGAAGGTGAAGACCAGCAACAGCTTACAGGGCTGGCCCCTTCCTTGTGGGAGAAGTATCCGGACGTTACCCATTTCGGAAAACGGCTCTGCCGAGAACGGGTATGAAGAGATGTTCCGTCTCTGGGAAAGCACTGATCCCCAGGGCTGTTGTGCCTGTGACTAGGCTGCCCAGGGAAGGTGAAGACCAGCAACAGCTTTCAGGGCTGGCACCTTCCTAGTGGGAGAAGGAGCCGGACGTTTCCCTTTTCGGAAAAATGGCTCTGCCTAGAACGGCTACGATGAGATGTTCCGTCTCTGGGAAAGCACTGATCCCCAGGGCTGTTGTGCCTGTGAATAGGTTTTCAAGGGAAGGTGAAGACCAGCAACAGCTTTCAGGGCTGGCACCTTCCTTGTGGGAGAAGGAGCCCGACGTTTCCCTTTTCGGAAAACGGCTCTGCCGAGAACGGGTATGAAGAGATGTTCCGTCTCTGGGAAAGCACTGATCCCCAGGGCTGTTGTGCCTGTGAATAGGTTTCCAAGGGAAGGTGAAGACCAGCAACAGCTTTCAGGGCTGGCCCCTTCCTTGTGGGAGAAGGATCCGGACGTTTCCCTTTTCGGAAAAATGGCTCTTCCGAGAACGGCCACAATGAGATGTTCCGTCTCTGGGAAAGCACTGGTCCCCAGGGCTGTTGTGCCTGTGAATAGGTTTCCAAGGGAAGGTGAAGACCAGCAACATCTTTCAGGCCTTGCCCTTCCTTGTGGGAGAAGGATCCGGACGTTTCCCATTTTGGAAAATGGCTCTGCCGAGAACGGGCACGAGGAGATGTTCCGTCTCTGGGAAAGCACAGATCCCCAGGGCTGTTGTGCCTGTGAATAGGTTTCCAAGGGAAGGTGAAGACCAGCAACAGCTTTCAGGGCTGGCACCTTCCTTGTGGGAGAATGAGCCGCACGTTCGCCGTTTTGGAAAAATGGCTCTGCGAGAACGGCCACAATGAGATGTTCCGTCTCTGGGAAAGCACTGATCCCCAGGGCTGTTGTGCCTGTGACTAGGCTGCCCAGGGAAGGTGAAGACCAGCAACAGCTTACAGGGCTGGCCCCTTCCTTGTGGGAGAAGGATCCGGACGTTACCCATTTCGGAAAACGGCTCTGCCGAGAACGGGTATGAAGAGATGTTCTGTCTGTGGGAAAGCACTGATCCCCAGGGCTGTTGTGCCTGTGACTAGGCTGCCCAGGGAAGGTGAAGACCAGCAACAGCTTTCAGGGCTGGCACCTTCCTTGTGGGAGAAGGAGCCCGACGTTTCCCTTTTCGGAAAACGGCTCTGCCGAGAACGGGTATGAAGAGATGTTCCGTCTCTGGGAAAGCACTGATCCCCAGGGCTGTTGTGCCTGTGAATAGGTTTCCAAGGGAAGGTGAAGACCAGCAACAGCTTTCAGGGCTGGCACCTTCCTTGTGGGAGAAGGAGCCGGATGTTTCCCATTTTGGAAAATGGCTCTGCCGAGAACGGGTACGATGAGATGTTCCGTCTCTGGGAAAGCACTGATCCCCAGGGCTGTTGTGCCTGTGACTAGGCTGCCCAGGGAAGGTGAAGACCAGCAACAGCTTTCAGGGCTGGCCCCTTCCTTGTGGGAGAAAGATACGGACATTTCCCATTTCGGAAAAATGGCTCTGCCGAGAACGGGTACGATGAGATGTTCCGTCTGTGGGAAAGCACTGATCCCCAGGGCTGTTGTGCCTGTGAATAGGTTGCCCAGGGAAGGTGAAGACCAGCAACAGCTTTCAGGGCTGGCCCCTTCCTTGTGGGAGAAGGATCCGGATGTTTCCCATTTTCGAAAATGGCTCTGCCGAGAAGTGCCACGATTGCATATTCCGTCTCTGGGAAAGCACAGATCCCCAGGGCTGTTGTGCCTGTGAATAGGTTGCCCAGGGAAGGTGAAGACCAGCAACAGCTTTCAGGGCTGGCCCCTTCCTTGTGGGAGAAGGATCCGGACGTTCCCCTTTTCGGAAAACGGCTCTGCCGAGAACGGGTACGATGAGATGTTCCGTCTCTGGGAAAGCACTGATCCCCAGGGCTGTTGTGCCTGTGACTAGGCTGCCAAGGGAAGGTGAAGACCAGCAACAGCTTTCAGGCCTTGCCCTTCCTTGTGGGAGAAGGATCCGGACGTTTCCCATTTCGGAAAATGGCTCTGCCGAGAACGGGCACGAGGACATGTTCCGTCTCTGGGAAAGCACTGATCCCCAGGGCTGTTGTGCCTGTGACTAGGCTGCCCAGGGAAGGTGAAGACCAGCAACAGCTTACAGGGCTGGCCCCTTCCTTGTGGGAGAAGGATCCGGACGTTACCCATTTCGGAAAACGGCTCTGCCGAGAACGGGTATGAAGAGATGTTCCGTCTCTGGGAAAGCACTGATCCCCAGGGCTGTTGTGCCTGTGACTAGGCTGCCCAGGGAAGGTGAAGACCAGCAACAGCTTTCAGGGCTGGCACCTTCCTAGTGGGAGAAGGAGCCGGACGTTTCCCTTTTCGGAAAAATGGCTCTGCCTAGAACGGGTACGATGAGATGTTCCGTCTCTGGGAAAGCACTGATCCCCAGGGCTGTTGTGCCTGTGAATAGGTTTTCAAGGGAAGGTGAAGACCAGCAACAGCTTTCAGGGCTGGCACCTTCCTTGTGGGAGAAGGAGCCGGACGTTTCCCATTTCGGAAAATGGCTCTGCCGAGAACCGCTACGATGAGATGTTCCGTCTCTGGGAAAGCACTGATCCCCAGGGCTGTTGTGCCTGTGACTAGGCTGCCCAGGGAAGGTGAAGACCAGCAACAGCTTTCAGGGCTGGCCCCTTCCTTGTGGGAGAAGGATCCGGACGTTTCCCTTTTCGGAAAAATGGCTCTTCCTAGAACGGCCACAATGAGATGTTCCGTCTCTGGGAAAGCACTGGTCCCCAGGGCTGTTGTGCCTGTGAATAGGTTTCCAAGGGAAGGTGAAGACCAGCAACAGCTTTCAGGCCTTGCCGTTCCTTGTGGGAGAAGGATCCGGACGTTACCCATTTCGGAAAATGGCTCTGCCGAGAACGGCCACAATGAGATGTTCCGTCTCTGGGAAAGCACAGATCCCCAGGGCTTTTGTGCCTGTGAATAGGTTTCCAAGGGAAGGTGAAGACCAGCAACAGCTTTCAGGGCTGGCACCTTCCTTGTGGGAGAATGAGCCGCACGTTCGCCGTTTTGGAAAAATGGCTCTGCGAGAACGGCCACAATGAGATGTTCCGTCTCTGGGAAAGCACTGGTCCCCAGGGCTGTTGTGCCTGTGACTAGGCTGCCCAGGGAAGGTGAAGACCAGCAACAGCTTTCAGGGCTGGCACCTTCCTTGTGGGAGAAGGAGCCCGACGTTTCCCTTTTCGGAAAATGGCTCTGCCGAGAACGGGTATGAAGAGATGTTCCGTCTCTGGGAAAGCACTGATCCCCAGGGCTGTTGTGCCTGTGAATAGGTTTCCAAGGGAAGGTGAAGACCAGCAACAGCTTTCAAGGCTGGCCCCTTCCTTGTGGGAGAAGGATCCGGACGTTTCCCATTTTGGAAAATGGCTCTGCCGAGAACGTGTACGATGAGATGTTCCGTCTGTGGGAAAGCACTGATCCCCAGGGCTGTTGTGCCTGTGAATAGGCTGCCCAGGGAAGGTGAAGACCAGCAACAGCTTTCAGGGCTGGCACCTTCCTTGTGGGAGAATGAGCCGGACGTTCGCCGTTGTGGAAAAATGGCTCTGCGAGAACGGCCACAATGAGATGTTCCGTCTGTGGGAAAGCACTGATCCCCAGGGCTGTTGTGCCTGTGACTAGGCTGCCCAGGGAAGGTGAAGACCAGCAACAGCTTTCAGGGCTGGCCCCTTCCTTGTGGGAGAAGGATCCGGACGTTTCCCTTTTCAGAAAAATGGCTCTGCCGAGAACGGGTACGATGAGATGTTCCGTCTCTGGGAAAGCACAGATCCCCATGGCTGTTGTGCCTGTGAATAGGTTTCCAAGGGAAGGTGAAGACCAGCAACAGCTTTCAGGGCTGGCCCCTTCCTTGTGGGAGAATGATCCGGACGTTTCCCATTTTGGAAAATGGCTCTGCCGAGAACGGGTACGATGAGATGTTCCGTCTGTGGGAAAGCACTGATCCCCAGGGCTGTTGTGCCTGTGACTAGGCTGCCCAGGGAAGGTGAAGACCAGCAACAGCTTACAGGGCTGGCCCCTTCCTTGTGGGAGAAGGAGCCGGACGTTTCCCTTTTCGGAAATAAGCTCTGCCGAGAACGGGCACGAGGAGATGTTCCGTCTCTGGGAAAGCACAGATCCCCAGGGCTGTTGTGCCTGTGAATAGGTTAGCCAGGGAAGGTGAAGACCAGCAACAGCTTTCAGGGCTGGCACCTTCCTTGTGGGAGAAGGAGCCGGACGTTTCCCATTTTGGAAAATGGCTCTGCCGAGAACGGCTACGACGAGATGTTCCGTCTCTGGGAAAGCACTGATCCCCAGGGCTGTTGTGCCTGTGACTAGGCTGCCCAGGGAAGGTGAAGACCAGCAACAGCTTTCAGGGCTGGCCCCTTCCTTGTGGGAGAAGGATCCGGACGTTTCCCATTTCGGAAAAATGGCTCTTCCGAGAACGGCCACATTTGGATATTCCATCCCTGGGAAAGCACTGATCCCCAGGGCTGTTGTGCCTGTGACTAGGCTGCCCAGGGAAGGTGAAGACCAGCAACAGCTTTCAGGGCTGGCACCTTCCTTGTGGGAGAAGGAGCCGGACGTTCGCCGTTTTGGAAAAATGGCTCTGCGAGAACGGCCACAATGAGATGTTCCGTCTCTGGGAAAGCACTGATCCCCAGGGCTGTTGTGCCTGTGACTAGGCTGCCCAGGGAAGGTGAAGACCAGCAACAGCTTTCAGGGCTGGCACCTTCCTTGTGGGAGAAGGATCCGGACGTTTCCCATTTTGGAAAATGGCTCTGCCGAGAACGGCTACGACGAGATGTTCCGTCTCTGGGAAAGCACTGATCCCCAGGGCTGTTGTGCCTGTGACTAGGCTGCCCAGGGAAGGTGAAGACCAGCAACAGCTTACAGGGCTGGCCCCTTCCTTGTGGGAGAAGGATCCGGACGTTACCCATTTCGGAAAACGGCTCTGCCGAGAACGGGTATGAAGAGATGTTCCGTCTCTGGGAAAGCACTGATCCCCAGGGCTGTTGTGCCTGTGACTAGGCTGCCCAGGGAAGGTGAAGACCAGCAACAGCTTTCAGGGCTGGCACCTTCCTTGTGGGAGAAGGAGCCCGACGTTTCCCTTTTCGGAAAACGGCTCTGCCGAGAACGGGTATGAAGAGATGTTCCGTCTCTGGGAAAGCACTGATCCCCAGGGCTGTTGTGCCTGTGAATAGGTTTCCAAGGGAAGGTGAAGACCAGCAACAGCTTTCAGGGCTGGCACCTTCCTTGTGGGAGAAGGAGCCGGATGTTTCCCATTTTGGAAAATGGCTCTGCCGAGAACGGGCACGATGAGATGTTCCGTCTGTGGGAAAGCACTGATCCCCAGGGCTGTTGTGCCTGTGAATAGGTTAGCCAGGGAAGGTGAAGACCAGCAACAGCTTTCAGGGCTGGCACCTTCCTTGTGGGAGAAGGAGCCGGACGTTTCCCATTTTGGAAAATGGCTCTGCCGAGAACGGCTACGACGAGATGTTCCGTCTCTGGGAAAGCACTGATCCCCAGGGCTGTTGTGCCTGTGACTAGGCTGCCCAGGGAAGGTGAAGACCAGCAACAGCTTTCAGGGCTGGCCCCTTCCTTGTGGGAGAAGGATCCGGACGTTTCCCATTTCGGAAAAATGGCTCTTCCGAGAACGGCCACATTTGGATATTCCATCCCTGGGAAAGCACTGATCCCCAGGGCTGTTGTGCCTGTGACTAGGCTGCCCAGGGAAGGTGAAGACCAGCAACAGCTTTCAGGGCTGGCACCTTCCTTGTGGGAGAAGGAGCCGGACGTTCGCCGTTTTGGAAAAATGGCTCTGCGAGAACGGCCACAATGAGATGTTCCGTCTCTGGGAAAGCACTGATCCCCAGGGCTGTTGTGCCTGTGACTAGGCTGCCCAGGGAAGGTGAAGACCAGCAACAGCTTTCAGGGCTGGCACCTTCCTTGTGGGAGAAGGATCCGGACGTTTCCCATTTTGGAAAATGGCTCTGCCGAGAACGGCTACGACGACATGTTCCGTCTCTGGGAAAGCACTGATCCCCAGGGCTGTTGTGCCTGTGACTAGGCTGCCCAGGGAAGGTGAAGACCAGCAACAGCTTACAGGGCTGGCCCCTTCCTTGTGGGAGAAGGATCCGGACGTTACCCATTTCGGAAAACGGCTCTGCCGAGAACGGGTATGAAGAGATGTTCCGTCTCTGGGAAAGCACTGATCCCCAGGGCTGTTGTGCCTGTGACTAGGCTGCCCAGGGAAGGTGAAGACCAGCAACAGCTTTCAGGGCTGGCACCTTCCTTGTGGGAGAAGGAGCCCGACGTTTCCCTTTTCGGAAAACGGCTCTGCCGAGAACGGGTATGAAGAGATGTTCCGTCTCTGGGAAAGCACTGATCCCCAGGGCTGTTGTGCCTGTGAATAGGTTTCCAAGGGAAGGTGAAGACCAGCAACAGCTTTCAGGGCTGGCACCTTCCTTGTGGGAGAAGGAGCCGGATGTTTCCCATTTTGGAAAATGGCTCTGCCGAGAACGGGTACGATGAGATGTTCCGTCTCTGGGAAGGCACTGATCCCCAGGGCTGTTGTGCCTGTGACTAGGCTGCCCAGGGAAGGTAAAGACCAGCAACAGCTTTCAGGGCTGGCCCCTTCCTTGTGGGAGAAGGAGCCGGACGTTTCCCATTTCGGAAAAATGGCTCTGCCGAGAACGGGTACGATGAGATGTTCCGTCTGTGGGAAAGCACTGATCCCCAGGGCTGTTGTGCCTGTGAATAGGTTTCCAAGGGAAGGTGAAGACCAGCAACAGCTTTCAGGGCTTGTCCCTTCCTTGTGGGAGAAGGATCCGGACGTTTCCAATTTTGGAAAATGGCTCTGCCGAGAACGGCCACAATTGGATATTCCGTCTCTGGGAAAGCACAGATCCCCAGGGCTGTTGTGCCTGTGAATAGGTTGCCCAGGGAAGGTGAAGACCAGCAACAGCTTTCAGGGCTGGCCCCTTCCTTGTGGGAGAAGGAGCCGGACGTTCGCCGTTTTGGAAAAATGGCTCTGCGAGAACGGCCACAATGAGATGTTCCGTCTCTGGGAAAGCACTGGTCCCCAGGGCTGTTGTGCCTGTGACTAGGCTGCCCAGGGAAGGTGAAGACCAGCAACAGCTTTCAGGGCTGGCACCTTCCTAGTGGGAGAAGGATCCGGACGTTTCCCATTTTGGAAAATGGCTCTGCCGAGAACGGGTACGATGAGATGTTCCGTCTCTGGGAAAGCACTGATCCCCAGGGCTGTTGTGCCTGTGACTAGGCTGCCCAGGGAAGGTGAAGACCAGCAACAGCTTACAGGGCTGGCACCTTCCTTGTGGGAGAAGGAGCCCGACGTTTCCCTTTTCGGAAATAAGCTGTGCCGAGAATAGGCACGAGCAGATGTTCCGTCTCTGGGAAGGCACTGATCCCCAGGGCTGTTGTGCCTGTGAATAGGTTGCCCAGGGAAGGTAAAGACCAGCAACAGCTTTCAGGGCTGGCACCTTCCTTGTGGGAGAAGGAGCCGGACGTTACCCATTTCGGAAAAATGGCTCTGCCGAGAACGGCTACGACGAGATGTTCCGTCTCTGGGAAAGCACTGATCCCCAGGGCTGTTGTGCCTGTGACTAGGCTTTCAAGGGAAGGTGAAGACCAGCAACAGCTTACAGGGCTGGCCCCTTCCTTGTGGGAGAAGGAGCCGGACGTTTCCCTTTTCGGAAAAATGGCTCTGCCGAGAATGGGCACGAGCAGATGTTCCGTCTGTGGGAAAGCACTGATCCCCAGGGCTGTTGTGCCTGTGAATAGGTTGCCAAGGGAAGGTGAAGAACAGCAACAGCTTTCAGGGCTGGCACCTTCCTTGTGGGAGAAGGAGCTGGACGTTTCCCATTTTGGAAAATGGCTCTGCCGAGAACGGCTACGATGAGATGTTCCGTCTCTGGGAAAGCACTGATCCCCAGGGCTGTTGTGCCTGTGACTAGGCTGCCAAGGGAAGGTGAAGACCAGCAACAGCTTTCAGGGCTGGCCCCTTCCTTGTGGGAGAAGGATCCGGACGTTTCCCATTTCGGAAAAATGGCTCTTCCGAGAACGGCCACAATGAGATGTTCCGTCTCTGGGAAAGCACTGGTCCCCAGGGCTGTTGTGCCTGTGAATAGGTTTCCAAGGGAAGGTGAAGACCAGCAACATCTTTCAGGCCTTGCCCTTCCTTGTGGGAGAAGGATCCGGACGTTTCCCATTTCGGAAAATGGCTCTGCCGAGAACGGGCACGAGGAGATGTTCCGTCTCTGGGAAAGCACAGATCCCCAGGGCTGTTGTGCCTGTGAATAGGTTTCCAAGGGAAGGTGAAGACCAGCAACAGCTTTCAGGGCTGGCACCTTCCTTGTGGGAGAATGAGCCGCACGTTCGCCGTTTTGGAAAAATGGCTCTGCGAGAACGGCCACAATGAGATGTTCCGTCTCTGGGAAAGCACTGATCCCCAGGGCTGTTGTGCCTGTGACTAGGCTGCCCAGGGAAGGTGAAGACCAGCAACAGCTTACAGGGCTGGCCCCTTCCTTGTGGGAGAAGGATCCGGACGTTACCCATTTCGGAAAACGGCTCTGCCGAGAACGGGTATGAAGAGATGTTCCGTCTCTGGGAAAGCACTGATCCCCAGGGCTGTTGTGCCTGTGACTAGGCTGCCCAGGGAAGGTGAAGACCAGCAACAGCTTTCAGGGCTGGCACCTTCCTTGTGGGAGAAGGAGCCCGACGTTTCCCTTTTCGGAAAACGGCTCTGCCGAGAACGGGTATGAAGAGATGTTCCGTCTCTGGGAAAGCACTGATCCCCAGGGCTGTTGTGCCTGTGAATAGGTTTCCAAGGGAAGGTGAAGACCAGCAACAGCTTTCAGGGCTGGCCCCTTCCTTGTGGGATAAGGATCCGGATGTTTCCCATTTTGGAAAATGGCTCTGCCGAGAACGGGTACGATGAGATGTTCCGTCTCTGGGAAAGCACTGATCCCCAGGGCTGTTGTGCCTGTGACTAGGCTGCCCAGGGAAGGTGAAGACCAGCAACAGCTTTCAGGGCTGGCCCCTTCCTTGTGGGAGAAAGATCCGGACATTTCCCATTTCGGAAAAATGGCTCTGCCGAGAACGGGTACGATGAGATGTTCCGTCTGTGGGAAAGCACTGATCCCCAGGGCTGTTGTGCCTGTGAATAGGTTGCCAAGGGAAGGTGAAGACCAGCAACAGCTTTCAGGGCTTGCCCCTTCCTTGTGGGAGAAGGATCCGGATGTTTCCCATTTTCGAAAATGGCTCTGCCGAGAACGGCCACAATTGGATATTCCGTCTCTGGGAAAGCACAGATCCCCAGGGCTGTTGTGCCTGTGAATAGGTTGCCCAGGGAAGGTGAAGACCAGCAACAGCTTTCAGGGCTGGCCCCTTCCTTGTGGGAGAAGGATCCGGACGTTCCCCTTTTCGGAAAACGGCTCTGCCGAGAACGGGTACGATGAGATGTTCCGTCTCTGGGAAAGCACTGATCCCCAGGGCTGTTGTGCCTGTGACTAGGCTGCCCAGGGAAGGTGAAGACCAGCAACAGCTTACAGGGCTGTCACCTTCCTTGTGGGAGAAGGATCCGGACGTTTCCCTTTTCGGAAATAAGCTGTGCCGAGAATGGGCACGAGCAGATGTTCCGTCTGTGGGAAGGCACTGATCCCCAGGGCTGTTGTGCCTGTGAATAGGTTGCCCAGGGAAGGTGAAGACCAGCAACAGCTTTCAGGGCTGGCACCTTCCTTGTGGGAGAAGGAGCCGGACGTTTCCCATTTCGGAAAAATGGCTCTGCCGAGAACGGCTACGATGAGATGTTCCGTCTCTGGGAAAGCACTGATCCCCAGGGCTGTTGTGCCTGTGAATAGGTTTTCAAGGGAAGGTGAAGACCAGCAACAGCTTTCAGGGCTGGCCCCTTCCTTGTGGGAGAAGGATCCGGACTTTTCCTATTTTGGAAAATGGCTCTGCCGAGAACGGCTACGACGAGATGTTCCGTCTCTGGGAAAGCACTGATCCCCAGGGCTGTTGTGCCTGTGACTAGGCTGCCCAGGGAAGGTGAAGACCAGCAACAGCTTTCAGGGCTGGCACCTTCCTTGTGGGAGAAGGAGCCGGACGTTTCCCTTTTCGGAAAAATGGATCTGCCGAGAATGGGCACGAGCAGATGTTCCGTCTGTGGGAAAGCACTGATGCCGAGGGTTGTTGTGCCTGTGAATAAGTTGCCCAGGGAAGGTAAAGACCAGCAACAGCTTTCAGGGCTGGCACCTTCCTTGTGGGAGAACGAGCGGGACGTTTCCCATTTCGGAAAAATGGCTCTGCCGAGAACGGCCACAATGAGATGTTCCGTCTCTGGGAAAGCACTGATCCCCAGGGCTGTTGTGCCTGTGACTAGGCTGCCCAGGGAAGGTGAAGACCAGCAACAGCTTACAGGGCTGGCCCCTTCCTTGTGGGAGAAGGAGCCGGACGTTTCCCTTTTCGGAAAAATGGCTCTGCCGAGAATGGGCACGAGCAGATGTTCCGTCTGTGGGAAAGCACTGATCCCCAGGGCTGTTGTGCCTGTGAATAGGTTGCCAAGGGAAGGTGAAGAACAGCAACAGCTTTCAGGGCTGGCACCTTCCTTGTGGGAGAAGGAGCTGGACGTTTCCCATTTTGGAAAATGGCTCTGCCGAGAACGGCTACGATGAGATGTTCCGTCTCTGGGAAAGCACTGGTCCCCAGGGCTGTTGTGCCTGTGAATAGGTTTCCAAGGGAAGGTGAAGACCAGCAACATCTTTCAGGCCTTGCCCTTCCTTGTGGGAGAAGGATCCGGACGTTTCCCATTTCGGAAAATGGCTCTGCCGAGAACGGGCACGAGGAGATGTTCCGTCTCTGGGAAAGCACAGATCCCCAGGGCTGTTGTGCCTGTGAATAGGTTTCCAAGGGAAGGTGAAGACCAGCAACAGCTTTCAGGGCTGGCACCTTCCTTGTGGGAGAATGAGCCGCACGTTCGCCGTTTTGGAAAAATGGCTCTGCGAGAACGGCCACAATGAGATGTTCCGTCTCTGGGAAAGCACTGATCCCCAGGGCTGTTGTGCCTGTGACTAGGCTGCCCAGGGAAGGTGAAGACCAGCAACAGCTTACAGGGCTGGCACCTTCCTTGTGGGAGAAGGATCCGGACGTTACCCTTTTCGGAAAACGGCTCTGCCGAGAACGGGTATGAAGAGATGTTCCGTCTCTGGGAAAGCACTGATCCCCAGGGCTGTTGTGCCTGTGAATAGGTTTCCAAGGGAAGGTGAAGACCAGCAACAGCTTTCAGGGCTGGCCCCTTCCTTGTGGGATAAGGATCCGGATGTTTCCCATTTTGGAAAATGGCTCTGCCGAGAACGGCTACGATGAGATGTTCCGTCTCTGGGAAAGCACTGATCCCCAGGGCTGTTGTGCCTGTGACTAGGCTGCCCAGGGAAGGTGAAGACCAGCAACAGCTTTCAGGGCTGGCCCCTTCCTTGTGGGTGAAAAATCCGGACATTTCCCATTTCGGAAAAATGGCTCTGCCGAGAACGGGTACGATGAGATGTTCCGTCTGTGGGAAAGCACTGATCCCCAGGGCTGTTGTGCCTGTGAATAGGTTGCCAAGGGAAGGTGAAGACCAGCAACAGCTTTCAGGGCTTGCCCCTTCCTTGTGGGAGAAGGATCCGGATGTTTCCCATTTTGGAAAATGGCTCTGCCGAGAACGGCCACAATTGGATATTCCGTCTCTGGGAAAGCACAGATCCCCAGGGCTGTTGTGCCTGTGAATAGGTTGCCCAGGGAAGGTGAAGACCAGCAACAGCTTTCAGGGCTGGCCCCTTCCTTGTGGGAGAAGGATCCGGACGTTCCCCTTTTCGGAAAACGGCTCTGCCGAGAACGGGTACGATGAGATGTTCCGTCTCTGGGAAAGCACTGATCCCCAGGGCTGTTGTGCCTGTGACTAGGCTGCCCAGGGAAGGTGAAGACCAGCAACAGCTTACAGGGCTGGCACCTTCCTTGTGGGAGAAGGAGCCGGACGTTTCCCTTTTCGGAAATAAGCTGTGCCGAGAATGGGCACGAGCAGATGTTCCGTCTGTGGGAAGGCACTGATCCCCAGGGCTGTTGTGCCTGTGAATAGGTTGCCCAGGGAAGGTGAAGACCAGCAACAGCTTTCAGGGCTGGCACCTTCCTTGTGGGAGAAGGAGCCGGACGTTTCCCATTTCGGAAAAATGGCTCTGCCGAGAACGGCTACGATGAGATGTTCCGTCTCTGGGAAAGCACTGATCCCCAGGGCTGTTGTGCCTGTGAATAGGTTTCCAAGGGAAGGTGAAGACCAGCAACAGCTTTCAGGGCTGGCCCCTTCCTTGTGGGAGAAGGATCCGGACTTTTCCTATTTTGGAAAATGGCTCTGCCGAGAACGGCTACGACGAGATGTTCCGTCTCTGGGAAAGCACTGATCCCCAGGGCTGTTGTGCCTGTGACTAGGCTGCCCAGGGAAGGTGAAGACCAGCAACAGCTTTCAGGGCTGGCACCTTCCTTGTGGGAGAAGGAGCCGGACGTTTCCCTTTTCGGAAAATGGCTCTGCCGAGAATGGGCACGAGCAGATGTTCCGTCTGTGGGAAAGCACTGATGCCGAGGGGTGTTGTGCCTGTGAATAGGTTGCCAAGGGAAGGTGAAGACCAGCAACAGCTTTCAGGGCTGGCACCTTCCTTGTGGGAGAAGGAGCTGGACGTTTCCCATTTTGGAAAATGGCTCTGCCGAGAACGGCTACGATGAGATGTTCCGTCTCTGGGAAAGCACTGATCCCCAGGGCTGTTGTGCCTGTGACTAGGCTGCCAAGGGAAGGTGAAGACCAGCAACAGCTTTCAGGCCTTGCCCTTCCTTGTGGGAGAAGGAGCCGGACGTTTCCCATTTCGGAAAATGGCTCTGCCGAGAACGGCCACAATGAGATGTTCCGTCTCTGGGAAAGCACAGATCCCCAGGGCTGTTGTGCCTGTGAATAGGTTTCCAAGGGAAGGTGAAGACCAGCAACAGCTTTCAGGGCTGGCACCTTCCTTGTGGGAGAAGGATCCGGACGTTTCCCATTTTGGAAAATGGCTCTGCCGAGAACGGGCACGAGGAGATGTTCCGTCTCTGGGAAAGCACTGATCCCCAGGGCTGTTGTGCCTGTGACTAGGCTGCCCAGGGAAGGTGAAGACCAGCAACAGCTTTCAGGGCTGGCACCTTCCTAGTGGGAGAAGGATCCGGACGTTACCCATTTCGGAAAACGGCTCTGCCGAGAACGGGTATGAAGAGATGTTCTGTCTCTGGGAAAGCACTGATCCCCAGGGCTGTTGTGCCTGTGACTAGGCTGCCCAGGGAAGGTGAAGACCAGCAACAGCTTTCAGGGCTGGCACCTTCCTAGTGGGAGAAGGATCCGGACGTTTCCCTTTTCGGAAAAATGGCTCTGCCTAGAACGGCCACAATGAGATGTTCTGTCTCTGGGAAAGCACTGGTCCCCAGGGCTGTTGTGCCTGTGAATAGGTTTCCAAGGGAAGGTGAAGACCAGCAACAGCTTTCAGGCCTTGCCCTTCCTTGTGGGAGAAGGATCCGGACGTTTCCCATTTCGGAAAATGGCTCTGCCGAGAACGGCCACAATGAGATGTTCCGTCTCTGGGAAAGCACAGATCCCCAGGGCTGTTGTGCCTGTGACTAGGCTGCCCAGGGAAGGTGAAGACCAGCAACAGCTTTCAGGGCTGGCACCTTCCTTGTGGGAGAAGGAGCCGCACGTTCGCCGTTTTGGAAAAATGGCTCTGCGAGAACGGCCACAATGAGATGTTCCGTCTCTGGGAAAGCACTGGTCCCCAGGGCTGTTGTGACTGTGACTAGGCTGCCAAGGGAAGGTGAAGACCAGCAACAGCTTTCAGGGCTGGCACCTTCCTTGTGGGAGAAGGAGACGGACGTTTCCCTTTTCGGAAAATGGCTCTGCCGAGAACGGGTATGAAGAGATGTTCCGTCTCTGGGAAAGCACTGATCCCCAGGGCTGTTGTGCCTGTGAATAGGTTTCCAAGGGAAGGTGAAGACCAGCAACAGCTTTCAAGGCTGGCCCCTTCCTTGTGGGAGAAGGATCCGGACGTTTCCCATTTTGGAAAATGGCTCTGCCGAGAACGGGCACGAGGAGATGTTCCGTCTCTGGGAAAGCACTGATCCCCAGGGCTGTTGTGCCTGTGACTAGGCTGCCCAGGGAAGGTGAAGACCAGCAACAGCTTACAGGGCTGGCACCTTCCTTGTGGGAGAAGGAGCCGGACGTTCGCCGTTTTGGAAAAATGGCTCTGCCGAGAACGGCCACAATGAGATGTTCCGTCTCTGGGAAAGCACTGGTCCCCAGGGCTGTTGTGCCTGTGACTAGGCTGCCCAGGGAAGGTAAAGACCAGCAACAGCTTTCAGGGCTGGCACCTTCCTTGTGGGAGAATGAGCCGGACGTTCGCCGTTGTGGAAAAATGGCTCTGCGAGAACGGCCACAATGAGATGTTCCGTCTCTGGGAAAGCACTGATCCCCAGGGCTGTTGTGCCTGTGACTAGGCTGCCCAGGGAAGGTGAAGACCAGCAACAGCTTTCAGGGCTGGCCCCTTCCTTGTGGGAGAAAGAGCCAGACGTTTCCCTTTTCGGAAAACGGCTCTGCCGAGAACGGGTATGAAGAGATGTTCCGTCTCTGGGAAAGCAAAGATCCCCAGGGCTGTTGTGCCTGTGACTAGGCTGCCCAGGGAAGGTGAAGACCAGCAACAGCTTTCAGGGCTGGCCCCTTCCTTGTGGGAGAAGGAGCCCGACGTTTCCCATTTTGGAAAATAGCTCTGCCGAGAACGGCTACGACGAGATGTTCCGTCTCTGGGAAAGCACTGATCCCCAGGGCTGTTGTGCCTGTGACTAGGCTGCCCAGGGAAGGTGAAGACCAGCAACAGCTTTCAGGGCTGGCCCCTTCCTTGTGGGAGAAGGATCCGGACGTTTCCCATTTCGGAAAAATGGCTCTGCCGAGAACGGCCACAATGAGATGTTCCGACTCTGGGAAAGCACTGGTCCCCAGGGCTGTTGTGCCTGTGAATAGGTTTCCAAGGGAAGGTGAAGACCAGCAACAGCTTTCAGGGCTGGCACCTTCCTTGTGGGAGAAGGATCCGGACGTTTCACATTTCGGAAAATGGCTCTGCCGAGAACGGCCACAATGAGATGTTCCGTCTCTGGGAAAGCAAAGATCCCCAGGGCTGTTGTGCCTGTGAATAGGTTTCCAAGGGAAGGTGAAGACCAGCAACAGCTTTCAGGGCTGGCACCTTCCTTGTGGGAGAATGAGCCGGACGTTCGCCGTTTTGGAAAAATGGCTCTGCGAGAACGGCCACAATGAGATGTTCCGTCTCTGGGAAAGCAGTGGTCCCCAGGGCTGTTGTGCCTGTGACTAGGCTGCCCAGGGAAGGTGAAGACCAGCAACAGCTTTCAGGGCTGGCACCTTCCTTGTGGGAGAAGGAGCCGGACGTTCGCCGTTTTGGAAAAATGGCTCTGCGAGAACGGGCACGATGAGATGTTCCGTCTCTGGGAAAGCACTGGTCCCCAGGGCTGTTGTGCCTGTGACTAGGCTGCCCAGGGAAGGTGAAGACCAGCAACAGCTTTCAGGGCTGGCACCTTCCTTGTGGGAGAAGGAGCCGGACGTTTCCCTTTTCGGAAAAATGGCTCTGCCGAGAACGGGTACGATGAGATGTTCCGTCTCTGGGAAAGCACAGATCCCCAGGGCTGTTGTGCCTGTGAATAGGTTTCCAAGGGAAGGTGAAGACCAGCAACAGCTTTCAGGGCTGGCCCCTTCCTTGTGGGAGAAGGAGCCGGACGTTTCCCATTTCGGAAAATGGCTCTGCCGAGAATGGGTACGATGAGATGTTCCGTCTGTGGGAAAGCACTGATCCCCAGGGCTGTTGTGCCTGTGACTAGGCTGCCCAGGGAAGGTGAAGACCAGCAACAGCTTACAGGGCTGGCCCCTTCCTTGTGGGAGAAGGAGCCAGACGTTTCCCTTTTCGGAAATAAGCTCTGCCGAGAACGGGCACGAGGAGATGTTCCGTCTCTGGGAAAGCACAGATCCCCAGGGCTGTTGTGCCTGTGAATAGGTTGCCCAGGGAAGGTGAAGACCAGCAACAGCTTTCAGGGCTGGCACCTTCCTTGTGGGAGAAGGAGCCGGACGTTTCCCATTTTGGAAAATGGCTCTGCCGAGAACGGCTACGACGAGATGTTCCGTCTCTGGGAAAGCACTGATCCCCAGGGCTGTTGTGCCTGTGACTAGGCTGCCCAGGGAAGGTGAAGACCAGCAACAGCTTTCAGGGCTGGCCCCTTCCTTGTGGGAGAAGGATCCGGACGTTTCCCATTTCGGAAAAATGGCTCTTCCGAGAACGGCCACATTTGGATATTCCATCCCTGGGAAAGCCTTGATCCCCAGGGCTGTTGTGCCTGTGACTAGGCTGCCCAGGGAAGGTGAAGACCAGCAACAGCTTTCAGGGCTGGCACCTTCCTTGTGGGAGAAGGAGCCGGACGTTCGCCGTTTTGGAAAAATGGCTCTGCGAGAACGGCCGCAATGAGATGTTCCGTCTCTGGGAAAGCACTGATCCCCAGGGCTGTTGTGCCTGTGACTAGGCTGCCCAGGGAAGGTGAAGACCAGCAACAGCTTTCAGGGCTGGCACCTTCCTTGTGGGAGAAGGATCCGGACGTTTCCCATTTTGGAAAATGGCTCTGCCGAGAACGGCTACGACGAGATGTTCCGTCTCTGGGAAAGCACTGATCCCCAGGGCTGTTGTGCCTGTGACTAGGCTGCCCAGGGAAGGTGAAGACCAGCAACAGCTTTCAGGGCTGGCCCCTTCCTTGTGGGAGAAGGATCCGGACGTTACCCATTTCGGAAAACGGCTCTGCCGAGAACGGGTATGAAGAGATGTTCCGTCTCTGGGAAAGCACTGATCCCCAGGGCTGTTGTGCCTCTGACTAGGCTGCCCAGGGAAGGTGAAGACCAGCAACAGCTTTCAGGGCTGGCACCTTCCTTGTGGGAGAAGGAGCCCGACGTTTCCCTTTTCGGAAAACGGCTCTGCTGAGAACGGGTATGAAGAGATGTTCCGTCTCTGGGAAAGCACTGATCCCCAGGGCTGTTGTGCCTGTGAATAGGTTTCCAAGGGAAGGTGAAGACCAGCAACAGCTTTCAGGGCTGGCCCCTTCCTTGTGGGATAAGGATCCGGACGTTTCCCATTTTGGAAAATGGCTCTGCCGAGAACGGGTACGATGAGATGTTCCGTCTCTGGGAAAGCACTGATCCCCAGGGCTGTTGTGCCTGTGACTAGGCTGCCCAGGGAAGGTGAAGACCAGCAACAGCTTTCAGGGCTGGCCCCTTCCTTGTGGGAGAAAGATCCGGACATTTCCCATTTCGGAAAAATGGCTCTGCCGAGAACGGGTACGATGAGATGTTCCGTCTGTGGGAAAGCACTGATCCCCAGGGCTGTTGTGCCTGTGAATAGGTTGCCAAGGGAAGGTGAAGACCAGCAACAGCTTTCAGGGCTTGCCCCTTCCTTGTGGGAGAAGGATCCGGATGTTTCCCATTTTCAAAAATGGCTCTGCCGAGAACGGCCACAATTGGATATTCCGTCTCTGGGAAAGCACAGATCCCCAGGGCTGTTGTGCCTGTGAATAGGTTGCCCAGGGAAGGTGAAGACCAGCAACAGCTTTCAGGGCTGGCCCCTTCCTTGTGGGAGAAGGATCCGGACGTTCCCCTTTTCGGAAAACGGCTCTGCCGAGAACGGGTACGATGAGATGTTCCGTCTCTGGGAAAGCACTGATCCCCAGGGCTGTTGTGCCTGTGACTAGGCTGCCCAGGGAAGGTGAAGACCAGCAACAGCTTTCAGGGCTGGCCCCTTCCTTGTGGGAGAAGGATCCGGACGTTTCCCATTTCGGAAAAATGTCTCTTCCTAGAACGGCCACAATGAGATGTTCTGTCTGTGGGAAAGCACTGGTCCCCAGGGCTGTTGTGCCTGTGAATAGGTTTCCAAGGGAAGGTGAAGACCAGCAACAGCTTTCAGGCCTTGCCCTTCCTTGTGGGAGAAGGATCCGGACGTTTCCCATTTCGGAAAATGGCTCTGCCGAGAACGGCCACAATGAGATGTTCCGTCTCTGGGAAAGCACAGATCCCCAGGGCTGTTGTGCCTGTGACTAGGCTGCCCAGGGAAGGTGAAGACCAGCAACAGCTTTCAGGGCTGGCACCTTCCTTGTGGGAGAAGGAGCCGCACGTTCGCCGTTTTGGAAAAATGGCTCTGCGAGAACGGCCACAATGAGATGTTCCGTCTCTGGGAAAGCACTGGTCCCCAGGGCTGTTGTGCCTGTGACTAGGCTGCCCAGGGAAGGTGAAGACCAGCAACAGCTTTCAGGGCTGGCACCTTCCTTGTGGGAGAAGGAGCCGGACGTTTCCCTTTTCGGAAAATGGCTCTGCCGAGAACGGGTATGAAGAGATGTTCCGTCTCTGGGAAAGCACTGATCCCCAGGGCTGTTGTGCCTGTGAATAGGTTTCCAAGGGAAGGTGAAGACCAGCAACAGCTTTCAAGGCTGGCCCCTTCCTTGTGGGAGAAGGATCCGGACGTTTCCCATTTTGGAAAATGGCTCTGCCGAGAACGGGCACGAGGAGATGTTCCGTCTCTGGGAAAGCACTGATCCCCAGGGCTGTTGTGCCTGTGACTAGGCTGCCCAGGGAAGGTGAAGACCAGCAACAGCTTACAGGGCTGGCACCTTCCTTGTGGGAGAAGGAGCCGGACGTTCGCCGTTTTGGAAAAATGGCTCTGCCGAGAACGGCCACAATGAGATGTTCCGTCTCTGGGAAAGCACTGGTCCCCAGGGCTGTTGTGCCTGTGACTAGGCTGCCCAGGGAAGGTAAAGACCAGCAACAGCTTTCAGGGCTGGCACCTTCCTTGTGGGAGAATGAGCCGGACGTTCGCCGTTGTGGAAAAATGGCTCTGCGAGAACGGCCACAATGAGATGTTCCGTCTCTGGGAAAGCACTGATCCCCAGGGCTGTTGTGCCTGTGACTAGGCTGCCCAGGGAAGGTGAAGACCAGCAACAGCTTTCAGGGCTGGCCCCTTCCTTGTGGGAGAAAGAGCCAGACGTTTCCCTTTTCGGAAAACGGCTCTGCCGAGAACGGGTATGAAGAGATGTTCCGTCTCTGGGAAAGCAAAGATCCCCAGGGCTGTTGTGCCTGTGACTAGGCTGCCCAGGGAAGGTGAAGACCAGCAACAGCTTTCAGGGCTGGCCCCTTCCTTGTGGGAGAAGGAGCCCGACGTTTCCCATTTTGGAAAATGGCTCTGCCGAGAACGGCTACGACGAGATGTTCCGTCTCTGGGAAAGCACTGATCCCCAGGGCTGTTGTGCCTGTGACTAGGCTGCCCAGGGAAGGTGAAGACCAGCAACAGCTTTCAGGGCTGGCCCCTTCCTTGTGGGAGAAGGATCCGGACGTTTCCCATTTCGGAAAAATGGCTCTTCCGAGAACGGCCACAATGAGATGTTCCGACTCTGGGAAAGCACTGGTCCCCAGGGCTGTTGTGCCTGTGAATAGGTTTCCAAGGGAAGGTGAAGACCAGCAACAGCTTTCAGGGCTGGCACCTTCCTTGTGGGAGAAGGATCCGGACGTTTCACATTTCGGAAAATGGCTCTGCCGAGAACGGCCACAATGAGATGTTCCGTCTCTGGGAAAGCAAAGATCCCCAGGGCTGTTGTGCCTGTGAATAGGTTTCCAAGGGAAGGTGAAGACCAGCAACAGCTTTCAGGGCTGGCACCTTCCTTGTGGGAGAATGAGCCGGACGTTCGCCGTTTTGGAAAAATGGCTCTGCGAGAACGGCCACAATGAGATGTTCCGTCTCTGGGAAAGCAGTGGTCCCCAGGGCTGTTGTGCCTGTGACTAGGCTGCCCAGGGAAGGTGAAGACCAGCAACAGCTTTCAGGGCTGGCACCTTCCTTGTGGGAGAAGGAGCCGGACGTTCGCCGTTTTGGAAAAATGGCTCTGCGAGAACGGGCACGATGAGATGTTCCGTCTCTGGGAAAGCACTGGTCCCCAGGGCTGTTGTGCCTGTGACTAGGCTGCCCAGGGAAGGTGAAGACCAGCAACAGCTTTCAGGGCTGGCACCTTCCTTGTGGGAGAAGGAGCCGGACGTTTCCCTTTTCGGAAAAATGGCTCTGCCGAGAACGGGTACGATGAGATGTTCCGTCTCTGGGAAAGCACAGATCCCCAGGGCTGTTGTGCCTGTGAATAGGTTTCCAAGGGAAGGTGAAGACCAGCAACAGCTTTCAGGGCTGGCCCCTTCCTTGTGGGAGAAGGATCCGGACGTTTCCCATTTCGGAAAATGGCTCTGCCGAGAATGGGTACGATGAGATGTTCCGTCTGTGGGAAAGCACTGATCCCCAGGGCTGTTGTGCCTGTGACTAGGCTGCCCAGGGAAGGTGAAGACCAGCAACAGCTTACAGGGCTGGCCCCTTCCTTGTGGGAGAAGGAGCCAGACGTTTCCCTTTTCGGAAATAAGCTCTGCCGAGAACGGGCACGAGGAGATGTTCCGTCTCTGGGAAAGCACAGATCCCCAGGGCTGTTGTGCCTGTGAATAGGTTGCCCAGGGAAGGTGAAGACCAGCAACAGCTTTCAGGGCTGGCACCTTCCTTGTGGGAGAAGGAGCCGGACGTTCCCCTTTTCGGAAAACGGCTCTGCCGAGAACGGGTACGATGAGATGTTCCGTCTCTGGGAAAGCACTGATCCCCAGGGCTGTTGTGCCTGTGACTAGGCTGCCCAGGGAAGGTGAAGACCAGCAACAGCTTACAGGGCTGGCACCTTCCTTGTGGGAGAAGGATCCGGACGTTTCCCTTTTCGGAAATAAGCTGTGCCGAGAATGGGCACGAGCAGATGTTCCGTCTGTGGGAAAGCACTGATCCCCAGGGCTGTTGTGCCTGTGAATAGGTTGCCCAGGGAAGGTGAAGACCAGCAACAGCTTTCAGGGCTGGCACCTTCCTTGTGGGAGAAGGAGCCGGACGTTTCCCATTTCGGAAAAATGGCTCTGCCGAGAACGGCTACGATGAGATGTTCCGTCTCTGGGAAAGCACTGATCCCCAGGGCTGTTGTGCCTGTGAATAGGTTTTCAAGGGAAGGTGAAGACCAGCAACAGCTTTCAGGGCTGGCCCCTTCCTTGTGGCAGAAGGATCCGGACTTTTCCTATTTTGGAAAATGGCTCTGCCGAGAACGGCTACAACGAGATGTTCCGTCTCTGGGAAAGCACTGATCCCCAGGGCTGTTGTGCCTGTGACTAGGCTGCCCAGGGAAGGTGAAGACCAGCAACAGCTTTCAGCACTGGCACCTTCCTTGTGGGAGAAGGAGCCGGACGTTTCCCTTTTCGGAAAAATGGCTCTGCCGAGAATGGGCACGAGCAGATGTTCCGTCTGTGGGAAAGCACTGATCCCCAGGGCTGTTGTGCCTGTGAATAGGTTGCCAAGGGAAGGTGAAGAACAGCAACAGCTTTCAGGGCCGGCACCTTCCTTGTGGGAGAAGGAGCTGGACGTTTCCCATTTTGGAAAATGGCTCTGCCGAGAACGGCTACGATGAGATGTTCCGTCTCTGGGAAAGCACTGATCCCCAGGGCTGTTGTGCCTGTGACTAGGCTGCCCAGGGAAGGTGAAGACCAGCAACAGCTTTCAGGCCTTGCCCTTCCTTGTGGGAGAAGGATCCGGACGTTTCCCATTTCGGAAAATGGCTCTGCCGAGAACGGCCACAATGAGATGTTCCGTCTCTGGGAAAGCACAGATCCCCAGGGCTGTTGTGCCTGTGAATAGGTTTCCAAGGGAAGGTGAAGACCAGCAACAGCTTTCAGGGCTGGCACCTTCCTTGTGGGAGAAGGATCCGGACGTTACCCATTTTGGAAAATGGCTCTGCCGAGAACGGGCAGGAGGAGATGTTCCGTCTCTGGGAAAGCACTGATCCCCAGGGCTGTTGTGCCTGTGACTAGGCTGCCCAGGGAAGGTGAAGACCAGCAACAGCTTACAGGGCTGGCCCCTTCCTTGTGGGAGAAGGATCCGGACGTAACCCATTTCGGAAAACGGCTCTGCCGAGAACGGGTATGAAGAGATGTTCCGTCTCTGGGAAAGCACTGATCCCCAGGGCTGTTGTGCCTGTGACTAGGCTGCCCAGGGAAGGTGAAGACCAGCAACAGCTTTCAGGGCTGGCACCTTCCTAGTGGGAGAAGGAGCCGGACATTTCCCTTTTCGGAAAAATGGCTCTGCCTAGAACGGCTACGATGAGATGTTCCATCTCTGGGAAAGCACTGATCCCCAGGGCTGTTGTGCCTGTGAATAGGTTTTCAAGGGAAGTTGAAGACCAGCAACAGCTTTCAGGGGTGGCACCTTCCTTGTGGGAGAAGGAGCCGGACGTTTCCCATTTTGGAAAATGGCTCTGCCGAGAACGGCTACGATGAGATGTTCCGTCTCTGGGAAAGCACTGATCCCCAGGGCTGTTGTGCCTGTGACTAGGCTGCCCAGGGAAGGTGAAGACCAGCAACAGCTTTCAGGGCTGGCCCCTTCCTTGTGGGAGAAGGATCCGGACGTTTCCCTTTTCGGAAAAATGGCTCTTCCTAGAACGGCCACAATGAGATGTTCCGTCTCTGGGAAAGCACTGGTCCCCAGGGCTGTTGTGCCTGTGAATAGGTTTCCAAGGGAAGGTGAAGACCAGCAACAGCTTTCAGGCCTTGCCCTTCCTTGTGGGAGAAGGATCCGGACGTTTCCCATTTCGGAAAATGGCTCTGCCGAGAACGGCCACAATGAGATGTTCCGTCTCTGGGAAAGCACAGATCCCCAGGGCTTTTGTGCCTGTGAATAGGTTTCCAAGGGAAGGTGAAGACCAGCAACAGCTTTCAGGGCTGGCACCTTCCTTGTGGGAGAATGAGCCGCACGTTCGCCGTTTTGGAAAAATGGCTCTGCGAGAACGGCCACAATGAGATGTTCCGTCTCTGGGAAAGCACTGGTCCCCAGGGCTGTTGTGCCTGTGACTAGGCTGCCCAGGGAAGGTGAAGACCAGCAACAGCTTTCAGGGCTGGCACCTTCCTTGTGGGAGAAGGAGCCGGACGTTCGCCGTTTTGGAAAAATGGCTCTGCCGAGAACGGCCACAATGAGATGTTCCGTCTCTGGGAAAGCACTGGTCCCCAGGGCTGTTGTGCCTGTGACTAGGCTGCCCAGGGAAGGTAAAGACCAGCAACAGCTTTCAGGGCTGGCACCTTCCTTGTGGGAGAATGAGCCGGACGTTCGCCGTTGTGGAAAAATGGCTCTGCCGAGAACGGGTATGAAGAGATGTTCCGTCTCTGGGAAAGCACTGATCCCCAGGGCTGTTGTGCCTGTGACTAGGCTGCCCAGGGAAGGTGAAGACCAGCAACAGCTTTCAGGGCTGGCCCCTTCCTTGTGGGAGAAGGAGCCGGACGTTTCCCTTTTCGGAAAATGGCTCTGCCGAGAACGGGTATGAAGAGATGTTCCGTCTCTGGGAAAGCACAGATCCCCAGGGCTGTTGTGCCTGTGACTAGGCTGCCCAGGGAAGGTGAAGACCAGCAACAGCTTTCAGGGCTGGCCCCTTCCTTGTGGGAGAAGGATCCGGACGTTTCCCATTTCGGAAAAATGGCTCTTCCGAGAACGGCCACAATGAGATGTTCCGACTCTGGGAAAGCACTGGTCCCCAGGGCTGTTGTGCCTGTGAATAGGTTTCCAAGGGAAGGTGAAGACCAGCAACAGCTTTCAGGGCTGGCACCTTCCTTGTGGGAGAAGGAGCCGGACGTTTCACATTTCGGAAAATGGCTCTGCCGAGAACGGCCACAATGAGATGTTCCGTCTCTGGGAAAGCAAAGATCCCCAGGGCTGTTGTGCCTGTGAGTAGGTTTCCAAGGGAAGGTGAAGACCAGCAACAGCTTTCAGGGCTGGCACCTTCCTTGTGGGAGAATGAGCCGGACGTTCGCCGTTTTGGAAAAATGGCTCTGCGAGAACGGCCACAATGAGATGTTCCGTCTCTGGGAAAGCAGTGGTCCCCAGGGCTGTTGTGCCTGTGACTAGGCTGCCCAGGGAAGGTGAAGACCAGCAACAGCTTTCAGGGCTGGCACCTTCCTTGTGGGAGAAGGAGCCGGACGTTCGCCGTTTTGGAAAAATGGCTCTGCGAGAACGGGCAAGATGAGATGTTCCGTCTCTGGGAAAGCACTGGTCCCCAGGGCTGTTGTGCCTGTGACTAGGCTGCCCAGGGAAGGTGAAGACCAGCAACAGCTTTCAGGGCTGGCCCCTTCCTTGTGGGAGAAGGAGCCGGACGTTTCCCTTTTCGGAAAAATGGCTCTGCCGAGAACGGGTACGATGAGATGTTCCGTCTCTGGGAAAGCACTGATCCCCAGGGCTGTTGTGCCTGTGAATAGGTTTCCAAGGGAAGGTGAAGACCAGCAACAGCTTTCAGGGCTGGCCCCTTCCTTGTGGGAGAAGGATCCGGACGTTTCCCATTTCGGAAAATGGCTCTGCCGAGAATGGGTACGATGAGATGTTCCGTCTGTGGGAAAGCACTGATCCCCAGGGCTGTTGTGCCTGTGACTAGGCTGCCCAGGGAAGGTGAAGACCAGCAACAGCTTACAGGGCTGGCCCCTTCCTTGTGGGAGAAGGAGCCAGACGTTTCCCTTTTCGGAAATAAGCTCTGCCGAGAACGGGCACGAGGAGATGTTCCGTCTCTGGGAAAGCACAGATCCCCAGGGCTGTTGTGCCTGTGACTAGGCTGCCCAGGGAAGGTGAAGACCAGCAACAGCTTTCAGGGCTGGCACCTTCCTTGTGGGAGAAGGAGCCGGACGTTTCCCATTTTGGAAAATGGCTCTGCCGAGAACGGCTACGACGAGATGTTCCGTCTCTGGGAAAGCACTGATCCCCAGGGCTGTTGTGCCTGTGACTAGGCTGCCCAGGGAAGGTGAAGACCAGCAACAGCTTTCAGGGCTGGCCCCTTCCTTGTGGGAGAAGGATCCGGACGTTTCCCATTTCGGAAAAATGGCTCTTCCGAGAACGGCCACATTTGGATATTCCATCCCTGGGAAAGCACTGATCCCCAGGGCTGTTGTGCCTGTGACTAGGCTGCCCAGGGAAGGTGAAGACCAGCAACAGCTTTCAGGGCTGGCACCTTCCTTGTGGGAGAAGGAGCCGGACGTTCGCCGTTTTGGAAAAATGGCTCTGCGAGAACGGCCACAATGAGATGTTCCGTCTCTGGGAAAGCACTGATCCCCAGGGCTGTTGTGCCTGTGACTAGGCTGCCCAGGGAAGGTGAAGACCAGCAACAGCTTTCAGGGCTGGCACCTTCCTTGTGGGAGAAGGATCCGGACGTTTCCCATTTTGGAAAATGGCTCTGCCGAGAACGGCTACGACGAGATGTTCCGTCTCTGGGAAAGCACTGATCCCCAGGGCTGTTGTGCCTGTGACTAGGCTGCCCAGGGAAGGTGAAGACCAGCAACAGCTTACAGGGCTGGCCCCTTCCTTGTGGGAGAAGGATCCGGACGTTACCCATTTCGGAAAACGGCTCTGCCGAGAACGGGTATGAAGAGATGTTCCGTCTCTGGGAAAGCACTGATCCCCAGGGCTGTTGTGCCTCTGACTAGGCTGCCCAGGGAAGGTGAAGACCAGCAACAGCTTTCAGGGCTGGCCCCTTCCTTGTGGGAGAAGGATCCGGACGTTTCCCTTTTCGGAAAACGGCTCTGCCGAGAACGGGTATGAAGAGATGTTCCGTCTCTGGGAAAGCACTGATCCCCAGGGCTGTTGTGCCTGTGAATAGGTTTCCAAGGGAAGGTGAAGACCAGCAACAGCTTTCAGGGCTGGCCCCTTCCTTGTGGGAGAAGGAGCCGGATGTTTCCCATTTTGGAAAATGGCTCTGCCGAGAACGGGCACGATGAGATGTTCCGTCTGTGGGAAAGCACTGATCCCCAGGGCTGTTGTGCCTGTGACTAGGCTGCCCAGGGAAGGTGAAGACCAGCAACAGCTTTCAGGGCTGGCAACTTCCTTGTGGGAGAAGGATCCGGACGTTTCCCATTTCGGAAAAATGGCTCTGCCGAGAACGGGTACGATGAGATGTTCCGTCTGTGGGAAAGCACTGATCCCCAGGGCTGTTGTGCCTGTGAATAGGTTTCCAAGGGAAGGTGAAGACCAGCAACAGCTTTCAGGGCTTGTCCCTTCCTTGTGGGAGAAGGATCCGGACGTTTCCAATTTCGGAAAATGGCTCTGCCGAGAACGGCCACAATTGGATATTCCGTCTCTGGGAAAGCACAGATCCCCAGGGCTGTTGTGCCTGTGAATAGGTTGCCCAGGGAAGGTGAAGACCAGCAACAGCTTTCAGGGCTGGCCCCTTCCTTGTGGGAGAAGGAGCCGGACGTTCGCCGTTTTGGAAAAATGGCTCTGCAAGAACGGCCACAATGAGATGTTCCGTCTCTGGGAAAGCACTGGTCCCCAGGGCTGTTGTGCCTGTGACTAGGCTGCCCAGGGAAGGTGAAGACCAGCCACAGCTTTCAGGGCTGGCACCTTCCTAGTGGGAGAAGGATCCGGACATTTCCCATTTTGGAAAATGGCTCTGCCGAGAACGGGTACGATGAGATGTTCCGTCTCTGGGAAAGCACTGATCCCCAGGGCTGTTGTGCCTGTGACTAGGCTGCCCAGGGAAGGTGAAGACCAGCAACAGCTTACAGGGCTGGCACCTTCCTTGTGGGAGAAGGAGCCGGACGTTTCCCTTTTCGGAAATAAGCTGTGCCGAGAATCGGCACGAGCAGATGTTCCGTCTCTGGGAAGGCACTGATCCCCAGGGCTGTTGTGCCTGTGAATAGGTTGCCCAGGGAAGGTAAAGACCAGCAACAGCTTTCAGGGCTGGCACCTTCCTTGTGGGAGAAGGAGCCGGACGTTTCCCATTTCGGAAAAATGGCTCTGCCGAGAACGGCTACGACGAGATGTTCCGTCTCTGGGAAAGCACTGATCCCCAGGGCTGTTGTGCCTGTGAATAGGTTTTCAAGGGAAGGTGAAGACCAGCAACAGCTTTCAGGGCTGGCCCCTTCCTTGTGGGAGAAGGATCCGGACGTTTCCTATTTTGGAAAATGGCTCTGCCGAGAACGGCTACGACGAGATGTTCCGTCTCTGGGAAAGCACTGATCCCCAGGGCTGTTGTGCCTGTGACTAGGCTGCCCAGGGAAGGTGAAGACCAGCAACAGCTTACAGGGCTGGCCCCTTCCTTGTGGGAGAAGGAGACGGACGTTTCCCTTTTCGGAAAAATGGCTCTGCCGAGAATGGGCACGAGCAGATGTTCCGTCTGTGGGAAAGCACTGATCCCCAGGGCTGTTGTGCCTGTGAATAGGTTGCCAAGGGAAGGTGAAGAACAGCAACAGCTTTCAGGGCTGGCCCCTTCCTTGTGGGAGAAGGAGCTGGACGTTTCCCATTTTGGAAAATGGCTCTGCCGAGAACGGCTACGATGAGATGTTCCGTCTCTGGGAAAGCACTGATCCCCAGGGCTGTTGTGCCTGTGACTAGGCTGCCCAGGGAAGGTGAAGACCAGCAACAGCTTTCAGGCCTTGCCCTTCCTTGTGGGAGAAGGATCCGGACGTTTCCCATTTCGGAAAATGGCTCTGCCGAGAACGGCCACAATGAGATGTTCCGTCTCTGGGAAAGCACAGATCCCCAGGGCTGTTGTGCCTGTGAATAGGTTTCCAAGGGAAGGTGAAGACCAGCAACAGCTTTCAGGGCTGGCACCTTCCTTGTGGGAGAAGGATCCGGACGTTTCCCATTTTGGAAAATGGCTCTGCCGAGAACGGGCACGAGGAGATGTTCCGTCTCTGGGAAAGCACTGATCCCCAGGGCTGTTGTGCCTGTGACTAGGCTGCCCAGGGAAGGTGAAGACCAGCAACAGCTTTCAGGGCTGGCCCCTTCCTTGTGGGAGAAGGATCCGGACGTTACCCATTTCGGAAAACGGCTCTGCCGAGAACGGGTATGAAGAGATGTTCCGTCTCTGGGAAAGCACTGATCCCCAGGGCTGTTGTGCCTGTGAATAGGTTTTCAAGGGAAGGTGAAGACCAGCAACAGCTTTCAGGGCTGGCACCTTCCTTGTGGGAGAAGGAGCCGGACGTTTCCCATTTCGGAAAATGGCTCTGCCGAGAACCGCTACGATGAGATGTTCCGTCTCTGGGAAAGCACTGATCCCCAGGGCTGTTGTGCCTGTGACTAGGCTGCCCAGGGAAGGTGAAGACCAGCAACAGCTTTCAGGGCTGGCCCCTTCCGTGTGGGAGAAGGATCCGGACGTTTCCCTTTTCGGAAAAATGGCTCTTCCTAGAACGGCCACAATGAGATGTTCCGTCTCTGGGAAAGCACTGGTCCCCAGGGCTGTTGTGCCTGTGAATAGGTTTCCAAGGGAAGGTGAAGACCAGCAACAGCTTTCAGGCCTTGCCCTTCCTTGTGGGAGAAGGATCCGGACGATTCCCATTTCGGAAAATGGCTCTGCCGAGAACGGCCACAATGAGATGTTCCGTCTCTGGGAAAGCACAGATCCCCAGGGCTTTTGTGCCTGTGAATAGGTTTCCAAGGGAAGGTGAAGACCAGCAACAGCTTTCAGGGCTGGCACCTTCCTTGTGGGAGAAGGAGCCGGACGTTCGCCATTTTGGAAAAATGGCTCTGCGAGAACGGCCACAATGAGATGTTCCGTCTCTGGGAAAGCACTGGTCCCCAGGGCTGTTGTGCCTGTGACTAGGCTGCCCAGGGAAGGTGAAGACCAGCAACAGCTTTCAGGGCTGGCCCCTTCCTTGTGGGAGAAGGAGCCGGACGTTTCCCTTTTCGGAAAACGGCTCTGCCGAGAAAGGGTATGAAGAGATGTTCCGTCTCTGGGAAAGCACTGATCCCCAGGGCTGTTGTGCCTGTGAATAGGTTTCCAAGGGAAGGTGAAGACCAGCAACAGCTTTCAAGGCTGGCCCCTTCCTTGTGGGAGAAGGATCCGGACGTTTCCCATTTTGGAAAATGGCTCTGCCGAGAACGGGTACGATGAGATGTTCCGTCTCTGGGAAAGCACTGATCCCCAGGGCTGTTGTGCCTGTGACTAGGCTGCCCAGGGAAGGTGAAGACCAGCAACAGCTTTCAGGGCTGGCACCTTCCTTGTGGGAGAAGGATCCGGACGTTCGCCGTTTTGGAAAAATGGCTCTGCCGAGAACGGCCACAATGAGATGTTCCGTCTCTGGGAAAGCACTGGTCCCCAGGGCTGTTGTGCCTGTGACTAGGCTGCCCAGGGAAGGTGAAGACCAGCAACAGCTTTCAGGGCTGGCACCTTCCTTGTGGGAGAATGAGCCGGACGTTCGCCGTTGTGGAAAAATGGCTCTGCGAGAACGGCCACAATGAGATGTTCCGTCTCTGGGAAAGCACTGGTCCCCAGGGCTGTTGTGCCTGTGACTAGGCTGCCCAGGGAAGGTGAAGACCAGCAACAGCTTTCAGGGCTGGCCCCTTCCTTGTGGGAGAAGGAGCCGGACGTTTCCCTTTTCGGAAAACGGCTCTGCCGAGAACGGGTATGAAGAGATGTTCCGTCTCTGGGAAAGCACAGATCCCCAGGGCTGTTGTGCCTGTGACTAGGCTGCCCAGGGAAGGTGAAGACCAGCAACAGCTTTCAGGGCTGGCCCCTTCCTTGTGGGAGAAGGAGCCCGACGTTTCCCATTTTGGAAAATGGCTCTGCCGAGAACGGCTACGACGAGATGTTCCGTCTGTGGGAAAGCACTGATCCCCAGGGCTGTTGTGCCTGTGACTAGGCTGCCCAGGGAAGGTGAAGACCAGCAACAGCTTTCAGGGCTGGCCCCTTCCTTGTGGGAGAAGGATCCGGACGTTTCCCATTTCGGAAAAATGGCTCTTCCGAGAACGGCCACAATGAGATGTTCCGACTCTGGGAAAGCACTGGTCCCCAGGGCTGTTGTGCCTGTGAATAGGTTTCCAAGGGAAGGTGAAGACCAGCAACAGCTTTCAGGGCTGGCAGCTTCCTTGTGGGAGAAGGATCCGGACGTTTCCCATTTCGGAACAATGGCTCTGCCAAGAACGGACACAATTAGATATTCCGTCTCTGGGAAAGCACTGATCCCCAGGGCTGTTGTGCCTGTGACTAGGCTGCCCAGGGAAGGTGAAGACCAGCAACAGCTTACAGGGCTGGCCCCTTCCTTGTGGGAGAAGGAGCCGGACGTTTCCCTTTTCGGAAAAATGGCTCTGCCGAGAATGGGCACGAGCAGATGTTCCGTCTGTGGGAAAGCACTGATCCCCAGGGCTGTTGTGCCTGTGAATAGGTTGCCAAGGGAAGGTGAAGAACAGCAACAGCTTTCAGGGCTGGCCCCTTCCTTGTGGGAGAAGGAGCTGGACGTTTCCCATTTTGGAAAATGGCTCTGCCGAGAACGGCTACGATGAGATGTTCCGTCTCTGGGAAAGCACTGATCCCCAGGGCTGTTGTGCCTGTGAATAGGTTTCCAAGGGAAGGTGAAGACCAGCAACAGCTTTCAGGCCTTGCCCTTCCTTGTGGGAGAAGGATCCGGACGTTTCCCATTTCGGAAAATGGCTCTGCCGAGAACGGCCACAATGAGATGTTCCGTCTCTGGGAAAGCACAGATCCCCAGGGCTGTTGTGCCTGTGAATAGGTTTCCAAGGGAAGGTGAAGACCAGCAACAGCTTTCAGGGCTGGCACCTTCCTTGTGGGAGAAGGATCCGGACGTTTCCCATTTTGGAAAATGGCTCTGCCCAGAACGGGCACGAGGAGATGTTCCGTCTCTGGGAAAGCACTGATCCCCAGGGCTGTTGTGCCTGTGACTAGGCTGCCCAGGGAAGGTGAAGACCAGCAACAGCTTACAGGGCTGGCCCCTTCCTTGTGGGAGAAGGATCCGGATGTTACCCATTTCGGAAAACGGCTCTGCCGAGAACGGCTACGACGAGATGTTCCGTCTGTGGGAAAGCACTGATCCCCAGGGCTGTTGTGCCTGTGACTAGGCTGCCCAGGGAAGGTGAAGACCAGCAACAGCTTTCAGGGCTGGCCCCTTCCTTGTGGGAGAAGGATCCGGACGTTTCCCATTTTGGAAAATGGCTCTGCCGAGAACGGCCACAATGAGATGTTCCGTCTCTGGGAAAGCACAGATCCCCAGGGCTTTTGTGCCTGTGAATAGGTTTCCAAGGGAAGGTGAAGACCAGCAACAGTTTTCAGGGCTGGCACCTTCCTTGTGGGAGAAGGAGCCGGACGTTCGCCATTTTGGAAAAATGGCTCTGCGAGAACGGCCACAATGAGATGTTCCGTCTCTGGGAAAGCACTGGTCCCCAGGGCTGTTGTGCCTGTGACTAGGCTGCCCAGGGAAGGTGAAGACCAGCAACAGCTTTCAGGGCTGGCCCCTTCCTTGTGGGAGAAGGAGCCGGACGTTTCCCTTTTCGGAAAACGGCTCTGCCGAGAAAGGGTATGAAGAGATGTTCCGTCTCTGGGAAAGCACTGATCCCCAGGGCTGTTGTGCCTGTGAATAGGTTTCCAAGGGAAGGTGAAGACCAGCAACAGCTTTCAAGGCTGGCCCCTTCCTTGTGGGAGAAGGATCCGGACGTTTCCCATTTTGGAAAATGGCTCTGCCGAGAACGGGTACGATGAGATGTTCCGTCTCTGGGAAAGCACTGATCCCCAGGGCTGTTGTGCCTGTGACTAGGCTGCCCAGGGAAGGTGAAGATCAGCAACAGCTTTCAGGGCTGGCACCTTCCTTGTGGGAGAAGGATCCGGACGTTCGCCGTTTTGGAAAAATGGATCTGCCGAGAACGGCCACAATGAGATGTTCCGTCTCTGGGAAAGCACTGGTCCCCAGGGCTGTTGTGCCTGTGACTAGGCTGCCCAGGGAAGGTAAAGACCAGCAACAGCTTTCAGGGCTGGCACCTTCCTTGTGGGAGAATGAGCCGGACGTTCGCCGTTGTGGAAAAATGGCTCTGCGAGAACGGCCACAATGAGATGTTCCGTCTGTGGGAAAGCACTGGTCCCCAGGGCTGTTGTGCCTGTGACTAGGCTGCCCAGGGAAGGTGAAGACCAGCAACAGCTTTCAGGGCTGGCCCCTTCCTTGTGGGAGAAGGAGCCGGACGTTTCCCTTTTCGGAAAACGGCTCTGCCGAGAACGGGTATGAAGAGATGTTCCGTCTCTGGGAAAGCACAGATCCCCAGGGCTGTTGTGCCTGTGACTAGGCTGCCCAGGGAAGGTGAAGACCAGCAACAGCTTTCAGGGCTGGCCCCTTCCTTGTGGGAGAAGGAGCCCGACGTTTCCCATTTTGGAAAATGGCTCTGCCGAGAACGGCTACGACGAGATGTTCCGTCTGTGGGAAAGCACTGATCCCCAGGGCTGTTGTGCCTGTGACTAGGCTGCCCAGGGAAGGTGAAGACCAGCAACAGCTTTCAGGGCTGGCCCCTTCCTTGTGGGAGAAGGATCCGGACGTTTCCCATTTCGGAAAAATGGCTCTTCCGAGAACGGCCACAATGAGATGTTCCGACTCTGGGAAAGCACTGGTCACCAGGGCTGTTGTGCCTGTGAATAGGTTTCCAAGGGAAGGTGAAGACCAGCAACAGCTTTCAGGGCTGGCCCCTTCCTTGTGGGAGAAGGATCCGGACGTTTCCTATTTTGGAAAATGGCTCTGCCGAGAACGGCTACGACGAGATGTTCCGTCTCTGGGAAAGCACTGATCCCCAGGGCTGTTGTGCCTGTGACTAGGCTGCCCAGGGAAGGTGAAGACCAGCAACAGCTTACAGGGCTGGCCCCTTCCTTGTGGGAGAAGGAGCCGGACGTTTCCCTTTTCGGAAAAATGGCTCTGCCGAGAATGGGCACGAGCAGATGTTCCGTCTGTGGGAAAGCACTGATCCCCAGGGCTGTTGTGCCTGTGAATAGGTTGCCAAGGGAAGGTGAAGAACAGCAACAGCTTTCAGGGCTGGCCCCTTCCTTGTGGGAGAAGGAGCTGGACGTTTCCCATTTTGGAAAATGGCTCTGCCGAGAACGGCTACGATGAGATGTTCCGTCTCTGGGAAAGCACAGATCCCCAGGGCTGTTGTGCCTGTGAATAGGTTTCCAAGGGAAGGTGAAGACCAGCAACAGCTTTCAGGCCTTGCCCTTCCTTGTGGGAGAAGGATCCGGACGTTTCCCATTTCGGAAAATGGCTCTGCCGAGAACGCGTACGATGAGATGTTCCGTCTCTGGGAAAGCACTGATCCCCAGGGCTGTTGTGCCTGTGAATAGGTTTCCAAGGGAAGGTGAAGACCAGCAACAGCTTTCAGGGCTGGCCCCTTCCTTGTGGGAGAAGGATCCGGACGTTTCCCATTTTGGAAAATGGCTCTGCCCAGAACGGGCACGAGGAGATGTTCCGTCTCTGGGAAAGCACTGATCCCCAGGGCTGTTGTGCCTGTGACTAGGCTGCCCAGGGAAGGTGAAGACCAGCAACAGCTTACAGGGCTGGCCCCTTCCTTGTGGGAGAAGGATCCGGACGTTACCCATTTCGGAAAACGGCTCTGCCGAGAACGGGTATGAAGAGATGTTCCGTCTCTGGGAAAGCACTGATCCCCAGGGCTGTTGTGCCTGTGAATAGGTTTTCAAGGGAAGGTGAAGACCAGCAACAGCTTTCAGGGCTGGCACCTTCCTTGTGGGAGAAGGAGCCGGACGTTTCCCATTTCGGAAAATGGCTCTGCCGAGAACCGCTACGATGAGATGTTCCGTCTCTGGGAATGCACTGATCCCCAGGGCTGTTGTGCCTGTGACTAGGCTGCCCAGGGAAGGTGAAGACCAGCAACAGCTTTCAGGGCTGGCCCCTTCCTTGTGGGAGAAGGATCCGGACGTTTCCCTTTTCGGAAAAATGGCTCTTCCTAGAACGGCCACAATGAGATGTTCCGTCTCTGGGAAAGCACTGGTCCCCAGGGCTGTTGTGCCTGTGAATAGGTTTCCAAGGGAAGGTGAAGACCAGCAACAGCTTTCAGGCCTTGCCCTTCCTTGTGGGAGAAGGAGCCGGACTTTTCCCATTTCGGAAAATGGCTCTGCCGAGAACGGCCACAATGAGATGTTCCGTCTCTGGGAAAGCACAGATCCCCAGGGCTTTTGTGCCTGTGAATAGGTTTCCAAGGGAAGGTGAAGACCAGCAACAGCTTTCAGGGCTGGCACCTTCCTTGTGGGAGAATGAGCCGCACGTTCGCCGTTTTGGAAAAATGGCTCTGCGAGAACGGCCACAATGAGATGTTCCGTCTCTGGGAAAGCACTGGTCCCCAGGGCTGTTGTGCCTGTGACTAGGCTGCCCAGGGAAGGTGAAGACCAGCAACAGCTTTCAAGGCTGGCCCCTTCCTTGTGGGAGAAGGATCCGGACGTTTCCCATTTTGGAAAATGGCTCTGCCGAGAACGGCTACGATGAGATGTTCCATCTCTGGGAAAGCACTGATCCCCAGGGCTGTTGTGCCTGTGAATAGGCTGCCCAGGGAAGGTGAAGACCAGCAACAGCTTTCAGGGCTGGCACCTTCCTTGTGGGAGAAGGAGCCGGACGTTCGCCGTTTTGGAAAAATGGCTCTGCGAGAACGGCCACAATGAGATGTTCCGTCTCTGGGAAAGCACTGATCCCCAGGGCTGTTGTGCCTGTGACTAGGCTGCCCAGGGAAGGTGAAGACCAGCAACAGCTTTCAGGGCTGGCCCCTTCCTTGTGGGAGAAGGAGCCGGACGTTTCCCTTTTCGGAAAACGGCTCTGCCGAGAACGGGTATGAAGAGATGTTCCGTCTGTGGGAAAGCACAGATCCCCAGGGCTGTTGTGCCTGTGACTAGGCTGCCCAGGGAAGGTGAAGACCAGCAACAGCTTTCAGGGCTGGCCCCTTCCTTGTGGGAGAAGGAGCCCGACGTTTCCCATTTTGGAAAATGGCTCTGCCGAGAACGGCTACGACGAGATGTTCCGTCTCTGGGAAAGCACTGATCCCCAGGGCTGTTGTGCCTGTGACTAGGCTGCCCAGGGAAGGTGAAGACCAGCAACAGCTTTCAGGCCTTGCCCTTCCTTGTGGGAGAAGGATCCGGACGTTTCCCATTTCGGAAAATGGCTCTGCCGAGAACGGCCACAATGAGATGTTCCGTCTCTGGGAAAGCACAGATCCCCAGGGCTGTTGTGCCTGTGAATAGGCTGCCCAGGGAAGGTGAAGACCAGCAACAGCTTACAGGGCTGGCCCCTTCCTTGTGGGAGAAGGAGCCGGACGTTTCCCATTTTGGAAAATGGCTCTGCCGAGAACGGCTACGACGAGATGTTCCGTCTCTGGGAAAGCACTGATCCCCAGGGCTGTTGTGCCTGTGACTAGGCTGCCCAGGGAAGGTGAAGACCAGCAACAGCTTTCAGGGCTGGCACCTTCCTAGTGGGAGAAGGAGCCGGACGTTTCCCTTTTCGGAAAAATGGCTCTGCCTAGAACGGCTACGATGAGATGTTCCATCTCTGGGAAAGCACTGATCCCCAGGGCTGTTGTGCCTGTGAATAGGTTTTCAAGGGAAGGTGAAGACCAGCAACAGCTTTCAGGGGTGGCACCTTCCTTGTGGGAGAAGGAGCCGGACGTTTCCCATTTTGGAAAATGGCTCTGCCGAGAACGGCTACGATGAGATGTTCCGTCTCTGGGAAAGCACTGATCCCCAGGGCTGTTGTGCCTGTGACTAGGCTGCCCAGGGAAGGTGAAGACCAGCAACAGCTTTCAGGGCTGGCCCCTTCCTTGTGGGAGAAGGATCCGGACGTTTCCCTTTTCGGAAAAATGGCTCTTCCTAGAACGGCCACAATGAGATGTTCCGTCTCTGGGAAAGCACTGGTCCCCAGGGCTGTTGTGCCTGTGAATAGGTTTCCAAGGGAAGGTGAAGACCAGCAACAGCTTTCAGGCCTTGCCCTTCCTTGTGGGAGAAGGATCCGGACGTTTCCCATTTCGGAAAATGGCTCTGCCGAGAACGGCCACAATGAGATGTTCCGTCTCTGGGAAAGCACAGATCCCCAGGGCTTTTGTGCCTGTGAATAGGTTTCCAAGGGAAGGTGAAGACCAGCAACAGCTTTCAGGGCTGGCACCTTCCTTGTGGGAGAATGAGCCGCACGTTCGCAGTTTTGGAAAAATGGCTCTGCGAGAACGGCCACAATGAGATGTTCCGTCTCTGGGAAAGCACTGGTCCCCAGGGCTGTTGTGCCTGTGACTAGGCTGCCCAGGGAAGGTGAAGACCAGCAACAGCTTTCAGGGCTGGCACCTTCCTTGTGGGAGAAGGAGCCGGACGTTTCCCTTTTCGGAAAATGGCTCTGCCGAGAACGGGTATGAAGAGATGTTCCGTCTCTGGGAAAGCACTGATCCCCAGGGCTGTTGTGCCTGTGAATAGGTTTCCAAGGGAAGGTGAAGACCAGCAACAGCTTTCAAGGCTGGCCCCTTCCTTGTGGGAGAAGGATCCGGACGTTTCCCATTTTGGAAAATGGCTCTGCCGAGAACGGGTACGATGAGACGTTCCGTCTCTGGGAAAGCACTGATCCCCAGGGCTGTTGTGCCTGTGACTAGGCTGCCCAGGGAAGGTGAAGACCAGCAACAGCTTTCAGGGCTGGCACCTTCCTTGTGGGAGAAGGAGCCGGACGTTCGCCGTTTTGGAAAAATGGCTCTGCCGAGAACGGCCACAATGAGATGTTCCGTCTCTGGGAAAGCACTGGTCCCCAGGGCTGTTGTGCCTGTGACTAGGCTGCCCAGGGAAGGTAAAGACCAGCAACAGCTTTCAGGGCTGGCACCTTCCTTGTGGGAGAATGAGCCGGACGTTCGCCGTTGTGGAAAAATGGCTCTGCCGAGAACGGGTATGAAGAGATGTTCCGTCTCTGGGAAAGCACTGATCCCCAGGGCTGTTGTGCCTGTGACTAGGCTGCCCAGGGAAGGTGAAGACCAGCAACAGCTTTCAGGGCTGGCCCCTTCCTTGTGGGAGAAGGAGCCGGACGTTTCCCTTTTCGGAAAACGGCTCTGCCGAGAACGGGTATGAAGAGATGTTCCGTCTCTGGGAAAGCACAGATCCCCAGGGCTGTTGTGCCTGTGACTAGGCTGCCCAGGGAAGGTGAAGACCAGCAACAGCTTTCAGGGCTGGCCCCTTCCTTGTGGGAGAAGGATCCGGACGTTTCCCATTTCGGAAAAATGGCTCTTCCGAGAACGGCCACAATGAGATGTTCCGACTCTGGGAAAGCACTGGTCCCCAGGGCTGTTGTGCCTGTGAATAGGTTTCCAAGGGAAGGTGAAGACCAGCAACAGCTTTCAGGGCTGGCACCTTCCTTGTGGGAGAAGGATCCGGACGTTTCCCATTTCGGAAAATGGCTCTGCCGAGAACGGGCACGAGGAGATGTTCCGTCTCTGGGAAAGCCTTGATCCCCAGGGCTGTTGTGCCTGTGAATAGGTTGCCCAGGGAAGGTGAAGACCAGCAACAGCTTTCAGGGCTGGCACCTTCCTTGTGGGAGAAGGAGCCGGACGTTTCCCATTTTGGAAAATGGCTCTGCCGAGAACGGCTACGACGAGATGTTCCGTCTCTGGGAAAGCACTGATCCCCAGGGCTGTTGTGCCTGTGACTAGGCTGCCCAGGGAAGGTGAAGACCAGCAACAGCTTTCAGGGCTGGCCCCTTCCTTGTGGGAGAAGGATCCGGACGTTTCCCATTTCGGAAAAATGGCTCTTCCGAGAACGGCCACATTTGGATATTCCATCCCTGGGAAAGCACTGATCCCCAGGGCTGTTGTGCCTGTGACTAGGCTGCCCAGGGAAGGTGAAGACCAGCAACAGCTTTCAGGGCTGGCACCTTCCTTGTGGGAGAAGGAGCCGCACGTTCGCCGTTTTGGAAAAATGGCTCTGCGAGAACGGCCACAATGAGATGTTCCGTCTCTGGGAAAGCACTGGTCCCCAGGGCTGTTGTGCCTGTGACTAGGCTGCCCAGGGAAGGTGAAGACCAGCAACAGCTTTCAAGGCTGGCCCCTTCCTTGTGGGAGAAGGATCCGGACGTTTCCCATTTTGGAAAATGGCTCTGCCGAGAACGGCTACGATGAGATGTTCCGTCTCTGGGAAAGCACTGATCCCCAGGGCTGTTGTGCCTGTGAATAGGCTGCCCAGGGAAGGTGAAGACCAGCAACAGCTTTCAGGGCTGGCACCTTCCTTGTGGGAGAAGGAGCCGGACGTTCGCCGTTTTGGAAAAATGGCTCTGCGAGAACGGCCACAATGAGATGTTCCGTCTCTGGGAAAGCACTGATCCCCAGGGCTGTTGTGCCTGTGACTAGGCTGCCCAGGGAAGGTGAAGACCAGCAACAGCTTTCAGGGCTGGCCCCTTCCTTGTGGGAGAAGGAGCCGGACGTTTCCCTTTTCGGAAAACGGCTCTGCCGAGAACGGGTATGAAGAGATGTTCCGTCTGTGGGAAAGCACAGATCCCCAGGGCTGTTGTGCCTGTGACTAGGCTGCCCAGGGAAGGTGAAGACCAGCAACAGCTTTCAGGGCTGGCCCCTTCCTTGTGGGAGAAGGAGCCCGACGTTTCCCATTTTGGAAAATGGCTCTGCCGAGAACGGCTACGACGAGATGTTCCGTCTCTGGGAAAGCACTGATCCCCAGGGCTGTTGTGCCTGTGACTAGGCTGCCCAGGGAAGGTGAAGACCAGCAACAGCTTTCAGGCCTTGCCCTTCCTTGTGGGAGAAGGATCCGGACGTTTCCCATTTCGGAAAATGGCTCTGCCGAGAACGGCCACAATGAGATGTTCCGTCTCTGGGAAAGCACAGATCCCCAGGGCTGTTGTGCCTGTGAATAGGCTGCCCAGGGAAGGTGAAGACCAGCAACAGCTTACAGGGCTGGCCCCTTCCTTGTGGGAGAAGGAGCCGGACGTTTCCCATTTTGGAAAATGGCTCTGCCGAGAACGGCTACGACGAGATGTTCCGTCTCTGGGAAAGCACTGATCCCCAGGGCTGTTGTGCCTGTGACTAGGCTGCCCAGGGAAGGTGAAGACCAGCAACAGCTTTCAGGGCTGGCACCTTCCTAGTGGGAGAAGGAGCCGGACGTTTCCCTTTTCGGAAAAATGGCTCTGCCTAGAACGGCTACGATGAGATGTTCCATCTCTGGGAAAGCACTGATCCCCAGGGCTGTTGTGCCTGTGAATAGGTTTTCAAGGGAAGGTGAAGACCAGCAACAGCTTTCAGGGGTGGCACCTTCCTTGTGGGAGAAGGAGCCGGACGTTTCCCATTTTGGAAAATGGCTCTGCCGAGAACGGCTACGATGAGATGTTCCGTCTCTGGGAAAGCACTGATCCCCAGGGCTGTTGTGCCTGTGACTAGGCTGCCCAGGGAAGGTGAAGACCAGCAACAGCTTTCAGGGCTGGCCCCTTCCTTGTGGGAGAAGGATCCGGACGTTTCCCTTTTCGGAAAAATGGCTCTTCCTAGAACGGCCACAATGAGATGTTCCGTCTCTGGGAAAGCACTGGTCCCCAGGGCTGTTGTGCCTGTGAATAGGTTTCCAAGGGAAGGTGAAGACCAGCAACAGCTTTCAGGCCTTGCCCTTCCTTGTGGGAGAAGGATCCGGACGTTTCCCATTTCGGAAAATGGCTCTGCCGAGAACGGCCACAATGAGATGTTCCGTCTCTGGGAAAGCACAGATCCCCAGGGCTTTTGTGCCTGTGAATAGGTTTCCAAGGGAAGGTGAAGACCAGCAACAGCTTTCAGGGCTGGCACCTTCCTTGTGGGAGAATGAGCCGCACGTTCGCAGTTTTGGAAAAATGGCTCTGCGAGAACGGCCACAATGAGATGTTCCGTCTCTGGGAAAGCACTGGTCCCCAGGGCTGTTGTGCCTGTGACTAGGCTGCCCAGGGAAGGTGAAGACCAGCAACAGCTTTCAGGGCTGGCACCTTCCTTGTGGGAGAAGGAGCCGGACGTTTCCCTTTTCGGAAAATGGCTCTGCCGAGAACGGGTATGAAGAGATGTTCCGTCTCTGGGAAAGCACTGATCCCCAGGGCTGTTGTGCCTGTGAATAGGTTTCCAAGGGAAGGTGAAGACCAGCAACAGCTTTCAAGGCTGGCCCCTTCCTTGTGGGAGAAGGATCCGGACGTTTCCCATTTTGGAAAATGGCTCTGCCGAGAACGGGTACGATGAGACGTTCCGTCTCTGGGAAAGCACTGATCCCCAGGGCTGTTGTGCCTGTGACTAGGCTGCCCAGGGAAGGTGAAGACCAGCAACAGCTTTCAGGGCTGGCACCTTCCTTGTGGGAGAAGGAGCCGGACGTTCGCCGTTTTGGAAAAATGGCTCTGCCGAGAACGGCCACAATGAGATGTTCCGTCTCTGGGAAAGCACTGGTCCCCAGGGCTGTTGTGCCTGTGACTAGGCTGCCCAGGGAAGGTAAAGACCAGCAACAGCTTTCAGGGCTGGCACCTTCCTTGTGGGAGAATGAGCCGGACGTTCGCCATTGTGGAAAAATGGCTCTGCCGAGAACGGGTATGAAGAGATGTTCCGTCTCTGGGAAAGCACTGATCCCCAGGGCTGTTGTGCCTGTGACTAGGCTGCCCAGGGAAGGTGAAGACCAGCAACAGCTTTCAGGGCTGGCCCCTTCCTTGTGGGAGAAGGAGCCGGACGTTTCCCTTTTCGGAAAACGGCTCTGCCGAGAACGGGTATGAAGAGATGTTCCGTCTCTGGGAAAGCACAGATCCCCAGGGCTGTTGTGCCTGTGACTAGGCTGCCCAGGGAAGGTGAAGACCAGCAACAGCTTTCAGGGCTGGCCCCTTCCTTGTGGGAGAAGGATCCGGACGTTTCCCATTTCGGAAAAATGGCTCTTCCGAGAACGGCCACAATGAGATGTTCCGACTCTGGGAAAGCACTGGTCCCCAGGGCTGTTGTGCCTGTGAATAGGTTTCCAAGGGAAGGTGAAGACCAGCAACAGCTTTCAGGGCTGGCACCTTCCTTGTGGGAGAAGGATCCGGACGTTTCCCATTTCGGAAAATGGCTCTGCCGAGAACGGGCACGAGGAGATGTTCCGTCTCTGGGAAAGCCTTGATCCCCAGGGCTGTTGTGCCTGTGAATAGGTTGCCCAGGGAAGGTGAAGACCAGCAACAGCTTTCAGGGCTGGCACCTTCCTTGTGGGAGAAGGAGCCGGACGTTTCCCATTTTGGAAAATGGCTCTGCCGAGAACGGCTACGACGAGATGTTCCGTCTCTGGGAAAGCACTGATCCCCAGGGCTGTTGTGCCTGTGACTAGGCTGCCCAGGGAAGGTGAAGACCAGCAACAGCTTTCAGGGCTGGCCCCTTCCTTGTGGGAGAAGGATCCGGACGTTTCCCATTTCGGAAAAATGGCTCTTCCGAGAACGGCCACATTTGGATATTCCATCCCTGGGAAAGCACTGATCCCCAGGGCTGTTGTGCCTGTGACTAGGCTGCCCAGGGAAGGTGAAGACCAGCAACAGCTTTCAGGGCTGGCACCTTCCTTGTGGGAGAAGGAGCCGGACGTTCGCCGTTTTGGAAAAATGGCTCTGCGAGAACGGCCACAATGAGATGTTCCGTCTCTGGGAAAGCACTGATCCCCAGGGCTGTTGTGCCTGTGACTAGGCTGCCCAGGGAAGGTGAAGACCAGCAACAGCTTTCAGGGCTGGCACCTTCCTTGTGGGAGAAGGATCCGGACGTTTCCCATTTTGGAAAATGGCTCTGCCGAGAACGGCTACGACGAGATGTTCCGTCTCTGGGAAAGCACTGATCCCCAGGGCTGTTGTGCCTGTGACTAGGCTGCCCAGGGAAGGTGAAGACCAGCAACAGCTTACAGGGCTGGCCCCTTCCTTGTGGGAGAAGTATCCGGACGTTACCCATTTCGGAAAACGGCTCTGCCGAGAACGGGTATGAAGAGATGTTCCGTCTCTGGGAAAGCACTGATCCCCAGGGCTGTTGTGCCTGTGAATAGGTTTCCAAGGGAAGGTGAAGACCAGCAACAGCTTTCAGGGCTGGCCCCTTCCTTGTGGGAGAAGGAGCCGGACGTTCGCCGTTTTGGAAAAATGGCTCTGCGAGAACGGCCACAATGAGATGTTCCGTCACTGGGAAAGCACTGGTCCCCAGGGCTGTTGTGCCTGTGACTAGGCTGCCCAGGGAAGGTGAAGACCAGCCACAGCTTTCAGGGCTGGCACCTTCCTAGTGGGAGAAGGATCCGGACGTTTCCCATTTTGGAAAATGGCTCTGCCGAGAACGGGTACGATGAGATGTTCCGTCTCTGGGAAAGCACTGATCCCCAGGGCTGTTGTGCCTGTGACTAGGCTGCCCAGGGAAGGTGAAGACCAGCAACAGCTTTCAGGGCTGGCACCTTCCTTGTGGGAGAAGGAGCCGGACGTTTCCCTTTTCGGAAATAAGCTGTGCCGAGAATGGGCACGAGCAGATGTTCCGTCTCTGGGAAGGCACTGATCCCCAGGGCTGTTGTGCCTGTGAATAGGTTGCCCAGGGAAGGTAAAGACCAGCAACAGCTTTCAGGGCTGGCACCTTCCTTGTGGGAGAAGGAGCCGGACGTTTCCCATTTCGGAAAAATGGCTCTGCCGAGAACGGCTACGACGAGATGTTCCGTCTCTGGGAAAGCACTGATCCCCAGGGCTGTTGTGCCTGTGAATAGGTTTTCAAGGGAAGGTGAAGACCAGCAACAGCTTTCAGGGCTGGCCCCTTCCTTGTGGGAGAAGGATCTGGACGTTTCCTATTTTGGAAAATGGCTCTGCCGAGAACGGCTACGACGAGATGTTCCGTCTGTGGGAAAGCACTGATCCCCAGGGCTGTTGTGCCTGTGACTAGGCTGCCCAGGGAAGGTGAAGACCAGCAACAGCTTACAGGGCTGGCCCCTTCCTTGTGGGAGAAGGAGACGGACGTTTCCCTTTTCGGAAAAATGGCTCTGCCGAGAAGGGGCACGAGCAGATGTTCCGTCTGTGGGAAAGCACTGATCCCCAGGGCTGTTGTGCCTGTGAATAGGTTGCCAAGGGAAGGTGAAGAACAGCAACAGCTTTCAGGGCTGGCCCCTTCCTTGTGGGAGAAGGAGCTGGACGTTTCCCATTTTGGAAAATGGCTCTGCCGAGAACGGCTACGATGAGATGTTCCGTCTCTGGGAAAGCACTGATCCCCAGGGCTGTTGTGCCTGTGACTAGGCTGCCAAGGGAAGGTGAAGACCAGCAACAGCTTTCAGGCCTTGCCCTTCCTTGTGGGAGAAGGATCCGGACGTTTCCCATTTCGGAAAATGGCTCTGCCGAGAACGGCCACAATGAGATGTTCCGTCTCTGGGAAAGCACAGATCCCCAGGGCTGTTGTGCCTGTGAATAGGTTTCCAAGGGAAGGTGAAGACCAGCAACAGCTTTCAGGGCTGGCACCTTCCTTGTGGGAGAAGGATCCGGACGTTTCCCATTTTGGAAAATGGCTCTGCCGAGAACGGGCACGAGGAGATGTTCCGTCTCTGGGAAAGCACTGATCCCCAGGGCTGTTGTGCCTGTGACTAGGCTGCCCAGGGAAGGTGAAGACCAGCAACAGCTTACAGGGCTGGCCCCTTCCTTGTGGGAGAAGGATCCGGACGTTACCCATTTCGGAAAACGGCTCTGCCGAGAACGGGTATGAAGAGATGTTCCGTCTCTGGGAAAGCACTGATCCCCAGGGCTGTTGTGCCTGTGAATAGGTTTTCAAGGGAAGGTGAAGACCAGCAACAGCTTTCAGGGCTGGCACCTTCCTTGTGGGAGAAGGAGCCGGACGTTTCCCATTTCGGAAAATGGCTCTGCCGAGAACCGCTACGATGAGATGTTCCGTCTCTGGGAAAGCACTGATCCCCAGGGCTGTTGTGCCTGTGACTAGGCTGCCCAGGGAAGGTGAAGACCAGCAACAGCTTTCAGGGCTGGCCCCTTCCTTGTGGGAGAAGGATCCGGACGTTTCCCTTTTCGGAAAAATGGCTCTTCCTAGAACGGCCACAATGAGATGTTCCGTCTCTGGGAAAGCACTGGTCCCCAGGGCTGTTGTGCCTGTGAATAGGTTTCCAAGGGAAGGTGAAGACCAGCAACAGCTTTCAGGCCTTGCCCTTCCTTGTGGGAGAAGGATCCGGACGTTTCCCATTTCGGAAAATGGCTCTGCCGAGAACGGCCACAATGAGATGTTCCGTCTCTGGGAAAGCACAGATCCCCAGGGCTTTTGTGCCTGTGAATAGGTTTCCAAGGGAAGGTGAAGACCAGCAACAGCTTTCAGGGCTGGCACCTTCCTTGTGGGAGAAGGAGCCGGACGTTCGCCATTTTGGAAAAATGGCTCTGCGAGAACGGCCACAATGAGATGTTCCGTCTCTGGGAAAGCACTGGTCCCCAGGGCTGTTGTGCCTGTGACTAGGCTGCCCAGGGAAGGTGAAGACCAGCAACAGCTTTCAGGGCTGGCCCCTTCCTTGTGGGAGAAGGAGCCGGACGTTTCCCTTTTCGGAAAATGGCTCTGCCGAGAAAGGGTATGAAGAGATGTTCCGTCTCTGGGAAAGCACTGATCCCCAGGGCTGTTGTGCCTGTGAATAGGTTTCCAAGGGAAGGTGAAGACCAGCAACAGCTTTCAAGGCTGGCCCCTTCCTTGTGGGAGAAGGATCCGGACGTTTCCCATTTTGGAAAATGGCTCTGCCGAGAACGGGTACGATGAGATGTTCCGTCTCTGGGAAAGCACTGATCCCCAGGGCTGTTGTGCCTGTGACTAGGCTGCCCAGGGAAGGTGAAGACCAGCAACAGCTTTCAGGGCTGGCACCTTCCTTGTGGGAGAAGGATCCGGACGTTCGCCGTTTTGGAAAAATGGCTCTGCCGGGAACGGCCACAATGAGATGTTCCGTCTCTGGGAAAGCACTGGTCCCCAGGGCTGTTGTGCCTGTGACTAGGCTGCCCAGGGAAGGTAAAGACCAGCAACAGCTTTCAGGGCTGGCACCTTCCTTGTGGGAGAATGAGCCGGACGTTCGCCGTTGTGGAAAAATGGCTCTGCAAGAACGGCCACAATGAGATGTTCCGTCTCTGGGAAAGCACTGGTCCCCAGGGCTGTTGTGCCTGTGACTAGGCTGCCCAGGGAAGGTGAAGACCAGCAACAGCTTTCAGGGCTGGCCCCTTCCTTGTGGGAGAAGGAGCCGGACGTTTCCCTTTTCGGAAAACGGCTCTGCCGAGAACGGGTATGAAGAGATGTTCCGTCTCTGGGAAAGCACAGATCCCCAGGGCTGTTGTGCCTGTGACTAGGCTGCCCAGGGAAGGTGAAGACCAGCAACAGCTTTCAGGGCTGGCCCCTTCCTTGTGGGAGAAGGAGCCCGACGTTTCCCATTTTGGAAAATGGCTCTGCCGAGAACGGCTACGACGAGATGTTCCGTCTCTGGGAAAGCACTGATCCCCAGGGCTGTTGTGCCTGTGACTAGGCTGCCCAGGGAAGGTGAAGACCAGCAACAGCTTTCAGGGCTGGCCCCTTCCTTGTGGGAGAAGGATCCGGACGTTTCCCATTTCGGAAAAATGGCTCTTCCGAGAACGGCCACAATGAGATGTTCCGACTCTGGGAAAGCACTGGTCCCCAGGGCTGTTGTGCCTGTGAATAGGTTTCCAAGGGAAGGTGAAGACCAGCAACAGCTTTCAGGGCTGGCCCCTTCCTTGTGGGAGAAGGATCCGGACGTTTCCTATTTTGGAAAATGGCTCTGCCGAGAACGGCTACGACGAGATGTTCCGTCTCTGGGAAAGCACTGATCCCCAGGGCTGTTGTGCCTGTGACTAGGCTGCCCAGGGAAGGTGAAGACCAGCAACAGCTTACAGGGCTGGCCCCTTCCTTGTGGGAGAAGGAGACGGACGTTTCCCTTTTCGGAAAAATGGCTCTGCCGAGAATGGGCACGAGCAGATGTTCCGTCTGTGGGAAAGCACTGATCCCCAGGGCTGTTGTGCCTGTGAATAGGTTGCCAAGGGAAGGTGAAGAACAGCAACAGCTTTCAGGGCTGGCCCCTTCCTTGTGGGAGAAGGAGCTGGACGTTTCCCATTTTGGAAAATGGCTCTGCCGAGAACGGCTACGATGAGATGTTCCGTCTCTGGGAAAGCACAGATCCCCAGGGCTGTTGTGCCTGTGAATAGGTTTCCAAGGGAAGGTGAAGACCAGCAACAGCTTTCAGGCCTTGCCCTTCCTTGTGGGAGAAGGATCCGGACGTTTCCCATTTCGGAAAATGGCTCTGCCGAGAACGGCCACAATGAGATGTTCCGTCTCTGGGAAAGCACTGATCCCCAGGGCTGTTGTGCCTGTGACTAGGCTGCCCAGGGAAGGTGAAGACCAGCAACAGCTTACAGGGCTGGCCCCTTCCTTGTGGGAGAAGTATCCGGACGTTACCCATTTCGGAAAACGGCTCTGCCGAGAACGGGTATGAAGAGATGTTCCGTCTCTGGGAAAGCACTGATCCCCAGGGCTGTTGTGCCTCTGACTAGGCTGCCCAGGGAAGGTGAAGACCAGCAACAGCTTTCAGGGCTGGCACCTTCCTTGTGGGAGAAGGAGCCGGACGTTTCCCTTTTCGGAAAACGGCTCTGCCGAGAACGGGTATGAAGAGATGTTCCGTCTCTGGGAAAGCACTGATCCCCAGGGCTGTTGTGCCTGTGACTAGGCTGCCCAGGGAAGGTGAAGACCAGCAACAGCTTTCAGGGCTGGCCCCTTCCTTGTGGGAGAAGGATCCGGACGTTTCCCATTTCGGAAAAATGGCTCTGCCGAGAACGGGTACGATGAGATGTTCCGTCTGTGGGAAAGCACTGATCCCCAGGGCTGTTGTGCCTGTGAATAGGTTTCCAAGGGAAGGTGAAGACCAGCAACAGCTTTCAGGGCTTGTCCCTTCCTTGTGGGAGAAGGATCCGGACGTTTCCAATTTCGGAAAATGGCTCTGCCGAGAACGGCCACAATTGGATATTCCGTCTCTGGGAAAGCACAGATCCCCAGGGCTGTTGTGCCTGTGAATAGGTTGCCCAGGGAAGGTGAAGACCAGCAACAGCTTTCAGGGCTGGCCCCTTCCTTGTGGGAGAAGGAGCCGGACGTTCGCCGTTTTGGAAAAATGGCTCTGCGAGAACGGCCACAATGAGATGTTCCGTCACTGGGAAAGCACTGGTCCCCAGGGCTGTTGTGCCTGTGACTAGGCTGCCCAGGGAAGGTGAAGACCAGCCACAGCTTTCAGGGCTGGCACCTTCCTAGTGGGAGAAGGATCCGGACGTTTCCCATTTTGGAAAATGGCTCTGCCGAGAACGGGTACGATGAGATGTTCCGTCTCTGGGAAAGCACTGATCCCCAGGGCTGTTGTGCCTGTGACTAGGCTGCCCAGGGAAGGTGAAGACCAGCAACAGCTTTCAGGGCTGGCACCTTCCTTGTGGGAGAAGGAGCCGGACGTTTCCCTTTTCGGAAATAAGCTGTGCCGAGAATGGGCACGAGCAGATGTTCCGTCTCTGGGAAGGCACTGATCCCCAGGGCTGTTGTGCCTGTGAATAGGTTGCCCAGGGAAGGTAAAGACCAGCAACAGCTTTCAGGGCTGGCACCTTCCTTGTGGGAGAAGGAGCCGGACGTTTCCCATTTCGGAAAAATGGCTCTGCCGAGAACGGCTACGACGAGATGTTCCGTCTCTGGGAAAGCACTGATCCCCAGGGCTGTTGTGCCTGTGAATAGGTTTTCAAGGGAAGGTGAAGACCAGCAACAGCTTTCAGGGCTGGCCCCTTCCTTGTGGGAGAAGGATCTGGACGTTTCCTATTTTGGAAAATGGCTCTGCCGAGAACGGCTACGACGAGATGTTCCGTCTGTGGGAAAGCACTGATCCCCAGGGCTGTTGTGCCTGTGACTAGGCTGCCCAGGGAAGGTGAAGACCAGCAACAGCTTACAGGGCTGGCCCCTTCCTTGTGGGAGAAGGAGACGGACGTTTCCCTTTTCGGAAAAATGGCTCTGCCGAGAAGGGGCACGAGCAGATGTTCCGTCTGTGGGAAAGCACTGATCCCCAGGGCTGTTGTGCCTGTGAATAGGTTGCCAAGGGAAGGTGAAGAACAGCAACAGCTTTCAGGGCTGGCCCCTTCCTTGTGGGAGAAGGAGCTGGACGTTTCCCATTTTGGAAAATGGCTCTGCCGAGAACGGCTACGATGAGATGTTCCGTCTCTGGGAAAGCACTGATCCCCAGGGCTGTTGTGCCTGTGACTAGGCTGCCAAGGGAAGGTGAAGACCAGCAACAGCTTTCAGGCCTTGCCCTTCCTTGTGGGAGAAGGATCCGGACGTTTCCCATTTCGGAAAATGGCTCTGCCGAGAACGGCCACAATGAGATGTTCCGTCTCTGGGAAAGCACAGATCCCCAGGGCTGTTGTGCCTGTGAATAGGTTTCCAAGGGAAGGTGAAGACCAGCAACAGCTTTCAGGGCTGGCACCTTCCTTGTGGGAGAAGGATCCGGACGTTTCCCATTTTGGAAAATGGCTCTGCCGAGAACGGGCACGAGGAGATGTTCCGTCTCTGGGAAAGCACTGATCCCCAGGGCTGTTGTGCCTGTGACTAGGCTGCCCAGGGAAGGTGAAGACCAGCAACAGCTTTCAGGGCTGGCCCCTTCCTTGTGGGAGAAGGATCCGGACGTTACCCATTTCGGAAAACGGCTCTGCCGAGAACGGGTATGAAGAGATGTTCCGTCTCTGGGAAAGCACTGATCCCCAGGGCTGTTGTGCCTGTGAATAGGTTTTCAAGGGAAGGTGAAGACCAGCAACAGCTTTCAGGGCTGGCACCTTCCTTGTGGGAGAAGGAGCCCGACGTTTCCCATTTCGGAAAATGGCTCTGCCGAGAACCGCTACGATGAGATGTTCCGTCTCTGGGAAAGCACTGATCCCCAGGGCTGTTGTGCCTGTGACTAGGCTGCCCAGGGAAGGTGAAGACCAGCAACAGCTTTCAGGGCTGGCCCCTTCCTTGTGGGAGAAGGATCCGGACGTTTCCCATCTCGGAAAAATGGCTCTGCCGAGAACGGGCACGAGGAGATGTTCCGTCTCTGGGAAAGCACAGATCCCCAGGGCTGTTGTGCCTGTGAATAGGTTTCCAAGGGAAGGTGAAGACCAGCAACAGCTTTCAGGCCTTGCCCTTCCTTGTGGGAGAAGGATCCGGACGTTTCCCATTTCGGAAAATGGCTCTGCCGAGAACGGCCACAATGAGATGTTCCGTCTCTGGGAAAGCACAGATCCCCAGGGCTTTTGTGCCTGTGAATAGGTTTCCAAGGGAAGGTGAAGACCAGCAACAGCTTTCAGGGCTGGCACCTTCCTTGTGGGAGAAGGAGCCGGACGTTCGCCATTTTGGAAAAATGGCTCTGCGAGAACGGCCACAATGAGATGTTCCGTCTCTGGGAAAGCACTGGTCCCCAGGGCTGTTGTGCCTGTGACTAGGCTGCCCAGGGAAGGTGAAGACCAGCAACAGCTTTCAGGGCTGGCCCCTTCCTTGTGGGAGAAGGAGCCGGACGTTTCCCTTTTCGGAAAATGGCTCTGCCGAGAAAGGGTATGAAGAGATGTTCCGTCTCTGGGAAAGCACTGATCCCCAGGGCTGTTGTGCCTGTGAATAGGTTTCCAAGGGAAGGTGAAGACCAGCAACAGCTTTCAAGGCTGGCCCCTTCCTTGTGGGAGAAGGATCCGGACGTTTCCCATTTTGGAAAATGGCTCTGCCGAGAACGGGTACGATGAGATGTTCCGTCTCTGGGAAAGCACTGATCCCCAGGGCTGTTGTGCCTGTGACTAGGCTGCCCAGGGAAGGTGAAGACCAGCAACAGCTTTCAGGGCTGGCACCTTCCTTGTGGGAGAAGGATCCGGACGTTCGCCGTTTTGGAAAAATGGCTCTGCCGAGAACGGCCACAATGAGATGTTCCGTCTCTGGGAAAGCACTGGTCCCCAGGGCTGTTGTGCCTGTGACTAGGCTGCCCAGGGAAGGTAAAGACCAGCAACAGCTTTCAGGGCTGGCACCTTCCTTGTGGGAGAATGAGCCGGACGTTCGCCGTTGTGGAAAAATGGCTCTGCAAGAACGGCCACAATGAGATGTTCCGTCTCTGGGAAAGCACTGGTCCCCAGGGCTGTTGTGCCTGTGACTAGGCTGCCCAGGGAAGGTGAAGACCAGCAACAGCTTTCAGGGCTGGCCCCTTCCTTGTGGGAGAAGGAGCCGGACGTTTCCCTTTTCGGAAAAATGGCTCTTCCTAGAACGGCCACAATGAGATGTTCCGTCTCTGGGAAAGCACTGGTCCCCAGGGCTGTTGTGCCTGTGAATAGGTTTCCAAGGGAAGGTGAAGACCAGCAACAGCTTTCAGGCCTTGCCCTTCCTTGTGGGAGAAGGAGCCGGACTTTTCCCGTTTCGGAAAATGGCTCTGCCGAGAACGGCCACAATGAGATGTTCCGTCTCTGGGAAAGCACAGATCCCCAGGGCTTTTGTGCCTGTGAATAGGTTTCCAAGGGAAGGTGAAGACCAGCAACAGCTTTCAGGGCTGGCACCTTCCTTGTGGGAGAATGAGCCGCACGTTCGCCGTTTTGGAAAAATGGCTCTGCGAGAACGGCCACAATGAGATGTTCCGTCTCTGGGAAAGCACTGGTCCCCAGGGCTGTTGTGCCTGTGACTAGGCTGCCCAGGGAAGGTGAAGACCAGCAACAGCTTTCAGGGCTGGCCCCTTCCTTGTGGGAGAAGGAGCCGGACGTTTCCCTTTTCGGAAAATGGCTCTGCCGAGAAAGGGTATGAAGAGATGTTCCGTCTCTGGGAAAGCACTGATCCCCAGGGCTGTTGTGCCTGTGAATAGGTTTCCAAGGGAAGGTGAAGACCAGCAACAGCTTTCAAGGCTGGCCCCTTCCTTGTGGGAGAAGGATCCGGACGTTTCCCATTTTGGAAAATGGCTCTGCCGAGAACGGGTACGATGAGATGTTCCGTCTCTGGGAAAGCACTGATCCCCAGGGCTGTTGTGCCTGTGAATAGGCTGCCCAGGGAAGGTGAAGACCAGCAACAGCTTTCAGGGCTGGCACCTTCCTTGTGGGAGAAGGAGCCGGACGTTCGCCGTTTTGGAAAAATGGCTCTGCCGAGAACGGCCACAATGAGATGTTCCGTCTCTGGGAAAGCACTGGTCCCCAGGGCTGTTGTGCCTGTGACTAGGCTGCCCAGGGAAGGTAAAGACCAGCAACAGCTTTCAGGGCTGGCACCTTCCTTGTGGGAGAATGAGCCGGACGTTCGCCGTTGTGGAAAAATGGCTCTGCGAGAACGGCCACAATGAGATGTTCCGTCTCTGGGAAAGCACTGATCCCCAGGGCTGTTGTGCCTGTGACTAGGCTGCCCAGGGAAGGTGAAGACCAGCAACAGCTTTCAGGGCTGGCCCCTTCCTTGTGGGAGAAGGAGCCGGACGTTTCCCTTTTCGGAAAACGGCTCTGCCGAGAACGGGTATGAAGAGATGTTCCGTCTGTGGGAAAGCACAGATCCCCAGGGCTGTTGTGCCTGTGACTAGGCTGCCCAGGGAAGGTGAAGACCAGCAACAGCTTTCAGGGCTGGCCCCTTCCTTGTGGGAGAAGGAGCCCGACGTTTCCCATTTTGGAAAATGGCTCTGCCGAGAACGGCTACGACGAGATGTTCCGTCTCTGGGAAAGCACTGATCCCCAGGGCTGTTGTGCCTGTGACTAGGCTGCCCAGGGAAGGTGAAGACCAGCAACAGCTTTCAGGCCTTGCCCTTCCTTGTGGGAGAAGGATCCGGACGTTTCCCATTTCGGAAAATGGCTCTGCCGAGAACGGCCACAATGAGATGTTCCGTCTCTGGGAAAGCACAGATCCCCAAGGCTGTTGTGCCTGTGAATAGGCTGCCCAGGGAAGGTGAAGACCAGCAACAGCTTACAGGGCTGGCCCCTTCCTTGTGGGAGAAGGATCCGGACGTTACCCATTTCGGAAAACGGCTCTGCCGAGAACGGGTATGAAGAGATGTTCCGTCTCTGGGAAAGCACTGATCCCCAGGGCTGTTGTGCCTGTGACTAGGCTGCCCAGGGAAGGTGAAGACCAGCAACAGCTTTCAGGGCTGGCACCTTCCTAGTGGGAGAAGGAGCCGGACGTTTCCCTTTTCGGAAAAATGGCTCTGCCTAGAACGGCTACGATGAGATGTTCCATCTCTGGGAAAGCACTGATCCCCAGGGCTGTTGTGCCTGTGAATAGGTTTTCAAGGGAAGGTGAAGACCAGCAACAGCTTTCAGGGGTGGCACCTTCCTTGTGGGAGAAGGAGCCGGACGTTTCCCATTTTGGAAAATGGGTCTGCCGAGAACGGCTACGATGAGATGTTCCGTCTCTGGGAAAGCACTGATCCCCAGGGCTGTTGTGCCTGTGACTAGGCTGCCCAGGGAAGGTGAAGACCAGCAACAGCTTTCAGGGCTGGCCCCTTCCTTGTGGGAGAAGGATCCGGACGTTTCCCTTTTCGGAAAAATGGCTCTTCCTAGAACGGCCACAATGAGATGTTCCGTCTCTGGGAAAGCACTGGTCCCCAGGGCTGTTGTGCCTGTGAATAGGTTTCCAAGGGAAGGTGAAGACCAGCAACAGCTTTCAGGCCTTGCCCTTCCTTGTGGGAGAAGGATCCGGACGTTACCCATTTCGGAAAATGGCTCTGCCGAGAACGGCCACAATGAGATGTTCCGTCTCTGGGAAAGCACAGATCCCCAGGGCTTTTGTGCCTGTGAATAGGTTTCCAAGGGAAGGTGAAGACCAGCAACAGCTTTCAGGGCTGGCCCCTTCCTTGTGGGAGAAGGATCCGGACGTTTCCCTTTTCGGAAAAATGGCTCTTCCTAGAACGGCCACAATGAGATGTTCCGTCTCTGGGAAAGCACTGGTCCCCAGGGCTGTTGTGCCTGTGAATAGGTTTCCAAGGGAAGGTGAAGACCAGCAACAGCTTTCAGGCCTTGCCCTTCCTTGTGGGAGAAGGATCCGGACGTTTCCCATTTCGGAAAATGGCTCTGCCGAGAACGGCCACAATGAGATGTTCCGTCTCTGGGAAAGCACAGATCCCCAGGGCTTTTGTGCCTGTGAATAGGTTTCCAAGGGAAGGTGAAGACCAGCAACAGCTTTCAGGGCTGGCACCTTCCTTGTGGGAGAATGAGCCGCACGTTCGCAGTTTTGGAAAAATGGCTCTGCGAGAACGGCCACAATGAGATGTTCCGTCTCTGGGAAAGCACTGGTCCCCAGGGCTGTTGTGCCTGTGACTAGGCTGCCCAGGGAAGGTGAAGACCAGCAACAGCTTTCAGGGCTGGCACCTTCCTTGTGGGAGAAGGAGCCGGACGTTTCCCTTTTCGGAAAATGGCTCTGCCGAGAACGGGTATGAAGAGATGTTCCGTCTCTGGGAAAGCACTGATCCCCAGGGCTGTTGTGCCTGTGAATAGGTTTCCAAGGGAAGGTGAAGACCAGCAACAGCTTTCAAGGCTGGCCCCTTCCTTGTGGGAGAAGGATCCGGACGTTTCCCATTTTGGAAAATGGCTCTGCCGAGAACGGGTACGATGAGACGTTCCGTCTCTGGGAAAGCACTGATCCCCAGGGCTGTTGTGCCTGTGACTAGGCTGCCCAGGGAAGGTGAAGACCAGCAACAGCTTTCAGGGCTGGCACCTTCCTTGTGGGAGAAGGATCCGGACGTTCGCCGTTTTGGAAAAATGGCTCTGCCGAGAACGGCCACAATGAGATGTTCCGTCTCTGGGAAAGCACTGGTCCCCAGGGCTGTTGTGTCTGTGACTAGGCTGCCCAGGGAAGGTAAAGACCAGCAACAGCTTTCAGGGCTGGCACCTTCCTTGTGGGAGAATGAGCCGGACGTTCGCCGTTGTGGAAAAATGGCTCTGCCGAGAACGGGTATGAAGAGATGTTCCGTCTCTGGGAAAGCACTGATCCCCAGGGCTGTTGTGCCTGTGACTAGGCTGCCCAGGGAAGGTGAAGACCAGCAACAGCTTTCAGGGCTGGCCCCTTCCTTGTGGGAGAAGGAGCCGGACGTTTCCCTTTTCGGAAAACGGCTCTGCCGAGAACGGGTATGAAGAGATGTTCCGTCTCTGGGAAAGCACAGATCCCCAGGGCTGTTGTGCCTGTGACTAGGCTGCCCAGGGAAGGTGAAGACCAGCAACAGCTTTCAGGGCTGGCCCCTTCCTTGTGGGAGAAGGATCCGGACGTTTCCCATTTCGGAAAAATGGCTCTTCCGAGAACGGCCACAATGAGATGTTCCGACTCTGGGAAAGCACTGGTCCCCAGGGCTGTTGTGCCTGTGAATAGGTTTCCAAGGGAAGGTGAAGACCAGCAACAGCTTTCAGGGCTGGCACCTTCCTTGTGGGAGAAGGAGCCGGACGTTTCACATTTCGGAAAATGGCTCTGCCGAGAACGGCCACAATGAGATGTTCCGTCTCTGGGAAAGCAAAGATCCCCAGGGCTGTTGTGCCTGTGAATAGGTTTCCAAGGGAAGGTGAAGACCAGCAACAGCTTTCAGGGCTGGCACCTTCCTTGTGGGAGAATGAGCCGGACGTTCGCCGTTTTGGAAAAATGGCTCTGCGAGAACGGCCACAATGAGATGTTCCGTCTCTGGGAAAGCAGTGGTCCCCAGGGCTGTTGTGCCTGTGACTAGGCTGCCCAGGGAAGGTGAAGACCAGCAACAGCTTTCAGGGCTGGCACCTTCCTTGTGGGAGAAGGAGCCGGACGTTCGCCGTTTTGGAAAAATGGCTCTGCGAGAACGGGCACGATGAGATGTTCCGTCTCTGGGAAAGCACTGGTCCCCAGGGCTGTTGTGCCTGTGACTAGGCTGCCCAGGGAAGGTGAAGACCAGCAACAGCTTTCAGGGCTGGCACCTTCCTTGTGGGAGAATGAGCCGGACGTTTCCCTTTTCGGAAAAATGGCTCTGCCGAGAACGGGTACGATGAGATGTTCCGTCTCTGGGAAAGCACTGATCCCCAGGGCTGTTGTGCCTGTGAATAGGTTTCCAAGGGAAGGTGAAGACCAGCAACAGCTTTCAGGGCTGGCCCCTTCCTTGTGGGAGAAGGATCCGGACGTTTCCCATTTCGGAAAATGGCTCTGCCGAGAATGGGTACGATGAGATGTTCCGTCTGTGGGAAAGCACTGATCCCCAGGGCTGTTGTGCCTGTGACTAGGCTGCCCAGGGAAGGTGAAGACCAGCAACAGCTTACAGGGCTGGCCCCTTCCTTGTGGGAGAAGGAGCCAGACGTTTCCCTTTTCGGAAATAAGCTCTGCCGAGAACGGGCACGAGGAGATGTTCCGTCTCTGGGAAAGCCTTGATCCCCAGGGCTGTTGTGCCTGTGAATAGGTTGCCCAGGGAAGGTGAAGACCAGCAACAGCTTTCAGGGCTGGCACCTTCCTTGTGGGAGAAGGAGCCGGACGTTTCCCATTTTGGAAAATGGCTCTGCCGAGAACGGCTACGACGAGATGTTCCGTCTCTGGGAAAGCACTGATCCCCAGGGCTGTTGTGCCTGTGACTAGGCTGCCCAGGGAAGGTGAAGACCAGCAACAGCTTTCAGGGCTGGCCCCTTCCTTGTGGGAGAAGGATCCGGACGTTTCCCATTTCGGAAAAATGGCTCTTCCGAGAACGGCCACATTTGGATATTCCATCCCTGGGAAAGCACTGATCCCCAGGGCTGTTGTGCCTGTGACTAGGCTGCCCAGGGAAGGTGAAGACCAGCAACAGCTTTCAGGGCTGGCACCTTCCTTGTGGGAGAAGGAGCCGGACGTTCGCCGTTTTGGAAAAATGGCTCTGCGAGAACGGCCACAATGAGATGTTCCGTCTCTGGGAAAGCACTGATCCCCAGGGCTGTTGTGCCTGTGACTAGGCTGCCCAGGGAAGGTGAAGACCAGCAACAGCTTTCAGGGCTGGCACCTTCCTTGTGGGAGAAGGATCCGGACGTTTCCCATTTTGGAAAATGGCTCTGCCGAGAACGGCTACGACGAGATGTTCCGTCTCTGGGAAAGCACTGATCCCCAGGGCTGTTGTGCCTGTGACTAGGCTGCCCAGGGAAGGTGAAGACCAGCAACAGCTTACAGGGCTGGCCCCTTCCTTGTGGGAGAAGTATCCGGACGTTACCCATTTCGGAAAACGGCTCTGCCGAGAACGGGTATGAAGAGATGTTCCGTCTCTGGGAAAGCACTGATCCCCAGGGCTGTTGTGCCTGTGACTAGGCTGCCCAGGGAAGGTGAAGACCAGCAACAGCTTTCAGGGCTGGCACCTTCCTTGTGGGAGAAGGAGCCCGACGTTTCCCTTTTCGGAAAACGGCTCTGCCGAGAACGGGTATGAAGAGATGTTCCGTCTCTGGGAAAGCACTGATCCCCAGGGCTGTTGTGCCTGTGAATAGGTTTCCAAGGGAAGGTGAAGACCAGCAACAGCTTTCAGGGCTGGACCCTTCCTTGTGGGAGAAGGAGCCGGATGTTTCCCATTTTGGAAAATGGCTCTGCCGAGAACGGGCACGATGAGATGTTCCGTCTCTGGGAAAGCACTGATCCCCAGGGCTGTTGTGCCTGTGACTAGGCTGCCCAGGGAAGGTGAAGACCAGCAACAGCTTTCAGGGCTGGCCCCTTCCTTGTGGGAGAAGGATCCGGACGTTTCCCATTTCGGAAAAATGGCTCTGCCGAGAACGGGTACGATGAGATGTTCCGTCTGTGGGAAAGCACTGATCCCCAGGGCTGTTGTGCCTGTGAATAGGTTTCCAAGGGAAGGTGAAGACCAGCAACAGCTTTCAGGGCTTGCCCCTTCCTTGTGGGAGAAGGATCCGGACGTTTCCAATTTCGGAAAATGGCTCTGCCGAGAACGGCCACAATTGGATATTCCGTCTCTGGGAAAGCACAGATCCCCAGGGCTGTTGTGCCTGTGAATAGGTTGCCCAGGGAAGGTGAAGACCAGCAACAGCTTTCAGGGCTGGCCCCTTCCTTGTGGGAGAAGGAGCCGGACGTTCGCCGTTTTGGAAAAATGGCTCTGCGAGAACGGCCACAATGAGATGTTCCGTCTCTGGGAAAGCACTGGTCCCCAGGGCTGTTGTGCCTGTGACTAGGCTGCCCAGGGAAGGTGAAGACCAGCCACAGCTTTCAGGGCTGGCACCTTCCTAGTGGGAGAAGGATCCGGACGTTTCCCATTTTGGAAAATGGCTCTGCCGAGAACGGGTACGATGAGATGTTCCGTCTCTGGGAAAGCACTGATCCCCAGGGCTGTTGTGCCTGTGACTAGGCTGCCCAGGGAAGGTGAAGACCAGCAACAGCTTACAGGGCTGGCACCTTCCTTGTGGGAGAAGGAGCCGGACGTTTCCCTTTTCGGAAATAAGCTGTGCCGAGAATGGGCACGAGCAGATGTTCCGTCTCTGGGAAGGCACTGATCCCCAGGGCTGTTGTGCCTGTGAATAGGTTGCCCAGGGAAGGTAAAGACCAGCAACAGCTTTCAGGGCTGGCACCTTCCTTGTGGGAGAAGGAGCCGGACGTTTCCCATTTCGGAAAAATGGCTCTGCCGAGAACGGCTACGACGAGATGTTCCGTCTCTGGGAAAGCACTGATCCCCAGGGCTGTTGTGCCTGTGAATAGGTTTTCAAGGGAAGGTGAAGACCAGCAACAGCTTTCAGGGCTGGCACCTTCCTTGTGGGAGAAGGATCTGGACGTTTCCTATTTTGGAAAATGGCTCTGCCGAGAACGGCTACGACGAGATGTTCCGTCTGTGGGAAAGCACTGATCCCCAGGGCTGTTGTGCCTGTGACTAGGCTGCCCAGGGAAGGTGAAGACCAGCAACAGCTTACAGGGCTGGCCCCTTCCTTGTGGGAGAAGGAGACGGACGTTTCCCTTTTCGGAAAAATGGCTCTGCCGAGAATGGGCACGAGCAGATGTTCCGTCTGTGGGAAAGCACTGATCCCCAGGGCTGTTGTGCCTGTGAATAGGTTGCCAAGGGAAGGTGAAGAACAGCAACAGCTTTCAGGGCTGGCCCCTTCCTTGTGGGAGAAGGAGCTGGACGTTTCCCATTTTGGAAAATGGCTCTGCCGAGAACGGCTACGATGAGATGTTCCGTCTCTGGGAAAGCACTGATCCCCAGGGCTGTTGTGCCTGTGACTAGGCTGCCAAGGGAAGGTGAAGACCAGCAACAGCTTTCAGGCCTTGCCCTTCCTTGTGGGAGAAGGATCCGGACGTTTCCCATTTCGGAAAATGGCTCTGCCGAGAACGGCCACAATGAGATGTTCCGTCTCTGGGAAAGCACAGATCCCCACGGCTGTTGTGCCTGTGAATAGGTTTCCAAGGGAAGGTGAAGACCAGCAACAGCTTTCAGGGCTGGCACCTTCCTTGTGGGAGAAGGATCCGGACGTTTCCCATTTTGGAAAATGGCTCTGCCGAGAACGGGCACGAGGAGATGTTCCGTCTCTGGGAAAGCACTGATCCCCAGGGCTGTTGTGCCTGTGACTAGGCTGCCCAGGGAAGGTGAAGACCAGCAACAGCTTACAGGGCTGGCCCCTTCCTTGTGGGAGAAGGATCCGGACGTTACCCATTTCGGAAAACGGCTCTGCCGAGAACGGGTATGAAGAGATGTTCCGTCTCTGGGAAAGCACTGATCCCCAGGGCTGTTGTGCCTGTGAATAGGTTTTCAAGGGAAGGTGAAGACCAGCAACAGCTTTCAGGGCTGGCACCTTCCTTGTGGGAGAAGGAGCCGGACGTTTCCCATTTCGGAAAATGGCTCTGCCGAGAACCGCTACGATGAGATGTTCCGTCTCTGGGAAAGCACTGATCCCCAGGGCTGTTGTGCCTGTGACTAGGCTGCCCAGGGAAGGTGAAGACCAGCAACAGCTTTCAGGGCTGGCCCCTTCCTTGTGGGAGAAGGATCCGGACGTTTCCCTTTTCGGAAAAATGGCTCTTCCTAGAACGGCCACAATGAGATGTTCCGTCTCTGGGAAAGCACTGGTCCCCAGGGCTGTTGTGCCTGTGAATAGGTTTCCAAGGGAAGGTGAAGACCAGCAACAGCTTTCAGGCCTTGCCCTTCCTTGTGGGAGAAGGATCCGGACGTTTCCCATTTCGGAAAATGGCTCTGCCGAGAACGGCCACAATGAGATGTTCCGTCTCTGGGAAAGCACAGATCCCCAGGGCTTTTGTGCCTGTGAATAGGTTTCCAAGGGAAGGTGAAGACCAGCAACAGCTTTCAGGGCTGGCACCTTCCTTGTGGGAGAAGGAGCCGGACGTTCGCCATTTTGGAAAAATGGCTCTGCGAGAACGGCCACAATGAGATGTTCCGTCTCTGGGAAAGCACTGGTCCCCAGGGCTGTTGTGCCTGTGACTAGGCTGCCCAGGGAAGGTGAAGACCAGCAACAGCTTTCAGGGCTGGCCCCTTCCTTGTGGGAGAAGGAGCCGGACGTTTCCCTTTTCGGAAAATGGCTCTGCCGAGAAAGGGTATGAAGAGATGTTCCGTCTCTGGGAAAGCACTGATCCCCAGGGCTGTTGTGCCTGTGAATAGGTTTCCAAGGGAAGGTGAAGACCAGCAACAGCTTTCAAGGCTGGCCCCTTCCTTGTGGGAGAAGGATCCGGACGTTTCCCATTTTGGAAAATGGCTCTGCCGAGAACGGGTACAATGAGATGTTCCGTCTCTGGGAAAGCACTGATCCCCAGGGCTGTTGTGCCTGTGACTAGGCTGCCCAGGGAAGGTGAAGACCAGCAACAGCTTTCAGGGCTGGCACCTTCCTTGTGGGAGAAGGATCCGGACGTTCGCCGTTTTGGAAAAATGGCTCTGCCGAGAACGGCCACAATGAGATGTTCCGTCTCTGGGAAAGCACTGGTCCCCAGGGCTGTTGTGCCTGTGACTAGGCTGCCCAGGGAAGGTAAAGACCAGCAACAGCTTTCAGGGCTGGCACCTTCCTTGTGGGAGAATGAGCCGGACGTTCGCCGTTGTGGAAAAATGGCTCTGCGAGAACGGCCACAATGAGATGTTCCGTCTCTGGGAAAGCACTGGTCCCCAGGGCTGTTGTGCCTGTGACTAGGCTGCCCAGGGAAGGTGAAGACCAGCAACAGCTTTCAGGGCTGGCCCCTTCCTTGTGGGAGAAGGATCCGGACGTTTCCCTTTTCGGAAAACGGCTCTGCCGAGAACGGGTATGAAGAGATGTTCCGTCTCTGGGAAAGCACAGATCCCCAGGGCTGTTGTGCCTGTGACTAGGCTGCCCAGGGAAGGTGAAGACCAGCAACAGCTTTCAGGGCTGGCCCCTTCCTTGTGGGAGAAGGAGCCCGACGTTTCCCATTTTGGAAAATGGCTCTGCCGAGAACGGCTACGACGAGATGTTCCGTCTGTGGGAAAGCACTGATCCCCAGGGCTGTTGTGCCTGTGACTAGGCTGCCCAGGGAAGGTGAAGACCAGCAACAGCTCTCAGGGCTGGCCCGTTCCTTGTGGGAGAAGGATCCGGACGTTTCCCATTTCGGAAAAATGGCTCTTCCGAGAACGGCCACAATGAGATGTTCCGACTCTGGGAAAGCACTGGTCCCCAGGGCTGTTGTGCCTGTGAATAGGTTTCCAAGGGAAGGTGAAGACCAGCAACAGCTTTCAGGGCTGGCCCCTTCCTTGTGGGAGAAGGATCCGGACGTTTCCTATTTTGGAAAATGGCTCTGCCGAGAACGGCTACGACGAGATGTTCCGTCTCTGGGAAAGCACTGATCCCCAGGGCTGTTGTGCCTGTGACTAGGCTGCCCAGGGAAGGTGAAGACCAGCAACAGCTTACAGGGCTGGCCCCTTCCTTGTGGGAGAAGGAGACGGACGTTTCCCTTTTCGGAAAAATGGCTCTGCCGAGAATGGGCACGAGCAGATGTTCCGTCTGTGGGAAAGCACTGATCCCCAGGGCTGTTGTGCCTGTGAATAGGTAGCCAAGGGAAGGTGAAGAACAGCAACAGCTTTCAGGGCTGGCCCCTTCCTTGTGGGAGAAGGATCCGGACGTTTCCCATTTTGGAAAATGGCTCTGCCGAGAACGGCTACGATGAGATGTTCCGTCTCTGGGAAAGCACAGATCCCCAGGGCTGTTGTGCCTGTGAATAGGTTTCCAAGGGAAGGTGAAGACCAGCAACAGCTTTCAGGCCTTGCCCTTCCTTGTGGGAGAAGGATCCGGACGTTTCCCATTTCGGAAAATGGCTCTGCCGAGAACGGCCACAATGAGATGTTCCGTCTCTGGGAAAGCACAGATCCCCAGGGCTGTTGTGCCTGTGAATAGGTTTCCAAGGGAAGGTGAAGACCAGCAACAGCTTTCAGGGCTGGCACCTTCCTTGTGGGAGAAGGATCCGGACGTTTCCCATTTTGGAAAATGGCTCTGCCCAGAACGGGCACGAGGAGATGTTCCGTCTCTGGGAAAGCACTGATCCCCAGGGCTGTTGTGCCTGTGACTAGGCTGCCCAGGGAAGGTGAAGACCAGCAACAGCTTACAGGGCTGGCCCCTTCCTTGTGGGAGAAGGATCCGGACGTTACCCATTTCGGAAAACGGCTCTGCCGAGAACGGGTATGAAGAGATGTTCCGTCTCTGGGAAAGCACTGATCCCCAGGGCTGTTGTGCCTGTGAATAGGTTTTCAAGGGAAGGTGAAGACCAGCAACAGCTTTCAGGGCTGGCACCTTCCTTGTGGGAGAAGGAGCCGGACGTTTCCCATTTCGGAAAATGGCTCTGCCGAGAACCGCTACGATGAGATGTTCCGTCTCTGGGAAAGCACTGGTCCCCAGGGCTGTTGTGCCTGTGACTAGGCTGCCCAGGGAAGGTGAAGACCAGCAACAGCTTTCAGGGCTGGCACCTTCCTTGTGGGAGAAGGAGCCGGACGTTTCCCTTTTCGGAAAATGGCTCTGCCGAGAAAGGGTATGAAGAGATGTTCCGTCTCTGGGAAAGCACTGATCCCCAGGGCTGTTGTGCCTGTGAATAGGTTTCCAAGGGAAGGTGAAGACCAGCAACAGCTTTCAAGGCTGGCCCCTTCCTTGTGGGAGAAGGATCCGGACGTTTCCCATTTTGGAAAATGGCTCTGCCGAGAACGGCTACGATGAGATGTTCCGTCTCTGGGAAAGCACTGATCCCCAGGGCTGTTGTGCCTGTGAATAGGCTGCCCAGGGAAGGTGAAGACCAGCAACAGCTTTCAGGGCTGGCACCTTCCTTGTGGGAGAAGGAGCCGGACGTTCGCCGTTTTGGAAAAATGGCTCTGCCGAGAACGGCCACAATGAGATGTTCCGTCTCTGGGAAAGCACTGGTCCCCAGGGCTGTTGTGCCTGTGACTAGGCTGCCCAGGGAAGGTAAAGACCAGCAACAGCTTTCAGGGCTGGCACCTTCCTTGTGGGAGAATGAGCCGGACGTTCGCCGTTGTGGAAAAATGGCTCTGCGAGAACGGCCACAATGAGATGTTCCGTCTCTGGGAAAGCACTGATCCCCAGGGCTGTTGTGCCTGTGACTAGGCTGCCCAGGGAAGGTGAAGACCAGCAACAGCTTTCAGGGCTGGCCCCTTCCTTGTGGGAGAAGGAGCCGGACGTTTCCCTTTTCAGAAAACGGCTCTGCCGAGAACGGGTATGAAGAGATGTTCCGTCTGTGGGAAAGCACAGATCCCCAGGGCTGTTGTGCCTGTGACTAGGCTGCCCAGGGAAGGTGAAGACCAGCAACAGCTTTCAGGGCTGGCCCCTTCCTTGTGGGAGAAGGAGCCCGACGTTTCCCATTTTGGAAAATGGCTCTGCCGAGAACGGCTACGACGAGATGTTCCGTCTCTGGGAAAGCACTGATCCCCAGGGCTGTTGTGCCTGTGACTAGGCTGCCCAGGGAAGGTGAAGACCAGCAACAGCTTTCAGGCCTTGCCCTTCCTTGTGGGAGAAGGATCCGGACGTTTCCCATTTCGGAAAATGGCTCTGCCGAGAACGGCCACAATGAGATGTTCCGTGTCTGGGAAAGCACAGATCCCCAGGGCTGTTGTGCCTGTGAATAGGCTGCCCAGGGAAGGTGAAGACCAGCAACAGCTTACAGGGCTGGCCCCTTCCTTGTGGGAGAAGGATCCGGACGTTACCCATTTCGGAAAACGGCTCTGCCGAGAACGGGTATGAAGAGATGTTCCGTCTCTGGGAAAGCACTGATCCCCAGGGCTGTTGTGCCTGTGACTAGGCTGCCCAGGGAAGGTGAAGACCAGCAACAGCTTTCAGGGCTGGCACCTTCCTAGTGGGAGAAGGAGCCGGACGTTTCCCTTTTCGGAAAAATGGCTCTGCCTAGAACGGCTACGATGAGATGTTCCATCTCTGGGAAAGCACTGATCCCCAGGGCTGTTGTGCCTGTGAATAGGTTTTCAAGGGAAGGTGAAGACCAGCAACAGCTTTCAGGGGTGGCACCTTCCTTGTGGGAGAAGGAGCCGGACGTTTCCCATTTTGGAAAATGGCTCTGCCGAGAACGGCTACGATGAGATGTTCCGTCTCTGGGAAAGCACTGATCCCCAGGGCTGTTGTGCCTGTGACTAGGCTGCCCAGGGAAGGTGAAGACCAGCAACAGCTTTCAGGGCTGGCCCCTTCCTTGTGGGAGAAGGATCCGGACGTTTCCCTTTTCGGAAAAATGGCTCTTCCTAGAACGGCCACAATGAGATGTTCCGTCTCTGGGAAAGCACTGGTCCCCAGGGCTGTTGTGCCTGTGAATAGGTTTCCAAGGGAAGGTGAAGACCAGCAACAGCTTTCAGGGCTGGCACCTTCCTTGTGGGAGAATGAGCCGCACGTTCGCAGTTTTGGAAAAATGGCTCTGCGAGAACGGCCACAATGAGATGTTCCGTCTCTGGGAAAGCACTGGTCCCCAGGGCTGTTGTGCCTGTGACTAGGCTGCCCAGGGAAGGTGAAGACCAGCAACAGCTTTCAGGGCTGGCACCTTCCTTGTGGGAGAAGGAGCCGGACGTTTCCCTTTTCGGAAAATGGCTCTGCCGAGAACGGGTATGAAGAGATGTTCCGTCTCTGGGAAAGCACTGATCCCCAGGGCTGTTGTGCCTGTGAATAGGTTTCCAAGGGAAGGTGAAGACCAGCAACAGCTTTCAAGGCTGGCCCCTTCCTTGTGGGAGAAGGATCCGGACGTTTCCCATTTTGGAAAATGGCTCTGCCGAGAACGGGTACGATGAGATGTTCCGTCTCTGGGAAAGCACTGATCCCCAGGGCTGTTGTGCCTGTGACTAGGCTGCCCAGGGAAGGTGAAGACCAGCAACAGCTTTCAGGGCTGGCACCTTCCTTGTGGGAGAAGGAGCCGGACGTTCGCCGTTTTGGAAAAATGGCTCTGCCGAGAACGGCCACAATGAGATGTTCCGTCTCTGGGAAAGCACTGGTCCCCAGGGCTGTTGTGCCTGTGACTAGGCTGCCCAGGGAAGGTAAAGACCAGCAACAGCTTTCAGGGCTGGCACCTTCCTTGTGGGAGAATGAGCCGGACGTTCGCCGTTGTGGAAAAATGGCTCTGCCGAGAACGGGTATGAAGAGATGTTCCGTCTCTGGGAAAGCACTGATCCCCAGGGCTGTTGTGCCTGTGACTAGGCTGCCCAGGGAAGGTGAAGACCAGCAACAGCTTTCAGGGCTGGCCCCTTCCTTGTGGGAGAAGGAGCCGGACGTTTCCCTTTTCGGAAAACGGCTCTGCCGAGAACGGGTATGAAGAGATGTTCCGTCTCTGGGAAAGCACAGATCCCCAGGGCTGTTGTGCCTGTGACTAGGCTGCCCAGGGAAGGTGAAGACCAGCAACAGCTTTCAGGGCTGGCCCCTTCCTTGTGGGAGAAGGATCCGGACGTTTCCCATTTCGGAAAAATGGCTCTTCCGAGAACGGAAACAATGAGATGTTCCGACTTTGGGAAAGCACTGGTCCCCAGGGCTGTTGTGCCTGTGAATAGGTTTCCAAGGGAAGGTGAAGACCAGCAACAGCTTTCAGGGCTGGCACCTTCCTTGTGGGAGAAGGAGCCGGACGTTTCACATTTCGGAAAATGGCTCTGCCGAGAACGGCCACAATGAGATGTTCCGTCTCTGGGAAAGCACTGATCCCCAGGGCTGTTGTGCCTGTGAATAGGTTTCCAAGGGAAGGTGAAGACCAGCAACAGCTTTCAGGGCTGGCACCTTCCTTGTGGGAGAATGAGCCGGACGTTCGCCGTTTTGGAAAAATGGCTCTGCGAGAACGGCCACAATGAGATGTTCCGTCTCTGGGAAAGCAGTGGTCCCCAGGGCTGTTGTGCCTGTGACTAGGCTGCCCAGGGAAGGTGAAGACCAGCAACAGCTTTCAGGGCTGGCACCTTCCTTGTGGGAGAAGGAGCCGGACGTTCGCCGTTTTGGAAAAATGGCTCTGCGAGAACGGGCACGATGAGATGTTCCGTCTCTGGGAAAGCACTGGTCCCCAGGGCTGTTGTGCCTGTGACTAGGCTGCCCAGGGAAGGTGAAGACCAGCAACAGCTTTCAGGGCTGGCACCTTCCTTGTGGGAGAAGGAGCCGGACGTTTCCCTTTTCGGAAAAATGGCTCTGCCGAGAACGGGTACGATGAGATGTTCCGTCTCTGGGAAAGCACTGATCCCAATGGCTGTTGTGCCTGTGAATAGGTTTCCAAGGGAAGGTGAAGACCAGCAACAGCTTTCAGGGCTGGCCCCTTCCTTGTGGGAGAAGGATCCGGACGTTTCCCATTTCGGAAAATGGCTCTGCCCAGAACGGGAACGAGGAGATGTTCCGTCTCTGGGAAAGCCTTGATCCCCAGGGCTGTTGTGCCTGTGAATAGGTTGCCCAGGGAAGGTGAAGACCAGCAACAGCTTTCAGGGCTGGCACCTTCCTTGTGGGAGAAGGAGCCGGACGTTTCCCATTTTGGAAAATGGCTCTGCCGAGAACGGCTACGACGAGATGTTCCGTCTCTGGGAAAGCACTGATCCCCAGGGCTGTTGTGCCTGTGACTAGGCTGCCCAGGGAAGGTGAAGACCAGCAACAGCTTTCAGGGCTGGCCCCTTCCTTGTGGGAGAAGGATCCGGACGTTTCCCATTTCGGAAAAATGGCTCTTCCGAGAACGGCCACATTTGGATATTCCATCCCTGGGAAAGCACTGATCCCCAGGGCTGTTGTGCCTGTGACTAGGCTGCCCAGGGAAGGTGAAGACCAGCAACAGCTTTCAGGGCTGGCACCTTCCTTGTGGGAGAAGGAGCCGGACGTTCGCCGTTTTGGAAAAATGGCTCTGCGAGAACGGCCACAATGAGATGTTCCGTCTCTGGGAAAGCACTGATCCCCAGGGCTGTTGTGCCTGTGACTAGGCTGCCCAGGGAAGGTGAAGACCAGCAACAGCTTTCAGGGCTGGCACCTTCCTTGTGGGAGAAGGATCCGGACGTTTCCCATTTTGGAAAATGGCTCTGCCGAGAACGGCTACGACGAGATGTTCCGTCTCTGGGAAAGCACTGATCCCCAGGGCTGTTGTGCCTGTGACTAGGCTGCCCAGGGAAGGTGAAGACCAGCAACAGCTTACAGGGCTGGCCCCTTCCTTGTGGGAGAAGGAGCCGGACGTTACCCATTTCGGAAAACGGCTCTGCCGAGAACGGGTATGAAGAGATGTTCCGTCTCTGGGAAAGCACTGATCCCCAGGGCTGTTGTGCCTCTGACTAGGCTGCCCAGGGAAGGTGAAGACCAGCAACAGCTTTCAGGGCTGGCACCTTCCTTGTGGGAGAAGGAGCCCGACGTTTCCCTTTTCGGAAAACGGCTCTGCCGAGAACGGGTATGAAGAGATGTTCCGTCTCTGGGAAAGCACTGATCCCCAGGGCTGTTGTGCCTGTGAATAGGTTTCCAAGGGAAGGTGAAGACCAGCAACAGCTTTCAGGGCTGGACCCTTCCTTGTGGGAGAAGGAGCCGGATGTTTCCCATTTTGGAAAATGGCTCTGCCGAGAACGGGCACGATGAGATGTTCCGTCTCTGGGAAAGCACTGATCCCCAGGGCTGTTGTGCCTGTGACTAGGCTGCCCAGGGAAGGTGAAGACCAGCAACAGCTTTCAGGGCTGGCCCCTTCCTTGTGGGAGAAGGATCCGGACGTTTCCCATTTCGGAAAAATGGCTCTGCCGAGAACGGGTACGATGAGATGTTCCGTCTGTGGGAAAGCACTGATCCCCAGGGCTGTTGTGCCTGTGAATAGGTTTCCAAGGGAAGGTGAAGACCAGCAACAGCTTTCAGGGCTTGTCCCTTCCTTGTGGGAGAAGGATCCGGACGTTTCCAATTTCGGAAAATGGCTCTGCCGAGAACGGCCACAATTGGATATTCCGTCTCTGGGAAAGCACAGATCCCCAGGGCTGTTGTGCCTGTGAATAGGTTGCCCAGGGAAGGTGAAGACCAGCAACAGCTTTCAGGGCTGGCCCCTTCCTTGTGGGAGAAGGAGCCGGACGTTCGCCGTTTTGGAAAAATGGCTCTGCGAGAACGGCCACAATGAGATGTTCCGTCTGTGGGAAAGCAGTGGTCCCCAGGGCTGTTGTGCCTGTGACTAGGCTGCCCAGGGAAGGTGAAGACCAGCCACAGCTTTCAGGGCTGGCACCTTCCTAGTGGGAGAAGGATCCGGACGTTTCCCATTTTGGAAAATGGCTCTGCCGAGAACGGCTACGATGAGATGTTCCGTCTCTGGGAAAGCACTGATCCCCAGGGCTGTTGTGCCTGTGACTAGGCTGCCCAGGGAAGGTGAAGACCAGCAACAGCTTACAGGGCTGGCACCTTCCTTGTGGGAGAAGGAGCCGGACGTTTCCCTTTTCGGAAATAAGCTGTGCCGAGAATGGGCACGAGCAGATGTTCCGTCTCTGGGAAGGCACTGATCCCCAGGGCTGTTGTGCCTGTGAATAGGTTGCCCAGGGAAGGTAAAGACCAGCAACAGCTTTCAAGGCTGGCCCCTTCCTTGTGGGAGAAGGATCCGGACGTTTCCCATTTTGGAAAATGGCTCTGCCGAGAACGGGTGCGATGAGATGTTCCGTCTCTGGGAAAGCACTGATCCCCATGGCTGTTGTGCCTGTGACTAGGCTGCCCAGGGAAGGTGAAGACCAGCAACAGCTTTCAGGGCTGGCACCTTCCTTGTGGGAGAAGGATCCGGACGTTCGCCGTTTTGGAAAAATGGCTCTGCCGAGAACGGCCACAATGAGATGTTCCGTCTCTGGGAAAGCACAGATCCCCAGGGCTGTTGTGCCTGTGACTAGGCTGCCCAGGGAAGGTAAAGACCAGCAACAGCTTTCAGGGCTGGCACCTTCCTTGTGGGAGAATGAGCCGGACGTTCGCCGTTGTGGAAAAATGGCTCTGCGAGAACGGCCACAATGAGATGTTCCGTCTCTGGGAAAGCACTGGTCCCCAGGGCTGTTGTGCCTGTGACTAGGCTGCCCAGGGAAGGTGAAGACCAGCAACAGCTTTCAGGGCTGGCCCCTTCCTTGTGGGAGAAGGAGCCGGACGTTTCCCTTTTCGGAAAACGGCTCTGCCGAGAACGGGTATGAAGAGATGTTCCGTCTCTGGGAAAGCACAGATCCCCAGGGCTGTTGTGCCTGTGACTAGGCTGCCCAGGGAAGGTGAAGACCAGCAACAGCTTTCAGGGCTGGCCCCTTCCTTGTGGGAGAAGGAGCCCGACGTTTCCCATTTTGGAAAATGGCTCTGCCGAGAACGGCTACGACGAGATGTTCCGTCTGTGGGAAAGCACTGATCCCCAGGGCTGTTGTGCCTGTGACTAGGCTGCCCAGGGAAGGTGAAGACCAGCAACAGCTTTCAGGGCTGGCCCGTTCCTTGTGGGAGAAGGATCCGGACGTTTCCCATTTCGGAAAAATGGCTCCTCCGAGAACGGCCACAATGAGATGTTCCGACTCTGGGAAAGCACTGGTCCCCAGGGCTGTTGTGCCTGTGAATAGGTTTCCAAGGGAAGGTGAAGACCAGCAACAGCTTTCAGGGCTGGCCCCTTCCTTGTGGGAGAAGGATCCGGACGTTTCCTATTTTGGAAAATGGCTCTGCCGAGAACGGCTACGACGAGATGTTCCGTCTCTGGGAAAGCACTGATCCCCAGGGCTGTTGTGCCTGTGACTAGGCTGCCCAGGGAAGGTGAAGACCAGCAACAGCTTACAGGGCTGGCCCCTTCCTTGTGGGAGAAGGAGACGGACGTTTCCCTTTTCGGAAAAATGGCTCTGCCGAGAATGGGCACGAGCAGATGTTCCGTCTGTGGGAAAGCACTGATCCCCAGGGCTGTTGTGCCTGTGAATAGGTTGCCAAGGGAAGGTGAAGAACAGCAACAGCTTTCAGGGCTGGCCCCTTCCTTGTGGGAGAAGGAGCTGGACGTTTCCCATTTTGGAAAATGGCTCTGCCGAGAACGGCTACGATGAGATGTTCCGTCTCTGGGAAAGCACAGATCCCCAGGGCTGTTGTGCCTGTGAATAGGTTTCCAAGGGAAGGTGAAGACCAGCAACAGCTTTCAGGCCTTGCCCTTCCTTGTGGGAGAAGGATCCGGACGTTTCCCATTTCGGAAAATGGCTCTGCCGAGAACGGCCACAATGAGATGTTCCGTCTCTGGGAAAGCACAGATCCCCACGGCTGTTGTGCCTGTGAATAGGTTTCCAAGGGAAGGTGAAGACCAGCAACAGCTTTCAGGGCTGGCACCTTCCTTGTGGGAGAAGGATCCGGACGTTTCCCATTTTGGAAAATGGCTCTGCCCAGAACGGGCACGAGGAGATGTTCCGTCTCTGGGAAAGCACTGATCCCCAGGGCTGTTGTGCCTGTGACTAGGCTGCCCAGGGAAGGTGAAGACCAGCAACAGCTTACAGGGCTGGCCCCTTCCTTGTGGGAGAAGGATCCGGACGTTACCCATTTCGGAAAACGGCTCTGCCGAGAACGGGTATGAAGAGATGTTCCGTCTCTGGGAAAGCACTGATCCCCAGGGCTGTTGTGCCTGTGACTAGGCTGCCCAGGGAAGGTGAAGACCAGCAACAGCTTTCAGGCCTTGCCCTTCCTTGTGGGAGAAGGATCCGGACGTTTCCCATTTCGGAAAATGGCTCTGCCGAGAACGGCCACAATGAGATGTTCCGTCTCTGGGAAAGCACAGATCCCCAGGGCTGTTGTGCCTGTGAATAGGTTTCCAAGGGAAGGTGAAGACCAGCAACAGCTTTCAGGGCTGGCACCTTCCTTGTGGGAGAAGGATCCGGACGTTTCCCATTTTGGAAAATGGCTCTGCCGAGAACGGGCACGAGGAGATGTTCCGTCTCTGGGAAAGCACTGATCCCCAGGGCTGTTGTGCCTGTGACTAGGCTGCCCAGGGAAGGTGAAGACCAGCAACAGCTTACAGGGCTGGCACCTTCCTTGTGGGAGAAGGATCCGGACGTTACCCATTTCGGAAAACGGCTCTGCCGAGAACGGGTATGAAGAGATGTTCCGTCTCTGGGAAAGCACTGATCCCCAGGGCTGTTGTGCCTGTGAATAGGTTTTCAAGGGAAGGTGAAGACCAGCAACAGCTTTCAGGGCTGGCACCTTCCTTGTGGGAGAAGGAGCCGGACGTTTCCCTTTTCGGAAAAATGGCTCTTCCTAGAACGGCCACAATGAGATGTTCCGTCTCTGGGAAAGCACTGGTCCCCAGGGCTGTTGTGCCTGTGAATAGGTTTCCAAGGGAAGGTGAAGACCAGCAACAGCTTTCAGGCCTTGCCCTTCCTTGTGGGAGAAGGATCCGGACGTTTCCCATTTCGGAAAATGGCTCTGCCGAGAACGGCCACAATGAGATGTTCCGTCTCTGGGAAAGCACAGATCCCCAGGGCTTTTGTGCCTGTGAATAGGTTTCCAAGGGAAGGTGAAGACCAGCAACAGCTTTCAGGGCTGGCACCTTCCTTGTGGGAGAAGGAGCCGGACGTTCGCCATTTTGGAAAAATGGCTCTGCGAGAACGGCCACAATGAGATGTTCCGTCTCTGGGAAAGCACTGGTCCCCAGGGCTGTTGTGCCTGTGACTAGGCTGCCCAGGGAAGGTGAAGACCAGCAACAGCTTTCAGGGCTGGCCCCTTCCTTGTGGGAGAAGGAGCCGGACGTTTCCCTTTTCGGAAAATGGCTCTGCCGAGAAAGGGTATGAAGAGATGTTCCGTCTCTGGGAAAGCACTGATCCCCAGGGCTGTTGTGCCTGTGAATAGGTTTCCAAGGGAAGGTGAAGACCAGCAACAGCTTTCAAGGCTGGCCCCTTCCTTGTGGGAGAAGGATCCGGACGTTTCCCATTTTGGAAAATGGCTCTGCCGAGAACGGGTGCGATGAGATGTTCCGTCTCTGGGAAAGCACTGATCCCCATGGCTGTTGTGCCTGTGACTAGGCTGCCCAGGGAAGGTGAAGACCAGCAACAGCTTTCAGGGCTGGCACCTTCCTTGTGGGAGAAGGAGCCGGACGTTCGCCGTTTTGGAAAAATGGCTCTGCCGAGAACGGCCACAATGAGATGTTCCGTCTCTGGGAAAGCACAGATCCCCAGGGCTGTTGTGCCTGTGACTAGGCTGCCCAGGGAAGGTAAAGACCAGCAACAGCTTTCAGGGCTGGCACCTTCCTTGTGGGAGAATGAGCCGGACGTTCGCCGTTGTGGAAAAATGGCTCTGCGAGAACGGCCACAATGAGATGTTCCGTCTCTGGGAAAGCACTGGTCCCCAGGGCTGTTGTGCCTGTGACTAGGCTGCCCAGGGAAGGTGAAGACCAGCAACAGCTTTCAGGGCTGGCCCCTTCCTTGTGGGAGAAGGAGCCGGACGTTTCCCTTTTCGGAAAACGGCTCTGCCGAGAACGGGTATGAAGAGATGTTCCGTCTCTGGGAAAGCACAGATCCCCAGGGCTGTTGTGCCTGTGACTAGGCTGCCCAGGGAAGGTGAAGACCAGCAACAGCTTTCAGGGCTGGCCCCTTCCTTGTGGGAGAAGGAGCCCGACGTTTCCCATTTTGGAAAATGGCTCTGCCGAGAACGGCTACGACGAGATGTTCCGTCTGTGGGAAAGCACTGATCCCCAGGGCTGTTGTGCCTGTGACTAGGCTGCCCAGGGAAGGTGAAGACCAGCAACAGCTTTCAGGGCTGGCCCGTTCCTTGTGGGAGAAGGATCCGGACGTTTCCCATTTCGGAAAAATGGCTCCTCCGAGAACGGCCACAATGAGATGTTCCGACTCTGGGAAAGCACTGGTCCCCAGGGCTGTTGTGCCTGTGAATAGGTTTCCAAGGGAAGGTGAAGACCAGCAACAGCTTTCAGGGCTGGCCCCTTCCTTGTGGGAGAAGGATCCGGACTTTTCCTATTTTGGAAAATGGCTCTGCCGAGAACGGCTACGACGAGATGTTCCGTCTCTGGGAAAGCACTGATCCCCAGGGCTGTTGTGCCTGTGACTAGGCTGCCCAGGGAAGGTGAAGACCAGCAACAGCTTACAGGGCTGGCCCCTTCCTTGTGGGAGAAGGAGACGGACGTTTCCCTTTTCGGAAAAATGGCTCTGCCGAGAATGGGCACGAGCAGATGTTCCGTCTGTGGGAAAGCACTGATCCCCAGGGCTGTTGTGCCTGTGAATAGGTTGCCAAGGGAAGGTGAAGAACAGCAACAGCTTTCAGGGCTGGCCCCTTCCTTGTGGGAGAAGGAGCTGGACGTTTCCCATTTTGGAAAATGGCTCTGCCGAGAACGGCTACGATGAGATGTTCCGTCTGTGGGAAAGCACTGATCCCCAGGGCTGTTGTGCCTGTGACTAGGCTGCCCAGGGAAGGTGAAGACCAGCAACAGCTTTCAGGGCTGGCCCGTTCCTTGTGGGAGAAGGATCCGGACGTTTCCCATTTCGGAAAAATGGCTCCTCCGAGAACGGCCACAATGAGATGTTCCGACTCTGGGAAAGCACTGGTCCCCAGGGCTGTTGTGCCTGTGAATAGGTTTCCAAGGGAAGGTGAAGACCAGCAACAGCTTTCAGGGCTGGCCCCTTCCTTGTGGGAGAAGGATCCGGACTTTTCCTATTTTGGAAAATGGCTCTGCCGAGAACGGCTACGACGAGATGTTCCGTCTCTGGGAAAGCACTGATCCCCAGGGCTGTTGTGCCTGTGACTAGGCTGCCCAGGGAAGGTGAAGACCAGCAACAGCTTACAGGGCTGGCCCCTTCCTTGTGGGAGAAGGAGACGGACGTTTCCCTTTTCGGAAAAATGGCTCTGCCGAGAATGGGCACGAGCAGATGTTCCGTCTGTGGGAAAGCACTGATCCCCAGGGCTGTTGTGCCTGTGAATAGGTTGCCAAGGGAAGGTGAAGAACAGCAACAGCTTTCAGGGCTGGCCCCTTCCTTGTGGGAGAAGGAGCTGGACGTTTCCCATTTTGGAAAATGGCTCTGCCGAGAACGGCTACGATGAGATGTTCCGTCTCTGGGAAAGCACAGATCCCCAGGGCTGTTGTGCCTGTGAATAGGTTTCCAAGGGAAGGTGAAGACCAGCAACAGCTTTCAGGCCTTGCCCTTCCTTGTGGGAGAAGGATCCGGACGTTTCCCATTTCGGAAAATGGCTCTGCCGAGAACGGCCACAATGAGATGTTCCGTCTCTGGGAAAGCACAGATACCCACGGCTGTTGTGCCTGTGAATAGGTTTCCAAGGGAAGGTGAAGACCAGCAACAGCTTTCAGGGCTGGCACCTTCCTTGTGGGAGAAGGATCCGGACGTTTCCCATTTTGGAAAATGGCTCTGCCCAGAACGGGCACGAGGAGATGTTCCGTCTCTGGGAAAGCACTGATCCCCAGGGCTGTTGTGCCTGTGACTAGGCTGCCCAGGGAAGGTGAAGACCAGCAACAGCTTACAGGGCTGGCCCCTTCCTTGTGGGAGAAGGATCCGGACGTTTCCCATTTCGGAAAAATGGCTCCTCCGAGAACGGCCACAATGAGATGTTCCGACTCTGGGAAAGCACTGGTCCCCAGGGCTGTTGTGCCTGTGAATAGGTTTCCAAGGGAAGGTGAAGACCAGCAACAGCTTTCAGGGCTGGCCCCTTCCTTGTGGGAGAAGGATCCGGACGTTTCCTATTTTGGAAAATGGCTCTGCCGAGAACGGCTACGACGAGATGTTCCGTCTCTGGGAAAGCACTGATCCCCAGGGCTGTTGTGCCTGTGACTAGGCTGCCCAGGGAAGGTGAAGACCAGCAACAGCTTACAGGGCTGGCCCCTTCCTTGTGGGAGAAGGAGACGGACGTTTCCCTTTTCGGAAAAATGGCTCTGCCGAGAATGGGCACGAGCAGATGTTCCGTCTGTGGGAAAGCACTGATCCCCAGGGCTGTTGTGCCTGTGAATAGGTTGCCAAGGGAAGGTGAAGAACAGCAACAGCTTTCAGGGCTGGCCCCTTCCTTGTGGGAGAAGGAGCTGGACGTTTCCCATTTTGGAAAATGGCTCTGCCGAGAACGGCTACGATGAGATGTTCCGTCTCTGGGAAAGCACAGATCCCCAGGGCTGTTGTGCCTGTGAATAGGTTTCCAAGGGAAGGTGAAGACCAGCAACAGCTTTCAGGCCTTGCCCTTCCTTGTGGGAGAAGGATCCGGACGTTTCCCATTTCGGAAAATGGCTCTGCCGAGAACGGCCACAATGAGATGTTCCGTCTCTGGGAAAGCACAGATCCCCACGGCTGTTGTGCCTGTGAATAGGTTTCCAAGGGAAGGTGAAGACCAGCAACAGCTTTCAGGGCTGGCACCTTCCTTGTGGGAGAAGGATCCGGACGTTTCCCATTTTGGAAAATGGCTCTGCCCAGAACGGGCACGAGGAGATGTTCCGTCTCTGGGAAAGCACTGATCCCCAGGGCTGTTGTGCCTGTGACTAGGCTGCCCAGGGAAGGTGAAGACCAGCAACAGCTTACAGGGCTGGCCCCTTCCTTGTGGGAGAAGGATCCGGACGTTACCCATTTCGGAAAACGGCTCTGCCGAGAACGGGTATGAAGAGATGTTCCGTCTCTGGGAAAGCACTGATCCCCAGGGCTGTTGTGCCTGTGAATAGGTTTTCAAGGGAAGGTGAAGACCAGCAACAGCTTTCAGGGCTGGCACCTTCCTTGTGGGAGAAGGAGCCGGACGTTTCCCATTTCGGAAAATGGCTCTGCCGAGAACCGCTACGATGAGATGTTCCGTCTCTGGGAAAGCACTGGTCCCCAGGGCTGTTGTGCCTGTGACTAGGCTGCCCAGGGAAGGTGAAGACCAGCAACAGCTTTCAGGGCTGGCACCTTCCTTGTGGGAGAAGGAGCTGGACGTTTCCCATTTTGGAAAATGCCTCTGCCGAGAACGGCTACGATGAGATGTTCCGTCTCTGGGAAAGCACTGATCCCCAGGGCTGTTGTGCCTGTGACTAGGCTGCCAAGGGAAGGTGAAGACCAGCAACAGCTTTCAGGCCTTGCCCTTCCTTGTGGGAGAAGGATCCGGACGTTTCCCTTTTCGGAAAATGGCTCTGCCGAGAACGGCCACAATGAGATGTTCCGTCTCTGGGAAAGCACAGATCCCCAGGGCTGTTGTGCCTGTGAATAGGTTTCCAAGGGAAGGTGAAGACCAGCAACAGCTTTCAGGGCTGGCCCCTTCCTTGTGGGAGAAGGAGCCAGACGTTTCCCTTTTCGGAAATAAGCTCTGCCGAGAACGGGCACGAGGAGATGTTCCGTCTCTGGGAAAGCACTGATCCCCAGGGCTGTTGTGCCTGTGAATAAGTTGCCCAGGGAAGGTGAAGACCAGCAACAGCTTTCAGGGCTGGCACCTTCCTTGTGGGAGAAGGAGCCGGACGTTTCCCATTTTGGAAAATGGCTCTGCCGAGAACGGCTACGACGAGATGTTCCGTCTCTGGGAAAGCACTGATCCCCAGGGCTGTTGTGCCTGTGACTAGGCTGCCCAGGGAAGGTGAAGACCAGCAACAGCTTTCAGGGCTGGCCCCTTCCTTGTGGGAGAAGGATCCGGACGTTTCCCATTTCGGAAAAATGGCTCTTCCGAGAACGGCCACATTTGGATATTCCATCCCTGGGAAAGCACAGATCCCCAGGGCTGTTGTGCCTGTGACTAGGCTGCCCAGGGAAGGTGAAGACCAGCAACAGCTTTCAGGGCTGGCACCTTCCTTGTGGGAGAAGGAGCCGGACGTTCGCTGTTTTGGAAAAATGGCTCTGCGAGAACGGCCACAATGAGATGTTCCGTCTCTGGGAAAGCACTGATCCCCAGGGCTGTTGTGCCTGTGACTAGGCTGCCCAGGGAAGGTGAAGACCAGCAACAGCTTTCAGGGCTGGCCCCTTCCTTGTGGGAGAAGGAGCCGGATGTTTCCCTTTTCGGAAAACGGCTCTGCCGAGAACGGGTATGAAGAGATGTTCCGTCTGTGGGAAAGCACAGATCCCCAGGGCTGTTGTGCCTGTGACTAGGCTGCCCAGGGAAGGTGAAGACCAGCAACAGCTTTCAGGGCTGGCCCCTTCCTTGTGGGAGAAGGAGCCCGACGTTTCCCATTTTGGAAAATGGCTCTGCCGAGAACGGCTACGACGAGATGTTCCGTCTCTGGGAAAGCAGTGATCCCCAGGGCTGTTGTGCCTGTGACTAGGCTGCCCAGGGAAGGTGAAGACCAGCAACAGCTTTCAGGGCTGGCCCCTTCCTTGTGGGAGAAGGATCCGGACGTTTCCCATTTCGGAAAAATGGCTCTTCCGAGAACGGCCACAATGAGATGTTCCGACTCTGGGAAAGCACTGGTCCCCAGGGCTGTTGTGCCTGTGAATAGGTTTCCAAGGGAAGGTGAAGACCAGCAACAGCTTTCAGGGCTGGCACCTCCCTTGTGGGAGAAGGATCCGGACGTTTCCCATTTCGGAAAATGGCTCTGCCGAGAACGGCCACAATGAGATGTTCCGTCTCTGTGAAAGCAAAGATCCCCAGGGCTGTTGTGCCTGTGAATAGGTTTCCAAGGGAAGGTGAAGACCAGCAACAGCTTTCAGGGCTGGCACCTTCCTTGTGGGAGAATGAGCCGGACGTTCGCCGTTTTGGAAAAATGGCTCTGCGAGAACGGCCACAATGAGATGTTCCGTCTCTGGGAAAGCAGTGGTCCCCAGGGCTGTTGTGCCTGTGACTAGGCTGCCCAGGGAAGGTGAAGACCAGCAACAGCTTACAGGGCTGGCACCTTCCTTGTGGGAGAAGGAGCCGGACGTTCGCCGTTTTGGAAAAATGGCTCTGCGAGAACGGGCACGATGAGATGTTCCGTCTCTGGGAAAGCACTGGTCCCCAGGGCTGTTGTGCCTGTGACTAGGCTGCCCAGGGAAGGTGAAGACCAGCAACAGCTTTCAGGGCTGGCACCTTCCTTGTGGGAGAAGGAGCTGGACGTTTCCCATTTTGGAAAATGGCTCTGCCGAGAACGGCCACATTTGGATATTCCATCCCTGGGAAAGCACTGATCCCCAGGGCTGTTGTGCCTGTGACTAGGCTGCCAAGGGAAGGTGAAGACCAGCAACAGCTTTCAGGCCTTGCCCTTCCTTGTGGGAGAAGGAGCCGGACGTTTCCCATTTCGGAAAATGGCTCTGCCGAGAACGGCCACAATGAGATGTTCCGTCTCTGGGAAAGCACAGATCCCCAGGGCTGTTGTGCCTGTGAATAGGTTTCCAAGGGAAGGTGAAGACCAGCAACAGCTTACAGGGCTGGCCCCTTCCTTGTGGGAGAAGGAGCCAGACGTTTCCCTTTTCGGAAATAAGCTCTGCCGAGAACGGGCACGAGGAGATGTTCCGTCTCTGGGAAAGCACTGATCCCCAGGGCTGTTGTGCCTGTGAATAGGTTGCCCAGGGAAGGTGAAGACCAGCAACAGCTTTCAGGGCTGGCACCTTCCTTGTGGGAGAAGGAGCCGGACGTTTCCCATTTTGGAAAATGGCTCTGCCGAGAACGGCTACGACGAGATGTTCCGTCTCTGGGAAAGCACTGATCCCCAGGGCTGTTGTGCCTGTGACTAGGCTGCCCAGGGAAGGTGAAGACCAGCAACAGCTTTCAGGGCTGGCCCCTTCCTTGTGGGAGAAGGATCCGGACGTTTCCCATTTCGGAAAAATGGCTCTTCCGAGAACGGCCACATTTGGATATTCCATCCCTGGGAAAGCACTGATCCCCAGGGCTGTTGTGCCTGTGACTAGGCTGCCCAGGGAAGGTGAAGACCAGCAACAGCTTTCAGGGCTGGCACCTTCCTTGTGGGAGAAGGAGCCGGACGTTCGCCGTTTTGGAAAAATGGCTCTGCGAGAACGGCCACAATGAGATGTTCCGTCTCTGGGAAAGCACTGATCCCCAGGGCTGTTGTGCCTGTGACTAGGCTGCCCAGGGAAGGTGAAGACCAGCAACAGCTTTCAGGGCTGGCACCTTCCTTGTGGGAGAAGGAGCCGGACGTTTCCCATTTTGGAAAATGGCTCTGCCGAGAACGGCTACGACGAGATGTTCCGTCTCTGGGAAAGCACTGATCCCCAGGGCTGTTGTGCCTGTGACTAGGCTGCCCAGGGAAGGTGAAGACCAGCAACAGCTTACAGGGCTGGCCCCTTCCTTGTGGGAGAAGGATCCGGACGTTACCCATTTCGGAAAACGGCTCTGCCGAGAACGGGTATGAAGAGATGTTCCGTCTCTGGGAAAGCACTGATCCCCAGGGCTGTTGTGCCTGTGAATAGGTTTCCAAGGGAAGGTGAAGACCAGCAACAGCTTTCAGGGCTGGCCCCTTCCTTGTGGGAGAAGGAGCCGGATGTTTCCCATTTTGGAAAATGGCTCTGCCGAGAACGGGCATGATGAGATGTTCCGTCTCTGGGAAAGCACTGATCCCCAGGGCTGTTGTGCCTGTGACTAGGCTGCCCAGGGAAGGTGAAGACCAGCAACAGCTTTCAGGGCTGGCCCCTTCCTTGTGGGAGAAGGATCCGGACGTTTCCCATTTCGGAAAAATGGCTCTGCCGAGAACGGGTACGATGAGATGTTCCGTCTGTGGGAAAGCACTGATCCCCAGGGCTGTTGTGCCTGTGAATAGGTTTCCCAGGGAAGGTGAAGACCAGCAACAGCTTTCAGGGCTGGCCCCTTCCTTGTGGGAGAAGGAGCCGGACGTTCGCCGTTTTGGAAAATGGCTCTGCGAGAACGGCCACAATGAGATGTTCCGTCTCTGGGAAAGCACTGGTCCCCAGGGCTGTTGTGCCTGTGACTAGGCTGCCAAGGGAAGGTGAAGACCAGCAACAGCTTTCAGGGCTGGCACCTTCCTTGTGGGAGAAGGAGCCGGACGTTTCCCTTTTCGGAAATAAGCTGTGCCGAGAATGGGCGCGAGCAGATGTTCCGTCTCTGGGAAGGCACTGATCCCCAGGGCTGTTGTGCCTGTGAATAGGCTGCCCAGGGAAGGTAAAGACCAGCAACAGCTTTCAGGGCTGGCACCTTCCTTGTGGGAGAAGGAGCCGGACGTTTCCCATTTTGGAAAAATGGCTCTGCCGAGAACGGCTACGACGAGATGTTCCGTCTCTGGGAAAGCACTGATCCCCAGGGCTGTTGTGCCTGTGACTAGGCTGCCCAGGGAAGGTGAAGACCAGCAACAGCTTACAGGGCTGGCCCCTTCCTTGTGGGAGAAGGAGCCCGACGTTTCCCTTTTCGGAAAAATGGCTCTGCCGAGAATGGGCACGAGCAGATGTTCCGTCTGTGGGAAAGCACTGATCCCCATGGCTGTTGTGCCTGTGAATAGGTTGCCAAGGGAAGGTGAAGAACAGCAACAGCTTTCAGGGCTGGCACCTTCCTTGTGGGAGAAGGAGCTGGACGTTTCCCATTTTGGAAAATGGCTCTGCCGAGAACCGCTACGATGAGGTGTTCCGTCTCTGGGAAAGCACTGATCCCCAGGGCTGTTGTGCCTGTGACTAGGCTGCCCAGGGAAGGTGAAGACCAGCAACAGCTTTCAGGGCTGGCCCCTTCCTTGTGGGAGAAGGATCCGGACGTTTCCCTTTTCGGAAAAATGTCTCTTCCGAGAACGGCCACAATGAGATGTTCCGTCTCTGGGAAAGCACTGGTCCCCAGGGCTGTTGTGCCTGTGAATAGGTTTCCAAGGGAAGGTGAAGACCAGCAACAGCTTTCAGGGCTGGCACCTTCCTTGTGGGAGAATGAGCCGCACGTTCGCCGTTTTGGAAAAATGGCTCTGCGAGAACGGCCACAATGAGATGTTCCGTCTCTGGGAAAGCACTGATCCCCAGGGCTGTTGTGCCTGTGACTAGGCTGCCCAGGGAAGGTGAAGACCAGCAACAGCTTACAGGGCTGGCCCCTTCCTTGTGGGAGAAGGATCCGGACGTTACCCATTTCGGAAAACGGCTCTGCCGAGAACGGGTATGAAGAGATGTTCCGTCTCTGGGAAAGCACTGATCCCCAGGGCTGTTGTGCCTGTGACTAGGCTGCCCAGGGAAGGTGAAGACCAGCAACAGCTTTCAGGGCTGGCACCTTCCTTGTGGGAGAAGGAGCCCGACGTTTCCCTTTTCGGAAAACGGCTCTGCCGAGAACGGGTATGAAGAGATGTTCCGTCTCTGGGAAAGCACTGATCCCCAGGGCTGTTGTGCCTGTGAATAGGTTTCCAAGGGAAGGTGAAGACCAGCAACAGCTTTCAGGGCTGGCCCCTTCCTTGTGGGAGAAGGAGCCGGATGTTTCCCATTTTGGAAAATGGCTCTGCCGAGAACGGGCACGATGAGATGTTCCGTCTCTGGGAAAGCACTGATCCCCAGGGCTGTTGTGCCTGTGAATAGGCTGCCCAGGGAAGGTGAAGACCAGCAACAGCTTTCAGGGCTGGCACCTTCCTTGTGGGAGAAGGAGCCGGACATTTCCCATTTCGGAAAAATGGCTCTGCCGAGAACGGGTACGATGAGATGTTCCGTCTGTGGGAAAGCACTGATCCCCAGGGCTGTTGTGCCTGTGAATAGGTTTCCAAGGGAAGGTGAAGACCAGCAACATCTTTCAGGGCTTGTCCCTTCCTTGTGGGAGAAGTATCCGAACGTTTCCAATTTCGGAAAATGGCTCTGCCGAGAACTGCCACAATTGGATATTCCGTCTCTGGGAAAGCACAGATCCCCAGGGCTGTTGTGCCTGTGAATAGGTTGCCCAGGGAAGGTGAAGACCAGCAACAGCTTTCAGGGCTGGCCCCTTCCTTGTGGGAGAAGGAGCCGGACTTTCGCCGTTTTGGAAAAATGGCTCTGCGAGAACGGCCACAATGAGATGTTCCGTCTCTGGGAAAGCACTGGTCCCCAGGGCTGTTGTGCCTGTGACTAGGCTGCCCAGGGAAGGTGAAGACCAGCAACAGCTTTCAGGGCTGGCACCTTCCTAGTGGGAGAAGGATCCGGACGTTCGCCGTTTTGGAAAAATGGCTCTGCCGAGAACGGGTACGATGAGATGTTCCGTCTCTGGGAAAGCACTGATCCCCAGGGCTGTTGTGCCTGTGACTAGGCTGCCCAGGGAAGGTGAAGACCAGCAACAGCTTACAGGGCTGGCCCCTTCCTTGTGGGAGAAGGAGCCAGACGTTTCCCTTTTCGGAAATAAGCTCTGCCGAGAACGGGCACGAGGAGATGTTCCGTCTCTGGGAAAGCACTGATCCCCAGGGCTGTTGTGCCTGTGAATAGGTTGCCCAGGGAAGGTGAAGACCAGCAACAGCTTTCAGGGCTGGCACCTTCCTTGTGGGAGAAGGAGCCGGACGTTTCCCATTTTGGAAAATGGCTCTGCCGAGAACGGCTACGACGAGATGTTCCGTCTCTGGGAAAGCACTGATCCCCAGGGCTGTTGTGCCTGTGACTAGGCTGCCCAGGGAAGGTGAAGACCAGCAACAGCTTTCAGGGCTGGCCCCTTCCTTGTGGGAGAAGGATCCGGACGTTTCCCATTTCGGAAAAATGGCTCTTCCGAGAACGGCCACATTTGGATATTCCATCCCTGGGAAAGCACAGATCCCCAGGGCTGTTGTGCCTGTGACTAGGCTGCCCAGGGAAGGTGAAGACCAGCAACAGCTTTCAGGGCTGGCCCCTTCCTTGTGGGAGAAGGATCCGGACGTTTCCCTTTTCGGAAAAATGGCTCTTCCGAGAACGGCCACAATGAGATGTTCCGTCTCTGGGAAAGCACTGGTCCCCAGGGCTGTTGTGCCTGTGAATAGGTTTCCAAGGGAAGGTGAAGACCAGCAACATCTTTCAGGCCTTGCCCTTCCTTGTGGGAGAAGTATCCGGACGTTTCCCATTTCGGAAAATGTCTCTGCCGAGAACGGGCACGAGGAGATGTTCCGTCTCTGGGAAAGCACTGATCCCCAGGGCTGTTGTGCCTGTGAATAGGTTTCCAAGGGAAGGTGAAGACCAGCAACAGCTTTCAGGGCTGGCACCTTCCTTGTGGGAGAATGAGCCGCACGTTCGCCGTTTTGGAAAAATGGCTCTGCGAGAACGGCCACAATGAGATGTTCCGTCTCTGGGAAAGCACTGATCCCCAGGGCTGTTGTGCCTGTGACTAGGCTGCCCAGGGAAGGTGAAGACCAGCAACAGCTTACAGGGCTGGCCCCTTCCTTGTGGGAGAAGGATCCGGACGTTACCCATTTCGGAAAACGGCTCTGCCGAGAACGGGTATGAAGAGATGTTCCGTCTCTGGGAAAGCACTGATCCCCAGGGCTGTTGTGCCTGTGACTAGGCTGCCCAGGGAAGGTGAAGACCAGCAACAGCTTTCAGGGCTGGCACCTTCCTTGTGGGAGAAGGAGCCCGACGTTTCCCTTTTCGGAAAACGGCTCTGCCGAGAACGGGTATGAAGAGATGTTCCGTCTCTGGGAAAGCACTGATCCCCAGGGCTGTTGTGCCTGTGAATAGGTTTCCAAGGGAAGGTGAAGACCAGCAACAGCTTTCAGGGCTGGCCCCTTCCTTGTGGGAGAAGGAGCCGGATGTTTCCCATTTTGGAAAATGGCTCTGCCGAGAACGGGCACGATGAGATGTTCCGTCTCTGGGAAAGCACTGATCCCCAGGGCTGTTGTGCCTGTGACTAGGCTGCCCAGGGAAGGTGAAGACCAGCAACAGCTTTCAGGGCTGGCCCCTTCCTTGTGGGAGAAGGATCCGGACATTTCCCATTTCGGAAAAATGGCTCTGCCGAGAACGGGTACGATGAGATGTTCCGTCTGTGGGAAAGCACTGATCCCCAGGGCTGTTGTGCCTGTGACTAGGTTTCCAAGGGAAGGTGAAGACCAGCAACAGCTTTCAGGGCTTGTCCCTTCCTTGTGGGAGAAGTATCCGAACGTTTCCAATTTCGGAAAATGGCTCTGCCGAGAACTGCCACAATTGGATATTCCGTCTCTGGGAAAGCACAGATCCCCAGGGCTGTTGTGCCTGTGAATAGGTTGCCCAGGGAAGGTGAAGACCAGCAACAGCTTTCAGGGCTGGCCCCTTCCTTGTGGGAGAAGGAGCCGGACGTTCGCCGTTTTGGAAAAATGGCTCTGCGAGAACGGCCACAATGAGATGTTCCGTCTCTGGGAAAGCACTGGTCCCCAGGGCTGTTGTGCCTGTGACTAGGCTGCCCAGGGAAGGTGAAGACCAGCAACAGCTTTCAGGGCTGGCACCTTCCTAGTGGGAGAAGGATCCGGACGTTTCCCATTTTGGAAAATGGCTCTGCCGAGAACGGGTACGATGAGATGTTCCGTCTCTGGGAAAGCACTGATCCCCAGGGCTGTTGTGCCTGTGACTAGGCTGCCCAGGGAAGGTGAAGACCAGCAACAGCTTTCAGGGCTGGCACCTTCCTTGTGGGAGAAGGAGCCCGACGTTTCCCTTTTCGGAAAACGGCTCTGCCGAGAACGGGTATGAAGAGATGTTCCGTCTCTGGGAAAGCACTGATCCCCAGGGCTGTTGTGCCTGTGAATAGGTTTCCAAGGGAAGGTGAAGACCAGCAACAGCTTTCAGGGCTGGCCCCTTCCTTGTGGGAGAAGGAGCCGGATGTTTCCCATTTTGGAAAATGGCTCTGCCGAGAACGGGCACGATGAGATGTTCCGTCTCTGGGAAAGCACTGATCCCCAGGGCTGTTGTGCCTGTGAATAGGCTGCCCAGGGAAGGTGAAGACCAGCAACAGCTTTCAGGGCTGGCACCTTCCTTGTGGGAGAAGGAGCCGGACATTTCCCATTTCGGAAAAATGGCTCTGCCGAGAACGGGTACGATGAGATGTTCCGTCTGTGGGAAAGCACTGATCCCCAGGGCTGTTGTGCCTGTGAATAGGTTTCCAAGGGAAGGTGAAGACCAGCAACAGCTTTCAGGGCTTGTCCCTTCCTTGTGGGAGAAGTATCCGAACGTTTCCAATTTCGGAAAATGGCTCTGCCGAGAACTGCCACAATTGGATATTCCGTCTCTGGGAAAGCACAGATCCCCAGGGCTGTTGTGCCTGTGAATAGGTTGCCCAGGGAAGGTGAAGACCAGCAACAGCTTTCAGGGCTGGCCCCTTCCTTGTGGGAGAAGGAGCCGGACTTTCGCCGTTTTGGAAAAATGGCTCTGCGAGAACGGCCACAATGAGATGTTCCGTCTCTGGGAAAGCACTGGTCCCCAGGGCTGTTGTGCCTGTGACTAGGCTGCCCAGGGAAGGTGAAGACCAGCAACAGCTTTCAGGGCTGGCACCTTCCTAGTGGGAGAAGGATCCGGACGTTCGCCGTTTTGGAAAAATGGCTCTGCCGAGAACGGGTACGATGAGATGTTCCGTCTCTGGGAAAGCACTGATCCCCAGGGCTGTTGTGCCTGTGACTAGGCTGCCCAGGGAAGGTGAAGACCAGCAACAGCTTACAGGGCTGGCCCCTTCCTTGTGGGAGAAGGAGCCAGACGTTTCCCTTTTCGGAAATAAGCTCTGCCGAGAACGGGCACGAGGAGATGTTCCGTCTCTGGGAAAGCACTGATCCCCAGGGCTGTTGTGCCTGTGAATAGGTTGCCCAGGGAAGGTGAAGACCAGCAACAGCTTTCAGGGCTGGCACCTTCCTTGTGGGAGAAGGAGCCGGACGTTTCCCATTTTGGAAAATGGCTCTGCCGAGAACGGCTACGACGAGATGTTCCGTCTCTGGGAAAGCACTGATCCCCAGGGCTGTTGTGCCTGTGACTAGGCTGCCCAGGGAAGGTGAAGACCAGCAACAGCTTTCAGGGCTGGCCCCTTCCTTGTGGGAGAAGGATCCGGACGTTTCCCATTTCGGAAAAATGGCTCTTCCGAGAACGGCCACATTTGGATATTCCATCCCTGGGAAAGCACTGATCCCCAGGGCTGTTGTGCCTGTGACTAGGCTGCCCAGGGAAGGTGAAGACCAGCAACAGCTTTCAGGGCTGGCCCCTTCCTTGTGGGAGAAGGATCCGGACGTTTCCCTCTTCGGAAAAATGGCTCTTCCGAGAACGGCCACAATGAGATGTTCCGTCTCTGGGAAAGCACTGGTCCCCAGGGCTGTTGTGCCTGTGAATAGGTTTCCAAGGGAAGGTGAAGACCAGCAACATCTTTCAGGCCTTGCCCTTCCTTGTGGGAGAAGTATCCGGACGTTTCCCATTTCGGAAAATGTCTCTGCCGAGAACGGGCACGAGGAGATGTTCCGTCTCTGGGAAAGCACTGATCCCCAGGGCTGTTGTGCCTGTGAATAGGTTTCCAAGGGAAGGTGAAGACCAGCAACAGCTTTCAGGGCTGGCACCTTCCTTGTGGGAGAATGAGCCGCACGTTCGCCGTTTTGGAAAAATGGCTCTGCGAGAACGGCCACAATGAGATGTTCCGTCTCTGGGAAAGCACTGATCCCCAGGGCTGTTGTGCCTGTGACTAGGCTGCCCAGGGAAGGTGAAGACCAGCAACAGCTTACAGGGCTGGCCCCTTCCTTGTGGGAGAAGGATCCGGACGTTACCCATTTCGGAAAACGGCTCTGCCGAGAACGGGTATGAAGAGATGTTCCGTCTCTGGGAAAGCACTGATCCCCAGGGCTGTTGTGCCTGTGACTAGGCTGCCCAGGGAAGGTGAAGACCAGCAACAGCTTTCAGGGCTGGCACCTTCCTTGTGGGAGAAGGAGCCCGACGTTTCCCTTTTCGGAAAACGGCTCTGCCGAGAACGGGTATGAAGAGATGTTCCGTCTCTGGGAAAGCACTGATCCCCAGGGCTGTTGTGCCTGTGAATAGGTTTCCAAGGGAAGGTGAAGACCAGCAACAGCTTTCAGGGCTGGCCCCTTCCTTGTGGGAGAAGGAGCCGGATGTTTCCCATTTTGGAAAATGGCTCTGCCGAGAACGGGCACGATGAGATGTTCCGTCTCTGGGAAAGCACTGATCCCCAGGGCTGTTGTGCCTGTGACTAGGCTGCCCAGGGAAGGTGAAGACCAGCAACAGCTTTCAGGGCTGGCCCCTTCCTTGTGGGAGAAGGATCCGGACATTTCCCATTTCGGAAAAATGGCTCTGCCGAGAACGGGTACGATGAGATGTTCCGTCTGTGGGAAAGCACTGATCCCCAGGGCTGTTGTGCCTGTGACTAGGTTTCCAAGGGAAGGTGAAGACCAGCAACAGCTTTCAGGGCTTGTCCCTTCCTTGTGGGAGAAGTATCCGAACGTTTCCAATTTCGGAAAATGGCTCTGCCGAGAACTGCCACAATTGGATATTCCGTCTCTGGGAAAGCACAGATCCCCAGGGCTGTTGTGCCTGTGAATAGGTTGCCCAGGGAAGGTGAAGACCAGCAACAGCTTTCAGGGCTGGCCCCTTCCTTGTGGGAGAAGGAGCCGGACGTTCGCCGTTTTGGAAAAATGGCTCTGCGAGAACGGCCACAATGAGATGTTCCGTCTCTGGGAAAGCACTGGTCCCCAGGGCTGTTGTGCCTGTGACTAGGCTGCCCAGGGAAGGTGAAGACCAGCAACAGCTTTCAGGGCTGGCACCTTCCTAGTGGGAGAAGGATCCGGACGTTTCCCATTTTGGAAAATGGCTCTGCCGAGAACGGGTACGATGAGATGTTCCGTCTCTGGGAAAGCACTGATCCCCAGGGCTGTTGTGCCTGTGACTAGGCTGCCCAGGGAAGGTGAAGACCAGCAACAGCTTTCAGGGCTGGCCCCTTCCTTGTGGGAGAAGGAGCCAGACGTTTCCCTTTTCGGAAATAAGCTCTGCCGAGAACGGGCACGAGGAGATGTTCCGTCTCTGGGAAAGCACTGATCCCCAGGGCTGTTGTGCCTGTGAATAGGTTGCCCAGGGAAGGTGAAGACCAGCAACAGCTTTCAGGGCTGGCACCTTCCTTGTGGGAGAAGGAGCCGGACGTTTCCCATTTTGGAAAATGGCTCTGCCGAGAACGGCTACGACGAGATGTTCCGTCTCTGGGAAAGCACTGATCCCCAGGGCTGTTGTGCCTGTGACTAGGCTGCCCAGGGAAGGTGAAGACCAGCAACAGCTTTCAGGGCTGGCCCCTTCCTTGTGGGAGAAGGATCCGGACGTTTCCCATTTCGGAAAAATGGCTCTTCCGAGAACGGCCACATTTGGATATTCCATCCCTGGGAAAGCACTGATCCCCAGGGCTGTTGTGCCTGTGACTAGGCTGCCCAGGGAAGGTGAAGACCAGCAACAGCTTTCAGGGCTGGCACCTTCCTTGTGGGAGAAGGAGCCGGACGTTCGCCGTTTTGGAAAAATGGCTCTGCGAGAACGGGTACGATGAGATGTTCCGTCTCTGGGAAAGCACTGATCCCCAGGGCTGTTGTGCCTGTGACTAGGCTGCCCAGGGAAGGTGAAGACCAGCAACAGCTTTCAGGGCTGGCACCTTCCTTGTGGGAGAAGGATCCGGACGTTTCCCATTTTGGAAAATGGCTCTGCCGAGAACGGCTACGAAGAGATGTTCCGTCTCTGGGAAAGCACTGATCCCCAGGGCTGTTGTGCCTGTGACTAGGCTGCCCAGGGAAGGTGAAGACCAGCAACAGCTTACAGGGCTGGCCCCTTCCTTGTGGGAGAAGGATCCGGACGTTACCCATTTCGGAAAACGGCTCTGCCGAGAACGGGTATGAAGAGATGTTCCGTCTCTGGGAAAGCACTGATCCCCAGGGCTGTTGTGCCTGTGACTAGGCTGCCCAGGGAAGGTGAAGACCAGCAACAGCTTTCAGGGCTGGCACCTTCCTTGTGGGAGAAGGAGCCCGACGTTTCCCTTTTCGGAAAACGGCTCTGCCGAGAACGGGTATGAAGAGATGTTCCGTCTCTGGGAAAGCACTGATCCCCAGGGCTGTTGTGCCTGTGACTAGGCTGCCCAGGGAAGGTGAAGACCAGCAACAGCTTTCAGGGCTGGCCCCTTCCTTGTGGGAGAAGGAGCCAGACGTTTCCCTTTTCGGAAATAAGCTCTGCCGAGAACGGGCACGAGGAGATGTTCCGTCTCTGGGAAAGCACTGATCCCCAGGGCTGTTGTGCCTGTGAATAGGTTGCCCAGGGAAGGTGAAGACCAGCAACAGCTTTCAGGGCTGGCACCTTCCTTGTGGGAGAAGGAGCCGGACGTTTCCCATTTTGGAAAATGGCTCTGCCGAGAACGGCTACGACGAGATGTTCCGTCTCTGGGAAAGCACTGATCCCCAGGGCTGTTGTGCCTGTGACTAGGCTGCCCAGGGAAGGTGAAGACCAGCAACAGCTTTCAGGGCTGGCCCCTTCCTTGTGGGAGAAGGATCCGGACGTTTCCCATTTCGGAAAAATGGCTCTTCCGAGAACGGCCACATTTGGATATTCCATCCCTGGGAAAGCACTGATCCCCAGGGCTGTTGTGCCTGTGACTAGGCTGCCCAGGGAAGGTGAAGACCAGCAACAGCTTTCAGGGCTGGCACCTTCCTTGTGGGAGAAGGAGCCGGACGTTCGCCGTTTTGGAAAAATGGCTCTGCGAGAACGGGTACGATGAGATGTTCCGTCTCTGGGAAAGCACTGATCCCCAGGGCTGTTGTGCCTGTGACTAGGCTGCCCAGGGAAGGTGAAGACCAGCAACAGCTTTCAGGGCTGGCACCTTCCTTGTGGGAGAAGGATCCGGACGTTTCCCATTTTGGAAAATGGCTCTGCCGAGAACGGCTACGAAGAGATGTTCCGTCTCTGGGAAAGCACTGATCCCCAGGGCTGTTGTGCCTGTGACTAGGCTGCCCAGGGAAGGTGAAGACCAGCAACAGCTTACAGGGCTGGCCCCTTCCTTGTGGGAGAAGGATCCGGACGTTACCCATTTCGGAAAACGGCTCTGCCGAGAACGGGTATGAAGAGATGTTCCGTCTCTGGGAAAGCACTGATCCCCAGGGCTGTTGTGCCTGTGACTAGGCTGCCCAGGGAAGGTGAAGACCAGCAACAGCTTTCAGGGCTGGCACCTTCCTTGTGGGAGAAGGAGCCCGACGTTTCCCTTTTCGGAAAACGGCTCTGCCGAGAACGGGTATGAAGAGATGTTCCGTCTCTGGGAAAGCACTGATCCCCAGGGCTGTTGTGCCTGTGACTAGGCTGCCCAGGGAAGGTGAAGACCAGCAACAGCTTTCAGGGCTGGCCCCTTCCTTGTGGGAGAAGGAGCCAGACGTTTCCCTTTTCGGAAATAAGCTCTGCCGAGAACGGGCACGAGGAGATGTTCCGTCTCTGGGAAAGCACTGATCCCCAGGGCTGTTGTGCCTGTGAATAGGTTGCCCAGGGAAGGTGAAGACCAGCAACAGCTTTCAGGGCTGGCACCTTCCTTGTGGGAGAAGGAGCCGGACGTTTCCCATTTTGGAAAATGGCTCTGCCGAGAACGGCTACGACGAGATGTTCCGTCTCTGGGAAAGCACTGATCCCCAGGGCTGTTGTGCCTGTGACTAGGCTGCCCAGGGAAGGTGAAGACCAGCAACAGCTTTCAGGGCTGGCCCCTTCCTTGTGGGAGAAGGATCCGGACGTTTCCCATTTCGGAAAAATGGCTCTTCCGAGAACGGCCACATTTGGATATTCCATCCCTGGGAAAGCACTGATCCCCAGGGCTGTTGTGCCTGTGACTAGGCTGCCCAGGGAAGGTGAAGACCAGCAACAGCTTTCAGGGCTGGCACCTTCCTTGTGGGAGAAGGAGCCGGACGTTCGCCGTTTTGGAAAAATGGCTCTGCGAGAACGGGTACGATGAGATGTTCCGTCTCTGGGAAAGCACTGATCCCCAGGGCTGTTGTGCCTGTGACTAGGCTGCCCAGGGAAGGTGAAGACCAGCAACAGCTTTCAGGGCTGGCACCTTCCTTGTGGGAGAAGGATCCGGACGTTTCCCATTTTGGAAAATGGCTCTGCCGAGAACGGCTACGACGAGATGTTCCGTCTCTGGGAAAGCACTGATCCCCAGGGCTGTTGTGCCTGTGACTAGGCTGCCCAGGGAAGGTGAAGACCAGCAACAGCTTACAGGGCTGGCCCCTTCCTTGTGGGAGAAGGATCCGGACGTTACCCATTTCGGAAAACGGCTCTGCCGAGAACGGGTATGAAGAGATGTTCCGTCTCTGGGAAAGCACTGATCCCCAGGGCTGTTGTGCCTGTGACTAGGCTGCCCAGGGAAGGTGAAGACCAGCAACAGCTTTCAGGGCTGGCACCTTCCTTGTGGGAGAAGGAGCCCGACGTTTCCCTTTTCGGAAAACGGCTCTGCCGAGAACGGGTATGAAGAGATGTTCCGTCTCTGGGAAAGCACTGATCCCCAGGGCTGTTGTGCCTGTGAATAGGTTTCCAAGGGAAGGTGAAGACCAGCAACAGCTTTCAGGGCTGGCCCCTTCCTTGTGGGAGAAGGAGCCGGATGTTTCCCATTTTGGAAAATGGCTCTGCCGAGAACGGGCACGATGAGATGTTCCGTCTCTGGGAAAGCACTGATCCCCAGGGCTGTTGTGCCTGTGACTAGGCTGCCCAGGGAAGGTGAAGAGCAGCAACAGCTTTCAGGGCTGGCCCCTTCCTTGTGGGAGAAGGATCCGGACGTTTCCCATTTCGGAAAAATGGCTCTGCCGAGAACGGGTACGATGAGATGTTCCGTCTGTGGGAAAGCACTGATCCCCAGGGCTGTTGTGCCTGTGAATAGGTTTCCCAGGGAAGGTGAAGACCAGCAACAGCTTTCAGGGCTGGCCCCTTCCTTGTGGGAGAAGGAGCCGGACGTTCGCCGTTTTGGAAAAATGGCTCTGCGAGAACGGCCACAATGAGATGTTCCGTCTCTGGGAAAGCACTGGTCCCCAGGGCTGTTGTGCCTGTGACTAGGCTGCCCAGGGAAGGTGAAGACCAGCAACAGCTTCCAGGGCTGGCACCTTCCTTGTGGGAGAAGGATCCGGACGTTTCCCATTTTGGAAAATGGCTCTGCCGAGAACGGGTACGATGAGATGTTCCGTCTCTGGGAAAGCACTGATCCCCAGGGCTGTTGTGCCTGTGACTAGGCTGCCAAGGGAAGGTGAAGACCAGCAACAGCTTTCAGGGCTGGCCCCTTCCTTGTGGGAGAAGGATCCTGACGTTTCCCTTTTCGGAAAAATGGCTCTGCCGAGAACGGCCACAATGAGATGTTCCGTCTCTGGGAAAGCACTGGTCCCCAGGGCTGTTGTGCCTGTGAATAGGTTTCCAAGGGAAGGTGAAGACCAGCAACATCTTTCAGGCCTTGCCCTTCCTTGTGGGAGAAGTATCCGGACGTTTCCCATTTCGGAAAATGGCTCTGCCGAGAACGGGCACGAGGAGATGTTCCGTCTCTGGGAAAGCACAGATCCCCAGGGCTGTTGTGCCTGTGAATAGGTTTCCAAGGGAAGGTGAAGACCAGCAACAGCTTTCATGGCTGGCACCTTCCTTGTGGGAGAATGAGCCGCACGTTCGCCGTTTTGGAAAAATGGCTCTGCGAGAACGGCCACAATGAGATGTTCCGTCTCTGGGAAAGCACTGATCCCCAGGGCTGTTGTGCCTGTGACTAGGCTGCCCAGGGAAGGTGAAGACCAGCAACAGCTTACAGGGCTGGCCCCTTCCTTGTGGGAGAAGGATCCGGACGTTACCCATTTCGGAAAACGGCTCTGCCGAGAACGGGTATGAAGAGATGTTCCGTCTCTGGGAAAGCACTGATCCCCAGGGCTGTTGTGCCTGTGACTAGGCTGCCCAGGGAAGGTGAAGACCAGCAACAGCTTTCAGGGCTGGCACCTTCCTTGTGGGAGAAGGAGCCCGACGTTTCCCTTTTCGGAAAACGGCTCTGCCGAGAACGGGTATGAAGAGATGTTCCGTCTCTGGGAAAGCACTGATCCCCAGGGCTGTTGTGCCTGTGAATAGGTTTCCAAGGGAAGGTGAAGACCAGCAACAGCTTTCAGGGCTGGCCCCTTCCTTGTGGGAGAAGGAGCCGGATGTTTCCCATTTTGGAAAATGGCTCTGCCGAGAACGGGCACGATGAGATGTTCCGTCTCTGGGAAAGCACTGATCCCCAGGGCTGTTGTGCCTGTGACTAGGCTGCCCAGGGAAGGTGAAGACCAGCAACAGCTTTCAGGGCTGGCCCCTTCCTTGTGGGAGAAGGATCCGGACATTTCCCATTTCGGAAAAATGGCTCTGCCGAGAACGGGTACGATGAGATGTTCCGTCTGTGGGAAAGCACTGATCCCCAGGGCTGTTGTGCCTGTGAATAGGTTTCCAAGGGAAGGTGAAGACCAGCAACAGCTTTCAGGGCTTGTCCCTTCCTTGTGGGAGAAGGATCCGGACATTTCCAATTTCGGAAAATGGCTCTGCCGAGAACGGCCACAATTGGATATTCCGTCTCTGGGAAAGCACAGATCCCCAGGGCTGTTGTGCCTGTGACTAGGTTGCCCAGGGAAGGTGAAGACCAGCAACAGCTTTCAGGGCTGGCCCCTTCCTTGTGGGAGAAGGAGCCGGACGTTCGCCGTTTTGGAAAAATGGCTCTGCGAGAACGGCCACAATGAGATGTTCCGTCTCTGGGAAAGCACTGGTCCCCAGGGCTGTTGTGCCTGTGACTAGGCTGCCCAGGGAAGGTGAAGACCAGCAACAGCTTTCAGGGCTGGCACCTTCCTAGTGGGAGAAGGATCCGGACGTTTCCCATTTTGGAAAATGGCTCTGCCGAGAACGGGTACGATGAGATGTTCCGTCTCTGGGAAAGCACTGATCCCCAGGGCTGTTGTGCCTGTGACTAGGCTGCCCAGGGAAGGTGAAGACCAGCAACAGCTTACAGGGCTGGCACCTTCCTTGTGGGAGAAGGAGCCGGACGTTTCCCTTTTCGGAAATAAGCTGTGCCGAGAATGGGCACGAGCAGATGTTCCGTCTCTGGGAAGGCACTGATCCCCAGGGCTGTTGTGCCTGTGAATAGGTTGCCCAGGGAAGGTAAAGACCAGCAACAGCTTTCAGGGCTGGCACCTTCCTTGTGGGAGAAGGAGCCGGACGTTTCCCATTTCGGAAAAATGGCTCTGCCGAGAACGGCTACGACGAGATGTTCCGTCTCTGGGAAAGCACTGATCCCCAGGGCTGTTGTGCCTGTGAATAGGTTTTCAAGGGAAGGTGAAGACCAGCAACAGCTTTCAGGGCTGGCCCCTTCCTTGTGGGAGAAGGAGACGGATGTTTCCTATTTTGGAAAATGGCTCTGCCGAGAACGGCTACGACGAGATGTTCCGTCTCTGGGAAAGCACTGATCCCCAGGGCTGTTGTGCCTGTGACTAGGCTGCCCAGGGAAGGTGAAGACCAGCAACAGCTTACAGGGCTGGCCCCTTCCTTGTGGGAGAAGGAGACGGACGTTTCCCTTTTCGGAAAAATGGCTCTGCCGAGAATGGGCACGAGCAGATGTTCCGTCTGTGGGAAAGCACTGATCCCCAGGGCTGTTGTGCCTGTGACTAGGCTGCCAAGGGAAGGTGAAGACCAGCAACAGCTTTCAGGCCTTGCCCTTCCTTGTGGGAGAAGGATCCGGACGTTTCCCATTTCGGAAAATGGCTCTGCCGAGAACGGCCACAATGAGATGTTCCGTCTGTGGGAAAGCACAGATCCCCAGGGCTGTTGTGCCTGTGAATAGGTTTCCAAGGGAAGGTGAAGACCAGCAACAGCTTTCAGGGCTGGCACCTTCCTTGTGGGAGAAGGAGCCGGACGTTTCCCATTTTGGAAAATGGCTCTGCCGAGAACGGGCACGAGGAGATGTTCCGTCTCTGGGAAAGCACTGATCCCCAGGGCTGTTGTGCCTGTGACTAGGCTGCCCAGGGAAGGTGAAGACCAGCAACAGCTTTCAGGGCTGGCCCCTTCCTTGTGGGAGAAGTATCCGGACGTTACCCATTTCGGAAAACGGCTCTGCCGAGAACGGGTATGAAGAGATGTTCCGTCTCTGGGAAAGCACTGATCCCCAGGGCTGTTGTGCCTGTGAATAGGTTTTCAAGGGAAGGTGAAGAGCAGCAACAGCTTTCAGGGCTGGCACCTTCCTTGTGGGAGAAGGAGCCGGACGTTTCCCATTTCGGAAAATGGCTCTGCCGAGAACCGCTACGATGAGATGTTCCGTCTCTGGGAAAGCACTGATCCCCAGGGCTGTTGTGCCTGTGACTAGGCTGCCCAGGGAAGGTGAAGACCAGCAACAGCTTTCAGGGCTGGCCCCTTCCTTGTGGGAGAAGGATCCGGACGTTTCCCTTTTCGGAAAAATGGCTCTTCCTAGAACGGCCACAATGAGATGTTCCGTCTCTGGGAAAGCACTGGTCCCCAGGGCTGTTGTGCCTGTGAATAGGTTTCCAAGGGAAGGTGAAGACCAGCAACAGCTTTCAGGCCTTGCCCTTCCTTGTGGGAGAAGGATCCGGACGTTTCCCATTTCGGAAAATGGCTCTGCCGAGAACGGCCACAATGAGATGTTCCGTCTCTGGGAAAGCACAGATCCCCAGGGCTTTTGTGCCTGTGAATAGGTTTCCAAGGGAAGGTGAAGACCAGCAACAGCTTTCAGGGCTGGCACCTTCCTTGTGGGAGAATGAGCCGCACGTTCGCCGTTTTGGAAAAATGGCTCTGCGAGAACGGCCACAATGAGATGTTCCGTCTCTGGGAAAGCACTGGTCCCCAGGGCTGTTGTGACTGTGACTAGGCTGCCAAGGGAAGGTGAAGACCAGCAACAGCTTTCAGGGCTGGCACCTTCCTTGTGGGAGAAGGAGACGGACGTTTCCCTTTTCGGAAAATGGCTCTGCCGAGAACGGGTATGAAGAGATGTTCCGTCTCTGGGAAAGCACTGATCCCCAGGGCTGTTGTGCCTGTGAATAGGTTTCCAAGGGAAGGTGAAGACCAGCAACAGCTTTCAAGGCTGGCCCCTTCCTTGTGGGAGAAGGATCCGGACGTTTCCCATTTTGGAAAATGGCTCTGCCGAGAACGGGTACGATGAGATGTTCCGTCTCTGGGAAAGCACTGATCCCCAGGGCTGTTGTGCCTGTGAATAGGCTGCCCAGGGAAGGTGAAGACCAGCAACAGCTTTCAGGGCTGGCACCTTCCTTGTGGGAGAAGGAGCCGGACGTTCGCCGTTTTGGAAAAATGGCTCTGCCGAGAACGGCCACAATGAGATGTTCCGTCTCTGGGAAAGCACTGGTCCCCAGGGCTGTTGTGCCTGTGACTAGGCTGCCCAGGGAAGGTGAAGACCAGCAACAGCTTTCAGGGCTGGCCCCTTCCTTGTGGGAGAAGGAGCCGGACGTTTCCCTTTTCGGAAAACGGCTCTGCCGAGAACGGGTTTGAAGAGATGTTCCGTCTCTGGGAAAGCACAGATCCCCAGGGCTGTTTTGCCTGTGACTAGGCTGCCCAGGGAAGGTGAAGACCAGCAACAGCTTTCAGGGCTGGCCCCTTCCTTGTGGGAGAAGGATCCGGACGTTTCCCATTTCGGAAAAATGGCTCTTCCGAGAACGGCCACAATGAGATGTTCCGACTCTGGGAAAGCACTGATCCCCAGGGCTGTTGTGCCTGTGAATAGGTTTCCAAGGAAGGTGAAGACCAGCAACAGCTTTCAGGGCTGGCACCTTCCTTGTGGGAGAAGGATCCGGACGTTTCACATTTCGGAAAATGGCTCTGCCGAGAACGGCCACAATGAGATGTTCCGTCTCTGGGAAAGCACAGATCCCCAGGGCTGTTGTGCCTGTGACTAGGCTGCCCAGGGAAGGTGAAGACCAGCAACAGCTTTCAGGGCTGGCCCCTTCCTTGTGGGAGAAGGATCCGGACGTTTCCCATTTCGGAAAAATGGCTCTTCCGAGAACGGCCACAATGAGATGTTCCGACTCTGGGAAAGCACTGATCCCCAGGGCTGTTGTGCCTGTGAATAGGTTTCCAAGGGAAGGTGAAGACCAGCAACAGCTTTCAGGGCTGGCACCTTCCTTGTGGGAGAAGGATCCGGACGTTTCACATTTCGGAAAATGGCTCTGCCGAGAACGGCCACAATGAGATGTTCCGTCTCTGGGAAAGCAAAGATCCCCAGGGCTGTTGTGCCTGTGAATAGGTTTCCAAGGGAAGGTGAAGACCAGCAACAGCTTTCAGGGCTGGCACCTTCCTTGTGGGAGAATGAGCCGGACGTTCGCCGTTTTGGAAAAATGGCTCTGCGAGAACGGCCACAATGAGATGTTCCGTCTCTGGGAAAGCAGTGGTCCCCAGGGCTGTTGTGCCTGTGACTAGGCTGCCCAGGGAAGGTGAAGACCAGCAACAGCTTTCAGGGCTGGCACCTTCCTTGTGGGAGAAGGAGCCGGACGTTCGCCGTTTTGGAAAAATGGCTCTGCGAGAACGGGCACGATGAGATGTTCCGTCTCTGGGAAAGCACTGGTCCCCAGGGCTGTTGTGCCTGTGACTAGGCTGCCCAGGGAAGGTGAAGACCAGCAACAGCTTTCAGGGCTGGCACCTTCCTTGTGGGAGAAGGAGCCGGACGTTTCCCTTTTCGGAAAAATGGCTCTGCCGAGAATGGGTACGATGAGATGTTCCGTCTCTGGGAAAGCACAGATCCCCAGGGCTGTTGTGCCTGTGAATAGGTTTCCAAGGGAAGGTGAAGACCAGCAACAGCTTTCAGGGCTGGCCCCTTCCTTGTGGGAGAAGGATCCGGACGTTTCCCATTTCGGAAAATGGCTCTGCCGAGAATGGGTACGATGAGATGTTCCGTCTGTGGGAAAGCACTGATCCCCAGGGCTGTTGTGCCTGTGACTAGGCTGCCCAGGGAAGGTGAAGACCAGCAACAGCTTACAGGGCTGGCCCCTTCCTTGTGGGAGAACGAGCCGGACGTTTCCCTTTTCGGAAATAAGCTCTGCCGAGAACGGGCACGAGGAGATGTTCCGTCTCTGGGAAAGCACTGATCCCCAGGGCTGTTGTGCCTGTGAATAGGTTGCCCAGGGAAGGTGAAGACCAGCAACAGCTTTCAGGGCTGGCACCTTCCTTGTGGGAGAAGGAGCCGGACGTTTCCCATTTTGGAAAATGGCTCTGCCGAGAACGGCTACGACGAGATGTTCCGTCTCTGGGAAAGCACTGATCCCCAGGGCTGTTGTGCCTGTGACTAGGCTGCCCAGGGAAGGTGAAGACCAGCAACAGCTTTCAGGGCTGGCCCCTTCCTTGTGGGAGAAGGATCCGGACGTTTCCCATTTCGGAAAAATGGCTCTTCCGAGAACGGCCACATTTGGATATTCCATCCCTGGGAAAGCACTGATCCCCAGGGCTGTTGTGCCTGTGACTAGGCTGCCCAGGGAAGGTGAAGACCAGCAACAGCTTTCAGGGCTGGCACCTTCCTTGTGGGAGAAGGAGCCGGACGTTCGCCGTTTTGGAAAAATGGCTCTGCGAGAACGGCCACAATGAGATGTTCCGTCTCTGGGAAAGCACTGATCCCCAGGGCTGTTGTGCCTGTGACTAGGCTGCCCAGGGAAGGTGAAGACCAGCAACAGCTTTCAGGGCTGGCACCTTCCTTGTGGGAGAAGGATCCGGACGTTTCCCATTTTGGAAAATGGCTCTGCCGAGAACGGCTACGACGAGATGTTCCGTCTCTGGGAAAGCACTGATCCCCAGGGCTGTTGTGCCTGTGACTAGGCTGCCCAGGGAAGGTGAAGACCAGCAACAGCTTACAGGGCTGGCCCCTTCCTTGTGGGAGAAGGATCCGGACTTTACCCATTTCGGAAAACGGCTCTGCCGAGAACGGGTATGAAGAGATGTTCCGTCTCTGGGAAAGCACTGATCCCCAGGGCTGTTGTGCCTGTGACTAGGCTGCCCAGGGAAGGTGAAGACCAGCAACAGCTTTCAGGGCTGGCACCTTCCTTGTGGGAGAAGGAGCCGGACGTTTCCCTTTTCGGAAATAAGCTGTGCCGAGAACGGGCACGAGCAGATGTTCCGTCTCTGGGAAAGCACTGATCCCCAGGGCTGTTGTGCCTGTGACTAGGCTGCCCAGGGAAGGTGAAGACCAGCAACAGCTTTCAGGGCTGGCCCCTTCCTTGTGGGAGAAGGATCCGGACGTTTCCCATTTCGGAAAAATGGCTCTGCCGAGAACGGGTACGATGAGATGTTCCGTCTGTGGGAAAGCACTGATCCCCAGGGCTGTTGTGCCTGTGAATAGGTTTCCCAGGGAAGGTGAAGACCAGCAACAGCTTTCAGGGCTGGCCCCTTCCTTGTGGGAGAAGGAGCCGGACGTTCGCCGTTTTGGAAAAATGGCTCTGCGAGAACGGCCACAATGAGATGTTCCGTCTCTGGGAAAGCACTGGTCCCCAGGGCTGTTGTGCCTGTGACTAGGCTGCCCAGGGAAGGTGAAGACCAGCAACAGCTTCCAGGGCTGGCACCTTCCTTGTGGGAGAAGGATCCGGACGTTTCCCATTTTGGAAAATGGCTCTGCCGAGAACGGGTACGATGAGATGTTCCGTCTCTGGGAAAGCACTGATCCCCAGGGCTGTTGTGCCTGTGACTAGGCTGCCCAGGGAAGGTGAAGACCAGCAACAGCTTACAGGGCTGGCCCCTTCCTTGTGGGAGAAGGAGCCGGACGTTTCCCTTTTCGGAAATAAGCTGTGCCGAGAATGGGCACGAGCAGATGTTCCGTCTCTGGGAAGGCACTGATCCCCAGGGCTGTTGTGCCTGTGAATAGGTTGCCAAGGGAAGGTGAAGAACAGCAACAGCTTTCAGGGCTGGCACCTTCCTTGTGGGAGAAGGAGCTGGACGTTTCCCATTTTGGAAAATGGCTCTGCCGAGAACGGCTACGATGAGATGTTCCGTCTCTGGGAAAGCAGTGATCCCCAGGGCTGTTGTGCCTGTTACTAGGCTGCCCAGGGAAGGTGAAGACCAGCAACAGCTTTCAGGGCTGGCCCCTTCCTTGTGGGAGAAGGATCCGGACGTTTCCCTTTTCGGAAAAATGGCTCTTCCGAGAACGGCCACAATGAGATGTTCCGTCTCTGGGAAAGCACTGGTCCCCAGGGCTGTTGTGCCTGTGAATAGGTTTCCAAGGGAAGGTGAAGACCAGCAACATCTTTCAGGCCTTGCCCTTCCTTGTGGGAGAAGGATCCGGACGTTTCCCATTTCGGAAAATGGCTCTGCCGAGAACGGGCACGAGGAGATGTTCCGTCTCTGGGAAAGCACAGATCCCCAGGGCTGTTGTGCCTGTGAATAGGTTTCCAAGGGAAGGTGAAGACCAGCAACAGCTTTCAGGGCTGGCACCTTCCTTGTGGGAGAATGAGCCGCACGTTCGCCGTTTTGGAAAAATGGCTTTGCGAGAACGGCCACAATGAGATGTTCCGTCTCTGGGAAAGCACTGATCCCCAGGGCTGTTGTGCCTGTGAATAGGCTGCCCAGGGAAGGTGAAGACCAGCAACAGCTTACAGGGCTGGCACCTTCCTTGTGGGAGAAGGATCCGGACGTTACCCATTTCGGAAAACGGCTCTGCCGAGAACGGGTATGAAGAGATGTTCCGTCTCTGGGAAAGCACTGATCCCCAGGGCTGTTGTGCCTGTGACTAGGCTGCCCAGGGAAGGTGAAGACCAGCAACAGCTTACAGGGCTGGCCCCTTCCTTGTGGGAGAAGGATCCGGACATTACCCATTTCGGAAAACGGGTCTGCCGAGAACGGGTATGAAGAGATGTTACGTCTCTGGGAAAGCACTGATCCCCAGGGCTGTTGTGCCTGTGACTAGGCTGCCCAGGGAAGGTGAAGACCAGCAACAGCTTTCAGGGCTGGCACCTTCCTTGTGGGAGAAGGAGCCCGACGTTTCCCTTTTCGGAAAACGGCTCTGCCGAGAACGGGTATGAAGAGATGTTCCGTCTCTGGGAAAGCACTGATCCCCAGGGCTGTTGTGCCTGTGAATAGGTTTCCAAGGGAAGGTGAAGACCAGCAACAGCTTTCAGGGCTGGCCCCTTCCTTGTGGGAGAAGGAGCCGGATGTTTCCCATTTTGGAAAATGGCTCTGCCGAGAACGGGCACGATGAGATGTTCCGTCTCTGGGAAAGCACTGATCCCCAGGGCTGTTGTGCCTGTGACTAGGCTGCCCAGGGAAGGTGAAGACCAGCAACAGCTTTCAGGGCTGGCCCCTTCCTTGTGGGAGAAGGATCCGGACGTTTCCCATTTCGGAAAAATGGCTCTGCCGAGAACGGGTACGATGAGATGTTCCGTCTGTGGGAAAGCACTGATCCCCAGGGCTGTTGTGCCTGTGAATAGGTTTCCCAGGGAAGGTGAAGACCAGCAACAGCTTTCAGGGCTGGCCCCTTCCTTGTGGGAGAAGGATCCGGACGTTTCCCATTTTGGAAAATGGCTCTGCCGAGAACGGGTACGATGAGATGTTCCGTCTCTGGGAAAGCACTGATCCCCAGGGCTGTTGTGCCTGTGACTAGGCTGCCCAGGGAAGGTGAAGACCAGCAACAGCTTACAGGGCTGGCACCATCCTTGTGGGAGAAGGAGCCGGACGTTTCCCTTTTCGGAAATAAGCTGTGCCGAGAATGGGCACGAGCAGATGTTCCGACTCTGGGAAGGCACTGATCCCCAGGGCTGTTGTGCCTGTGAATAGGCTGCCCAGGGAAGGTAAAGACCAGCAACAGCTTTCAGGGCTGGCACCTTCCTTGTGGGAGAAGGAGCCGGACGTTTCCCATTTCGGAAAAATGGCTCTGCCGAGAACGGCTACGACAAGATGTTCCGTCTCTGGGAAAGCACTGATCCCCAGGGCTGTTGTGCCTGTGAATAGGTTTCCAAGGGAAGGTGAAGACCAGCAACAGCTTTCAGGGCTGGCCCCTTCCTTGTGGGAGAAGGATCCGGACTTTTCCTATTTTGGAAAATGGCTCTGCCGAGAACGGCTACGACGAGATGTTCCGTCTCTGGGAAAGCACTGATCCCCAGGGCTGTTGTGCCTGTGACTAGGCTGCCCAGGGAAGGTGAAGGCCAGCAACAGCTTACAGGGCTGGCCCCTTCCTTGTGGGAGAAGGAGCCGGACGTTTCCCTTTTCGGAAAAATGGCTCTGCCGAGAATGGGCACGAGCAGATGTTCCGTCTGTGGGAAAGCACTGATCCCCAGGGCTGTTGTGCCTGTGAATAGGTTGCCAAGGGAAGGTGAAGAACAGCAACAGCTTTCAGGGCTGGCACCTTCCTTGTGGGAGAAGGAGCTGGACGTTTCCCATTTTGGAAAATGGCTCTGCCGAGAACGGCTACGATGAGATGTTCCGTCTCTGGGAAAGCACTGATCCCCAGGGCTGTTGTGCCTGTGACTAGGCTGCCCAGGGAAGGTGAAGACCAGCAACAGCTTACAGGGCTGGCCCCTTCCTTGTGGGAGAAGGAGCCGGACGTTACCCATTTCGGAAAACGGCTCTGCCGAGAACGGGTATGAAGAGATGTTCCGTCTCTGGGAAAGCACTGATCCCCAGGGCTGTTGTGCCTGTGACTAGGCTGCCCAGGGAAGGTGAAGACCAGCAACAGCTTTCAGGGCTGGCACCTTCCTTGTGGGAGAAGGAGCCCGACGTTTCCCTTTTCGGAAAACGGCTCTGCCGAGAACGGGTATGAAGAGATGTTCCGTCTCTGGGAAAGCACTGATCCCCAGGGCTGTTGTGCCTGTGACTAGGCTGCCCAGGGAAGGTGAAGACCAGCAACAGCTTTCAGGGCTGGCCCCTTCCTTGTGGGATAAGGATCCGGATGTTTCCCATTTTGGAAAATGGCTCTGCCGAGAACGGGTACGATGAGATGTTCCGTCTCTGGGAAAGCACAGATCCCCAGGGCTGTTGTGCCTGTGAGTAGGCTGCCCAGGGAAGGTGAAGACCAGCAACAGCTTTCAGGGCTGGCCCCTTCCTTGTGGGAGAAGGATCCGGACGTTTCCCATTTTGGAAAATGGCTCTGCCGAGAACGGGTACGATGAGATGTTCCGTCTCTGGGAAAGCACTGATCCCCAGGGCTGTTGTGCCTGTGACTAGGCTGCCCAGGGAAGGTGAAGACCAGCAACAGCTTACAGGGCTGGCACCTTCCTTGTGGGAGAAGGAGCCGGACGTTTCCCATTTCGGAAAAATGGCTCTGCCGAGAACGGCTACGATGAGATGTTCCGTCTCTGGGAAAGCACTGATCCCCAGGGCTGTTGTGCCTGTGAATAGGTTTTCAAGGGAAGGTGAAGACCAGCAACAGCTTTCAGGGCTGGCACCTTCCTTGTGGGAGAAGGATCCGGACTTTTCCTATTTTGGAAAATGGCTCTGCCGAGAACGGCTACGACGAGATGTTCCGTCTCTGGGAAAGCACTGATCCCCAGGGCTGTTGTGCCTGTGACTAGGCTGCCCAGGGAAGGTGAAGACCAGCAACAGCTTTCAGGGCTGGCACCTTCCTTGTGGGAGAAGGAGCCGGACGTTTCCCTTTTCGGAAAAACGGCTCTGCCGAGAATGGGCACGAGCAGATGTTCCGTCTCTGGGAAAGCACTGATGCCGAGGGCTGTTGTGCCTGTGAATAGGTTTCCAAGGGAAGGTGAAGAACAGCAACAGCTTTCAGGGCTGGCACCTTCCTTGTGGGAGAAGGAGCTGGACGTTTCCCATTTTGGAAAATGGCTCTGCCGAGAACGACTACGATGAGATGTTCCGTCTCTGGGAAAGCACTGATCCCCAGGGCTGTTGTGCCTGTGACTAGGCTGCCAAGGGAAGGTGAAGACCAGCAACAGCTTTCAGGCCTTGCCCTTCCTTGTGGGAGAAGGATCCGGACGTTTCCCATTTCGGAAAATGGCTCTGCCGAGAACGGCCACAATGAGATGTTCCGTCTCTGGGAAAGCACAGATCCCCAGGGCTGTTGTGCCTGTGAATAGGTTTCCAAGGGAAGGTGAAGACCAGCAACAGCTTTCAGGGCTGGCACCTTCCTTGTGGGAGAAGGAGCCGGACGTTTCCCATTTTGGAAAATGGCTCTGCCGAGAACGGGCACGAGGAGATGTTCCGTCTGTGGGAAAGCACTGATCCCCAGGGCTGTTGTGCCTGTGACTGGGCTGCCCAGGGAAGGTGAAGACCAGCAACAGCTTTCAGGGCTGGCCCCTTCCTTGTGGGAGAAGGATCCGGACATTACCCATTTCGGAAAACGGCTCTGCCGAGAACGGGTATGAAGAGATGTTCCGTCTCTGGGAAAGCACTGATCCCCAGGGCTGTTGTGCCTGTGACTAGGCTGCCCAGGGAAGGTGAAGACCAGCAACAGCTTTCAGGGCTGGAACCTTCCTAGTGGGAGAAGGAGCCGGACGTTTCCCTTTTCGGAAAAATGGCTCTGCCTAGAACGGCTATGATGAGATGTTCCGTCTGTGGGAAAGCACTGATCCCCAGGGCTGTTGTGCCTGTGAATAGGTTTTCAAGGGAAGGTGAAGACCAGCAACAGCTTTCAGGGCTGGCACCTTCCTTGTGGGAGAAGGAGCCGGACGTTTCCCATTTCGGAAAATGGCTCTGCCGAGAACGGCTACGATGAGATGTTCCGTCTCTGGGAAAGCACTGATCCCCAGGGCTGTTGTGCCTGTGACTAGGCTGCCCAGGGAAGGTGAAGACCAGCAACAGCTTTCAGGGCTGGCCCCTTCCTTGTGGGAGAAGGATCCGGACGTTTCCCTTTTCGGAAAAATGGCTCTTCCTAGAACGGCCACAATGAGATGTTCCGTCTCTGGGAAAGCACTGGTCCCCAGGGCTGTTGTGCCTGTGAATAGGTTTCCAAGGGAAGGTGAAGACCAGCAACAGCTTTCAGGCCTTGCCCTTCCTTGTGGGAGAAGGATCCGGACGTTTCCCATTTCGGAAAATGGCTCTGCCGAGAACGGCCACAATGAGATGTTCCGTCTCTGGGAAAGCACTGGTCCCCAGGGCTGTTGTGCCTGTGACTAGGCTGCCCAGGGAAGGTGAAGACCAGCAACAGCTTTCAGGGCTGGCCCCTTCCTTGTGGGAGAAGGAGCCGGACGTTTCCCTTTTCGGAAAATGGCTCTGCCGAGAACGGGTATGAAGAGATGTTCCGTCTCTGGGAAAGCACTGATCCCCAGGGCTGTTGTGCCTGTGAATAGGTTGCCCAGGGAAGGTGAAGACCAGCAACAGCTTTCAAGGCTGGCCCCTTCCTTGTGGGAGAAGGATCCGGACGTTTCCCATTTTGGAAAATGGCTCTGCCGAGAACGGGTACGATGAGATGTTCCGTCTCTGGGAAAGCACTGATCCCCAGGGCTGTTGTGCCTGTGAATAGGCTGCCCAGGGAAGGTGAAGACCAGCAACAGCTTTCAGGGCTGGCACCTTCCTTGTGGGAGAAGGAGCCGAACGTTCGCCGTTTTGGAAAAATGGCTCTGCCGAGAACGGCCACAATGAGATGTTCCATCTCTGGGAAAGCACTGGTCCCCAGGGCTGTTGTGCCTGTGACTAGGCTGCCCAGGGAAGGTGAAGACCAGCAACAGCTTTCAGGGCTGGCCCCTTCCTTGTGGGAGAAGGAGCCGGACGTTTCCCTTTTCGGAAAACGGCTCTGCCGAGAACGGGTATGAAGAGATGTTCCGTCTCTGTGAAAGCACAGATCCCCAGGGCTGTTGTGCCTGTGAATAGGTTTCCAAGGGAAGGTGAAGACCAGCAACAGCTTTCAGGGCTGGCAGCTTCCTTGTGGGAGAAGGATCCGGACGTTTCCCATTTTGGAAAATGGCTCTGCCGAGAACGGCTACGACGAGATGTTCCGTCTCTGGGAAAGCACTGATCCCCAGGGCTGTTGTGCCTGTGACTAGGCTGCCCAGGGAAGGTGAAGACCAGCAACAGCTTACAGGGCTGGCCCCTTCCTTGTGGGAGAAGGAGCCGGACGTTTCCCTTTTCGGAAATAAGCTCTGCCGAGAACGGGCACGAGGAGATGTTCCGTCTCTGGGAAAGCACTGATCCCCAGGGCTGTTGTGCATGTGAATAGGTTGCCCAGGGAAGGTGAAGACCAGCAACAGCTTTCAGGGCTGGCCCCTTCCTTGTGGGAGAAGGATCCGGACGTTTCCCATTTTGGAAAATGGCTCTGCCGAGAACGGGTACGATGAGATGTTCCGTCTGTGGGAAAGCACTGATCCCCAGGGCTGTTGTGCCTGTGAGTAGGCTGCCCAGGGAAGGTGAAGACCAGCAACAGCTTTCAGGGCTGGCCCCTTCCTTGTGGGAGAAGGAGCCGGACGTTTCCCTTTTCGGAAATAAGCTCTTCCGAGAACGACCACAATTGGATATTCCATCCCTGGGAAAGCACTTATCCCCAGGGCTGTTGTGCCTGTGACTAGGCTGCCCAGGGAAGGTGAAGACCAGCAACAGATTTCAGGGCTGGCACCTTCCTTGTGGGAGAAGGAGCCGGACGTTCGCCGTTTTGGAAAAATGGCTCTGCCGAGAACGGGTACGATGAGATGTTCCGTCTCTGGGAAAGCACTGATCCCCAGGGCTGTTGTGCCTGTGAATAGGTTTCCAAGGGAAGGTGAAGACCAGCAACAGCTTTCAGGGCTGGCACCTTCCTTGTGGGAGAAGGAGCCGGACGTTTCCCTTTTCGGAAAACGGCTCTGCCGAGAACGGGTATGAAGAGATGTTCCGTCTCTGGGAAAGCACTGATCCCCAGGGCTGTTGTGCCTGTGAATAGGTTTCCAAGGGAAGGTGAAGACCAGCAACAGCTTTCAGGGCTGGCACCTTCCTTGTGGGAGAAGGAGCCGGACGTTTCCCATTTCGGAAAAATGGCTCTGCCGAGAACGGGCACGATGAGATGTTCCGTCTGTGGGAAAGCACTGATCCCCAGGGCTGTTGTGCCTGTGACTAGGCTGCCCAGGGAAGGTGAAGACCAGCAACAGCTTACAGGGCTGGCCCCTTCCTTGTGGGAGAAGGATCCGGACGTTACCCATGTCGGAAAACGGCTCTGCCGAGAACGGGTATGAAGAGATGTTCCGTCTCTGGGAAAGCACTGATCCCCAGGGCTGTTGTGCCTGTGAATAGGTTTCCAAGGGAAGGTGAAGACCAGCAACAGCTTTCAGGGCTGGCCCCTTCCTTGTGGGATAAGGATCCGGATGTTTCCCATTTTGGAAAATGTCTCTGCCGAGAACGGGCACGATGAGATGTTCCGTCTCTGGGAAAGCACTGATCCCCAGGGCTGTTGTGCCTGTGAATAGGCTGCCCAGGGAATGTGAAGACCAGCAACAGCTTTCAGGGCTGGCCCCTTCCTTGTGGGAGAAGGATCCGGACGTTTCCCATTTCGGAAAAATGGCTCTGCCGAGAACGGGTACGATGAGATGTTCCGTCTGTGGGAAAGCACTGATCCCCAGGGCTGTTGTGCCTGTGACTAGGTTTCCAAGGGAAGGTGAAGACCAGCAACAGCTTTCAGGGCTGGCCCCTTCCTTGTGGGAGAAGGATCCGGACGTTTCCCATTTCGGAAAAGGGCTCTGCCGAGAACGGCCACAATTGGATATTCCGTCTCTGGGAAAGCACAGATCCCCAGGGCTGTTGTGCCTGTGAATAGGTTGCCCAGGGAAGGTGAAGACCAGCAACAGCTTTCAGGGCTGGCCCCTTCCTTGTGGGAGAAGGATCCGGACGTTTCCCATTTTGGAAAATGGCTCTGCCGAGAACGGGTACGATGAGATGTTCCGTCTGTGGGAAAGCACTGATCCCCAGGGCTGTTGTGCCTGTGACTAGGCTGCCCAGGGAAGGTGAAGACCAGCAACAGCTTTCAGGGCTGGCCCCTTCCTTGTGGGAGAAGGAGCCGGACTTTTCCTATTTTGGAAAATGGCTCTGCCGAGAACGGCTACGACGAGATGTTCCGTCTCTGGGAAAGCACTGATCCCCAGGGCTGTTGTGCCTGTGACTAGGCTGCCCAGGGAAGGTGAAGACCAGCAACAGCTTTCAGGGCTGGCCCCTTCCTTGTGGGAGAAGGAGCCGGACGTTTCCCTTTTCGGAAAAATGGCTCTGCCGAGAATGGGCACGAGCAGATGTTCCGTCTGTGGGAAAGCACTGATGCCGAGGGCTGTTGTGCCTGTGAATAGGTTTCCAAGGGAAGGTGAAGAACAGCAACAGCTTTCAGGGCTGGCACCTTCCTTGTGGGAGAAGGAGCTGGACGTTTCCCATTGTGGAAAATGGCTCTGCCGAGAACGACTACGATGAGATGTTCCGTCTCTGGGAAAGCACTGATCCCCAGGGCTGTTGTGCCTGTGACTAGGCTGCCCAGGGAAGGTGAAGACCAGCAACAGCTTTCAGGCCTTGCCCTTCCTTGTGGGAGAAGGATCCGGACGTTTCCCATTTCGGAAAATGGCTCTGCCGAGAACGGCCACAATGAGATGTTCCGTCTCTGGGAAAGCACAGATCCCCAGGGCTGTTGTGCCTGTGAATAGGTTTCCAAGGGAAGGTGAAGACCAGCAACAGCTTTCAGGGCTGGCACCTTCCTTGTGGGAGAAGGATCCGGACGTTTCCCATTTTGGAAAATGGCTCTGCCGAGAACGGCCACAATGAGATGTTCCGTCTCTGGGAAAGCACTGATCCCCAGGGCTGTTGTGCCTGTGACTAGGCTGCCCAGGGAAGGTGAAGACCAGCAACAGCTTTCAGGGCTGGCCCCTTCCTTGTGGGAGAAGGATCCGGACGTTACCCATTTCGGAAAACGGCTCTGCCGAGAACGGGTATGAAGAGATGTTCCGTCTCTGGGAAAGCACTGATCCCCAGGGCTGTTGTGCCTGTGACTAGGCTGCCCAGGGAAGGTGAAGACCAGCAACAGCTTTCAGGGCTGGCACCTTCCTAGTGGGAGAAGGAGCCGGACGTTTCCCTTTTCGGAAAAATGGCTCTGCCTAGAACGGATATGATGAGATGTTCCGTCTCTGGGAAAGCACTGATCCCCAGGGCTGTTGTGCCTGTGACTAGGCTGCCCAGGGAAGGTGAAGACCAGCAACAGCTTTCAGGGCTGGCACCTTCCTTGTGGGAGAAGGAGCCGGACGTTTCCCATTTCGGAAAATGGCTCTGCCGAGAACCGCTACGATGAGATGTTCCGTCTGTGGGAAAGCACTGATCCCCAGGGCTGTTGTGCCTGTGACTAGGCTGCCCAGGGAAGGTGAAGACCAGCAACAGCTTTCAGGGCTGGCCCCTTCCTTGTGGGAGAAGGATCCGGACGTTTCCCATTTCGGAAAAATGGCTCTTCCTAGAACGGCCACAATGAGATGTTCCGTCTCTGGGAAAGCACTGGTCCCCAGGGCCGTTGTGCCTGTGAATAGGTTTCCAAGGGAAGGTGAAGACCAGCAACAGCTTTCAGGCCTTGCCCTTCCTTGTGGGAGAAGGATCCGGACGTTTCCCATTTCGGAAAATGGCTCTGCCGAGAACGGCCACAATGAGATGTTCCGTCTCTGGGAAAGCACAGATCCCCAGGGCTTTTGTGCCTGTAAATAGGTTTCCAAGGGAAGTTGAAGACCAGCAACAGCTTTCAGTGCTGGCACCTTCCTTGTGGGAGAATGAGCCGCACGTTCGCCGTTTTGGAAAAATGGCTCTGCGAGAACGGCCACAATGAGATGTTCCGTCTCTGGGAAAGCACTGGTCCCCAGGGCTGTTGTGCCTGTGACTAGGCTGCCCAGGGAAGGTGAAGACCAGCAACAGCTTTCAGGGCTGGCACCTTCCTTGTGGGAGAAGGAGCCGGACGTTTCCCTTTTCGGAAAATGGCTCTGCCGAGAACGGGTATGAAGAGATGTTCCGTCTCTGGGAAAGCACTGATCCCCAGGGCTGTTGTGCCTGTGACTAGGCTGCCCAGGGAAGGTGAAGACCAGCAACAGCTTTCAAGGCTGGCCCCTTCCTTGTGGGAGAAGGATCCGGACGTTTCCCATTTTGGAAAATGGCTCTGCCGAGAACGGGTACGATGAGATGTTCCGTCTCTGGGAAAGCACTGATCCCCAGGGCTGTTGTGCCTGTGAATAGGCTGCCCAGGGAAGGTGAAGACCAGCAACAGCTTTCAGGGCTGGCACCTTCCTTGTGGGAGAAGGAGCCGGACGTTCGCCGTTTTGGAAAAATGGCTCTGCCGAGAACGGCCACAATGAGATGTTCCATCTCTGGGAAAGCACTGGTCCCCAGGGCTGTTGTGCCTGTGACTAGGCTGCCCAGGGAAGGTAAAGACCAGCAACAGCTTTCAGGGCTGGCACCTTCCTTGTGGGAGAATGAGCCGGACGTTCGCCGTTGTGGAAAAATGGCTCTGCGAGAACGGCCACAATGAGATGTTCCGTCTCTGGGAAAGCACTGATCCCCAGGGCTGTTGTGCCTGTGACTAGGCTGCCCAGGGAAGGTGAAGACCAGCAACAGCTTTCAGGGCTGGCCCCTTCCTTGTGGGAGAAGGAGCCGGACGTTTCCCTTTTCGGAAAACGGCTCTGCCGAGAACGGGTATGAAGAGATGTTCCGTCTCTGTGAAAGCACAGATCCCCAGGGCTGTTGTGCCTGTGAATAGGTTTCCAAGGGAAGGTGAAGACCAGCAACAGCTTTCAGGGCTGGCCCCTTCCTTGTGGGAGAAGGATCCGGATGTTTCCCATTTTGGAAAATGGCTCTGCCGAGAACGGCTACGACGAGATGTTCCGTCTCTGGGAAAGCACTGATCCCCAGGGCTGTTGTGCCTGTGACTAGGCTGCCCAGGGAAGGTGAAGACCAGCAACAGCTTACAGGGCTGGCACCTTCCTTGCGGGAGAAGGAGCCGGACGTTTCCCTTTTCGGAAATAAGCTCTGCCGAGAACGGGCACGAGGAGATGTTCCGTCTCTGGGAAAGCACTGATCCCCAGGGCTGTTGTGCATGTGAATAGGTTGCCCAGGGAAGGTGAAGACCAGCAACAGCTTTCAGGGCTGGCCCCTTCCTTGTGGGAGAAGGATCCGGACGTTTCCCATTTTGGAAAATGGCTCTGCCGAGAACGGGTACGATGAGATGTTCCGTCTGTGGGAAAGCACTGATCCCCAGGGCTGTTGTGCCTGTGAGTAGGCTGCCCAGGGAAGGTGAAGACCAGCAACAGCTTTCAGGGCTGGCCCCTTCCTTGTGGGAGAAGGAGCCGGACGTTTCCCTTTTCGGAAATAAGCTCTTCCGAGAACGACCACAATTGGATATTCCATCCCTGGGAAAGCACTTATCCCCAGGGCTGTTGTGCCTGTGACTAGGCTGCCCAGGGAAGGTGAAGACCAGCAACAGCTTTCAGGGCTGGCACCTTCCTTGTGGGAGAAGGAGCCGGACGTTCGCCGTTTTGGAAAAATGGCTCTGCCGAGAACGGGTACGATGAGATGTTCCGTCTCTGGGAAAGCACTGATCCCCAGGGCTGTTGTGCCTGTGACTAGGCTGCCCAGGGAAGGTGAAGACCAGCAACAGCTTTCAGGGCTGGCACCTTCCTTGTGGGAGAAGGATCCGGACGTTTCCCTTTTCGGAAAACGGCTCTGCCGAGAACGGGTATGAAGAGATGTTCCGTCTCTGGGAAAGCACTGATCCCCAGGGCTGTTGTGCCTGTGAATAGGTTTCCAAGGGAAGGTGAAGACCAGCAACAGCTTTCAGGGCTGGCACCTTCCTTGTGGGAGAAGGAGCCGGACGTTTCCCATTTTGGAAAACGGCTCTGCCGAGAACGGGTATGAAGAGATGTTCCGTCTCTGGGAAAGCACTGATCCCCAGGGCTGTTGTGCCTGTGAATAGGTTTCCAAGGGAAGGTGAAGACCAGCAACAGCTTTCAGGGCTGGCCCCTTCCTTGTGGGATAAGGATCCGGATGTATCCCAATTTGGAAAATGGCTCTGCCGAGAACGGCTACGACGAGATGTTCCGTCTCTGGGAAAGCACTGATCCCCAGGGCTGTTGTGCCTGTGACTAGGCTGCCCAGGGAAGGTGAAGACCAGCAACAGCTTTCAGGGCTGGCCCCTTCCTTGTGGGAGAAGGATCCGGACGTTTCCCATTTCGGAAAAATGGCTCTGCCGAGAACGGGTACGATGAGATGTTCCGTCTCTGGGAAAGCACTGATCCCCAGGGCTGTTGTGCCTGTGACTAGGTTTCCAAGGGAAGGTGAAGACCAGCAACAGCTTTCAGGGCTGGCCCCTTCCTTGTGGGAGAAGGATCCGGACGTTTCCCATTTCGGAAAAATGGCTCTGCCGAGAACGGCCACAATTGGATATTCCGTCTGTGGGAAAGCACAGATCCCCAGGGCTGTTGTGCCTGTGAATAGGTTGCCCAGGGAAGGTGAAGACCAGCAACAGCTTTCAGGGCTGGCCCCTTCCTTGTGGGAGAAGGATCCGGATGTTTCCCATTTTGGAAAATGGCTCTGCCGAGAACAGCTACGACGAGATGTTCCGTCTCTGGGAAAGCACTGATCCCCAGGGCTGTTGTGCCTGTGACTAGGCTGCCCAGGGAAGGTGAAGACCAGCAACAGCTTTCAGGGCTGGCCCCTTCCTTGTGGGAGAAGGATCCGGACGTTTCCCATTTCGGAAAAATGGCTCTGCCGAGAACGGGTACGATGAGATGTTCCGTCTGTGGGAAAGCACTGATCCCCAGGGCTGTTGTGCCTGTGACTAGGTTTCCAAGGGAAGGTGAAGACCAGCAACAGCTTTCAGGGCTGGCCCCTTCCTTGTGGGAGAAGGATCCGGACGTTTCCCATTTCGGAAAAATGGCTCTGCCGAGAACGGCCACAATTGGATATTCCGTCTCTGGGAAAGCACAGATCCCCAGGGCTGTTGTGCCTGTGAATAGGTTGCCCAGGGAAGGTGAAGACCAGCAACAGCTTTCAGGGCTGGCCCCTTCCTTGTGGGAGAAGGATCCGGATGTTTCCCATTTTGGAAAATGGCTCTGCCGAGAACGGCTACGACGAGATGTTCCGTCTCTGGGAAAGCACTGATCCCCAGGGCTGTTGTGCCTGTGACTAGGCTGCCCAGGGAAGGTGAAGACCAGCAACAGCTTTCAGGGCTGGCCCCTTCCTTGTGGGAGAAGGATCCGGACGTTTCCCATTTCGGAAAAATGGCTCTGCCGAGAACGGGTACGATGAGATGTTCCGTCTGTGGGAAAGCACTGATCCCCAGGGCTGTTGTGCCTGTGACTAGGTTTCCAAGGGAAGGTGAAGACCAGCAACAGCTTTCAGGGCTGGCCCCTTCCTTGTGGGAGAAGGATCCGGACGTTTCCCATTTCGGAAAAATGGCTCTGCCGAGAACGGGTACGATGAGATGTTCCGTCTGTGGGAAAGCACTGATCCCCAGGGCTGTTGTGCCTGTGACTAGGCTGCCCAGGGAAGGTGAAGACCAGCAACAGCTTTCAGGGCTGGCCCCTTCCTTGTGGGAGAAGGAGCCGGACGTTTCCCTTTTCGGAAATAAGCTCTTCCGAGAACGACCACAATTGGATATTCCATCCCTGGGAAAGCACTGATCCCCAGGGCTGTTGTGCCTGTGACTAGGCTGCCCAGGGAAGGTGAAGACCAGCAACAGCTTTCAGGGCTGGCACCTTCCTTGTGGGAGAAGGAGCCGGACGTTCGCCGTTTTGGAAAAATGGCTCTGCCGAGAACGGGTACGATGAGATGTTCCGTCTCTGGGAAAGCACTGATCCCCAGGGCTGTTGTGCCTGTGACTAGGCTGCCCAGGGAAGGTGAAGACCAGCAACAGCTTTCAGGGCTGGCACCTTCCTTGTGGGAGAAGGAGCCGGACGTTTCCCTTTTCGGAAATAAGCTCTGCCGAGAACGGGTATGAAGAGATGTTCCGTCTCTGGGAAAGCACTGATCCCCAGGGCTGTTGTGCCTGTGAATAGGTTTCCAAGGGAAGGTGAAGACCAGCAACAGCTTTCAGGGCTGGCACCTTCCTTGTGGGAGAAGGAGCCGGACGTTTCCCATTTTGGAAAATGGCTCTGCCGAGAACGGGCACGATGAGATGTTCCGTCTCTGGGAAAGCACTGATCCCCAGGGCTGTTGTGCCTGTGACTAGGCTGCCCAGGGAAGGTGAAGACCAGCAACAGCTTACAGGGCTGGCCCCTTCCTTGTGGGAGAAGGATCCGGACGTTACCCATTTCGGAAAACGGCTCTGCCGAGAACGGGTATGAAGAGATGTTCCGTCTCTGGGAAAGCACTGATCCCGAGGGCTGTTGTGCCTGTGACTAGGCTGCCCAGGGAAGGTGAAGACCAGCAACAGCTTTCAGGGCTGGCCCCTTCCTTGTGGGAGAAGGAGCCGGACGTTTCCCTTTTCGGGAAACGGCTCTGCCGAGAACGGGTATGAAGAGATGTTCCGTCTCTGGGAAAGCACTGATCCCCAGGGCTGTTGTGCCTGTGAATAGGTTGCCCAGGGAAGGTGAAGACCAGCAACAGCTTTCAGGGCTGGCACCTTCCTTGTGGGAGAAGGAGCCGGACGTTTCCCATTTTGGAAAATGGCTCTGCCGAGAACGGCTACGACGAGATGTTCCGTCTCTGGGAAAGCACTGATCCCCAGGGCTGTTGTGCCTGTGACTAGGCTGCCCAGGGAAGGTGAAGACCAGCAACAGCTTTCAGGGCTGGCCCCTTCCTTGTGGGAGAAGGAGCCGGACGTTTCCCATTTCGGAAAAATGGCTCTTCAGAGAACGGACACAATTGGATATTCCATCCCTGGGGAAGCACTGATCCCCAGGGCTGTTGTGCCTGTGACTAGGCTGCCCAGGGAAGGTGAAGACCAGCAACAGCTTTCAGGGCTGGCCCCTTCCTTGTGGGAGAAGGAGCCAGACGTTTCCCTTTTCGGAAATAAGCTCTGCCGAGAACGGGCACGAGGAGATGTTCCGTCTCTGGGAAAGCACTGATCCCCAGGGCTGTTGTGCCTGTGAATAGGTTGCCCAGGGAAGGTGAAGACCAGCAACAGCTTTCAGGGCTGGCACCTTCCTTGTGGGAGAAGGAGCCGGACGTTTCCCATTTTGGAAAATGGCTCTGCCGAGAACGGCTACGACGAGATGTTCCGTCTCTGGGAAAGCACTGATCCCCAGGGCTGTTGTGCCTGTGACTAGGCTGCCCAGGGAAGGTGAAGACCAGCAACAGCTTTCAGGGCTGGCCCCTTCCTTGTGGGAGAAGGAGCCGGACTTTTCCTATTTTGGAAAATGGCTCTGCCGAGAACGGCTACGACGACATGTTCCGTCTCTGGGAAAGCACTGATCCCCAGGGCTGTTGTGCCTGTGACTAGGCTGCCCAGGGAAGGTGAAGACCAGCAACAGCTTTCAGGGCTGGCCCCTTCCTTGTGGGAGAAGGAGCCGGACGTTTCCCTTTTCGGAAAAATGGCTCTGCCGAGAATGGGCACGAGCAGATGTTCCGTCTGTGGGAAAGCACTGATGCCGAGGGCTGTTGTGCCTGTGAATAGGTTTCCAAGGGAAGGTGAAGAACAGCAACAGCTTTCAGGGCTGGCACCTTCCTTGTGGGAGAAGGAGCTGGACGTTTCCCATTGTGGAAAATGGCTCTGCCGAGAACGACTACGATGAGATGTTCCGTCTCTGGGAAAGCACTGATCCCCAGGGCTGTTGTGCCTGTGACTAGGCTGCCCAGGGAAGGTGAAGACCAGCAACAGCTTTCAGGCCTTGCCCTTCCTTGTGGGAGAAGGATCCGGACGTTTCCCATTTCGGAAAATGGCTCTGCCGAGAACGGCCACAATGAGATGTTCCGTCTCTGGGAAAGCACAGATCCCCAGGGCTGTTGTGCCTGTGAATAGGTTTCCAAGGGAAGGTGAAGACCAGCAACAGCTTTCAGGGCTGGCACCTTCCTTGTGGGAGAAGGATCCGGACGTTTCCCATTTTGGAAAATGGCTCTGCCGAGAACGGCCACAATGAGATGTTCCGTCTCTGGGAAAGCACTGATCCCCAGGGCTGTTGTGCCTGTGACTAGGCTGCCCAGGGAAGGTGAAGACCAGCAACAGCTTTCAGGGCTGGCCCTTCCTTGTGGGAGAAGGATCCGGACGTTACCCATTTCGGAAAACGGCTCTGCCGAGAACGGGTATGAAGAGATGTTCCGTCTCTGGGAAAGCACTGATCCCCAGGGCTGTTGTGCCTGTGACTAGGCTGCCCAGGGAAGGTGAAGACCAGCAACAGCTTTCAGGGCTGGCACCTTCCTAGTGGGAGAAGGAGCCGGACGTTGCCCTTTTCGGAAAAATGGCTCTGCCTAGAACGGATATGATGAGATGGTCCGTCTCTGGGAAAGCACTGATCCCCAGGGCTGTTGTGCCTGTGACTAGGCTGCCCAGGGAAGGTGAAGACCAGCAACAGCTTTCAGGGCTGGCACCTTCCTTGTGGGAGAAGGAGCCGGACGTTTCCCATTTCGGAAAATGGCTCTGCCGAGAACCGCTACGATGAGATGTTCCGTCTCTGGAAAGCACTGATCCCCAGGGCTGTTGTGCCTGTGACTAGGCTGCCCAGGGAAGGTGAAGACCAGCAACAGCTTTCAGGGCTGGCCCCTTCCTTGTGGGAGAAGGATCCGGACGTTTCCCATTTCGGAAAAATGGCTCTTCCTAGAACGGCCACAATGAGGATGTTCCGTCTCTGGGAAAGCACTGGTCCCCAGGGCCGTTGTGCCTGTGAATAGGTTTCCAAGGGGAAGGGTGAAGACCAGCAACAGCTTTCAGGCCTTGCCCTTCCTTGTGGGAGAAAGGATCCGACGTTTCCCATTTCGGAAAATGGCTCTGCCGAGAACGGCCACAATGAGATGTTCCGTCTCTGGGAAAGCACAGATCCCCAGGCTTTTGTGCCTGTGAATAGGTTTCCAAGGGAAGTTGAAGACCAGCAACAGCTTTCAGTGCTGGCACCTTCCCTTGTGGGAGAATGAGCCGCACGTTCGCCGTTTTGGAAAATGGCTCTGCGAGAACGGCCACAATGAGATGTTCCGTCTCTGGGAAAGCACTGGTCCCCAGGGCTGTTGTGCCTGTGGACTAGGCTGCCCAGGGAAGGTGAAGACCAGCAACAGCTTTCAGGGCTGGCACCTTCCTTGTGGGAGAAGGAGCCGGACGTTTCCCTCTTTTCGGAAAATGGCTGCTGCCGAGAACGGGTATGAAGAGATGTTCCGTCTCTGGGAAAGCACTTGATCCCAGGGCTGTTGTGCCTGTGACTAGGCTGCCCAGGGAAGGTGAAGACACAGCAACAGCTTTCAAGGCTGGCCCCTTCCTTGTGGGAGAAGGATCCGGACGTTTCCCATTTTGGAAAATGGCTCCTGCCGAGAACGGGTACGATGAGATGTTCCGTCTCTGGAAAGCACTGATCCCAGGGCTGTTGTGCCTGTGAATAGGCTGCCCAGGGAAGAGTGAAGACCAGCAACAGCTTTCAGGGCACCTTCCTTGTGGGAGAAGGAGCCGGACGTTCGCCGTTTTGGAAAAATGGCTCTGCCGAGAACGGCCACAATGAGATGTTCCATCTCTGGGAAAGCACTGGTCCCCAGGGCTGTTGTGCCTGTGACTAGGCTGCCCAGGGAAGGTAAAGACCAGCAACAGCTTTCAGGGCTGGCACCTTCCTTGTGGGAGAATGAGCCGGACGTTCGCCGTTGTGGAAAAATGGCTCTGCGAGAACGGCCACAATGAGATGTTCCGTCTCTGGGAAAGCACTGATCCCCAGGGCTGTTGTGCCTGTGACTAGGCTGCCCAGGGAAGGTGAAGACCAGCAACAGCTTTCAGGGCTGGCCCCTTCCTTGTGGGAGAAGGAGCCGGACGTTTCCCTTTTCGGAAAACGGCTCTGCCGAGAACGGGTATGAAGAGATGTTCCGTCTCTGTGAAAGCACAGATCCCCAGGGCTGTTGTGCCTGTGAATAGGTTTCCAAGGGAAGGTGAAGACCAGCAACAGCTTTCAGGGCTGGCCCCTTCCTTGTGGGAGAAGGATCCGGATGTTTCCCATTTTGGAAAATGGCTCTGCCGAGAACGGCTACGACGAGATGTTCCGTCTCTGGGAAAGCACTGATCCCCAGGGCTGTTGTGCCTGTGACTAGGCTGCCCAGGGAAGGTGAAGACCAGCAACAGCTTACAGGGCTGGCACCTTCCTTGTGGGAGAAGGAGCCGGACGTTTCCCTTTTCGGAAATAAGCTCTGCCGAGAACGGGCACGAGGAGATGTTCCGTCTCTGGGAAAGCACTGATCCCCAGGGCTGTTGTGCATGTGAATAGGTTGCCCAGGGAAGGTGAAGACCAGCAACAGCTTTCAGGGCTGGCCCCTTCCTTGTGGGAGAAGGATCCGGACGTTTCCCATTTTGGAAAATGGCTCTGCCGAGAACGGGTACGATGAGATGTTCCGTCTGTGGGAAAGCACTGATCCCCAGGGCTGTTGTGCCTGTGAGTAGGCTGCCCAGGGAAGGTGAAGACCAGCAACAGCTTTCAGGGCTGGCCCCTTCCTTGTGGGAGAAGGAGCCGGACGTTTCCCTTTTCGGAAATAAGCTCTTCCGAGAACGACCACAATTGGATATTCCATCCCTGGGAAAGCACTTATCCCCAGGGCTGTTGTGCCTGTGACTAGGCTGCCCAGGGAAGGTGAAGACCAGCAACAGCTTTCAGGGCTGGCACCTTCCTTGTGGGAGAAGGAGCCGGACGTTCGCCGTTTTGGAAAAATGGCTCTGCCGAGAACGGGTACGATGAGATGTTCCGTCTCTGGGAAAGCACTGATCCCCAGGGCTGTTGTGCCTGTGACTAGGCTGCCCAGGGAAGGTGAAGACCAGCAACAGCTTTCAGGGCTGGCACCTTCCTTGTGGGAGAAGGATCCGGACGTTTCCCTTTTCGGAAAACGGCTCTGCCGAGAACGGGTATGAAGAGATGTTCCGTCTCTGGGAAAGCACTGATCCCCAGGGCTGTTGTGCCTGTGAATAGGTTTCCAAGGGAAGGTGAAGACCAGCAACAGCTTTCAGGGCTGGCACCTTCCTTGTGGGAGAAGGAGCCGGACGTTTCCCATTTTGGAAAACGGCTCTGCCGAGAACGGGTATGAAGAGATGTTCCGTCTCTGGGAAAGCACTGATCCCCAGGGCTGTTGTGCCTGTGAATAGGTTTCCAAGGGAAGGTGAAGACCAGCAACAGCTTTCAGGGCTGGCCCCTTCCTTGTGGGATAAGGATCCGGATGTATCCCAATTTGGAAAATGGCTCTGCCGAGAACGGCTACGACGAGATGTTCCGTCTCTGGGAAAGCACTGATCCCCAGGGCTGTTGTGCCTGTGACTAGGCTGCCCAGGGAAGGTGAAGACCAGCAACAGCTTTCAGGGCTGGCCCCTTCCTTGTGGGAGAAGGATCCGGACGTTTCCCATTTCGGAAAAATGGCTCTGCCGAGAACGGGTACGATGAGATGTTCCGTCTCTGGGAAAGCACTGATCCCCAGGGCTGTTGTGCCTGTGACTAGGTTTCCAAGGGAAGGTGAAGACCAGCAACAGCTTTCAGGGCTGGCCCCTTCCTTGTGGGAGAAGGATCCGGACGTTTCCCATTTCGGAAAAATGGCTCTGCCGAGAACGGCCACAATTGGATATTCCGTCTGTGGGAAAGCACAGATCCCCAGGGCTGTTGTGCCTGTGAATAGGTTGCCCAGGGAAGGTGAAGACCAGCAACAGCTTTCAGGGCTGGCCCCTTCCTTGTGGGAGAAGGATCCGGATGTTTCCCATTTTGGAAAATGGCTCTGCCGAGAACAGCTACGACGAGATGTTCCGTCTCTGGGAAAGCACTGATCCCCAGGGCTGTTGTGCCTGTGACTAGGCTGCCCAGGGAAGGTGAAGACCAGCAACAGCTTTCAGGGCTGGCCCCTTCCTTGTGGGAGAAGGATCCGGACGTTTCCCATTTCGGAAAAATGGCTCTGCCGAGAACGGGTACGATGAGATGTTCCGTCTGTGGGAAAGCACTGATCCCCAGGGCTGTTGTGCCTGTGACTAGGTTTCCAAGGGAAGGTGAAGACCAGCAACAGCTTTCAGGGCTGGCCCCTTCCTTGTGGGAGAAGGATCCGGACGTTTCCCATTTCGGAAAAATGGCTCTGCCGAGAACGGCCACAATTGGATATTCCGTCTCTGGGAAAGCACAGATCCCCAGGGCTGTTGTGCCTGTGAATAGGTTGCCCAGGGAAGGTGAAGACCAGCAACAGCTTTCAGGGCTGGCCCCTTCCTTGTGGGAGAAGGATCCGGATGTTTCCCATTTTGGAAAATGGCTCTGCCGAGAACGGCTACGACGAGATGTTCCGTCTCTGGGAAAGCACTGATCCCCAGGGCTGTTGTGCCTGTGACTAGGCTGCCCAGGGAAGGTGAAGACCAGCAACAGCTTTCAGGGCTGGCCCCTTCCTTGTGGGAGAAGGATCCGGACGTTTCCCATTTCGGAAAAATGGCTCTGCCGAGAACGGGTACGATGAGATGTTCCGTCTGTGGGAAAGCACTGATCCCCAGGGCTGTTGTGCCTGTGACTAGGTTTCCAAGGGAAGGTGAAGACCAGCAACAGCTTTCAGGGCTGGCCCCTTCCTTGTGGGAGAAGGATCCGGACGTTTCCCATTTCGGAAAAATGGCTCTGCCGAGAACGGGTACGATGAGATGTTCCGTCTGTGGGAAAGCACTGATCCCCAGGGCTGTTGTGCCTGTGACTAGGCTGCCCAGGGAAGGTGAAGACCAGCAACAGCTTTCAGGGCTGGCCCCTTCCTTGTGGGAGAAGGAGCCGGACGTTTCCCTTTTCGGAAATAAGCTCTTCCGAGAACGACCACAATTGGATATTCCATCCCTGGGAAAGCACTGATCCCCAGGGCTGTTGTGCCTGTGACTAGGCTGCCCAGGGAAGGTGAAGACCAGCAACAGCTTTCAGGGCTGGCACCTTCCTTGTGGGAGAAGGAGCCGGACGTTCGCCGTTTTGGAAAAATGGCTCTGCCGAGAACGGGTACGATGAGATGTTCCGTCTCTGGGAAAGCACTGATCCCCAGGGCTGTTGTGCCTGTGACTAGGCTGCCCAGGGAAGGTGAAGACCAGCAACAGCTTTCAGGGCTGGCACCTTCCTTGTGGGAGAAGGAGCCGGACGTTTCCCTTTTCGGAAATAAGCTCTGCCGAGAACGGGTATGAAGAGATGTTCCGTCTCTGGGAAAGCACTGATCCCCAGGGCTGTTGTGCCTGTGAATAGGTTTCCAAGGGAAGGTGAAGACCAGCAACAGCTTTCAGGGCTGGCACCTTCCTTGTGGGAGAAGGAGCCGGACGTTTCCCATTTTGGAAAATGGCTCTGCCGAGAACGGGCACGATGAGATGTTCCGTCTCTGGGAAAGCACTGATCCCCAGGGCTGTTGTGCCTGTGACTAGGCTGCCCAGGGAAGGTGAAGACCAGCAACAGCTTTCAGGGCTGGCACCTTCCTTGTGGGAGAAGGAGCCGGACGTTTCCCATTTTGGAAAATGGCTCTGCCGAGAACGGCTACGACGAGATGTTCCGTCTCTGGGAAAGCACTGATCCCCAGGGCTGTTGTGCCTGTGACTAGGCTGCCCAGGGAAGGTGAAGACCAGCAACAGCTTTCAGGGCTGGCCCCTTCCTTGTGGGAGAAGGAGCCGGACGTTTCCCATTTCGGAAAAATGGCTCTGCCGAGAACGGACACAATTGGATATTCCATCCCTGGGGAAGCACTGATCCCCAGGGCTGTTGTGCCTGTGACTAGGCTGCCCAGGGAAGGTGAAGACCAGCAACAGCTTTCAGGGCTGGCACCTTCCTTGTGGGAGAAGGAGCCGGACGTTCGCCGTTTTGGAAAAATGGCTCTGCGAGAACGGGCACGAGGAGATGTTCCGTCTCTGGGAAAGCACTGATCCCCAGGGCTGTTGTGCCTGTGACTAGGCTGCCCAGGGAAGGTGAAGACCAGCAACAGCTTTCAGGGCTGGCCCCTTCCTTGTGGGAGAAGGATCCGGACGTTTCCCATTTCGGAAAAATGGCTCTGCCGAGAACGGGTACGATGAGATGTTCCGTCTGTGGGAAAGCACTGATCCCCAGGGCTGTTGTGCCTGTGACTAGGTTTCCAAGGGAAGGTGAAGAAAAGCAACAGCTTTCAGGGCTGGCCCCTTCCTTGTGGGAGAAGGATCCGGACGTTTCCCATTTCGGAAAAATGGCTCTGCCGAGAACGGGTACGATGAGATGTTCCGTCTGTGGGAAAGCACTGATCCCCAGGGCTGTTGTGCCTGTGACTAGGCTGCCCAGGGAAGGTGAAGACCAGCAACAGCTTTCAGGGCTGGCCCCTTCCTTGTGGGAGAAGGAGCCGGACGTTTCCCTTTTCAGAAATAAGCTCTTCCGAGAACGACCACAATTGGATATTCCATCCCTGGGAAAGCACTGATCCCCAGGGCTGTTGTGCCTGTGACTAGGCTGCCCAGGGAAGGTGAAGACCAGCAACAGCTTTCAGGGCTGGCACCTTCCTTGTGGGAGAAGGAGCCGGACGTTCGCCGTTTTGGAAAAATGGCTCTGCGAGAACGGGCACGAGGAGATGTTCCGTCTCTGGGAAAGCACTGATCCCCAGGGCTGTTGTGCCTGTGACTAGGCTGCCCAGGGAAGGTGAAGACCAGCAACAGCTTTCAGGGCTGGCCCCTTCCTTGTGGGAGAAGGATCCGGACGTTTCCCATTTCGGAAAAATGGCTCTGCCGAGAACGGGTACGATGAGATGTTCCGTCTGTGGGAAAGCACTGATCCCCAGGGCTGTTGTGCCTGTGACTAGGTTTCCAAGGGAAGGTGAAGAAAAGCAACAGCTTTCAGGGCTGGCCCCTTCCTTGTGGGAGAAGGATCCGGACGTTTCCCATTTCGGAAAAATGGCTCTGCCGAGAACGGGTACGATGAGATGTTCCGTCTGTGGGAAAGCACTGATCCCCAGGGCTGTTGTGCCTGTGACTAGGCTGCCCAGGGAAGGTGAAGACCAGCAACAGCTTTCAGGGCTGGCCCCTTCCTTGTGGGAGAAGGAGCCGGACGTTTCCCTTTTCAGAAATAAGCTCTTCCGAGAACGACCACAATTGGATATTCCATCCCTGGGAAAGCACTGATCCCCAGGGCTGTTGTGCCTGTGACTAGGCTGCCCAGGGAAGGTGAAGACCAGCAACAGCTTTCAGGGCTGGCACCTTCCTTGTGGGAGAAGGAGCCGGACGTTCGCCGTTTTGGAAAAATGGCTCTGCCGAGAACGGGTACGATGAGATGTTCCGTCTCTGGGAAAGCACTGATCCCCAGGGCTGTTGTGCCTGTGACTAGGCTGCCCAGGGAAGGTGAAGACCAGCAACAGCTTTCAGGGCTGGCACCTTCCTTGTGGGAGAAGGAGCCGGACGTTTCCCTTTTCGGAAATAAGCTCTGCCGAGAACGGGTATGAAGAGATGTTCCGTCTCTGGGAAAGCACTGATCCCCAGGGCTGTTGTGCCTGTGAATAGGTTTCCAAGGGAAGGTGAAGACCAGCAACAGCTTTCAGGGCTGGCACCTTCCTTGTGGGAGAAGGAGCCGGACGTTTCCCATTTTGGAAAATGGCTCTGCCGAGAACGGGCACGATGAGATGTTCCGTCTCTGGGAAAGCACTGATCCCCAGGGCTGTTGTGCCTGTGACTAGGCTGCCCAGGGAAGGTGAAGACCAGCAACAGCTTACAGGGCTGGCCCCTTCCTTGTGGGAGAAGGATCCGGACGTTACCCATTTCGGAAAACGGCTCTGCCGAGAACGGGTATGAAGAGATGTTCCGTCTCTGGGAAAGCACTGATCCCGAGGGCTGTTGTGCCTGTGACTAGGCTGCCCAGGGAAGGTGAAGACCAGCAACAGCTTTCAGGGCTGGCCCCTTCCTTGTGGGAGAAGGAGCCGGACGTTTCCCTTTTCGGGAAACGGCTCTGCCGAGAACGGGTATGAAGAGATGTTCCGTCTCTGGGAAAGCACTGATCCCCAGGGCTGTTGTGCCTGTGAATAGGTTGCCCAGGGAAGGTGAAGACCAGCAACAGCTTTCAGGGCTGGCACCTTCCTTGTGGGAGAAGGAGCCGGACGTTTCCCATTTTGGAAAATGGCTCTGCCGAGAACGGCTACGACGAGATGTTCCGTCTCTGGGAAAGCACTGATCCCCAGGGCTGTTGTGCCTGTGACTAGGCTGCCCAGGGAAGGTGAAGACCAGCAACAGCTTTCAGGGCTGGCCCCTTCCTTGTGGGAGAAGGAGCCGGACGTTTCCCATTTCGGAAAAATGGCTCTTCAGAGAACGGACACAATTGGATATTCCATCCCTGGGGAAGCACTGATCCCCAGGGCTGTTGTGCCTGTGACTAGGCTGCCCAGGGAAGGTGAAGACCAGCAACAGCTTTCAGGGCTGGCACCTTCCTTGTGGGAGAAGGAGCCGGACGTTCGCCGTTTTGGAAAAATGGCTCTGCGAGAACGGGCACGAGGAGATGTTCCGTCTCTGGGAAAGCACTGATCCCCAGGGCTGTTGTGCCTGTGACTAGGCTGCCCAGGGAAGGTGAAGACCAGCAACAGCTTTCAGGGCTGGCCCCTTCCTTGTGGGAGAAGGATCCGGACGTTTCCCTTTTCGGAAATAAGCTCTGCCGAGAACGGGCACGAGGAGATGTTCCGTCTCTGGGAAAGCACTGATCCCCAGGGCTGTTGTGCCTGTGAATAGGTTGCCCAGGGAAGGTGAAGACCAGCAACAGCTTTCAGGGCTGGCCCCTTCCTTGTGGGAGAAGGAGCGGGACGTTTCCCATTTTGGAAAATGGCTCTGCCGAGAACGGCTACGACGAGATGTTCCGTCTCTGGGAAAGCACTGATCCCCAGGGCTGTTGTGCCTGTGACTAGGCTGCCCAGGGAAGGTGAAGACCAGCAACAGCTTTCAGGGCTGGCCCCTTCCTTGTGGGAGAAGGATCCGGACGTTTCCCATTTCGGAAAAATGGCTCTTCCGAGAACGGCCACAATTGGATATTCCATCCCTGGGAAAGCACTGATCCCCAGGGCTGTTGTGCCTGTGACTAGGCTGCCCAGGGAAGGTGAAGACCAGCAACAGCTTTCAGGGCTGGCACCTTCCTTGTGGGAGAAGGAGCCGGACGTTCGCCGTTTTGGAAAAATGGCTCTGCGAGAACGGGCACGAGGAGATGTTCCGTCTCTGGGAAAGCACTGGTCCCCAGGGCTGTTGTGCCTGTGACTAGGCTGCCCAGGGAATGTGAAGACCAGCAACAGCTTTCAGTGCTGGCACCTTCCTTGTGGGAGAAGGAGCCCGACGTTTCCCTTTTCGGAAAACGGCTCTGCCGAGAACGGGTATGAAGAGATGTTCCGTCTCTGGGAAAGCACTGATCCCCAGGGCTGTTGTGCCTGTGAATAGGTTTCCAAGGGAAGGTGAAGACCAGCAACAGCTTTCAGGGCTGGCCCCTTCCTTGTGGGATAAGGATCCGGATGTTTCCCATTTTGGAAAATGTCTCTGCCGAGAACGGGCACGATGAGATATTCCGTCTCTGGGAAAGCACTGATCCCCAGGGCTGTTGTGCCTGTGACTAGGCTGCCCAGGGAAGGTGAAGACCAGCAACAGCTTTCAGGGCTGGCCCCTTCCTTGTGGGAGAAGGAGCCGGACGTTTCCCATTTCGGAAAAATGGCTCTGCCGAGAACGGGTACGATGAGATGTTCCGTCTGTGGGAAAGCACTGATCCCCAGGGCTGTTGTGCCTGTGACTAGGTTTCCAAGGGAAGGTGAAGACCAGCAACAGCTTTCAGGGCTGGCCCCTTCCTTGTGGGAGAAGGATCCGGACGTTTCCCATTTCGGAAAAGGGCTCTGCCGAGAACGGCCACAATTGGATATTCCGTCTCTGGGAAAGCACAGATCCCCAGGGCTGTTGTGCCTGTGAATAGGTTGCCCAGGAAAGGTGAAGACCAGCAACAGCTTTCAGGGCTGGCCCCTTCCTTGTGGGAGAAGGAGCCGGACGTTCGCCGTTTTGGAAAAATGGCTCTGCGAGAACGGCCACAATGAGATGTTCCGTCTCTGGGAAAGCACTGGTCCCCAGGGCTGTTGTGCCTGTGACTAGGCTGCCCAGGGAAGGTGAAGACCAGCAACAGCTTTCAGGGCTGGCCCCTTCCTTGTGGGAGAAGGATCCGGACGTTTCCCATTTCGGAAAAATGGCTCTGCCGAGAACGGGTACGATGAGATGTTCCGTCTGTGGGAAAGCACTGATCCCCAGGGCTGTTGTGCCTGTGACTAGGTTTCCAAGGGAAGGTGAAGACCAGCAACAGCTTTCAGGGCTGGCCCCTTCCTTGTGGGAGAAGGATCCGGACGTTTCCCATTTCGGAAAAATGGCTCTGCCGAGAACGGCCACAATTGGATATTCCGTCTCTGGGAAAGCACAGATCCCCAGGGCTGTTGTGCCTGTGAATAGGTTGCCCAGGGAAGGTGAAGACCAGCAACAGCTTTCAGGGCTGGCCCCTTCCTTGTGGGAGAAGGATCCGGATGTTTCCCAGTTTGGAAAATGGCTCTGCCGAGAACGGCTACGACGAGATGTTCCGTCTCTGGGAAAGCACTGATCCCCAGGGCTGTTGTGCCTGTGACTAGGCTGCCCAGGGAAGGTGAAGACCAGCAACAGCTTTCAGGGCTGGCCCCTTCCTTGTGGGAGAAGGATCCGGACGTTTCCCATTTCGGAAAAATGGCTCTGCCGAGAACGGGTACGATGAGATGTTCCGTCTGTGGGAAAGCACTGATCCCCAGGGCTGTTGTGCCTGTGACTAGGTTTCCAAGGGAAGGTGAAGACCAGCAACAGCTTTCAGGGCTGGCCCCTTCCTTGTGGGAGAAGGATCCGGACGTTTCCCATTTCGGAAAAATGGCTCTGCCGAGAACGGGTACGATGAGATGTTCCGTCTGTGGGAAAGCACTGATCCCCAGGGCTGTTGTGCCTGTGACTAGGCTGCCCAGGGAAGGTGAAGACCAGCAACAGCTTTCAGGGCTGGCCCCTTCCTTGTGGGAGAAGGAGCCGGACGTTTCCCTTTTCGGAAATAAGCTCTTCCGAGAACGACCACAATTGGATATTCCATCCCTGGGAAAGCACTGATCCCCAGGGCTGTTGTGCCTGTGACTAGGCTGCCCAGGGAAGGTGAAGACCAGCAACAGCTTTCAGGGCTGGCACCTTCCTTGTGGGAGAAGGAGCCGGACGTTCGCCGTTTTGGAAAAATGGCTCTGCCGAGAACGGGTACGATGAGATGTTCCGTCTCTGGGAAAGCACTGATCCCCAGGGCTGTTGTGCCTGTGACTAGGCTGCCCAGGGAAGGTGAAGACCAGCAACAGCTTTCAGGGCTGGCACCTTCCTTGTGGGAGAAGGAGCCGGACGTTTCCCTTTTCGGAAATAAGCTCTGCCGAGAACGGGTATGAAGAGATGTTCCGTCTCTGGGAAAGCACTGATCCCCAGGGCTGTTGTGCCTGTGAATAGGTTTCCAAGGGAAGGTGAAGACCAGCAACAGCTTTCAGGGCTGGCACCTTCCTTGTGGGAGAAGGAGCCGGACGTTTCCCATTTTGGAAAATGGCTCTGCCGAGAACGGGCACGATGAGATGTTCCGTCTCTGGGAAAGCACTGATCCCCAGGGCTGTTGTGGCTGTGACTAGGCTGCCCAGGGAAGGTGAAGACCAGCAACAGCTTACAGGGCTGGCCCCTTCCTTGTGGGAGAAGGATCCGGACGTTACCCATTTCGGAAAACGGCTCTGCCGAGAACGGGTATGAAGAGATGTTCCGTCTCTGGGAAAGCACTGATCCCGAGGGCTGTTGTGCCTGTGACTAGGCTGCCCAGGGAAGGTGAAGACCAGCAACAGCTTTCAGGGCTGGCCCCTTCCTTGTGGGAGAAGGAGCCGGACGTTTCCCTTTTCGGGAAACGGCTCTGCCGAGAACGGGTATGAAGAGATGTTCCGTCTCTGGGAAAGCACTGATCCCCAGGGCTGTTGTGCCTGTGAATAGGTTGCCCAGGGAAGGTGAAGACCAGCAACAGCTTTCAGGGCTGGCACCTTCCTTGTGGGAGAAGGAGCCGGACGTTTCCCATTTTGGAAAATGGCTCTGCCGAGAACGGCTACGACGAGATGTTCCGTCTCTGGGAAAGCACTGATCCCCAGGGCTGTTGTGCCTGTGACTAGGCTGCCCAGGGAAGGTGAAGACCAGCAACAGCTTTCAGGGCTGGCCCCTTCCTTGTGGGAGAAGGAGCCGGACGTTTCCCATTTCGGAAAAATGGCTCTTCAGAGAACGGACACAATTGGATATTCCATCCCTGGGGAAGCACTGATCCCCAGGGCTGTTGTGCCTGTGACTAGGCTGCCCAGGGAAGGTGAAGACCAGCAACAGCTTTCAGGGCTGGCACCTTCCTTGTGGGAGAAGGAGCCGGACGTTCGCCGTTTTGGAAAAATGGCTCTGCGAGAACGGGCACGAGGAGATGTTCCGTCTCTGGGAAAGCACAGATCCCCAGGGCTGTTGTGCCTGTGACTAGGCTGCCCAGGGAAGGTGAAGACCAGCAACAGCTCTCAGGTCTGGCCCCTTCCTTGTGGGAGAAGGATCCGGACGTTTCCCTTTTCGGAAATAAGCTCTGCCGAGAACGGGCACGAGGAGATGTTCCGTCTCTGGGAAAGCACTGATCCCCAGGGCTGTTGTGCCTGTGAATAGGTTGCCCAGGGAAGGTGAAGACCAGCAACAGCTTTCAGGGCTGGCACCTTCCTTGTGGGAGAAGGAGCGGGACGTTTCCCATTTTGGAAAATGGCTCTGCCGAGAACGGCTACGACGAGATGTTCCGTCTCTGGGAAAGCACTGATCCCCAGGGCTGTTGTGCCTGTGACTAGGCTGCCCAGGGAAGGTGAAGACCAGCAACAGCTTTCAGGGCTGGCCCCTTCCTTGTGGGAGAAGGATCCGGACGTTTCCCATTTCGGAAAAATGGCTCTTCCGAGAACGGCCACAATTGGATATTCCATCCCTGGGAAAGCACTGATCCCCAGGGCTGTTGTGCCTGTGACTAGGCTGCCCAGGGAAGGTGAAGACCAGCAACAGCTTTCAGGGCTGGCACCTTCCTTGTGGGAGAAGGAGCCGGACGTTCGCCGTTTTGGAAAAATGGCTCTGCGAGAACGGGCACGAGGAGATGTTCCGTCTCTGGGAAAGCACTGGTCCCCAGGGCTGTTGTGCCTGTGACTAGGCTGCCCAGGGAATGTGAAGACCAGCAACAGCTTTCAGTGCTGGCACCTTCCTTGTGGGAGAAGGAGCCCGACGTTTCCCTTTTCGGAAAACGGCTCTGCCGAGAACGGGTATGAAGAGATGTTCCGTCTCTGGGAAAGCACTGATCCCCAGGGCTGTTGTGCCTGTGAATAGGTTTCCAAGGGAAGGTGAAGACCAGCAACAGCTTTCAGGGCTGGCCCCTTCCTTGTGGGATAAGGATCCGGATGTTTCCCATTTTGGAAAATGTCTCTGCCGAGAACGGGCACGATGAGATATTCCGTCTCTGGGAAAGCACTGATCCCCAGGGCTGTTGTGCCTGTGACTAGGCTGCCCAGGGAAGGTGAAGACCAGCAACAGCTTTCAGGGCTGGCCCCTTCCTTGTGGGAGAAGGAGCCGGACGTTTCCCATTTCGGAAAAATGGCTCTGCCGAGAACGGGTACGATGAGATGTTCCGTCTGTGGGAAAGCACTGATCCCCAGGGCTGTTGTGCCTGTGACTAGGTTTCCAAGGGAAGGTGAAGACCAGCAACAGCTTTCAGGGCTGGCCCCTTCCTTGTGGGAGAAGGATCCGGACGTTTCCCATTTCGGAAAAGGGCTCTGCCGAGAACGGCCACAATTGGATATTCCGTCTCTGGGAAAGCACAGATCCCCAGGGCTGTTGTGCCTGTGAATAGGTTGCCCAGGAAAGGTGAAGACCAGCAACAGCTTTCAGGGCTGGCCCCTTCCTTGTGGGAGAAGGAGCCGGACGTTCGCCGTTTTGGAAAAATGGCTCTGCGAGAACGGCCACAATGAGATGTTCCGTCTCTGGGAAAGCACTGGTCCCCAGGGCTGTTGTGCCTGTGACCAGGCTGCCCAGGGAAGGTGAAGACCAGCAACAGCTTTCAGGGCTGGCGCCTTCCTAGTGGGAGAAGGATCCCGACGTTTCCCATTTTGGAAAATGGCTCTGCCGAGAACGGGTACGATGAGATGTTCCGTCTCTGGGAAAGCACTGATCCCGAGGGCTGTTGTGCCTGTGACTAGGCTGCCCAGGGAAGGTGAAGACCAGCAACAGCTTTCAGGGCTGGCACCTTCCTTGTGGGAGAAGGAGCCGGACGTTTCCCATTTTGGAAAATGGCTCTGCCGAGAACGGGCACGATGAGATGTTCCGTCTCTGGGAAAGCACTGATCCCCAGGGCTGTTGTGCCTGTGACTAGGCTGCCCAGGGAAGGTGAAGACCAGCAACAGCTTACAGGGCTGGCCCCTTCCTTGTGGGAGAAGCATCCGGACGTTACCCATTTCGGAAAATGGCTCTGCCGAGAACGGGTATGAAGAGATGTTCCGTCTCTGGGAAAGCACTGATCCCCAGGGCTGTTGTGCCTGTGACTAGGCTGCCCAGGGAAGGTGAAGACCAGCAACAGCTTTCAGGGCTGGCACCTTCCTTGTGGGAGAAGGAGCCCGACGTTTCCCTTTTCGGAAAATGGCTCTGCCGAGAACGGGTATGAAGAGATGTTCCGTCTCTGGGAAAGCACTGATCCCCAGGGCTGTTGTGCCTGTGAATAGGTTTCCAAGGGAAGGTGAAGACCAGCAACAGCTTTCAGGGCTGGCCCCTTCCTTGTGGGATAAGGATCCGGATGTTTCCCATTTTGGAAAATGTCTCTGCCGAGAACGGGCACGATGAGATGTTCCGTCTCTGGGAAAGCACTGATCCCCAGGGCTGTTGTGCCTGTGACTAGGCTGCCCAGGGAAGGTGAAGACCAGCAACAGCTTTCAGGGCTGGCACCTTCCTTGTGGGAGAAGGAGCCGGACGTTTCCCATTTCGGAAAAATGGCTCTGCCGAGAACGGGTACGATGAGATGTTCCGTCTGTGGGAAAGCACTGATCCCCAGGGGTGTTGTGCCTGTGACTAGGCTGCCCAGGGAAGGTGAAGACCAGCAACAGCTTTCAGGGCTGGCACCTTCCTTGTGGGAGAAGGAGCCGGACGTTCGCCGTTTTGGAAAAATGGCTTTGCGATAACGGGCACGAGGAGATGTTCCGTCTCTGGGAAAGCACTGATCCCCAGGGCTGTTGTGCCTGTGACTAGGCTGCCCAGGGAAGGTGAAGACCAGCAACAGCTTTCAGGGCTGGCCCCTTCCTTGTGGGAGAAGGAGCCGGACGTTTCCCTTTTCGGAAATAAGCTCTGCCGAGAACGGGCACGAGGAGATGTTCCGTCTCTGGGAAAGCACTGATCCCCAGGGCTGTTGTGCCTGTGAATAGGTTGCCCAGGGAAGGTGAAGACCAGCAACAGCTTTCAGGGCTGGCACCTTCCTTGTGGGAGAAGGAGCGGGACGTTTCCCATTTTGGAAAATGGCTCTGCCGAGAACAGCTACGACGAGATGTTCCGTCTCTGGGAAAGCACTGATCCCCAGGGTTGTTGTGCCTGTGACTAGGCTGCCCAGGGAAGGTGAAGACCAGCAACAGCTTTCAGGGCTGGCACCTTCCTTGTGGGAGAAGGATCCGGACGTTTCCCATTTCGGAAAAATGGCTCTTCCGAGAACGGCCACAATTGGATATTCCATCCCTGGGAAAGCACTGATCCCCAGGGCTGTTGTGCCTGTGACTAGGCTGCCCAGGGAAGGTGAAGACCAGCAACAGCTTTCAGGGCTGGCACCTTCCTTGTGGGAGAAGGAGCCGGACGTTCGCCGTTTTGGAAAAATGGCTCTGCGAGAACGGGCACGAGGAGATGTTCCGTCTCTGGGAAAGCACTGATCCCCAGGGCTGTTGTGCCTGTGACTAGGCTGCCCAGGGAAGGTGAAGACCAGCAACAGCTTTCAGGGCTGGCACCTTCCTTGTGGGAGAAGGAGCCGGACGTTTCCCTTTTCGGAAAACGGCTCTGCCGAGAACGGGTATGAAGAGATGTTCCGTCTCTGGGAAAGCACTGATCCCCAGGGCTGTTGTGCCTGTGAATAGGTTTCCAAGGGAAAGTGAAGACCAGCAACAGCTTTCAGGGCTGGCACCTTCCTTGTGGGAGAAGGAGCCGGACGTTTCCCTTTTCGGAAATAAGCTCTTCCGAGAACGACCACAATTGGATATTCCATCCCTGGGAAAGCACAGATCCCCAGGGCTGTTGTGCCTGTGACTAGGCTGCCCAGGGAAGGTGAAGACCAGCAACAGCTTTCAGGGCTGGCACCTTCCTTGTGGGAGAAGGATCCGGACGTTCGCCGTTTTGGAAAAATGGCTCTGCGAGAACGGGTATGAAGAGATGTTCCGTCTCTGGGAAAGCACTGATCCCCAGGGCTGTTGTGCCTGTGAATAGGTTGCCCAGGGAAGGTGAAGACCAGCAACAGCTTTCAGGGCTGGCCCCTTCCTTGTGGGAGAAGGAGCCGGACGTTCGCCGTTTTGGAAAAATGGCTCTGCGAGAACGGCCACAATGAGATGTTCCATCTCTGGGAAAGCACTGGTCTCCAGGGCTGTTGTGCCTGTGACTAGGCTGCCCAGGGAAGGTGAAGACCAGCAACAGCTTTCAGGGCTGGCACCTTCCTAGTGGGAGAAGGATCCGGACGTTTCCCATTTTGGAAAAATGGCTCTGCCGAGAACGGGTACGATGAGATGTTCCGTCTCTGGGAAAGCACTGATCCCCAGGGCTGTTGTGCCTGTGACTAGGCTGCCCAGGGAAGGTGAAGACCAGCAACAGCTTTCAGGGCTGGCACCTTCCTTGTGGGAGAAGGAGCCGGACGTTCGCCGTTTTGGAAAAATGGCTCTGCGAGAACGGGCACGAGGAGATGTTCCGTCTCTGGGAAAGCACTGATCCCCAGGGCTGTTGTGCCTGTGACTAGGCTGCCCAGGGAAGGTGAAGACCAGCAACAGCTTTCAGGGCTGGCCCCTTCCTTGTGGGAGAAGGATCCGGACGTTTCCCATTTCGGAAAAATGGCTCTGCCGAGAACGGGTACGATGAGATGTTCCGTCTGTGGGAAAGCACTGATCCCCAGGGCTGTTGTGCCTGTGACTAGGTTTCCAAGGGAAGGTGAAGACCAGCAACAGCTTTCAGGGCTGGCCCCTTCCTTGTGGGAGAAGGATCCGGACGTTTCCCATTTCGGAAAAATGGCTCTGCCGAGAACGGCCACAATTGGATATTCCGTCTCTGGGAAAGCACAGATCCCCAGGGCTGTTGTGCCTGTGAATAGGTTGCCCAGGGAAGGTGAAGACCAGCAACAGCTTTCAGGGCTGGCCCCTTCCTTGTGGGAGAAGGATCCGGATGTTTCCCAGTTTGGAAAATGGCTCTGCCGAGAACGGCTACGACGAGATGTTCCGTCTCTGGGAAAGCACTGATCCCCAGGGCTGTTGTGCCTGTGACTAGGCTGCCCAGGGAAGGTGAAGACCAGCAACAGCTTTCAGGGCTGGCCCCTTCCTTGTGGGAGAAGGATCCGGACGTTTCCCATTTCGGAAAAATGGCTCTGCCGAGAACGGGTACGATGAGATGTTCCGTCTCTGGGAAAGCACTGATCCCCAGGGCTGTTGTGCCTGTGACTAGGTTTCCAAGGGAAGGTGAAGACCAGCAACAGCTTTCAGGGCTGGCCCCTTCCTTGTGGGAGAAGGATCCGGACGTTTCCCATTTCGGAAAAATGGCTCTGCCGAGAACGGGTACGATGAGATGTTCCGTCTGTGGGAAAGCACTGATCCCCAGGGCTGTTGTGCCTGTGACTAGGCTGCCCAGGGAAGGTGAAGACCAGCAACAGCTTTCAGGGCTGGCCCCTTCCTTGTGGGAGAAGGAGCCGGACGTTTCCCTTTTCGGAAATAAGCTCTTCCGAGAACGACCACAATTGGATATTCCATCCCTGGGAAAGCACTGATCCCCAGGGCTGTTGTGCCTGTGACTAGGCTGCCCAGGGAAGGTGAAGACCAGCAACAGCTTTCAGGGCTGGCACCTTCCTTGTGGGAGAAGGAGCCGGACGTTCGCCGTTTTGGAAAAATGGCTCTGCCGAGAACGGGTACGATGAGATGTTCCGTCTCTGGGAAAGCACTGATCCCCAGGGCTGTTGTGCCTGTGACTAGGCTGCCCAGGGAAGGTGAAGACCAGCAACAGCTTTCAGGGCTGGCACCTTCCTTGTGGGAGAAGGAGCCGGACGTTTCCCTTTTCGGAAATAAGCTCTGCCGAGAACGGGTATGAAGAGATGTTCCGTCTCTGGGAAAGCACTGATCCCCAGGGCTGTTGTGCCTGTGAATAGGTTTCCAAGGGAAGGTGAAGACCAGCAACAGCTTTCAGGGCTGGCACCTTCCTTGTGGGAGAAGGAGCCGGACGTTTCCCATTTTGGAAAATGGCTCTGCCGAGAACGGGCACGATGAGATGTTCCGTCTCTGGGAAAGCACTGATCCCCAGGGCTGTTGTGCCTGTGACTAGGCTGCCCAGGGAAGGTGAAGACCAGCAACAGCTTACAGGGCTGGCCCCTTCCTTGTGGGAGAAGGATCCGGACGTTACCCATTTCGGAAAACGGCTCTGCCGAGAACGGGTATGAAGAGATGTTCCGTCTCTGGGAAAGCACTGATCCCCAGGGCTGTTGTGCCTGTGAATAGGCTGCCCAGGGAAGGTGAAGACCAGCAACAGCTTTCAGGGCTGGCCCCTTCCTTGTGGGAGAAGGAGCCGGACGTTTCCCTTTTCGGGAAACGGCTCTGCCGAGAACGGGTATGAAGAGATGTTCCGTCTCTGGGAAAGCACTGATCCCCAGGGCTGTTGTGCCTGTGAATAGGTTGCCCAGGGAAGGTGAAGACCAGCAACAGCTTTCAGGGCTGGCACCTTCCTTGTGGGAGAAGGAGCCGGACGTTTCCCATTTTGGAAAATGGCTCTGCCGAGAATGGATACGACGAGATGTTCCGTCTCTGGGAAAGCACTGATCCCCAGGGCTGTTGTGCCTGTGACTAGGCTGCCCAGGGAAGGTGAAGACCAGCAACAGCTTTCAGGGCTGGCCCCTTCCTTGTGGGAGAAGGAGCCGGACGTTTCCCATTTCGGAAAAATGGCTCTTCAGAGAACGGACACAATTGGATATTCCATCCCTGGGGAAGCACTGATCCCCAGGGCTGTTGTGCCTGTGACTAGGTTTCCAAGGGAAGGTGAAGACCAGCAACAGCTTTCAGGGCTGGCCCCTTCCTTGTGGGAGAAGGATCCGGACGTTTCCCATTTCGGAAAAATGGCTCTGCCGAGAACGGCCACAATTGGATATTCCGTCTCTGGGAAAGCACAGATCCCCAGGGCTGTTGTGCCTGTGAATAGGTTGCCCAGGGAAGGTGAAGACCAGCAACAGCTTTCAGGGCTGGCCCCTTCCTTGTGGGAGAAGGATCCGGATGTTTCCCAGTTTGGAAAATGGCTCTGCCGAGAACGGCTACGACGAGATGTTCCGTCTCTGGGAAAGCACTGATCCCCAGGGCTGTTGTGCCTGTGACTAGGCTGCCCAGGGAAGGTGAAGACCAGCAACAGCTTTCAGGGCTGGCCCCTTCCTTGTGGGAGAAGGATCCGGACGTTTCCCATTTCGGAAAAATGGCTCTGCCGAGAACGGGTACGATGAGATGTTCCGTCTGTGGGAAAGCACTGATCCCCAGGGCTGTTGTGCCTGTGACTAGGTTTCCAAGGGAAGGTGAAGACCAGCAACAGCTTTCAGGGCTGGCCCCTTCCTTGTGGGAGAAGGATCCGGACGTTTCCCATTTCGGAAAAATGGCTCTGCCGAGAACGGGTACGATGAGATGTTCCGTCTGTGGGAAAGCACTGATCCCCAGGGCTGTTGTGCCTGTGACTAGGCTGCCCAGGGAAGGTGAAGACCAGCAACAGCTTTCAGGGCTGGCCCCTTCCTTGTGGGAGAAGGAGCCGGACGTTTCCCTTTTCGGAAATAAGCTCTTCCGAGAACGACCACAATTGGATATTCCATCCCTGGGAAAGCACTGATCCCCAGGGCTGTTGTGCCTGTGACTAGGCTGCCCAGGGAAGGTGAAGACCAGCAACAGCTTTCAGGGCTGGCACCTTCCTTGTGGGAGAAGGAGCCGGACGTTCGCCGTTTTGGAAAAATGGCTCTGCCGAGAACGGGTACGATGAGATGTTCCGTCTCTGGGAAAGCACTGATCCCCAGGGCTGTTGTGCCTGTGACTAGGCTGCCCAGGGAAGGTGAAGACCAGCAACAGCTTTCAGGGCTGGCACCTTCCTTGTGGGAGAAGGAGCCGGACGTTTCCCTTTTCGGAAATAAGCTCTGCCGAGAACGGGTATGAAGAGATGTTCCGTCTCTGGGAAAGCACTGATCCCCAGGGCTGTTGTGCCTGTGAATAGGTTTCCAAGGGAAGGTGAAGACCAGCAACAGCTTTCAGGGCTGGCACCTTCCTTGTGGGAGAAGGAGCCGGACGTTTCCCATTTTGGAAAATGGCTCTGCCGAGAACGGGCACGATGAGATGTTCCGTCTCTGGGAAAGCACTGATCCCCAGGGCTGTTGTGCCTGTGACTAGGCTGCCCAGGGAAGGTGAAGACCAGCAACAGCTTACAGGGCTGGCCCCTTCCTTGTGGGAGAAGGATCCGGACGTTACCCATTTCGGAAAACGGCTCTGCCGAGAACGGGTATGAAGAGATGTTCCGTCTCTGGGAAAGCACTGATCCCCAGGGCTGTTGTGCCTGTGAATAGGCTGCCCAGGGAAGGTGAAGACCAGCAACAGCTTTCAGGGCTGGCCCCTTCCTTGTGGGAGAAGGAGCCGGACGTTTCCCTTTTCGGGAAACGGCTCTGCCGAGAACGGGTATGAAGAGATGTTCCGTCTCTGGGAAAGCACTGATCCCCAGGGCTGTTGTGCCTGTGAATAGGTTGCCCAGGGAAGGTGAAGACCAGCAACAGCTTTCAGGGCTGGCACCTTCCTTGTGGGAGAAGGAGCCGGACGTTTCCCATTTTGGAAAATGGCTCTGCCGAGAACGGCTACGACGAGATGTTCCGTCTCTGGGAAAGCACTGATCCCCAGGGCTGTTGTGCCTGTGACTAGGCTGCCCAGGGAAGGTGAAGACCAGCAACAGCTTTCAGGGCTGGCCCCTTCCTTGTGGGAGAAGGAGCCGGACGTTTCCCATTTCGGAAAAATGGCTCTTCAGAGAACGGACACAATTGGATATTCCATCCCTGGGGAAGCACTGATCCCCAGGGCTGTTGTGCCTGTGACTAGGCTGCCCAGGGAAGGTGAAGACCAGCAACAGCTTTCAGGGCTGGCACCTTCCTTGTGGGAGAAGGAGCCGGACGTTCGCCGTTTTGGAAAAATGGCTCTGCGAGAACGGGCACGAGGAGATGTTCCGTCTCTGGGAAAGCACTGATCCCCAGGGCTGTTGTGCCTGTGACTAGGCTGCCCAGGGAAGGTGAAGACCAGCAACAGCTTTCAGGGCTGGCCCCTTCCTTGTGGGAGAAGGATCCGGACGTTTCCCTTTTCGGAAATAAGCTCTGCCGAGAACGGGCACGAGGAGATGTTCCGTCTCTGGGAAAGCACTGATCCCCAGGGCTGTTGTGCCTGTGAATAGGTTGCCCAGGGAAGGTGAAGACCAGCAACAGCTTTCAGGGCTGGCACCTTCCTTGTGGGAGAAGGAGCGGGACGTTTCCCATTTTGGAAAATGGCTCTGCCGAGAACGGCTACGACGAGATGTTCCGTCTCTGGGAAAGCACTGATCCCCAGGGCTGTTGTGCCTGTGACTAGGCTGCCCAGGGAAGGTGAAGACCAGCAACAGCTTTCAGGGCTGGCCCCTTCCTTGTGGGAGAAGGATCCGGACGTTTCCCATTTCGGAAAAATGGCTCTTCCGAGAACGGCCACAATTGGATATTCCATCCCTGGGAAAGCACTGATCCCCAGGGCTGTTGTGCCTGTGACTAGGCTGCCCAGGGAAGGTGAAGACCAGCAACAGCTTTCAGGGCTGGCACCTTCCTTGTGGGAGAAGGAGCCGGACGTTCGCCGTTTTGGAAAAATGGCTCTGCGAGAACGGGCACGAGGAGATGTTCCGTCTCTGGGAAAGCACTGGTCCCCAGGGCTGTTGTGCCTGTGACTAGGCTGCCCAGGGAATGTGAAGACCAGCAACAGCTTTCAGTGCTGGCACCTTCCTTGTGGGAGAAGGAGCCCGACGTTTCCCTTTTCGGAAAACGGCTCTGCCGAGAACGGGTATGAAGAGATGTTCCGTCTCTGGGAAAGCACTGATCCCCAGGGCTGTTGTGCCTGTGAATAGGTTTCCAAGGGAAGGTGAAGACCAGCAACAGCTTTCAGGGCTGGCCCCTTCCTTGTGGGATAAGGATCCGGATGTTTCCCATTTTGGAAAATGTCTCTGCCGAGAACGGGCACGATGAGGTATTCCGTCTCTGGGAAAGCACTGATCCCCAGGGCTGTTGTGCCTGTGACTAGGCTGCCCAGGGAAGGTGAAGACCAGCAACAGCTTTCAGGGCTGGCCCCTTCCTTGTGGGAGAAGGAGCCGGACGTTTCCCATTTCGGAAAAATGGCTCTGCCGAGAACGGGTACGATGAGATGTTCCGTCTGTGGGAAAGCACTGATCCCCAGGGCTGTTGTGCCTGTGACTAGGTTTCCAAGGGAAGGTGAAGACCAGCAACAGCTTTCAGGGCTGGCCCCTTCCTTGTGGGAGAAGGATCCGGACGTTTCCCATTTCGGAAAAGGGCTCTGCCGAGAACGGCCACAATTGGATATTCCGTCTCTGGGAAAGCACAGATCCCCAGGGCTGTTGTGCCTGTGAATAGGTTGCCCAGGAAAGGTGAAGACCAGCAACAGCTTTCAGGGCTGGCCCCTTCCTTGTGGGAGAAGGAGCCGGACGTTCGCCGTTTTGGAAAAATGGCTCTGCGAGAACGGCCACAATGAGATGTTCCGTCTCTGGGAAAGCACTGGTCCCCAGGGCTGTTGTGCCTGTGACCAGGCTGCCCAGGGAAGGTGAAGACCAGCAACAGCTTTCAGGGCTGGCGCCTTCCTAGTGGGAGAAGGATCCCGACGTTTCCCATTTTGGAAAATGGCTCTGCCGAGAACGGGTACGATGAGATGTTCCGTCTCTGGGAAAGCACTGATCCCGAGGGCTGTTGTGCCTGTGACTAGGCTGCCCAGGGAAGGTGAAGACCAGCAACAGCTTTCAGGGCTGGCACCTTCCTTGTGGGAGAAGGAGCCGGACGTTTCCCATTTTGGAAAATGGCTCTGCCGAGAACGGGCACGATGAGATGTTCCGTCTCTGGGAAAGCACTGATCCCCAGGGCTGTTGTGCCTGTGACTAGGCTGCCCAGGGAAGGTGAAGACCAGCAACAGCTTACAGGGCTGGCCCCTTCCTTGTGGGAGAAGCATCCGGACGTTACCCATTTCGGAAAATGGCTCTGCCGAGAACGGGTATGAAGAGATGTTCCGTCTCTGGGAAAGCACTGATCCCCAGGGCTGTTGTGCCTGTGACTAGGCTGCCCAGGGAAGGTGAAGACCAGCAACAGCTTTCAGGGCTGGCACCTTCCTTGTGGGAGAAGGAGCCCGACGTTTCCCTTTTCGGAAAATGGCTCTGCCGAGAACGGGTATGAAGAGATGTTCCGTCTCTGGGAAAGCACTGATCCCCAGGGCTGTTGTGCCTGTGAATAGGTTTCCAAGGGAAGGTGAAGACCAGCAACAGCTTTCAGGGCTGGCCCCTTCCTTGTGGGATAAGGATCCGGATGTTTCCCATTTTGGAAAATGTCTCTGCCGAGAACGGGCACGATGAGATGTTCCGTCTCTGGGAAAGCACTGATCCCCAGGGCTGTTGTGCCTGTGAGTAGGCTGCCCAGGGAAGGTGAAGAACAGCAACAGCTTTCAGGGCTGGCACCTTCCTTGTGGGAGAAGGAGCCGGACGTTTCCCATTTCGGAAAAATGGCTCTGCCGAGAACGGGTACGATGAGATGTTCCGTCTGTGGGAAAGCACTGATCCCCAGGGCTGTTGTGCCTGTGACTAGGCTGCCCAGGGAAGGTGAAGACCAGCAACAGCTTTCAGGGCTGGCACCTTCCTTGTGGGAGAAGGAGCCGGACGTTCGCCGTTTTGGAAAAATGGCTTTGCGATAACGGGCACGAGGAGATGTTCCGTCTCTGGGAAAGCACTGATCCCCAGGGCTGTTGTGCCTGTGACTAGGCTGCCCAGGGAAGGTGAAGACCAGCAACAGCTTTCAGGGCTGGCCCCTTCCTTGTGGGAGAAGGAGCCCGACGTTTCCCTTTTCGGAAATAAGCTCTGCCGAGAACGGGCACGAGGAGATGTTCCGTCTCTGGGAAAGCACTGATCCCCAGGGCTGTTGTGCCTGTGAATAGGTTGCCCAGGGAAGGTGAAGACCAGCAACAGCTTTCAGGGCTGGCACCTTCCTTGTGGGAGAAGGAGCCGGACGTTTCCCATTTTGGAAAATGGCTCTGCCGAGAACAGCTACGACGAGATGTTCCGTCTCTGGGAAAGCACTGATCCCCAGGGTTGTTGTGCCTGTGACTAGGCTGCCCAGGGAAGGTGAAGACCAGCAACAGCTTTCAGGGCTGGCACCTTCCTTGTGGGAGAAGGATCCGGACGTTTCCCATTTCGGAAAAATGGCTCTTCCGAGAACGGCCACAATTGGATATTCCATCCCTGGGAAAGCACTGATCCCCAGGGCTGTTGTGCCTGTGACTAGGCTGCCCAGGGAAGGTGAAGACCAGCAACAGCTTTCAGGGCTGGCACCTTCCTTGTGGGAGAAGGAGCCGGACGTTCGCCGTTTTGGAAAAATGGCTCTGCGAGAACGGGCACGAGGAGATGTTCCGTCTCTGGGAAAGCACTGATCCCCAGGGCTGTTGTGCCTGTGACTAGGCTGCCCAGGGAAGGTGAAGACCAGCAACAGCTTTCAGGGCTGGCACCTTCCTTGTGGGAGAAGGAGCCGGACGTTTCCCTTTTCGGAAAACGGCTCTGCCGAGAACGGGTATGAAGAGATGTTCCGTCTCTGGGAAAGCACTGATCCCCAGGGCTGTTGTGCCTGTGAATAGGTTTCCAAGGGAAAGTGAAGACCAGCAACAGCTTTCAGGGCTGGCACCTTCCTTGTGGGAGAAGGAGCCGGACGTTTCCCTTTTCGGAAATAAGCTCTTCCGAGAACGACCACAATTGGATATTCCATCCCTGGGAAAGCACAGATCCCCAGGGCTGTTGTGCCTGTGACTAGGCTGCCCAGGGAAGGTGAAGACCAGCAACAGCTTTCAGGGCTGGCACCTTCCTTGTGGGAGAAGGATCCGGACGTTCGCCGTTTTGGAAAAATGGCTCTGCGAGAACGGGTATGAAGAGATGTTCCGTCTCTGGGAAAGCACTGATCCCCAGGGCTGTTGTGCCTGTGAATAGGTTGCCCAGGGAAGGTGAAGACCAGCAACAGCTTTCAGGGCTGGCCCCTTCCTTGTGGGAGAAGGAGCCGGACGTTCGCCGTTTTGGAAAAATGGCTCTGCGAGAACGGCCACAATGAGATGTTCCGTCTCTGGGAAAGCACTGGTCTCCAGGGCTGTTGTGCCTGTGACTAGGCTGCCCAGGGAAGGTGAAGACCAGCAACAGCTTTCAGGGCTGGCACCTTCCTAGTGGGAGAAGGATCCGGACGTTTCCCATTTTGGAAAAATGGCTCTGCCGAGAACGGGTACGATGAGATGTTCCGTCTCTGGGAAAGCACTGATCCCCAGGGCTGTTGTGCCTGTGACTAGGCTGCCCAGGGAAGGTGAAGACCAGCAACAGCTTTCAGGGCTGGCCCCTTCCTTGTGGGAGAAGGAGCCGGACGTTTCCCTTTTCGGAAATAAGCTCTGCCGAGAACGGGCACGAGGAGATGTTCCGTCTCTGGGAAAGCACTGATCCCCAGGGCTGTTGTGCCTGTGAATAGGTTGCCCAGGGAAGGTGAAGACCAGCAACAGCTTTCAGGGCTGGCCCCTTCCTTGTGGGAGAAGGATCCGGACGTTTCCCATTTTGGAAAATGGCTCTGCCGAGAACGGCTACGACGAGATGTTCCGTCTCTGGGAAAGCACTGATCCCCAGGGCTGTTGTGCCTGTGACTAGGCTGCCCAGGGAAGGTGAAGACCAGCAACAGCTTTCAGGGCTGGCCCCTTCCTTGTGGGAGAAGGATCCGGACGTTTCCCATTTCGGAAAAATGGCTCTTCCGAGAACGGCCACAATTGGATATTCCATCCCTGGGAAAGCACTGATCCCCAGGGCTGTTGTGCCTGTGACTAGGCTGCCCAGGGAAGGTGAAGACCAGCAACAGCTTTCAGGGCTGGCACCTTCCTTGTGGGAGAAGGAGCCGGACGTTCGCCGTTTTGGAAAAATGGCTCTGCGAGAACGGGCACGAGGAGATGTTCCGTCTCTGGGAAAGCACTGATCCCCAGGGCTGTTGTGCCTGTGACTAGGCTGCCCAGGGAAGGTGAAGACCAGCAACAGCTTTCAGGGCTGGCACCTTCCTTGTGGGAGAAGGAGCCCGACGTTTCCCTTTTCGGAAAATGGCTCTGCCGAGAACGGGTATGAAGAGATGTTCCGTCTCTGGGAAAGCACTGATCCCCAGGGCTGTTGTGCCTGTGAATAGGTTTCCAAGGGAAGGTGAAGACCAGCAACAGCTTTCAGGGCTGGCCCCTTCCTTGTGGGATAAGGATCCGGATGTTTCCCATTTTGGAAAATGTCTCTGCCGAGAACGGGCACGATGAGATGTTCCGTCTCTGGGAAAGCACTGATCCCCAGGGCTGTTGTGCCTGTGAGTAGGCTGCCCAGGGAAGGTGAAGACCAGCAACAGCTTTCAGGGCTGGCACCTTCCTTGTGGGAGAAGGAGCCGGACGTTTCCCATTTCGGAAAAATGGCTCTGCCGAGAACGGGTACGATGAGATGTTCCGTCTGTGGGAAAGCACTGATCCCCAGGGCTGTTGTGCCTGTGACTAGGCTGCCCAGGGAAGGTGAAGACCAGCAACAGCTTTCAGGGCTGGCACCTTCCTTGTGGGAGAAGGAGCCGGACGTTCGCCGTTTTGGAAAAATGGCTTTGCGATAACGGGCACGAGGAGATGTTCCGTCTCTGGGAAAGCACTGATCCCCAGGGCTGTTGTGCCTGTGACTAGGCTGCCCAGGGAAGGTGAAGACCAGCAACAGCTTTCAGGGCTGGCCCCTTCCTTGTGGGAGAAGGAGCCGGACGTTTCCCTTTTCGGAAATAAGCTCTGCCGAGAACGGGCACGAGGAGATGTTCCGTCTCTGGGAAAGCACTGATCCCCAGGGCTGTTGTGCCTGTGAATAGGTTGCCCAGGGAAGGTGAAGACCAGCAACAGCTTTCAGGGCTGGCACCTTCCTTGTGGGAGAAGGAGCGGGACGTTTCCCATTTTGGAAAATGGCTCTGCCGAGAACAGCTACGACGAGATGTTCCGTCTCTGGGAAAGCACTGATCCCCAGGGTTGTTGTGCCTGTGACTAGGCTGCCCAGGGAAGGTGAAGACCAGCAACAGCTTTCAGGGCTGGCACCTTCCTTGTGGGAGAAGGATCCGGACGTTTCCCATTTCGGAAAAATGGCTCTTCCGAGAACGGCCACAATTGGATATTCCATCCCTGGGAAAGCACTGATCCCCAGGGCTGTTGTGCCTGTGACTAGGCTGCCCAGGGAAGGTGAAGACCAGCAACAGCTTTCAGGGCTGGCACCTTCCTTGTGGGAGAAGGAGCCGGACGTTCGCCGTTTTGGAAAAATGGCTCTGCGAGAACGGGCACGAGGAGATGTTCCGTCTCTGGGAAAGCACTGATCCCCAGGGCTGTTGTGCCTGTGACTAGGCTGCCCAGGGAAGGTGAAGACCAGCAACAGCTTTCAGGGCTGGCACCTTCCTTGTGGGAGAAGGAGCCGGACGTTTCCCTTTTCGGAAAACGGCTCTGCCGAGAACGGGTATGAAGAGATGTTCCGTCTCTGGGAAAGCACTGATCCCCAGGGCTGTTGTGCCTGTGAATAGGTTTCCAAGGGAAAGTGAAGACCAGCAACAGCTTTCAGGGCTGGCACCTTCCTTGTGGGAGAAGGAGCCAGACGTTTCCCTTTTCGGAAATAAGCTCTTCCGAGAACGACCACAATTGGATATTCCATCCCTGGGAAAGCACAGATCCCCAGGGCTGTTGTGCCTGTGACTAGGCTGCCCAGGGAAGGTGAAGACCAGCAACAGCTTTCAGGGCTGGCACCTTCCTTGTGGGAGAAGGATCCGGACGTTCGCCGTTTTGGAAAAATGGCTCTGCGAGAACGGGTATGAAGAGATGTTCCGTCTCTGGGAAAGCACTGATCCCCAGGGCTGTTGTGCCTGTGAATAGGTTGCCCAGGGAAGGTGAAGACCAGCAACAGCTTTCAGGGCTGGCCCCTTCCTTGTGGGAGAAGGAGCCGGACGTTCGCCGTTTTGGAAAAATGGCTCTGCGAGAACGGCCACAATGAGATGTTCCGTCTCTGGGAAAGCACTGGTCTCCAGGGCTGTTGTGCCTGTGACTAGGCTGCCCAGGGAAGGTGAAGACCAGCAACAGCTTTCAGGGCTGGCACCTTCCTAGTGGGAGAAGGATCCGGACGTTTCCCATTTTGGAAAAATGGCTCTGCCGAGAACGGGTACGATGAGATGTTCCGTCTCTGGGAAAGCACTGATCCCCAGGGCTGTTGTGCCTGTGACTAGGCTGCCCAGGGAAGGTGAAGACCAGCAACAGCTTTCAGGGCTGGCCCCTTCCTTGTGGGAGAAGGAGCCGGACGTTTCCCTTTTCGGAAATAAGCTCTGCCGAGAACGGGCACGAGGAGATGTTCCGTCTCTGGGAAAGCACTGATCCCCAGGGCTGTTGTGCCTGTGAATAGGTTGCCCAGGGAAGGTGAAGACCAGCAACAGCTTTCAGGGCTGGCCCCTTCCTTGTGGGAGAAGGATCCGGACGTTTCCCATTTTGGAAAATGGCTCTGCCGAGAACGGCTACGACGAGATGTTCCGTCTCTGGGAAAGCACTGATCCCCAGGGCTGTTGTGCCTGTGACTAGGCTGCCCAGGGAAGGTGAAGACCAGCAACAGCTTTCAGGGCTGGCCCCTTCCTTGTGGGAGAAGGATCCGGACGTTTCCCATTTCGGAAAAATGGCTCTTCCGAGAACGGCCACAATTGGATATTCCATCCCTGGGAAAGCACTGATCCCCAGGGCTGTTGTGCCTGTGACTAGGCTGCCCAGGGAAGGTGAAGACCAGCAACAGCTTTCAGGGCTGGCACCTTCCTTGTGGGAGAAGGAGCCGGACGTTTCCCTTTTCGGAAAACGGCTCTGCCGAGAACGGGTATGAAGAGATGTTCCGTCTCTGGGAAAGCACTGATCCCCAGGGCTGTTGTGCCTGTGAATAGGTTTCCAAGGGAAAGTGAAGACCAGCAACAGCTTTCAGGGCTGGCACCTTCCTTGTGGGAGAAGGAGCCGGACGTTTCCCTTTTCGGAAATAAGCTCTTCCGAGAACGACCACAATTGGATATTCCATCCCTGGGAAAGCACAGATCCCCAGGGCTGTTGTGCCTGTGACTAGGCTGCCCAGGGAAGGTGAAGACCAGCAACAGCTTTCAGGGCTGGCACCTTCCTTGTGGGAGAAGGATCCGGACGTTCGCCGTTTTGGAAAAATGGCTCTGCGAGAACGGGTATGAAGAGATGTTCCGTCTCTGGGAAAGCACTGATCCCCAGGGCTGTTGTGCCTGTGAATAGGTTGCCCAGGGAAGGTGAAGACCAGCAACAGCTTTCAGGGCTGGCCCCTTCCTTGTGGGAGAAGGAGCCGGACGTTCGCCGTTTTGGAAAAATGGCTCTGCGAGAACGGCCACAATGAGATGTTCCGTCTCTGGTAAAGCACTGGTCTCCAGGGCTGTTGTGCCTGTGACTAGGCTGCCCAGGGAAGGTGAAGACCAGCAACAGCTTTCAGGGCTGGCACCTTCCTAGTGGGAGAAGGATCCGGACGTTTCCCATTTTGGAAAAATGGCTCTGCCGAGAACGGGTACGATGAGATGTTCCGTCTCTGGGAAAGCACTGATCCCCAGGGCTGTTGTGCCTGTGACTAGGCTGCCCAGGGAAGGTGAAGACCAGCAACAGCTTTCAGGGCTGGCCCCTTCCTTGTGGGAGAAGGAGCCGGACGTTTCCCTTTTCGGAAATAAGCTCTGCCGAGAACGGGCACGAGGAGATGTTCCGTCTCTGGGAAAGCACTGATCCCCAGGGCTGTTGTGCCTGTGAATAGGTTGCCCAGGGAAGGTGAAGACCAGCAACAGCTTTCAGGGCTGGCCCCTTCCTTGTGGGAGAAGGATCCGGACGTTTCCCATTTTGGAAAATGGCTCTGCCGAGAACGGCTACGACGAGATGTTCCGTCTCTGGGAAAGCACTGATCCCCAGGGCTGTTGTGCCTGTGACTAGGCTGCCCAGGGAAGGTGAAGACCAGCAACAGCTTTCAGGGCTGGCCCCTTCCTTGTGGGAGAAGGATCCGGACGTTTCCCATTTCGGAAAAATGGCTCTTCCGAGAACGGCCACAATTGGATATTCCATCCCTGGGAAAGCACTGATCCCCAGGGCTGTTGTGCCTGTGACTAGGCTGCCCAGGGAAGGTGAAGACCAGCAACAGCTTTCAGGGCTGGCACCTTCCTTGTGGGAGAAGGAGCCGGACGTTCGCCGTTTTGGAAAAATGGCTCTGCGAGAACGGGCACGAGGAGATGTTCCGTCTCTGGGAAAGCACTGATCCCCAGGGCTGTTGTGCCTGTGACTAGGCTGCCCAGGGAAGGTGAAGACCAGCAACAGCTTTCAGGGCTGGCACCTTCCTTGTGGGAGAAGGAGCCGGACGTTTCCCTTTTCGGAAAACGGCTCTGCCGAGAACGGGTATGAAGAGATGTTCCGTCTCTGGGAAAGCACTGATCCCCAGGGCTGTTGTGCCTGTGAATAGGTTTCCAAGGGAAGGTGAAGACCAGCAACAGCTTTCAGGGCTGGCACCTTCCTTGTGGGAGAAGGAGCCGGACGTTTCCCATTTTGGAAAATGGCTCTGCCGAGAACGGGCACGATGAGACGTTCCGTCTCTGGGAAAGCACTGATCCCCAGGGCTGTTGTGCCTGTGACTAGGCTGCCCAGGGAAGGTGAAGACCAGCAACAGCTTACAGGGCTGGCCCCTTCCTTGTGGGAGAAGGATCCGGACGTTACCCATTTCGGAAAACGGCTCTGCCGAGAACGGGTATGAAGAGATGTTCCGTCTCTGGGAAAGCACTGATCCCCAGGGCTGTTGTGCCTGTGACTAGGCTGCCCAGGGAAGGTGAAGACCAGCAACAGCTTTCAGGGCTGGCCCCTTCCTTGTGGGAGAAGGATCCGGACGTTTCCCATTTCGGAAAAGGGCTCTGCCGAGAACGGCCACAATTGGATATTCCGTCTCTGGGAAAGCACAGATCCCCAGGGCTGTTGTGCCTGTGAATAGGTTGCACAGGGAAGGTGAAGACCAGCAACAGCTTTCAGGGCTGGCCCCTTCCTTGTGGGAGAAGGAGCCGGACGTTCGCCGTTTTGGAAAAATGGCTCTGCGAGAACGGCCACAATGAGATGTTCCGTCTCTGGGAAAGCACTGGTCCCCAGGGCTGTTGTGCCTGTGACCAGGCTGCCCAGGGAAGGTGAAGACCAGCAACAGCTTTCAGGGCTGGCGCCTTCCTAGTGGGAGAAGGATCCGGACGTTTCCCATTTTGGAAAATGGCTCTGCCGAGAACGGGTACGATGAGATGTTCCGTCTCTGGGAAAGCACTGATCCCGAGGGCTGTTGTGCCTGTGACTAGGCTGCCCAGGGAAGGTGAAGACCAGCAACAGCTTTCAGGGCTGGCCCCTTCCTTGTGGGAGAAGGAGCCGGACGTTTCCCTTTTCGGAAAACGGCTCTGCCGAGAACGGGTATGAAGAGATGTTCCGTCTCTGGGAAAGCACTGATCCCCAGGGCTGTTGTGCCTGTGAATAGGTTTCCAAGGGAAAGTGAAGACCAGCAACAGCTTTCAGGGCTGGCACCTTCCTTGTGGGAGAAGGAGCCGGACGTTTCCCTTTTCGGAAATAAGCTCTTCCGAGAACGACCACAATTGGATATTCCATCCCTGGGAAAGCACTGATCCCCAGGGCTGTTGTGCCTGTGACTAGGCTGCCCAGGGAAGGTGAAGACCAGCAACAGCTTTCAGGGCTGGCACCTTCCTTGTGGGAGAAGGATCCGGACGTTCGCCGTTTTGGAAAAATGGCTCTGCGAGAACGGGTATGAAGAGATGTTCCGTCTCTGGGAAAGCACTGATCCCCAGGGCTGTTGTGCCTGTGAATAGGTTGCCCAGGGAAGGTGAAGACCAGCAACAGCTTTCAGGGCTGGCCCCTTCCTTGTGGGAGAAGGAGCCGGACGTTCGCCGTTTTGGAAAAATGGCTCTGCGAGAACGGCCACAATGAGATGTTCCGTCTCTGGGAAAGCACTGGTCTCCAGGGCTGTTGTGCCTGTGACTAGGCTGCCCAGGGAAGGTGAAGACCAGCAACAGCTTTCAGGGCTGGCCCCTTCCTTGTGGGAGAAGGAGCCGGACGTTTCCCTTTTCGGAAATAAGCTCTGACAAGAACGGGCACGAGGAGATGTTCCGTCTCTGGGAAAGCACTGATCCCCAGGGCTGTTGTGCCTGTGAATAGGTTGCCCAGGGAAGGTGAAGACCAGCAACAGCTTTCAGGGCTGGCCCCTTCCTTGTGGGAGAAGGATCCGGACGTTTCCCATTTTGGAAAATGGCTCTGCCGAGAACGGCTACGACGAGATGTTCCGTCTCTGGGAAAGCACTGATCCCCAGGGCTGTTGTGCCTGTGACTAGGCTGCCCAGGGAAGGTGAAGACCAGCAACAGCTTTCAGGGCTGGCCCCTTCCTTGTGGGAGAAGGATCCGGACGTTACCCATTTCGGAAAAATGGCTCTTCCGAGAACGGCCACAATTGGATATTCCATCCCTGGGAAAGCACTGATCCCCAGGGCTGTTGTGCCTGTGACTAGGCTGCCCAGGGAAGGTGAAGACCAGCAACAGCTTTCAGGGCTGGCACCTTCCTTGTGGGAGAAGGAGCCGGACGTTCGCCGTTTTGGAAAAATGGCTCTGCGAGAACGGGCACGAGGAGATGTTCCGTCTCTGGGAAAGCACTGATCCCCAGGGCTGTTGTGCCTGTGACTAGGCTGCCAAGGGAAGGTGAAGACCAGCAACAGCTTTCAGGGCTGGTACCTTCCTTGTGGGAGAAGGAGCCCGACGTTTCCCTTTTCGGAAAACGGCTCTGCCGAGAACGGGTATGAAGAGATGTTCCGTCTCTGGGAAAGCACTGATCCCCAGGGCTGTTGTGCCTGTGAATAGGTTTCCAAGGGAAGGTGAAGACCAGCAACAGCTTTCAGGGCTGGCACCTTCCTTGTGGGAGAAGGAGCCGGACGTTTCCCATTTTGGAAAATGGCTCTGCCGAGAACGGGCACGATGAGACGTTCCGTCTCTGGGAAAGCACTGATCCCCAGGGCTGTTGTGCCTGTGACTAGGCTGCCCAGGGAAGGTGAAGACCAGCAACAGCTTACAGGGCTGGCCCCTTCCTTGTGGGAGAAGGATCCGGACGTTACCCATTTCGGAAAACGGCTCTGCCGAGAACGGGTATGAAGAGATGTTCCGTCTCTGGGAAAGCACTGATCCCCAGGGCTGTTGTGCCTGTGACTAGGCTGCCCAGGGAAGGTGAAGACCAGCAACAGCTTTCAGGGCTGGCACCTTCCTTGTGGGAGAAGGAGCCCGCCGTTTCCCTTTTCGGAAAATGGCTCTGCCGAGAATGGGTATGAAGAGATGTTCCGTCTCTGGGAAAGCACTGATCCCCAGGGCTGTTGTGCCTGTGAATAGGTTTCCAAGGGAAGGTGAAGACCAGCAACAGCTTTCAGGGCTGGCCCCTTCCTTGTGGGATAAGGATCCGGATGTTTCCCATTTTGGAAAATGTCTCTGCCGAGAACGGGCACGATGAGATGTTCCGTCTCTGGGAAAGCACTGATCCCCAGGGCTGTTGTGCCTGTGACTAGGCTGCCCAGGGAAGGTGAAGACCAGCAACAGCTTTCAGGGCTGGCCCCTTCCTTGTGGGAGAAGGAGCCGGACGTTTCCCATTTCGGAAAAGGGCTCTGCCGAGAACGGCCACAATTGGATATTCCGTCTCTGGGAAAGCACAGATCCCCAGGGCTGTTGTGCCTGTGAATAGGTTGCACAGGGAAGGTGAAGACCAGCAACAGCTTTCAGGGCTGGCCCCTTCCTTGTGGGAGAAGGAGCCGGACGTTCGCCGTTTTGGAAAAATGGCTCTGCGAGAACGGCCACAATGAGATGTTCCGTCTCTGGGAAAGCACTGGTCCCCAGGGCTGTTGTGCCTGTGACCAGGCTGCCCAGGGAAGGTGAAGACCAGCAACAGCTTACAGGGCTGGCCCCTTCCTTGTGGGAGAAGGATCGGACGTTACCCATTTCGGAAAACGGCTCTGCCGAGAACGGCTACGACGAGATGTTCCGTCTCTGGGAAAGCACTGATCCCCAGGGCTGTTGTGCCTGTGACTAGGCTGCCCAGGGAAGGTGAAGACCAGCAACAGCTTTCAGGGCTGGCACCTTCCTTGTGGGAGAAGGAGCCCGACGTTTCCCTTTTCGGAAAACGGCTCTGCCGAGAACGGGTATGAAGAGATGTTCCGTCTCTGGGAAAGCACTGATCCCCAGGGCTGTTGTGCCTGTGAATAGGTTTCCAAGGGAAGGTGAAGACCAGCAACAGCTTTCAGGGCTGGCATCTTCCTTGTGGGATAAGGATCCGGATGTTTCCCATTTTGGAAAATGTCTCTGCCGAGAACGGGCACGATGAGATGTTCCGTCTCTGGGAAAGCACTGATCCCCAGGGCTGTTGTGCCTGTGACTAGGCTGCCCAGGGAAGGTGAAGACCAGCAACAGCTTTCAGGGCTGGCCCCTTCCTTGTGGGAGAAGGATCCGGACGTTTCCCATTTCGGAAAAGGGCTCTGCCGAGAACAGCTACGACGAGATGTTCCGTCTCTGGGAAAGCACTGATCCCCATGGCTGTTGTGCCTGTGAATAGGTTTCCAAGGGAAGGTGAAGACCAGCAACAGCTTTCAGGGCTGGCCTCTTCCTTGTGGGAGAAGGAGCCGGACGTTCGCCGTTTTGGAAAAATGGCTCTGCGAGAACGGCCACAATGAGATGTTCCGTCTCTGGGAAAGCACTGGTCCCCAGGGCTGTTGTGCCTGTGACCAGGCTGCCCAGGGAAGGTGAAGACCAGCAACAGCTTTCAGGGCTGGCGCCTTCCTAGTGGGAGAAGGATCCGGACGTTTCCCATTTTGGAAAATGGCTCTGCCGAGAACGGGTACGATGAGATGTTCCGTCTCTGGGAAAGCACTGATCCCGAGGGCTGTTGTGCCTGTGACTAGGCTGCCCAGGGAAGGTGAAGACCAGCAACAGCTTTCAGGGCTGGCCCCTTCCTTGTGGGAGAAGGAGCCGGACGTTTCCCTTTTCGGAAATAAGCTCTGCCGAGAACGGGCACGAGGAGATGTTCCGTCTCTGGGAAAGCACTGATCCCCAGGGCTGTTGTGCCTGTGAATAGGTTGCCCAGGGAAGGTGAAGACCAGCAACAGCTTTCAGGGCTGGCACCTTCCTTGTGGGAGAAGGAGCGGGACGTTTCCCATTTTGGAAAATGGCTCTGCCGAGAACAGCTACGACGAGATGTTCCGTCTCTGGGAAAGCACTGATCCCCAGGGCTGTTGTGCCTGTGACTAGGCTGCCCAGGGAAGGTGAAGACCAGCAACAGCTTTCAGGGCTGGCCCCTTCCTTGTGGGAGAAGGATCCGGACGTTTCCCATTTCGGAAAAATGGCTCTTCCGAGAACGGCCACAATTGGATATTCCATCCCTGGGAAAGCACTGATCCCCAGGGCTGTTGTGCCTGTGACTAGGCTGCCCAGGGAAGGTGAAGACCAGCAACAGCTTTCAGGGCTGGCACCTTCCTTGTGGGAGAAGGAGCCGGACGTTCGCCGTTTTGGAAAAATGGCTCTGCGAGAACGGGCACGAGGAGATGTTCCGTCTCTGGGAAAGCACTGATCCCCAGGGCTGTTGTGCCTGTGACTAGGCTGCCCAGGGAAGGTGAAGACCAGCAACAGCTTTCAGGGCTGGCACCTTCCTTGTGGGAGAAGGAGCCCGACGTTTCCCTTTTCGGAAAACGGCTATGCCGAGAACGGGTATGAAGAGATGTTCCGTCTCTGGGAAAGCACTGATCCCCAGGGCTGTTGTGCCTGTGAATAGGTTTCCAAGGGAAGGTGAAGACCAGCAACAGCTTTCAGGGCTGGCACCTTCCTTGTGGGAGAAGGAGCCGGACGTTTCCCTTTTCGGAAATAAGCTCTTCCGAGAACGACCACAATTGGATATTCCATCCCTGGGAAAGCACTGATCCCCAGGGCTGTTGTGCCTGTGACTAGGCTGCCCAGGGAAGGTGAAGACCAGCAACAGCTTTCAGGGCTGGCACCTTCCTTGTGGGAGAAGGATCCGGACGTTCGCCGTTTTGGAAAAATGGCTCTGCGAGAACGGGTATGAAGAGATGTTCCGTCTCTGGGAAAGCACTGATCCCCAGGGCTGTTGTGCCTGTGAATAGGTTGCACAGGGAAGGTGAAGACCAGCAACAGCTTTCAGGGCTGGCCCCTTCCTTGTGGGAGAAGGAGCCGGACGTTCGCCGTTTTGGAAAAATGGCTCTGCGAGAACGGCCACAATGAGATGTTCCGTCTCTGGGAAAGCACTGGTCTCCAGGGCTGTTGTGCCTGTGACTAGGCTGCCCAGGGAAGGTGAAGACCAGCAACAGCTTTCAGGGCTGGCACCTTCCTAGTGGGAGAAGGATCCGGACGTTTCCCATTTTGGAAAAATGGCTCTGCCGAGAACGGGTACGATGAGATGTTCCGTCTCTGGGAAAGCACTGATCCCCAGGGCTGTTGTGCCTGTGACTAGGCTGCCCAGGGAAGGTGAAGACCAGCAACAGCTTTCAGGGCTGGCCCCTTCCTTGTGGGAGAAGGAGCCGGACGTTTCCCTTTTCGGAAATAAGCTCTGCCGAGAACGGGCACGAGGAGATGTTCCGTCTCTGGGAAAGCACTGATCCCCAGGGCTGTTGTGCCTGTGAATAGGTTGCCCAGGGAAGGTGAAGACCAGCAACAGCTTTCAGGGCTGGCCCCTTCCTTGTGGGAGAAGGATCCGGACGTTTCCCATTTCGGAAAAATGGCTCTTCCGAGAACGGCCACAATTGGATATTCCATCCCTGGGAAAGCACTGATCCCCAGGGCTGTTGTGCCTGTGACTAGGCTGCCCAGGGAAGGTGAAGACCAGCAACAGCTTTCAGGGCTGGCACCTTCCTTGTGGGAGAAGGAGCCGGACGTTCGCCGTTTTGGAAAAATGGCTCTGCGAGAACGGGCACGAGGAGATGTTCCGTCTCTGGGAAAGCACTGATCCCCAGGGCTGTTGTGCCTGTGACTAGGCTGCCCAGGGAAGGTGAAGACCAGCAACAGCTTTCAGGGCTGGCACCTTCCTTGTGGGAGAAGGAGCCGGACGTTTCCCTTTTCGGAAAAATGGCTCTGCCGAGAACGGGTATGAAGAGATGTTCTGTCTCTGGGAAAGCACTGATCCCCAGGGCTGTTGTGCCTGTGAATAGGTTTCCAAGGGAAGGTGAAGACCAGCAACAGCTTTCAGGGCTGGCCCCTTCCTTGTGGGAGAAGGAGCCGGATGTTTCCCATTTTGGAAAATGGCTCTGCCGAGAACGGGCACGATGAGACGTTCCGTCTCTGGGAAAGCACTGATCCCCAGGGCTGTTGTGCCTGTGACTAGGCTGCCCAGGGAAGGTGAAGACCAGCAACAGCTTACAGGGCTGGCCCCTTCCTTGTGGGAGAAGGATCCGGACATTACCCATTTCGGAAAACGGCTCTGCCGAGAACGGGTATGAAGAGATGTTCCGTCTCTGGGAAAGCACTGATCCCCAGGGCTGTTGTGCCTGTGACTAGGCTGCCCAGGGAAGGTGAAGACCAGCAACAGCTTTCAGGGCTGGCACCTTCCTTGTGGGAGAAGGAGCCCGACGTTTCCCTTTTCGGAAAACGGCTCTGCCGAGAACGGGTATGAAGAGATGTTCCGTCTCTGGGAAAGCACTGATCCCCAGGGCTGTTGTGCCTGTGAATAGGTTTCCAAGGGAAGGTGAAGACCAGCAACAGCTTTCAGGGCTGGCCCCTTCCTTGTGGGATAAGGATCCGGATGTTTCCCATTTTGGAAAATGTCTCTGCCGAGAACGGGCACGATGAGATGTTCCGTCTCTGGGAAAGCACTGATCCCCAGGGCTGTTGTGCCTGTGACTAGGCTGCCCAGGGAAGGTGAAGACCAGCAACAGCTTTCAGGGCTGGCCCCTTCCTTGTGGGAGAAGGAGCCGGACGTTCGCCGTTTTGGAAAAATGGCTCTGCGAGAACGGCCACAATGAGATGTTCCGTCTCTGGGAAAGCACTGGTCCCCAGGGCTGTTGTGCCTGTGACCAGGCTGCCCAGGGAAGGTGAAGACCAGCAACAGCTTTCAGGGCTGGCGCCTTCCTAGTGGGAGAAGGATCCGGACGTTTCCCATTTTGGAAAATGGCTCTGCCGAGAACGGGTACGATGAGATGTTCCGTCTCTGGGAAAGCACTGATCCCGAGGGCTGTTGTGCCTGTGACTAGGCTGCCCAGGGAAGGTGAAGACCAGCAACAGCTTTCAGGGCTGGCCCCTTCCTTGTGGGAGAAGGAGCCGGACGTTTCCCTTTTCGGAAAACGGCTCTGCCGAGAACGGGTATGAAGAGATGTTCCGTCTCTGGGAAAGCACTGATCCCCAGGGCTGTTGTGCCTGTGAATAGGTTTCAAAGGGAAAGTGAAGACCAGCAACAGCTTTCAGGGCTGGCACCTTCCTTGTGGGAGAAGGAGCCGGACGTTTCCCTTTTCGGAAATAAGCTCTTCCGAGAACGACCACAATTGGATATTCCATCCCTGGGAAAGCACTGATCCCCAGGGCTGTTGTGCCTGTGACTAGGCTGCCCAGGGAAGGTGAAGACCAGCAACAGCTTTCAGGGCTGGCACCTTCCTTGTGGGAGAAGGATCCGGACGTTCGCCGTTTTGGAAAAATGGCTCTGCGAGAACGGGTATGAAGAGATGTTCCGTCTCTGGGAAAGCACTGATCCCCAGGGCTGTTGTGCCTGTGAATAGGTTGCCCAGGGAAGGTGAAGACCAGCAACAGCTTTCAGGGCTGGCCCCTTCCTTGTGGGAGAAGGAGCCGGACGTTCGCCGTTTTGGAAAATGGCTCTGCGAGAACGGCCACAATGAGATGTTCCGTCTCTGGGAAAGCACTGGTCTCCAGGGCTGTTGTGCCTGTGACTAGGCTGCCCAGGGAAGGTGAAGACCAGCAACAGCTTTCAGGGCTGGCACCTTCCTAGTGGGAGAAGGATCCGGACGTTTCCCATTTTGGAAAAATGGCTCTTCCGAGAACGGGTACGATGAGATGTTCCGTCTCTGGGAAAGCACTGATCCCCAGGGCTGTTGTGCCTGTGACTAGGCTGCCCAGGGAAGGTGAAGACCAGCAACAGCTTTCAGGGCTGGCCCCTTCCTTGTGGGAGAAGGAGCCGGACGTTTCCCTTTTCGGAAATAAGCTCTGCCGAGAACGGGCACGAGGACATGTTCCGTCTCTGGGAAAGCACTGATCCCCAGGGCTGTTGTGCCTGTGAATAGGTTGCCCAGGGAAGGTGAAGACCAGCAACAGCTTTCAGGGCTGGCCCCTTCCTTGTGGGAGAAGGATCCGGACGTTTCCCATTTTGGAAAATGGCTCTGCCGAGAACGGCTACGACGAGATGTTCCGTCTCTGGGAAAGCACTGATCCCCAGGGCTGTTGTGCCTGTGACTAGGCTGCCCAGGGAAGGTGAAGACCAGCAGCAGCTTTCAGGGCTGGCCCCTTCCTTGTGGGAGAAGGATCCGGACGTTTCCCATTTCGGAAAAATGGCTCTTCCGAGAACGGCCACAATTGGATATTCCATCCCTGGGAAAGCACTGATCCCCAGGGCTGTTGTGCCTGTGACTAGGCTGCCCAGGGAAGGTGAAGACCAGCAACAGCTTTCAGGGCTGGCACCTTCCTTGTGGGAGAAGGAGCCGGACGTTCGCCGTTTTGGAAAAATGGCTCTGCGAGAACGGGCACGAGGAGATGTTCCGTCTCTGGGAAAGCACTGATCCCCAGGGCTGTTGTGCCTGTGACTAGGCTGCCCAGGGAAGGTGAAGACCAGCAACAGCTTTCAGGGCTGGCACCTTCCTTGTGGGAGAAGGAGCCGGACGTTTCCCTTTTCGGAAAACGGCTCTGCCGAGAACGGGTATGAAGAGATGTTCCGTCTCTGGGAAAGCACTGATCCCCAGGGCTGTTGTGCCTGTGAATAGGTTTCCAAGGGAAGGTGAAGACCAGCAACAGCTTTCAGGGCTGGCACCTTCCTTGTGGGAGAAGGAGCCGGACGTTTCCCATTTCGGAAAATGGCTCTGCCGAGAACGGGCACGATGAGACGTTCCGTCTCTGGGAAAGCACTGATCCCCAGGGCTGTTGTGCCTGTGACTAGGCTGCCCAGGGAAGGTGAAGACCAGCAACAGCTTTCAGGGCTGGCACCTTCCTTGTGGGAGAAGGATCCGGACGTTACCCATTTCGGAAAACGGCTCTGCCGAGAACGGGTATGAAGAGATGTTCCGTCTCTGGGAAAGCACTGATCCCCAGGGCTGTTGTGCCTGTGACTAGGCTGCCCAGGGAAGGTGAAGACCAGCAACAGCTTTCAGGGCTGGCACCTTCCTTGTGGGAGAAGGAGCCCGACGTTTCCCTTTTCGGAAAACGGCTCTGCCGAGAACGGGTATGAAGAGATGTTCCGTCTCTGGGAAAGCACTGATCCCCAGGGCTGTTGTGCCTGTGAATAGGTTTCCAAGGGAAGGTGAAGACCAGCAACAGCTTTCAGGGCTGGAACCTTCCTTGTGGGATAAGGATCCGGATGTTTCCCATTTTGGAAAATGTCTCTGCCGAGAACGGGCACGATGAGATGTTCCGTCTCTGGGAAAGCACTGATCCCCAGGGCTGTTGTGCCTGTGACTAGGCTGCCCAGGGAAGGTGAAGACCAGCAACAGCTTTCAGGGCTGGCCCCTTCCTTGTGGGAGAAGGATCCGGACGTTTCCCATTTCGGAAAAGGGCTCTGCCGAGAACGGTCACAATTGGATATTCCGTCTCTGGGAAAGCACAGATCCCCAGGGCTGTTGTGCCTGTGAATAGGTTTCCAAGGGAAGGTGAAGACCAGCAACAGCTTTCAGGGCTGGCCCCTTCCTTGTGGGAGAAGGAGCCGGACGTTCGCCGTTTTGGAAAAATGGCTCTGCGAGAACGGCCACAATGAGATGTTCCGTCTCTGGGAAAGCACTGGTCCCCAGGGCTGTTGTGCCTGTGACCAGGCTGCCCAGGGAAGGTGAAGACCAGCAACAGCTTTCAGGGCTGGCGCCTTCCTAGTGGGAGAAGGATCCGGACGTTTCCCATTTTGGAAAATGGCTCTGCCGAGAACGGGTACGATGAGATGTTCCGTCTCTGGGAAAGCACTGATCCCCAGGGCTGTTGTGCCTGTGACTAGGCTGCCCAGGGAAGGTGAAGAGCAGCAACAGCTTTCAGGGCTGGCCCCTTCCTTGTGGGAGAAGGAGCCGGACGTTTCCCTTTTCGGAAATAAGCTCTGCCGAGAACGGGCACGAGGAGATGTTCCGTCTCTGGGAAAGCACTGATCCCCAGGGCTGTTGTGCCTGTGAATAGGTTGCCCAGGGAAGGTGAAGACCAGCAACAGCTTTCAGGGCTGGCACCTTCCTTGTGGGAGAAGGAGCGGGACGTTTCCCATTTTGGAAAATGGCTCTGCCGAGAACAGCTACGACGAGATGTTCCGTCTCTGGGAAAGCACTGATCCCCAGGGCTGTTGTGCCTGTGACTAGGCTGCCCAGGGAAGGTGAAGACCAGCAACAGCTTTCAGGGCTGGCCCCTTCCTTGTGGGAGAAGGATCCGGACGTTTCCCATTTCGGAAAAATGGCTCTTCCGAGAATGGCCACAATTGGATATTCCATCCCTGGGAAAGCACTGATCCCCAGGGCTGTTGTGCCTGTGACTAGGCTGCCCAGGGAAGGTGAAGACCAGCAACAGCTTTCAGGGCTGGCACCTTCCTTGTGGGAGAAGGAGCCGGACGTTCGCCGTTTTGGAAAAATGGCTCTGCGAGAACGGGCACGAGGAGATGTTCCGTCTCTGGGAAAGCACTGATCCCCAGGGCTGTTGTGCCTGTGACTAGGCTGCCCAGGGAAGGTGAAGACCAGCAACAGCTTTCAGGGCTGGCACCTTCCTTGTGGGAGAAGGAGCCCGACGTTTCCCTTTTCGGAAAACGGCTCTGCCGAGAACGGGTATGAAGAGATGTTCCGTCTCTGGGAAAGCACTGATCCCCAGGGCTGTTGTGCCTGTGAATAGGTTTCCAAGGGAAGGTGAAGACCAGCAACAGCTTTCAGGGCTGGCACCTTCCTTGTGGGAGAAGGAGCCGGACGTTTCCCATTTCGGAAAATGGCTCTGCCGAGAACGGGCACGATGAGACGTTCCGTCTCTGGGAAAGCACTGATCCCCAGGGCTGTTGTGCCTGTGACTAGGCTGCCCAGGGAAGGTGAAGACCAGCAACAGCTTACAGGGCTGGCCCCTTCCTTGTGGGAGAAGGATCCGGACGTTACCCATTTCGGAAAACGGCTCTGCCGAGAACGGGTATGAAGAGATGTTCCGTCTCTGGGAAAGCACTGATCCCCAGGGCTGTTGTGCCTGTGACTAGGCTGCCCAGGGAAGGTGAAGACCAGCAACAGCTTTCAGGGCTGGCCCCTTCCTTGTGGGAGAAGGAGCCGGACGTTTCCCTTTTCGGAAATAAGCTCTGCCGAGAACGGGCACGAGGAGATGTTCCGTCTCTGGGAAAGCACTGATCCCCAGGGCTGTTGTGCCTGTGAATAGGTTGCCCAGGGAAGGTGAAGACCAGCAACAGCTTTCAGGGCTGGCCCCTTCCTTGTGGGAGAAGGATCCGGATGTTTCCCATTTTGGAAAATGGCTCTGCCGAGAACGGCTACGACGAGATGTTCCGTCTCTGGGAAAGCACTGATCCCCAGGGCTGTTGTGCCTGTGACTAGGCTGCCCAGGGAAGGTGAAGACCAGCAACAGCTTTCAGGGCTGGCCCCTTCCTTGTGGGAGAAGGAGCCGGACGTTTCCCATTTCGGAAAAATGGCTCTTCCGAGAACGGCCACAATTGGATATTCCATCCCTGGGAAAGCACTGATCCCCAGGGCTGTTGTGCCTGTGACTAGGCTGCCCAGGGAAGGTGAAGACCAGCAACAGCTTTCAGGGCTGGCACCTTCCTTGTGGGAGAAGGAGCCGGACGTTCGCCGTTTTGGAAAAATGGCTCTGCGAGAACGGGCACGAGGAGATGTTCCGTCTCTGGGAAAGCACTGATCCCCAGGGCTGTTGTGCCTGTGACTAGGCTGCCCAGGGAAGGTGAAGACCAGCAACAGCTTTCAGGGCTGGCACCTTCCTTGTGGGAGAAGGAGCCGGACGTTTCCCTTTTCGGAAAACGGCTCTGCCGAGAACGGGTATGAAGAGATGTTCCGTCTCTGGGAAAGCACTGATCCCCAGGGCTGTTGTGCCTGTGAATAGGTTTCCAAGGGAAGGTGAAGACCAGCAACAGCTTTCAGGGCTGGCACCTTCCTTGTGGGATAAGGATCCGGATGTTTCCCATTTTGGAAAATGTCTCTGCCGAGAACGGGCACGATGAGATGTTCCGTCTCTGGGAAAGCACTGATCCCCAGGGCTGTTGTGCCTGTGACTAGGCTGCCCAGGGAAGGTGAAGACCAGCAACAGCTTTCAGGGCTGGCCCCTTCCTTGTGGGAGAAGGATCCGGACGTTTCCCATTTCGGAAAAATGGCTCTGCCGAGAACGGGTACGATGAGATGTTCCGTCTGTGGGAAAGCACTGATCCCCAGGGCTGTTGTGCCTGTGACTAGGTTTCCAAGGGAAGGTGAAGACCAGCAACAGCTTTCAGGGCTGGCCCCTTCCTTGTGGGAGAAGGAGCCGGACGTTCGCCGTTTTGGAAAAATGGCTCTGCGAGAACGGCCACAATGAGATGTTCCGTCTCTGGGAAAGCACTGGTCCCCAGGGCTGTTGTGCCTGTGACCAGGCTGCCCAGGGAAGGTGAAGACCAGCAACAGCTTTCAGGGCTGGCGCCTTCCTAGTGGGAGAAGGATCCGGACGTTTCCCATTTTGGAAAATGGCTCTGCCGAGAACGGGTACGATGAGATGTTCCGTCTCTTTGAAAGCACTGATCCCGAGGGCTGTTGTGCCTGTGACTAGGCTGCCCAGGGAAGGTGAAGACCAGCAACAGCTTTCAGGGCTGGCACCTTCCTTGTGGGAGAAGGAGCCGGACGTTTCCCATTTTGGAAAATGGCTCTGCCGAGAACAGCTACGACGAGATGTTCCGTCTCTGGGAAAGCACTGATCCCCAGGGCTGTTGTGCCTGTGACTAGGCTGCCCAGGGAAGGTGAAGACCAGCAACAGCTTTCAGGGCTGGCCCCTTCCTTGTGGGAGAAGGATCCGGACGTTTCCCATTTCGGAAAAATGGCTCTTCCGAGAACGGCCACAATTGGATATTCCATCCCTGGGAAAGCACTGATCCCCAGGGCTGTTGTGCCTGTGACTAGGCTGCCCAGGGAAGGTGAAGACCAGCAACAGCTTTCAGGGCTGGCACCTTCCTTGTGGGAGAAGGAGCCGGACGTTCGCCGTTTTGGAAAAATGGCTCTGCGAGAACGGGCACGAGGAGATGTTCCGTCTCTGGGAAAGCACTGATCCCCAGGGCTGTTGTGCCTGTGACTAGGCTGCCCAGGGAAGGTGAAGACCAGCAACAGCTTTCAGGGCTGGCACCTTCCTTGTGGGAGAAGGAGCCGGACGTTTCCCTTTTCGGAAAACGGCTCTGCCGAGAACGGGTATGAAGAGATGTTCCGTCTCTGGGAAAGCACTGATCCCCAGGGCTGTTGTGCCTGTGAATAGGTTTCCAAGGGAAGGTGAAGACCAGCAACAGCTTTCAGGGCTGGCACCTTCCTTGTGGGAGAAGGAGCCGGACGTTTCCCATTTCGGAAAATGGCTCTGCCGAGAACGGGCACGATGAGACGTTCCGTCTCTGGGAAAGCACTGATCCCCAGGGCTGTTGTGCCTGTGACTAGGCTGCCCAGGGAAGGTGAAGACCAGCAACAGCTTACAGGGCTGGCCCCTTCCTTGTGGGAGAAGGATCCGGACGTTACCCATTTCGGAAAACGGCTCTGCCGAGAACGGGTATGAAGAGATGTTCCGTCTCTGGGAAAGCACTGATCCCCAGGGCTGTTGTGCCTGTGACTAGGCTGCCCAGGGAAGGTGAAGACCAGCAACAGCTTTCAGGGCTGGCCCCTTCCTTGTGGGAGAAGGAGCCGGACGTTTCCCTTTTCGGAAATAAGCTCTGCCGAGAACGGGCACGAGGAGATGTTCCGTCTCTGGGAAAGCACTGATCCCCAGGGCTGTTGTGCCTGTGAATAGGTTGCCCAGGGAAGGTGAAGACCAGCAACAGCTTTCAGGGCTGGCCCCTTCCTTGTGGGAGAAGGATCCGGATGTTTCCCATTTTGGAAAATGGCTCTGCCGAGAACGGCTACGACGAGATGTTCCGTCTCTGGGAAAGCACTGATCCCCAGGGCTGTTGTGCCTGTGACTAGGCTGCCCAGGGAAGGTGAAGACCAGCAACAGCTTTCAGGGCTGGCCCCTTCCTTGTGGGAGAAGGAGCCGGACGTTTCCCATTTCGGAAAAATGGCTCTTCCGAGAACGGCCACAATTGGATATTCCATCCCTGGGAAAGCACTGATCCCCAGGGCTGTTGTGCCTGTGACTAGGCTGCCCAGGGAAGGTGAAGACCAGCAACAGCTTTCAGGGCTGGCACCTTCCTTGTGGGAGAAGGAGCCGGACGTTCGCCGTTTTGGAAAAATGGCTCTGCGAGAACGGGCACGAGGAGATGTTCCGTCTCTGGGAAAGCACTGATCCCCAGGGCTGTTGTGCCTGTGACTAGGCTGCCCAGGGAAGGTGAAGACCAGCAACAGCTTTCAGGGCTGGCACCTTCCTTGTGGGAGAAGGAGCCGGACGTTTCCCTTTTCGGAAAACGGCTCTGCCGAGAACGGGTATGAAGAGATGTTCCGTCTCTGGGAAAGCACTGATCCCCAGGGCTGTTGTGCCTGTGAATAGGTTTCCAAGGGAAGGTGAAGACCAGCAACAGCTTTCAGGGCTGGCACCTTCCTTGTGGGAGAAGGAGCCGGACGTTTCCCATTTTGGAAAATGGCTCTGCCGAGAACGGCCACAATGAGACGTTCCGTCTCTGGGAAAGCACTGATCCCCAGGGCTGTTGTGCCTGTGACTAGGCTGCCCAGGGAAGGTGAAGACCAGCAACAGCTTTCAGGGCTGGCACCTTCCTTGTGGGAGAAGGAGCCGGACGTTTCCCATTTCGGAAAACGGCTCTGCCGAGAACGGGTATGAAGAGATGTTCCGTCTCTGGGAAAGCACTGATCCCCAGGGCTGTTGTGCCTGTGAATAGGTTTCCAAGGGAAGGTGAAGACCAGCAACAGCTTTCAGGGCTGGCACCTTCCTTGTGGGATAAGGATCCGGATGTTTCCCATTTTGGAAAATGTCTCTGCCGAGAACGGGCACGATGAGATGTTCCGTCTCTGGGAAAGCACTGATCCCCAGGGCTGTTGTGCCTGTGACTAGGCTGCCCAGGGAAGGTGAAGACCAGCAACAGCTTTCAGGGCTGGCCCCTTCCTTGTGGGAGAAGGATCCGGACGTTTCCCATTTCGGAAAAATGGCTCTGCCGAGAACGGGTACGATGAGATGTTCCGTCTGTGGGAAAGCACTGATCCCCAGGGCTGTTGTGCCTGTGACTAGGTTTCCAAGGGAAGGTGAAGACCAGCAACAGCTTTCAGGGCTGGCCCCTTCCTTGTGGGAGAAGGATCCGGACGTTTCCCATTTCGGAAAAGGGCTCTGCCGAGAACGGCCACAATTGGATATTCCGTCTCTGGGAAAGCACAGATCCCCAGGGCTGTTGTGCCTGTGAATAGGTTGCACAGGGAAGGTGAAGACCAGCAACAGCTTTCAGGGCTGGCCCCTTCCTTGTGGGAGAAGGAGCCGGACGTTCGCCGTTTTGGAAAAATGGCTCTGCGAGAACGGCCACAATGAGATGTTCCGTCTCTGGGAAAGCACTGGTCCCCAGGGCTGTTGTGCCTGTGACCAGGCTGCCCAGGGAAGGTGAAGACCAGCAACAGCTTTCAGGGCTGGCGCCTTCCTAGTGGGAGAAGGATCCGGACGTTTCCCATTTTGGAAAATGGCTCTGCCGAGAACGGGTACGATGAGATGTTCCGTCTCTGGGAAAGCACTGATCCCGAGGGCTGTTGTGCCTGTGACTAGGCTGCCCAGGGAAGGTGAAGACCAGCAACAGCTTTCAGGGCTGGCCCCTTCCTTGTGGGAGAAGGAGCCGGACGTTTCCCTTTTCGGAAATAAGCTCTGCCGAGAACGGGCACGAGGACATGTTCCGTCTCTGGGAAAGCACTGATCCCCAGGGCTGTTGTGCCTGTGAATAGGTTGCCCAGGGAAGGTGAAGACCAGCAACAGCTTTCAGGGCTGGCACCTTCCTTGTGGGAGAAGGAGCCGGACGTTTCCCATTTTGGAAAATGGCTCTGCCGAGAACGGCTACGACGAGATGTTCCGTCTCTGGGAAAGCACTGATCCCCAGGGCTGTTGTGCCTGTGACTAGGCTGCCCAGGGAAGGTGAAGACCAGCAACAGCTTTCAGGGCTGGCACCTTCCTTGTGGAAGAAGGATCCGGACTTTTCCCTTTTCGGAAAAATGGCTCTTCCGAGAACGGTCACAATTGGATATTCCATCCCTGGGGAAGCACTGATCCCCAGGCTGTTGTGCCTGTGACTAGGCTGCCCAGGGAAGGTGAAGACCAGCAACAGCTTTCAGGGCTGGCACCTTCCTTGTGGGAGAAGGAGCCGGACGTTCGCTGTTTTGGAAAAATGGCTCTGCGAGAACGGGCACGAGGAGATGTTCCGTCTCTGGGAAAGCACTGATACCCAGGGCTGTTGTGCCTGTGACTAGGCTGCCCAGGGAAGGTGAAGACCAGCAACAGCTTTCAGGGCTGGCCCCTTCCTTGTGGGAGAAGGAGCTGGACGTTTCCCTTTTCGGAAATAAGCTCTGCCGAGAACGGGCACGAGGAGATGTTCCGTCTCTGGGAAAGCACTGATCCCGAGGGCTGTTGTGCCTGTGACTAGGCTGCCCAGGGAAGGTGAAGACCAGCAACAGCTTTCAGGGCTGGCCCCTTCCTTGTGGGAGAAGGAGCCGGACGTTTCCCATTTCGGAAATAAGCTCTGCCGAGAACGGGCACGAGGACATGTTCCGTCTCTGGGAAAGCACTGATCCCCAGGGCTGTTGTGCCTGTGAATAGGTTGCCCAGGGAAGGTGAAGACCAGCAACAGCTTTCAGGGCTGGCACCTTCCTTGTGGGAGAAGGAGCCGGACGTTTCCCATTTTGGAAAATGGCTCTGCCGAGAACGGCTACGACGAGATGTTCCGTCTCTGGGAAAGCACTGATCCCCAGGGCTGTTGTGCCTGTGACTAGGCTGCCCAGGGAAGGTGAAGACCAGCAACAGCTTTCAGGGCTGGCAACTTCCTTGTGGAAGAAGGATCCGGACTTTTCCCTTTTCGGAAAAATGGCTCTTCCGAGAACGGTCACAATTGGATATTCCATCCCTGGGGAAGCACTGATCCCCAGGCTGTTGTGCCTGTGACTAGGCTGCCCAGGGAAGGTGAAGACCAGCAACAGCTTTCAGGGCTGGCACCTTCCTTGTGGGAGAAGGAGCCGGACGTTCGCTGTTTTGGAAAAATGGCTCTGCGAGAACGGGCACGAGGAGATGTTCCGTCTCTGGGAAAGCACTGATACCCAGGGCTGTTGTGCCTGTGACTAGGCTGCCCAGGGAAGGTGAAGACCAGCAACAGCTTTCAGGGCTGGCCCCTTCCTTGTGGGAGAAGGAGCTGGACGTTTCCCTTTTCGGAAATAAGCTCTGCCGAGAACGGGCACGAGGAGATGTTCCGTCTCTGGGAAAGCACTGATCCCCAGGGCTGTTGTGCCTGTGAATAGGTTGCCCAGGGAAGGTGAAGACCAGCAACAGCTTTCAGGTCTGGCACCTTCCTTGTGGGAGAAGGAGCGGGACGTTTCCCATTTCGGAAAAATGGCTCTTCCGAGAACGGCCACAATTGGATATTCCATCCCTGGGAAAGCACTGATCCCGAGGGCTGTTGTGCCTGTGACTAGGCTGCCCAGGGAAGGTGAAGACCAGCAACAGCTTTCAGGGCTGGCACCTTCCTTGTGGGAGAAGGAGCCGGACGTTCGCCGTTTTGGAAAAATGGCTCTGCGAGAACGGGCACGAGGAGATGTTCCGTCTCTGGGAAAGCACTGATCCCCAGGGCTGTTGTGCCTGTGACTAGGCTGCCCAGGGAAGGTGAAGACCAGCAACAGCTTTCAGGGCTGGCACCTTCCTTGTGGGAGAAGGAGCCGGACGTTTCCCTTTTCGGAAAACGGCTCTGCCGAGAACGGGTATGAAGAGATGTTCCGTCTCTGGGAAAGCACTGATCCCCAGGGCTGTTGTGCCTGTGAATAGGTTTCCAAGGGAAGGTGAAGACCAGCAACAGCTTTCAGGGCTGGCACCTTCCTTGTGGGAGAAGGAGCCGGACGTTTCCCATTTTGGAAAATGGCTCTGCCGAGAACGGGCACGATGAGATGTTCCGTCTCTGGGAAAGCACTGATCCCTAGGGCTGTTGTGCCTGTGACTAGGCTGCCCAGGGAAGGTGAAGACCAGCAACAGCTTACAGGGCTGGCCCCTTCCTTGTGGGAGAAGGATCCGGACGTTACCCATTTCGGAAAACGGCTCTGCCGAGAACGGGTATGAAGAGATGTTCCGTCTCTGGGAAAGCACTGATCCCCAGGGCTGTTGTGCCTGTGACTAGGCTGCCCAGGGAAGGTGAAGACCAGCAACAGCTTTCAGGGCTGGCACCTTCCTTGTGGGAGAAGGAGCCCGACGTTTCCCTTTTCGGAAAACGGCTCTGCCGAGAACGGGTATGAAGAGATGTTCCGTCTCTGGGAAAGCACTGATCCCCAGGGCTGTTGTGCCTGTGAATAGGTTTCCAAGGGAAGGTGAAGACCAGCAACAGCTTTCAGGGCTGGCCCCTTCCTTGTGGGATAAGGATCCGGATGTTTCCCATTTTGGAAAATGTCTCTGCCGAGAACGGGCACGATGAGATGTTCCGTCTCTGGGAAAGCACTGATCCCCAGGGCTGTTGTGCCTGTGAGTAGGCTGCCCAGGGAAGGTGAAGACCAGCAACAGCTTTCAGGGCTGGCCCCTTCCTTGTGGGAGAAGGATCCGGACGTTTCCGATTTCGGAAAAATGGCTCTGCCGAGAACGGGTACGATGAGATGTTCCGTCTCTGGGAAAGCACTGATCCCCAGGGGTGTTGTGCCTGTGACTAGGTTTCCAAGGGAAGGTGAAGACCAGCAACAGCTTTCAGGGCTGGTCCCTTCCTTGTGGGAGAAGGATCCGGACGTTTCCCATTTCGGAAAAGGGCTCTGCCGAGAACGGCCACAATTGGATATTCCGTCTCTGGGAAAGCACAGATCCCCAGGGCTGTTGTGCCTGTGAATATGTTGCCCAGGGAAGGTGAAGACCAGCAACAGCTTTCAGGGCTGGCCCCTTCCTTGTGGGAGAAGGAGCCGGACGTTCGCCGTTTTGGAAAAATGGCTCTGCGAGAACGGCCACAATGAGATGTTCCGTCTCTGGGAAAGCACTGATCCCGAGGGCTGTTGTGCCTGTGACTACGCTGCCCAGGGAAGGTGAAGACCAGCAACAGCTTTCAGGGCTGGCCCCTTCCTTGTGGGAGAAGGAGCCGGACGTTTCCCTTTTCGGAAATAAGCTCTGCCGAGAACGGGCACGAGGAGATGTTCCGTCTCTGGGAAAGCACTGATCCCCAGGGCTGTTGTGCCTGTGAATAGGTTGCCCAGGGAAGGTGAAGACCAGCAACAGCTTTCAGGGCTGGCACCTTCCTTGTGGGAGAAGGAGCCGGACGTTTCCCATTTTGGAAAATGGCTCTGCCGAGAACTGCTACGACGAGATGTTCCGTCTGTGGGAAAGCACTGATCCCCAGGGCTGTTGTGCCTGTGACTAGGCTGCCCAGGGAAGGTGAAGACCAGCAACAGCTTTCAGGGCTGGCACCTTCCTTGTGGGAGAAGGAGCCGGACGTTCGCCGTTTTGGAAAATTGCTCTGCGAGAACGGGCACGAGGAGATGTTCCGTGTCTGGGAAAGCACTGATCCCCAGGGCTGTTGTGCCTGTGACTAGGCTGCCCAGGGAAGGTGAAGACCAGCAACAGCTTTCAGGGCTGGCACCTTCCTTGTGGGAGAAGGAGCCGGACGTTTCCCTTTTCGGAAAACGGCTCTGCCGAGAACGGGTATGAAGAGATGTTCCGTCTCTGGGAAAGCACTGATCCCCAGGGCTGTTGTGCCTGTGAATAGGTTTCCAAGGGAAGGTGAAGACCAGCAACAGCTTTCAGGGCTGGCACCTTCCTTGTGGGAGAAGGAGCCGGACGTTTCCCATTTTGGAAAATGGCTCTGCCGAGAACGGGCACGATGAGACGTTCCGTCTCTGGGAAAGCACTGATCCCCAGGGCTGTTGTGCCTGTGACTAGGCTGCCCAGGGAAGGTGAAGACCAGCAACAGCTTTCAGGGCTGGCACCTTCCTTGTGGGAGAAGGAGCCCGACGTTTCCCTTTTCGGAAAACGGCTCTGCCGAGAACGGGTATGAAGAGATGTTCCGTCTCTGGGAAAGCACTGATCCCCAGGGCTGTTGTGCCTGTGAATAGGTTTCCAAGGGAAGGTGAAGACCAGCAACAGCTTTCAGGGCTGGCACCTTCCTTGTGGGATAAGGATCCGGATGTTTCCCATTTTGGAAAATGTCTCTGCCGAGAACGGGCACGATGAGATGTTCCGTCTCTGGGAAAGCACTGATCCCCAGGGCTGTTGTGCCTGTGACTAGGCTGCCCAGGGAAGGTGAAGACCAGCAACAGCTTTCAGGGCTGGCCCCTTCCTTGTGGGAGAAGGATCCGGACGTTTCCCATTTCGGAAAAATGGCTCTGCCGAGAACGGGTACGATGAGATGTTCCGTCTGTGGGAAAGCACTGATCCCCAGGGCTGTTGTGCCTGTGACTAGGTTTCCAAGGGAAGGTGAAGACCAGCAACAGCTTTCAGGGCTGGCCCCTTCCTTGTGGGAGAAGGATCCGGACGTTTCCCATTTCGGAAAAGGGCTCTGCCGAGAACGGCCGCAATTGGATATTCCGTCTCTGGGAAAGCACAGATCCCCAGGGCTGTTGTGCCTGTGAATAGGTTGCACAGGGAAGGTGAAGACCAGCAACAGCTTTCAGGGCTGGCCCCTTCCTTGTGGGAGAAGGAGCCGGACGTTCGCCGTTTTGGAAAAATGGCTCTGCGAGAACGGCCACAATGAGATGTTCCGTCTCTGGGAAAGCACTGGTCCCCAGGGCTGTTGTGCCTGTGACTAGGCTGCCCAGGGAAGGTGAAGACCAGCAACAGCTTTCAGGGCTGGCGCCTTCCTAGTGGGAGAAGGATCCGGACGTTTCCCATTTTGGAAAATGGCTCTGCCGAGAACGGGTACGATGAGATGTTCCGTCTCTGGGAAAGCACTGATCCCGAGGGCTGTTGTGCCTGTGACTAGGCTGCCCAGGGAAGGTGAAGACCAGCAACAGCTTTCAGGGCTGGCACCTTCCTTGTGGGAGAAGGAGCCGGACGTTTCCCATTTTGGAAAATGGCTCTGCCGAGAACAGCTACGACGAGATGTTCCGTCTCTGGGAAAGCACTGATCCCCAGGGCTGTTGTGCCTGTGACTAGGCTGCCCAGGGAAGGTGAAGACCAGCAACAGCTTTCAGGGCTGGCCCCTTCCTTGTGGGAGAAGGATCCGGACGTTTCCCATTTCGGAAAAATGGCTCTTCCGAGAACGGCCACAATTGGCTATTCCATCCCTGGGAAAGCACTGATCCCCAGGGCTGTTGTGCCTGTGACTAGGCTGCCCAGGGAAGGTGAAGACCAGCAACAGCTTTCAGGGCTGGCACCTTCCTTGTGGGAGAAGGAGCCGGACGTTTCCCTTTTCGGAAAACGGCTCTGCCGAGAACGGGTATGAAGAGATGTTCCGTCTCTGGGAAAGCACTGATCCCCAGGGCTGTTGTGCCTGTGAATAGGTTTCCAAGGGAAGGTGAAGACCAGCAACAGCTTTCAGGGCTGGCACCTTCCTTGTGGGAGAAGGAGCCGGACGTTTCCCATTTCGGAAAATGGCTCTGCCGAGAACGGGCACGATGAGACGTTCCGTCTCTGGGAAAGCACTGATCCCCAGGGCTGTTGTGCCTGTGACTAGGCTGCCCAGGGAAGGTGAAGACCAGCAACAGCTTACAGGGCTGGCCCCTTCCTTGTGGGAGAAGGATCCGGACGTTACCCATTTCGGAAAACGGCTCTGCCGAGAACGGGTATGAAGAGATGTTCCGTCTCTGGGAAAGCACTGATCCCCAGGGCTGTTGTGCCTGTGACTAGGCTGCCCAGGGAAGGTGAAGACCAGCAACAGCTTTCAGGGCTGGCCCCTTCCTTGTGGGAGAAGGAGCCGGACGTTTCCCTTTTCGGAAATAAGCTCTGCCGAGAACGGGCACGAGGAGATGTTCCGTCTCTGGGAAAGCACTGATCCCCAGGGCTGTTGTGCCTGTGACTAGGCTGCCCAGGGAAGGTGAAGACCAGCAACAGCTTTCAGGGCTGGCACCTTCCTTGTGGAAGAAGGATCCGGACTTTTCCCTTTTCGGAAAAATGGCTCTTCCGAGAACGGTCACAATTGGATATTCCATCCCTGGGGAAGCACTGATCCCCAGGCTGTTGTGCCTGTGACTAGGCTGCCCAGGGAAGGTGAAGACCAGCAACAGCTTTCAGGGCTGGCACCTTCCTTGTGGGAGAAGGAGCCGGACGTTCGCTGTTTTGGAAAAATGGCTCTGCGAGAACGGGCACGAGGAGATGTTCCGTCTCTGGGAAAGCACTGATACCCAGGGCTGTTGTGCCTGTGACTAGGCTGCCCAGGGAAGGTGAAGACCAGCAACAGCTTTCAGGGCTGGCCCCTTCCTTGTGGGAGAAGGAGCTGGACGTTTCCCTTTTCGGAAATAAGCTCTTCCGAGAACGGGCACGAGGAGATGTTCCGTCTCTGGGAAAGCACTGATCCCCAGGGCTGTTGTGCCTGTGAATAGGTTGCCCAGGGAAGGTGAAGACCAGCAACAGCTTTCAGGTCTGGCACCTTCCTTGTGGGAGAAGGAGCGGGACGTTTCCCATTTCGGAAAAATGGCTCTTCCGAGAACGGCCACAATTGGATATTCCATCCCTGGGAAAGCACTGATCCCGAGGGCTGTTGTGCCTGTGACTAGGCTGCCCAGGGAAGGTGAAGACCAGCAACAGCTTTCAGGGCTGGCACCTTCCTTGTGGGAGAAGGAGCCGGACGTTCGCCGTTTTGGAAAAATGGCTCTGCGAGAACGGGCACGAGGAGATGTTCCGTCTCTGGGAAAGCACTGATCCCCAGGGCTGTTGTGCCTGTGACTAGGCTGCCCAGGGAAGGTGAAGACCAGCAACAGCTTTCAGGGCTGGCACCTTCCTTGTGGGAGAAGGAGCCGGACGTTTCCCTTTTCGGAAAACGGCTCTGCCGAGAACGGGTATGAAGAGATGTTCCGTCTCTGGGAAAGCACTGATCCCCAGGGCTGTTGTGCCTGTGAATAGGTTTCCAAGGGAAGGTGAAGACCAGCAACAGCTTTCAGGGCTGGCACCTTCCTTGTGGGAGAAGGAGCCGGACGTTTCCCATTTTGGAAAATGGCTCTGCCGAGAACGGGCACGATGAGATGTTCCGTCTCTGGGAAAGCACTGATCCCCAGGGCTGTTGTGCCTGTGACTAGGCTGCCCAGGGAAGGTGAAGACCAGCAACAGCTTACAGGGCTGGCCCCTTCCTTGTGGGAGAAGGATCCGGACGTTACCCATTTCGGAAAACGGCTCTGCCGAGAACGGGTATGAAGAGATGTTCCGTCTCTGGGAAAGCACTGATCCCCAGGGCTGTTGTGCCTGTGACTAGGCTGCCCAGGGAAGGTGAAGACCAGCAACAGCTTTCAGGGCTGGCACCTTCCTTGTGGGAGAAGGAGCCCGACGTTTCCCTTTTCGGAAAACGGCTCTGCCGAGAACGGGTATGAAGAGATGTTCCGTCTCTGGGAAAGCACTGATCCCCAGGGCTGTTGTGCCTGTGAATAGGTTTCCAAGGGAAGGTGAAGACCAGCAACAGCTTTCAGGGCTGGCCCCTTCCTTGTGGGATAAGGATCCGGATGTTTCCCATTTTGGAAAATGTCTCTGCCGAGAACGGGCACGATGAGATGTTCCGTCTCTGGGAAAGCACTGATCCCCAGGGCTGTTGTGCCTGTGAGTAGGCTGCCCAGGGAAGGTGAAGACCAGCAACAGCTTTCAGGGCTGGCCCCTTCCTTGTGGGAGAAGGATCCGGACGTTTCCGATTTCGGAAAAATGGCTCTGCCGAGAACGGGTACGATGAGATGTTCCGTCTGTGGGAAAGCACTGATCCCCAGGGGTGTTGTGCCTGTGACTAGGTTTCCAAGGGAAGGTGAAGACCAGCAACAGCTTTCAGGGCTGGTCCCTTCCTTGTGGGAGAAGGATCCGGACGTTTCCCATTTCGGAAAAGGGCTCTGCCGAGAACGGCCACAATTGGATATTCCGTCTCTGGGAAAGCACAGATCCCCAGGGCTGTTGTGCCTGTGAATAGGTTGCCCAGGGAAGGTGAAGACCAGCAACAGCTTTCAGGGCTGGCCCCTTCCTTGTGGGAGAAGGAGCCGGACGTTCGCCGTTTTGGAAAAATGGCTCTGCGAGAACGGCCACAATGAGATGTTCCGTCTCTGGGAAAGCACTGATCCCGAGGGCTGTTGTGCCTGTGACTAGGCTGCCCAGGGAAGGTGAAGACCAGCAACAGCTTTCAGGGCTGGCCCCTTCCTTGTGGGAGAAGGAGCCGGACGTTTCCCTTTTCGGAAATAAGCTCTGCCGAGAACGGGCACGAGGAGATGTTCCGTCTCTGGGAAAGCACTGATCCCCAGGGCTGTTGTGCCTGTGAATAGGTTGCCCAGGGAAGGTGAAGACCAGCAACAGCTTTCAGGGCTGGCACCTTCCTTGTGGGAGAAGGAGCCGGACGTTTCCCATTTTGGAAAATGGCTCTGCCGAGAACTGCTACGACGAGATGTTCCGTCTGTGGGAAAGCACTGATCCCCAGGGCTGTTGTGCCTGTGACTAGGCTGCCCAGGGAAGGTGAAGACCAGCAACAGCTTTCAGGGCTGGCACCTTCCTTGTGGGAGAAGGAGCCGGACGTTCGCCGTTTTGGAAAATTGCTCTGCGAGAACGGGCACGAGGAGATGTTCCGTCTCTGGGAAAGCACTGATCCCCAGGGCTGTTGTGCCTGTGACTAGGCTGCCCAGGGAAGGTGAAGACCAGCAACAGCTTTCAGGGCTGGCACCTTCCTTGTGGGAGAAGGAGCCGGACGTTTCCCTTTTCGGAAAACGGCTCTGCCGAGAACGGGTATGAAGAGATGTTCCGTCTCTGGGAAAGCACTGATCCCCAGGGCTGTTGTGCCTGTGAATAGGTTTCCAAGGGAAGGTGAAGACCAGCAACAGCTTTCAGGGCTGGCACCTTCCTTGTGGGAGAAGGAGCCGGATGTTTCCCATTTTGGAAAATGGCTCTGCCGAGAACGGGCACGATGAGATGTTCCGTCTCTGGGAAAGCACTGATCCCCAGGGCTGTTGTGCCTGTGACTAGGCTGCCCAGGGAAGGTGAAGACCAGCAACAGCTTACAGGGCTGGCCCCTTCCTTGTGGGAGAAGGATCCGGACGTTACCCATTTCGGAAAACGGCTCTGCCGAGAACGGGTATGAAGAGATGTTCCGTCTCTGGGAAAGCACTGATCCCCAGGGCTGTTGTGCCTGTGACTAGGCTGCCCAGGGAAGGTGAAGACCAGCAACAGCTTTCAGGGCTGGCCCCTTCCTTGTGGGAGAAGGAGCCGGACGTTTCCCTTTTCGGAAAACGGCTCTGCCGAGAACGGGTATGAAGAGATGTTCCGTCTCTGGGAAAGCACTGATCCCCAGGGCTGTTGTGCCTGTGAATAGGTTTCCAAGGGAAGGTGAAGACCAGCAACAGCTTTCAGGGCTGGCACCTTCCTTGTGGGAGAAGGATCCGGACGTTTCCCATTTTGGAAAATGGCTCTGCCGAGAACGGGTACGAAGAGATGTTCCGTCTCTGGGAAAGCACTGATCCCCAGGGCTGTTGTGCCTGTGACTAGGCTGCCCAGGGAAGGTGAAGACCAGCAACAGCTTTCAGGGCTGGCACCTTCCTTGTGGGAGAAGGAGCCCGACGTTTCCCTTTTCGGAAAACGGCTCTGCCGAGAACGGGTATGAAGAGATGTTCCGTCTCTGGGAAAGCACTGATCCCTAGGGCTGTTGTGCCTGTGAATAGGTTTCCAAGGGAAGGTGAAGACCAGCAACAGCTTTCAGGGCTGGCACCTTCCTTGTGGGATAAGGATCCGGATGTTTCCCATTTTGGAAAATGTCTCTGCCGAGAACGGGCACGATGAGATGTTCCGTCTCTGGGAAAGCACTGATCCCCAGGGCTGTTGTGCCTGTGACTAGGCTGCCCAGGGAAGGTGAAGACCAGCAACAGCTTTCAGGGCTGGCCCCTTCCTTGTGGGAGAAGGATCCGGACGTTTCCCATTTCGGAAAAATGGCTCTGCCGAGAACGGGTACGATGAGATGTTCCGTCTGTGGGAAAGCACTGATCCCCAGGGCTGTTGTGCCTGTGACTAGGTTTCCAAGGGAAGGTGAAGACCAGCAACAGCTTTCAGGGCTGGCCCCTTCCTTGTGGGAGAAGGATCCGGACGTTTCCCATTTCGGAAAAGGGCTCTGCCGAGAACGGCCACAATTGGATATTCCGTCTCTGGGAAAGCACAGATCCCCAGGGCTGTTGTGCCTGTGAATAGGTTGCACAGGGAAGGTGAAGACCAGCAACAGCTTTCAGGGCTGGCCCCTTCCTTGTGGGAGAAGGAGCCGGACGTTCGCCGTTTTGGAAAAATGGCTCTGCGAGAACGGCCACAATGAGATGTTCCGTCTCTGGGAAAGCACTGGTCCCCAGGGCTGTTGTGCCTGTGACCAGGCTGCCCAGGGAAGGTGAAGACCAGCAACAGCTTTCAGGGCTGGCGCCTTCCTAGTGGGAGAAGGATCCGGACGTTTCCCATTTTGGAAAATGGCTCTGCCGAGAACGGGTACGATGAGATGTTCCGTCTCTGGGAAAGCACTGATCCCGAGGGCTGTTGTGCCTGTGACTAGGCTGCCCAGGGAAGGTGAAGACCAGCAACAGCTTTCAGGGCTGGCCCCTTCCTTGTGGGAGAAGGAGCCGGACGTTTCCCATTTTGGAAAATGGCTCTGCCGAGAACAGCTACGACGAGATGTTCCGTCTCTGGGAAAGCACTGATCCCCAGGGCTGTTGTGCCTGTGACTAGGCTGCCCAGGGAAGGTGAAGACCAGCAACAGCTTTCAGGGCTGGCCCCTTCCTTGTGGGAGAAGGATCCGGACGTTTCCCATTTCGGAAAAATGGCTCTTCCGAGAACGGCCACAATTGGATATTCCATCCCTGGGAAAGCACTGATCCCCAGGGCTGTTGTGCCTGTGACTAGGCTGCCCAGGGAAGGTGAAGACCAGCAACAGCTTTCAGGGCTGGCACCTTCCTTGTGGGAGAAGGAGCCGGACGTTCGCCGTTTTGGAAAAATGGCTCTGCGAGAACGGGCACGAGGAGATGTTCCGTCTCTGGGAAAGCACTGATCCCCAGGGCTGTTGTGCCTGTGACTAGGCTGCCCAGGGAAGGTGAAGACCAGCAACAGCTTTCAGGGCTGGCACCTTCCTTGTGGGAGAAGGAGCCGGACGTTTCCCTTTTCGGAAAACGGCTCTGCCGAGAACGGGTATGAAGAGATGTTCCGTCTCTGGGAAAGCACTGATCCCCAGGGCTGTTGTGCCTGTGAATAGGTTTCCAAGGGAAGGTGAAGACCAGCAACAGCTTTCAGGGCTGGCCCCTTCCTTGTGGAAGAAGGAGCCGGACGTTTCCCATTTCGGAAAATGGCTCTGCCGAGAACGGGCACGATGAGACGTTCCGTCTCTGGGAAAGCACTGATCCCCAGGGCTGTTGTGCCTGTGACTAGGCTGCCCAGGGAAGGTGAAGACCAGCAACAGCTTACAGGGCTGGCCCCTTCCTTGTGGGAGAAGGATCCGGACGTTACCCATTTCGGAAAACGGCTCTGCCGAGAACGGGTATGAAGAGATGTTCCGTCTCTGGGAAAGCACTGATCCCCAGGGCTGTTGTGCCTGTGACTAGGCTGCCCAGGGAAGGTGAAGACCAGCAACAGCTTTCAGGGCTGGCCCCTTCCTTGTGGGAGAAGGAGCCGGACGTTTCCCTTTTCGGAAATAAGCTCTGCCGAGAACGGGCACGAGGAGATGTTCCGTCTCTGGGAAAGCACTGATCCCCAGGGCTGTTGTGCCTGTGAATAGGTTGCCCAGGGAAGGTGAAGACCAGCAACAGCTTTCAGGGCTGGCCCCTTCCTTGTGGGAGAAGGATCCGGATGTTTCCCATTTTGGAAAATGGCTCTGCCGAGAACGGCTACGACGAGATGTTCCGTCTCTGGGAAAGCACTGATCCCCAGGGCTGTTGTGCCTGTGACTAGGCTGCCCAGGGAAGGTGAAGACCAGCAACAGCTTTCAGGGCTGGCCCCTTCCTTGTGGGAGAAGGAGCCGGACGTTTCCCATTTCGGAAAAATGGCTCTTCCGAGAACGGCCACAATTGGATATTCCATCCCTGGGAAAGCACTGATCCCCAGGGCTGTTGTGCCTGTGACTAGGCTGCCCAGGGAAGGTGAAGACCAGCAACAGCTTTCAGGGCTGGCACCTTCCTTGTGGGAGAAGGAGCCGGACGTTCGCCGTTTTGGAAAAATGGCTCTGCGAGAACGGGCACGAGGAGATGTTCCGTCTCTGGGAAAGCACTGATCCCCAGGGCTGTTGTGCCTGTGACTAGGCTGCCCAGGGAAGGTGAAGACCAGCAACAGCTTTCAGGGCTGGCACCTTCCTTGTGGGAGAAGGAGCCGGACGTTTCCCTTTTCGGAAAACGGCTCTGCCGAGAACGGGTATGAAGAGATGTTCCGTCTCTGGGAAAGCACTGATCCCCAGGGCTGTTGTGCCTGTGAATAGGTTTCCAAGGGAAGGTGAAGACCAGCAACAGCTTTCAGGGCTGGCACCTTCCTTGTGGGAGAAGGAGCCGGACGTTTCCCATTTTGGAAAATGGCTCTGCCGAGAACGGGCACGATGAGACGTTCCGTCTCTGGGAAAGCACTGATCCCCAGGGCTGTTGTGCCTGTGACTAGGCTGCCCAGGGAAGGTGAAGACCAGCAACAGCTTTCAGGGCTGGCACCTTCCTTGTGGGAGAAGGAGCCGGACGTTTCCCATTTCGGAAAACGGCTCTGCCGAGAACGGGTATGAAGAGATGTTCCGTCTCTGGGAAAGCACTGATCCCCAGGGCTGTTGTGCCTGTGAATAGGTTTCCAAGGGAAGGTGAAGACCAGCAACAGCTTTCAGGGCTGGCACCTTCCTTGTTGGATAAGGATCCGGATGTTTCCCATTTTGGAAAATGTCTCTGCCGAGAACGGGCACGATGAGATGTTCCGTCTCTGGGAAAGCACTGATCCCCAGGGCTGTTGTGCCTGTGACTAGGCTGCCCAGGGAAGGTGAAGACCAGCAACAGCTTTCAGGGCTGGCCCCTTCCTTGTGGGAGAAGGATCCGGACGTTTCCCTTTTCGGAAAAATGGCTCTGCCGAGAACGGGTACGATGAGATGTTCCGTCTGTGGGAAAGCACTGATCCCCAGGGCTGTTGTGCCTGTGACTAGGTTTCCAAGGGAAGGTGAAGACCAGCAACAGCTTTCAGGGCTGGCCCCTTCCTTGTGGGAGAAGGATCCGGACGTTTCCCATTTCGGAAAAGGGCTCTGCCGAGAACGGCCACAATTGGATATTCCGTCTCTGGGAAAGCACAGATCCCCAGGGCTGTTGTGCCTGTGAATAGGTTGCACAGGGAAGGTGAAGACCAGCAACAGCTTTCAGGGCTGGCCCCTTCCTTGTGGGAGAAGGAGCCGGACGTTCGCCGTTTTGGAAAAATGGCTCTGCGAGAACGGCCACAATGAGATGTTCCGTCTCTGGGAAAGCACTGGTCCCCAGGGCTGTTGTGCCTGTGACCAGGCTGCCCAGGGAAGGTGAAGACCAGCAACAGCTTTCAGGGCTGGCGCCTTCCTAGTGGGAGAAGGATCCGGACGTTTCCCATTTTGGAAAATGGCTCTGCCGAGAACGGGTACGATGAGATGTTCCGTCTCTGGGAAAGCACTGATCCCGAGGGCTGTTGTGCCTGTGACTAGGCTGCCCAGGGAAGGTGAAGACCAGCAACAGCTTTCAGGGCTGGCCCCTTCCTTGTGGGAGAAGGAGCCGGACGTTTCCCTTTTCGGAAATAAGCTCTGCCGAGAACGGGCACGAGGACATGTTCCGTCTCTGGGAAAGCACTGATCCCCAGGGCTGTTGTGCCTGTGAATAGGTTGCCCAGGGAAGGTGAAGACCAGCAACAGCTTTCAGGGCTGGCACCTTCCTTGTGGGAGAAGGAGCCGGACGTTTCCCATTTTGGAAAATGGCTCTGCCGAGAACGGCTACGACGAGATGTTCCGTCTCTGGGAAAGCACTGATCCCCAGGGCTGTTGTGCCTGTGACTAGGCTGCCCAGGGAAGGTGAAGACCAGCAACAGCTTTCAGGGCTGGCACCTTCCTTGTGGAAGAAGGATCCGGACTTTTCCCTTTTCGGAAAAATGGCTCTTCCGAGAACGGTCACAATTGGATATTCCATCCCTGGGGAAGCACTGATCCCCAGGCTGTTGTGCCTGTGACTAGGCTGCCCAGGGAAGGTGAAGACCAGCAACAGCTTTCAGGGCTGGCACCTTCCTTGTGGGAGAAGGAGCCGGACGTTCGCTGTTTTGGAAAAATGGCTCTGCGAGAACGGGCACGAGGAGATGTTCCGTCTCTGGGAAAGCACTGATACCCAGGGCTGTTGTGCCTGTGACTAGGCTGCCCAGGGAAGGTGAAGACCAGCAACAGCTTTCAGGGCTGGCCCCTTCCTTGTGGGAGAAGGAGCTGGACGTTTCCCTTTTCGGAAATAAGCTCTGCCGAGAACGGGCACGAGGAGATGTTCCGTCTCTGGGAAAGCACTGATCCCGAGGGCTGTTGTGCCTGTGACTAGGCTGCCCAGGGAAGGTGAAGACCAGCAACAGCTTTCAGGGCTGGCCCCTTCCTTGTGGGAGAAGGAGCCGGACGTTTCCCTTTTCGGAAATAAGCTCTGCCGAGAACGGGCACGAGGACATGTTCCGTCTCTGGGAAAGCACTGATCCCCAGGGCTGTTGTGCCTGTGAATAGGTTGCCCAGGGAAGGTGAAGACCAGCAACAGCTTTCAGGGCTGGCCCCTTCCTTGTGGGAGAAGGAGCCGGACGTTTCCCATTTTGGAAAATGGCTCTGCCGAGAACGGCTACGACGAGATGTTCCGTCTCTGGGAAAGCACTGATCCCCAGGGCTGTTGTGCCTGTGACTAGGCTGCCCAGGGAAGGTGAAGACCAGCAACAGCTTTCAGGGCTGGCACCTTCCTTGTGGAAGAAGGATCCGGACTTTTCCCTTTTCGGAAAAATGGCTCTTCCGAGAACGGTCACAATTGGATATTCCATCCCTGGGGAAGCACTGATCCCCAGGCTGTTGTGCCTGTGACTAGGCTGCCCAGGGAAGGTGAAGACCAGCAACAGCTTTCAGGGCTGGCACCTTCCTTGTGGGAGAAGGAGCCGGACGTTCGCTGTTTTGGAAAAATGGCTCTGCGAGAACGGGCACGAGGAGATGTTCCGTCTCTGGGAAAGCACTGATACCCAGGGCTGTTGTGCCTGTGACTAGGCTGCCCAGGGAAGGTGAAGACCAGCAACAGCTTTCAGGGCTGGCCCCTTCCTTGTGGGAGAAGGAGCTGGACGTTTCCCTTTTCGGAAATAAGCTCTGCCGAGAACGGGCACGAGGAGATGTTCCGTCTCTGGGAAAGCACTGATCCCCAGGGCTGTTGTGCCTGTGAATAGGTTGCCCAGGGAAGGTGAAGACCAGCAACAGCTTTCAGGTCTGGCACCTTCCTTGTGGGAGAAGGAGCGGGACGTTTCCCATTTCGGAAAAATGGCTCTTCCGAGAACGGCCACAATTGGATATTCCATCCCTGGGAAAGCACTGATCCCGAGGGCTGTTGTGCTTGTGACTAGGCTGCCCAGGGAAGGTGAAGACCAGCAACAGCTTTCAGGGCTGGCACCTTCCTTGTGGGAGAAGGAGCCGGACGTTCGCCGTTTTGGAAAAATGGCTCTGCGAGAACGGGCACGAGGAGATGTTCCGTCTCTGGGAAAGCACTGATCCCCAGGGCTGTTGTGCCTGTGACTAGGCTGCCCAGGGAAGGTGAAGACCAGCAACAGCTTTCAGGGCTGGCACCTTCCTTGTGGGAGAAGGAGCCGGACGTTTCCCTTTTCGGAAAACGGCTCTGCCGAGAACGGGTATGAAGAGATGTTCCGTCTCTGGGAAAGCACTGATCCCCAGGGCTGTTGTGCCTGTGAATAGGTTTCCAAGGGAAGGTGAAGACCAGCAACAGCTTTCAGGGCTGGCACCTTCCTTGTGGGAGAAGGAGCCGGACGTTTCCCATTTTGGAAAATGGCTCTGCCGAGAACGGGCACGATGAGATGTTCCGTCTCTGGGAAAGCACTGATCCCCAGGGCTGTTGTGCCTGTGACTAGGCTGCCCAGGGAAGGTGAAGACCAGCAACAGCTTACAGGGCTGGCCCCTTCCTTGTGGGAGAAGGATCCGGACGTTACCCATTTCGGAAAACGGCTCTGCCGAGAACGGGTATGAAGAGATGTTCCGTCTCTGGGAAAGCACTGATCCCCAGGGCTGTTGTGCCTGTGACTAGGCTGCCCAGGGAAGGTGAAGACCAGCAACAGCTTTCAGGGCTGGCACCTTCCTTGTGGGAGAAGGAGCCCGACGTTTCCCTTTTCGGAAAACGGCTCTGCCGAGAACGGGTATGAAGAGATGTTCCGTCTCTGGGAAAGCACTGATCCCCAGGGCTGTTGTGCCTGTGAATAGGTTTCCAAGGGAAGGTGAAGACCAGCAACAGCTTTCAGGGCTGGCCCCTTCCTTGTGGGATAAGGATCCGGATGTTTCCCATTTTGGAAAATGTCTCTGCCGAGAACGGGCACGATGAGATGTTCCGTCTCTGGGAAAGCACTGATCCCCAGGGCTGTTGTGCCTGTGAGTAGGCTGCCCAGGGAAGGTGAAGACCAGCAACAGCTTTCAGGGCTGGCCCCTTCCTTGTGGGAGAAGGATCCGGACGTTTCCGATTTCGGAAAAATGGCTCTGCCGAGAACGGGTACGATGAGATGTTCCGTCTGTGGGAAAGCACTGATCCCCAGGGATGTTGTGCCTGTGACTAGGTTTCCAAGGGAAGGTGAAGACCAGCAACAGCTTTCAGGGCTGGTCCCTTCCTTGTGGGAGAAGGATCCGGACGTTTCCCATTTCGGAAAAGGGCTCTGCCGAGAACGGCCACAATTGGATATTCCGTCTCTGGGAAAGCACAGATCCCCAGGGCTGTTGTGCCTGTGAATAGGTTGCCCAGGGAAGGTGAAGACCAGCAACAGCTTTCAGGGCTGGCCCCTTCCTTGTGGGAGAAGGAGCCGGACGTTCGCCGTTTTGGAAAAATGGCTCTGCGAGAACGGCCACAATGAGATGTTCCGTCTCTGGGAAAGCACTGATCCCGAGGGCTGTTGTGCCTGTGACTAGGCTGCCCAGGGAAGGTGAAGACCAGCAACAGCTTTCAGGGCTGGCCCCTTCCTTGTGGGAGAAGGAGCCGGACGTTTCCCTTTTCGGAAATAAGCTCTGCCGAGAACGGGCACGAGGAGATGTTCCGTCTCTGGGAAAGCACTGATCCCCAGGGCTGTTGTGCCTGTGAATAGGTTGCCCAGGGAAGGTGAAGACCAGCAACAGCTTTCAGGGCTGGCACCTTCCTAGTGGGAGAAGGATCCGGACGTTTCCCATTTTGGAAAATGGCTCTGCCGAGAACTGCTACGACGAGATGTTCCGTCTGTGGGAAAGCACTGATCCCCAGGGCTGTTGTGCCTGTGACTAGGCTGCCCAGGGAAGGTGAAGACCAGCAACAGCTTTCAGGGCTGGCACCTTCCTTGTGGGAGAAGGAGCCGGACGTTCGCCGTTTTGGAAAATTGCTCTGCGAGAACGGGCACGAGGAGATGTTCCGTCTCTGGGAAAGCACTGATCCCCAGGGCTGTTGTGCCTGTGACTAGGCTGCCCAGGGAAGGTGAAGACCAGCAACAGCTTTCAGGGCTGGCACCTTCCTTGTGGGAGAAGGAGCCGGACGTTTCCCTTTTCGGAAAACGGCTCTGCCGAGAACGGGTATGAAGAGATGTTCCGTCTCTGGGAAAGCACTGATCCCCAGGGCTGTTGTGCCTGTGAATAGGTTTCCAAGGGAAGGTGAAGACCAGCAACAGCTTTCAGGGCTGGCACCTTCCTTGTGGGAGAAGGAGCCGGATGTTTCCCATTTTGGAAAATGGCTCTGCCGAGAACGGGCACGATGAGATGTTCCGTCTCTGGGAAAGCACTGATCCCCAGGGCTGTTGTGCCTGTGACTAGGCTGCCCAGGGAAGGTGAAGACCAGCAACAGCTTACAGGGCTGGCCCCTTCCTTGTGGGAGAAGGATCCGGACGTTACCCATTTCGGAAAACGGCTCTGCCGAGAACGGGTATGAAGAGATGTTCCGTCTCTGGGAAAGCACTGATCCCCAGGGCTGTTGTGCCTGTGACTAGGCTGCCCAGGGAAGGTGAAGACCAGCAACAGCTTTCAGGGCTGGCCCCTTCCTTGTGGGAGAAGGAGCCGGACGTTTCCCTTTTCGGAAAACGGCTCTGCCGAGAACGGGTATGAAGAGATGTTCCGTCTCTGGGAAAGCACTGATCCCCAGGGCTGTTGTGCCTGTGAATAGGTTTCCAAGGGAAGGTGAAGACCAGCAACAGCTTTCAGGGCTGGCACCTTCCTTGTGGGATAAGGATCCGGATGTTTCCCATTTTGGAAAATGTCTCTGCCGAGAACGGGCACGATGAGATGTTCCGTCTCTGGGAAAGCACTGATCCCCAGGGCTGTTGTGCCTGTGAGTAGGCTGCCCAGGGAAGGTGAAGACCAGCAACAGCTTTCAGGGCTGGCCCCTTCCTTGTGGGAGAAGGATCCGGACGTTTCCCATTTCGGAAAAATGGCTCTGCCGAGAACGGGTACGATGAGATGTTCCGTCTGTGGGAAAGCACTGATCCCCAGGGCTGTTGTGCCTGTGACTAGGTTTCCAAGGGAAGGTGAAGACCAGCAACAGCTTTCAGGGCTGGTCCCTTCCTTGTGGGAGAAGGATCCGGACGTTTCCCATTTCGGAAAAATGGCTCTTCCGAGAACGGTCACAATTGGATATTCCATCCCTGGGGAAGCACTGATCCCCAGGGCTGTTGTGCCTGTGACTAGGCTGCCCAGGGAAGGTGAAGACCAGCAACAGCTTTCAGGGCTGGCACCTTCCTTGTGGGAGAAGGAGCCGGACGTTTCCCATTTCGGAAAAATGGCTCTGCGAGAACGGGCACGAGGAGATGTTCCGTCTCTGGGAAAGCACTGATCCCCAGGGCTGTTGTGCCTGTGACTAGGCTGCCCAGGGAAGGTGAAGACCAGCAACAGCTTTCAGGGCTGGCCCCTTCCTTGTGGGAGAAGGAGCCGGACGTTTCCCTTTTCGGAAAACGGCTCTGCCGAGAACGGGCACGAGGAGATGTTCCGTCTCTGGGAAAGCACTGATCCCCAGGGCTGTTGTGCCTGTGAATAGGTTGCCCAGGGAAGGTGAAGACCAGCAACAGCTTTCAGGGCTGGCACCTTCCTTGTGGGAGAAGGAGCGGGACGTTTCCCATTTTGGAAAATGGCTCTGCCGAGAACGGCTACGACGAGATGTTCCGTCTCTGGGAAAGCACTGATCCCCAGGGCTGTTGTGCCTGTGACTAGGCTGCCCAGGGAAGGTGAAGACCAGCAACAGCTTTCAGGGCTGGCCCCTTCCTTGTGGGAGAAGGATCCGGACGTTTCCCATTTCGGAAAAATGGCTCTTCCGAGAACGGCCACAATTGGATATTCCATCCCTGGGAAAGCACTGATCCCCAGGGCTGTTGTGCCTGTGACTAGGCTGCCCAGGGAAGGTGAAGACCAGCAACAGCTTTCAGGGCTGGCACCTTCCTTGTGGGAGAAGGAGCCGGACGTTCGCCGTTTTGGAAAAATGGCTCTGCGAGAACGGGCACGAGGAGATGTTCCGTCTCTGGGAAAGCACTGATCCCCAGGGCTGTTGTGCCTGTGACTAGGCTGCCCAGGGAAGGTGAAGACCAGCAACAGCTTTCAGGGCTGGCACCTTCCCTGTGGGAGAAGGAGCCGGACGTTTCCCTTTTCGGAAAACGGCTCTGCCGAGAACGGGTATGAAGAGATGTTCCGTCTCTGGGAAAGCACTGATCCCCAGGGCTGTTGTGCCTGTGTCTAGGCTGCCCAGGGAAGGTGAAGACCAGCAACAGCTTTCAGGGCTGGCCCCTTCCTTGTGGGAGAAGGAGCCGGACGTTTCCCTTTTCGGAAAACGGCTCTGCCGAGAACGGGTATGAAGAGATGTTCCGTCTCTGGGAAAGCACTGATCCCCAGGGCTGTTGTGCCTGTGAATAGGTTTCCAAGGGAAGGTGAAGACCAGCAACAGCTTTCAGGGCTGGCACCTTCCTTGTGGGATAAGGATCCGGATGTTTCCCATTTTGGAAAATGTCTCTGCCGAGAACGGGCACGAGGAGATGTTCCGTCTCTGGGAAAGCACTGATCCCCAGGGCTGTTGTGCCTGTGAGTAGGCTGCCCAGGGAAGGTGAAGACCAGCAACAGCTTTCAGGGCTGGCCCCTTCCTTGTGGGAGAAGGATCCGGACGTTTCCCATTTCGGAAAAATGGCTCTGCCGAGAACGGGTACGATGAGATGTTCCGTCTGTGGGAAAGCACTGATCCCCAGGGCTGTTGTGCCTGTGACTAGGTTTCCAAGGGAAGGTGAAGACCAGCAACAGCTTTCAGGGCTGGTCCCTTCCTTGTGGGAGAAGGATCCGGACGTTTCCCATTTCGGAAAAATGGCTCTTCCGAGAACGGTCACAATTGGATATTCCATCCCTGGGGAAGCACTGATCCCCAGGGCTGTTGTGCCTGTGACTAGGCTGCCCAGGGAAGGTGAAGACCAGCAACAGCTTTCAGGGCTGGCACCTTCCTTTTGGGAGAAGGAGCCGGACGTTCGCCGTTTTGGAAAAATGGCTCTGCGAGAACGGGCACGAGGAGATGTTCCGTCTCTGGGAAAGCACTGATCCCCAGGGCTGTTGTGCCTGTGACTAGGCTGCCCAGGGAAGGTGAAGACCAGCAACAGCTTTCAGGGCTGGCCCCTTCCTTGTGGGAGAAGGAGCCGGACGTTTCCCTTTTCGGAAAACGGCTCTGCCGAGAACGGGCACGAGGAGATGTTCCGTCTCTGGGAAAGCACTGATCCCCAGGGCTGTTGTGCCTGTGACTAGGCTGCCCAGGGAAGGTGAAGACCAGCAACAGCTTTCAGGGCTGGCACCTTCCTTGTGGGAGAAGGAGCCCGACGTTTCCCTTTTCGGAAAACGGCTCTGCCGAGAACGGGTATGAAGAGATGTTCCGTCTCTGGGAAAGCACTGATCCCCAGGGCTGTTGTGCCTGTGAATAGGTTTCCAAGGGAAGGTGAAGACCAGCAACAGCTTTCAGGGCTGGCCCCTTCCTTGTGGGATAAGGATCCGGATGTTTCCCATTTTGGAAAATGTCTCTGCCGAGAACGGGCACGATGAGATGTTCCGTCTCTGGGAAAGCACTGATCCCCAGGGCTGTTGTGCCTGTGAGTAGGCTGCCCAGGGAAGGTGAAGACCAGCAACAGCTTTCAGGGCTGGCCCCTTCCTTGTGGGAGAAGGATCCGGACGTTTCCGATTTCGGAAAAATGGCTCTGCCGAGAACGGGTACGATGAGATGTTCCGTCTGTGGGAAAGCACTGATCCCCAGGGCTGTTGTGCCTGTGACTAGGTTTCCAAGGGAAGGTGAAGACCAGCAACAGCTTTCAGGGCTGGTCCCTTCCTTGTGGGAGAAGGATCCGGACGTTTCCCATTTCGGAAAAATGGCTCTTCCGAGAACGGTCACAATTGGATATTCCATCCCTGGGGAAGCACTGATCCCCAGGGCTGTTGTGCCTGTGACTAGGCTGCCCAGGGAAGGTGAAGACCAGCAACAGCTTTCAGGGCTGGCACCTTCCTTGTGGGAGAAGGAGCCGGACGTTTCCCATTTCGGAAAAATGGCTCTGCGAGAACGGGCACGAGGAGATGTTCCGTCTCTGGGAAAGCACTGATCCCCAGGGCTGTTGTGCCTGTGACTAGGCTGCCCAGGGAAGGTGAAGACCAGCAACAGCTTTCAGGGCTGGCCCCTTCCTTGTGGGAGAAGGAGCCGGACGTTTCCCTTTTCGGAAAACGGCTCTGCCAAGAACGGGCACGAGGAGATGTTCCGTCTCTGGGAAAGCACTGATCCCCAGGGCTGTTGTGCCTGTGAATAGGTTGCCCAGGGAAGGTGAAGACCAGCAACAGCTTTCAGGGCTGGCACCTTCCTTGTGGGAGAAGGAGCGGGACGTTTCCCATTTTGGAAAATGGCTCTGCCGAGAACGGCTACGACGAGATGTTCCGTCTCTGGGAAAGCACTGATCCCCAGGGCTGTTGTGCCTGTGACTAGGCTGCCCAGGGAAGGTGAAGACCAGCAACAGCTTTCAGGGCTGGCCCCTTCCTTGTGGGAGAAGGATCCGGACGTTTCCCATTTCGGAAAAATGGCTCTTCCGAGAACGGCCACAATTGGATATTCCATCCCTGGGAAAGCACTGATCCCCAGGGCTGTTGTGCCTGTGACTAGGCTGCCCAGGGAAGGTGAAGACCAGCAACAGCTTTCAGGGCTGGCACCTTCCTTGTGGGAGAAGGAGCCGGACGTTCGCCGTTTTGGAAAAATGGCTCTGCGAGAACGGGCACGAGGAGATGTTCCGTCTCTGGGAAAGCACTGATCCCCAGGGCTGTTGTGCCTGTGACTAGGCTGCCCAGGGAAGGTGAAGACCAGCAACAGCTTTCAGGGCTGGCACCTTCCCTGTGGGAGAAGGAGCCGGACGTTTCCCTTTTCGGAAAACGGCTCTGCCGAGAACGGGTATGAAGAGATGTTCCGTCTCTGGGAAAGCACTGATCCCCAGGGCTGTTGTGCCTGTGTCTAGGCTGCCCAGGGAAGGTGAAGACCAGCAACAGCTTTCAGGGCTGGCCCCTTCCTTGTGGGAGAAGGAGCCGGACGTTTCCCTTTTCGGAAAACGGCTCTGCCGAGAACGGGTATGAAGAGATGTTCCGTCTCTGGGAAAGCACTGATCCCCAGGGCTGTTGTGCCTGTGAATAGGTTTCCAAGGGAAGGTGAAGACCAGCAACAGCTTTCAGGGCTGGCACCTTCCTTGTGGGATAAGGATCCGGATGTTTCCCATTTTGGAAAATGTCTCTGCCGAGAACGGGCACGAGGAGATGTTCCGTCTCTGGGAAAGCACTGATCCCCAGGGCTGTTGTGCCTGTGAGTAGGCTGCCCAGGGAAGGTGAAGACCAGCAACAGCTTTCAGGGCTGGCCCCTTCCTTGTGGGAGAAGGATCCGGACGTTTCCCATTTCGGAAAAATGGCTCTGCCGAGAACGGGTACGATGAGATGTTCCGTCTGTGGGAAAGCACTGATCCCCAGGGCTGTTGTGCCTGTGACTAGGTTTCCAAGGGAAGGTGAAGACCAGCAACAGCTTTCAGGGCTGGTCCCTTCCTTGTGGGAGAAGGATCCGGACGTTTCCCATTTCGGAAAAATGGCTCTTCCGAGAACGGTCACAATTGGATATTCCATCCCTGGGGAAGCACTGATCCCCAGGGCTGTTGTGCCTGTGACTAGGCTGCCCAGGGAAGGTGAAGACCAGCAACAGCTTTCAGGGCTGGCACCTTCCTTTTGGGAGAAGGAGCCGGACGTTCGCCGTTTTGGAAAAATGGCTCTGCGAGAACGGGCACGAGGAGATGTTCCGTCTCTGGGAAAGCACTGATCCCCAGGGCTGTTGTGCCTGTGACTAGGCTGCCCAGGGAAGGTGAAGACCAGCAACAGCTTTCAGGGCTGGCCCCTTCCTTGTGGGAGAAGGAGCCGGACGTTTCCCTTTTCGGAAAACGGCTCTGCCGAGAACGGGCACGAGGAGATGTTCCGTCTCTGGGAAAGCACTGATCCCCAGGGCTGTTGTGCCTGTGTCTAGGCTGCCCAGGGAAGGTGAAGACCAGCAACAGCTTTCAGGGCTGGTCCCTTCCTTGTGGGAGAAGGATCCGGACGTTTCCCATTTCGGAAAAGGGCTCTGCCGAGAACGGCCACAATTGGATATTCCGTCTCTGGGAAAGCACAGATCCCCAGGGCTGTTGTGCCTGTGAATAGGTTGCCCAGGGAAGGTGAAGACCAGCAACAGCTTTCAGGGCTGGCCCCTTCCTTGTGGGAGAAGGAGCCGGACGTTCGCCGTTTTGGAAAAATGGCTCTGCGAGAACGGCCACAATGAGATGTTCCGTCTCTGGGAAAGCACTGATCCCGAGGGCTGTTGTGCCTGTGACTAGGCTGCCCAGGGAAGGTGAAGACCAGCAACAGCTTTCAGGGCTGGCCCCTTCCTTGTGGGAGAAGGAGCCGGACGTTTCCCTTTTCGGAAATAAGCTCTGCCGAGAACGGGCACGAGGAGATGTTCCGTCTCTGGGAAAGCACTGATCCCCAGGGCTGTTGTGCCTGTGAATAGGTTGCCCAGGGAAGGTGAAGACCAGCAACAGCTTTCAGGGCTGGCACCTTCCTAGTGGGAGAAGGATCCGGACGTTTCCCATTTTGGAAAATGGCTCTGCCGAGAACTGCTACGACGAGATGTTCCGTCTGTGGGAAAGCACTGATCCCCAGGGCTGTTGTGCCTGTGACTAGGCTGCCCAGGGAAGGTGAAGACCAGCAACAGCTTTCAGGGCTGGCACCTTCCTTGTGGGAGAAGGAGCCGGACGTTCGCCGTTTTGGAAAATTGCTCTGCGAGAACGGGCACGAGGAGATGTTCCGTCTCTGGGAAAGCACTGATCCCCAGGGCTGTTGTGCCTGTGACTAGGCTGCCCAGGGAAGGTGAAGACCAGCAACAGCTTTCAGGGCTGGCACCTTCCTTGTGGGAGAAGGAGCCGGACGTTTCCCTTTTCGGAAAACGGCTCTGCCGAGAACGGGTATGAAGAGATGTTCCGTCTCTGGGAAAGCACTGATCCCCAGGGCTGTTGTGCCTGTGAATAGGTTTCCAAGGGAAGGTGAAGACCAGCAACAGCTTTCAGGGCTGGCACCTTCCTTGTGGGAGAAGGAGCCGGATGTTTCCCATTTTGGAAAATGGCTCTGCCGAGAACGGGCACGATGAGATGTTCCGTCTCTGGGAAAGCACTGATCCCCAGGGCTGTTGTGCCTGTGACTAGGCTGCCCAGGGAAGGTGAAGACCAGCAACAGCTTACAGGGCTGGCCCCTTCCTTGTGGGAGAAGGATCCGGACGTTACCCATTTCGGAAAACGGCTCTGCCGAGAACGGGTATGAAGAGATGTTCCGTCTCTGGGAAAGCACTGATCCCCAGGGCTGTTGTGCCTGTGACTAGGCTGCCCAGGGAAGGTGAAGACCAGCAACAGCTTTCAGGGCTGGCCCCTTCCTTGTGGGAGAAGGAGCCGGACGTTTCCCTTTTCGGAAAACGGCTCTGCCGAGAACGGGTATGAAGAGATGTTCCGTCTCTGGGAAAGCACTGATCCCCAGGGCTGTTGTGCCTGTGAATAGGTTTCCAAGGGAAGGTGAAGACCAGCAACAGCTTTCAGGGCTGGCACCTTCCTTGTGGGATAAGGATCCGGATGTTTCCCATTTTGGAAAATGTCTCTGCCGAGAACGGGCACGATGAGATGTTCCGTCTCTGGGAAAGCACTGATCCCCAGGGCTGTTGTGCCTGTGAGTAGGCTGCCCAGGGAAGGTGAAGACCAGCAACAGCTTTCAGGGCTGGCCCCTTCCTTGTGGGAGAAGGATCCGGACGTTTCCCATTTCGGAAAAATGGCTCTGCCGAGAACGGGTACGATGAGATGTTCCGTCTGTGGGAAAGCACTGATCCCCAGGGCTGTTGTGCCTGTGACTAGGTTTCCAAGGGAAGGTGAAGACCAGCAACAGCTTTCAGGGCTGGTCCCTTCCTTGTGGGAGAAGGATCCGGACGTTTCCCATTTCGGAAAAATGGCTCTTCCGAGAACGGTCACAATTGGATATTCCATCCCTGGGGAAGCACTGATCCCCAGGGCTGTTGTGCCTGTGACTAGGCTGCCCAGGGAAGGTGAAGACCAGCAACAGCTTTCAGGGCTGGCACCTTCCTTGTGGGAGAAGGAGCCGGACGTTTCCCATTTCGGAAAAATGGCTCTGCGAGAACGGGCACGAGGAGATGTTCCGTCTCTGGGAAAGCACTGATCCCCAGGGCTGTTGTGCCTGTGACTAGGCTGCCCAGGGAAGGTGAAGACCAGCAACAGCTTTCAGGGCTGGCCCCTTCCTTGTGGGAGAAGGAGCCGGACGTTTCCCTTTTCGGAAAACGGCTCTGCCGAGAACGGGCACGAGGAGATGTTCCGTCTCTGGGAAAGCACTGATCCCCAGGGCTGTTGTGCCTGTGAATAGGTTGCCCAGGGAAGGTGAAGACCAGCAACAGCTTTCAGGGCTGGCACCTTCCTTGTGGGAGAAGGAGCGGGACGTTTCCCATTTTGGAAAATGGCTCTGCCGAGAACGGCTACGACGAGATGTTCCGTCTCTGGGAAAGCACTGATCCCCAGGGCTGTTGTGCCTGTGACTAGGCTGCCCAGGGAAGGTGAAGACCAGCAACAGCTTTCAGGGCTGGCCCCTTCCTTGTGGGAGAAGGATCCGGACGTTTCCCATTTCGGAAAAATGGCTCTTCCGAGAACGGCCACAATTGGATATTCCATCCCTGGGAAAGCACTGATCCCCAGGGCTGTTGTGCCTGTGACTAGGCTGCCCAGGGAAGGTGAAGACCAGCAACAGCTTTCAGGGCTGGCACCTTCCTTGTGGGAGAAGGAGCCGGACGTTCGCCGTTTTGGAAAAATGGCTCTGCGAGAACGGGCACGAGGAGATGTTCCGTCTCTGGGAAAGCACTGATCCCCAGGGCTGTTGTGCCTGTGACTAGGCTGCCCAGGGAAGGTGAAGACCAGCAACAGCTTTCAGGGCTGGCACCTTCCCTGTGGGAGAAGGAGCCGGACGTTTCCCTTTTCGGAAAACGGCTCTGCCGAGAACGGGTATGAAGAGATGTTCCGTCTCTGGGAAAGCACTGATCCCCAGGGCTGTTGTGCCTGTGTCTAGGCTGCCCAGGGAAGGTGAAGACCAGCAACAGCTTTCAGGGCTGGCCCCTTCCTTGTGGGAGAAGGAGCCGGACGTTTCCCTTTTCGGAAAACGGCTCTGCCGAGAACGGGTATGAAGAGATGTTCCGTCTCTGGGAAAGCACTGATCCCCAGGGCTGTTGTGCCTGTGAATAGGTTTCCAAGGGAAGGTGAAGACCAGCAACAGCTTTCAGGGCTGGCACCTTCCTTGTGGGATAAGGATCCGGATGTTTCCCATTTTGGAAAATGTCTCTGCCGAGAACGGGCACGAGGAGATGTTCCGTCTCTGGGAAAGCACTGATCCCCAGGGCTGTTGTGCCTGTGAGTAGGCTGCCCAGGGAAGGTGAAGACCAGCAACAGCTTTCAGGGCTGGCCCCTTCCTTGTGGGAGAAGGATCCGGACGTTTCCCATTTCGGAAAAATGGCTCTGCCGAGAACGGGTACGATGAGATGTTCCGTCTGTGGGAAAGCACTGATCCCCAGGGCTGTTGTGCCTGTGACTAGGTTTCCAAGGGAAGGTGAAGACCAGCAACAGCTTTCAGGGCTGGTCCCTTCCTTGTGGGAGAAGGATCCGGACGTTTCCCATTTCGGAAAAATGGCTCTTCCGAGAACGGTCACAATTGGATATTCCATCCCTGGGGAAGCACTGATCCCCAGGGCTGTTGTGCCTGTGACTAGGCTGCCCAGGGAAGGTGAAGACCAGCAACAGCTTTCAGGGCTGGCACCTTCCTTTTGGGAGAAGGAGCCGGACGTTCGCCGTTTTGGAAAAATGGCTCTGCGAGAACGGGCACGAGGAGATGTTCCGTCTCTGGGAAAGCACTGATCCCCAGGGCTGTTGTGCCTGTGACTAGGCTGCCCAGGGAAGGTGAAGACCAGCAACAGCTTTCAGGGCTGGCCCCTTCCTTGTGGGAGAAGGAGCCGGACGTTTCCCTTTTCGGAAAACGGCTCTGCCGAGAACGGGCACGAGGAGATGTTCCGTCTCTGGGAAAGCACTGATCCCCAGGGCTGTTGTGCCTGTGACTAGGCTGCCCAGGGAAGGTGAAGACCAGCAACAGCTTTCAGGGCTGGCACCTTCCTTGTGGGAGAAGGAGCCCGACGTTTCCCTTTTCGGAAAACGGCTCTGCCGAGAACGGGTATGAAGAGATGTTCCGTCTCTGGGAAAGCACTGATCCCCAGGGCTGTTGTGCCTGTGAATAGGTTTCCAAGGGAAGGTGAAGACCAGCAACAGCTTTCAGGGCTGGCCCCTTCCTTGTGGGATAAGGATCCGGATGTTTCCCATTTTGGAAAATGTCTCTGCCGAGAACGGGCACGATGAGATGTTCCGTCTCTGGGAAAGCACTGATCCCCAGGGCTGTTGTGCCTGTGAGTAGGCTGCCCAGGGAAGGTGAAGACCAGCAACAGCTTTCAGGGCTGGCCCCTTCCTTGTGGGAGAAGGATCCGGACGTTTCCGATTTCGGAAAAATGGCTCTGCCGAGAACGGGTACGATGAGATGTTCCGTCTGTGGGAAAGCACTGATCCCCAGGGCTGTTGTGCCTGTGACTAGGTTTCCAAGGGAAGGTGAAGACCAGCAACAGCTTTCAGGGCTGGTCCCTTCCTTGTGGGAGAAGGATCCGGACGTTTCCCATTTCGGAAAAATGGCTCTTCCGAGAACGGTCACAATTGGATATTCCATCCCTGGGGAAGCACTGATCCCCAGGGCTGTTGTGCCTGTGACTAGGCTGCCCAGGGAAGGTGAAGACCAGCAACAGCTTTCAGGGCTGGCACCTTCCTTGTGGGAGAAGGAGCCGGACGTTTCCCATTTCGGAAAAATGGCTCTGCGAGAACGGGCACGAGGAGATGTTCCGTCTCTGGGAAAGCACTGATCCCCAGGGCTGTTGTGCCTGTGACTAGGCTGCCCAGGGAAGGTGAAGACCAGCAACAGCTTTCAGGGCTGGCCCCTTCCTTGTGGGAGAAGGAGCCGGACGTTTCCCTTTTCGGAAAACGGCTCTGCCAAGAACGGGCACGAGGAGATGTTCCGTCTCTGGGAAAGCACTGATCCCCAGGGCTGTTGTGCCTGTGAATAGGTTGCCCAGGGAAGGTGAAGACCAGCAACAGCTTTCAGGGCTGGCACCTTCCTTGTGGGAGAAGGAGCGGGACGTTTCCCATTTTGGAAAATGGCTCTGCCGAGAACGGCTACGACGAGATGTTCCGTCTCTGGGAAAGCACTGATCCCCAGGGCTGTTGTGCCTGTGACTAGGCTGCCCAGGGAAGGTGAAGACCAGCAACAGCTTTCAGGGCTGGCCCCTTCCTTGTGGGAGAAGGATCCGGACGTTTCCCATTTCGGAAAAATGGCTCTTCCGAGAACGGCCACAATTGGATATTCCATCCCTGGGAAAGCACTGATCCCCAGGGCTGTTGTGCCTGTGACTAGGCTGCCCAGGGAAGGTGAAGACCAGCAACAGCTTTCAGGGCTGGCACCTTCCTTGTGGGAGAAGGAGCCGGACGTTCGCCGTTTTGGAAAAATGGCTCTGCGAGAACGGGCACGAGGAGATGTTCCGTCTCTGGGAAAGCACTGATCCCCAGGGCTGTTGTGCCTGTGACTAGGCTGCCCAGGGAAGGTGAAGACCAGCAACAGCTTTCAGGGCTGGCCCCTTCCTTGTGGGAGAAGGAGCCGGACGTTTCCCTTTTCGGAAAACGGCTCTGCCGAGAACGGGCACGAGGAGATGTTCCGTCTCTGGGAAAGCACTGATCCCCAGGGCTGTTGTGCCTGTGTCTAGGCTGCCCAGGGAAGGTGAAGACCAGCAACAGCTTTCAGGGCTGGCCCCTTCCTTGTGGGAGAAGGAGCCGGACGTTTCCCTTTTCGGGAAACGGCTCTGCCGAGAACGGGTATGAAGAGATGTTCCGTCTCTGGGAAAGCACTGATCCCCAGGGCTGTTGTGCCTGTGAATAGGTTTCCAAGGGAAGGTGAAGACCAGCAACAGCTTTCAGGGCTGGCCCCTTCCTTGTGGGATAAGGATCCGGATGTTTCCCATTTTGGAAAATGTCTCTGCCGAGAACGGGCACGAGGAGATGTTCCGTCTCTGGGAAAGCACTGATCCCCAGGGCTGTTGTGCCTGTGAGTAGGCTGCCCAGGGAAGGTGAAGACCAGCAACAGCTTTCAGGGCTGGCCCCTTCCTTGTGGGAGAAGGATCCGGACGTTTCCCATTTCGGAAAAATGGCTCTGCCGAGAACGGGTACGATGAGATGTTCCGTCTGTGGGAAAGCACTGATCCCCAGGGCTGTTGTGCCTGTGACTAGGTTTCCAAGGGAAGGTGAAGACCAGCAACAGCTTTCAGGGCTGGTCCCTTCCTTGTGGGAGAAGGATCCGGACGTTTCCCATTTCATAAAAATGGCTCTTCCGAGAACGGCCACAATTGGATATTCCATCCCTGGGGAAGCACTGATCCCCAGGGCTGTTGTGCCTGTGACTAGGCTGCCCAGGGAAGGTGAAGACCAGCAACAGCTTTCAGGGCTGGCACCTTCCTTTTGGGAGAAGGAGCCGGACGTTCGCCGTTTTGGAAAAATGGCTCTGCGAGAACGGGCACGAGGAGATGTTCCGTCTCTGGGAAAGCACTGATCCCCAGGGCTGTTGTGCCTGTGACTAGGCTGCCCAGGGAAGGTGAAGACCAGCAACAGCTTTCAGGGCTGGCCCCTTCCTTGTGGGAGAAGGATCCGGACGTTTCCCATTTCGGAAAAATGGCTCTGCCGAGAACGGTTACGATGAGATGTTCCGTCTGTGGGAAAGCACTGATCCCCAGGGCTGTTGTGCCTGTGACTAGGTTTCCAAGGGAAGGTGAAGACCAGCAACAGCTTTCAGGGCTGGTCCGTTCCTTGTGGGAGAAGGATCCGGACGATTCCCATTTCGGAAAAGGGCTCTGCCGAGAACGGCCACAATTGGATATTCCGTCTCTGGGAAAGCACAGATCCCCAGGGCTGTTGTGCCTGTGAATAGGTTGCCCAGGGAAGGTGAAGACCAGCAACAGCTTTCAGGGCTGGCCCCTTCCTTGTGGGAGAAGGAGCCGGACGTTCGCCGTTTTGGAAAAATGGCTCTGCGAGAACGGCCACAATGAGATGTTCCGTCTCTGGGAAAGCACTGATCCCGAGGGCTGTTGTGCCTGTGACTAGGCTGCCCAGGGAAGGTGAAGACCAGCAACAGCTTTCAGGGCTGGCCCCTTCCTTGTGGGAGAAGGAGCCGGACGTTTCCCTTTTCGGAAATAAGCTCTGCCGAGAACGGGCACGAGGAGATGTTCCGTCTCTGGGAAAGCACTGGTCCCCAGGACTGTTGTGCCTGTGACTAGGTTGCCCAGGGAAGGTGAAGACCAGCAACAGCTTTCAGGGCTGGCACCTTCCTTGTGGGAGAAGGATCCGGACGTTTCCCATTTTGGAAAATGGCTCTGCCGAGAACGGCTACGACGAGATGTTCCGTCTCTGGGAAAGCACTGATCCCCAGGGCTGTTGTGCCTGTGACTAGGCTGCCCAGGGAAGGTGAAGACCAGCAACAGCTTTCAGGGCTGGCACCTTCCTTGTGGGAGAAGGAGCCGGACGTTCGCCGTTTTGGAAAATTGCTCTGCGAGAACGGGCACGAGGAGATGTTCCGTCTCTGGGAAAGCACTGATCCCCAGGGCTGTTGTGCCTGTGACTAGGCTGCCCAGGGAAGGTGAAGACCAGCAACAGCTTTCAGGGCTGGCACCTTCCTTGTGGGAGAAGGAGCCGGACGTTTCCCTTTTCGGAAAACGGCTCTGCCGAGAACGGGTATGAAGAGATGTTCCGTCTCAGGGAAAGCACTGATCCCCAGGGCTGTTGTGCCTGTGAATAGGTTTCCAAGGGAAGGTGAAGACCAGCAACAGCTTTCAGGGCTGGCACCTTCCTTGTGGGAGAAGGAGCCGGACGTTTCCCATTTTGGAAAATGGCTCTGCCGAGAACGGGTACGATGAGATGTTCCGTCTGTGGGAAAGCACTGATCCCCAGGGCTGTTGTGCCTGTGACTAGGTTTCCAAGGGAAGGTGAAGACCAGCAACAGCTTTCAGGGCTGGTCCCTTCCTTGTGGGAGAAGGATCCGGACGTTTCCCATTTCGGAAAAATGGCTCTTCCGAGAACGGTCACAATTGGATATTCCATCCCTGGGGAAGCACTGATCCCCAGGGCTGTTGTGCCTGTGACTAGGCTGCCCAGGGAAGGTGAAGACCAGCAACAGCTTTCAGGGCTGGCACCTTCCTTGTGGGAGAAGGAGCCGGACGTTTCCCATTTCGGAAAAATGGCTCTGCGAGAACGGGCACGAGGAGATGTTCCGTCTCTGGGAAAGCACTGATCCCCAGGGCTGTTGTGCCTGTGACTAGGCTGCCCAGGGAAGGTGAAGACCAGCAACAGCTTTCAGGGCTGGCCCCTTCCTTGTGGGAGAAGGAGCCGGACGTTTCCCTTTTCGGAAAACGGCTCTGCCGAGAACGGGCACGAGGAGATGTTCCGTCTCTGGGAAAGCACTGATCCCCAGGGCTGTTGTGCCTGTGAATAGGTTGCCCAGGGAAGGTGAAGACCAGCAACAGCTTTCAGGGCTGGCACCTTCCTTGTGGGAGAAGGAGCGGGACGTTTCCCATTTTGGAAAATGGCTCTGCCGAGAACGGCTACGACGAGATGTTCCGTCTCTGGGAAAGCACTGATCCCCAGGGCTGTTGTGCCTGTGACTAGGCTGCCCAGGGAAGGTGAAGACCAGCAACAGCTTTCAGGGCTGGCCCCTTCCTTGTGGGAGAAGGATCCGGACGTTTCCCATTTCGGAAAAATGGCTCTTCCGAGAACGGCCACAATTGGATATTCCATCCCTGGGAAAGCACTGATCCCCAGGGCTGTTGTGCCTGTGACTAGGCTGCCCAGGGAAGGTGAAGACCAGCAACAGCTTTCAGGGCTGGCACCTTCCTTGTGGGAGAAGGAGCCGGACGTTCGCCGTTTTGGAAAAATGGCTCTGCGAGAACGGGCACGAGGAGATGTTCCGTCTCTGGGAAAGCACTGATCCCCAGGGCTGTTGTGCCTGTGACTAGGCTGCCCAGGGAAGGTGAAGACCAGCAACAGCTTTCAGGGCTGGCACCTTCCCTGTGGGAGAAGGAGCCGGACGTTTCCCTTTTCGGAAAACGGCTCTGCCGAGAACGGGTATGAAGAGATGTTCCGTCTCTGGGAAAGCACTGATCCCCAGGGCTGTTGTGCCTGTGTCTAGGCTGCCCAGGGAAGGTGAAGACCAGCAACAGCTTTCAGGGCTGGCCCCTTCCTTGTGGGAGAAGGAGCCGGACGTTTCCCTTTTCGGAAAACGGCTCTGCCGAGAACGGGTATGAAGAGATGTTCCGTCTCTGGGAAAGCACTGATCCCCAGGGCTGTTGTGCCTGTGAATAGGTTTCCAAGGGAAGGTGAAGACCAGCAACAGCTTTCAGGGCTGGCACCTTCCTTGTGGGATAAGGATCCGGATGTTTCCCATTTTGGAAAATGTCTCTGCCGAGAACGGGCACGAGGAGATGTTCCGTCTCTGGGAAAGCACTGATCCCCAGGGCTGTTGTGCCTGTGAGTAGGCTGCCCAGGGAAGGTGAAGACCAGCAACAGCTTTCAGGGCTGGCCCCTTCCTTGTGGGAGAAGGATCCGGACGTTTCCCATTTCGGAAAAATGGCTCTGCCGAGAACGGGTACGATGAGATGTTCCGTCTGTGGGAAAGCACTGATCCCCAGGGCTGTTGTGCCTGTGACTAGGTTTCCAAGGGAAGGTGAAGACCAGCAACAGCTTTCAGGGCTGGTCCCTTCCTTGTGGGAGAAGGATCCGGACGTTTCCCATTTCGGAAAAATGGCTCTTCCGAGAACGGTCACAATTGGATATTCCATCCCTGGGGAAGCACTGATCCCCAGGGCTGTTGTGCCTGTGACTAGGCTGCCCAGGGAAGGTGAAGACCAGCAACAGCTTTCAGGGCTGGCACCTTCCTTTTGGGAGAAGGAGCCGGACGTTCGCCGTTTTGGAAAAATGGCTCTGCGAGAACGGGCACGAGGAGATGTTCCGTCTCTGGGAAAGCACTGATCCCCAGGGCTGTTGTGCCTGTGACTAGGCTGCCCAGGGAAGGTGAAGACCAGCAACAGCTTTCAGGGCTGGCCCCTTCCTTGTGGGAGAAGGAGCCGGACGTTTCCCTTTTCGGAAAACGGCTCTGCCGAGAACGGGCACGAGGAGATGTTCCGTCTCTGGGAAAGCACTGATCCCCAGGGCTGTTGTGCCTGTGACTAGGCTGCCCAGGGAAGGTGAAGACCAGCAACAGCTTTCAGGGCTGGCACCTTCCTTGTGGGAGAAGGAGCCCGACGTTTCCCTTTTCGGAAAACGGCTCTGCCGAGAACGGGTATGAAGAGATGTTCCGTCTCTGGGAAAGCACTGATCCCCAGGGCTGTTGTGCCTGTGAATAGGTTTCCAAGGGAAGGTGAAGACCAGCAACAGCTTTCAGGGCTGGCCCCTTCCTTGTGGGATAAGGATCCGGATGTTTCCCATTTTGGAAAATGTCTCTGCCGAGAACGGGCACGATGAGATGTTCCGTCTCTGGGAAAGCACTGATCCCCAGGGCTGTTGTGCCTGTGAGTAGGCTGCCCAGGGAAGGTGAAGACCAGCAACAGCTTTCAGGGCTGGCCCCTTCCTTGTGGGAGAAGGATCCGGACGTTTCCGATTTCGGAAAAATGGCTCTGCCGAGAACGGGTACGATGAGATGTTCCGTCTGTGGGAAAGCACTGATCCCCAGGGCTGTTGTGCCTGTGACTAGGTTTCCAAGGGAAGGTGAAGACCAGCAACAGCTTTCAGGGCTGGTCCCTTCCTTGTGGGAGAAGGATCCGGACGTTTCCCATTTCGGAAAAATGGCTCTTCCGAGAACGGTCACAATTGGATATTCCATCCCTGGGGAAGCACTGATCCCCAGGGCTGTTGTGCCTGTGACTAGGCTGCCCAGGGAAGGTGAAGACCAGCAACAGCTTTCAGGGCTGGCACCTTCCTTGTGGGAGAAGGAGCCGGACGTTTCCCATTTCGGAAAAATGGCTCTGCGAGAACGGGCACGAGGAGATGTTCCGTCTCTGGGAAAGCACTGATCCCCAGGGCTGTTGTGCCTGTGACTAGGCTGCCCAGGGAAGGTGAAGACCAGCAACAGCTTTCAGGGCTGGCCCCTTCCTTGTGGGAGAAGGAGCCGGACGTTTCCCTTTTCGGAAAACGGCTCTGCCAAGAACGGGCACGAGGAGATGTTCCGTCTCTGGGAAAGCACTGATCCCCAGGGCTGTTGTGCCTGTGAATAGGTTGCCCAGGGAAGGTGAAGACCAGCAACAGCTTTCAGGGCTGGCACCTTCCTTGTGGGAGAAGGAGCGGGACGTTTCCCATTTTGGAAAATGGCTCTGCCGAGAACGGCTACGACGAGATGTTCCGTCTCTGGGAAAGCACTGATCCCCAGGGCTGTTGTGCCTGTGACTAGGCTGCCCAGGGAAGGTGAAGACCAGCAACAGCTTTCAGGGCTGGCCCCTTCCTTGTGGGAGAAGGATCCGGACGTTTCCCATTTCGGAAAAATGGCTCTTCCGAGAACGGCCACAATTGGATATTCCATCCCTGGGAAAGCACTGATCCCCAGGGCTGTTGTGCCTGTGACTAGGCTGCCCAGGGAAGGTGAAGACCAGCAACAGCTTTCAGGGCTGGCACCTTCCTTGTGGGAGAAGGAGCCGGACGTTCGCCGTTTTGGAAAAATGGCTCTGCGAGAACGGGCACGAGGAGATGTTCCGTCTCTGGGAAAGCACTGATCCCCAGGGCTGTTGTGCCTGTGACTAGGCTGCCCAGGGAAGGTGAAGACCAGCAACAGCTTTCAGGGCTGGCCCCTTCCTTGTGGGAGAAGGAGCCGGACGTTTCCCTTTTCGGAAAACGGCTCTGCCGAGAACGGGCACGAGGAGATGTTCCGTCTCTGGGAAAGCACTGATCCCCAGGGCTGTTGTGCCTGTGTCTAGGCTGCCCAGGGAAGGTGAAGACCAGCAACAGCTTTCAGGGCTGGCCCCTTCCTTGTGGGAGAAGGAGCCGGACGTTTCCCTTTTCGGGAAACGGCTCTGCCGAGAACGGGTATGAAGAGATGTTCCGTCTCTGGGAAAGCACTGATCCCCAGGGCTGTTGTGCCTGTGAATAGGTTTCCAAGGGAAGGTGAAGACCAGCAACAGCTTTCAGGGCTGGCCCCTTCCTTGTGGGATAAGGATCCGGATGTTTCCCATTTTGGAAAATGTCTCTGCCGAGAACGGGCACGAGGAGATGTTCCGTCTCTGGGAAAGCACTGATCCCCAGGGCTGTTGTGCCTGTGAGTAGGCTGCCCAGGGAAGGTGAAGACCAGCAACAGCTTTCAGGGCTGGCCCCTTCCTTGTGGGAGAAGGATCCGGACGTTTCCCATTTCGGAAAAATGGCTCTGCCGAGAACGGGTACGATGAGATGTTCCGTCTGTGGGAAAGCACTGATCCCCAGGGCTGTTGTGCCTGTGACTAGGTTTCCAAGGGAAGGTGAAGACCAGCAACAGCTTTCAGGGCTGGTCCCTTCCTTGTGGGAGAAGGATCCGGACGTTTCCCATTTCGGAAAAATGGCTCTTCCGAGAACGGCCACAATTGGATATTCCATCCCTGGGGAAGCACTGATCCCCAGGGCTGTTGTGCCTGTGACTAGGCTGCCCAGGGAAGGTGAAGACCAGCAACAGCTTTCAGGGCTGGCACCTTCCTTTTGGGAGAAGGAGCCGGACGTTCGCCGTTTTGGAAAAATGGCTCTGCGAGAACGGGCACGAGGAGATGTTCCGTCTCTGGGAAAGCACTGATCCCCAGGGCTGTTGTGCCTGTGACTAGGCTGCCCAGGGAAGGTGAAGACCAGCAACAGCTTTCAGGGCTGGCCCCTTCCTTGTGGGAGAAGGATCCGGACGTTTCCCATTTCGGAAAAATGGCTCTGCCGAGAACGGTTACGATGAGATGTTCCGTCTGTGGGAAAGCACTGATCCCCAGGGCTGTTGTGCCTGTGACTAGGTTTCCAAGGGAAGGTGAAGACCAGCAACAGCTTTCAGGGCTGGTCCGTTCCTTGTGGGAGAAGGATCCGGACGATTCCCATTTCGGAAAAGGGCTCTGCCGAGAACGGCCACAATTGGATATTCCGTCTCTGGGAAAGCACAGATCCCCAGGGCTGTTGTGCCTGTGAATAGGTTGCCCAGGGAAGGTGAAGACCAGCAACAGCTTTCAGGGCTGGCCCCTTCCTTGTGGGAGAAGGAGCCGGACGTTCGCCGTTTTGGAAAAATGGCTCTGCGAGAACGGCCACAATGAGATGTTCCGTCTCTGGGAAAGCACTGATCCCGAGGGCTGTTGTGCCTGTGACTAGGCTGCCCAGGGAAGGTGAAGACCAGCAACAGCTTTCAGGGCTGGCCCCTTCCTTGTGGGAGAAGGAGCCGGACGTTTCCCTTTTCGGAAATAAGCTCTGCCGAGAACGGGCACGAGGAGATGTTCCGTCTCTGGGAAAGCACTGGTCCCCAGGACTGTTGTGCCTGTGACTAGGTTGCCCAGGGAAGGTGAAGACCAGCAACAGCTTTCAGGGCTGGCACCTTCCTTGTGGGAGAAGGATCCGGACGTTTCCCATTTTGGAAAATGGCTCTGCCGAGAACGGCTACGACGAGATGTTCCGTCTCTGGGAAAGCACTGATCCCCAGGGCTGTTGTGCCTGTGACTAGGCTGCCCAGGGAAGGTGAAGACCAGCAACAGCTTTCAGGGCTGGCACCTTCCTTGTGGGAGAAGGAGCCGGACGTTCGCCGTTTTGGAAAATTGCTCTGCGAGAACGGGCACGAGGAGATGTTCCGTCTCTGGGAAAGCACTGATCCCCAGGGCTGTTGTGCCTGTGACTAGGCTGCCCAGGGAAGGTGAAGACCAGCAACAGCTTTCAGGGCTGGCACCTTCCTTGTGGGAGAAGGAGCCGGACGTTTCCCTTTTCGGAAAACGGCTCTGCCGAGAACGGGTATGAAGAGATGTTCCGTCTCAGGGAAAGCACTGATCCCCAGGGCTGTTGTGCCTGTGAATAGGTTTCCAAGGGAAGGTGAAGACCAGCAACAGCTTTCAGGGCTGGCACCTTCCTTGTGGGAGAAGGAGCCGGACGTTTCCCATTTTGGAAAATGGCTCTGCCGAGAACGGGCACGATGAGATGTTCCGTCTCTGGGAAAGCACTGATCCCCAGGGCTGTTGTGCCTGTGACTAGGCTGCCCAGGGAAGGTGAAGACCAGCAACAGCTTACAGGGCTGGCCCCTTCCTTGTGGGAGAAGGATCCGGACGTTTCCCATTTCGGAAAAGGGCTCTGCCGAGAACGGGTACGATGAGATGTTCCGTCTCTGGGAAAGCACTGATCCCGAGGGCTGTTGTGCCTGTGACTAGGTTGCCCAGGGAAGGTGAAGACCAGCAACAGCTTTCAGGGCTGGCCCCTTCCTTGTGGGAGAAGGAGCCGGACGTTTCCCTTTTCGGAAATAAGCTCTGCCGAGAACGGGCACGAGGAGACGTTCCGTCTCTGGGAAAGCACTGATCCCCAGGGCTGTTGTGCCTGTGAATAGGTTGCCCAGGGAAGGTGAAGACCAGCAACAGCTTTCAGGGCTGGCCCCTTCCTTGTGGGAGAAGGATCCGGATGTTTCCCATTTTGGAAAATGGCTCTGCCGAGAACGGCTACGACGAGATGTTCCGTCTGTGGGAAAGCACTGATCCCCAGGGCTGTTGTGCCTGTGACTAGGCTGCCCAGGGAAGGTGAAGACCAGCAACAGCTTTCAGGGCTGGCCCCTTCCTTGTGGGAGAAGGATCCGGACGTTTCCCATTTCGGAAAAATGGCTCTTCCGAGAACGGCCACAATTGGATATTCCATCCCTGGGGAAGCACTGATCCCCAGGGCTGTTGTGCCTGTGACTAGGCTGCCCAGGGAAGGTGAAGACCAGCAACAGCTTTCAGGGCTGGCACCTTCCTTGTGGGAGAAGGAGCCCGACGTTCGCCGTTTTGGAAAAATGGCTCTGCGAGAACGGGCACGAGGAGATGTTCCGTCTCTGGGAAAGCACTGATCCCGAGGGCTGTTGTGCCTGTGACTAGTCTGCCCAGGGAAGGTGAAGACCAGCAACAGCTTTCAGGGCTGGCCCCTTCCTTGTGGGAGAAGGAGCCGGACGTTTCCCTTTTCGGAAATAAGCTCTGCCGAGAACGGGCACGAGGAGATGTTCCGTCTCTGGGAAAGCACTGGTCCCCAGGGCTGTTGTGCCTGTGACTAGGTTGCCCAGGGAAGGTGAAGACCAGCAACAGCTTTCAGGGCTGGCACCTTCCTTGTGGGAGAAGGAGCCGGACGTTTCCCATTTTGGAAAATGGCTCTGCCGAGAACGGCTACGACGAGATGTTCCGTCTCTGGGAAAGCACTGATCCCCAGGGCTGTTGTGCCTGTGACTAGGCTGCCCAGGGAAGGTGAAGACCAGCAACAGCTTTCAGGGCTGGCACCTTCCTTGTGGGAGAAGGAGCCGGACGTTCGCCGTTTTGGAAAATTGCTCTGCGAGAACGGGCACGAGGAGATGTTCCGTCTCTGGGAAAGCACTGATCCCCAGGGCTGTTGTGCCTGTGACTAGGCTGCCCAGGGAAGGTGAAGACCAGCAACAGCTTTCAGGGCTGGCACCTTCCTTGTGGGAGAAGGAGCCGGACGTTTCCCTTTTCGGAAAACGGCTCTGCCGAGAACGGGTATGAAGAGATGTTCCGTCTCAGGGAAAGCACTGATCCCCAGGGCTGTTGTGCCTGTGAATAGGTTTCCAAGGGAAGGTGAAGACCAGCAACAGCTTTCAGGGCTGGCACCTTCCTTGTGGGAGAAGGAGCCGGACGTTTCCCATTTTGGAAAATGGCTCTGCCGAGAACGGGCACGATGAGATGTTCCGTCTCTGGGAAAGCACTGATCCCCAGGGCTGTTGTGCCTGTGACTAGGCTGCCCAGGGAAGGTGAAGACCAGCAACAGCTTACAGGGCTGGCCCCTTCCTTGTGGGAGAAGGATCCGGACGTTTCCCATTTCGGAAAAGGGCTCTGCCGAGAACGGCCACAATTGGATATTCCGTCTCTGGGAAAGCACAGATCCCCAGGGCTGTTGTGCCTGTGAATAGGTTGCCCAGGGAAGGTGAAGACCAGCAACAGCTTTCAGGGCTGGCCCCTTCCTTGTGGGAGAAGGAGCCGGACGTTCGCCGTTTTGGAAAAATGGCTCTGCGAGAACGGCCACAATGAGATGTTCCGTCTCTGGGAAAGCACTGGTCCCCAGGGCTGTTGTGCCTGTGACCAGGCTGCCCAGGGAAGGTGAAGACCAGCAACAGCTTTCAGGGCTGGCACCTTCCTAGTGGGAGAAGGATCCGGACGTTTCCCATTTCGGAAAATGGCTCTGCCGAGAACGGGTACGATGAGATGTTCCGTCTCTGGGAAAGCACTGATCCCGAGGGCTGTTGTGCCTGTGACTAGGCTGCCCAGGGAAGGTGAAGACCAGCAACAGCTTTCAGGGCTGGCCCCTTCCTTGTGGGAGAAGGAGCCGGACGTTTCCCTTTTCGGAAATAAGCTCTGCCGAGAACGGGCACGAGGAGATGTTCCGTCTCTGGGAAAGCACTGATCCCCAGGGCTGTTGTGCCTGTGAATAGGTTGCCCAGGGAAGGTGAAGACCAGCAACAGCTTTCAGGGCTGGCCCCTTCCTTGTGGGAGAAGGATCCGGATGTTTCCCATTTTGGAAAATGGCTCTGCCGAGAACGGCTACGACGAGATGTTCCGTCTGTGGGAAAGCACTGATCCCCAGGGCTGTTGTGCCTGTGACTAGGCTGCCCAGGGAAGGTGAAGACCAGCAACAGCTTTCAGGGCTGGCCCCTTCCTTGTGGGAGAAGGATCCGGACGTTACCCATTTCGGAAAAATGGCTCTTCCGAGAACGGCCACAATTGGATATTCCATCCCTGGGGAAGCACTGATCCCCAGGGCTGTTGTGCCTGTGACTAGGCTGCCCAGGGAAGGTGAAGACCAGCAACAGCTTTCAGGGCTGGCACCTTCCTTGTGGGAGAAGGAGCCCGACGTTCGCCGTTTTGGAAAAATGGCTCTGCGAGAACGGGCACGAGGAGATGTTCCGTCTCTGGGAAAGCACTGATCCCCAGGGCTGTTGTGCCTGTGACTAGGCTGCCCAGGGAAGGTGAAGACCAGCAACAGCTTTCAGGGCTGGCACCTTCCTTGTGGGAGAAGGAGCCCGAAGTTTCCCTTTTCGGAAAACGGCTCTGCCGAGAACGGGTATGAAGAGATGTTCCGTCTCTGGGAAAGCACTGATCCCCAGGGCTGTTGTGCCTGTGAATAGGTTTCCAAGGGAAGGTGAAGACCAGCAACAGCTTTCAGGGCTGGCCCCTTCCTTGTGGGAGAAGGAGCCGGACGTTTCCCATTTTGGAAAATGGCTCTGCCGAGAACGGGCACGACGAGATGTTCCGTCTCTGGGAAAGCACTGATCCCCAGGGCTGTTGTGCCTGTGAGTAGGCTGCCCAGGGAAGGTGAAGACCAGCAACAGCTTACAGGGCTGGCCCCTTCCTTGTGGGAGAAGGATCCGGACGTTACCCATTTCGGAAAACGGCTCTGCCGAGAACGGGTATGAAGAGATGTTCCGTCTCTGGGAAAGCACTGATCCCCAGGGCTGTTGTGCCTGTGACTAGGCTGCCCAGGGAAGGTGAAGACCAGCAACAGCTTTCAGGGCTGGCACCTTCCTTGTGGGAGAAGGAGCCGGACGTTTCCCTTTTCGGAAAACGGCTCTGCCGAGAACGGGTATGAAGAGATGTTCCGTCTCTGGGAAAGCACTGATCCCCAGGGCTGTTGTGCCTGTGAATAGGTTTCCAAGGGAAGGTGAAGACCAGCAACAGCTTTCAGGGCTGGCCCCTTCCTTGTGGGATAAGGATCCGGATGTTTCCCATTTTGGAAAATGTCTCTGCCGAGAACGGGCACGAGGAGATGTTCCGTCTCTGGGAATGCACTGATCCCCAGGGCTGTTGTGCCTGTGACTAGGCTGCCCAGGGAAGGTGAAGACCAGCAACAGCTTTCAGGGCTGGCCCCTTCCTTGTGGGAGAAGGATCCGGACGTTTCCCATTTCGGAAAAATGGCTCTGCCGAGAACGGGTACGATGAGATGTTCCGTCTGTGGGAAAGCACTGATCCCCAGTGGTGTTGTGCCTGTGACTAGGTTTCCAAGGGAAGGTGAAGACCAGCAACAGCTTTCAGGGCTTGCCCCTTCCTTGTGGGAGAAGGATCCGGACGTTTCCCATTTCTGAAAATGGCTCTGCCGAGAACGGCCACAATTGGATATTCCGTCTCTGGGAAAGCACAGATCCCCAGGGCTGTTGTGCCTGTGAATCGGTTGCCCAGGGAAGGTGAAGACCAGCAACAGCTTTCAGGGCTGGCACCTTCCTTGAGGGAGAAGGAGCCGGACGTTCGCCGTTTTGGAAAAATGGCTCTGCGAGAACGGCCACAATGAGATGTTCCGTCTCTGGGAAAGCACTGGTCCCCAGGGCTGTTGTGCTTGTGACCAGGCTGCCCAGGGAAGGTGAAGACCAGCAACAGCTTTCAGGGCTGGCACCTTCCTTGTGGGAGAAGGATCCGGACGTTTCCCATTTTGGAAAATGGCTCTGCCGAGAACGGGTACGATGAGATGTTCCGTCTCTGGGAAAGCACTGATCCCGAGGGCTGTTGTGCCTGTGACTAGGCTGCCCAGGGAAGGTGAAGACCAGCAACAGCTTTCAGGGCTGGCACCTTCCTTGTGGGAGAAGGAGCCGGACGTTTCCCTTTTCGGAAATAAGCTGTGCCGAGAATGGGCACGAGCAGATGTTCCGTCTGTGGGAAGGCACTGATCCCCAGGGCTGTTGTGCCTGTGAATAGGTTGCCCAGGGAAGGTGAAGACCAGCAACAGCTTTCAGGGCTGGCCCCTTCCTTGTGGGAGAAGGAGCCGGACGTTTCCCATTTCGGAAAAATGGCTCTGCCGAGAACGGCTACGATGAGATGTTCCGTCTCTGGGAAAGCACTGATCCCCAGGGCTGTTGTGCCTGTGAATAGGTTTTCAAGGGAAGGTGAAGACCAGCAACAGCTTTCAGGGCTGGCCCCTGCCTTGTGGGAGAAGGATCCGGACGTTTCCTATTTTGGAAAATGGCTCTGCCGAGAACGGCTACGACGAGATGTTCCGTCTCTGGGAAAGCACTGATCCCCAGGGCTGTTGTGCCTGTGAATAGGCTGCCCAGGGAAGGTGAAGACCAGCAACAGCTTACAGGGCTGGCCCCTTCCTTGTGGGAGAAGGAGCCGGACGTTTTCCTTTTTGGAAAAATGGCTCTTCCGAGAACGGCCACAATGAGATGTTCCGTCTCTGGGAAAGCACTGGTCCCCAGGGCTGTTGTGCCTGTGAATAGGTTTCCAAGGGAAGGTGAAGACCAGCAACAGCTTTCAGGCCTTGCCCTTCCTTGTGGGAGAAGGATCCGTACGTTTCCCATTTCGGAAAAGGGCTCTGCCGAGAACGGCCACAATTGGATATTCCGTCTCTGGGAAAGCACAGATCCCCAGGGCTGTTGTGCCTGTGAATAGGTTGCCCAGGGAAGGTGAAGACCAGCAACAGCTTTCAGGGCTGGCCCCTTCCTTGTGGGAGAAGGATCCGGACGTTCGCCGTTTTGGAAAAATGGCTCTGCGAGAACGGCCACAATGAGATGTTCCGTCTCTGGGAAAGCACTGGTCCCCAGGGCTGTTGTGCCTGTGACCAGGCTGCCCAGGGAAGGTGAAGACCAGCAACAGCTTTCAGGGCTGGCACCTTCCTAGTGGGAGAAGGATCCGGACGTTTCCCTTTTCGGAAAATGGCTCTGCCGAGAACGGGTACGATGAGATGTTCCGTCTCTGGGAAAGCACTGATCCCGAGGGCTGTTGTGCCTGTGACTAGGCTGCCCAGGGAAGGTGAAGACCAGCAACAGCTTTCAGGGCTGGCCCCTTCCTTGTGGGAGAAGGAGCTGGACGTTTCCCTTTTCGGAAATAAGCTCTGCCGAGAACGGGCACGAGGAGATGTTCCGTCTCTGGGAAAGCACTGATCCCCAGGGCTGTTGTGCCTGTGAATAGGTTGCCCAGGGAAGGTGAAGACCAGCAACAGCTTTCAGGGCTGGCCCCTTCCTTGTGGGAGAAGGAGCCGGACGTTCGCCGTTTTGGAAAAATGGCTCTGCGAGAACGGCCACAATGAGATGTTCCGTCTCTGGGAAAGCACTGGTCCCCAGGGCTGTTGTGCCTGTGACCAGGCTGCCCAGGGAAGGTGAAGACCAGCAACAGCTTTCAGGGCTGGCACCTTCCTAGTGGGAGAAGGATCCGGACGTTTCCCATTTCGGAAAATGGCTCTGCCGAGAACGGGTACGATGAGATGTTCCGTCTCTGGGAAAGCACTGATCCCGAGGGCTGTTGTGCCTGTGACTAGGCTGCCCAGGGAAGGTGAAGACCAGCAACAGCTTTCAGGGCTGGCCCCTTCCTTGTGGGAGAAGGAGCCGGACGTTTCCCTTTTCGGAAATAAGCTCTGCCGAGAACGGGCACGAGGAGATGTTCCGTCTCTGGGAAAGCACTGATCCCCAGGGCTGTTGTGCCTGTGAATAGGTTGCCCAGGGAAGGTGAAGACCAGCAACAGCTTTCAGGGCTGGCCCCTTCCTTGTGGGAGAAGTATCCGGATGTTTCCCATTTTGGAAAATGGCTCTGCCGAGAACGGCTACGACGAGATGTTCCGTCTGTGGGAAAGCACTGATCCCCAGGGCTGTTGTGCCTGTGACTAGGCTGCCCAGGGAAGGTGAAGACCAGCAACAGCTTTCAGGGCTGGCCCCTTCCTTGTGGGAGAAGGATCCGGACGTTTCCCATTTCGGAAAAATGGCTCTTCCGAGAACGGCCACAATTGGATATTCCATCCCTGGGGAAGCACTGATCCCCAGGGCTGTTGTGCCTGTGACTAGGCTGCCCAGGGAAGGTGAAGACCAGCAACAGCTTTCAGGGCTGGCACCTTCCTTGTGGGAGAAGGAGCCCGACGTTCGCCGTTTTGGAAAAATGGCTCTGCGAGAACGGGCACGAGGAGATGTTCCGTCTCTGGGAAAGCACTGATCCCCAGGGCTGTTGTGCCTGTGACTAGGCTGCCCAGGGAAGGTGAAGACCAGCAACAGCTTTCAGGGCTGGCACCTTCCTTGTGGGAGAAGGAGCCCGACGTTTCCCTTTTCGGAAAACGGCTCTGCCGAGAACGGGTATGAAGAGATGTTCCGTCTCTGGGAAAGCACTGATCCCCAGGGCTGTTGTGCCTGTGAATAGGTTTCCAAGGGAAGGTGAAGACCAGCAACAGCTTTCAGGGCTGGCACCTTCCTTGTGGGAGAAGGAGCCGGACGTTTCCCATTTTGGAAAATGGCTCTGCCGAGAACGGGCACGACGAGATGTTCCGTCTCTGGGAAAGCACTGATCCCCAGGGCTGTTGTGCCTGTGACTAGGCTGCCCAGGGAAGGTGAAGACCAGCAACAGCTTACAGGGCTGGCCCCTTCCTTGTGGGAGAAGGATCCGGACGTTACCCATTTCGGAAAACGGCTCTGCCGAGAACGGGTATGAAGAGATGTTCCGTCTCTGGGAAAGCACTGATCCCCAGGGCTGTTGTGCCTGTGACTAGGCTGCCCAGGGAAGGTGAAGACCAGCAACAGCTTTCAGGGCTGGCACCTTCCTTGTGGGAGAAGGAGCCGGACGTTTCCCTTTTCGGAAAACGGCTCTGCCGAGAACGGGTATGAAGAGATGTTCCGTCTCTGGGAAAGCACTGATCCCCAGGGCTGTTGTGCCTGTGAATAGGTTTCCAAGGGAAGGTGAAGACCAGCAACAGCTTTCAGGGCTGGCCCCTTCCTTGTGGGATAAGGATCCGGATGTTTCCCATTTTGGAAAATGTCTCTGCCGAGAACGGGCACGAGGAGATGTTCCGTCTCTGGGAATGCACTGATCCCCAGGGCTGTTGTGCCTGTGACTAGGCTGCCCAGGGAAGGTGAAGACCAGCAACAGCTTTCAGGGCTGGCCCCTTCCTTGTGGGAGAAGGATCCGGACGTTTCCCATTTCGGAAAAATGGCTCTTCCGAGAACGGGTACGATGAGATGTTCCGTCTGTGGGAAAGCACTGATCCCCAGTGGTGTTGTGCCTGTGACTAGGTTTCCAAGGGAAGGTGAAGACCAGCAACAGCTTTCAGGGCTTGCCCCTTCCTTGTGGGAGAAGGATCCGGACGTTTCCCATTTCGGAAAATGGCTCTGCCGAGAACGGCCACAATTGGATATTCCGTCTCTGGGAAAGCACAGATCCCCAGGGCTGTTGTGCCTGTGAATAGGTTGCCCAGGGAAGGTGAAGACCAGCAACAGCTTTCAGGGCTGGCACCTTCCTTGAGGGAGAAGGAGCCGGACGTTCGCCGTTTTGGAAAAATGGCTCTGCGAGAACGGCCACAATGAGATGTTCCGTCTCTGGGAAAGCACTGGTCCCCAGGGCTGTTGTGCTTGTGACCAGGCTGCCCAGGGAAGGTGAAGACCAGCAACAGCTTTCAGGGCTGGCACCTTGCTAGTGGGAGAAGGATCCGGACGTTTCCCATTTTGGAAAATGGCTCTGCCGAGAACGGGTGCGATGAGATGTTCCGTCTCTGGGAAAGCACTGATCCCCAGGGCTGTTGTGCCTGTGACTAGGCTGCCCAGGGAAGGTGAAGACCAGCAACAGCTTTCAGGGCTGGCACCTTCCTTGTGGGAGAAGGAGCCGGACGTTTCCCTTTTCGGAAATAAGCTGTGCCGAGAATGGGCACGAGCAGATGTTCCGTCTGTGGGAAGGCACTGATCCCCAGGGCTGTTGTGCCTGTGAATAGGTTGCCCAGGGAAGGTGAAGACCAGCAACAGCTTTCAGGTCTGGCCCCTTCCTTGTGGGAGAAGGAGCCGGACGTTTCCCATTTCGGAAAAATGGCTCTGCCGAGAACGGCTACGATGAGATGTTCCGTCTCTGGGAAAGCACTGATCCCCAGGGCTGTTGTGCCTGTGAATAGGTTTTCAAGGGAAGGTGAAGACCAGCAACAGCTTTCAGGGCTGGCCCCTTCCTTGTGGGAGAAGGATCCAGACGTTTCCTATTTTGGAAAATGGCTCTGCCGAGAACGGCTACGACGAGATGTTCCGTCTCTGGGAAAGCACTGATCCCCAGGGCTGTTGTGCCTGTGAATAGGCTGCCCAGGGAAGGTGAAGACCAGCAACAGCTTACAGGGCTGGCCCCTTCCTTGTGGGAGAAGGAGCCGGACGTTTCCCTTTTTGGAAAAATGGCTCTTCCGAGAACGGCCACAATGAGATGTTCCGTCTCTGGGAAAGCACTGGTCCCCAGGGCTGTTGTGCCTGTGAATAGGTTTCCAAGGGAAGGTGAAGACCAGCAACAGCTTTCAGGCCTTGCCCTTCCTTGTGGGAGAAGGATCCGTACGTTTCGCATTTCGGAAAATGGCTCTGCCGAGAACGGCCACAATGAGATGTTCCGTCTCTGGGAAAGCACAGATCCCCAGGGCTGTTGTGCCTGTGAATAGGTTTCCAAGGGAAGGTGAAGACCAGCAACAGCTTTCAGGGCTGGCCCCTTCCTTGTGGGAGAAGGAGCCGGACGTTCGCCGTTTTGGAAAAATGGCTCTGCGAGAACGGCCACAATGAGATGTTCCGTCTCTGGGAAAGCACTGGTCCCCAGGGCTGTTGTGCCTGTGACTAGGCTGCCCAGGGAAGGTGAAGACCAGCAACAGCTTTCAGGGCTGGCACCTTCCTTGTGGGAGAAGGATCCGGACGTTTCCCTTTTCGGAAAATGGCTCTGCCGAGAACGGGTATGAAGAGATGTTCCATCTCTGGGAAAGCACTGATCCCCAGGGCTGTTGTGCCTGTGAATAGGTTTCCAAGGGAAGGTGAAGACCAGCAACAGCTTTCAAGGCTGGCCCCTTCCTTGTGGGAGAAGGAGCCGGACGTTTCCCATTTTGGAAAATGGCTCTGCCGAGAACGGGTACGATGAGATGTTCCGTCTCTGGGAAAGCACTGATCCCCAGGGCTGTTGTGCCTGTGACTAGGCTGCCCAGGGAAGGTAAAGACCAGCAACAGCTTTCAGGGCTGGCCCCTTCCTTGTGGGAGAAGGAGCCAGACGTTTCCCTTTTCGGAAAATGGCTCTGCCGAGAACGGGTATGAAGAGATGTTCCGTCTCTGGGAAAGCACTGATCCCCAGGGCTGTTGTGCCTGTGAATAGGTTTCCAAGGGAAGGTGAAGTCCAGCAACAGCTTTCAGGGCTTGCCCCTTCCTTGTGGGAGAAGGAGCCGGACGTTTCCCATTTTGGAAAATGGCTCTGCCGAGAACGGCTACGACGAGATGTTCCGTCTCTGGGAAAGCACTGATCCCCAGGGCTGTTGTGCCTGTGAATAGGCTGCCCAGGGAAGGTGAAGACCAGCAACAGCTTACAGGGCTTGCCCCTTCCTTGTGGGAGAAGGATCCGGACATTCCCCTTTTCGGAAAATGGCTCTGCCGAGAAGGGCTACAATTGCATATTCCGTCTCTGGGAAAGCACTGATCCCCAGGGCTGTTGTGCCTGTGAATAGGTTTCCAAGGGAAGGTGAAGACCAGCAACAGCTTACAGGGCTGGCCCCTTCCTTGTGGGAGAAGTATCCGGACGTTTCCCATTTCGGAAAATGGCTCTGCCGAGAACGGCTACGATGAGATGTTCCGTCTCTGGGAAAGCACTGGTCCCCAGGGCTGTTGTGCCTGTGAATAGGTTTCCAAGGGAAGGTGAAGACCAGCAACAGCTTTCAGGGCTTGCCCCTTCCTTGTGGGAGAAGGATCCGGACGTTTCCCATTTCGGAAAATGGCTCTGCCGAGAACAGCCACAATTGGATATTCCATCTCTGGGAAAGCACAGATCCCCAGGGCTGTTGTGCCTGTGAATAGGTTGCCCAGGGAAGGTGAAGACCAGCAACAGCTTACAGGGCTGGCCCCTTCCTTGTGGGAGAAGGAGCCGGACGTTTCCCTTTTCGGAAAAATGGCTCTGCCGAGAACGGCCACAATTGGATATTCCATCTCTGGGAAAGCACTGATCCCCAGGGCTGTTGTGCCTGTGACTAGGCTGCCCAGGGAAGGTGAAGACCAGCAACAGCTTTCAGGGCTGGCCCCTTCCTTGTGGGAGAAGGAGCCGGACGTTCGCCATTTTGGAAAAATGGCTCTGCGAGAACGGCCACAATGAGATGTTCCGTCTCTGGGAAAGCACTGATCCCCAGGGCTGTTGTGCCTGTGACTAGGCTGCCCAGGGAAGGTGAAGACCAGCAACAGCTTTCAGGGCTGGCCCCTTCCTTGTGGGAGAAGGATCCGGACGTTTCCCACTTTGGAAAACGGCTCTGCGAAGAACGGGTATGAAGAGATGTTCCGTCTCTGGGAAAGCACTGATCCCCAGGGCTGTTGTGCCTGTGACTAGGCTGCCCAGGGAAGGTGAAGACCAGCAACAGCTTTCAGGGCTGGCACCTTCCTTGTGGGAGAAGGATCCGGACTTTTCCCTTTTCGGAAAATGGCTCTGCCGAGAACGGGTATGAAGAGATGTTCCATCTCTGGGAAAGCACTGATCCCCAGGGCTGTTGTGCCTGTGAATAGGTTTCCAAGGGAAGGTGAAGACCAGCAACAGCTTTCAAGGCTGGCCCCTTCCTTGTGGGAGAAGGATCCGGACGTTACCCATTTCGGAAAATGGCTCTGCCGAGAACGGGTACGATGAGATGTTCCGTCTCTGGGAAAGCACTGATCCCCAGGGCTGTTGTGCCTGTGACTAGGCTGCCCAGGGAAGGTGAAGACCAGCAACAGCTTTCAGGGCTGGCCCCTTCCTTGTGGGAGAAGGAGCCGGACGTTTCCCTTTTCGGAAAATGGCTCTGCCGAGAACGGGCACGAGGAGATGTTCCGTCTCTGGGAAAGCACTGATCCCCAGGGCTGTTGTGCCTGAGAATAGGTTTCCAAGGGAAGGTGAAGACCAGCAACAGCTTTCAAGGCTGGCCCCTTCCTTGTGGGAGAAGGATCCGGACGTTTCCCATTTTGGAAAATGGCTCTGCCGAGAACGGCTACGATGAGATGTTCCGTCTCTGGGAAAGCACTGGTCCCCAGGGCTGTTGTGCCTGTGACTAGGTTTCCAAGGGAAGGTGAAGACCAGCAACAGCTTTCAGGGCTTGCCCCTTCCTTGTGGGAGAAGGATCCGGACGTTTCCCATTTCGGAAAATGGCTCTGCCGAGAACAGCCACAATTGGATATTCCGTCTCTGGGAAAGCACAGATCCCCAGGGCTGTTGTGCCTGTGACTAGGCTGCCCAGGGAAGGTGAAGACCAGCAACAGCTTTCAGGGCTGGCACCTTCCTTGTGGGAGAAGGATCCGGACTTTTCCCTTTTCGGAAAATGGCTCTGCCGAGAACGGGTATGAAGAGATGTTCCATCTCTGGGAAAGCACTGATCCCCAGGGCTGTTGTGCCTGTGAATAGGTTTCCAAGGGAAGGTGAAGACCAGCAACAGCTTTCAAGGCTGGCCCCTTCCTTGTGGGAGAAGGATCCGGACGTTACCCATTTCGGAAAATGGCTCTGCCGAGAACGGGTACGATGAGATGTTCCGTCTCTGGGAAAGCACTGATCCCCAGGGCTGTTGTGCCTGTGACTAGGCTGCCCAGGGAAGGTGAAGACCAGCAACAGCTTTCAGGGCTGGCCCCTTCCTTGTGGGAGAAGGAGCCGGACGTTTCCCTTTTCGGAAAATGGCTCTGCCGAGAACGGGCACGAGGAGATGTTCCGTCTCTGGGAAAGCACTGATCCCCAGGGCTGTTGTGCCTGAGAATAGGTTTCCAAGGGAAGGTGAAGACCAGCAACAGCTTTCAAGGCTGGCCCCTTCCTTGTGGGAGAAGGATCCGGACGTTACCCATTTCGGAAAATGGCTCTGCCGAGAACGGGTACGATGAGATGTTCCGTCTCTGGGAAAGCACTGATCCCCAGGGCTGTTGTGCCTGTGACTAGGCTGCCCAGGGAAGGTGAAGACCAGCAACAGCTTACAGGGCTGGCACCTTCCTTGTGGGAGAAGGAGCCGGACGTTTCCCTTTTCGGAAAATGGCTCTGCCGAGAACGGCCACAATTGGATATTCCGTCTCTGGGAAAGCACTGATCCCCAGGGCTGTTGTGCCTGTGAATAGGTTTCCAAGGGAAGGTGAAGACCAGCAACAGCTTACAGGGCTGGCACCTTCCTTGTGGGAGAAGTATCCGGACGTTTCCCATTTTGGAAAATGGCTCTGCCGAGAACGGCTACGATGAGATGTTCCGTCTCTGGGAAAGCACTGGTCCCCAGGGCTGTTGTGCCTGTGACTAGGTTTCCAAGGGAAGGTGAAGACCAGCAACAGCTTTCAGGGCTTGCCCCTTCCTTGTGGGAGAAGGATCCGGACGTTTCCCATTTCGGAAAATGGCTCTGCCGAGAACAGCCACAATTGGATATTCCGTCTCTGGGAAAGCACAGATCCCCAGGGCTGTTGTGCCTGTGACTAGGCTGCCCAGGGAAGGTGAAGACCAGCAACAGCTTTCAGGGCTGGCCCCTTCCTTGTGGGAGAAGGAGCCGGACGTTCGCCATTTTGGAAAAATGGCTCTGCGAGAACGGCCACAATGAGATGTTCCATCTCTGGGAAAGCACTGATCCCCAGGGCTGTTGTGCCTGTGACTAGGCTGCCCAGGGAAGGTGAAGACCAGCAAAAGCTTTCAGGGCTGGCACCTTCCTTGTGGGAGAAGGAGCCCGACGTTTCCCTTTTCGGAAAACGGCTCTGCCGAGAACGGGTATGAAGAGATGTTCCGTCTCTGGGAAAGCACTAATCCCCAGGGCTGTTGTGCCTGTGAATAGGTTTCCAAGGGAAGGTGAAGACCAGCAACAGCTTTCAGGGCTGGCCCCTTCCTTGTGGGAGAAGGATCCGCATGTTTCCCATATTGGAAAATGGCTCTGCCGAGAACGGCTACGACGAGATGTTCTGTCTCTGGGAAAGCACTGGTCCCCAGGGCTGTTGTGCCTGTGACTAGGCTGCCCAGGGAAGGTGAAGACCAGCAACAGCTTTCAGGGCTGGCCCCTTCCTTGTGGGAGAAGGAGCCGGACGTTTCCCTTTTCGGAAAATGGCTCTGCCGAGAACGGGTATGAAGAGATGTTCCGTCTCTGGGAAAGCACTGATCCCCAGGGCTGTTGTGCCTGTGAATAGGTTTCCAAGGGAAGGTGAAGACCAGCAACAGCTTTCAGGGCTGGCCCCTTCCTTGTGGGAGAAGTATCCTAATGTTTCCCATTTTGGAAAATGGCTCTGCCGAGAACGGTCACAATTGGATATTCCGTCTCTGGGAAAGCACTGATCCCCAGGGCTGTTGTGCCTGTGAATAGGTTGCCCAGGGAAGGTGAAGACCAGCAACAGCTTTCAGGGCTGGCACCTTCCTTGTGGGAGAAGGATCCGGACGTTTCCCTTTTCGGAAAAATGGCTCTGCCGAGAACGGCCACAATTGGATATTCCGTCTCTGGGAAAGCACTGATCCCCAGGGCTGTTGTGCCTGTGACTAGGCTGCCCAGGGAAGGTGAAGACCAGCAACAGCTTTCAGGGCTGGCACCTTCCTTGTGGGAGAAGGAGCCGGACGTTCGCCATTTTGGAAAAATGGCTCTGCGAGAACGGCCACAATGAGATGTTCCGTCTCTGGGAAAGCACTGATCCCCAGGGCTGTTGTGCCTGTGACTAGGCTGCCCAGGGAAGGTGAAGACCAGCAACAGCTTTCAGGGCTGGCCCCTTCCTTGTGGGAGAAGGATCCGGACGTTTCCCACTTTGGAAAACGGCTCTGCGAAGAACGGGTATGAAGAGATGTTCCGTCTCTGGGAAAGCACTGATCCCCAGGGCTGTTGTGCCTGTGACTAGGCTGCCCAGGGAAGGTGAAGACCAGCAACAGCTTTCAGGGCTGGCACCTTCCTTGTGGGAGAAGGATCCGGACTTTTCCCTTTTCGGAAAATGGCTCTGCCGAGAACGGGTATGAAGAGATGTTCCATCTCTGGGAAAGCACTGATCCCCAGGGCTGTTGTGCCTGTGAATAGGTTTCCAAGGGAAGGTGAAGACCAGCAACAGCTTTCAAGGCTGGCCCCTTCCTTGTGGGAGAAGGATCCGGACGTTACCCATTTCGGAAAATGGCTCTGCCGAGAACGGGTACGATGAGATGTTCCGTCTCTGGGAAAGCACTGATCCCCAGGGCTGTTGTGCCTGTGACTAGGCTGCCCAGGGAAGGTGAAGACCAGCAACAGCTTTCAGGGCTGGCCCCTTCCTTGTGGGAGAAGGAGCCGGACGTTTCCCTTTTCGGAAAATGGCTCTGCCGAGAACGGGCACGAGGAGATGTTCCGTCTCTGGGAAAGCACTGATCCCCAGGGCTGTTGTGCCTGAGAATAGGTTTCCAAGGGAAGGTGAAGACCAGCAACAGCTTTCAAGGCTGGCCCCTTCCTTGTGGGAGAAGGATCCGGACGTTACCCATTTCGGAAAATGGCTCTGCCGAGAACGGGTACGATGAGATGTTCCGTCTCTGGGAAAGCACTGATCCCCAGGGCTGTTGTGCCTGTGACTAGGCTGCCCAGGGAAGGTGAAGACCAGCAACAGCTTACAGGGCTGGCACCTTCCTTGTGGGAGAAGGAGCCGGACGTTTCCCATTTCGGAAAATGGCTCTGCCGAGAACGGCCACAATTGGATATTCCGTCTCTGGGAAAGCACTGATCCCCAGGGCTGTTGTGCCTGTGAATAGGTTTCCAAGGGAAGGTGAAGACCAGCAACAGCTTACAGGGCTGGCACCTTCCTTGTGGGAGAAGTATCCGGATGTTTCCCATTTTGGAAAATGGCTCTGCCGAGAACGGCTACGATGAGATGTTCCGTCTCTGGGAAAGCACTGGTCCCCAGGGCTGTTGTGCCTGTGACTAGGTTTCCAAGGGAAGGTGAAGACCAGCAACAGCTTTCAGGGCTTGCCCCTTCCTTGTGGGAGAAGGATCCGGACGTTTCCCATTTCGGAAAATGGCTCTGCCGAGAACAGCCACAATTGGATATTCCGTCTCTGGGAAAGCACAGATCCCCAGGGCTGTTGTGCCTGTGACTAGGCTGCCCAGGGAAGGTGAAGAGCAGCAACAGCTTTCAGGGCTGGCACCTTCCTTGTGGGAGAAGGAGCCCGACGTTACCCTTTTCGGAAAACGGCTCTGCCGAGAACGGGTATGAAGAGATGTTCCGTCTCTGGGAAAGCACTAATCCCCAGGGCTGTTGTGCCTGTGAATAGGTTTCCAAGGGAAGGTGAAGACCAGCAACAGCTTTCAGGGCTGGCCCCTTCCTTGTGGGATAAGGATCCGCATGTTTCCCATATTGGAAAATGGCTCTGCCGAGAACGGCTACGACGAGATGTTCTGTCTCTGGGAAAGCACTGGTCCCCAGGGCTGTTGTGCCTGTGACTAGGCTGCCCAGGGAAGGTGAAGACCAGCAACAGCTTTCAGGGCTGGCCCCTTCCTTGTGGGAGAAGGAGCCGGACGTTTCCCTTTTCGGAAAATGGCTCTGCCGAGAACGGGTATGAAGAGATGTTCCGTCTCTGGGAAAGCACTGATCCCCAGGGCTGTTGTGCCTGTGAATAGGTTTCCAAGGGAAGGTGAAGACCAGCAACAGCTTTCAGGGCTGGCCCCTTCCTTGTGGGAGAAGTATCCTAATGTTTCCCATTTTGGAAAATGGCTCTGCCGAGAACGGCCACAATTGGATATTCCGTCTCTGGGAAAGCACTGATCCCCAGGGCTGTTGTGCCTGTGACTAGGCTGCCCAGGGAAGGTGAAGACCAGCAACAGCTTTCAGGGCTGGCCCCTTCCTTGTGGGAGAAGGAGCCGGACGTTTCCCTTTTCGGAAATAAGCTCTGCCGAGAACGGGCACGAGCAGATGTTCCGTCTGTGGGAAAGCACTGATCCCCAGGGCTGTTGTGCCTGTGACTAGGCTGCCCAGGGAAGGTGAAGACCAGCAACAGCTTTCAGGGCTGGCACCTTCCTTGTGGGAGAAGGAGCCGGACGTTTCCCTTTTCGGAAAACGGCTCTGCCGAGAACGGGTATGAAGAGATGTTCCGTCTCTGGGAAAGCACTGATCCCCAGGGCTGTTGTGCCTGTGAATAGGTTTCCAAGGGAAGGTGAAGACCAGCAACAGCTTTCAGGGCTGGCCCCTTCCTTGTGGGAGAAGGATCCGGATGTTTCCCATTTTGGAAAATGGCTCTGCCGAGAACGGGCACGATGAGATGTTCCGTCTCTGGGAAAGCACTGGTCCCCAGGGCTGTTGTGCCTGTGAATAGGCTGCCAAGGGAAGGTGAAGACCAGCAACAGCTTTCAGGGCTGGCCCCTTCCTTGTGGGAGAAGGATCCGGACGTTTCCCATTTCGGAAAAATGGCTCTGCCGAGAACGGGTATGAAGAGATGTTCCGTCTCTGGGAAAGCACTGGTCCCCAGGGCTGTTGTGCCTGTGACTAGGCTGCCCAGGGAAGGTGAAGACCAGCAACAGCTTACAGGGCTGGCCCCTTCCTTGTGGGAGAAGGAGCCGGACGTTTCCCTTTTCGGAAATAAGCTCTGCCGAGAATGGGCACGATGAGATGTTCCGTCTCTGGGAAAGCACAGATCCCCAGGGCTGTTGTGCCTGTGAATAGGTTTCCAAGGGAAGGTGAAGACCAGCAACAGCTTTCAGGGCTTGCCCCTTCCTTGTGGGAGAAGGATCCGGACGTTTCCCATTTCGGAAAATGGCTCTGCCGAGAAGGGCCACAATTGGATATTCCGTCTCTGGGAAAGCACAGATCCCCATGGCTTTTGTGCCTGTGACTAGGGTGCCAAGGGAAGGTGAAGACCAGCAACAGCTTTCAGGGCTGGCCCCTTCCTTGTGGGAGAATGTGCTGGACCTTCGCCGTTGTGGAAAAATGGCTCTGCGAGAACGGCCACAATGAGATGTTCCGTCTCTGGGAAAGCACTGGTCCCCAGGGCTGTTGTGCCTGTGACTAGGCTGCCCAGGGAAGGTGAAGACCAGCAACAGCTTTCAGGGCTGGCACCTTCCTTGTGGGAGAAGGAGCCCGACGTTTCCCTTTTCGGAAAACGGCTCTGCCGATAACGGGTATGAAGAGATGTTCCGTCTGTGGGAAAGCACTGATCCCCAGGGCTGTTGTGCCTGTGAATAGGTTTCCAAGGGAAGGTGAAGACCAGCAACAGCTTTCAGGGCTGGCCCCTTCCTTGTGGGAGAAGGATCCGGATGTTTCCCATTTTGGAAAATGGCTCTGCCGAGAACGGCTACGATGAGATGTTCCGTCTCTGGGAAAGCACTGATCCCCAGGGCTGTTGTGCCTGTGACTAGGCTGCCCAGGGAAGGTGAAGACCAGCAACAGCTTTCAGGGCTTGCCCCTTCCTTGTGGGAGAAGGATCCGGACGTTCCACATTTCGGAAAATGGCTCTGCGAGAACGGCCACAATGAGATGTTCCGTCTCTGGGAAAGCAGTGGCCCCAGGGCTGTTGTGCCTGTGACTAGGCTGCCCAGGGAAGGTGAAGACCAGCAACAGCTTTCAGGGCTGGCCCCTTCCTTGTGGGAGAAGGAGCCGGACGTTCGCCATTGTGGAAAAATGGCTCTGAGAGAACGGCCACAATGAGATGTTCCGTCTCTGGGAAAGCACTGGTCCCCAGGGCTGTTGTGCCTGTGACTAGGCTGCCCAGGGAAGGTGAAGACCAGCAACAGCTTTCAGGGCTGGCACCTTCCTTGTGGGAGAAGGATACGGACGTTTTCCTTTTCGGAAAAAGGCTCTGCCGAGAACGGGTATGAAGAGATGTTCCGTCTCTGGGAAAGCACTGATCCCCAGGGCTGTTGTGCCTGTGAATAGGCTGCCAAGGGAAGGTGAAGACCAGCAACAGCTTTCAGGGCTGGCCCCTTCCTTGTGGGAGAAGGAGCCGGACGTTTCCCATTTTAGAAAATGGCTCTTCCGAGAACGGGCACGATGAGATGTTCCGTCTCTGGGAAAGCACTGGTCCCCAGGGCTGTTGTGCCTGTGAATAGGCTGCCAAGGGAAGGTGAAGACCAGCAACAGCTTTCAGGGCTTGCCCCTTCCTTGTGGGAGAAGGATCCGGACGTTTCCCATTTCGGAAAATGGCTCTGCCGAGAACGGCCACAATTGGATATTCCGTCTCTGGGAAAGCACAGATCCCCAGGGCTGTTGTGCCTGTGACTAGGGTGCCAAGGGAAGGTGAAGACCAGCAACAGCTTTCAGGGCTGGCCCCTTCCTTGTGGGAGAAGGAGCCGGACGTTTCCCTTTTCGGAAAATGGCTCTGCCGAGAACGGGTATGAAGAGATGTTCCGTCTCTGGGAAAGCACTGATCCCCAGGGCTGTTGTGCCTGTGACTAGGCTGCCCAGGGAAGGTGAAGACCAGCAACAGCTTTCAGGGCTGGCCCCTTCCTTGTGGGAGAAGGAGCCGGACGTTTCCCATTTTGGAAAATGGCTCTGCCGAGAACGGGCACGATGAGATGTTCCGTCTCTGGGAAAGCACTGGTCCCCAGGGCTGTTGTGCCTGTGACTAGGCTGCCCAGGGAAGGTGAAGACCAGCAACAGCTTTCAGGGCTGGCCCCTTCCTTGTGGGAGAAGGATCCGGACGTTTCCCATTTCGGAAAAATGGCTCTGCCGAGAACGGGTATGAAGAGATGTTCCGTCTCTGGGAAAGCACTGATCCCCAGGGCTGTTGTGCCTGTGACTAGGCTGCCCAGGGAAGGTGAAGACCAGCAACAGCTTTCAGGGCTGGCCCCTTCCTTGTGGGAGAAGGAGCCGGACGTTTCCCTTTTCGGAAATAAGCTCTGCCGAGAATGGGCACGATGAGATGTTCCGTCTCTGGGAAAGCACTGATTCCCAGGGCTGTTGTGCCTGTGAATAGGTTTCCAAGGGAAGGTGAAGACCAGCAACAGCTTTCAGGGCTTGCCCCTTCCTTGTGGGAGAAGGATCCGGACGTTTCCCATTTCGGAAAATGGCTCTGCCGAGAACGGCCACAATTGGATATTCCGTCTCTGGGAAAGCACAGATCCCCAGGGCTTTTGTGCCTGTGACTAGGGTGCCAAGGGAAGGTGAAGACCAGCAACAGCTTTCAGGGCTGGCCCCTTCCTTGTGGGAGAAGGAGCCGGACGTTCGCAGTTTTGGAAAAATGGCTCTGCGAGAACGGCCACAATGAGATGTTCCGTCTCTGGGAAAGCACTGGTCCCCAGGGCTGTTGTGCCTGTGACTAGGCTGCCCAGGGAAGGTGAAGACCAGCAACAGCTTTCAGGGCTTGCCCCTTCCTTGTGGGAGAATGAGCCGGACGTTCGCCATTTTGGAAAAATGGCTCTGCGAGAACGGCCACAATGACATGTTCCGTCTCTGGGAAAGCACTGGTCCCCAGGGCTGTTGTGCCTGTGACTAGGCTGCCCAGGGAAGGTGAAGACCAGCAACAGCTTTCAGGGCTGGCACCTTCCTTGTGGGAGAAGGAGCCGGACGTTTCCCTTTTCGGAAAACGGCTCTGCCGATAACGGGTATGAAGAGATGTTCCATCTGTGGGAAAGCACTGATCCCCAGGGCTGTTGTGCCTGTGAATAGGTTTCCAAGGGAAGGTAAAGACCAGCAACAGCTTTCAGGGCTGGCCCCTTCCTTGTGGGATAAGGATCCGGATGTTTCCCATTTTGGAAAATGGCTCTGCCGAGAACGGCTACGATGAGATGTTCCGTCTCTGGGAAAGCACTGATCCCCAGGGCTGTTGTGCCTGTGACTAGGCTGCCCAGGGAAGGTGAAGACCAGCAACAGCTTTCAGGGCTTGCCCCTTCCTTGTGGGAGAAGGATCCGGACGTTTCCCATTTCGGAAAATGGCTCTGCGAGAACGGCCACAATGAGATGTTCCGTCTCTGGGAAAGCACTGGTCCCCAGGGCTGTTGTGCCTGTGACTAGGCTGCCCAGGGAAGGTGAAGACCAGCAACAGCTTTCAGGGCTGGCCCCTTCCTTGTGGGAGAAGGAGCCGGACGTTCGCCATTGTGGAAAAATGGCTCTGCGAGAACGGCCACAATGAGATGTTCCGTCTCTGGGAAAGCACTGGTCCCCAGGGCTGTTGTGCCTGTGACTAGGCTGCCCAGGGAAGGTGAAGACCAGCAACAGCTTTCAGGGCTGGCACCTTCCTTGTGGGAGAAGGAGCCGGACGTTTCCCTTTTCGGAAAAAGGCTCTGCCGAGAACGGGTATGAAGAGATGTTCCGTCTCTGGGAAAGCACTGATCCCCAGGGCTGTTGTGCCTGTGAATAGGTTTCCAAGGGAAGGTGAAGACCAGCAACAGCTTTCAGGGCTGGCACCTTCCTTGTGGGAGAAGGATCCGGATGTTTCCCATTTTGGAAAATGGCTCTGCCGAGAACGGGCACGATGAGATGTTCCGTCTCTGGGAAAGCACTGATCCCCAGGGCTGTTGTGCCTGTGAATAGGCTGCCAAGGGAAGGTGAAGACCAGCAACAGCTTTCAGGGCTGGCCCCTTCCTTGTGGGAGAAGGATCCGGACGTTTCCCATTTCGGAAAAATGGCTCTGCCGAGAACGGGTATGAAGAGATGTTCCGTCTCTGGGAAAGCACTGATCCCCAGGGCTGTTGTGCCTGTGACTAGGCTGCCCAGGGAAGGTGAAGACCAGCAACAGCTTACAGGGCTGGCACCTTCCTTGTGGGAGAAGGAGCCGGACGTTTCCCTTTTCGGAAATAAGCTCTGCCGAGAATGGGCACGATGAGATGTTCCGTCTCTGGGAAAGCACTGATTCCCAGGGCTGTTGTGCCTGTGAATAGGTTTCCAAGGGAAGGTGAAGACCAGCAACAGCTTTCAGGGCTTGCCCCTTCCTTGTGGGAGAAGGATCCGGACGTTTCCCATTTCGGAAAATGGCTCTGCCGAGAACGGCCACAATTGGATATTCCGTCTCTGGGAAAGCACAGATCCCCATGGCTTTTGTGCCTGTGACTAGGGTGCCAAGGGAAGGTGAAGACCAGCAACAGCTTTCAGGGCTGGCCCCTTCCTTGTGGGAGAATGTGCTGGACCTTCGCCGTTGTGTAAAAATGGCTCTGCGAGAACGGCCACAATGAGATGTTCCGTCTCTGGGAAAGCACTGGTCCCCAGGGCTGTTGTGCCTGTGACTAGGCTGCCCAGGGAAGGTGAAGACCAGCAACAGCTTTCAGGGCTTGCCCCTTCCTTGTGGGAGAATGAGCCGGACGTTCGCCATTTTGGAAAAATGGCTCTGCGAGAACGGCCACAATGAGATGTTCCGTCTCTGGGAAAGCACTGGTCCCCAGGGCTGTTGTGCCTGTGACTAGGCTGCCCAGGGAAGGTGAAGACCAGCAACAGCTTTCAGGGCTGGCACCTTCCTTGTGGGAGAAGGAGCCCGACGTTTCCCTTTTCGGAAAATGGCTCTGCCGATAACGGGTATGAAGAGATGTTCCGTCTCTGGGAAAGCACTGATCCCCAGGGCTGTTGTGCCTGTGAATAGACTGCCAAGGGAAGGTGAAGACCAGCAACAGCTTTCAGGGCTGGCCCCTTCCTTGTGGGAGAAGGAGCCGGACGTTTCCCATTTTGGAAAATGGCTCTGCCGATAACGGGCACGATGAGATGTTCCGTCTCTGTGAAAGCACTGGTCCCCAGGGCTGTTGTGCCTGTGAATAGGCTGCCAAGGGAAGGTGAAGACCAGCAACAGCTTTCAGGGCTGGCACCTTCCTTGTGGGAGAAGGATCCGGACGTTTCCCATTTCGGAAAAATGGCTCTGCCGAGAACGGGTATGAAGAGATGTTCCGTCTCTGGGAAAGCACTGGTCCCCAGGGCTGTTGTGCCTGTGACTAGGCTGCCCAGGGAAGGTGAAGACCAGCAACAGCTTACAGGGCTGGCCCCTTCCTTGTGGGAGAAGGAGCCGGACGTTTCCCTTTTCGGAAATAAGCTCTGCCGAGAATGGGCACGAGCAGATGTTCCGTCTCTGGGAAAGCACTGATTCCCAGGGCTGTTGTGCCTGTGAATAGGTTTCCAAGGGAAGGTGAAGACCAGCAACAGCTTTCAGGGCTTGCCCCTTCCTTGTGGGAGAAGGAGCCGGACGTTTCCCATTTCGGAAAATGGCTCTGCCGAGAACGGCCACAATTGGATATTCCGTCTCTGGGAAAGCACAGATCCCCATGGCTTTTGCGCCTGTGACTAGGGTGCCAAGGGAAGGTGAAGACCAGCAACAGCTTTCAGGGCTGGCCCCTTCCTTGTGGGAGAAGGAGCCGGACGTTCGCCGTTTTGGAAAAATGGCTCTGCGAGAACGGCCACAATGAGACGTTCCGTCTCTGGGAAAGCACTGGTCCCCAGGGCTGTTGTGCCTGTGACTAGGCTGCCCAGGGAAGGTGAAGACCAGCAACAGCTTTCAGGGCTTGCCCCTTCCTTGTGGGAGAATGAGCCGGACGTTCGCCATTTTGGAAAAATGGCTCTGCAAGAACGGCCACAATGAGATGTTCCGTCTCTGGGAAAGCACTGGTCCCCAGGGCTGTTGTGCCTGTGACTAGGCTGCCCAGGGAAGGTGAAGACCAGCAACAGCTTACAGGGCTGGCACCTTCCTTGTGGGAGAAGGAGCCGGACGTTTCCCTTTTCGGAAAACGGCTCTGCCGATAACGGGTATGAAGAGATGTTCCGTCTCTGGGAAAGCACTGATCCCCAGGGCTGTTGTGCCTGTGAATAGGTTTCCAAGGGAAGGTGAAGACCAGCAACAGCTTTCAGGGCTGGCCCCTTCCTTGTGGGAGAAGGAGCCGGACGTTTCCCATTTTGGAAAATGGCTCTGCCGAGAACGGCTACGATGAGATGTTCCGTCTCTGGGAAAGCACAGATCCCCAGGGCTGTTGTGGCTGTGACTAGGCTGCCCAGGGAATGTGAAGACCAGCACCAGCTTTCAGGGCTGGCACCTTCCTTGTGGGTGAAGGATCCGGACGTTTCCCATTTCGGAAAATGGCTCTGCGAGAACGGCCACAATGAGATGTTCCGTCTCTGGGAAAGCACTGGTCCCCAGGGCTGTTGTGCCTGTGACTAGGCTGCCCAGGGAAGGTGAAGACCAGCAACAGCTTTCAGGGCTGGCACCTTCCTTGTGGGAGAAGGATCCGGACGTTACCCATTGTGGAAAAATGGCTCTGCGAGAACGGCCACAATGAGATGTTCCGTCTCTGGGAAAGCACTGATCCCCAGGGCTGTTGTGCCTGTGACTAGGCTGCCCAGGGAAGGTGAAGACCAGCAACAGCTTTCAGGGCTGGCACCTTCCTTGTGGGAGAAGGAGCCCGACGTTTCCCTTTTCGGAAAAAGGCTCTGCCGAGAACGGCCACAATGAGATGTTCCGTCTCTGGGAAAGCACTGATCCCCAGGGCTGTTGTGCCTGTGACTAGGCTGCCAAGGGAAGGTGAAGACCAGCAACAGCTTTCAGGGCTGGCCCCTTCCTTGTGGGAGAAGGAGCCGGACGTTTCCCATTTTGGAAAATGGCTCTGCCGAGAACGGCTACGACGAGATGTTCCGTCTCTGGGAAAGCACTGATCCCCAGGGCTGTTGTGCCTGTGAATAGGCTGCCCAGGGAAGGTGAAGACCAGCAACAGCTTTCAGGGCTGGCCCCTTCCTTGTGGGAGAAGGAGCCGGACGTTTCCCTTTTCGGAAAAATGGCTCTTCCGAGAACGGCCACAATTGGATGTTCCGTCTCTGTGAAAGCACAGATCCCCATGGCTGTTGTGCCTGTGAATAGGTTGCCCAGGGAAGGTGAAGACCAGCAACAGCTTTCAGGGCTGGCCCCTTCCTTGTGGGAGAAGGAGCCGGACGTTTCCCATTTCGGAAAAATGGCTCTGCCGAGAACGGCCACAATTGGATATTCCGTCTCTGGGAAAGCACAGATCCCCAGGGCTGTTGTGCCTGAGAATAGGCTGCCCAGGGAAGGTGAAGACCAGCAACAGCTTTCAGGGCTGGCACCTTCCTTGTGGGAGAAGGAGCCGGACGTTCGCCGTTTTGGAAAAATGGCTCTGCGAGAACAGCCACAATGAGATGTTCCATCTCTGGGAAAGCACTGGTCCCCAGGGCTGTTGTGCCTGTGACTAGGCTGCCCAGGGAAGGTGAAGACCAGCAACAGCTTTCAGGGCTGGCCCCTTCCTTGTGGGAGAAGGAGCCCGACGTTTCCCTTTTCGGAAAACGGCTCTGCCGAGAACGGGTATGAAGAGATGTTCCGTCTCTGGGAAAGCACTGATCCCCAGGGCTGTTGTGCCTGTGAATAGGTTTCCAAGGGAAGGTGAAGATCAGCAACAGCTTTCAGGGCTGGCCCCTTCCTTGTGGGAGAAGGAGCCGGACGTTTCCCATTTTGGAAAATGGCTCTGCCGAGAACGGGTACGATGAGATGTTCCGTCTGTGGGAAAGCACTGATCCCCAGGGCTGTTGTGCCTGTGACTAGGCTGCCCAGGGAAGGTGAAGACCAGCAACAGCTTACAGGGCTGGCCCCTTCCTTGTGGGAGAAGGAGCCGGACGTTTCCCTTTTCGGAAATAAGCTCTGCCGAGAATGGGCACGAGCAGATGTTCCGTCTGTGGGAAAGCACTGATCCCCAGGGCTGTTGTGCCTGTGAATAGGTTGCCCAGGGAAGGTGAAGACCAGCAACAGCTTTCAGGGCTGGCCCCTTCCTTGTGGGAGAAGGAGCCGGACGTTTCCCATTTCGGAAAAATGGCTCTGCCGAGAACGGGCACGAGGAGATGTTCCGTCTCTGGTAAAGCACTGATCTCCGGGGCTGTTGTGCCTGTGACTGGGCTGCCCAGGGAAGGTGAAGACCAGCAACAGCTTTCAGGGCTGGCCCCTTCCTTGTGGGAGAAGGAGCCGGACGTTTCCCTTTTCGGAAATAAGCTCTGCCGAGAATGGGCACGAGCAGATGTTCCGTCTGTGGGAAAGCACTGATCCCCAGGGCTGTTGTGCCTGTGACTAGGCTGCCCAGGGAAGGTGAAGACCAGCAACAGCTTACAGGGCTGGCCCCTTCCTTGTGGGAGAAGGAGCCGGACGTTTCCCTTTTCGGAAATAAGCTCTGCCGAGAATGGGCACGAGCAGATGTTCCGTCTGTGGGAAAGCACTGGTCCCCAGGGCTGTTGTGCCTGTGAATAGGTTTCCAAGGGAAGGTGAAGACCAGCAACAGCTTTCAGGGCTTGCCCCTTCCTTGTGGGAGAAGGAGCCGGACGTTTCCCATTTCGGAAAAATGGCTCTTCAGAGAACGGGCACGAGGAGATGTTCCGTCTCTGGGAAAGCACTGGTCCCCAGGGCTGTTGTGCCTGTGACTAGGCTGCCCAGGGAAGGTGAAGACCAGCAACAGCTTTCAGGGCTGGCCCCTTCCTTGTGGGAGAAGGATCCGGATGTTTCCCATTTCGGAAAATGGCTCTGCCGAGAACGGCCACAATTGGATGTTCCGTCTCTGGGAAAGCACAGATCCCCAGGGCTGTTGTGCCTGTGAATAGGTTTCCAAGGGAAGGTGAAGACCAGCAACAGCTTTCAGGGCTGGCACCTTCCTTGTGGGAGAAGGAGCCGGACGTTCGCATTTTGGAAAAGTGGCTCTGCGAGAACGGCCACAATGAGATGTTCCGTCTCTGGGAAAGCACTGGTCCCCAGGGCTGTTGTGCCTGTGACTAGGCTGCCCAGGGAAGGTGAAGACCAGCAACAGCTTTCAGGGCTGGCACCTTCCTTGTGGGAGAAGGAGCCGGACGTTTCCCATTTTGGAAAATGGCTCTGCCGAGAACGGGTATGAAGAGATGTTCCGTCTCTGGGAAAGCACTGATCCCCAGGGCTGTTGTGCCTGTGACTAGGTTGCCCAGGGAGGGTGAAGACCAGCAACAGCTTTCAGGGCTGGCCCCTTCCTTGTGGGAGAAGCAGCCAGACGTTTCCCATTTCGGAAAAATGGCTCTGCCGAGAACGGGCACGAGGAGATGTTCCGTCTCTGGGAAAGCACTGATCCCCAGGGCTGTTGTGCCTGTGACTAGGTTGCCCAGGGAAGGTGAAGACCAGCAACAGCTTTCAGGGCTGGCCCCTTCCTTGTGGGAGAAGGATCCGGACGTTTCCCATTTTGGAAAATGGCTCTGCCGAGAACGGCCACAATGAGATGTTCCGTCTCTGGGAAAGCACTGGTCCCCAGGGCTGTTGTGCCTGTGACTAGGCTGCCCAGGGAAGGTGAAGACCAGCAACAGCTTTCAGGGCTGGCCCCTTCCTTGTGGGAGAAGGAGCCGGACGTTTCTCTTTTCGGAAAAATGGCTCTTCCGAGAACGGCCACAATTGGATGTTCCGTCTCTGTGAAAGCACAGATCCCCATGGCTGTTGTGCCTGTGAATAGGTTGCCCAGGGAAGGTGAAGACCAGCAACAGCTTTCAGGGCTGGCCCCTTCCTTGTGGGAGAAGGAGCCGGACGTTTCCCATTTCGGAAAATGGCTCTTCCGAGAACGGCCACAATTGGATATTCCGTCTCTGGGAAAGCACAGATCCCCAGGGCTGTTGTGGCTGTGACTAGGCTGCCCAGGGAAGGTGAAGACCAGCAACAGCTTTCAGGGCTGGCACCTTCCTTGTGGGAGAATGAGCCGGACGTTCGCCGTTTTGGAAAAATGGCTCTGCGAGAACAGCCACAATGAGATGTTCCATCTCTGGGAAAGCACTGATCCCCAGGGCTGTTGTGCCTGTGACTAGGCTGCCCAGGGAAGGTGAAGACCAGCAACAGCTTTCAGGGCTGGCCCCTTCCTTGTGGGAGAAGGAGCCGGACGTTTCCCTTTTCGGAAAACGGCTCTGCCGAGAACGGGTATGAAGAGATGTTCCGTCTCTGGGAAAGCACTGATCCCCAGGGCTGTTGTGCCTGTGAATAGGTTGCCCAGGGAAGGTGAAGACCAGCAACAGCTTTCAGGGCTGGCCCCTTCCTTGTGGGAGAAGGAGCCGGACGTTTCCCATTTTGGAAAATGGCTCTGCCGAGAACGGGCACGAGGAGATGTTCCGTCTGTGGGAAAGCACTGATCCCCAGGGCTGTTGTGCCTGTGACTAGGCTGCCCAGGGAAGGTGAAGACCAGCAACAGCTTTCAGGGCTGGCCCCTTCCTTGTGGGAGAAGGAGCCGGACGTTTCCCTTTTCGGAAATAAGCTCTGCCGAGAATGGGCACGAGCAGATGTTCCGTCTGTGGGAAAGCACTGATCCCCAGGGCTGTTGTGCCTGTGACTAGGCTGCCCAGGGAAGGTGAAGACCAGCAACAGCTTTCAGGGCTGGCCCCTTCCTTGTGGGAGAAGGAGCCGGACGTTTCCCTTTTCGGAAATAAGCTCTGCCGAGAATGGGCACGAGCAGATGTTCCGTCTGTGGGAAAGCACTGATCCCCAGGGCTGTTGTGCCTGTGAATAGGTTGCCCAGGGAAGGTGAAGACCAGCAACAGCTTTCAGGGCTGGCCCCTTCCTTGTGGGAGAAGGAGCCGGACGTTTCCCATTTCGGAAAAATGGTTCTGCCGAGAACGGGCACGAGGAGATGTTCCGTCTCTGGGAAAGCACTGATCCCCAGGGCTGTTGTGCCTGTGAATAGGTTGCCCAGGGAAGGTGAAGACCAGCAACAGCTTTCAGGGCTGGCCCCTTCCTTGTGGGAGAAGGAGCCGGACGTTTCCCTTTTTGAAAAAATGGCTCTGCCGAGAACGGGTACGATGAGATGTTCCGTCTGTGGGAAAGCACTGATCCCCAGGGCTGTTGTGCCTGTGACTAGGCTGCCCAGGGAAGGTGAAGACCAGCAACAGCTTACAGGGCTGGCCCCTTCCTTGTGGGAGAAGGAGCCGGACGTTTCCCTTTTCGGAAATAAGCTCTGCCGAGAATGGGCACGAGCAGATGTTCCGTCTGTGGGAAAGCACTGGTCCCCAGGGCTGTTGTGCCTGTGAATAGGTTGCCCAGGGAAGGTGAAGACCAGCAACAGCTTTCAAGGCTTGCCCCTTCCTTGTGGGAGAAGGAGCCGGACGTTTCCCATTTCGGAAAAATGGCTCTTCCGAGAACGGGCACGAGGAGATGTTCCGTCTCTGGGAAAGCACTGGTCCCCAGGGCTGTTGTGCCTGTGACTAGGCTGCCCAGGGAAGGTGAAGACCAGCAACAGCTTTCAGGGCTGGCCCCTTCCTTGTGGGAGAAGGATCCGGATGTTTCCCATTTTGGAAAATGGCTCTGCCGAGAACGGCCACAATTGGATATTCCGTCTCTGGGAAAGCACAGATCCCCAGGGCTGTTGTGCCTGTGAATAGGCTGCCAAGGGAAGGTGAAGACCAGCAACAGCTTTCAGGGCTGGCACCTTCCTTGTGGGAGAAGGAGCCCGACGTTCGCCGTTTTGGAAAAATGGCTCTGCGAGAATGGCCACAATGAGATGTTCCGTCTCTGGGAAAGCACTGGTCCCCAGGGCTGTTGTGCCTGTGACTAGGCTGCCCAGGGAAGGTAAAGACCAGCAACAGCTTTCAGGGCTGGCCCCTTCCTTGTGGGAGAAGGAGCCGGACGTTTCCCATTTTGGAAAAATGGCTCTGCGAGAACGGCCACAATGAGATGTTCCGTCTCTGGGAAAGCACTGGTCCCCAGGGCTGTTGTGCCTGTGACTAGGCTGCCCAGGGAAGGTGAAGACCAGCAACAGCTTTCAGGGCTGGCACCTTCCTTGTGGGAGAAGCAGCCAGACGTTTCCCATTTCGGAAAAATGGCTCTGCCGAGAACGGGCACGAGGAGATGTTCCGTCTCTGGGAAAGCACTGATCCCCAGGGCTGTTGTGCCTGTGTATAGGTTGCCCAGGGAAGGTGAAGACCAGCAACAGCTTTCAGGGCTGGCCCCTTCCTTGTGGGAGAAGGAGCCGGACGTTTCCCATTTTGGAAAATGGCTCTGCCGAGAACGGGTACGATGAGATGTTCCGTCTCTGGGAAAGCACTGATCCCCAGGGCTGTTGTGCCTGTGACTAGGCTGCCCAGGGAAGGTGAAGACCAGCAACATCTTACAGGGCTGGCCCCTTCCTTGTGGGAGAAGGAGCCGGACGTTTCCCATTTTGGAAAATGGCTCTGCCGAGAAAGGCTACGACGAGATGTTCCGTCTCTGTGAAAGCACTGATCCCCAGGGCTGTTGTGCCTGTGACTAGGCTGCCCAGGGAAGGTGAAGACCAGCAACAGCTTTCAGGGCTGGCACCTTCCTTGTGGGAGAAGGAGCCGGACGTTTCCCTTTTCGGAAATAAGCTCTGCCGAGAATGGGCACGAGCAGATGTTCCGTCTCTGGGAAAGCACTGATCCCCAGGGCTGTTGTGCCTGTGAATAGGTTGCCCAGGGAAGGTGAAGACCAGCAACAGCTTTCAGTGCTGGCCCCTTCCTTGTGGGAGAAGGATCCGGACGTTTCCCATTTCGGAAAAATGGCTCTTCCGAGAACGGCCACAATTGGATGTTCCGTCTCTGTGAAAGCACAGATCGCCATGGCTGTTGTGCCTGTGAATAGGTTTCCAAGGGAAGGTGAAGACCAGCAACAGCTTTCAGGGCTTGCCCCTTCCTTGTTGGAGAAGGATCCGGATGTTTCCCATTTTGGAAAATGGCTCTGCCGAGAACGGCCACAATTGGATATTCCGTCTCTGGGAAAGCACAGATCCCCAGGGCTGTTGTGCCTGTGAATAGGTTGCCCAGGGAAAGTGAAGACCAGCAACAGCTTTCAGGGCTGGCACCTTCCTTGTGGGAGAATATGCTGGACGTTCGCCGTTTTGGAAAAATGGCTCTGCGAGAACGGCCACAATGAGATGTTCCGTCTGTGGGAAAGCACTGGTCCCCAGGGCTGTTGTGCCTGTGACTAGGCTGCCCAGGGAAGGTGAAGACCAGCAACAGCTTTCAGGCTTGCCCCTTCCTTGTGGGAGAATGAGCCGGACGTTCGCCATTTTGGAAAAATGGCTCTGCAAGAACGGCCACAATGAGATGTTCCGTCTCTGGGAAAGCACTGGTCCCCAGGGCTGTTGTGCCTGTGAGTAGGCTGCCCTGGGAAGGTGAAGACCAGCAACAGCTTTCAGGGCTGGCACCTTCCTTGTGGGAGAAGGAGCCGGACATTTCCCTTTTCGGAAAACGGCTCTGCCGAGAACGGGTATGAAGAGATGTTCCGTCTCTGGGAAAGCACTGATCCCCAGGGCTGTTGTGCCTGTGAATAGGTTGCCCAGGGAAGGTGAAGACCAGCAACAGCTTTCAGGGCTGGCCCCTTCCTTGTGGGAGAAGGAGCCGGACGTTTCCCCTTTTTGAAAAAATGGCTCTGCCGAGAACGGGTACGATGAGATGTTCCGTCTGTGGGAAAGCACTGATCCCCAGGGCTGTTGTGCCTGTGACTAGGCTGCCCAGGGAAGGTGAAGACCAGCAACAGCTTACAGGGCTGGCCCCTTCCTTGTGGGAGAAGGAGCCGGACGTTTCCCTTTTCGGAAATAAGCTCTGCCGAGAATGGGCACGAGCAGATGTTCCGTCTGTGGGAAAGCACTGGTCCCCAGGGCTGTTGTGCCTGTGAATAGGTTGCCCAGGGAAGGTGAAGACCAGCAACAGCTTTCAAGGCTTGCCCCTTCCTTGTGGGAGAAGGAGCCGGACGTTTCCCATTTCGGAAAAATGGCTCTTCCGAGAACGGGCACGAGGAGATGTTCCGTCTCTGGGAAAGCACTGGTCCCCAGGGCTGTTGTGCCTGTGACTAGGCTGCCCAGGGAAGGTGAAGACCAGCAACAGCTTTCAGGGCTGGCCCCTTCCTTGTGGGAGAAGGATCCGGATGTTTCCCATTTTGGAAAATGGCTCTGCCGAGAACGGCCACAATTGGATATTCCGTCTCTGGGAAAGCACAGATCCCCAGGGCTGTTGTGCCTGTGAATAGGCTGCCAAGGGAAGGTGAAGACCACCACAGCTTTCAGGGCTGGCACCTTCCTTGTGGGAGAAGGAGCCCGACGTTCGCCGTTTTGGAAAAATGGCTCTGCGAGAATGGCCACAATGAGATGTTCCGTCTCTGGGAAAGCACTGGTCCCCAGGGCTGTTGTGCCTGTGACTAGGCTGCCCAGGGAAGGTAAAGACCAGCAACAGCTTTCAGGGCTGGCCCCTTCCTTGTGGGAGAAGGAGCCGGACGTTCGCATTTTGGAAAAATGGCTCTGCGAGAACGGCCACAATGAGATGTTCCGTCTCTGGGAAAGCACTGGTCCCCAGGGCTGTTGTGCCTGTGACTAGGCTGCCCAGGGAAGGTGAAGACCAGCAACAGCTTTCAGGGCTGGCCCCTTCCTTGTGGGAGAAGCAGCCAGACGTTTCCCATTTCGGAAAAATGGCTCTGCCGAGAACGGGCACGAGGAGATGTTCCGTCTCTGGGAAAGCACTGATCCCCAGGGCTGTTGTGCCTGTGTATAGGTTGCCCAGGGAAGGTGAAGACCAGCAACAGCTTTCAGGGCTGGCCCCTTCCTTGTGGGAGAAGGAGCCGGACGTTTCCCATTTTGGAAAATGGCTCTGCCGAGAACGGGTACGATGAGATGTTCCGTCTCTGGGAAAGCACTGATCCCCAGGGCTGTTGTGCCTGTGACTAGGCTGCCCAGGGAAGGTGAAGACCAGCAACATCTTACAGGGCTGGCCCCTTCCTTGTGGGAGAAGGAGCCGGACGTTTCCCATTTTGGAAAATGGCTCTGCCGAGAAAGGCTACGACGAGATGTTCCGTCTCTGTGAAAGCACTGATCCCCAGGGCTGTTGTGCCTGTGACTAGGCTGCCCAGGGAAGGTGAAGACCAGCAACAGCTTTCAGGGCTGGCACCTTCCTTGTGGGAGAAGGAGCCGGACGTTTCCCTTTTCGGAAATAAGCTCTGCCGAGAATGGGCACGAGCAGATGTTCCGTCTCTGGGAAAGCACTGATCCCCAGGGCTGTTGTGCCTGTGAATAGGTTGCCCAGGGAAGGTGAAGACCAGCAACAGCTTTCAGTGCTGGCCCCTTCCTTGTGGGAGAAGGATCCGGACGTTTCCCATTTCGGAAAAATGGCTCTTCCGAGAACGGCCACAATTGGATGTTCCGTCTCTGTGAAAGCACAGATCGCCATGGCTGTTGTGCCTGTGAATAGGTTTCCAAGGGAAGGTGAAGACCAGCAACAGCTTTCAGGGCTTGCCCCTTCCTTGTTGGAGAAGGATCCGGATGTTTCCCATTTTGGAAAATGGCTCTGCCGAGAACGGCCACAATTGGATATTCCGTCTCTGGGAAAGCACAGATCCCCAGGGCTGTTGTGCCTGTGAATAGGTTGCCCAGGGAAAGTGAAGACCAGCAACAGCTTTCAGGGCTGGCACCTTCCTTGTGGGAGAATATGCTGGACGTTCGCCGTTTTGGAAAAATGGCTCTGCGAGAACGGCCACAATGAGATGTTCCGTCTGTGGGAAAGCACTGGTCCCCAGGGCTGTTGTGCCTGTGACTAGGCTGCCCAGGGAAGGTGAAGACCAGCAACAGCTTTCAGGGCTTGCCCCTTCCTTGTGGGAGAATGAGCCGGACGTTCGCCATTTTGGAAAAATGGCTCTGCAAGAACGGCCACAATGAGATGTTCCGTCTCTGGGAAAGCACTGGTCCCCAGGGCTGTTGTGCCTGTGAGTAGGCTGCCTGGGAAGGTGAAGACCAGCAACAGCTTTCAGGGCTGGCACCTTCCTTGTGGGAGAAGGAGCCGGACATTTCCCTTTTCAGAAAACGGCTCTGCCGAGAACGGGTATGAAGAGATGTTCCGTCTCTGGGAAAGCACTGATCCCCAGGGCTGTTGTGCCTGTGAATAGGTTTCCAAGGAAGGTGAAGACCAGCAACAGCTTTCAGGGCTGGCCCCTTCCTTGTGGGAGAAGGATCCGGATGTTTCCCATTTTGGAAAATGGCTCTGCCGAGAACGGCTACGATGAGATGTTCCGTCTCTGGGAAAGCACTGATCCCCAGGGCTGTTGTGCCTGTGACTAGGCTGCCCAGGGAAGGTGAAGACCAGCAACAGCTTTCAGGGCTTGCCCCTTCCTTGTGGGAGAAGTATCCGGACGTTTCCCATTTCGGAAAATGGCTCTGCGAGAACGGCCACAATGAGATGTTCCGTCTCTGGGAAAGCACTGGTCCCCAGGGCTGTTGTGCCTGTGACTAGGCTGCCCAGGGAAGGTGAAGACCAGCAACAGCTTTCAGGGCTGGCACCTTCCTTGTGGGAGAAGGAGCCCGACGTTTCCCTTTTCGGAAAAAGGCTCTGCCGAGAACGGGTATGAAGAGATGTTCCGTCTCTGGGAAAGCACTGATCCCCAGGGCTGTTGTGCCTGTGAATAGGCTGCCAAGGGAAGGTGAAGACCAGCAACAGCTTTCAGGGCTGGCCCCTTCCTTGTGGGAGAAGGAGCCGGACGTTTCCCATTTTGGAAAATGGCTCTGCCGAGAACGGCTACGACGAGATGTTCCGTCTGTGGGAAAGCACTGATCCCCAGGGCTGTTGTGCCTGTGAATAGGCTGCCCAGGGAAGGTGAAGACCAGCAACAGCTTTCAGGGCTGGCCCCTTCCTTGTGGGAGAAGGATCCGGACGTTTCCCATTTCGGAAAAATGGCTCTTCCGAGAACGGCCACAATTGGATGTTCCGTCTCTGGGAAAGCACAGATCCCCATGGCTGTTGTGCCTGTGAATAGGTTGCCCAGGGAAGGTGAAGACCAGCAACAGCTTTCAGGGCTGGCCCCTTCCTTGTGGGAGAAGGAGCCGGACGTTTCCCATTTCGGAAAATGGCTCTTCCGAGAACGGCCACAATTGGATATTCCGTCTCTGGGAAAGCACAGATCCCCAGGGCTGTTGTGGCTGTGACTAGGCTGCCCAGGGAAGGTGAAGACCAGCAAGAGCTTTCAGGGCTGGCACCTTCCTTGTGGGAGAATGAGCCGGACGTTCGCCGTTTTGGAAAAATGGCTCTGCGAGAACAGCCACAATGAGATGTTCCATCTCTGGGAAAGCACTGGTCCCCAGGGCTGTTGTGCCTGTGACTAGGCTGCCCAGGGAAGGTGAAGACCAGCAACAGCTTTCAGGGCTGGCACCTTCCTTGTGGGAGAAGGAGCCGGACGTTTCCCTTTTCGGAAATAAGCTCTGCCGAGAACGGGTATGAAGAGATGTTCCGTCTCTGGGAAAGCACTGATCCCCAGGGCTGTTGTGCCTGTGAATAGGTTGCCCAGGGAAGGTGAAGACCAGCAACAGCTTTCAGGGCTGGCCCCTTCCTTGTGGAAGAAGGAGCCGGACGTTCGCCATTTTGGAAAAATGGCTCTGCCGAGAACGGGTACGATGAGATGTTCCGTCTGTGGGAAAGCACTGATCCCCAGGGCTGTTGTGCCTGTGACTAGGCTGCCCAGGGAAGGTGAAGACCAGCAACAGCTTACAGGGCTGGCCCCTTCCTTGTGGGAGAAGGAGCCGGACGTTTCCCTTTTCGGAAATAAGCTCTGCCGAGAATGGGCACGAGCAGATGTTCCGTCTGTGGGAAAGCACTGGTCCCCAGGGCTGTTGTGCCTGTGAATAGGTTGCCCAGGGAAGGTGAAGACCAGCAACAGCTTTCAGGGCTGGCCCCTTCCTTGTGGGAGAAGGAGCCGGACGTTTCCCATTTCGGAAAAATGGCTCTGCCGAGAACGGGCACGAGGAGATGTTCCGTCTCTGGTAAAGCACTGATCCCCCGGGCTGTTGTGCCTGTGAATAGGTTGCCCAGGGAAGGTGAAGACCAGCAACAGCTTTCAGGGCTGGCCCCTTCCTTGTGGGAGAAGGAGCCGGACGTTTCCCTTTTTGAAAAAATGGCTCTGCCGAGAACGGGTACGATGAGATGTTCCGTCTGTGGGAAAGCACTGATCCCCAGGGCTGTTGTGCCTGTGACTAGGCTGCCCAGGGAAGGTGAAGACCAGCAACAGCTTACAGGGCTGGCCCCTTCTTGTGGGAGAAGGAGCCGGACGTTTCCCTTTTCGGAAATAAGCTCTGCCGAGAATGGGCACGAGCAGATGTTCCATCTGAGGGAAAGCACTGGTCCCCAGGGCTGTTGTGCCTGTGAATAGGTTGCCCAGGGAAGGTGAAGACCAGCAACAGCTTTCAGGGCTTGCCCCTTCCTTGTGGGAGAAGGAGCCGGATGTTTCCCATTTCGGAAAAATGGCTCTTCCGAGAACGGGCACGAGGAGATGTTCCGTCTCTGGGAAAGCACTGGTCCCCAGGGCTGTTGTGCCTGTGACTAGGCTGCCCAGGGAAGGTGAAGACCAGCAACAGCTTTCAGGGCTGGCCCCTTCCTTGTGGGAGAAGGATCCGGATGTTTCCCATTTCGGAAAATGGCTCTGCCGAGAACGGCCACAATTGGATATTCCGTCTCTGGGAAAGCACAGATCCCCAGGGCTGTTGTGCCTGTGAATAGGTTTCCAAGGGAAGGTGAAGACCAGCAACAGCTTTCAGGGCTGGCACCTTCCTTGTGGGAGAAGGAGCCGGACGTTCGCTGTTTTGGAAAAATGGCTCTGCGAGAATGGCCACAATGAGATGTTCCGTCTCTGGGAAAGCACTGGTCCCCAGGGCTGTTGTGCCTGTGACTAGGCTGCCCAGGGAAGGTAAAGACCAGCAACAGCTTTCAGGGCTGGCCCCTTCCTTGTGGGAGAAGGAGCCGGACGTTCGCATTTTGGAAAAATGGCTCTGCGAGAACGGCCACAATGAGATGTTCCGTCTCTGGGAAAGCACTGATCCCCAGGGCTGTTGTGCCTGTGACTAGGCTGCCCAGGGAAGGTGAAGACCAGCAACAGCTTACAGGGCTGGCCCCTTCCTTGTGGGAGAAGGAGCCGGACGTTTCCCTTTTCGGAAATAAGCTCTGCCGAGAATGGGCACGAGCAGATGTTCCGTCTGTGGGAAAGCACTGATCCCCAGGGATGTTGTGCCTGTGAATAGGTTTCCAAGGGAAGGTGAAGACCAGCAACAGCTTTCAGGGCTTGCCCCTTCCTTGTTGGAGAAGGATCCGGATGTTTCCCATTTTGGAAAATGGCTCTGCCGAGAACGGCCACAATTGGATATTCCGTCTCTGGGAAAGCACAGATCCCCAGGGCTGTTGTGCCTGTGAATAGGTTGCCCAGGGAAAGTGAAGACCAGCAACAGCTTTCAGGGCTGGCACCTTCCTTGTGGGAGAATATGCTGGACGTTCGCCGTTTTGGAAAAATGGCTCTGCGAGAACGGCCACAATGAGATGTTCCGTCTGTGGGAAAGCACTGGTCCCCAGGGCTGTTGTGCCTGTGACTAGGCTGCCCAGGGAAGGTGAAGACCAGCAACAGCTTTCAGGGCTTGCCCCTTCCTTGTGGGAGAATGAGCCGGACGTTCGCCATTTTGGAAAAATGGCTCTGCAAGAACGGCCACAATGAGATGTTCCGTCTCTGGGAAAGCACTGGTCCCCAGGGCTGTTGTGCCTGTGAGTAGGCTGCCCTGGGAAGGTGAAGACCAGCAACAGCTTTCAGGGCTGGCACCTTCCTTGTGGGAGAAGGAGCCGGACATTTCCCTTTTCGGAAAACGGCTCTGCCGAGAACGGGTATGAAGAGATGTTCCGTCTCTGGGAAAGCACTGATCCCCAGGGCTGTTGTGCCTGTGAATAGGTTGCCCAGGGAAGGTGAAGACCAGCAACAGCTTTCAGGGCTGGCCCCTTCCTTGTGGGAGAAGGAGCCGGACGTTTCCCTTTTTGAAAAAATGGCTCTGCCGAGAACGGGTACGATGAGATGTTCCGTCTGTGGGAAAGCACTGATCCCCAGGGCTGTTGTGCCTGTGACTAGGCTGCCCAGGGAAGGTGAAGACCAGCAACAGCTTACAGGGCTGGCCCCTTCCTTGTGGGAGAAGGAGCCGGACGTTTCCCTTTTCGGAAATAAGCTCTGCCGAGAATGGGCACGAGCAGATGTTCCGTCTGTGGGAAAGCACTGGTCCCCAGGGCTGTTGTGCCTGTGAATAGGTTGCCCAGGGAAGGTGAAGACCAGCAACAGCTTTCAAGGCTTGCCCCTTCCTTGTGGGAGAAGGAGCCGGACGTTTCCCATTTCGGAAAAATGGCTCTTCCGAGAACGGGCACGAGGAGATGTTCCGTCTCTGGGAAAGCACTGGTCCCCAGGGCTGTTGTGCCTGTGACTAGGCTGCCCAGGGAAGGTGAAGACCAGCAACAGCTTTCAGGGCTGGCCCCTTCCTTGTGGGAGAAGGATCCGGATGTTTCCCATTTTGGAAAATGGCTCTGCCGAGAACGGCCACAATTGGATATTCCGTCTCTGGGAAAGCACAGATCCCCAGGGCTGTTGTGCCTGTGAATAGGCTGCCAAGGGAAGGTGAAGACCAGCAACAGCTTTCAGGGCTGGGCACCTTCCTTGTGGGAGAAGGAGCCCGACGTTCGCCGTTTTGGAAAAATGGCTCTGCGAGAATGGCCACAATGAGATGTTCCGTCTCTGGGAAAGCACTGGTCCCCAGGGCTGTTGTGCCTGTGACTAGGCTGCCCAGGGAAGGTAAAGACCAGCAACAGCTTTCAGGGCTGGCCCCTTCCTTGTGGGAGAAGGAGCCGGACGTTCGCATTTTGGAAAAATGGCTCTGCGAGAACGGCCACAATGAGATGTTCCGTCTCTGGGAAAGCACTGGTCCCCAGGGCTGTTGTGCCTGTGACTAGGCTGCCCAGGGAAGGTGAAGACCAGCAACAGCTTTCAGGGCTGGCCCCTTCCTTGTGGGAGAAGGATCCGGATGTTTCCCATTTTGGAAAATGGCTCTGCCGAGAACGGCCACAATTGGATATTCCGTCTCTGGGAAAGCACAGATCCCCAGGGCTGTTGTGCCTGTGAATAGGCTGCCAAGGGAAGGTGAAGACCAGCAACAGCTTTCAGGGCTGGCACCTTCCTTGTGGGAGAAGGAGCCCGACGTTCGCCGTTTTGGAAAAATGGCTCTGCGAGAATGGCCACAATGAGATGTTCCGTCTCTGGGAAAGCACTGGTCCCCAGGGCTGTTGTGCCTGTGACTAGGCTGCCCAGGGAAGGTAAAGACCAGCAACAGCTTTCAGGGCTGGCCCCTTCCTTGTGGGAGAAGGAGCCGGACGTTCGCATTTTGGAAAAATGGCTCTGCGAGAACGGCCACAATGAGATGTTCCGTCTCTGGGAAAGCACTGGTCCCCAGGGCTGTTGTGCCTGTGACTAGGCTGCCCAGGGAAGGTGAAGACCAGCAACAGCTTTCAGGGCTGGCACCTTCCTTGTGGGAGAAGCAGCCAGACGTTTCCCATTTCGGAAAAATGGCTCTGCCGAGAACGGGCACGAGGAGATGTTCCGTCTCTGGGAAAGCACTGATCCCCAGGGCTGTTGTGCCTGTGTATAGGTTGCCCAGGGAAGGTGAAGACCAGCAACAGCTTTCAGGGCTGGCCCCTTCCTTGTGGGAGAAGGAGCCGGACGTTTCCCATTTTGGAAAATGGCTCTGCCGAGAACGGGTACGATGAGATGTTCCGTCTCTGGGAAAGCACTGATCCCCAGGGCTGTTGTGCCTGTGACTAGGCTGCCCAGGGAAGGTGAAGACCAGCAACATCTTACAGGGCTGGCCCCTTCCTTGTGGGAGAAGGAGCCGGACGTTTCCCATTTTGGAAAATGGCTCTGCCGAGAAAGGCTACGACGAGATGTTCCGTCTCTGTGAAAGCACTGATCCCCAGGGCTGTTGTGCCTGTGACTAGGCTGCCCAGGGAAGGTGAAGACCAGCAACAGCTTTCAGGGCTGGCACCTTCCTTGTGGGAGAAGGAGCCGGACGTTTCCCTTTTCGGAAATAAGCTCTGCCGAGAATGGGCACGAGCAGATGTTCCGTCTCTGGGAAAGCACTGATCCCCAGGGCTGTTGTGCCTGTGAATAGGTTGCCCAGGGAAGGTGAAGACCAGCAACAGCTTTCAGTGCTGGCCCCTTCCTTGTGGGAGAAGGATCCGGACGTTTTCCCATTTCGGAAAAATGGCTCTTCCGAGAACGGCCACAATTGGATGTTCCGTCTCTGTGAAAGCACAGATCGCCATGGCTGTTGTGCCTGTGAATAGGTTTCCAAGGGAAGGTGAAGACCAGCAACAGCTTTCAGGGCTTGCCCCTTCCTTGTTGGAGAAGGATCCGGATGTTTCCCATTTTGGAAAATGGCTCTGCCGAGAACGGCCACAATTGGATATTCCGTCTCTGGGAAAGCACTGGTCCCCAGGGCTGTTGTGCCTGTGACTAGGCTGCCCAGGGAAGGTGAAGACCAGCAACAGCTTTCAGGGCTTGCCCCTTCCTTGTGGGAGAATGAGCCGGACGTTCGCCATTTTGGAAAAATGGCTCTGCAAGAACGGCCACAATGAGATGTTCCGTCTCTGGGAAAGCACTGGTCCCCAGGGCTGTTGTGCCTGTGAGTAGGCTGCCCTGGGAAGGTGAAGACCAGCAACAGCTTTCAGGGCTGGCACCTTCCTTGTGGGAGAAGGAGCCGGACATTTCCCTTTTCGGAAAACGGCTCTGCCGAGAACGGGTATGAAGAGATGTTCCGTCTCTGGGAAAGCACTGATCCCCAGGGCTGTTGTGCCTGTGAATAGGTTTCCAAGGGAAGGTGAAGACCAGCAACAGCTTTCAGGGCTGGCCCCTTCCTTGTGGGAGAAGGATCCGGATGTTTCCCATTTTGGAAAATGGCTCTGCCGAGAACGGCTACGATGAGATGTTCCGTCTCTGGGAAAGCACTGATCCCCAGGGCTGTTGTGCCTGTGACTAGGCTGCCCAGGGAAGGTGAAGACCAGCAACAGCTTTCAGGGCTTGCCCCTTCCTTGTGGGAGAAGTATCCGGACGTTTCCCATTTCGGAAAATGGCTCTGCGAGAACGGCCACAATGAGATGTTCCGTCTCTGGGAAAGCACTGGTCCCCAGGGCTGTTGTGCCTGTGACTAGGCTGCCCAGGGAAGGTGAAGACCAGCAACAGCTTTCAGGGCTGGCACCTTCCTTGTGGGAGAAGGAGCCCGACGTTTCCCTTTTCGGAAAAAGGCTCTGCCGAGAACGGGTATGAAGAGATGTTCCGTCTCTGGGAAAGCACTGATCCCCAGGGCTGTTGTGCCTGTGAATAGGCTGCCAAGGGAAGGTGAAGACCAGCAACAGCTTTCAGGGCTGGCCCCTTCCTTGTGGGAGAAGGAGCCGGACGTTTCCCATTTTGGAAAATGGCTCTGCCGAGAACGGCTACGACGAGATGTTCCGTCTGTGGGAAAGCACTGATCCCCAGGGCTGTTGTGCCTGTGAATAGGCTGCCCAGGGAAGGTGAAGACCAGCAACAGCTTTCAGGGCTGGCCCCTTCCTTGTGGGAGAAGGATCCGGACGTTTCCCATTTCGGAAAAATGGCTCTTCCGAGAACGGCCACAATTGGATGTTCCGTCTCTGGGAAAGCACAGATCCCCATGGCTGTTGTGCCTGTGAATAGGTTGCCCAGGGAAGGTGAAGACCAGCAACAGCTTTCAGGGCTGGCCCCTTCCTTGTGGGAGAAGGAGCCGGACGTTTCCCATTTCGGAAAATGGCTCTTCCGAGAACGGCCACAATTGGATATTCCGTCTCTGGGAAAGCACAGATCCCCAGGGCTGTTGTGGCTGTGACTAGGCTGCCCAGGGAAGGTGAAGACCAGCAAGAGCTTTCAGGGCTGGCACCTTCCTTGTGGGAGAATGAGCCGGACGTTCGCCGTTTTGGAAAAATGGCTCTGCGAGAACAGCCACAATGAGATGTTCCATCTCTGGGAAAGCACTGGTCCCCAGGGCTGTTGTGCCTGTGACTAGGCTGCCCAGGGAAGGTGAAGACCAGCAACAGCTTTCAGGGCTGGCACCTTCCTTGTGGGAGAAGGAGCCGGACGTTTCCCTTTTCGGAAATAAGCTCTGCCGAGAACGGGTATGAAGAGATGTTCCGTCTCTGGGAAAGCACTGATCCCCAGGGCTGTTGTGCCTGTGAATAGGTTGCCCAGGGAAGGTGAAGACCAGCAACAGCTTTCAGGGCTGGCCCCTTCCTTGTGGAAGAAGGAGCCGGACGTTCGCCATTTTGGAAAAATGGCTCTGCCGAGAACGGGTACGATGAGATGTTCCGTCTGTGGGAAAGCACTGATCCCCAGGGCTGTTGTGCCTGTGACTAGGCTGCCCAGGGAAGGTGAAGACCAGCAACAGCTTACAGGGCTGGCCCCTTCCTTGTGGGAGAAGGAGCCGGACGTTTCCCTTTTCGGAAATAAGCTCTGCCGAGAATGGGCACGAGCAGATGTTCCGTCTGTGGGAAAGCACTGGTCCCCAGGGCTGTTGTGCCTGTGAATAGGTTGCCCAGGGAAGGTGAAGACCAGCAACAGCTTTCAGGGCTGGCCCCTTCCTTGTGGGAGAAGGAGCCGGACGTTTCCCATTTCGGAAAAATGGCTCTGCCGAGAACGGGCACGAGGAGATGTTCCGTCTCTGGTAAAGCACTGATCCCCCGGGCTGTTGTGCCTGTGAATAGGTTGCCCAGGGAAGGTGAAGACCAGCAACAGCTTTCAGGGCTGGCCCCTTCCTTGTGGGAGAAGGAGCCGGACGTTTCCCTTTTTGAAAAAATGGCTCTGCCGAGAACGGGTACGATGAGATGTTCCGTCTGTGGGAAAGCACTGATCCCCAGGGCTGTTGTGCCTGTGACTAGGCTGCCCAGGGAAGGTGAAGACCAGCAACAGCTTACAGGGCTGGCCCCTTCTTGTGGGAGAAGGAGCCGGACGTTTCCCTTTTCGGAAATAAGCTCTGCCGAGAATGGGCACGAGCAGATGTTCCATCTGAGGGAAAGCACTGGTCCCCAGGGCTGTTGTGCCTGTGAATAGGTTGCCCAGGGAAGGTGAAGACCAGCAACAGCTTTCAGGGCTTGCCCCTTCCTTGTGGGAGAAGGAGCCGGATGTTTCCCATTTCGGAAAAATGGCTCTTCCGAGAACGGGCACGAGGAGATGTTCCGTCTCTGGGAAAGCACTGGTCCCCAGGGCTGTTGTGCCTGTGACTAGGCTGCCCAGGGAAGGTGAAGACCAGCAACAGCTTTCAGGGCTGGCCCCTTCCTTGTGGGAGAAGGATCCGGATGTTTCCCATTTCGGAAAATGGCTCTGCCGAAAACGGCCACAATTGGATATTCCGTCTCTGGGAAAGCACAGATCCCCAGGGCTGTTGTGCCTGTGAATAGGTTTCCAAGGGAAGGTGAAGACCAGCAACAGCTTTCAGGGCTGGCACCTTCCTTGTGGGAGAAGGAGCCGGACGTTCGCTGTTTTGGAAAAATGGCTCTGCGAGAATGGCCACAATGAGATGTTCCGTCTCTGGGAAAGCACTGGTCCCCAGGGCTGTTGTGCCTGTGACTAGGCTGCCCAGGGAAGGTAAAGACCAGCAACAGCTTTCAGGGCTGGCCCCTTCCTTGTGGGAGAAGGAGCCGGACGTTCGCATTTTGGAAAAATGGCTCTGCGAGAACGGCCACAATGAGATGTTCCGTCTCTGGGAAAGCACTGATCCCCAGGGCTGTTGTGCCTGTGACTAGGCTGCCCAGGGAAGGTGAAGACCAGCAACAGCTTCGAGGGCTGGCCCCTTCCTTGTGGGAGAAGGAGCCGGACGTTTCCCTTTTCGGAAATAAGCTCTGCCGAGAATGGGCACGAGCAGATGTTCCGTCTGTGGGAAAGCACTGATCCCCAGGGATGTTGTGCCTGTGAAGAGGTTGCCCAGGGAAGGTGAAGACCAGCAACAGCTTTCAGGGCTGGCACCTTCCTTGTGGGAGAAGCAGCCAGACGTTTCCCATTTCGGAAAAATGGCTCTGCCGAGAACGGGCACGAGGAGATGTTCCGTCTCTGGGAAAGCACTGATCCCCAGGGCTGTTGTGCCTGTGTATAGGTTGCCCAGGGAAGGTGAAGACCAGCAACAGCTTTCAGGGCTGGCCCCTTCCTTGTGGGAGAAGGAGCCGGACGTTTCCCATTTTGGAAAATGGCTCTGCCGAGAACGGGTACGATGAGATGTTCCGTCTGTGGGAAAGCACTGATCCCCAGGGCTGTTGTGCCTGTGACTAGGCTGCCCAGGGAAGGTGAAGACCAGCAACAGCTTTCAGGGCTGGCCCCTTCCTTGTGGGAGAAGGAGCCGGACGTTTCCCATTTTGGAAAATGGCTCTGCCGAGAAAGGCTACGACGAGATGTTCGTCTCTGGGAAAGCACAGATCCCCAGGGCTGTTGTGCCTGTGACTAGGCTGCCCAGGGAAGGTGAAGACCAGCAACAGCTTTCAGGGCTGGCCCCTTCCTTGTGGGAGATGGAGCCGGACGTTTCCCTTTTCGGAAATAAGCTCTGCCGAGAATGGGCACGAGCAGATGTTCCGTCTGTGGGAAAGCACTGATCCCCAGGGATGTTGTGCCTGTGAAGAGGTTGCCCAGGGAAGGTGAAGACCAGCAACAGCTTTCAGGGCTGGCACCTTCCTTGTGGGAGAAGCAGCCAGACGTTTCCCATTTCGGAAAAATGGCTCTGCCGAGAACGGGCACGAGGAGATGTTCCGTCTCTGGGAAAGCACTGATCCCCAGGGCTGTTGTGCCTGTGAATAGGTTGCCCAGGGAAGGTGAAGACCAGCAACAGCTTTCAGCGCTGGCCCCTTCCTTGTGGGAGAAGGATCCGGACGTTTCCCATTTCGGAAAAATGGCTCTTCCGAGAACGGCCACAATTGGATGTTCCGTCTCTGTGAAAGCACAGATCGCCATGGCTGTTGTGCCTGTGAATAGGTTTCCAAGGGAAGGTGAAGACCAGCAACAGCTTTCAGGGCTTGCCCCTTCCTTGTGGGAGAAGGATCCGGATGTTTCCCATTTTGGAAAATGGCTCTGCCGAGAACGGCCACAATTGGATATTCCGTCTGTGGGAAAGCACAGATCCCCAGGGCTGTTGTGCCTGTGAATAGGTTGCCCAGGGAAAGTGAAGACCAGCAACAGCTTTCAGGGCTGGCACCTTCCTTGTGGGAGAATATGCTGGACGTTCGCCGTTTTGGAAAAATGGCTCTGCGAGAACGGCCACAATGAGATGTTCCGTCTCTGGGAAAGCACTGGTCCCCAGGGCTGTTGTGCCTGTGACTAGGCTGCCCAGGGAAGGTGAAGACCAGCAACAGCTTTCAGGGCTTGCCCCTTCCTTATGGGAGAAGGATCCGGACGTTTCCCATTTCGGAAAATGGCTCTGCCGAGTACGGCCACAATTGGATATTCCGTCTCTGGGAAAGCACAGATCCCCAGGGCTGTTGTGCCTGTGAATAGGTTGCCCAGGGAAAGTGAAGACCAGCAACAGCTTTCAGGGCTGGCACCTTCCTTGTGGGAGAATATGCTGGACGTTCGCCGTTTTGGAAAAATGGCTCTGCGAGAACGGCCACAATGAGATGTTCCGTCTCTGGGAAAGCACTGATCCCCAGGGCTGTTGTGCCTGTGACTAGGCTGCCCAGGGAAGGTGAAGACCAGCAACAGCTTTCAGGGCTTGCCCCTTCCTTGTGGGAGAAGGATCCGGACGTTTCCCATTTTGGAAAATGGCTCTGCCGAGAACGGCTACGACGAGATGTTCCGTCTCTGGGAAAGCACTGATCCCCAGGGCTGTTGTGCCTGTGAATAGGTTTCCAAGGGAAGATGAAGACCAGCAACAGCTTTCAGGGCTGGCCCCTTCCTTGTGGGAGAAGGATCCGGACGTTTCCCATTTCGGAAAAATGGCTCTTCTGAGAACGGCCACAATTGGATGTTCCGTCTCTGGGAAAGCACTGATCCCCAGGGCTGTTGTGCCTGTGACTAGGCTGCCCAGGGAAGGTGAAGACCAGCAACAGCTTACAGGGCTGGCCCCTTCCTTGTGGGAGACGGAGCCGGAGGTTTCCCTTTTCGGAAATAAGCTGTGCCGAGAATGGGCACGAGCAGATGTTCCGTCTGTGGGAAAGCACTTATCCCCAGGGCTGTTGTGCCTGTGAATAGGTTGCCCAGGGAAGGTGAAGACCAGCAACAGCTTTCAGGGCTGGCCCCTTCCTTGTGGGAGAAGGAGCCGGACGTTTCCCATTTTGGAAAATGGCTCTGCCGAGAACGGCTACGACGAGATGTTCCGTCTGTGGGAAAGCACTGATCCCCAGGGCTGTTGTGCCTGTGAATAGGCTGCCCAGGGAAGGTGAAGACCAGCAACAGCTTTCAGGGCTGGCCCCTTCCTTGTGGGAGAAGGATCCGGACGTTTCCCATTTCGGAAAAATGGCTCTTCCGAGAACGGCCACAATTGGATGTTCCGTCTCTGGGAAAGCACAGATCCCCATGGCTGTTGTGCCTGTGAATAGGTTGCCCAGGGAAGGTGAAGACCAGCAACAGCTTTCAGGGCTGGCCCCTTCCTTGTGGGAGAAGGAGCCGGACGTTTCCCATTTCGGAAAATGGCTCTTCCGAGAACGGCCACAATTGGATATTCCGTCTCTGGGAAAGCACAGATCCCCAGGGCTGTTGTGGCTGTGACTAGGCTGCCCAGGGAAGGTGAAGACCAGCAAGAGCTTTCAGGGCTGGCACCTTCCTTGTGGGAGAATGAGCCGGACGTTCGCCGTTTTGGAAAAATGGCTCTGCGAGAACAGCCACAATGAGATGTTCCATCTCTGGGAAAGCACTGGTCCCCAGGGCTGTTGTGCCTGTGACTAGGCTGCCCAGGGAAGGTGAAGACCAGCAACAGCTTTCAGGGCTGGCACCTTCCTTGTGGGAGAAGGAGCCGGACGTTTCCCTTTTCGGAAATAAGCTCTGCCGAGAACGGGTATGAAGAGATGTTCCGTCTCTGGGAAAGCACTGATCCCCAGGGCTGTTGTGCCTGTGAATAGGTTGCCCAGGGAAGGTGAAGACCAGCAACAGCTTTCAGGGCTGGCCCCTTCCTTGTGGAAGAAGGAGCCGGACGTTCGCCATTTTGGAAAAATGGCTCTGCCGAGAACGGGTACGATGAGATGTTCCGTCTGTGGGAAAGCACTGATCCCCAGGGCTGTTGTGCCTGTGACTAGGCTGCCCAGGGAAGGTGAAGACCAGCAACAGCTTACAGGGCTGGCCCCTTCCTTGTGGGAGAAGGAGCCGGACGTTTCCCTTTTCGGAAATAAGCTCTGCCGAGAATGGGCACGAGCAGATGTTCCGTCTGTGGGAAAGCACTGGTCCCCAGGGCTGTTGTGCCTGTGAATAGGTTGCCCAGGGAAGGTGAAGACCAGCAACAGCTTTCAGGGCTGGCCCCTTCCTTGTGGGAGAAGGAGCCGGACGTTTCCCATTTCGGAAAAATGGCTCTGCCGAGAACGGGCACGAGGAGATGTTCCGTCTCTGGTAAAGCACTGATCCCCCGGGCTGTTGTGCCTGTGAATAGGTTGCCCAGGGAAGGTGAAGACCAGCAACAGCTTTCAGGGCTGGCCCCTTCCTTGTGGGAGAAGGAGCCGGACGTTTCCCTTTTTGAAAAAATGGCTCTGCCGAGAACGGGTACGATGAGATGTTCCGTCTGTGGGAAAGCACTGATCCCCAGGGCTGTTGTGCCTGTGACTAGGCTGCCCAGGGAAGGTGAAGACCAGCAACAGCTTACAGGGCTGGCCCCTTCTTGTGGGAGAAGGAGCCGGACGTTTCCCTTTTCGGAAATAAGCTCTGCCGAGAATGGGCACGAGCAGATGTTCCATCTGAGGGAAAGCACTGGTCCCCAGGGCTGTTGTGCCTGTGAATAGGTTGCCCAGGGAAGGTGAAGACCAGCAACAGCTTTCAGGGCTTGCCCCTTCCTTGTGGGAGAAGGAGCCGGATGTTTCCCATTTCGGAAAAATGGCTCTTCCGAGAACGGGCACGAGGAGATGTTCCGTCTCTGGGAAAGCACTGGTCCCCAGGGCTGTTGTGCCTGTGACTAGGCTGCCCAGGGAAGGTGAAGACCAGCAACAGCTTTCAGGGCTGGCCCCTTCCTTGTGGGAGAAGGATCCGGATGTTTCCCATTTCGGAAAATGGCTCTGCCGAAAACGGCCACAATTGGATATTCCGTCTCTGGGAAAGCACAGATCCCCAGGGCTGTTGTGCCTGTGAATAGGTTTCCAAGGGAAGGTGAAGACCAGCAACAGCTTTCAGGGCTGGCACCTTCCTTGTGGGAGAAGGAGCCGGACGTTCGCTGTTTTGGAAAAATGGCTCTGCGAGAATGGCCACAATGAGATGTTCCGTCTCTGGGAAAGCACTGGTCCCCAGGGCTGTTGTGCCTGTGACTAGGCTGCCCAGGGAAGGTAAAGACCAGCAACAGCTTTCAGGGCTGGCCCCTTCCTTGTGGGAGAAGGAGCCGGACGTTCGCATTTTGGAAAAATGGCTCTGCGAGAACGGCCACAATGAGATGTTCCGTCTCTGGGAAAGCACTGATCCCCAGGGCTGTTGTGCCTGTGACTAGGCTGCCCAGGGAAGGTGAAGACCAGCAACAGCTTCGAGGGCTGGCCCCTTCCTTGTGGGAGAAGGAGCCGGACGTTTCCCTTTTCGGAAATAAGCTCTGCCGAGAATGGGCACGAGCAGATGTTCCGTCTGTGGGAAAGCACTGATCCCCAGGGATGTTGTGCCTGTGAAGAGGTTGCCCAGGGAAGGTGAAGACCAGCAACAGCTTTCAGGGCTGGCACCTTCCTTGTGGGAGAAGCAGCCAGACGTTTCCCATTTCGGAAAAATGGCTCTGCCGAGAACGGGCACGAGGAGATGTTCCGTCTCTGGGAAAGCACTGATCCCCAGGGCTGTTGTGCCTGTGTATAGGTTGCCCAGGGAAGGTGAAGACCAGCAACAGCTTTCAGGGCTGGCCCCTTCCTTGTGGGAGAAGGAGCCGGACGTTTCCCATTTTGGAAAATGGCTCTGCCGAGAACGGGTACGATGAGATGTTCCGTCTGTGGGAAAGCACTGATCCCCAGGGCTGTTGTGCCTGTGACTAGGCTGCCCAGGGAAGGTGAAGACCAGCAACAGCTTTCAGGGCTGGCCCCTTCCTTGTGGGAGAAGGAGCCGGACGTTTCCCATTTTGGAAAATGGCTCTGCCGAGAAAGGCTACGACGAGATGTTCGTCTCTGGGAAAGCACAGATCCCCAGGGCTGTTGTGCCTGTGACTAGGCTGCCCAGGGAAGGTGAAGACCAGCAACAGCTTTCAGGGCTGGCCCCTTCCTTGTGGGAGATGGAGCCGGACGTTTCCCTTTTCGGAAATAAGCTCTGCCGAGAATGGGCACGAGCAGATGTTCCGTCTGTGGGAAAGCACTGATCCCCAGGGATGTTGTGCCTGTGAAGAGGTTGCCCAGGGAAGGTGAAGACCAGCAACAGCTTTCAGGGCTGGCACCTTCCTTGTGGGAGAAGCAGCCAGACGTTTCCCATTTCGGAAAAATGGCTCTGCCGAGAACGGGCACGAGGAGATGTTCCGTCTCTGGGAAAGCACTGATCCCCAGGGCTGTTGTGCCTGTGAATAGGTTGCCCAGGGAAGGTGAAGACCAGCAACAGCTTTCAGCGCTGGCCCCTTCCTTGTGGGAGAAGGATCCGGACGTTTCCCATTTCGGAAAAATGGCTCTTCCGAGAACGGCCACAATTGGATGTTCCGTCTCTGTGAAAGCACAGATCGCCATGGCTGTTGTGCCTGTGAATAGGTTTCCAAGGGAAGGTGAAGACCAGCAACAGCTTTCAGGGCTTGCCCCTTCCTTGTGGGAGAAGGATCCGGATGTTTCCCATTTTGGAAAATGGCTCTGCCGAGAACGGCCACAATTGGATATTCCGTCTGTGGGAAAGCACAGATCCCCAGGGCTGTTGTGCCTGTGAATAGGTTGCCCAGGGAAAGTGAAGACCAGCAACAGCTTTCAGGGCTGGCACCTTCCTTGTGGGAGAATATGCTGGACGTTCGCCGTTTTGGAAAAATGGCTCTGCGAGAACGGCCACAATGAGATGTTCCGTCTCTGGGAAAGCACTGGTCCCCAGGGCTGTTGTGCCTGTGACTAGGCTGCCCAGGGAAGGTGAAGACCAGCAACAGCTTTCAGGGCTTGCCCCTTCCTTATGGGAGAAGGATCCGGACGTTTCCCATTTCGGAAAATGGCTCTGCCGAGTACGGCCACAATTGGATATTCCGTCTCTGGGAAAGCACAGATCCCCAGGGCTGTTGTGCCTGTGAATAGGTTGCCCAGGGAAAGTGAAGACCAGCAACAGCTTTCAGGGCTGGCACCTTCCTTGTGGGAGAATATGCTGGACGTTCGCCGTTTTGGAAAAATGGCTCTGCGAGAACGGCCACAATGAGATGTTCCGTCTCTGGGAAAGCACTGATCCCCAGGGCTGTTGTGCCTGTGACTAGGCTGCCCAGGGAAGGTGAAGACCAGCAACAGCTTTCAGGGCTTGCCCCTTCCTTGTGGGAGAAGGATCCGGACGTTTCCCATTTTGGAAAATGGCTCTGCCGAGAACGGCTACGACGAGATGTTCCGTCTCTGGGAAAGCACTGATCCCCAGGGCTGTTGTGCCTGTGAATAGGTTTCCAAGGGAAGATGAAGACCAGCAACAGCTTTCAGGGCTGGCCCCTTCCTTGTGGGAGAAGGATCCGGACGTTTCCCATTTCGGAAAAATGGCTCTTCTGAGAACGGCCACAATTGGATGTTCCGTCTCTGGGAAAGCACTGATCCCCAGGGCTGTTGTGCCTGTGACTAGGCTGCCCAGGGAAGGTGAAGACCAGCAACAGCTTACAGGGCTGGCCCCTTCCTTGTGGGAGACGGAGCCGGAGGTTTCCCTTTTCGGAAATAAGCTGTGCCGAGAATGGGCACGAGCAGATGTTCCGTCTGTGGGAAAGCACTTATCCCCAGGGCTGTTGTGCCTGTGAATAGGTTGCCCAGGGAAGGTGAAGACCAGCAACAGCTTTCAGGGCTGGCCCCTTCCTTGTGGGAGAAGGATCCGGACGTTTCCCATTTTGGAAAAATGGCTCTGCCGAGAACGGGCACGAGGACATGTTCCGTCTCTGAGAAAGCACTGATCCCCAGGGCTGTTGTGCCTGTGAATAGGTTGCCCAGGGAAGGTGAAGACCAGCAACAGCTTTCAGGGCTGGCACCTTCCTTGTGGGAGAAGGAGCCGGACGTTTCCCATTTTGGAAAATGGCTCTGCCGAGAACGGCTACGACGAGATGTTCCGTCTCTGGGAAAGCACTGGTCCCCAGGGCTGTTGTGCCTGTGACTAGGCTGCCCAGGGAAGGTGAAGACCAGCAACAGCTTACAGGGCTGGCCCCTTCCTTGTGGGAGAAGGATCCAGAGGTTTCCCATTTCGGAAAAATGGCTCTTCCGAGAACGGCCACAATTGGATGTTCCGTCTCTGTGAAAGCACAGATCCCCATGGCTGTTGTGCCTGTGAATAGGTTTCCAAGGGAAGGTGAAGACCAGCAACAGCTTTCAGGGCTGGCACCTTCCTTGTGGGAGAAGGAGCCGGACGTTTCCCATTTTGGAAAATGGCTCTGCCGAGAACGGCTACGACGAGATGTTCCGTCTCTGGGAAAGCACTGATCCCCAGGGCTGTTGTGCCTGTGAATAGGCTGCCCAGGGAAGGTGAAGACCAGCAACAGCTTTCAGGGCTGGCCCCTTCCTTGTGGGAGAAGGAGCCGGACGTTTCCCATTTCGGAAAAATGGCTCTTCCGAGAACGGCCACAATTGGATGTTCCGTCTCTGGGAAAGCACAGATCCCCATGGCTGTTGTGCCTGTGAATAGGTTGCCCAGGGAAGGTGAAGACCAGCAACAGCTTTCAGGGCTGGCCCCTTCCTTGTGGGAGAAGGAGCCGGACGTTTCCCATTTCGGAAAATGGCTCTTCCGAGAACGGCCACAATTGGATATTCCGTCTCTGGGAAAGCACAGATCCCCAGGGCTGTTGTGGCTGTGACTAGGCTGCCCAGGGAAGGTGAAGACCAGCAAGAGCTTTCAGGGCTGGCACCTTCCTTGTGGGAGAATGAGCCGGACGTTCGCCGTTTTGGAAAAATGGCTCTGCGAGAACAGCCACAATGAGATGTTCCATCTCTGGGAAAGCACTGGTCCCCAGGGCTGTTGTGCCTGTGACTAGGCTGCCCAGGGAAGGTGAAGACCAGCAACAGCTTTCAGGGCTGGCACCTTCCTTGTGGGAGAAGGAGCCGGACGTTTCCCTTTTCGGAAATAAGCTCTGCCGAGAACGGGTATGAAGAGATGTTCCGTCTCTGGGAAAGCACTGATCCCCAGGGCTGTTGTGCCTGTGAATAGGTTGCCCAGGGAAGGTGAAGACCAGCAACAGCTTTCAGGGCTGGCCCCTTCCTTGTGGAAGAAGGAGCCGGACGTTCGCCATTTTGGAAAAATGGCTCTGCCGAGAACGGGTACGATGAGATGTTCCGTCTGTGGGAAAGCACTGATCCCCAGGGCTGTTGTGCCTGTGACTAGGCTGCCCAGGGAAGGTGAAGACCAGCAACAGCTTACAGGGCTGGCCCCTTCCTTGTGGGAGAAGGAGCCGGACGTTTCCCTTTTCGGAAATAAGCTCTGCCGAGAATGGGCACGAGCAGATGTTCCGTCTGTGGGAAAGCACTGGTCCCCAGGGCTGTTGTGCCTGTGAATAGGTTGCCCAGGGAAGGTGAAGACCAGCAACAGCTTTCAGGGCTGGCCCCTTCCTTGTGGGAGAAGGAGCCGGACGTTTCCCATTTCGGAAAAATGGCTCTGCCGAGAACGGGCACGAGGAGATGTTCCGTCTCTGGTAAAGCACTGATCCCCCGGGCTGTTGTGCCTGTGAATAGGTTGCCCAGGGAAGGTGAAGACCAGCAACAGCTTTCAGGGCTGGCCCCTTCCTTGTGGGAGAAGGAGCCGGACGTTTCCCTTTTTGAAAAAATGGCTCTGCCGAGAACGGGTACGATGAGATGTTCCGTCTCTGGGAAAGCACTGATCCCCAGGGCTGTTGTGCCTGTGACTAGGCTGCCCAGGGAAGGTGAAGACCAGCAACAGCTTACAGGGCTGGCCCCTTCTTGTGGGAGAAGGAGCCGGACGTTTCCCTTTTCGGAAATAAGCTCTGCCGAGAATGGGCACGAGCAGATGTTCCATCTGAGGGAAAGCACTGGTCCCCAGGGCTGTTGTGCCTGTGAATAGGTTGCCCAGGGAAGGTGAAGACCAGCAACAGCTTTCAGGGCTTGCCCCTTCCTTGTGGGAGAAGGAGCCGGATGTTTCCCATTTCGGAAAAATGGCTCTTCCGAGAACGGGCACGAGGAGATGTTCCGTCTCTGGGAAAGCACTGGTCCCCAGGGCTGTTGTGCCTGTGACTAGGCTGCCCAGGGAAGGTGAAGACCAGCAACAGCTTTCAGGGCTGGCCCCTTCCTTGTGGGAGAAGGATCCGGATGTTTCCCATTTCGGAAAATGGCTCTGCCGAGAACGGCCACAATTGGATATTCCGTCTCTGGGAAAGCACAGATCCCCAGGGCTGTTGTGCCTGTGAATAGGTTTCCAAGGGAAGGTGAAGACCAGCAACAGCTTTCAGGGCTGGCACCTTCCTTGTGGGAGAAGGAGCCGGACGTTCGCTGTTTTGGAAAAATGGCTCTGCGAGAATGGCCACAATGAGATGTTCCGTCTCTGGGAAAGCACTGGTCCCCAGGGCTGTTGTGCCTGTGACTAGGCTGCCCAGGGAAGGTAAAGACCAGCAACAGCTTTCAGGGCTGGCCCCTTCCTTGTGGGAGAAGGAGCCGGACGTTCGCATTTTGGAAAAATGGCTCTGCGAGAACGGCCACAATGAGATGTTCCGTCTCTGGGAAAGCACTGATCCCCAGGGCTGTTGTGCCTGTGACTAGGCTGCCCAGGGAAGGTGAAGACCAGCAACAGCTTACAGGGCTGGCCCCTTCCTTGTGGGAGAAGGAGCCGGACGTTTCCCTTTTCGGAAATAAGCTCTGCCGAGAATGGGCACGAGCAGATGTTCCGTCTGTGGGAAAGCACTGATCCCCAGGGATGTTGTGCCTGTGAAGAGGTTGCCCAGGGAAGGTGAAGACCAGCAACAGCTTTCAGGGCTGGCACCTTCCTTGTGGGAGAAGCAGCCAGACGTTTCCCATTTCGGAAAAATGGCTCTGCCGAGAACGGGCACGAGGAGATGTTCCGTCTCTGGGAAAGCACTGATCCCCAGGGCTGTTGTGCCTGTGTATAGGTTGCCCAGGGAAGGTGAAGACCAGCAACAGCTTTCAGGGCTGGCCCCTTCCTTGTGGGAGAAGGAGCCGGACGTTTCCCATTTTGGAAAATGGCTCTGCCGAGAACGGGTACGATGAGATGTTCCGTCTGTGGGAAAGCACTGATCCCCAGGGCTGTTGTGCCTGTGACTAGGCTGCCCAGGGAAGGTGAAGACCAGCAACAGCTTTCAGGGCTGGCCCCTTCCTTGTGGGAGAAGGAGCCGGACGTTTCCCATTTTGGAAAATGGCTCTGCCGAGAACGGCTACGACGAGATGTTCGTCTCTGGGAAAGCACTGATCCCCAGGGCTGTTGTGCCTGTGACTAGGCTGCCCAGGGAAGGTGAAGACCAGCAACAGCTTTCAGGGCTGGCCCCTTCCTTGTGGGAGATGGAGCCGGACGTTTCCCTTTTCGGAAATAAGCTCTGCCGAGAATGGGCACGAGCAGATGTTCCGTCTGTGGGAAAGCACTGATCCCCAGGGATGTTGTGCCTGTGAAGAGGTTGCCCAGGGAAGGTGAAGACCAGCAACAGCTTTCAGGGCTGGCACCTTCCTTGTGGGAGAAGCAGCCAGACGTTTCCCATTTCGGAAAAATGGCTCTGCCGAGAACGGGCACGAGGAGATGTTCCGTCTGTGGGAAAGCACTGATCCCCAGGGCTGTTGTGCCTGTGAATAGGTTGCCCAGGGAAGGTGAAGACCAGCAACAGCTTTCAGCGCTGGCCCCTTCCTTGTGGGAGAAGGATCCGGACGTTTCCCATTTCGGAAAAATGGCTCTTCCGAGAACGGCCACAATTGGATGTTCCGTCTCTGTGAAAGCACAGATCGCCATGGCTGTTGTGCCTGTGAATAGGTTTCCAAGGGAAGGTGAAGACCAGCAACAGCTTTCAGGGCTTGCCCCTTCCTTGTGGGAGAAGGATCCGGATGTTTCCCATTTTGGAAAATGGCTCTGCCGAGAACGGCCACAATTGGATATTCCGTCTCTGGGAAAGCACAGATCACCAGGGCTGTTGTGCCTGTGAATAGGTTTCCAAGGGAAGGTGAAGACCAGCAACAGCTTTCAGGGCTGGCACCTTCCTTGTGGGAGAATATGCTGGACGTTCGCCGTTTTGGAAAAATGGCTCTGCGAGAACGGCCACAATGAGATGTTCCGTCTCTGGGAAAGCACTGGTCCCCAGGGCTGTTGTGCCTGTGACTAGGCTGCCCAGGGAAGGTGAAGACCAGCAACAGCTTTCAGGGCTTGCCCCTTCCTTATGGGAGAAGGATCCGGACGTTTCCCATTTCGGAAAATGGCTCTGCCGAGTACGGCCACAATTGGATATTCCGTCTCTGGGAAAGCACAGATCCCCAGGGCTGTTGTGCCTGTGAATAGGTTGCCCAGGGAAAGTGAAGACCAGCAACAGCTTTCAGGGCTGGCACCTTCCTTGTGGGAGAATATGCTGGACGTTCGCCGTTTTGGAAAAATGGCTCTGCGAGAACGGCCACAATGAGATGTTCCGTCTCTGGGAAAGCACTGATCCCCAGGGCTGTTGTGCCTGTGACTAGGCTGCCCAGGGAAGGTGAAGACCAGCAACAGCTTTCAGGGCTTGCCCCTTCCTTGTGGGAGAAGGATCCGGACGTTTCCCATTTTGGAAAATGGCTCTGCCGAGAACGGCTACGACGAGATGTTCCGTCTCTGGGAAAGCACTGATCCCCAGGGCTGTTGTGCCTGTGAATAGGTTTCCAAGGGAAGATGAAGACCAGCAACAGCTTTCAGGGCTGGCCCCTTCCTTGTGGGAGAAGGATCCGGACGTTTCCCATTTCGGAAAAATGGCTCTTCTGAGAACGGCCAGAATTGGATGTTCCGTCTCTGGGAAAGCACTGATCCCCAGGGCTGTTGTGCCTGTGACTAGGCTGCCCAGGGAAGGTGAAGACCAGCAACAGCTTACAGGGCTGGCCCCTTCCTTGTGGGAGACGGAGCCGGAGGTTTCCCTTTTCGGAAATAAGCTGTGCCGAGAATGGGCACGAGCAGATGTTCCGTCTGTGGGAAAGCACTTATCCCCAGGGCTGTTGTGCCTGTGAATAGGTTGCCCAGGGAAGGTGAAGACCAGCAACAGCTTTCAGGGCTGGCCCCTTCCTTGTGGGAGAAGGATCCGGACGTTTCCCATTTTGGAAAAATGGCTCTGCCGAGAACGGGCACGAGGACATGTTCCGTCTCTGAGAAAGCACTGATCCCCAGGGCTGTTGTGCCTGTGAATAGGTTGCCCAGGGAAGGTGAAGACCAGCAACAGCTTTCAGGGCTGGCACCTTCCTTGTGGGAGAAGGAGCCGGACGTTTCCCATTTTGGAAAATGGCTCTGCCGAGAACGGCTACGACGAGATGTTCCGTCTCTGGGAAAGCACTGGTCCCCAGGGCTGTTGTGCCTGTGACTAGGCTGCCCAGGGAAGGTGAAGACCAGCAACAGCTTACAGGGCTGGCCCCTTCCTTGTGGGAGAAGGATCCAGAGGTTTCCCATTTCGGAAAAATGGCTCTTCCGAGAACGGCCACAATTGGATGTTCCGTCTCTGTGAAAGCACAGATCCCCATGGCTGTTGTGCCTGTGAATAGGTTTCCAAGGGAAGGTGAAGACCAGCAACAGCTTTCAGGGCTTGCCCCTTCCTTATGGGAGAAGGATCCGGACGTTTCCCATTTTGGAAAATGGCTCTGCCGAGAACGGCCACAATTGGATATTCCGTCTCTGGGAAAGCACAGATCCCCAGGGCTGTTGTGCCTGTGAATAGGTTGCCCAGGGAAAGTGAAGACCAGCAACAGCTTTCAGGGCTGGCACCTTCCTTGTGGGAGAATATGCTGGACGTTCGCCGTTTTGGAAAAATGGCTCTGCGAGAACGGCCACAATGAGATGTTCCGTCTCTGGGAAAGCACTGGTCCCCAGGGCTGTTGTGCCTGTGACTAGGCTGCCCAGGGAAGGTGAAGACCAGCAACAGCTTTCAGGGCTGGCACCTTCCTTGTGGGAGAATGAGCCGGACGTTCGCCGTTTTGGAAAAATGGCTCTGCGAGAACGGCCACAATGAGATGTTCCGTCTCTGGGAAAGCACTGATCCCCAGGGCTGTTGTGCCTGTGACTAGGCTGCCCAGGGAAGGTGAAGACCAGCAACAGCTTTCAGGGCTTGCCCCTTCCTTGTGGGAGAAGGATCCGGACGTTTCCCATTTTGGAAAATGGCTCTGCCGAGAACGGCTACGACGAGATGTTCCGTCTCTGGGAAAGCACAGATCCCCAGGGCTGTTGTGCCTGTGAATAGGTTTCCAAGGGAAGATGAAGACCAGCAACAGCTTTCAGGGCTGGCCCCTTCCTTGTGGGTGAAGGATCCGGACGTTTCCCATTTCGGAAAAATGGCTCTTCTGAGAACGGCCACAATTGGATGTTCCGTCTCTGGGAAAGCACTGATCCCCAGGGCTGTTGTGCCTGTGACTAGGCTGCCCAGGGAAGGTGAAGACCAGCAACAGCTTACAGGGCTGGCCCCTTCCTTGTGGGAGACGGAGCCGGAGGTTTCCCTTTTCGGAAATAAGCTGTGCCGAGAATGGGCACGAGCAGATGTTCCGTCTCTGGGAAAGCACTGATCCCCAGGGCTGTTGTGCCTGTGAATAGGTTGCCCAGGGAAGGTGAAGACCAGCAACAGCTTTCAGGGCTGGCCCCTTCCTTGTGGGAGAAGGATCCGGACGTTTCCCATTTTGGAAAAATGGCTCTGCCGAGAACGGGCACGAGGACATGTTCCGTCTCTGAGAAAGCACTGATCCCCAGGGCTGTTGTGCCTGTGAATAGGTTGCCCAGGGAAGGTGAAGACCAGCAACAGCTTTCAGGGCTGGCACCTTCCTTGTGGGAGAAGGAGCCGGACGTTTCCCATTTTGGAAAATGGCTCTGCCGAGAACGGCTACGACGAGATGTTCCGTCTCTGGGAAAGCACTGATCCCCAGGGCTGTTGTGCCTGTGACTAGGCTGCCCAGGGAAGGTGAAGACCAGCAACAGCTTACAGGGCTGGCCCCTTCCTTGTGGGAGAAGGATCCAGAGGTTTCCCATTTCGGAAAAATGGCTCTTCCGAGAACGGCCACAATTGGATGTTCCGTCTCTGTGAAAGCACAGATCCCCATGGCTGTTGTGCCTGTGAATAGGTTTCCAAGGGAAGGTGAAGACCAGCAACAGCTTTCAGGGCTTGCCCCTTCCTTATGGGAGAAGGATCCGGACGTTTCCCATTTCGGAAAATGGCTCTGCCGAGTATGGCCACAATTGGATATTCCGTCTCTGGGAAAGCACAGATCCCCAGGGCTGTTGTGCCTGAGAATAGGTTTCCAAGGGAAGGTGAAGACCAGCAAGAGCTTTCAGGGCTGGCACCTTCCTTGTGGGAGAATGAGCCGGACGTTCGCCGTTTTGGAAAAATGGCTCTGCCGAGAACGGCCACAATGAGATGTTCCGTCTGTGGGAAAGCACTGGTCCCCAGGGCTGTTGTGCCTGTGACTAGGCTGCCCAGGGAAGGTGAAGACCAGCAACAGCTTTCAGGGCTGGCACCTTCCTTGTGGGAGAAGGATCCGGACGTTTCCCATTTCGGAAAAATGGCTCTGCCGAGAACTTGTATGAAGAGATGTTCCGTCTGTGGGAAAGCACAGATCCCCAGGGCTGTTGTGCCTGTGACTAGGCTGCCCAGGGAAGGTGAAGACCAGCAACAGCTTACAGGGCTGGCCCCTTCCTTGTGGGAGAAGGAGCCGGACGTTTCCCTTTTCGGAAAAAAGCTCTGCCGAGAACGGGTACGATGAGACGTTCCGTCTCTGGGAAAGCACTGATCCCCAGGGCTGTTGTGCCTGTGACTAGGCTGCCCAGGGAAGGTGAAGACCAGCAACAGCTTTCAGGGCTGGCCCCTTCCTTGTGGGAGAAGGAGCCGGACGTTTCCCATTTCGGAAAAATGGCTCTGCCGAGAACGGCTACGACGAGATGTTCCGTCTCTGGGAAAGCACAGATCCCCATGGCTGTTGTGCCTGTGAATAGGTTTCCAAGGGAAGGTGAAGACCAGCAACAACTTTCAGGGCTTGCCCCTTCCTTATGGGAGAAGGAGCCGGACGTTTCCCATTTCGGAAAATGGCTCTGCCGAGAACGGCCACAATTGGATATTCCGTCTCTGGAAAGCACAGATCCCCAGGGTTGTTGTGCCTGAGAATAGGTTTCCAAGGGAAGGTGAAGACCAGCAACAGCTTTCAGGGCTGGCCCCTTCCTTGTGGGAGAATGAGCCGGACGTTCACCGTTTTGGAAAAATGGCTCTGCCGAGATTGGGCACGAGCAGATGTTCCGTCTGTGGGAAAGCACTGATCCCCAGGGCTGTTGTGCCTGTGAATAGGTTGCCCAGGGAAGGTGAAGACCAGCAACAGCTTTCAGGGCTGGCCCCTTCCTTGTGGGAGAAGGATCCGGACGTTTCCCATTTCGGAAAAAGGCTCTGCCGAGAACGGCCACAATTGGATGTTCCGTCTCTGGGAAAGCACTGATCCCCAGGGCTGTTGTGCCTGTGAATAGGTTGCCCAGGGAAGGTGAAGACCAGCAACAGCTTACAGGGCTGGCCCCTTCCTTGTGGGAGAAGGATCCGGACGTTTCCCATTTTGGAAAATGGCTCTGCCGAGAACGGCTACGACGAGATGTTCCGTGTCTGGGAAAGCACAGATCCCCAGGGCTGTTGTGCCTGTGACTAGGCTGCCCAGGGAAGGTGAAGACCAGCAACAGCTTTCAGGGCTGGCCCCTTCCTTGTGGGAGAAGGATCCGGACGTTTCCCATTTCGGAAAAATGGCTCTGCCGAGAATGGGCACGAGCAGATGTTCCGTCTGTGGGAAAGCACTGATCCCCAGGGCTGTTGTGCCTGTGAATAGGTTTCCAAGGGAAGGTGAAGACCAGCAACAGCTTTCAGCGCTGGCCCCTTCCTTGTGGGAGAAGGATACGGACGTTTCCCATTTCGGAAAAATGGCTCTGCCGAGAACGGCTACGACGAGATGTTCCGTCTCTGGGAAAGCACTGGTCCCCAGGGCTGTTGTGCCTGTGACTAGGCTGCCCAGGGAAGGTGAAGACCAGCAACAGCTTTCAGGGCTTGCCCCTTCCTTATGGGAGAAGGATCCGGATGTTTCCCATTTCGGAAAATGGCTCTGCCGAGTACGGCCACAATTGGATATTCCGTCTCTGGGAAAGCACAGATCCCCAGGGCTGTTGTGCCTGTGAATAGGTTGCCCAGGGAAAGTGAAGACCAGCAACAGCTTTCAGGGCTGGCACCTTCCTTGTGGGAGAATATGCTGGACGTTCGCCGTTTTGGAAAAATGGCTCTGCGAGAACGGCCACAATGAGATGTTCCGTCTCTGGGAAAGCACTGATCCCCAGGGCTGTTGTGCCTGTGACTAGGCTGCCCAGGGAAGGTGAAGACCAGCAACAGCTTTCAGGGCTTGCCCCTTCCTTGTGGGAGAAGGATCCGGACGTTTCCCATTTTGGAAAATGGCTCTGCCGAGAACGGCTACGACGAGATGTTCCGTCTCTGGGAAAGCACTGATCCCCAGGGCTGTTGTGCCTGTGAATAGGTTTCCAAGGGAAGATGAAGACCAGCAACAGCTTTCAGGGCTGGCCCCTTCCTTGTGGGAGAAGGATCCGGACGTTTCCCATTTCGGAAAAATGGCTCTTCTGAGAACGGCCACAATTGGATGTTCCGTCTCTGGGAAAGCACTGATCCCCAGGGCTGTTGTGCCTGTGACTAGGCTGCCCAGGGAAGGTGAAGACCAGCAACAGCTTACAGGGCTGGCCCCTTCCTTGTGGGAGACGGAGCCGGAGGTTTCCCTTTTCGGAAATAAGCTGTGCCGAGAATGGGCACGAGCAGATGTTCCGTCTGTGGGAAAGCACTTATCCCCAGGGCTGTTGTGCCTGTGAATAGGTTGCCCAGGGAAGGTGAAGACCAGCAACAGCTTTCAGGGCTGGCCCCTTCCTTGTGGGAGAAGGATCCGGACGTTTCCCATTTTGGAAAAATGGCTCTGCCGAGAACGGGCACGAGGACATGTTCCGTCTCTGAGAAAGCACTGATCCCCAGGGCTGTTGTGCCTGTGAATAGGTTGCCCAGGGAAGGTGAAGACCAGCAACAGCTTTCAGGGCTGGCACCTTCCTTGTGGGAGAAGGAGCCGGACGTTTCCCATTTTGGAAAATGGCTCTGCCGAGAACGGCTACGACGAGATGTTCCGTCTCTGGGAAAGCACTGGTCCCCAGGGCTGTTGTGCCTGTGACTAGGCTGCCCAGGGAAGGTGAAGACCAGCAACAGCTTACAGGGCTGGCCACTTCCTTGTGGGAGAAGGATCCAGAGGTTTCCCATTTCGGAAAAATGGCTCTTCCGAGAACGGCCACAATTGGATGTTCCGTCTCTGTGAAAGCACAGATCCCCATGGCTGTTGTGCCTGTGAATAGGTTTCCAAGGGAAGGTGAAGACCAGCAACAGCTTTCAGGGCTTGCCCCTTCCTTATGGGAGAAGGATCCGGACGTTTCCCATTTTGGAAAATGGCTCTGCCGAGAACGGCCACAATTGGATATTCCGTCTCTGGGAAAGCACAGATCCCCAGGGCTGTTGTGCCTGTGAATAGGTTGCCCAGGGAAAGTGAAGACCAGCAACAGCTTTCAGGGCTGGCACCTTCCTTGTGGGAGAATATGCTGGACGTTCGCCGTTTTGGAAAAATGGCTCTGCGAGAACGGCCACAATGAGATGTTCCGTCTCTGGGAAAGCACTGGTCCCCAGGGCTGTTGTGCCTGTGACTAGGCTGCCCAGGGAAGGTGAAGACCAGCAACAGCTTTCAGGGCTGGCACCTTCCTTGTGGGAGAATGAGCCGGACGTTCGCCGTTTTGGAAAAATGGCTCTGCGAGAACGGCCACAATGAGATGTTCCGTCTCTGGGAAAGCACTGATCCCCAGGGCTGTTGTGCCTGTGAATAGGTTTCCAAGGGAAGATGAAGACCAGCAACAGCTTTCAGGGCTGGCCCCTTCCTTGTGGGAGACGGAGCCGGAGGTTTCCCTTTTCGGAAATAAGCTGTGCCGAGAATGGGCACGAGCAGATGTTCCGTCTCTGGGAAAGCACTGATCCCCAGGGCTGTTGTGCCTGTGAATAGGTTGCCCAGGGAAGGTGAAGACCAGCAACAGCTTTCAGGGCTGGCCCCTTCCTTGTGGGAGAAGGATCCGGACGTTTCCCATTTTGGAAAAATGGCTCTGCCGAGAACGGGCACGAGGACATGTTCCGTCTCTGAGAAAGCACTGATCCCCAGGGCTGTTGTGCCTGTGAATAGGTTGCCCAGGGAAGGTGAAGACCAGCAACAGCTTTCAGGGCTGGCACCTTCCTTGTGGGAGAAGGAGCCGGACGTTTCCCATTTTGGAAAATGGCTCTGCCGAGAACGGCTACGACGAGATGTTCCGTCTCTGGGAAAGCACTGGTCCCCAGGGCTGTTGTGCCTGTGACTAGGCTGCCCAGGGAAGGTGAAGACCAGCAACAGCTTACAGGGCTGGCCCCTTCCTTGTGGGAGAAGGATCCAGAGGTTTCCCATTTCGGAAAAATGGCTCTTCCGAGAACGGCCACAATTGGATGTTCCGTCTCTGTGAAAGCACAGATCCCCATGGCTGTTGTGCCTGTGAATAGGTTTCCAAGGGAAGGTGAAGACCAGCAACAGCTTTCAGGGCTTGCCCCTTCCTTATGGGAGAAGGATCCGGACGTTTCCCATTTCGGAAAATGGCTCTGCCGAGTATGGCCACAATTGGATATTCCGTCTCTGGGAAAGCACAGATCCCCAAGGCTGTTGTGCCTGAGAATAGGTTTCCAAGGGAAGGTGAAGACCAGCAAGAGCTTTCAGGGCTGGCCCCTTCCTTGTGGGAGAATGAGCCGGACGTTCGCCGTTTTGGAAAAATGGCTCTGCCGAGAACGGCCACAATGAGATGTTCCGTCTGTGGGAAAGCACTGGTCCCCAGGGCTGTTGTGCCTGTGACTAGGCTGCCCAGGGAAGGTGAAGACCAGCAACAGCTTTCAGGGCTGGCACCTTCCTTGTGGGAGAAGGATCCGGACGTTTCCCATTTCGGAAAAATGGCTCTGCCGAGAACTTGTATGAAGAGATGTTCCGTCTGTGGGAAAGCACAGATCCCCAGGGCTGTTGTGCCTGTGACTAGGCTGCCCAGGGAAGGTGAAGACCAGCAACAGCTTACAGGGCTGGCCCCTTCCTTGTGGGAGAAGGAGCCGGACGTTTCCCTTTTCGGAAAAAAGCTCTGCCGAGAACGGGTACGATGAGACGTTCCGTCTCTGGGAAAGCACTGATCCCCAGGGCTGTTGTGCCTGTGACTAGGCTGCCCAGGGAAGGTGAAGACCAGCAACAGCTTTCAGGGCTGGCCCCTTCCTTGTGGGAGAAGGAGCCGGACGTTTCCCATTTCGGAAAAATGGCTCTGCCGAGAACGGCTACGACGAGATGTTCCGTCTCTGTGAAAGCACAGATCCCCATGGCTGTTGTGCCTGTGAATAGGTTTCCAAGGGAAGGTGAAGACCAGCAACAACTTTCAGGGCTTGCCCCTTCCTTATGGGAGAAGGATCCGGACGTTTCCCATTTCGGAAAATGGCTCTGCCGAGAACGGCCACAATTGGATATTCCGTCTCTGGAAAGCACAGATCCCCAGGGTTGTTGTGCCTGAGAATAGGTTTCCAAGGGAAGGTGAAGACCAGCAACAGCTTTCAGGGCTGGCACCTTCCTTGTGGGAGAATGAGCCGGACGTTCACCGTTTTGGAAAAATGGCTCTGCCGAGATTGGGCACGAGCAGATGTTCCGTCTGTGGGAAAGCACTGATCCCCAGGGCTGTTGTGCCTGTGAATAGGTTGCCCAGGGAAGGTGAAGACCAGCAACAGCTTTCAGGGCTGGCCCCTTCCTTGTGGGAGAAGGATCCGGACGTTTCCCATTTCGGAAAAAGGCTCTGCCGAGAACGGCCACAATTGGATGTTCCGTCTCTGGGAAAGCACTGATCCCCAGGGCTGTTGTGCCTGTGAATAGGTTGCCCAGGGAAGGTGAAGACCAGCAACAGCTTACAGGGCTGGCCCCTTCCTTGTGGGAGAAGGATCCGGACGTTTCCCATTTTGGAAAATGGCTCTGCCGAGAACGGCTACGACGAGATGTTCCGTGTCTGGGAAAGCACAGATCCCCAGGGCTGTTGTGCCTGTGACTAGGCTGCCCAGGGAAGGTGAAGACCAGCAACAGCTTACAGGGCTGGCCCCTTCCTTGTGGGAGAAGGAGCCGGACGTTTCCCTTTTCGGAAATAAGCTCTGCCGAGAATGGGCACGAGCAGATGTTCCGTCTGTGGGAAAGCACTGATCCCCAGGGCTGTTGTGCCTGTGAATAGGTTTCCAAGGGAAGGTGAAGACCAGCAACAGCTTTCAGCGCTGGCCCCTTCCTTGTGGGAGAAGGATACGGACGTTTCCCATTTCGGAAAAATGGCTCTGCCGAGAACGGCTACGACGAGATGTTCCGTCTCTGGGAAAGCACAGATCCCCAGGGCTGTTGTGCCTGTGAATAGCTTTCCAAGGGAAGGTGAAGACCAGCAACAGCTTTCACGGCTGGCACCTTCCCTGTGGGAGAATGAGCCGGACCTTCGCCGTTTTGGAAAAATGGCTCTGCGAGAACGGCCACAATGAGATGTTCCGTCTCTGGGAAAGCACTGGTCCCCAGGGCTGTTGTGCCTGTGACTAGGCTGCCCAGGGAAGGTGAAGACCAGCAACAGCTTTCAGGGCTGGCACCTTCCTTGTGGGAGAATGAGCCGGACGTTCGCCGTTTTGGAAAAATGGCTCTGCGAGAACGGCCACAATGAGATGTTCCGTCTCTGGGAAAGCACTGGTCCCCAGGGCTGTTGTGCCTGTGACTAGGCTGCCCAGGGAAGGTGAAGACCAGCAACAGCTTTCAGGGCTGGCCCCTTCCTTGTGGGTGAAGGAGCCGGACGTTTCCCTTTTCGGAAAACGGCTCTGCCGAGAACGGGCGTGAAGAGATGTTCCGTCTCTGGGAAAGCACTGATCCCCAGGGCTGTTGTGCCTGTGTATAGGTTGCCCAGGGAAGGTGAAGACCAGCAACAGCTTACAGGGCTGGCCCCTTCCTTGTGGGAGAAGGAGCCGGACGTTTCCCATTTTGGAAAATGGCTCTGCCGAGAACGGGTACGATGAGATGTTCCGTCTGTGGGAAAGCACTGATCCCCAGGGCTGTTGTGCCTGTGACTAGGCTGCCCAGGGAAGGTGAAGACCAGCAACAGCTTACAGGGCTGGCCCCTTCCTTGTGGGAGAAGGAGCCGGACGTTTCCCATTTTGGTAAATGGCTCTGCCGAGAACGGCTATGACGAGATGTTCCGTCTCTGGGAAAGCACTGATCCCCAGGGCTGTTGTGCCTGTGACTAGGCTGCCCAGGGAAGGTGAAGACCAGCAACAGCTTTCAGGGCTGGCACCTTCCTTGTGGGAGAAGGAGCCGGACGTTTCCCTTTTCGGAAATAAGCTCTGCCGAGAATGGGCACGAGGAGATGTTCCGTCTCTGGGAAAGCACTGATCCCCAGGGCTGTTGTGCCTGTGAATAGGTTGCCCAGGGAAGGTGAAGACCAGCAACAGCTTTCAGGGCTGGCACCTTCCTTGTGGGAGAAGGATCCGGACGTTTCCCTTTTCGGAAAATGGCTCTGCCGAGAACGGCCACAATGAGATGTTCCGTCTCTGGGAAAGCACTGGTCCCCAGGGCTGTTGTGCCTGTGACTAGGCTGCCCAGGGAAGGTGAAGACCAGCAACAGCTTTCAGGGCTGGCACCTTCCTTGTGGGAGAAGGAGCCGGACGTTCGCCGTTTTGGAAAAATGGATCTGCGAGAACGGCCACAATGAGATGTTCCGTCTCTGGGAAAGCACTGGTCCCCAGGGCTTTTGTGCCTGTGACTAGGCTGCCCAGGGAAGGTGAAGACCAGCAACAGCTTTCATTGCTTGCCCCTTCCTTGTGGGAGAAGGATCCGGACGTTTCCCATTTTGGAAAATGGCTCTGCCGAGAATGGGTACGATGAGATGTTCCGTCTCTGGGAAAGCACTGGTCCCCAGGGCTGTTGTGCCTGTGAATAGGTTTCCAAGGGAAGGTGAAGACCAGCAACAGCTTTCAGGGCTGGCCCCTTCCTTGTGGGAGAAGGATCCGGACGTTTCCCATTTCGGAAAAATGGCTCTGCCGAGAACAGCCACAATTGGATATTCCGTCTCTGGGAAAGCACTGATCCCCAGGGCTGTTGTGCCTGTGAATAGGTTTCCAAGGGAAGGTGAAGACCAGCAACAGCTTTCAGGGCTGGCACCTTCCTTGTGGGAGAAGGAGCCGGACGTTCGCCGTTTTTGAAAAATGGCTCTGCGAGAACGGCCACAATGAGATGTTCCGTCTCTGGGAAAGCACTGGTCCCCAGGGCTGTTGTGCCTGTGACTAGGCTGCCCAGGGAAGGTGAAGACCAGCAACAGCTTTCAGGGCTGGCCCCTTCCTTGTGGGAGAAGGAGCCGGACGTTTCCCATTTTGGAAAACGGCTCTGCCGAGAAAGGGTATGAAGAGATGTTCCGTCTGTGGGAAAGCACTGATCCCCAGGGCTGTTGTGACTGTGAATAGGTTTCCAAGGGAAGGTGAAGACCAGCAACAGCTTTCAGGGCTGGCCCCTTCCTTGTGGGAGAAGGATCCGGATGTTTCCCATTTCGGAAAAAGGGTCTGCCGAGAACGGCCACAATTGGATGTTCCGTCTCTGGGAAAGCACTGATCCCCAGGTCTGTTGTGCCTGTGAATAGGCTGCCAAGGGAAGGTGAAGACCAGCAACAGCTTTCAGGGCTGGCACCTTCCTTGTGGGAGAAGGAGCCGGACGTTTCCCATTTCGGAAAAATGGCTCTGCCGAGAACGGGTATGAAGAGATGTTCCGTCTCTGGGAAAGCACAGATCCCCAGGGCTGTTGTGCCTGTGAATAGGTTTCCAAGGGAAGGTGAAGACCAGCAACAGCTTTCAGGGCTTGCCCCTTCCTTATGGGAGAAGGATCCGGACGTTTCCCATTTCGGAAAATGGCTCTGCCGAGAACGGCCACAATTGGATATTGCGTCTCTGGGAAAGCACTGGTCCCCAGGGCTGTTGTGCCTGTGACTAGGCTGCCCAGGGAAGGCGAAGACCAGCAACAGCTTTCAGGGCTGGCACCTTCCTTGTGGGTGAAGGAGGCGGACGTTTCCCTTTTCGGAAAACGGCTCTGCCGAGAACGGGCATGAAGAGATGTTCCGTCTCTGGGAAAGCACTGATCCCCAGGGCTGTTGTGCCTGTGAATAGGTTTCCAAGGGAAGGTGAAGACCAGCAACAGCTTTCAGGGCTGGCCCCTTCCTTGTGGGAGAAGGATCCGGACGTTTCCCATTTTTGAAAATGGCTCTGCCGAGAACGGGCACGAGGAGATGTTCCGTCTCTGGGAAAGCACTGATCCCCAGGGCTGTTGTGCCTGTGAATAGGCTGCCCAGGGAAGGTGAAGACCAGCAACAGCTTTCAGGGCTGGCCCCTTCCTTGTGGGAGAAGGAGCCGGACGTTTCCCATTTTGGAAAACGGCTCTGCCGAGAACGGCTACGACGAGATGTTCCGTCTCTGGGAAAGCACTGATCCCCAGGGCTGTTGTGCCTGTGAATAGGTTTCCAAGGGAAGGTGAAGACCAGCAACAGCTTTCAGGGCTGGCCCCTTCCTTGTGGGAGAAGGATCCGGATGTTTCCCATTTCGGAAAAAGGCTCTGCCGAGAACGGCCACAATTGGATGTTCCGTCTCTGGGAAAGCACTGATCCCCAGGGCTGTTGTGCCTGTGAATAGGCTGCCAAGGGAAGGTGAAGACCAGCAACAGCTTTCAGGGCTGGCACCTTCCTTGTGGGAGAAGGATCCGGACGTTTCCCATTTCGGAAAAATGGCTCTGCCGAGAACGGGTATGAAGAGATGTTCCGTCTCTGGGAAAGCACAGATCCCCAGGGCTGTTGTGCCTGTGACTAGGCTGCCCAGGGAAGGTGAAGACCAGCAACAGGTTACAGGGCTGGCCCCTTCCTTGTGGGAGAAGGATCCGGACGTTTCCCATTTCGGAAAAATGGCTCTGCCGAGAACGGCCACAATTGGATGTTCCGTCTCTGTGAAAGCACAGATCCCAATGGCTGTTGTGCCTGTGAATAGGTTTCCAAGGGAAGGTGAAGACCAGCAACAGCTTTCAGGGCTTGCCCCTTCCTTATGGGAGAAGGATCCGGACGTTTCCCATTTCGGAAAATGGCTCTGCGAGAACGGCCACAATGAGATATTCCGTCTCTGGGAAAGCACTGGTCCCCAGGGCTGTTGTGCCTGTGACTAGGCTGCCCAGGGAAGGTGAAGACCAGCAACAGCTTTCAGGGCTGGCCCCTTCCTTGTGGGAGAAGGAGCCGGACGTTTCCCATTTTGGAAAACGGCTCTGCCGAGAAAGGGTATGAAGAGATGTTCCGTCTCTGGGAAAGCACTGATCCCCAGGGCTGTTGTGCCTGTGAATAGGTTTCCAAGGGAAGGTGAAGACCAGCAACAGCTTTCAGGGCTGGCCCCTTCCTTGTGGGAGAAGGATCCGGATGTTTCCCATTTCGGAAAAAGGCTCTGCCGAGAACGGCCACAATTGGATGTTCCGTCTCTGGGAAAGCACTGATCCCCAGGGCTGTTGTGCCTGTGAATAGGCTGCCAAGGGAAGGTGAAGACCAGCAACAGCTTTCAGGGCTGGCACCTTCCTTGTGGGAGAAGGATCCGGACGTTTCCCATTTCGGAAAAATGGCTCTGCCGAGAACGGGTATGAAGAGATGTTCCGTCTCTGGGAAAGCACAGATCCCCAGGGCTGTTGTGCCTGTGACTAGGCTGCCCAGGGAAGGTGAAGACCAGCAACAGGTTACAGGGCTGGCCCCTTCCTTGTGGGAGAAGGATCCGGACGTTTCCCATTTCGGAAAAATGGCTCTGCCGAGAACGGCCACAATTGGATGTTCCGTCTCTGTGAAAGCACAGATCCCAATGGCTGTTGTGCCTGTGAATAGGTTTCCAAGGGAAGGTGAAGACCAGCAACAGCTTTCAGGGCTTGCCCCTTCCTTATGGGAGAAGGATCCGGACGTTTCCCATTTCGGAAAATGGCTCTGCGAGAACGGCCACAATGAGATGTTCCGTCTCTGGGAAAGCACTGGTCCCCAGGGCTGTTGTGCCTGTGACTAGGCTGCCCAGGGAAGGTGAAGACCAGCAACAGCTTTCAGGGCTGGCCCCTTCCTTGTGGGAGAAGGAGCCGGACGTTTCCCATTTTGGAAAACGGCTCTGCCGAGAAAGGGTATGAAGAGATGTTCCGTCTCTGGGAAAGCACTGATCCCCAGGGCTGTTGTGCCTGTGAATAGGTTTCCAAGGGAAGGTGAAGACCAGCAACAGCTTTCAGGGCTGGCCCCTTCCTTGTGGGAGAAGGAGCCGGATGTTTCCCTTTTCGGAAAAAGGCTCTGCCGAGAACGGCCACAATTGGATGTTCCGTCTCTGGGAAAGCACTGATCCCCAGGGCTGTTGTGCCTGTGAAGAGGCTACCAAGGGAAGGTGAAGACCAGCAACAGCTTTCAGGGCTGGCCCCTTCCTTGTGGGAGAAGGATCCGGACGTTTCCCATTTCGGAAAAATGGCTCTGCCGAGAACGGGTATGAAGAGATGTTCCGTCTCTGGGAAAGCACAGATCCCCAGGGCTGTTGTGCCTGTGACTAGGCTGCCCAGGGAAGGTGAAGACCAGCAACAGCTTTCAGGGCTGGCCCCTTCCTTGTGGGAGAAGGATCCGGACGTTTCCCATTTCGGAAAAATGGCTCTGCCGAGAACGGGCACGAGGAGATGTTCCGTCTCTGGGAAAGCACAGATCCCCAGGGCTGTTGTGCCTGTGAATAGGCTGCCAAGGGAAGGTGAAGACCAGCAACAGCTTTCAGGGCTGGCCCCTTCCTTGTGGGAGAAGGATCCGGACGTTCCACATTTCGGAAAAATGGCTCTTCCGAGAACGGCCACAATTGGATGTTCCGTCTCTGTGAAAGCACAGATCCCAATGGCTGTTGTGCCTGTGAATAGGTTTCCAAGGGAAGGTGAAGACCAGCAACAGCTTTCAGGGCTTGCCCCTTCCTTGTGGGAGAAGGACCCAGACGTTTCCCATTTCGGAAAATGGCTCTGCCGAGAACGGCCACAATTGGATATTCCGTCTCTGGGAAAGCACAGATCCCCAGGGCTGTTGTGGCTGTGACTAGGCTGCCCAGGGAAGGTGAAGACAAGCAACAGCTTTCAGGGCTGGCCCCTTCCTTGTGGGAGAAGGAGCCGGACGTTTCCCTTTTCGGAAAACGGCTCTGCCGAGAACGGGCACGAGGAGATGTTCCGTCTCTGGGAAAGCACTGATCCCCAGGGCTGTTGTGCCTGTGAATAGGTTGCCCAGGGAAGGTGAAGACCAGCAACAGCTTTCAGGGCTGGCCCCTTCCTTGTGGGAGAAGGAGCCGGACGTTTCCCATTTCGGAAAATGGCTCTGCCGAGAACGGCCACAATTGGATATTCCGTCTCTGGGAAAGCACAGATCCCCAGGGCTGTTGTGCCTGTGAATAGGTTTCCAAGGGAAGGTGAAGACCAGCAACAGCTTTCAGGGCTTGCCCCTTCCTTATGGGAGAAGGATCCGGACGTTTCCCATTTCGGAAAATGGCTCTGCCGAGAACGGCCACAATTGGATATTGCGTCTCTGGGAAAGCACTGGTCCCCAGGGCTGTTGTGCCTGTGACTAGGCTGCCCAGGGAAGGCGAAGACCAGCAACAGCTTTCAGGGCTGGCACCTTCCTTGTGGGTGAAGGAGGCGGACGTTTCCCTTTTCGGAAAACGGCTCTGCCGAGAACGGGCATGAAGAGATGTTCCGTCTCTGGGAAAGCACTGATCCCCAGGGCTGTTGTGCCTGTGAATAGGTTTCCAAGGGAAGGTGAAGACCAGCAACAGCTTTCAGGGCTGGCCCCTTCCTTGTGGGAGAAGGATCCGGACGTTTCCCATTTTTGAAAATGGCTCTGCCGAGAACGGGCACGAGGAGATGTTCCGTCTCTGGGAAAGCACTGATCCCCAGGGCTGTTGTGCCTGTGAATAGGCTGCCCAGGGAAGGTGAAGACCAGCAACAGCTTTCAGGGCTGGCACCTTCCTTGTGGGAGAATTAGCTGGACGTTTCCCATTTTGGAAAATGGCTCTGCCGAGAACGGCTACGACGAGATGTTCCGTCTCTGGGAAAGCACTGATCCCCAGGGCTGTTGTGCCTGTGAATAGGTTTCCAAGGGAAGGTGAAGACCAGCAACAGCTTTCAGGGCTGGCCCCTTCCTTGTGGGAGAAGGATCCGGATGTTTCCCATTTCGGAAAAAGGCTCTGCCGAGAACGGCCACAATTGGATGTTCCGTCTCTGGGAAAGCACTGATCCCCAGGGCTGTTGTGCCTGTGAATAGGCTGCCAAGGGAAGGTGAAGACCAGCAACAGCTTTCAGGGCTGGCACCTTCCTTGTGGGAGAAGGATCCGGACGTTTCCCATTTCGGAAAAATGGCTCTGCCGAGAACGGGTATGAAGAGATGTTCCGTCTCTGGGAAAGCACAGATCCCCAGGGCTGTTGTGCCTGTGACTAGGCTGCCCAGGGAAGGTGAAGACCAGCAACAGGTTACAGGGCTGGCCCCTTCCTTGTGGGAGAAGGATCCGGACGTTTCCCATTTCGGAAAAATGGCTCTGCCGAGAACGGCCACAATTGGATGTTCCGTCTCTGTGAAAGCACAGATCCCAATGGCTGTTGTGCCTGTGAATAGGTTTCCAAGGGAAGGTGAAGACCAGCAACAGCTTTCAGGGCTTGCCCCTTCCTTATGGGAGAAGGATCCGGACGTTTCCCATTTCGGAAAATGGCTCTGCGAGAACGGCCACAATGAGATATTCCGTCTCTGGGAAAGCACTGGTCCCCAGGGCTGTTGTGCCTGTGACTAGGCTGCCCAGGGAAGGTGAAGACCAGCAACAGCTTTCAGGGCTGGCCCCTTCCTTGTGGGAGAAGGAGCCGGACGTTTCCCATTTTGGAAAACGGCTCTGCCGAGAAAGGGTATGAAGAGATGTTCCGTCTCTGGGAAAGCACTGATCCCCAGGGCTGTTGTGCCTGTGAATAGGTTTCCAAGGGAAGGTGAAGACCAGCAACAGCTTTCAGGGCTGGCCCCTTCCTTGTGGGAGAAGGATCCGGATGTTTCCCATTTCGGAAAAAGGCTCTGCCGAGAACGGCCACAATTGGATGTTCCGTCTCTGGGAAAGCACTGATCCCCAGGGCTGTTGTGCCTGTGAATAGGCTGCCAAGGGAAGGTGAAGACCAGCAACAGCTTTCAGGGCTGGCACCTTCCTTGTGGGAGAAGGATCCGGACGTTTCCCATTTCGGAAAAATGGCTCTGCCGAGAACGGGTATGAAGAGATGTTCCGTCTCTGGGAAAGCACAGATCCCCAGGGCTGTTGTGCCTGTGACTAGGCTGCCCAGGGAAGGTGAAGACCAGCAACAGGTTACAGGGCTGGCCCCTTCCTTGTGGGAGAAGGATCCGGACGTTTCCCATTTCGGAAAAATGGCTCTGCCGAGAACGGCCACAATTGGATGTTCCGTCTCTGTGAAAGCACAGATCCCAATGGCTGTTGTGCCTGTGAATAGGTTTCCAAGGGAAGGTGAAGACCAGCAACAGCTTTCAGGGCTTGCCCCTTCCTTATGGGAGAAGGATCCGGACGTTTCCCATTTCGGAAAATGGCTCTGCGAGAACGGCCACAATGAGATGTTCCGTCTCTGGGAAAGCACTGGTCCCCAGGGCTGTTGTGCCTGTGACTAGGCTGCCCAGGGAAGGTGAAGACCAGCAACAGCTTTCAGGGCTGGCCCCTTCCTTGTGGGAGAAGGAGCCGGACGTTTCCCATTTTGGAAAACGGCTCTGCCGAGAAAGGGTATGAAGAGATGTTCCGTCTCTGGGAAAGCACTGATCCCCAGGGCTGTTGTGCCTGTGAATAGGTTTCCAAGGGAAGGTGAAGACCAGCAACAGCTTTCAGGGCTGGCCCCTTCCTTGTGGGAGAAGGAGCCGGATGTTTCCCTTTTCGGAAAAAGGCTCTGCCGAGAACGGCCACAATTGGATGTTCCGTCTCTGGGAAAGCACTGATCCCCAGGGCTGTTGTGCCTGTGAAGAGGCTACCAAGGGAAGGTGAAGACCAGCAACAGCTTTCAGGGCTGGCCCCTTCCTTGTGGGAGAAGGATCCGGACGTTTCCCATTTCGGAAAAATGGCTCTGCCGAGAACGGGTATGAAGAGATGTTCCGTCTCTGGGAAAGCACAGATCCCCAGGGCTGTTGTGCCTGTGACTAGGCTGCCCAGGGAAGGTGAAGACCAGCAACAGCTTTCAGGGCTGGCCCCTTCCTTGTGGGAGAAGGATCCGGACGTTTCCCATTTCGGAAAAATGGCTCTGCCGAGAACGGGCACGAGGAGATGTTCCGTCTCTGGGAAAGCACAGATCCCCAGGGCTGTTGTGCCTGTGAATAGGCTGCCAAGGGAAGGTGAAGACCAGCAACAGCTTTCAGGGCTGGCCCCTTCCTTGTGGGAGAAGGATCCGGACGTTCCACATTTCGGAAAAATGGCTCTTCCGAGAACGGCCACAATTGGATGTTCCGTCTCTGTGAAAGCACAGATCCCAATGGCTGTTGTGCCTGTGAATAGGTTTCCAAGGGAAGGTGAAGACCAGCAACAGCTTTCAGGGCTTGCCCCTTCCTTGTGGGAGAAGGACCCAGACGTTTCCCATTTCGGAAAATGGCTCTGCCGAGAACGGCCACAATTGGATATTCCGTCTCTGGGAAAGCACAGATCCCCAGGGCTGTTGTGGCTGTGACTAGGCTGCCCAGGGAAGGTGAAGACAAGCAACAGCTTTCAGGGCTGGCCCCTTCCTTGTGGGAGAAGGAGCCGGACGTTTCCCTTTTCGGAAAACGGCTCTGCCGAGAACGGGCACGAGGAGATGTTCCGTCTCTGGGAAAGCACTGATCCCCAGGGCTGTTGTGCCTGTGAATAGGTTGCCCAGGGAAGGTGAAGACCAGCAACAGCTTTCAGGGCTGGCCCCTTCCTTGTGGGAGAAGGAGCCGGACGTTTCCCATTTCGGAAAATGGCTCTGCCGAGAACGGCCACAATTGGATATTCCGTCTCTGGGAAAGCACAGATCCCCAGGGCTGTTGTGCCTGAGAATAGGTTTCCAAGGGAAGGTGAAGACCAGCAACAGCTTTCAGGGCTGGCACCTTCCTTGTGGGAGAATGAGCCGGACGTTTCCCATTTCGGAAAAATGTCTCTGCCGAGAACGGCCACAATGAGATGTTCCGTCTCTGGGAAAGCACTGGTCCCCAGGGCTGTTGTGCCTGTGACTAGGCTGCCCAGGGAAGGTGAAGACCAGCAACAGCTTTCAGGGCTGGCCCCTTCCTTGTGGGAGAAGGAGCCGGACGTTCGCCGTTTTGGAAAAATGGCTCTGCGAGAACGGCCACAATGAGATGTTCCGTCTCTGGGAAAGCACTGGTCCCCAGGGCTGTTGTGCCTGTGACTAGGCTGCCCAGGGAAGGTGAAGACCAGCAACAGCTTTCAGGGCTTGCCCCTTCCTTGTGGGAGAAGGAGCTGGACGTTTCCCATTTTGGAAAAATGGCTCTGCCGAGAAAGGGTATGAAGAGATGTTCCGTCTCTGGGAAAGCACTGATCCCCAGGGCTGTTGTGCCTGTGAATAGGTTTCCAAGGGAAGGTGAAGACCAGCAACAGCTTTCAGGGCTGGCCCCTTCCTTGTGGGAGAAGGAGCCGGACGTTTCCCATTTTGGAAAATGGCTCTGCCAAGAAAGGGTACAATGAGATGTTCCGTCTCTGGGAAAGCACTGATCCCCAGGGCTGTTGTGCCTGTGAATAGACTGCCCAGGGAAGGTGAAGACCAGCAACAGCTTTCAGGGCTGGCACCTTCCTTGTGGGAGAAGGATCCGGACGTTTCCCATTTCGGAAAAATGGCTCTGCCGAGAACGGGTATGAAGAGATGTTCCGTCTCTGGGAAAGCACTGATCCCCAGGGCTGTTGTGCCTGTGACTAGGCTGCCCAGGGAAGGTGAAGACCAGCAACAGCTTACAGGGCTGGCCCCTTCCTTGTGGGAGAAGGAGCCGGACGTTTCCCTTTTCGGAAATAAGCTCTGCCGAGAATGGGCATGAGCAGATGTTCCATCTGTGGGAAAGCACTGATCCCCAGGGCTGTTGTGCCTGTGAATACGTTTACAAGGGAAGGTGAAGACCAGCAACAGCTTTCAGGGCTGGCCCCTTCCTTATGGGAGAAGGATACGGACGTTTCCCATTTCGGAAAATGGCTCTGCCGAGAACGGCCACAATTGGATATTCCGTCTCTGGGAAAGCACAGATCCCCAGGGCTGTTGTGCCTGTGACTAGGCTGCCCAGGGAAGGTGAAGACCAGCAACAGCTTTCAGGGCTGGCACCTTCCTTGTGGGAGAAGGAGCCGGACGTTTCCCATTTCGGAAAAATGGCTCTTCCGAGGACGGGTATGAAGAGATGTTCCGTCTCTGGGAAAGCACTGATCCCCAGGGCTGTTGTGCCTGTGACTAGGCTGCCCAGGGAAGGTGAAGACCAGCAACAGCGTTCAGGGCTGGCCCCTTCCTTGTGGGAGAAGGATCCGGAGGATTCCCATTTCGGAAAATTGGCTCTTCCGAGAACGGCCACAATTGGATGTTCCGTCTCTGGGAAAGCACTGATCCCCAGGGCTGTTGTGCCTGTGAATAGGTTTCCAAGGGAAGGTGAAGACCAGCAACAGCTTTCAGGGCTTGCCCCTTCCTTATGGGAGAAGGATCCGGACGTTTCCCATTTTGGAAAATGGCTCTGCCGAGAACGGCCACAATTGGATATTCCGTCTCTGGGAAAGCACAGATCCCCAGGGCTGTTGTGCCTGAGAATAGGCTTCCAAGGGAAGGTGAAGACCAGCAACAGCTTTCAGGGCTGGCACCTTCCTTGTGGGAGAATGAGCCGGATGTTCGCCATTTTGGAAAAATGTCTCTGCCGAGAACGGCCACAATGAGATGTTCCGTCTCTGGGAAAGCACTGGTCCCCAGGGCTGTTGTGCCTGTGACTAGGCTGCCCAGGGAAGGTGAAGACCAGCAACAGCTTTCAGGGCTGGCACCTTCCTTGTGGGAGAAGGAGCCGGACGTTCGCCGTTTTGGAAAAATGGCTCTGCGAGAACGGCCACAATGAGATGTTCCGTCTCTGGGAAAGCACTGGTCCCCAGGGCTGTTGTGCCTGTGACTAGGCTGCCCAGGGAAGGTGAAGACCAGCAACAGCTTTCAGGGCTGGCACCTTCCTTGTGGGAGAAGGATCCGGACGTTTCCCATTTCGGAAAATGGCTCTGCGAGAACGGCCACAATGAGATGTTCCGTCTCTGGGAAAGCACAGATCCCCAGGGCTGTTGTGCCTGTGACCAGGCTGCCCAGGGAAGGTGAAGACCAGCAACAGCTTTCAGGGCTTGCCCCTTCCTTGTGGGAGAAGGAGCCGGACGTTTCCCATTTTGGAAAACGGCTCTGCCGAGAAAGGGTATGAAGAGATGTTCCGTCTCTGGGAAAGCACTGATCCCCAGGGCTGTTGTGCCTGTGAATAGGTTTCCAAGGGAAGGTGAAGACCAGCAACAGCTTTCAGGGCTGGCCCCTTCCTTGTGGGAGAAGGATCCGGACGTTTCCTATTTCGGAAAAAGGCTCTGCCGAGAACGGCCACAATTGGATGTTCCGTCTCTGGGAAAGCACTGATCCCCAGGGCTGTTGTGCCTGTGAATAGGCTACCAAGGGAAGGTGAAGACCAGCAACAGCTTTCAGGGCTGGCACCTTCCTTGTGGGAGAAGGATCCGGACGTTTCCCATTTCGGAAAAATGGCTCTGCCGAGAACGGGCACGAGGAGATGTTCCGTCTCTGGGAAAGCACTGATCCCCAGGGCTGTTGTGCCTGTGAATAGGTTGCCCAGGGAAGGTGAAGACCAGCAACAGCTTTCAGGGCTGGCACCTTCCTTGTGGGAGAAGGATCCGGACGTTTCCCATTTCGGAAAATGGCTCTGCCGAGAACGGCTACGACGAGATGTTCCGTCTCTGGGAAAGCACTGATCCCCAGGGCTGTTGTGCCTGTGACTAGGCTGCCCAGGGAAGGTGAAGACCAGCAACAGCTTTCAGGGCTGGCCCCTTCCTTGTGGGAGAAGGATCCGGAGGATTCCCATTTCGGAAAAATGGCTCTTCCGAGAACGGCCACAATTGGATGTTCCGTCTCTGGGAAAGCACAGATCCCCAGGGCTGTTGTGCCTGTGACTAGGCTGCCCAGGGAAGGTGAAGACCAGCAACAGCTTTCAGGGCTGGCACCTTCCTTGTGGGAGAAGGAGCCGGACGTTCGCCGTTTTGGAAAAATGGCTCTGCGAGAACGGCCACAATGAGATGTTCCGTCTCTGGGAAAGCACTGGTCCCCAGGGCTGTTGTGCCTGTGACTAGGCTGCCCAGGGAAGGTGAAGACCAGCAACAGCTTTCAGGGCTGGCCCCTTCCTTGTGGGAGAAGGAGCCGGACGTTTCCCATTTTGGAAAAATGGCTCTGCCGAGAAAGGGTATGAAGAGATGTTCCGTCTCTGGGAAAGCACTGATCCCCTGGGCTGTTGTGCCTGTGAATAGGTTTCCAAGGGAAGGTGAAGACCAGCAACAGCTTTCAGGGCTGGCCCCTTCCTTGTGGGAGAACGAGCCGGACGTTTCCCATTTTGGAAAATGGCTCTGCCGAGAAAGGGTACGATGAGATGTTCCGTCTCTGGGATAGCACTGATCCCCAGGGCTGTTGTGCCTGTGAATAGGTTTCCAAGGGAAGATGAAGACCAGCAACAGCTTTCAGGGCTGGCCCCTTCCTTGTGGGAGAATGAGCCGGACGTTCGCCGTTTTGGAAAAATGTCTCTGCCGAGAACGGCCACAATGAGATGTTCCGTCTCTGGGAAAGCACTGGTCCCCAGGGCTGTTGTGCCTGTGACTAGGCTGCCCAGGGAAGGTGAAGACCAGCAACAGCTTTCAGGGCTGGCACCTTCCTTGTGGGAGAAGGAGCCGGACGTTCGCCGTTTTGGAAAAATGGCTCTGCGAGAACGGCCACAATGAGATGTTCCGTCTCTGGGAAAGCACTGGTCCCCAGGGCTGTTGTGCCTGTGAATAGGTTTCCAAGGGAAGGTGAAGACCAGCAACAGCTTTCAGGGCTGGCCCCTTCCTTGTGGGAGAAGGAGCCGGACGTTTCCCATTTTGGAAAATGGCTCTGCCGAGAAAGGGTACGATGAGATGTTCCGTCTCTGGGAAAGCACTGATCCCCAGGGCTGTTGTGCCTGTGACTAGGCTGCCCAGGGAAGGTGAAGACCAGCAACAGCTTACAGGGCTGGCCCCTTCCTTGTGGGAGAAGGAGCCGGACGTTTCCCTTTTCGGAAATAAGCTCTGCCGAGAATGGGCATGAGCAGATGTTCCATCTGTGGGAAAGCACTGATCCCCAGGGCTGTTGTGCCTGTGAATAGGTTTACAAGGGAAGGTGAAGACCAGCAACAGCTTTCAGGGCTGGCCCCTTCCTTATGGGAGAAGGATACGGACGTTTCCCATTTTGGGAAAATGGCTCTGCCGAGAAAGGGTACGATGAGATATTCCGTCTCTGGGAAAGCACAGATCCCCAGGGCTGTTGTGCCTGTGAATAGGTTTCCAAGGGAAGGTGAAGACCAGCAACAGCTTTCAGGGCTGGCCCCTTCCTTGTGGGAGAACGAGCCGGACGTTTCCCATTTTGGAAAATGGCTCTGCCGAGAAAGGGTACGATGAGATGTTCCGTCTCTGGGATAGCACTGATCCCCAGGGCTGTTGTGCCTGTGAATAGGTTTCCAAGGGAAGATGAAGACCAGCAACAGCTTTCAGGGCTGGCCCCTTCCTTGTGGGAGAATGAGCCGGACGTTCGCCGTTTTGGAAAAATGTCTCTGCCGAGAACGGCCACAATGAGATGTTCCGTCTCTGGGAAAGCACTGGTCCCCAGGGCTGTTGTGCCTGTGACTAGGCTGCCCAGGGAAGGTGAAGACCAGCAACAGCTTTCAGGGCTGGCACCTTCCTTGTGGGAGAAGGAGCCGGACGTTCGCCGTTTTGGAAAAATGGCTCTGCGAGAACGGCCACAATGAGATGTTCCGTCTCTGGGAAAGCACTGGTCCCCAGGGCTGTTGTGCCTGTGAATAGGTTTCCAAGGGAAGGTGAAGACCAGCAACAGCTTTCAGGGCTGGCCCCTTCCTTGTGGGAGAAGGAGCCGGACGTTTCCCATTTTGGAAAATGGCTCTGCCGAGAAAGGGTACGATGAGATGTTCCGTCTCTGGGAAAGCACTGATCCCCAGGGCTGTTGTGCCTGTGACTAGGCTGCCCAGGGAAGGTGAAGACCAGCAACAGCTTACAGGGCTGGCCCCTTCCTTGTGGGAGAAGGAGCCGGACGTTTCCCTTTTCGGAAATAAGCTCTGCCGAGAATGGGCATGAGCAGATGTTCCATCTGTGGGAAAGCACTGATCCCCAGGGCTGTTGTGCCTGTGAATAGGTTTACAAGGGAAGGTGAAGACCAGCAACAGCTTTCAGGGCTGGCCCCTTCCTTATGGGAGAAGGATACGGACGTTTCCCATTTCGGAAAATGGCTCTGCCGAGAAAGGGTACGATGAGATATTCCGTCTCTGGGAAAGCACAGATCCCCAGGGCTGTTGTGCCTGTGACTAGGCTGCCCAGGGAAGGTGAAGACCAGCAACAGCTTTCAGGGCTGGCACCTTCCTTGTGGGTGAAGGATCCGGACGTTTCCCTTTTCGGAAAACGGCTCTGCCGAGAACGGGCATGAAGAGATGTTCCGTCTCTGGGAAAGCACTGATCCCCAGGGCTGTTGTGCCTGTGACTAGGCTGCCCAGGGAAGGTGAAGACCAGCAACAGCTTTCAGGGCTGGCACCTTCCTTGTGGGAGAATGATCCGGAGGTTTCCCATTTCGGAAAAATGGCTCTTCGGAGAACGGCCACAATTGGATGTTCCGTCTCTGGGAAAGCACAGATCCCCAGGGCTGTTGTGCCTGTGAATAGGTTTCCAAGGGAAGGTGAAGACCAGCAACAGCTTTCAGGGCTTGCCCCTTCCTTATGGGAGAAGGATCCGGACGTTTCCCATTACGGAAAATGGCTCTGCCGAGAACGGCCACAATTGGATATTCCGTCTCTGGGAAAGCACAGATCCCCAGGGCTGTTGTGCCTGTGAATAGGTTTCCAAGGGAAGGTGAAGACCAGCAACAGCTTTCAGGGCTGGCACCTTCCTTGTGGGAGAAGGAGCCGGACGTTCGCGTTTTGGAAAAATGGCTCTGCGAGAACGGCCACAATGAGATGTTCCGTCTCTGGGAAAGCACTGGTCCCCAGGGCTGTTGTGCCTGTGACTAGGCTGCCCAGGGAAGGTGAAGACAAGCAACAGCTTTCAGGGCTGGCACCTTCCTTGTGAGAGAAGGAGCCGGACGCTTCCCTTTTCGGAACACGGCTCTGCCGAGAACGGGTATGAAGAGATGTTCCGTCTCTGGGAAAGCACAGATCCCCAGGGCTGTTGTGCCTGTGAATAGGTTTCCAAGGGAAGGTGAAGACCAGCAACAGCTTTCAGGGCTGGCCCCTTCCTTGTGGGAGAAGGATCCGGATGTTTCCCATTTTGGAAAATGGCTCTGCCGAGAACGGCTACGATGAGATGTTCCGTCTCTGGGAAAGCACTGATCCCCAGGGCTGTTGTGCCTGTGTATAGGTTGCCCAGGGAAGGTGAAGACCAGCAACAGCTTTCAGGGCTGGCCCCTTCCTTGTGGGAGAAGGATCCGGACGTTTCCCATTTTTGAAAATGGCTCTGCCGAGAACGGGCACGAGGAGATGTTCCGTCTCTGGGAAAGCACTGATCCCCAGGGCTGTTGTGCCTGTGACTAGGCTGCCCAGGGAAGGTGAAGACCAGCAACAGCGTTCAGGGCTGGCCCCTTCCTTGTGGGAGAAGGATCCGGAGGATTCCCATTTCGGAAAATTGGCTCTTCCGAGAACGGCCACAATTGGATGTTCCGTCTCTGGGAAAGCACTGATCCCCAGGGCTGTTGTGCCTGTGAATAGGTTTCCAAGGGAAGGTGAAGACCAGCAACAGCTTTCAGGGCTTGCCCCTTCCTTATGGGAGAAGGATCCGGACGTTTCCATTTCGGAATATGGCTCTGCCGAGAACGGCCACAATTGGATATTCCGTCTCTGGGAAAGCACAGATCCCCAGGGCTGTTGTGCCTGTGAATAGGTTTCCAAGGGAAGGTGAAGACCAGCAACAGCTTTCAGGGCTGGCACCTTCCTTGTGGGAGAATGAGCCGGACGTTCGCCGTTTTGGAAAAATGTCTCTGCCGAGAATGGGCACGATGAGATGTTCCGTCTCTGGGAAAGCACTGGTTCCCAGGGCTGTTGTGCCTGTGACTAGGCTGCCCAGGGAAGGTGAAGACCAGCAACAGTTTTCAGGGCTGGCCCCTTCCTTGTGGGAGAAGGAGCCGGACGTTCGCCGTTTTGGAAAAATGGCTCTGCGAGAACGGCCACAATGAGATGTTCCGTCTCTGGGAAAGCACTGGTCCCCAGGGCTGTTGTGCCTGTGACTAGGCTGCCCAGGGAAGGTGAAGACCAGCAACAGCTTTCAGGGCTGGCCCCTTCCTTGTGGGAGAAGGAGCCGGACGGTTCCCATTTTGGAAAATGGCTCTGCCGAGAACGGCTACGACGAGATGTTCCGTCTCTGGGAAAGCACTGATCCCCAGGGCTGTTGTGCCTGTGACTAGGCTGCCCAGGGAAGGTGAAGACCAGCAACAGCTTTCAGGGCTGGCCCCTTCCTTGTGGGAGAAGGATCCGGACGTTTCCTATTTCGGAAAAAGGCTCTGCCGAGAACGGCCACAATTGGATGTTCCGTCTCTGGGAAAGCACAGATCCCCAGGGCTGTTGTGCCTGTGAATAGGTTTCCAAGGGAAGGTGAAGACCAGCAACAGCTTTCAGGGCTTGCCCCTTCCTTATGGGAGAAGTATCCCGACGTTTCCCATTTCGGAAAATGGCTCTGCCAAGAACGGCCACAATTGGATATTCCGTCTCTGGGAAAGCACAGATCCCCAGGGCTGTTGTGCCTGTGAATAGGTTTCCAAGGGAAGGTGAAGACCAGCAAGAGCTTTCAGGGCTGGCACCTTCCTTGTGGGAGAATGAGCCGGACGTTCGCCGTTTTGGAAAAATGGCTCTGCCGAGAACGGCCACAATGAGATGTTCCATCTCTGGGAAAGCACTGGTCCCCAGGGCTGTTGTGCCTGTGACTAGGCTGCCCAGGGGAAGGTGAAGACCAGCAACAGCTTTCAGGGCTGGCCCCTTCCTTGTGGGAGAAGGATCCGGACGTTCCACATTTCGGAAAAATGGCTCTGCCGAGAACGGCCACAATTGGATGTTCCGTCTCTGTGAAAGCACAGATCCCAATGGCTGTTGTGCCTGTGAATAGGTTTCCAAGGGAAGGTGAAGACCAGCAACAGCTTTCAGGGCTTGCCCCTTCCTTATGGGAGAAGGATCCGGACGTTTCCCATTTCGGAAAATGGCTCTATGAGAACGGCCACAATGAGATGTTCCGTCTCTGGGAAAGCACTGGTCCCCAGGGCTGTTGTTCCTGTGACTAGGCTGCCCAGGGAAGGTGAAGACCAGCAACAGCTTTCAGGGCTGACACCTTCCTTGTGGGAGAAGGAGCCGGACGTTTCCCATTTTGGAAAACGGCTCTGCCGAGAAAGGGTATGAAGAGATGTTCCGTCTCTGGGAAAGCACTGATCCCCAGGGCTGTTGTGCCTGTGAATAGGTTTCCAAGGGAAGGTGAAGACCAGCAACAGCTTTCAGGGCTGGCCCCTTCCTTGTGGGAGAAGGATCCGGACGTTTCCTATTTCGGAAAAAGGCTCTGCCGAGAACGGCCACAATTGGATGTTCCGTCTCTGGGAAAGCACTGATCCCCAGGGCTGTTGTGCCTGTGACTAGGCTGCCCAGGGAAGGTGAAGACCAGCAACAGGTTACAGGGCTGGCCCCTTCCTTGTGGGAGAAGGATCCGGACGTTTCCCTTTTCGGAGAAATGGCTCTGCCGAGAACGGCCACAATTGGATGTTCCGTCTCTGTGAAAGCACAGATCCCAATGGCTGTTGTGCCTGTGAATAGGTTTCCAAGGGAAGGTGAAGACCAGCAACAGCTTTCAGGGCTTGCCCCTTCCTTATGGGAGAAGGATCCGGACGTTTCCCATTTCGGAAAATGGCTCTGCGAGAACGGCCACAATGAGATGTTCCGTCTCTGGGAAAGCACTGGTCCCCAAGGCTGTTGTTCCTGTGACTAGGCTGCCCAGGGAAGGTGAAGACCAGCAACAGCTTTCAGGGCTGGCCCCTTCCTTGTGGGAGAAGGAGCCGGACGTTTCCCATTTTGGAAAACGGCTCTGCCGAGAAAGGGTATGAAGAGATGTTCCGTCTCTGGGAAAGCACTGATCCCCAGGGCTGTTGTGCCTGTGAATAGGTTTCCAAGGGAAGGTGAAGACCAGCAACAGCTTTCAGGGCTGGCCCCTTCCTTGTGGGAGAAGGAGCCGGACGTTTCCCATTTCGGAAAAAGGCTCTGCCGAGAACGGCCACAATTGGATGTTCCGTCTCTGGGAAAGCACTGATCCCCAGGGCTGTTGTGCCTGTGAATAGGCTGCCCAGGGAAGGTGAAGACCAGCAACAGGTTACAGGGCTGGCCCCTTCCTTGTGGGAGAAGGATCCGGACGTTCCACATTTCGGAGAAATGGCTCTGCCGAGAACGGACACAATTGGATGTTCCGTCTCTGTGAAAGCACAGATCCCAATGGCTGTTGTGCCTGTGAATAGGTTTCCAAGGGAAGGTGAAGACCAGCAACAGCTTTCAGGGCTTGCCCCTTCCTTATGGGAGAAGGATCCGGACGTTTCCCATTTCGGAAAATGGCTCTGCGAGAACGGCCACAATGAGATGTTCCGTCTCTGGGAAAGCACTGGTCCCCAGGGCTGTTGTTCCTGTGACTAGGCTGCCCAGGGAAGGTGAAGACCAGCAACAGCTTTCAGGGCTGGCCCCTTCCTTGTGGGAGAAGGAGCCGGACGTTTCCCATTTTGGAAAACGGCTCTGCCGAGAAAGGGTATGAAGAGATGTTCCGTCTCTGGGAAAGCACTGATCCCCAGGGCTGTTGTGCCTGTGAATAGGTTTCCAAGGGAAGGTGAAGACCAGCAACAGCTTTCAGGGCTGGCCCCTTCCTTGTGGGAGAAGGAGCCGGACGTTTCCCATTTCGGAAAAAGGCTCTGCCGAGAACGGCCACAATTGGATGTTCCGTCTCTGGGAAAGCACTGATCCCCAGGGCTGTTGTGCCTGTGAATAGGCTACCAAGGGAAGGTGAAGACCAGCAACAGCTTTCAGGGCTGGCACCTTCCTTGTGGGAGAAGGATCCGGACGTTTCCCATTTCGGAAAAATGGCTCTGCCGAGAACGGGTATGAAGAGATGTTCCGTCTCTGGGAAAGCACTGATCCCCAGGGCTGTTGTGCCTGTGACTAGGCTGCCCAGGGAAGGTGAAGACCAGCAACAGCTTACAGGGCTGGCCCCTTCCTTATGGGAGAAGGATCCGGACGTTTCCCATTTCGGAAAATGGCTCTGCCGAGAACGGCCACAATTGGATATTCCGTCTCTGGGAAAGCACAGATCCCCAGGGCTGTTGTGCCTGTGACTAGGCTGCCCAGGGAAGGTGAAGACCAGCAACAGCTTTCAGGGCTGGCACCTTCCTTGTGGGTGAAGGAGCCGGACGTTTCCCTTTTCGGAAAACAGCTCTGCCGAGAACGGGCATGAAGAGATGTTCCGTCTCTGGGAAAGCACTGATCCCCAGGGCTGTTGTGCCTGTGAATAGGTTTCCAAGGGAAGGTGAAGACCAGCAACAGCTTTCAGGGCTGGCACCTTCCTTGTGGGAGAAGGAGCCGGACGTTTCCCTTTTCGGAAATAAGCTCTGCCGAGAATGGGCACGAGCAGATGTTCCATCTGTGGGAAAGCACTGATCCCCAGGGCTGTTGTGCCTGTGAATAGGTTTACAAGGGAAGGTGAAGACCAGCAACAGCTTTCAGGGCTGGCCCCTTCCTTATGGGAGAAGGATCCGGACGTTTCCCATTTCGGAAAATGGCTCTGCCGAGAACGGCCACAATTGGATATTCCGTCTCTGTGAAAGCACAGATCCCCAGGGCTGTTGTGCCTGTGACTAGGCTGCCCAGGGAAGGTGAAGACCAGCAACAGCTTTCAGGGCTGGCACCTTCCTTGTGGGTGAAGGAGCCGGACGTTTCGCTTTTCGGAAAACAGCTCTGCCGAGAACGGGCATGAAGAGATGTTCCGTCTCTGGGAAAGCACTGATCCCCAGGGCTGTTGTGCCTGTGAATAGGTTTCCAAGGGAAGGTGAAGACCAGCAACAGCTTTCAGGGCTGGCCCCTTCCTTGTGGGAGAAGGATCCGGACGTTTCCCATTTTGAAAATGGCTCTGCCGAGAACGGGCACGAGGAGATGTCCCGTCTCTGGGAAAGCACTGATCCCCAGGGCTGTTGTGCCTGTGAATAGGTTGCCCAGGGAAGGTGAAGACCAGCAACAGCTTTCAGGGCTGGCCCATTCCTTGTGGGAGAAGGAGCCGGACGTTTCCCATTTTGGAAAATGGCTCTGCCGAGAACGGCTACGACGAGATGTTCCGTCTCTGGGAAAGCACTGATCCCCAGGGCTGTTGTGCCTGTGACTAGGCTGCCCAGGGAAGGTGAAGACCAGCAACAGCTTTCAGGGCTGGCACCTTCCTTGTGGGAGAAGGATCCGGAGGTTTCCCTTTTCGGAAAAATGGCTATTCGGAGAACGGCCACAATTGGATGTTCCGTCTCTGGGAAAGCACTGATCCCCAGGGCTGTTGTGCCTGTGAATAGGTTGCCCAGGGAAGGTGAAGACCAGCAAAAGCTTTCAGGGCTGGCACCTTCTTTGTGGGAGAATGAGCCGGACGTTCGCCGTTTTGGAACAATGGCTCTGCGAGAACGGCCACAATGAGATGTTCCGTCTCTGGGAAAGCACTGGTCCCCAGGGCTGTTGTGCCTGTGACTAGGCTGCCCAGGGAAGGTGAAGACCAGCAACAGCTTTCAGGGCTGGCCCCTTCCTTGTGGGAGAAGGAGCCGGACGTTTCCCATTTTGGAAAACGGCTCTGCCGAGAACAGGTATGAAGAGATGTTCCGTCTCTGGGAAAGCACTGATCCCCAGGGCTGTTGTGCCTGTGAATAGGTTTCCAAGTGAAGGTGAAGACCAGCAACAGCTTTCAGGGCTGGCCCCTTCCTTGTGGGAGAACGAGGCGGACGTTTCCCATTTTGGAAAATGGCTCTGCCGAGAAAGGGTACGATGAGATGTTCCGTCTCTGGGAAAGCACTGATCCCCAGGGCTGTTGTGCCTGTGAATAGGCTGCCAAGGGAAGGTGAAGACCAGCAACAGCTTTCAGGGCTGGCCCCTTCCTTGTGGGAGATGGATCCGGACGTTTCCCATTTCGGAAAAATGGCTCTGCCGAGAACGGGTATGAAGAGATGTTCCGTCTCTGGGAAAGCACAGATCCCCAGGGCTGTTGTGCCTGTGACTAGGCTGCCCAGGGAAGGTGAAGACCAGCAACAGGTTACAGGGCTGGCCCCTTCCTTGTGGGAGAAGGATCCGGACATTCCACATTTCGGAAAAATGGCTCTGCCGAGAACGGACACAATTGGATGTTCCGTCTCTGGGAAAGCACTGATCCCCTGGGCTGTTGTGCCTGTGAATAGGTTTCCAAGGGAAGGTGAAGACCAGCAACAGCTTTCAGGGCTTGCCCCTTCCTTATGGGAGAAGGATCCGGACGTTTCCCATTTCGGAAAATGGCTCTGCCGAGAACGGCCACAATTGGATATTCCGTCTCTGGGAAAGCACAGATCCCCAGGGCTGTTGTGGCTGTGACTAGGCTGCCCAGGGAATGTGAAGACCAGCACCAGCTTTCAGGGCTGGCACCTTCCTTGTGGGTGAAGGAGGCGGACGTTTCCCTTTTCGGAAAACGGCTCTGCCGAGAACGGGCATGAAGAGATGTTCCGTCTCTGGGAAAGCACTGATCCCCAGGGCTGTTGTGCCTGTGAATAGGTTTCCAAGGGAAGGTGAAGATCAGCAACAGCTTTCAGGGCTGGCCCCTTCCTTGTGGGAGAAGGATCCGGACGTTTCCCATTTTTGAAAATGGCTCTGCCGAGAACGGGCACGAGGAGATGTTCCGTCTCTGGGAAAGCACTGATCCCCAGGGCTGTTGTGCCTGTGAATAGGTTGCCCAGGGAAGGTGAAGACCAGCAACAGCTTTCAGGGCTGGCCCCTTCCTTGTGGGAGAAGGATCCGGACGTTTCCCTTTTCGGAAAAAAGCTCTGCCAAGAACGGGCACGAGGAGACGTTCCGTCTCTGGGAAAGCACAGATCCCCAGGGCTGTTGTGCCTGTGACTAGGCTGCCCAGGGAAGGTGAAGACCAGCAACAGCTTTCAGGGCTGGCACCTTCCTTGTGGGAGAAGGAGCCGGACGTTTCCCTTTTCGGAAAAATGGCTCTGCCGAGAACGGGTATGAAGAGATGTTCCGTCTCTGGGAAAGCACAGATCCCCAGGGCTGTTGTGCCTGTGACTAGGCTGCCCAGGGAAGGTGAAGACCAGCAACAGGTTACAGGGCTGGCCCCTTCCTTGTGGGAGAAGGATCCGGACGTTCCACATTTCGGAAAAATGGCTCTGCCGAGAACGGACACAATTGGATGTTCCGTCTCTGTGAAAGCACTGGTCCCCAGGGCTGTTGTGCCTGTGAATAGGTTTCCAAGGGAAGGTGAAGACCAGCAACAGCTTTCAGGGCTTGCCCCTTCCTTATGGGAGAAGGATCCGGACGTTTCCCATTTCGGAAAATGGCTCTTCCGAGAACGGCCACAATTGGATATTCCGTCTCTGGGAAAGCACAGATCCCCAGGGCTGTTGTGGCTGTGACTAGGCTGCCCAGGGAATGTGAAGACCAGCACCAGCTTTCAGGGCTGGCACCTTCCTTGTGGGTGAAGGATGCGGACGTTTCCCTTTTCGGAAAACGGCTCTGCCGAGAACGGGCATGAAGAGATGTTCCGTCTCTGGGAAAGCACTGATCCCCAGGGCTGTTGTGCCTGTGAATAGGTTTCCAAGGGAAGGTGAAGACCAGCAACAGCTTTCAGGGCTGGCCCCTTCCTTGTGGGAGAAGGATCCGGACGTTTCTCATTTTTGAAAATGGCTCTGCCGAGAACGGGCACGAGGAGATGTTCCGTCTCTGGGAAAGCACTCATCCCCAGGGCTGTTGTGCCTGTGAATAGGTTGCCCAGGGAAGGTGAAGACCAGCAACAGCTTTCAGGGCTGGCACCTTCCTTGTGGGAGAAGGAGCCGGACGTTTCCCATTTTGGAAAATGGCTCTGCCGAGACGGGTATGAAGAGATGTTCCGTCTCTGGGAAAGCACTGATCCCCAGGGCTGTTGTGCCTGTGACTAGGCTGCCCAGGGAAGGCGAAGACCAGCAACAGCTTACAGGGCTGGCCCCTTCCTTGTGGGAGAAGGAGCCGGACGTTTCCCTTTTCGGAAAAAAGCTCTGCCGACAACGGGCACGAGGAGATGTTCCGTCTGTGGGAAAGCACTGATCCCCAGGGCTGTTGTGCCTGTGAATAGGCTGCCAAGGGAAGGTGAAGACCAGCAACAGCTTTCAGGGCTGGCCCCTTCCTTGTGGGAGAAGGATCCGGACGTTCCACATTTCGGAAAAATGGCTCTGCCGAGAACGGCCACAATTGGATGTTCCGTCTCTGTGAAAGCACAGATCCCAATGGCTGTTGTGCCTGTGAATAGGTTTCCAAGGGAAGGTGAAGACCAGCAACAGCTTTCAGGGCTTGCCCCTTCCTTATGGGAGAAGGATCCGGACGTTTCCCATTTCGGAACAATGGCTCTGCCGAGAACGGCCACAATTAGATATTCCGTCTCTGGGAAAGCACAGATCCCCAGGGCTGTTGTGCCTGAGAATAGGTTTCCAAGGGAAGGTGAAGACCAGCAACAGCTTTCAGGGCTGGCCCCTTCCTTGTGGGAGAATGAGCCGGACGTTCGCCGTTTTGGAAAAATGTCTCTGTCGAGAACGGCCACAATGAGATGTTCCGTCTCTGGGAAAGCACTGGTCCCCAGGGCTGTTGTGCCTGTGACTAGGCTGCCCAGGGAAGGTGAAGACCAGCAACAGCTTTCAGGGCTGGCCCCTTCCTTGTGGGAGAAGGATCCGGATGTTTCCCATTTCAGAAAAATGGCTCTGCCGAGAACGGGCACGAGGAGATGTTCCGTCTCTGGGAAAGCACAGATCCCCAGGGCTGTTGTGCCTGTGAATAGGTTGCCCAGGGAAGGTGAAGACCAGCAACAGCTTTCAGGGCTGGCCCCTTCCTTGTGGGAGAAGGATCCGGACGTTTCCCATTTCGGAAAAATGGCTCTTCCGAGAACGGACACAATTGGATGTTCCGTCTCTGTGAAAGCACAGATCCCCATGGCTGTTGTGCCTGTGAATAGGTTTCCAAGGGAAGGTGAAGACCAGCAACAGCTTTCAGGGCTTGCCCCTTCCTTGTGGGAGAAGGATCCGGACGTTTCCCATTTTGGAAAATGGCTCTGCCGAGAACGGCCACAATTGGATATTCCGTCTCTGGGAAAGCACAGATCCCCAGGGCTGTTGTGCCTGTGAATAGGTTTCCAAGGGAAGGTGAAGACCAGCAACAGCTTTCAGGGCTGGCCCCTTCCTTGTGGGAGAAGGATCCGGACGTTTCCCATTTTGGAAAATGGCTCTGCCGAGAACGGGTACGATGAGATGTTCCGTCTCTGGGAAAGCACTGATCCCCAGGGCTGTTGTGCCTGTGAATAGGTTTCCAAGGGAAGATGAAGACCAGCAACAGCTTTCAGGGCTGGCCCCTTCCTTGTGGGAGATGGAGCCGGACGTTTCCCTTTTCGGAAATAAGCTGTGCCGAGAATGGGCACGAGCAGATGTTCCGTCTGTGGGAAAGCACTGATCCCCAGGGCTGTTGTGCCTGTGAATAGGTTGCCCAGGGAAGGTGAAGACCAGCAACAGCTTTCAGGGCTGGCACCTTCCTTGTGGGAGAAGGATCCGGACGTTTCCCATTTCGGAAAAAGGCTCTGCCGAGAACGGTTATGAAGAGATGTTCTGTCTCTGGGAAAGCACTGATCCCAATGGCTGTTGTGCCTGTGAATAGGTTTCCAAGGGAAGGTGAAGACCAGCAACAGCTTTCAGGGCTGGCCCCTTCCTTGTGGGAGAAGGAGCCGGACGTTTCCCATTTTGGAAAATGGCTCTGCCGAGAACGGGTACGATGAGATGTTCCATCTCTGGGAAAGCACTGGTCCCCAGGGCTGTTGTGCCTGTGACTAGGCTGCCCAGGGAAGGTGAAGACCAGCAACAGCTTTCAGGGCTGGCACCTTCCTTGTGGGAGAAGGAGCCGGACGTTTCCCATTTCGGAAAAATGGCACTGCCGAGAACGGGCACGAGGAGATGTTCCGTCTCTGGGAAAGCACTGATCCCCAGGGCTGTTGTGCCTGTGAATAGGTTTCCAAGGGAAGGTGAAGACCAGCAACAGCTTACAGGGCTGGCCCCTTCCTTGTGGGAGAAGGAGCCGGACGTTTCCCATTCCGGAAAAATGGCTCTGCCGAGAACGGGTATGAAGAGAAGTTCCGTCTGTGGGAAAGCACTGATCCCCAGGGCTGTTGTGCCTGTGAATAGGTTGCCCAGGGAAGGTGAAGACCAGCAACAGCTTTCAGGGCTGGCCCCTTCCTTGTGGGAGAAGGATCCGGACGTTTCCCATTTCGGAAAAATGGCTCTTCCGAGAACCGCCAAAATTGGATGTTCCATCTCTGTGAAAGCACAGATCCCCATGGCTGTTGTGCCTGTGAATAGGTTTCCAAGGGAAGGTGAAGACCAGCAACAGCTTTCAGGGCTGGCCCCTTCCTTGTGGGAGAAGGATCCGGACGTTTCCCATTTCGGAAAAATGGCTCTGCCGAGAACGGGTATGAAGAGATGTTCCGTCTCTGGGAAAGCACAGATCCCCAGGGCTGTTGTGCCTGTGACTAGGCTGCCCAGGGAAGGTGAAGACCAGCAACAGGTTACAGGGCTGGCCCCTTCCTTGTGGGAGAAGGATCCGGACGTTCCACATTTCGGAAAAATGGCTCTGCCGAGAACGGACACAATTGGATGTTCCGTCTCTGTGAAAGCACAGATCCCCATGGCTGTTGTGCCTGTGAATAGGTTTCCAAGGGAAGGTGAAGACCAGCAACAGCTTTCAGGGCTTGCCCCTTCCTTATGGGAGAAGGATCCGGACGTTTCCCATTTCGGAAAATGGCTCTGCCGAGAACGGCCACAATTGGATATTCCGTCTCTGGGAAAGCACAGATCCCCAGGGCTGTTGTGGCTGTGACTAGGCTGCCCAGGGAATGTGAAGACCAGCACCAGCTTTCAGGGCTGGCACCTTCCTTGTGGGTGAAGGAGGCGGACGTTTCCCTTTTCGGAAAACGGCTCTGCCGAGAACGGGCATGAAGAGATGTTCCGTCTCTGGGAAAGCACTGATCCCCAGGGCTGTTGTGCCTGTGAATAGGTTGCCCAGGGAAGGTGAAGACCAGCAACAGCTTTCAGGGCTGGCCCCTTCCTTGTGGGAGAAGGATCCGGACGTTTCCCATTTCGGAAAAATGGCTCTTCCGAGAACGGACACAATTGGATGTTCCGTCTCTGTGAAAGCACAGATCCCCATGGCTGTTGTGCCTGTGAATAGGTTTCCAAGGGAAGGTGAAGACCAGCAACAGCTTTCAGGGCTTGCCCCTTCCTTGTGGGAGAAGGATCCGGACGTTTCCCATTTTGGAAAATGGCTCTGCCGAGAACGGCCACAATTGGATATTCCGTCTCTGGGAAAGCACAGATCCCCAGGGCTGTTGTGCCTGTGAATAGGTTTCCAAGGGAAGGTGAAGACCAGCAACAGCTTTCAGGGCTGGCCCCTTCCTTGTGGGAGAAGGAGCCGGACGTTTCCCATTTTGGAAAACGGCTCTGCCGAGAACAGGTATGAAGAGATGTTCCGTCTCTGGGAAAGCACTGATCCCCAGGGCTGTTGTGCCTGTGAATAGGTTTCCAAGTGAAGGTGAAGACCAGCAACAGCTTTCAGGGCTGGCCCCTTCCTTGTGGGAGAACGAGGCGGACGTTTCCCATTTTGGAAAATGGCTCTGCCGAGAAAGGGTACGATGAGATGTTCCGTCTCTGGGAAAGCACTGATCCCCAGGGCTGTTGTGCCTGTGAATAGGCTGCCAAGGGAAGGTGAAGACCAGCAACAGCTTTCAGGGCTGGCCCCTTCCTTGTGGGAGAAGGATCCGGACGTTTCCCATTTCGGAAAAATGGCTCTGCCGAGAACGGGTATGAAGAGATGTTCCGTCTCTGGGAAAGCACAGATCCCCAGGGCTGTTGTGCCTGTGACTAGGCTGCCCAGGGAAGGTGAAGACCAGCAACAGGTTACAGGGCTGGCCCCTTCCTTGTGGGAGAAGGATCCGGACATTCCACATTTCGGAAAAATGGCTCTGCCGAGAACGGACACAATTGGATGTTCCGTCTCTGGGAAAGCACTGATCCCCTGGGCTGTTGTGCCTGTGAATAGGTTTCCAAGGGAAGGTGAAGACCAGCAACAGCTTTCAGGGCTTGCCCCTTCCTTATGGGAGAAGGATCCGGACGTTTCCCATTTCGGAAAATGGCTCTGCCGAGAACGGCCACAATTGGATATTCCGTCTCTGGGAAAGCACAGATCCCCAGGGCTGTTGTGGCTGTGACTAGGCTGCCCAGGGAATGTGAAGACCAGCACCAGCTTTCAGGGCTGGCACCTTCCTTGTGGGTGAAGGAGGCGGACGTTTCCCTTTTCGGAAAACGGCTCTGCCGAGAACGGGCATGAAGAGATGTTCCGTCTCTGGGAAAGCACTGATCCCCAGGGCTGTTGTGCCTGTGAATAGGTTTCCAAGGGAAGGTGAAGATCAGCAACAGCTTTCAGGGCTGGCCCCTTCCTTGTGGGAGAAGGATCCGGACGTTTCCCATTTTTGAAAATGGCTCTGCCGAGAACGGGCACGAGGAGATGTTCCGTCTCTGGGAAAGCACTGATCCCCAGGGCTGTTGTGCCTGTGACTAGGCTGCCCAGGGAAGGTGAAGACCAGCAACAGCTTTCAGGGCTGGCACCTTCCTTGTGGGAGAAGGAGCCGGACGTTTCCCTTTTCGGAAAAATGGCTCTGCCGAGAACGGGTATGAAGAGATGTTCCGTCTCTGGGAAAGCACAGATCCCCAGGGCTGTTGTGCCTGTGACTAGGCTGCCCAGGGAAGGTGAAGACCAGCAACAGGTTACAGGGCTGGCCCCTTCCTTGTGGGAGAAGGATCCGGACGTTCCACATTTCGGAAAAATGGCTCTGCCGAGAACGGACACAATTGGATGTTCCGTCTCTGTGAAAGCACTGGTCCCCAGGGCTGTTGTGCCTGTGAATAGGTTTCCAAGGGAAGGTGAAGACCAGCAACAGCTTTCAGGGCTTGCCCCTTCCTTATGGGAGAAGGATCCGGACGTTTCCCATTTCGGAAAATGGCTCTTCCGAGAACGGCCACAATTGGATATTCCGTCTCTGGGAAAGCACAGATCCCCAGGGCTGTTGTGGCTGTGACTAGGCTGCCCAGGGAATGTGAAGACCAGCACCAGCTTTCAGGGCTGGCACCTTCCTTGTGGGTGAAGGATGCGGACGTTTCCCTTTTCGGAAAACGGCTCTGCCGAGAACGGGCATGAAGAGATGTTCCGTCTCTGGGAAAGCACTGATCCCCAGGGCTGTTGTGCCTGTGAATAGGTTTCCAAGGGAAGGTGAAGACCAGCAACAGCTTTCAGGGCTGGCCCCTTCCTTGTGGGAGAAGGATCCGGACGTTTCTCATTTTTGAAAATGGCTCTGCCGAGAACGGGCACGAGGAGATGTTCCGTCTCTGGGAAAGCACTCATCCCCAGGGCTGTTGTGCCTGTGAATAGGTTGCCCAGGGAAGGTGAAGACCAGCAACAGCTTTCAGGGCTGGCACCTTCCTTGTGGGAGAAGGAGCCGGACGTTTCCCATTTTGGAAAATGGCTCTGCCGAGACGGGTATGAAGAGATGTTCCATCTCTGGGAAAGCACTGATCCCCAGGGCTGTTGTGCCTGTGACTAGGCTGCCCAGGGAAGGCGAAGACCAGCAACAGCTTACAGGGCTGGCCCCTTCCTTGTGGGAGAAGGAGCCGGACGTTTCCCTTTTCGGAAAAAAGCTCTGCCGACAACGGGCACGAGGAGATGTTCCGTCTGTGGGAAAGCACTGATCCCCAGGGCTGTTGTGCCTGTGAATAGGCTGCCAAGGGAAGGTGAAGACCAGCAACAGCTTTCAGGGCTGGCCCCTTCCTTGTGGGAGAAGGATCCGGACGTTCCACATTTCGGAAAAATGGCTCTGCCGAGAACGGCCACAATTGGATGTTCCGTCTCTGTGAAAGCACAGATCCCAATGGCTGTTGTGCCTGTGAATAGGTTTCCAAGGGAAGGTGAAGACCAGCAACAGCTTTCAGGGCTTGCCCCTTCCTTATGGGAGAAGGATCCGGACGTTTCCCATTTCGGAACAATGGCTCTGCCGAGAACGGCCACAATTAGATATTCCGTCTCTGGGAAAGCACAGATCCCCAGGGCTGTTGTGCCTGAGAATAGGTTTCCAAGGGAAGGTGAAGACCAGCAACAGCTTTCAGGGCTGGCCCCTTCCTTGTGGGAGAATGAGCCGGACGTTCGCCGTTTTGGAAAAATGTCTCTGTCGAGAACGGCCACAATGAGATTTTCCGTCTCTGGGAAAGCACTGGTCCCCAGGGCTGTTGTGCCTGTGACTAGGCTGCCCAGGGAAGGTGAAGACCAGCAACAGCTTTCAGGGCTGGCCCCTTCCTTGTGGGAGAAGGATCCGGATGTTTCCCATTTCAGAAAAATGGCTCTGCCGAGAACGGGCACGAGGAGATGTTCCGTCTCTGGGAAAGCACAGATCCCCAGGGCTGTTGTGCCTGTGAATAGGTTGCCCAGGGAAGGTGAAGACCAGCAACAGCTTTCAGGGCTGGCCCCTTCCTTGTGGGAGAAGGATCCGGACGTTTCCCATTTCGGAAAAATGGCTCTTCCGAGAACGGACACAATTGGATGTTCCGTCTCTGTGAAAGCACAGATCCCCATGGCTGTTGTGCCTGTGAATAGGTTTCCAAGGGAAGGTGAAGACCAGCAACAGCTTTCAGGGCTTGCCCCTTCCTTGTGGGAGAAGGATCCGGACGTTTCCCATTTTGGAAAATGGCTCTGCCGAGAACGGCCACAATTGGATATTCCGTCTCTGGGAAAGCACAGATCCCCAGGGCTGTTGTGCCTGTGAATAGGTTTCCAAGGGAAGGTGAAGACCAGCAACAGCTTTCAGGGCTGGCCCCTTCCTTGTGGGAGAAGGATCCGGACGTTTCCCATTTTGGAAAATGGCTCTGCCGAGAACGGGTACGATGAGATGTTCCGTCTCTGGGAAAGCACTGATCCCCAGGGCTGTTGTGCCTGTGAATAGGTTTCCAAGGGAAGATGAAGACCAGCAACAGCTTTCAGGGCTGGCCCCTTCCTTGTGGGAGATGGAGCCGGACGTTTCCCTTTTCGGAAATAAGCTGTGCCGAGAATGGGCACGAGCAGATGTTCCGTCTGTGGGAAAGCACTGATCCCCAGGGCTGTTGTGCCTGTGAATAGGTTGCCCAGGGAAGGTGAAGACCAGCAACAGCTTTCAGGGCTGGCACCTTCCTTGTGGGAGAAGGATCCGGACGTTTCCCATTTCGGAAAAAGGCTCTGCCGAGAACGGTTATGAAGAGATGTTCTGTCTCTGGGAAAGCACTGATCCCAATGGCTGTTGTGCCTGTGAATAGGTTTCCAAGGGAAGGTGAAGACCAGCAACAGCTTTCAGGGCTGGCCCCTTCCTTGTGGGAGAAGCATCCGGACGTTTCCCATTTTGGAAAATGGCTCTGCCGAGAACGGGTACGATGAGATGTTCCATCTCTGGGAAAGCACTGGTCCCCAGGGCTGTTGTGCCTGTGACTAGGCTGCCCAGGGAAGGTGAAGACCAGCAACAGCTTTCAGGGCTGGCACCTTCCTTGTGGGAGAAGGAGCCGGACGTTTCCCATTTCGGAAAAATGGCACTGCCGAGAACGGGCACGAGGAGATGTTCCGTCTCTGGGAAAGCACTGATCCCCAGGGCTGTTGTGCCTGTGAATAGGTTTCCAAGGGAAGGTGAAGACCAGCAACAGCTTACAGGGCTGGCCCCTTCCTTGTGGGAGAAGGAGCCGGACGTTTCCCATTCCGGAAAAATGGCTCTGCCGAGAACGGGTATGAAGAGAAGTTCCGTCTGTGGGAAAGCACTGATCCCCAGGGCTGTTGTGCCTGTGAATAGGTTGCCCAGGGAAGGTGAAGACCAGCAACAGCTTTCAGGGCTGGCCCCTTCCTTGTGGGAGAAGGATCCGGACGTTTCCCATTTCGGAAAAATGGCTCTTCCGAGAACCGCCACAATTGGATGTTCCATCTCTGTGAAAGCACAGATCCCCATGGCTGTTGTGCCTGTGAATAGGTTTCCAAGGGAAGGTGAAGACCAGCAACAGCTTTCAGGGCTGGCCCCTTCCTTGTGGGAGAAGGATCCGGACGTTTCCCATTTCGGAAAAATGGCTCTGCCGAGAACGGGTATGAAGAGATGTTCCGTCTCTGGGAAAGCACAGATCCCCAGGGCTGTTGTGCCTGTGACTAGGCTGCCCAGGGAAGGTGAAGACCAGCAACAGGTTACAGGGCTGGCCCCTTCCTTGTGGGAGAAGGATCCGGACGTTCCACATTTCGGAAAAATGGCTCTGCCGAGAACGGACACAATTGGATGTTCCGTCTCTGTGAAAGCACAGATCCCCATGGCTGTTGTGCCTGTGAATAGGTTTCCAAGGGAAGGTGAAGACCAGCAACAGCTTTCAGGGCTTGCCCCTTCCTTATGGGAGAAGGATCCGGACGTTTCCCATTTCGGAAAATGGCTCTGCCGAGAACGGCCACAATTGGATATTCCGTCTCTGGGAAAGCACAGATCCCCAGGGCTGTTGTGGCTGTGACTAGGCTGCCCAGGGAATGTGAAGACCAGCACCAGCTTTCAGGGCTGGCACCTTCCTTGTGGGTGAAGGAGGCGGACGTTTCCCTTTTCGGAAAACGGCTCTGCCGAGAACGGGCATGAAGAGATGTTCCGTCTCTGGGAAAGCACTGATCCCCAGGGCTGTTGTGCCTGTGAATAGGTTGCCCAGGGAAGGTGAAGACCAGCAACAGCTTTCAGGGCTGGCCCCTTCCTTGTGGGAGAAGGATCCGGACGTTTCCCATTTCGGAAAAATGGCTCTTCCGAGAACGGACACAATTGGATGTTCCGTCTCTGTGAAAGCACAGATCCCCATGGCTGTTGTGCCTGTGAATAGGTTTCCAAGGGAAGGTGAAGACCAGCAACAGCTTTCAGGGCTTGCCCCTTCCTTGTGGGAGAAGGATCCGGACGTTTCCCATTTTGGAAAATGGCTCTGCCGAGAACGGCCACAATTGGATATTCCGTCTCTGGGAAAGCACAGATCCCCAGGGCTGTTGTGCCTGTGAATAGGTTTCCAAGGGAAGGTGAAGACCAGCAACAGCTTTCAGGGCTGGCCCCTTCCTTGTGGGAGAAGGATCCGGACGTTTCCCATTTTGGAAAATGGCTCTGCCGAGAACGGGTACGATGAGATGTTCCGTCTCTGGGAAAGCACTGATCCCCAGGGCTGTTGTGCCTGTGAATAGGTTTCCAAGGGAAGATGAAGACCAGCAACAGCTTTCAGGGCTGGCCCCTTCCTTGTGGGAGATGGAGCCGGACGTTTCCCTTTTCGGAAATAAGCTGTGCCGAGAATGGGCACGAGCAGATGTTCCGTCTGTGGGAAAGCACTGATCCCCAGGGCTGTTGTGCCTGTGAATAGGTTGCCCAGGGAAGGTGAAGACCAGCAACAGCTTTCAGGGCTGGCACCTTCCTTGTGGGAGAAGGATCCGGACGTTTCCCATTTCGGAAAAAGGCTCTGCCGAGAACGGTTATGAAGAGATGTTCTGTCTCTGGGAAAGCACTGATCCCAATGGCTGTTGTGCCTGTGAATAGGTTTCCAAGGGAAGGTGAAGACCAGCAACAGCTTTCAGGGCTGGCCCCTTCCTTGTGGGAGAAGCATCCGGACGTTTCCCATTTTGGAAAATGGCTCTGCCGAGAACGGGTACGATGAGATGTTCCATCTCTGGGAAAGCACTGGTCCCCAGGGCTGTTGTGCCTGTGACTAGGCTGCCCAGGGAAGGTGAAGACCAGCAACAGCTTTCAGGGCTGGCACCTTCCTTGTGGGAGAAGGAGCCGGACGTTTCCCATTTCGGAAAAAAGGCACTGCCGAGAACGGGCACGAGGAGATGTTCCGTCTCTGGGAAAGCACTGATCCCCAGGGCTGTTGTGCCTGTGAATAGGTTTCCAAGGGAAGGTGAAGACCAGCAACAGCTTACAGGGCTGGCCCCTTCCTTGTGGGAGAAGGAGCCGGACGTTTCCCATTCCGGAAAAATGGCTCTGCCGAGAACGGGTATGAAGAGAAGTTCCGTCTGTGGGAAAGCACTGATCCCCAGGGCTGTTGTGCCTGTGAATAGGTTGCCCAGGGAAGGTGAAGACCAGCAACAGCTTTCAGGGCTGGCCCCTTCCTTGTGGGAGAAGGATCCGGACGTTTCCCATTTCGGAAAAATGGCTCTTCCGAGAACCGCCACAATTGGATGTTCCATCTCTGTGAAAGCACAGATCCCCATGGCTGTTGTGCCTGTGAATAGGTTTCCAAGGGAAGGTGAAGACCAGCAACAGCTTTCAGGGCTGGCCCCTTCCTTGTGGGAGAAGGAGCCGGACGTTTCCCATTTCGGAAAAATGGCTCTGCCGAGAACGGGTATGAAGAGATGTTCCGTCTCTGGGAAAGCACAGATCCCCAGGGCTGTTGTGCCTGTGACTAGGCTGCCCAGGGAAGGTGAAGACCAGCAACAGGTTACAGGGCTGGCCCCTTCCTTGTGGGAGAAGGATCCGGACGTTCCACATTTCGGAAAAATGGCTCTGCCGACAACGGACACAATTGGATGTTCCGTCTCTGTGAAAGCACAGATCCCCATGGCTGTTGTGCCTGTGAATAGGTTTCCAAGGGAAGGTGAAGACCAGCAACAGCTTTCAGGGCTTGCCCCTTCCTTATGGGAGAAGGATCCGGACGTTTCCCATTTCGGAAAATGGCTCTGCCGAGAACGGCCACAATTGGATATTCCGTCTCTGGGAAAGCACAGATCCCCAGGGCTGTTGTGGCTGTGACTAGGCTGCCCAGGGAATGTGAAGACCAGCACCAGCTTTCAGGGCTGGCACCTTCCTTGTGGGTGAAGGAGGCGGACGTTTCCCTTTTCGGAAAACGGCTCTGCCGAGAACGGGCATGAAGAGATGTTCCGTCTCTGGGAAAGCACTGATCCCCAGGGCTGTTGTGCCTGTGAATAGGTTTCCAAGGGAAGGTGAAGACCAGCAACAGCTTTCAGGGCTGGCCCCTTCCTTGTGGGAGAAGGATCCGGACGTTTCCCATTTTTGAAAATGGCTCTGCCGAGAACGGGCACGAGGAGATGTTCCGTCTCTGGGAAAGCACTGATCCCCAGGGCTGTTGTGCCTGTGAATAGGTTGCCCAGGGAAGGTGAAGACCAGCAACAGCTTTCAGGGCTGGCACCTTCCTTGTGGGAGAAGGAGCCGGACGTTTCCCATTTTGGAAAATTGCTCTGCCGAGAACGGGCACAATGAGATGTTCCGTCTCTGGGAAAGCACTGATCCCCAGGGCTGTTGTGCCTGTGACTAGGCTGCCCAGGGAAGGCGAAGACCAGCAACAGCTTACAGGGCTGGCCCCTTCCTTGTGGGAGAAGGAGCCGGACGTTTCCCTTTTCGGAAAAAAGCTCTGCCGAGAACGGGCACGAGGAGACGTTCCGTCTCTGGGAAAGCACAGATCCCCAGGGCTGTTGTGCCTGTGACTAGGCTGCCCAGGGAAGGTGAAGACCAGCAACAGCTTTCAGGGCTGGCACCTTCCTTGTGGGAGAAGGAGCCGGACGTTTCCCTTTTCGGAAAAATGGCTCTGCCGAGAACGGGTATGAAGAGATGTTCCGTCTCTGGGAAAGCACAGATCCCCAGGGCTGTTGTGCCTGTGACTAGGCTGCCCAGGGAAGGTGAAGACCAGCAACAGGTTACAGGGCTGGCCCCTTCCTTGTGGGAGAAGGATCCGGACGTTCCACATTTCGGAAAAATGGCTCTGCCGAGAACGGACACAATTGGATGTTCCGTCTCTGTGAAAGCACTGGTCCCCAGGGCTGTTGTGCCTGTGAATAGGTTTCCAAGGGAAGGTGAAGACCAGCAACAGCTTTCAGGGCTTGCCCCTTCCTTATGGGAGAAGGATCCGGACGTTTCCCATTTCGGAAAATGGCTCTTCCGAGAACGGCCACAATTGGATATTCCGTCTCTGGGAAAGCACAGATCCCCAGGGCTGTTGTGGCTGTGACTAGGCTGCCCAGGGAAGGTGAAGACCAGCAACAGCTTTCAGGGCTGGCCCCTTCCTTGTGGGAGAAGGATCCGGACGTTTCCCATTTCGGAAAAATGGCTCTTCCGAGAACCGCCACAATTGGATGTTCCATCTCTGTGAAAGCACAGATCCCCATGGCTGTTGTGCCTGTGAATAGGTTGCCCAGGGAAGGTGAAGACCAGCAACAGCTTTCAGGGCTGGCCCCTTCCTTGTGGGAGAAGGATCCGGACGTTTCCCATTTCGGAAAAATGGCTCTGCCGAGAACGGGTATGAAGAGATGTTCCGTCTCTGGGAAAGCACAGATCCCCAGGGCTGTTGTGCCTGTGACTAGGCTGCCCAGGGAAGGTGAAGACCAGCAACAGGTTACAGGGCTGGCCCCTTCCTTGTGGGAGAAGGATCCGGACGTTCCACATTTCGGAAAAATGGCTCTGCCGAGAACGGACACAATTGGATGTTCCGTCTCTGTGAAAGCACAGATCCCCATGGCTGTTGTGCCTGTGAATAGGTTTCCAAGGGAAGGTGAAGACCAGCAACAGCTTTCAGGGCTTGCCCCTTCCTTATGGGAGAAGGATCCGGACGTTTCCCATTTCGGAAAATGGCTCTGCCGAGAACGGCCACAATTGGATATTCCGTCTCTGGGAAAGCACAGATCCCCAGGGCTGTTGTGGCTGTGACTAGGCTGCCCAGGGAATGTGAAGACCAGCACCAGCTTTCAGGGCTGGCACCTTCCTTGTGGGTGAAGGAGGCGGACGTTTCCCTTTTCGGAAAACGGCTCTGCCGAGAACGGGCATGAAGAGATGTTCCGTCTCTGGGAAAGCACTGATCCCCAGGGCTGTTGTGCCTGTGAATAGGTTTCCAAGGGAAGGTGAAGACCAGCAACAGCTTTCAGGGCTGGCCCCTTCCTTGTGGGAGAAGGATCCGGACGTTTCCCATTTTTGAAAATGGCTCTGCCGAGAACGGGCACGAGGAGATGTTCCGTCTCTGGGAAAGCACTGATCCCCAGGGCTGTTGTGCCTGTGAATAGGTTGCCCAGGGAAGGTGAAGACCAGCAACAGCTTTCAGGGCTGGCACCTTCCTTGTGGGAGAAGGAGCCGGACGTTTCCCATTTTGGAAAATTGCTCTGCCGAGAACGGGCACAATGAGATGTTCCGTCTCTGGGAAAGCACTGATCCCCAGGGCTGTTGTGCCTGTGACTAGGCTGCCCAGGGAAGGCGAAGACCAGCAACAGCTTACAGGGCTGGCCCCTTCCTTGTGGGAGAAGGAGCCGGACGTTTCCCTTTTCGGAAAAAAGCTCTGCCGAGAACGGGCACGAGGAGACGTTCCGTCTCTGGGAAAGCACAGATCCCCAGGGCTGTTGTGCCTGTGACTAGGCTGCCCAGGGAAGGTGAAGACCAGCAACAGCTTTCAGGGCTGGCACCTTCCTTGTGGGAGAAGGAGCCGGACGTTTCCCTTTTCGGAAAAATGGCTCTGCCGAGAACGGGTATGAAGAGATGTTCCGTCTCTGGGAAAGCACAGATCCCCAGGGCTGTTGTGCCTGTGACTAGGCTGCCCAGGGAAGGTGAAGACCAGCAACAGGTTACAGGGCTGGCCCCTTCCTTGTGGGAGAAGGATCCGGACGTTCCACATTTCGGAAAAATGGCTCTGCCGAGAACGGACACAATTGGATGTTCCGTCTCTGTGAAAGCACTGGTCCCCAGGGCTGTTGTGCCTGTGAATAGGTTTCCAAGGGAAGGTGAAGACCAGCAACAGCTTTCAGGGCTTGCCCCTTCCTTATGGGAGAAGGATCCGGACGTTTCCCATTTCGGAAAATGGCTCTTCCGAGAACGGCCACAATTGGATATTCCGTCTCTGGGAAAGCACAGATCCCCAGGGCTGTTGTGGCTGTGACTAGGCTGCCCAGGGAATGTGAAGACCAGCACCAGCTTTCAGGGCTGGCACCTTCCTTGTGGGTGAAGGATGCGGACGTTTCCCTTTTCGGAAAACGGCTCTGCCGAGAACGGGCATGAAGAGATGTTCCGTCTCTGGGAAAGCACTGATCCCCAGGGCTGTTGTGCCTGTGAATAGGTTTCCAAGGGAAGGTGAAGACCAGCAACAGCTTTCAGGGCTGGCCCCTTCCTTGTGGGAGAAGGATCCGGACGTTTCTCATTTTTGAAAATGGCACTGCCGAGAACGGGCACGAGGAGATGTTCCGTCTCTGGGAAAGCACTCATCCCCAGGGCTGTTGTGCCTGTGAATAGGTTGCCCAGGGAAGGTGAAGACCAGCAACAGCTTTCAGGGCTGGCACCTTCCTTGTGGGAGAAGGAGCCGGACGTTTCCCATTTTGGAAAATGGCTCTGCCGAGACGGGTATGAAGAGATGTTCCGTCTCTGGGAAAGCACTGGTCCCCAGGGCTGTTGTGCCTGTGACTAGGCTGCCCAGGGAAGGCGAAGACCAGCAACAGCTTACAGGGCTGGCCCCTTCCTTGTGGGAGAAGGAGCCGGACGTTTCCCTTTTCGGAAAAAAGCTCTGCCGACAACGGGCACGAGGAGATGTTCCGTCTCTGGGAAAGCACTGATCCCCAGGGCTGTTGTGCCTGTGAATAGGCTGCCAAGGGAAGGTGAAGACCAGCAACAGCTTTCAAGGCTGGCCCCTTCCTTGTGGGAGAAGGATCCGGACGTTCCACATTTCGGAAAAATGGCTCTGCCGAGAACGGCCACAATTGGATGTTCCGTCTCTGTGAAAGCACAGATCCCAATGGCTGTTGTGCCTGTGAATAGGTTTCCAAGGGAAGGTGAAGACCAGCAACAGCTTTCAGGGCTTGCCCCTTCCTTATGGGAGAAGGATCCGGACGTTTCCCATTTCGGAACAATGGCTCTGCCGAGAACGGCCACAATTAGATATTCCGTCTCTGGGAAAGCACAGATCCCCAGGGCTGTTGTGCCTGAGAATAGGTTTCCAAGGGAAGGTGAAGACCAGCAACAGCTTTCAGGGCTGGCCCCTTCCTTGTGGGAGAAGCATCCGGACGTTTCCCATTTTGGAAAATGGCTCTGCCGAGAACGGGTACGATGAGATGTTCCATCTCTGGGAAAGCACTGGTCCCCAGGGCTGTTGTGCCTGTGACTAGGCTGCCCAGGGAAGGTGAAGACCAGCAACAGCTTTCAGGGCTGGCACCTTCCTTGTGGGAGAAGGAGCCGGACGTTTCCCATTTCGGAAAAATGGCACTGCCGAGAACGGGCACGAGGAGATGTTCCGTCTCTGGGAAAGCACAGATCCCCAGGGCTGTTGTGCCTGTGAATAGGTTTCCAAGGGAAGGTGAAGACCAGCAACAGCTTACAGGGCTGGCCCCTTCCTTGTGGGAGAAGGAGCCGGACGTTTCCCATTCCGGAAAAATGGCTCTGCCGAGAACGGGTATGAAGAGAAGTTCCGTCTGTGGGAAAGCACTGATCCCCAGGGCTGTTGTGCCTGTGAATAGGTTGCCCAGGGAAGGTGAAGACCAGCAACAGCTTTCAGGGCTGGCCCCTTCCTTGTGGGAGAAGGATCCGGACGTTTCCCATTTCGGAAAAATGGCTCTTCCGAGAACCGCCACAATTGGATGTTCCATCTCTGTGAAAGCACAGATCCCCATGGCTGTTGTGCCTGTGAATAGGTTTCTAAGGGAAGGTGAAGACCAGCAACAGCTTTCAGGGCTGGCCCCTTCCTTGTGGGAGAAGGAGCCGGACGTTTCCCATTTCGGAAAAATGGCTCTGCCGAGAACGGGTATGAAGAGATGTTCCGTCTCTGGGAAAGCACAGATCCCCAGGGCTGTTGTGCCTGTGACTAGGCTGCCCAGGGAAGGTGAAGACCAGCAACAGGTTACAGGGCTGGCCCCTTCCTTGTGGGAGAAGGATCCGGACGTTCCACATTTCGGAAAAATGGCTCTGCCGAGAACGGACACAATTGGATGTTCCGTCTCTGTGAAAGCACAGATCCCCATGGCTGTTGTGCCTGTGAATAGGTTTCCAAGGGAAGGTGAAGACCAGCAACAGCTTTCAGGGCTTGCCCCTTCCTTATGGGAGAAGGATCCGGACGTTTCCCATTTCGGAAAATGGCTCTGCCGAGAACGGCCACAATTGGATATTCTGTCTCTGGGAAAGCACAGATCCCCAGGGCTGTTGTGGCTGTGACTAGGCTGCCCAGGGAATGTGAAGACCAGCACCAGCTTTCAGGGCTGGCACCTTCCTTGTGGGTGAAGGAGGCGGACGTTTCCCTTTTCGGAAAACGGCTCTGCCGAGAACGGGCATGAAGAGATGTTCCGTCTCTGGGAAAGCACTGATCCCCAGGGCTGTTGTGCCTGTGACTAGGCTGCCCAGGGAAGGTGAAGACCAGCAACAGCTTTCAGGGCTGGCCCCTTCCTTGTGGGAGAAGGATCCGGACGTTTCCCATTTTTGAAAATGGCTCTGCCGAGAACGGGCACGAGGAGATGTTCCGTCTCTGGGAAAGCACTGATCCCCAGGGCTGTTGTGCCTGTGAATAGGTTGCCCAGGGAAGGTGAAGACCAGCAACAGCTTTCAGGGCTGGCACCTTCCTTGTGGGAGAAGGAGCCGGACGTTTCCCATTTTGGAAAATTGCTCTGCCGAGAACGGGCACAATGAGATGTTCCGTCTCTGGGAAAGCACTGATCCCCAGGGCTGTTGTGCCTGTGACTAGGCTGCCCAGGGAAGGCGAAGACCAGCAACAGCTTACAGGGCTGGCCCCTTCCTTGTGGGAGAAGGAGCCGGACGTTTCCCTTTTCGGAAAAAAGCTCTGCCGACAACGGGCACGAGGAGATGTTCCGTCTCTGGGAAAGCACTGATCCCCAGGGCTGTTGTGCCTGTGACTAGGCTGCCAAGGGAAGGTGAAGACCAGCAACAGCTTTCAAGGCTGGCCCCTTCCTTGTGGGAGAAGGATCCGGACGTTCCACATTTCGGAAAAATGGCTCTGCCGAGAACGGCCACAATTGGATGTTCCGTCTCTGTGAAAGCACAGATCCCAATGGCTGTTGTGCCTGTGAATAGGTTTCCAAGGGAAGGTGAAGACCAGCAACAGCTTTCAGGGCTTGCCCCTTCCTTATGGGAGAAGGATCCGGACGTTTCCCATTTCGGAACAATGGCTCTGCCGAGAACGGCCACAATTAGATATTCCGTCTCTGGGAAAGCACAGATCCCCAGGGCTGTTGTGCCTGAGAATAGGTTTCCAAGGGAAGGTGAAGACCAGCAACAGCTTTCAGGGCTGGCCCCTTCCTTGTGGGAGAAGCATCCGGACGTTTCCCATTTTGGAAAATGGCTCTGCCGAGAACGGGTACGATGAGATGTTCCATCTCTGGGAAAGCACTGGTCCCCAGGGCTGTTGTGCCTGTGACTAGGCTGCCCAGGGAAGGTGAAGACCAGCAACAGCTTTCAGGGCTGGCACCTTCCTTGTGGGAGAAGGAGCCGGACGTTTCCCATTTCGGAAAAATGGCACTGCCGAGAACGGGCACGAGGAGATGTTCCGTCTCTGGGAAAGCACTGATCCCCAGGGCTGTTGTGCCTGTGAATAGGTTTCCAAGGGAAGGTGAAGACCAGCAACAGCTTACAGGGCTGGCCCCTTCCTTGTGGGAGAAGGAGCCGGACGTTTCCCATTCCGGAAAAATGGCTCTGCCGAGAACGGGTATGAAGAGAAGTTCCGTCTGTGGGAAAGCACTGATCCCCAGGGCTGTTGTGCCTGTGAATAGGTTGCCCAGGGAAGGTGAAGACCAGCAACAGCTTTCAGGGCTGGCCCCTTCCTTGTGGGAGAAGGATCCGGACGTTTCCCATTTCGGAAAAATGGCTCTTCCGAGAACCGCCACAATTGGATGTTCCATCTCTGTGAAAGCACAGATCCCCATGGCTGTTGTGCCTGTGAATAGGTTTCTAAGGGAAGGTGAAGACCAGCAACAGCTTTCAGGGCTGGCCCCTTCCTTGTGGGAGAAGGAGCCGGACGTTTCCCATTTCGGAAAAATGGCTCTGCCGAGAACGGGTATGAAGAGATGTTCCGTCTCTGGGAAAGCACAGATCCCCAGGGCTGTTGTGCCTGTGACTAGGCTGCCCAGGGAAGGTGAAGACCAGCAACAGGTTACAGGGCTGGCCCCTTCCTTGTGGGAGAAGGATCCGGACGTTCCACATTTCGGAAAAATGGCTCTGCCGAGAACGGACACAATTGGATGTTCCGTCTCTGTGAAAGCACAGATCCCCATGGCTGTTGTGCCTGTGAATAGGTTTCCAAGGGAAGGTGAAGACCAGCAACAGCTTTCAGGGCTTGCCCCTTCCTTATGGGAGAAGGATCCGGACGTTTCCCATTTCGGAAAATGGCTCTGCCGAGAACGGCCACAATTGGATATTCCGTCTCTGGGAAAGCACAGATCCCCAGGGCTGTTGTGGCTGTGACTAGGCTGCCCAGGGAATGTGAAGACCAGCACCAGCTTTCAGGGCTGGCACCTTCCTTGTGGGTGAAGGAGGCGGACGTTTCCCTTTTCGGAAAACGGCTCTGCCGAGAACGGGCATGAAGAGATGTTCCGTCTCTGGGAAAGCACTGATCCCCAGGGCTGTTGTGCCTGTGAATAGGTTTCCAAGGGAAGGTGAAGACCAGCAACAGCTTTCAGGGCTGGCCCCTTCCTTGTGGGAGAAGGATCCGGACGTTTCCCATTTTTGAAAATGGCTCTGCCGAGAACGGGCACGAGGAGATGTTCCGTCTCTGGGAAAGCACTGATCCCCAGGGCTGTTGTGCCTGTGAATAGGTTGCCCAGGGAAGGTGAAGACCAGCAACAGCTTTCAGGGCTGGCACCTTCCTTGTGGGAGAAGGAGCCGGACGTTTCCCATTTTGGAAAATTGCTCTGCCGAGAACGGGCACAATGAGATGTTCCGTCTCTGGGAAAGCACTGATCCCCAGGGCTGTTGTGCCTGTGACTAGGCTGCCCAGGGAAGGCGAAGACCAGCAACAGCTTACAGGGCTGGCCCCTTCCTTGTGGGAGAAGGAGCCGGACGTTTCCCTTTTCGGAAAAAAGCTCTGCCGAGAACGGGCACGAGGAGACGTTCCGTCTCTGGGAAAGCACAGATCCCCAGGGCTGTTGTGCCTGTGACTAGGCTGCCCAGGGAAGGTGAAGACCAGCAACAGCTTTCAGGGCTGGCACCTTCCTTGTGGGAGAAGGAGCCGGACGTTTCCCTTTTCGGAAAAATGGCTCTGCCGAGAACGGGTATGAAGAGATGTTCCGTCTCTGGGAAAGCACAGATCCCCAGGGCTGTTGTGCCTGTGACTAGGCTGCCCAGGGAAGGTGAAGACCAGCAACAGGTTACAGGGCTGGCCCCTTCCTTGTGGGAGAAGGATCCGGACGTTCCACATTTCGGAAAAATGGCTCTGCCGAGAACGGACACAATTGGATGTTCCGTCTCTGTGAAAGCACTGGTCCCCAGGGCTGTTGTGCCTGTGAATAGGTTTCCAAGGGAAGGTGAAGACCAGCAACAGCTTTCAGGGCTTGCCCCTTCCTTATGGGAGAAGGATCCGGACGTTTCCCATTTCGGAAAATGGCTCTTCCGAGAACGGCCACAATTGGATATTCCGTCTCTGGGAAAGCACAGAACCCCAGGGCTGTTGTGCCTGTGACTAGGCTGCCCAGGGAAGGTGAAGACCAGCACCAGCTTTCAGGGCTGGCACCTTCCTTGTGGGTGAAGGATGCGGACGTTTCCCTTTTCGGAAAACGGCTCTGCCGAGAACGGGCATGAAGAGATGTTCCGTCTCTGGGAAAGCACTGATCCCCAGGGCTGTTGTGCCTGTGAATAGGTTTCCAAGGGAAGGTGAAGACCAGCAACAGCTTTCAGGGCTGGCCCCTTCCTTGTGGGAGAAGGATCCGGACGTTTCTCATTTTTGAAAATGGCACTGCCGAGAACGGGCACGAGGAGATGTTCCGTCTCTGGGAAAGCACTCATCCCCAGGGCTGTTGTGCCTGTGAATAGGTTGCCCAGGGAAGGTGAAGACCAGCAACAGCTTTCAGGGCTGGCACCTTCCTTGTGGGAGAAGGAGCCGGACGTTTCCCATTTTGGAAAATGGCTCTGCCGAGACGGGTATGAAGAGATGTTCCGTCTCTGGGAAAGCACTGATCCCCAGGGCTGTTGTGCCTGTGACTAGGCTGCCCAGGGAAGGCGAAGACCAGCAACAGCTTACAGGGCTGGCCCCTTCCTTGTGGGAGAAGGAGCCGGACGTTTCCCTTTTCGGAAAAAAGCTCTGCCGACAACGGGCACGAGGAGATGTTCCGTCTCTGGGAAAGCACTGATCCCCAGGGCTGTTGTGCCTGTGACTAGGCTGCCAAGGGAAGGTGAAGACCAGCAACAGCTTTCAAGGCTGGCCCCTTCCTTGTGGGAGAAGGATCCGGACGTTCCACATTTCGGAAAAATGGCTCTGCCGAGAACGGCCACAATTGGATGTTCCGTCTCTGTGAAAGCACAGATCCCAATGGCTGTTGTGCCTGTGAATAGGTTTCCAAGGGAAGGTGAAGACCAGCAACAGCTTTCAGGGCTTGCCCCTTCCTTATGGGAGAAGGATCCGGACGTTTCCCATTTCGGAACAATGGCTCTGCCGAGAACGGCCACAATTAGATATTCCGTCTCTGGGAAAGCACAGATCCCCAGGGCTGTTGTGCCTGAGAATAGGTTTCCAAGGGAAGGTGAAGACCAGCAACAGCTTTCAGGGCTGGCCCCTTCCTTGTGGGAGAATGAGCCGGACGTTCGCCGTTTTGGAAAAATGTCTCTGCCGAGAACGGCCACAATGAGATGTTCCGTCTCTGGGAAAGCACTGGTCCCCAGGGCTGTTGTGCCTGTGACTAGGCTGCCCAGGGAAGGTGAAGACCAGCAACAGCTTTCAGGGCTGGCCCCTTCCTTGTGGGAGAAGGATCCGGATGTTTCCCATTTCAGAAAAATGGCTCTGCCGAGAACGGGCACGAGGAGATGTTCCGTCTCTGGGAAAGCACAGATCCCCAGGGCTGTTGTGCCTGTGAATAGGTTGCCCAGGGAAGGTGAAGACCAGCAACAGCTTTCAGGGCTGGCCCCTTCCTTGTGGGAGAAGGATCCGGACGTTTCCCATTTCGGAAAAATGGCTCTTCCGAGAACGCACACAATTGGATGTTCCGTCTCTGTGAAAGCACAGATCCCCATGGCTGTTGTGCCTGTGAATAAGTTTCCAAGGGAAGGTGAAGACCAGCAACAGCTTTCAGGGCTTGCCCCTTCCTTGTGGGAGAAGGATCCGGACGTTTCCCATTTTGGAAAATGGCTCTGCCGAGAACGGCCACAATTGGATATTCCGTCTCTGGGAAAGCACAGATCCCCAGGGCTGTTGTGCCTGTGAATAGGTTTCCAAGGGAAGGTGAAGACCAGCAACAGCTTTCAGGGCTGGCCCCTTCCTTGTGGGAGAAGGATCCGGACGTTTCCCATTTTGGAAAATGGCTCTGCCGAGAACGGGTACGATGAGATGTTCCGTCTCTGGGAAAGCACTGATCCCCAGGGCTGTTGTGCCTGTGAATAGGTTTCCAAGGGAAGATGAAGACCAGCAACAGCTTTCAGGGCTGGCCCCTTCCTTGTGGGAGATGGAGCCGGACGTTTCCCTTTTCGGAAATTAGCTGTGCCGAGAATGGGCACGAGCAGATGTTCCGTCTGTGGGAAAGCACTGATCCCCAGGGCTGTTGTGCCTGTGAATAGGTTGCCCAGGGAAGGTGAAGACCAGCAACAGCTTTCAGGGCTGGCACCTTCCTTGTGGGAGAAGGATCCGGACGTTTCCCATTTCGGAAAAATGGCTCTGCCGAGAACGGTTATGAAGAGATGTTCTGTCTCTGGGAAAGCACTGATCCCAATGGCTGTTGTGCCTGTGAATAGGTTTCCAAGGGAAGGTGAAGACCAGCAACAGCTTTCAGGGCTGGCCCCTTCCTTGTGGGAGAAGCATCCGGACGTTTCCCATTTTGGAAAATGGCTCTGCCGAGAACGGGTACGATGAGATGTTCCATCTCTGGGAAAGCACTGGTCCCCAGGGCTGTTGTGCCTGTGACTAGGCTGCCCAGGGAAGGTGAAGACCAGCAACAGCTTTCAGGGCTGGCCCCTTCCTTGTGGGAGAAGGAGCCGGACGTTTCCCATTCCGGAAAAATGGCTCTGCCGAGAACGGTTATGAAGAGATGTTCTGTCTCTGGGAAAGCACTGATCCCAATGGCTGTTGTGCCTGTGAATAGGTTTCCAAGGGAAGGTGAAGACCAGCAACAGCTTACAGGGCTGGCCCCTTCCTTGTGGGAGAAGGAGCCGGACGTTTCCCATTCCGGAAAAATGGCTCTGCCGAGAACGGGTATGAAGAGAAGTTCCGTCTGTGGGAAAGCACTGATCCCCAGGGCTGTTGTGCCTGTGAATAGGTTGCCCAGGGAAGGTGAAGACCAGCAACAGCTTTCAGGGCTGGCCCCTTCCTTGTGGGAGAAGGATCCGGACGTTTCCCATTTCGGAAAAATGGCTCTTCCGAGAACCGCCACAATTGGATGTTCCATCTCTGTGAAAGCACAGATCCCCATGGCTGTTGTGCCTGTGAATAGGTTTCCAAGGGAAGGTGAAGACCAGCAACAGCTTTCAGGGCTGGCCCCTTCCTTGTGGGAGAAGGATCCGGACGTTTCCCATTTCGGAAAAATGGCTCTGCCGAGAACGGGTATGAAGAGATGTTCCGTCTCTGGGAAAGCACAGATCCCCAGGGCTGTTGTGCCTGTGACTAGGCTGCCCAGGGAAGGTGAAGACCAGCAACAGGTTACAGGGCTGGCCCCTTCCTTGTGGGAGAAGGATCCGGACGTTCCACATTTCGGAATAATGGCTCTGCCGAGAACGGACACAATTGGATGTTCCGTCTCTGTGAAAGCACAGATCCCCATGGCTGTTGTGCCAGTGAATAGGTTTCCAAGGGAAGGTGAAGACCAGCAACAGCTTTCAGGGCTTGCCCCTTCCTTATGGGAGAAGGATCCGGACGTTTCCCATTTCGGAAAATGGCTCTGCCGAGAACGGCCACAATTGGATATTCCGTCTCTGGGAAAGCACAGATCCCCAGGGCTGTTGTGCCTGTGACTAGGCTGCCCAGGGAATGTGAAGACCAGCACCAGCTTTCAGGGCTGGCACCTTCCTTGTGGGTGAAGGAGGCGGACGTTTCCCTTTTCGGAAAACGGCTCTGCCGAGAACTGGCATGAAGAGATGTTCCGTCTCTGGGAAAGCACTGATCCCCAGGGCTGTTGTGCCTGTGAATAGGTTTCCAAGGGAAGGTGAAGACCAGCAACAGCTTTCAGGGCTGGCCCCTTCCTTGTGGGAGAAGGATCCGGACGTTTCCCATTTTTGAAAATGGCTCTGCCGAGAACGGGCACGAGGAGATGTTCCGTCTCTGGGAAAGCACTGATCCCCAGGGCTGTTGTGCCTGTGAATAGGTTGCCCAGGGAAGGTGAAGACCAGCAACAGCTTTCAGGGCTGGCACCTTCCTTGTGGGAGAAGGAGCCGGACGTTTCCCATTTTGGAAAATTGCTCTGCCGAGAACGGGCACAATGAGATATTCCGTCTCTGGGAAAGCACTGATCCCCAGGGCTGTTGTGCCTGTGACTAGGCTGCCCAGGGAAGGCGAAGACCAGCAACAGCTTACAGGGCTGGCCCCTTCCTTGTGGGAGAAGGAGCCGGACGTTTCCCTTTCCGGAAAAAAGCTCTGCCGACAACGGGCACGAGGAGATGTTCCGTCTCTGGGAAAGCACTGATCCCCAGGGCTGTTGTGCCTGTGAATAGGCTGCCAAGGGAAGGTGAAGACCAGCAACAGCTTTCAGGGCTGGCCCCTTCCTTGTGGGAGAAGGATCCGGACGTTCCACATTTCGGAAAATGGCTCTGCCGAGAACGGCCACAATTGGATGTTCCGTCTCTGTGAAAGCACAGATCCCAATGGCTGTTGTGCCTGTGAATAGGTTTCCAAGGGAAGGTGAAGACCAGCAACAGCTTTCAGGGCTTGCCCCTTCCTTATGGGAGAAGGATCCGGACGTTTCCCATTTCGGAACAATGGCTCTGCCGAGAACGGCCACAATTAGATATTCCGTCTCTGGGAAAGCACAGATCCCCAGGGCTGTTGTGCCTGAGAATAGGTTTCCAAGGGAAGGTGAAGACCAGCAACAGCTTTCAGGGCTGGCCCCTTCCTTGTGGGAGAATGAGCCGGACGTTCGCCGTTTTGGAAAAATGTCTCTGCCGAGAACGGCCACAATGAGATGTTCCGTCTCTGGGAAAGCACTGGTCCCCAGGGCTGTTGTGCCTGTGACTAGGCTGCCCAGGGAAGGTGAAGACCAGCAACAGCTTTCAGGGCTGGCCCCTTCCTTGTGGGAGAAGGATCCGGATGTTTCCCATTTCAGAAAAATGGCTCTGCCGAGAAAGGGCACGAGGAGATGTTCCGTCTCTGGGAAAGCACAGATCCCCAGGGCTGTTGTGCCTGTGAATAGGTTGCCCAGGGAAGGTGAAGACCAGCAACAGCTTTCAGGGCTGGCCCCTTCCTTGTGGGAGAAGGATCCGGACGTTTCCCATTTCGGAAAAATGGCTCTTCCGAGAACGGACACAATTGGATGTTCCGTCTCTGTGAAAGCACAGATCCCCATGGCTGTTGTGCCTGTGAATAGGTTTCCAAGGGAAGGTGAAGACCAGCAACAGCTTTCAGGGCTTGCCCCTTCCTTGTGGGAGAAGGATCCGGACGTTTCCCATTTTGGAAAATGGCTCTGCCGAGAACGGCCACAATTGGATATTCCGTCTCTGGGAAAGCACAGATCCCCAGGGCTGTTGAGCCTGTGAATAGGTTTCCAAGGGAAGGTGAAGACCAGCAACAGCTTTCAGGGCTGGCCCCTTCCTTGTGGGAGAAGGATCCGGACGTTTCCCATTTTGGAAAATGGCTCTGCCGAGAACGGGTACGATGAGATGTTCCGTCTCTGGGAAAGCACTGATCCCCAGGGCTGTTGTGCCTGTGAATAGGTTTCCAAGGGAAGATGAAGACCAGCAACAGCTTTCAGGGCTGGCCCCTTCCTTGTGGGAGATGGAGCCGGACGTTTCCCTTTTCGGAAATAAGCTGTGCCGAGAATGGGCACGAGCAGATGTTCCGTCTGTGGGAAAGCACTGATCCCCAGGGCTGTTGTGCCTGTGAATAGGTTGCCCAGGGAAGGTGAAGACCAGCAACAGCTTTCAGGGCTGGCACCTTCCTTGTGGGAGAAGGAGCCGGACGTTTCCCATTTCGGAAAAATGGCTCTGCCGAGAACGGTTATGAAGAGATGTTCTGTCTCTGGGAAAGCACTGATCCCAATGGCTGTTGTGCCTGTGAATAGGTTTCCAAGGGAAGGTGAAGACCAGCAACAGCTTTCAGGGCTGGCCCCTTCCTTGTGGGAGAAGCATCCGGACGTTTCCCATTTTGGAAAATGGCTCTGCCGAGAACGGGTACGATGAGATGTTCCATCTCTGGGAAAGCACTGGTCCCCAGGGCTGTTGTGCCTGTGACTAGGCTGCCCAGGGAAGGTGAAGACCAGCAACAGCTTTCAGGGCTGGCACCTTCCTTGTGGGAGAAGGAGCCGGACGTTTCCCATTTCGGAAAAATGGCTCTGCCGAGAACGGGCACGAGGAGATGTTCCGTCTCTGGGAAAGCACTGATCCCCAGGGCTGTTGTGCCTGTGAATAGGTTTCCAAGGGAAGGTGAAGACCAGCAACAGCTTACAGGGCTGGCCCCTTCCTTGTGGGAGAAGGAGCCGGACGTTTCCCATTCCGGAAAAATGGCTCTGCCGAGAACGGGTATGAAGAGAAGTTCCGTCTGTGGGAAAGCACTGATCCCCAGGGCTGTTGTGCCTGTGAATAGGTTGTCCAGGGAAGGTGAAGACCAGCAACAGCTTTCAGGGCTGGCCCCTTCCTTGTGGGAGAAGGATCCGGACGTTTCCCATTTCGGAAAAATGGCTCTTCCGAGAACCGCCACAATTGGATGTTCCATCTCTGTGAAAGCACAGATCCCCATGGCTGTTGTGCCTGTGAATAGGTTTCCAAGGGAAGGTGAAGACCAGCAACAGCTTTCAGGGCTGCCCCTTCCTTGTGGGAGAAGGAGCCGGACGTTTCCCATTTCGGAAAAATGGCTCTGCCGAGAACAGGCACAATTGGATATTCCGTCTCTGGGAAAGCACAGATCCCCAGGGCTGTTGTGCCTGTGAATAGGTTTCCAAGGGAAGGTGAAGACCAGCAACAGCTTTCAGGGCTTGCCCCTTCCTTGTGGGAGAATGATCCGGATGTTTCCAATTTGGAAAATGGCTCTGCCGAGAACGGGTACGATGAGATGTTCCGTCTCTGGGAAAGCACAGATCCCCAGGGCTGTTGTGCCTGTGACTAGGCTGCCCAGGGAAGGTGAAGACCAGCAACAGCTTACAGGGCTTGCCCCTTCCTTGTGGGAGAAGGAGCCAGACGTTTCCCATTTTGGAAAATGGCTCTGCCGAGAACCACTACGACGAGATGTTCCGTCTCTGGGAAAGCACTGGTCCCCAGGGCTGTTGTGCCTGTGACTAGGCTGCCCAGGGAAGGTGAAGACCAGCAACAGCTTTCAGGGCTGGCCCCTTCCTTGTGGGAGAAGGATCCGGACGTTTCCCATTTCGGAAAAATGGCTCTTCCGAGAACGGCCACAATTGGATGTTCCGTCTCTTTGAAAGCACAGATCCCCACGGCTGTTATGCCTGTGAATAGGTTTCCAAGGGAAGGTGAAGACCAGCAACAGCTTTCAGGGCTGGCACCTTCCTTGTGGGAGAAGGATCCGGACGTTTCCAATTTCGGAAAATGGCTCTGCCGAGAACAGCCACAATTGGATATTCCGTCTCTGGGAAAGCACAGATCCCCATGGCTGTTGTGCCTGTGAATAGGTTTCCAAGGGAAGGTGAAGACCAGCAACAGCTTTCAGGGCTTGCCCCTTCCTTGTGGGAGAAGGATCCGGACGTTTCCCATTTCCGAAAATGGCTCTGCCGTGAACGGCCACAATTGGATATTCCGTCTCTGGGAAAGCACAGATCCCCAGGGCTGTTGTGCCTGTGAATAGGCTGCCCAGGGAAGGTGAAGACCAGCAACAGCTTTCAGGGCTGGCACCTTCATTGTGGGAGAATGTGCTGGACGTTCGCCGTTGTGGAAAAATGGCTCTGCCGAGAACGGCCACAATGAGATGTTCCGTCTCTGGGAAAGCACTGGTCCCCAGGGCTGTTGTGCCTGTGACTAGGCTGCCCAGGGAAGGTGAAGACCAGCAACAGCTTTCAGGGCTGGCCCCTTCCTTGTGGGAGAAGGAGCCGGACGTTTCCCTTTTCGGAAATAAGCTCTGCCGAGAATGGGCACGAGCAGATGTTCCGTCTGTGGGAAAGCACTGATCCCCAGGGCTGTTGTGCCTGTGAATAGGCTGCCCAGGGAAGGTGAAGACCAGCAACAGCTTTCAGGGCTGGCCCCTTCCTTGTGGGAGAAGGAGCCGGATGTTTCCCATTTCAGAAAAATGGCTCTGCCGAGAACGGGCACGAGGAGATGTTCCGTCTCTGGGAAAGCACAGATCCCCACGGCTGTTGTGCCTGTGAATAGGCTGCCCAGGGAAGGTGAAGACCAGCAACAGCTTTCAGGGCTGGCCCCTTCCTTGTGGGAGAAGGATCCGGACGTTTCCCATTTCGGAAAAATGGCTCTGCCGAGAACGGACACAATTGGATGTTCCGTCTCTGTGAAAGCACAGATCCCCATGGCTGTTGTGCCTGTGAATAGGTTTCCAAGGGAAGGTGAAGACCAGCAACAGCTTTCAGGGCTGGCACCTTCCTTGTGGGAGAAGGATCCGGCCGTTTCCCATTTTGGAAAATGGCTCTGCCGAGAACGGCCACAATTGGATATTCCGTCTCTGGGAAAGCACAGATCCCCAGGGCTGTTGTGCCTGTGAATAGGTTTCCAAGGGAAGGTGAAGACCAGCAACAGCTTTCAGGGCTGGCCCCTTCCTTGTGGGAGAAGGATCCGGACGTTTCCCATTTTGGAAAATGGCTCTGCCGAGAACGGGTACGATGAGATGTTCCGTCTCTGGGAAAGCACTGATCCCCAGGGCTGTTGTGCCTGTGAATAGGTTTCCAAGGGAAGATGAAGACCAGCAACAGCTTTCAGGGCTGGCCCCTTCCTTGTGGGAGAAGCATCCGGACGTTTCCCATTTTGGAAAATGGCTCTGCCGAGAACGGGTACGATGAGATGTTCCATCTCTGGGAAAGCACTGGTCCCCAGGGCTGTTGTGCCTGTGACTAGGCTGCCCAGGGAAGGTGAAGACCAGCAACAGCTTACAGGGCTTGCCCCTTCCTTGTGGGAGAAGGATCCGGATGTTTCCAATTTGGAAAATGGCTCTGCCGAGAACGGGTACGATGAGATGTTCCGTCTCTGGGAAAGCACAGATCCCCAGGGCTGTTGTGCCTGTGACTAGGCTGCCCAGGGAAGGTGAAGACCAGCAACAGCTTACAGGGCTTGCCCCTTCCTTGTGGGAGAAGGAGCCAGACGTTTCCCATTTTGGAAAATGGCTCTGCCGAGAACCACTACGACAAGATGTTCCGTCTCTGGGAAAGCACTGATCCCCAGGGCTGTTGTGCCTGTGACTAGGCTGCCCAGGGAAGGTGAAGACCAGCAACAGCTTTCAGGGCTGGCCCCTTCCTTGTGGGAGAAGGATCCGGACATTTCCCATTTCGGAAAAATGGCTCTTACGAGAACGGCCACAATTGGATGTTCCATCTCTGTGAAAGCACAGATCCCCATGGCTGTTGTGCCTGTGAATAGGTTTCCAAGGGAAGGCGAAGACCAGCAACAGCTTTCAGGGCTTGCCCCTTCCTTGTGGGAGAAGGATCCGGACGTTTCCAATTTCGGAAAATGGCTCTGCCGAGAACAGACACAATTGGATATTCCGTCTCTGGGAAAGCACAGATCCCCATGGCTGTTGTGCCTGTGAATAGGTTTCCAAGGGAAGGTGAAGACCAGCAACAGCTTTCAGGGCTGGCACCTTCCTTGTGGGAGAATGAGCCGGACGTTCGGCGTTTTGGAAAAATGGCTCTGCTGAGAACGGCCAGAATGAGATGTTCCGTCTCTGGGAAAGCACTGGTCCCCAGGGCTGTTGTGCCTGTGACTAGGCTGCCAAGGGAAGGTGAAGACCAGCAACAGCTTTCAGGGCTGGCCCCTTCCTTGTGGGAGAAGGATCCGGACGTTTCCCATTTCCGAAAATGGCTCTGCCGTGAACGGCCACAATTGGATATTCCGTCTCTTTGAAAGCACAGATCCCCACGGCTGTTATGCCTGTGAATAGGTTTCCAAGGGAAGGTGAAGACCAGCAACAGCTTTCAGGGCTGGCACCTTCCTTGTGGGAGAAGGATCCGGACGTTTCCAATTTCGGAAAATGGCTCTGCCGAGAACAGCCACAATTGGATATTCCGTCTCTGGGAAAGCACAGATCCCCATGGCTGTTGTGCCTGTGAATAGGTTTCCAAGGGAAGGTGAAGACCAGCAACAGCTTTCAGGGCTTGCCCCTTCCTTGTGGGAGAAGGATCCGGACGTTTCCCATTTCCGAAAATGGCTCTGCCGTGAACGGCCACAATTGGATATTCCGTCTCTGGGAAAGCACAGATCCCCAGGGCTGTTGTGCTTGTGAATAGGCTGCCCAGGGAAGGTGAAGACCAGCAACAGCTTTCAGGGCTTGCCCCTTCCTTATGGGAGAAGGATCCGGACGTTTCCCATTTCGGAACAATGGCTCTGCTGAGAACGGCCACAATTAGATATTCCGTCTCTGGGAAAGCACAGATCCCCAGGGCTGTTGTGCCTGAGAATAGGATTCCAAGGGAAGGTGAAGACCAGCAACAGCTTTCAGGGCTGGCCCCTTCCTTGTGGGAGAATGAGCCGGACGTTCGCCGTTTTGGAAAAATGTCTCTGCCGAGAACGGCCACAATGAGATGTTCCGTCTCTGGGAAAGCACTGGTCCCCAGGGCTGTTGTGCCTGTGACTAGGCTGCCCAGGGAAGGTGAAGACCAGCAACAGCTTTCAGGGCTGGCCCCTTCCTTGTGGGAGAAGGATCCGGATGTTTCCCATTTCAGAAAAATGGCTCTGCCGAGAACGGGCACGAGGAGATGTTCCGTCTCTGGGAAAGCACAGATCCCCCGGGCTGTTGTGCCTGTGAATAGGTTGCCCAGGGAAGGTGAAGACCAGCAACAGCTTTCAGGGCTGGCCCCTTCCTTGTGGGAGAAGGATCCGGACGTTTCCCATTTCAGAAAAATGGCTCTTCCGAGACCGGACACAATTGGATGTTCCGTCTCTGTGAAAGCACAGATCCCCATGGCTGTTGTGCCTGTGAATAGGTTTCCAAGGGAAGGTGAAGACTAGCAACAGCTTTCAGGGCTTGCCCCTTCCTTGTGGGAGAAGGATCCGGACGTTTCCCATTTTGGAAAATGGCTCTGCCGAGAACGGCCACAATTGGATATTCCGTCTCTGGGAAAGCACAGATCCCCAGGGCTGTTGTGCCTGTGAATAGGTTTCCAAGGGAAGGTGAAGACCAGCAACAGCTTTCAGGGCTGGCCCCTTCCTTGTGGGAGAAGGAGCCGGACGTTTCCCATTTTGGAAAATGGCTCTGCCGAGAACGGGTACGATGAGATGTTCTGTCTCTGGGAAAGCACTGATCCCAATGGCTGTTGTGCCTGTGAATAGGTTTCCAAGGGAAGGTGAAGACCAGCAACAGCTTTCAGGGCTGGCCCCTTCCTTGTGGGAGAAGGAGCCGGACGTTTCCCATTTTGGAAAATGGCTCTGCCGAGAACGGGTACGATGAGATGTTCCATCTCTGGGAAAGCACTGGTCCCCAGGGCTGTTGTGCCTGTGACTAGGCTGCCCAGGGAAGGTGAAGACCAGCAACAGCTTTCAGGGCTGGCACCTTCCTTGTGGGAGAAGGAGCCGGACGTTTCCCATTTCGGAAAAATGGCTCTGCCGAGAACGGGCACGAGGAGATGTTCCGTCTCTGGGAAAGCACTGATCCCCAGGGCTGTTGTGCCTGTGAATAGGTTTCCAAGGGAAGGTGAAGACCAGCAACAGCTTTCAGGGCTGGCCCCTTCCTTGTGGGAGAAGGATCCGGACGTTTCCCATTCCGGAAAAATGGCTGTGCCGAGAACGGGTATGAAGAGAAGTTCCGTCTCTGGGAAAGCACTGATCCCCAGGGCTGTTGTGCCTGTGACTAGGCTGCCCAGGGAAGGTGAAGACCAGCAACAGCTTTCAGGGCTGGCACCTTCCTTGTGGGAGAAGGAGCCGGACGTTTCCCTTTTCGGAAATAAGCTGTGCCGAGAATGGGCACGAGCAAATGTTCCGTCTGTGGGAAAGCACTGATCCCCAGGGCTGTTGTGCCTGTGAATAGGTTGCCCAGGGAAGGTGAAGACCAGCAACAGCTTTCAGGGCTGGCCCCTTCCTTGTGGGAGAAGGATCCGGACGTTTCCCATTTCGGAAAAATGGCTCTTCCGAGAACCGCCACAATTGGATGTTCCATCTCTGTGAAAGCACAGATCCCCATGGCTGTTGTGCCTGTGAATAGGTTTCCAAGGGAAGGTGAAGACCAGCAACAGCTTTCAGGGCTGTCCCCTTCCTTGTGGGAGAAGGATCCGGACGTTTCCCATTTCGGAAAAATGGCTCTGCCGAGAACAGGCACAATTGGATATTCCGTCTCTGGGAAAGCACAGATCCCCAGGGCTGTTGTGCCTGTGAATAGGTTTCCAAGGGAAGGTGAAGACCAGCAACAGCTTTCAGGGCTGGCCCCTTCCTTGTGGGAGAAGGATCCGGATGTTTCCAATTTGGAAAATGGCTCTGCCGAGAACGGGTACGATGAGATGTTCCGTCTCTGGGAAAGCACAGATCCCCAGGGCTGTTGTGGCTGTGACTAGGCTGCCCAGGGAAGGTGAAGACCAGCAACAGCTTTCAGGGCTGGCCCCTTCCTTGTGGGAGAAGGAGCCAGACGTTTCCCATTTTGGAAAATGGCTCTGCCGAGAACCCCTACGACGAGATGTTCCGTGTCTGGGAAAGCACTGATCCCCATGGCTGTTGTGCCTGTGACTAGGCTGCCCAGGGAAGGTGAAGACCAGCAACAGCTTTCAGGGCTGGCCCCTTCCTTGTGGGAGAAGGATCCGGACATTTCCCATTTCAGAAAAATGTCTCTTACGAGAACGGCCACAATTGGATGTTCCATCTCTGTGAAAGCACAGATCCCCATGGCTGTTGTGCCTGTGAATAGGTTTCCAAGGGAAGGTGAAGACCAGCAACAGCTTTCAGGGCTTGCCCCTTCCTTGTGGGAGAAGGATCCGGACGTTTACAATTTCGGAAAATGGCTCTGCCGTGAACGGCCACAATTGGATATTCCGTCTCTGGGAAAGCACAGATCCCCAGGGCTGTTGTGCCTGAGAATAGGTTTCCAAGGGAAGGTGAAGACCAGCAACAGCTTTCAGGGCTGGCACCTTCCTTGTGGGAGAATGAGCCCGACGTTCGGCGTTTTGGAAAAATGGCTCTGCTGAGAACGGCCAGAATGAGATGTTCCGTCTCTGGGAAAGCACTGGTCCCCAGGGCTGTTGTGCCTGTGAATAGGCTGCCCAGGGAAGGTGAAGACCAGCAACAGCTTTCAGGGCTGGCCCCTTCCTTGTGGGAGAAGGATCCGGACGTTTCCCATTTCGGAAAAATGGCTCTTCCGAGAACGGCCACAATTGGATGTTCCGTCTCTTTGAAAGCACAGATCCCCACGGCTGTTATGCCTGTGAATAGGTTTCCAAGGGAAGGTGAAGACCAGCAACAGCTTTCAGGGCTGGCACCTTCCTTGTGGGAGAAGGATCCGGATGTTTCCAATTTCGGAAAATGGGTCTGCCGAGAACAGCCACAATTGGATATTCCGTCTCTGGGAAAGCACAGATCCCCATGGCTGTTGTGCCTGTGAATAGGTTTCCAAGGGAAGGTGAAGACCAGCAACAGCTTTCAGGGCTGGCCCCTTCCTTGTGGGAGAAGGAGCCGGACGTTTCCCGTTTCGGAAATAAGCTCTGCCGAGAATGGGCACGAGCAGATGTTCCGTCTGTGGGAAAGCACTGATCCCCAGGGCTGTTGTGCCTGTGAATAGGCTGCCCAGGGAAGGTGAAGACCAGCAACAGCTTTCAGGGCTGGCCCCTTCCTTGTGGGAGAAGGATCCGGATGTTTCCCATTTCAGAAAAATGGCTCTGCCGAGAACCACTACGACGAGATGTTCCGTCTCTGGGAAAGCACAGATCCCCAGGGCTGTTGTGCCTGTGAATAGGTTGCCCAGGGAAGGTGAAGACCAGCAACAGCTTTCAGGGCTGGCCCCTTCCTTGTGGGAGAAGGATCCGGACGTTTCCCTTTTCGGAAAAATGGCTCTTCCGAGAACGGCCACAATTGGATGTTCCGTCTCTGTGAAAGCACAGATCCCCATGGCTGTTGTGCCTGTGAATAGGTTTCCAAGGGAAGGTGAAGACCAGCAACAGCTTTCAGGGCTGGCCCCTTCCTTGTGGGAGAAGGATCCGGACGTTCCACATTTCGGAAAAATGGCTCTGCCGAGAACGGCCACAATTGGATGTTCCGTCTCTGTGAAAGCACAGATCCCCAGGGCTGTTGTGCCTGTGAATAGGCTGCCAAGGGAAGGTGAAGACCAGCAACAGCTTTCAGGGCTGGCCCCTTCCTTGTGGGAGAAGGAGCCGGACGTTCGCCGTTTTGGAAAAATGGCTCTGCCGAGAACGGCCACAATGAGATGTTCCGTCTCTGGGAAAGCACTGGTCCCCAGGGCTGTTGTGCCTGTGACTAGGCTGCCCAGGGAAGGTGAAGACCAGCAACAGCTTTCAGGGCTGGCCCCTTCCTTGTGGGAGAAGGATCCGGATGTTTCCCATTTCAGAAAAATGGCTCTGCCGAGAACGGGTATGAAGAGAAGTTCCGTCTCTGGGAAAGCACTGATCCCCAGGGCTGTTGTGCCTGTGACTAGGCTGCCCAGGGAAGGTGAAGACCAGCAACAGCTTTCAGGGCTGGCACCTTCCTTGTGGGAGAAGGAGCCGGACGTTTCCCTTTTCGGAAATAAGCTGTGCCGAGAATGGGCACGAGCAAATGTTCCGTCTGTGGGAAAGCACTGATCCCCAGGGCTGTTGTGCCTGTGAATAGGTTGCCCAGGGAAGGTGAAGACCAGCAACAGCTTTCAGGGCTGGCCCCTTCCTTGTGGGAGAAGGATCCGGACGTTTCCCATTTCGGAAAAATGGCTCTTCCGAGAACCGCCACAATTGGATGTTCCATCTCTGTGAAAGCACAGATCCCCATGGCTGTTGTGCCTGTGAATAGGTTTCCAAGGGAAGGTGAAGACCAGCAACAGCTTTCAGGGCTGTCCCCTTCCTTGTGGGAGAAGGATCCGGACGTTTCCCATTTCGGAAAAATGGCTCTGCCGAGAACAGGCACAATTGGATATTCCGTCTCTGGGAAAGCACAGATCCCCAGGGCTGTTGTGCCTGTGAATAGGTTTCCAAGGGAAGGTGAAGACCAGCAACAGCTTTCAGGGCTGGCCCCTTCCTTGTGGGAGAAGGATCCGGATGTTTCCAATTTGGAAAATGGCTCTGCCGAGAACGGGTACGATGAGATGTTCCGTCTCTGGGAAAGCACAGATCCCCAGGGCTGTTGTGCCTGTGACTAGGCTGCCCAGGGAAGGTGAAGACCAGCAACAGCTTTCAGGGCTGGCCCCTTCCTTGTGGGAGAAGGAGCCAGACGTTTCCCATTTTGGAAAATGGCTCTGCCGAGAACCCCTACGACGAGATGTTCCGTGTCTGGGAAAGCACTGATCCCCAGGGCTGTTGTGCCTGTGACTAGGCTGCCCAGGGAAGGTGAAGACCAGCAACAGCTTTCAGGGCTGGCCCCTTCCTTGTGGGAGAAGGATCCGGACATTTCCCATTTCAGAAAAATGGCTCTTACGAGAACGGCCACAATTGGATGTTCCGTCTCTTTGAAAGCACAGATCCCCAGGGCTGTTATGCCTGTGAATAGGTTTCCAAGGGAAGGTGAAGACCAGCAACAGCTTTCAGGGCTGGCACCTTCCTTGTGGGAGAAGGATCCGGATGTTTCCAATTTCGGAAAATGGCTCTGCCGAGAACAGCCACAATTGGATATTCCGTCTCTGGGAAAGCACAGATCCCCATGGCTGTTGTGCCTGTGAATAGGTTTCCAAGGGAAGGTGAAGACCAGCAACAGCTTTCAGGGCTGGCCCCTTCCTTGTGGGAGAAGGAGCCGGACGTTTCCCTTTTCGGAAATAAGCTGTGCCGAGAATGGGCACGAGCAGATGTTCCGTCTGTGGGAAAGCACTGATCCCCAGGGCTGTTGTGCCTGTGAATAGGCTGCCCAGGGAAGGTGAAGACCAGCAACAGCTTTCAGGGCTGGCCCCTTCCTTGTGGGAGAAGGATCCGGACGTTTCCCATTTCAGAAAAATGGCTCTGCCGAGAACCACTACGACGAGATGTTCCGTCTCTGGGAAAGCACAGATCCCCAGGGCTGTTGTGCCTGTGAATAGGTTGCCCAGGGAAGGTGAAGACCAGCAACAGCTTTCAGGGCTGGCCCCTTCCTTGTGGGAGAAGGATCCGGACGTTTCCCTTTTCGGAAAAATGGCTCTTCCGAGAACGGCCACAATTGGATGTTCCGTCTCTGTGAAAGCACAGATCCCCATGGCTGTTGTGCCTGTGAATAGGTTTCCAAGGGAAGGTGAAGACCAGCAACAGCTTTCAGGGCTGGCCCCTTCCTTGTGGGAGAAGGATCCGGACGTTCCACATTTCGGAAAAATGGCTCTGCCGAGAACGGCCACAATTGGATGTTCCATCTCTGTGAAAGCACAGATCCCCAGGGCTGTTGTGCCTGTGAATAGGCTGCCAAGGGAAGGTGAAGACCAGCAACAGCTTTCAGGGCTGGCCCCTTCCTTGTGGGAGAAGGATCCGGACGTTCCACATTTCGGAAAAATGGCTCTGCCGAGAACGGCCACAATTGGATGTTCCGTCTCTGTGAAAGCACAGATCCCAATGGCTGTTGTGCCTGTGAATAGGTTTCCAAGGGAAGGTGAAGACCAGCAACAGCTTTCAGGGCTGGCACCTTCCTTATGGGAGAAGGATCCGGACGTTTCCCATTTCGGAACAATGGCTCTGCCAAGAACGGCCACAATTAGATATTCCGTCTCTGGGAAAGCACAGATCCCCAGGGCTGTTGTGCCTGAGAATAGGTTTCCAAGGGAAGGTGAAGACCAGCAACAGCTTTCAGGGCTGGCCCCTTCCTTGTGGGAGAATGAGCCGGACGTTCGCCGTTTTGGAAAAATGTCTCTGCCGAGAACGGCCACAATGAGATGTTCCGTCTCTGGGAAAGCACTGGTCCCCAGGGCTGTTGTGCCTGTGACTAGGCTGCCCAGGGAAGGTGAAGACCAGCAACAGCTTTCAGGGCTGGCCCCTTCCTTGTGGGAGAAGGATCCGGATGTTTCCCATTTCAGAAAAATGGCTCTGCCGAGAACGGGTATGAAGAGAAGTTCCGTCTCTGGGAAAGCACTGATCCCCAGGGCTGTTGTGCCTGTGACTAGGCTGCCCAGGGAAGGTGAAGACCAGCAACAGCTTTCAGGGCTGGCACCTTCCTTGTGGGAGAAGGATCCGGACGTTTCCCTTTTCGGAAATAAGCTGTGCCGAGAATGGGCACGAGCAAATGTTCCGTCTGTGGGAAAGCACTGATCCCCAGGGCTGTTGTGCCTGTGAATAGGCTGCCCAGGGAAGGTGAAGACCAGCAACAGCTTTCAGGGCTGGCCCCTTCCTTGTGGGAGAAGGAGCCAGACGTTTCCCATTTTGGAAAATGGCTCTGCCGAGAACCCCTACGACGAGATGTTCCGTGTCTGGGAAAGCACTGATCCCCAGGGCTGTTGTGCCTGTGACTAGGCTGCCCAGGGAAGGTGAAGACCAGCAACAGCTTTCAGGGCTTGCCCCTTCCTTGTGGGAGAAGGATCCGGACATTTCCCATTTCAGAAAAATGGCTCTTACGAGAACGGCCACAATTGGATGTTCCATCTCTGTGAAAGCACAGATCCCCATGGCTGTTGTGCCTGTGAATAGGTTTCCAAGGGAAGGTGAAGACCAGCAACAGCTTTCAGGGCTTGCCCCTTCCTTGTGGGAGAAGGATCCGGACGTTTACAATTTCGGAAAATGGCTCTGCCGTGAACGGCCACAATTGGATATTCCGTCTCTGGGAAAGAACAGATCCCCAGGGCTGTTGTGCCTGAGAATAGGTTTCCAAGGGAAGGTGAAGACCAGCAACAGCTTTCAGGGCTGGCACCTTCCTTGTGGGAGAATGAGCCGGACGTTCGGCGTTTTGGAAAAATGGCTCTGCTGAGAACGGCCAGAATGAGATGTTCCGTCTCTGGGAAAGCACTGGTCCCCAGGGCTGTTGTGCCTGTGACTAGGCTGCCCAGGGAAGGTGAAGACCAGCAACAGCTTTCAGGGCTGGCCCCTTCCTTGTGGGAGAAGGATCCGGATGTTTCCCATTTCAGAAAAATGGCTCTGCCGAGAACCACTACGACGAGATGTTCCGTCTCTGGGAAAGCACAGATCCCCAGGGCTGTTGTGCCTGTGAATAGGTTGCCCAGGGAAGGTGAAGACCAGCAACAGCTTTCAGGGCTGGCCCCTTCCTTGTGGGAGAAGGATCCGGACGTTTCCCTTTTCGGAAAAATGGCTCTTCCGAGAACGGCCACAATTGGATGTTCCGTCTCTGTGAAAGCACAGATCCCCATGGCTGTTGTGCCTGTGAATAGGTTTCCAAGGGAAGGTGAAGACCAGCAACAGCTTTCAGGGCTGGCCCATTCCTTGTGGGAGAAGGATCCGGACGTTCCACATTTCGGAAAAATGGCTCTGCCGAGAACGGCCACAATTGGATGTTCCGTCTCTGGGAAAGCACAGATCCCCAGGGCTGTTGTGCCTGTGAATAGGCTGCCAAGGGAAGGTGAAGACCAGCAACAGCTTTCAGGGCTGGCCCCTTCCTTGTGGGAGAAGGATCCGGACGTTCCACATTTCGGAAAAATGGCTCTGCCGAGAACGGCCACAATTGGATGTTCCGTCTCTGTGAAAGCACAGATCCCAATGGCTGTTGTGCCTGTGAATAGGTTTCCAAGGGAAGGTGAAGACCAGCAACAGCTTTCAGGGCTGGCACCTTCCTTATGGGAGAAGGATCCGGACGTTTCCCATTTCGGAACAATGGCTCTGCCAAGAACGGCCACAATTAGATATTCCGTCTCTGGGAAAGAACAGATCCCCAGGGCTGTTGTGCCTGAGAATAGGTTTCCAAGGGAAGGTGAAGACCAGCAACAGCTTTCAGGGCTGGCCCCTTCCTTGTGGGAGAATGAGCCGGACGTTCGCCGTTTTGGAAAAATGTCTCTGCCGAGAACGGCCACAATGAGATGTTCCGTCTCTGGGAAAGCACTGGTCCCCAGGGCTGTTGTGCCTGTGACTAGGCTGCCCAGGGAAGGTGAAGACCAGCAACAGCTTTCAGGGCTGGCACCTTCCTTGTGGGAGAAGGATCCGGATGTTTCCCATTTCAGAAAAATGGCTCTGCCGAGAACGGGCACGAGGAGATGTTCCGTCTCTGGGAAAGCACAGATCCCCAGGGCTGTTGTGCCTGTGAATAGGTTGCCCAGGGAAGGTGAAGACCAGCAACAGCTTTCAGGGCTGGCCCCTTCCTTGTGGGAGAAGGATCCGGACATTTCCCATTTCGGAAAAATGGCTCTTCCGAGAACGGCCACAATTGGATGTTCCGTCTCTGTGAAAGCACAGATCCCCATGGCTGTTGTGCCTGTGAATAGGTTTCCAAGGGAAGGTGAAGACCAGCAACAGCTTTCAGGGCTTGCCCCTTCCTTGTGGGAGAAGGATCCGGACGTTTCCCATTTTGGAAAATGGCTCTTCCGAGAACGGCCACAATTGGATATTCCGTCTCTGGGAAAGCACAGATCCCCAGGGCTGTTGTGCCTGTGAATAGGTTTCCAAGGGAAGGTGAAGACCAGCAACAGCTTTCAGGGCTGGCCCCTTCCTTGTGGGAGAAGGATCCGGACGTTTCCCATTTTGGAAAATGGCTCTGCCGAGAACGGCTACGATGAGATGTTCCGTCTCTGGGAAAGCACTGATCCCCAGGGCTGTTGTGCCTGTGAATAGGTTTCCAAGGGAAGATGAAGACCAGCAACAGCTTTCAGGGCTGGCCCCTTCCTTGTGGGAGATGGAGCCGGACGTTTCCCTTTTCGGAAATAAGCTGTGCCGAGAATGGGCACGAGCAGATGTTCCGTCTGTGGGAAAGCACTGATCCCCAGGGCTGTTGTGCCTGTGAATAGGTTGCCCAGGGAAGGTGAAGACCAGCAACAGCTTTCAGGGCTGGCACCTTCCTTGTGGGAGAAGGAGCCGGACGTTTCCCATTTCGGAAAAATGGCTCTGCCGAGAACGGGTATGAAGAGATGTTCTGTCTCTGGGAAAGCACTGATCCCCAGGGCTGTTGTGCCTGTGAATAGGTTTCCAAGGGAAGGTGAAGACCAGCAACAGCTTTCAGGGCTGGCCCCTTCCTTGTGGGAGAAGCATCCGGACGTTTCCCATTTTGGAAAATGGCTCTGCCGAGAAAGGGTACGATGAGATGTTCCATCTCTGGGAAAGCACTGGTCCCCAGGGCTGTTGTGCCTGTGACTAGGCTGCCCAGGGAAGGTGAAGACCAGCAACAGCTTTCAGGGCTGGCACCTTCCTTGTGGGAGAAGGAGACGGACCTTTCCCATTTCGGAAAAATGGCTCTGCCGAGAACGGGTATGAAGAGATGTTCCGTCTCTGGGAAAGCAGTGATCCCCAGGGCTGTTGTGCCTGTGAATAGGTTTCCAAGGGAAGGTGAAGACCAGCAACAGCTTACAGGGCTGGCCCCTTCCTTGTGGGAGAAGGAGCCGGACGTTTCCCATTCCGGAAAAATGGCTCTGCCGAGAACGGGTATGAAGAGAAGTTCCGTCTCTGGGAAAGCACTGATCCCCAGGGCTGTTGTGCCTGTGACTAGGCTGCCCAGGGAAGGTGAAGACCAGCAACAGCTTTCAGGGCTGGCACCTTCCTTGTGGGAGAAGGAGCCGGACGTTTCCCTTTTCGGAAATAAGCTGTGCCGAGAATGGGCACGAGCAAATGTTCCGTCTGTGGGAAAGCACTGATCCCCAGGGCTGTTGTGCCTGTGAATAGGTTGCCCAGGGAAGGTGAAGACCAGCAACAGCTTTCAGGGCTGGCCCCTTCCTTGTGGGAGAAGGATCCGGACGTTTCCCATTTCGGAAAAATGGCTCTTCCGAGAACCGCCACAATTGGATGTTCCATCTCTGTGAAAGCACAGATCCCCATGGCTGTTGTGCCTGTGAATAGGTTTCCAAGGGAAGGTGAAGACCAGCAACAGCTTTCAGGGCTTGCCCCTTCCTTGTGGGAGAAGGATCCGGACGTTTCCCATTTCGGAAAATGGCTCTGCCGTGAACGGCCACAATTGGATATTCCATCTCTGGGAAAGCACAGATCCCCAGGGCTGTTGTGCCTGAGAATAGGTTTCCAAGGGAAGGTGAAGACCAGCAACAGCTTTCAGGGCTGGCACCTTCCTTGTGGGAGAATGAGCCGGACGTTCGGCGTTTTGGAAAAATGGCTCTGCTGAGAACGGCCAGAATGAGATGTTCCGTCTCTGGGAAAGCACTGGTCCCCAGGGCTGTTGTGCCTGTGACTAGGCTGCCCAGGGAAGGTGAAGACCAGCAACAGCTTTCAGGGCTGGCCCCTTCCTTGTGGGAGAAGGATCCGGACGTTTCCCATTTCGGAAAATGGCTCTTCCGAGAACGGCCACAATTGGATATTCCGTCTCTTTGAAAGCACAGATCCCCACGGCTGTTATGCCTGTGAATAGGTTGCCCAGGGAAGGTGAAGACCAGCAACAGCTTTCAGGGCTGGCCCCTTCCTTGTGGGAGAAGGATCCGGACGTTTCCCATTTCGGAAAAATGGCTCTTCCGAGAACCGCCACAATTGGATGTTCCATCTCTGTGAAAGCACAGATCCCCATGGCTGTTGTGCCTGTGAATAGGTTTCCAAGGGAAGGTGAAGACCAGCAACAGCTTTCAGGGCTGTCCCCTTCCTTGTGGGAGAAGGATCCGGACGTTTCCCATTTCGGAAAAATGGCTCTGCCGAGAACAGGCACAATTGGATATTCCGTCTCTGGGAAAGCACAGATCCCCAGGGCTGTTGTGCCTGTGAATAGGTTTCCAAGGGAAGGTGAAGACCAGCAACAGCTTTCAGGGCTGGCCCCTTCCTTGTGGGAGAAGGATCCGGATGTTTCCAATTTGGAAAATGGCTCTGCCGAGAACGGGTACGATGAGATGTTCCGTCTCTGGGAAAGCACAGATCCCCAGGGCTGTTGTGCCTGTGACTAGGCTGCCCAGGGAAGGTGAAGTCCAGCAACAGCTTTCAGGGCTGGCCCCTTCCTTGTGGGAGAAGGAGCCAGACGTTTCCCATTTTGGAAAATGGCTCTGCCGAGAACCCCTACGACGAGATGTTCCGTGTCTGGGAAAGCACTGATCCCCAGGGCTGTTGTGCCTGTGACTAGGCTGCCCAGGGAAGGTGAAGACCAGCAACAGCTTTCAGGGCTGGCCCCTTCCTTGTGGGAGAAGGATCCGGACATTTCCCATTTCAGAAAAATGGCTCTTACGAGAACGGCCACAATTGGATGTTCCATCTCTGTGAAAGCACAGATCCCCATGGCTGTTGTGCCTGTGAATAGGTTTCCAAGGGAAGGTGAAGACCAGCAACAGCTTTCAGGGCTTGCCCCTTCCTTGTGGGAGAAGGATCCGGACGTTTACAATTTCGGAAAATGGCTCTGCCGTGAACGGCCACAATTGGATATTCCGTCTCTGGGAAAGAACAGATCCCCAGGGCTGTTGTGCCTGAGAATAGGTTTCCAAGGGAAGGTGAAGACCAGCAACAGCTTTCAGGGCTGGCACCTTCCTTGTGGGAGAATGAGCCGGACGTTCGGCGTTTTGGAAAAATGGCTCTGCTGAGAACGGCCAGAATGAGATGTTCCGTCTCTGGGAAAGCACTGGTCCCCAGGGCTGTTGTGCCTGTGACTAGGCTGCCCAGGGAAGGTGAAGACCAGCAACAGCTTTCAGGGCTGGCCCCTTCCTTGTGGGAGAAGGATCCGGATGTTTCCCATTTCAGAAAAATGGCTCTGCCGAGAACCACTACGACGAGATGTTCCGTCTCTGGGAAAGCACAGATCCCCAGGGCTGTTGTGCCTGTGAATAGGTTGCCCAGGGAAGGTGAAGACCAGCAACAGCTTTCAGGGCTGGCCCCTTCCTTGTGGGAGAAGGATCCGGACGTTTCCCTTTTCGGAAAAATGGCTCTTCCGAGAACGGCCACAATTGGATGTTCCGTCTCTGTGAAAGCACAGATCCCCATGGCTGTTGTGCCTGTGAATAGGTTTCCAAGGGAAGGTGAAGACCAGCAACAGCTTTCAGGGCTGGCCCATTCCTTGTGGGAGAAGGATCCGGACGTTCCACATTTCGGAAAAATGGCTCTGCCGAGAACGGCCACAATTGGATGTTCCGTCTCTGTGAAAGCACAGATCCCCAGGGCTGTTGTGCCTGTGAATAGGCTGCCAAGGGAAGGTGAAGACCAGCAACAGCTTTCAGGGCTGGCCCCTTCCTTGTGGGAGAAGGATCCGGACGTTCCACATTTCGGAAAAATGGCTCTGCCGAGAACGGCCACAATTGGATGTTCCGTCTCTGTGAAAGCACAGATCCCAATGGCTGTTGTGCCTGTGAATAGGTTTCCAAGGGAAGGTGAAGACCAGCAACAGCTTTCAGGGCTGGCACCTTCCTTATGGGAGAAGGATCCGGACGTTTCCCATTTCGGAACAATGGCTCTGCCAAGAACGGCCACAATTAGATATTCCGTCTCTGGGAAAGAACAGATCCCCAGGGCTGTTGTGCCTGAGAATAGGTTTCCAAGGGAAGGTGAAGACCAGCAACAGCTTTCAGGGCTGGCCCCTTCCTTGTGGGAGAATGAGCCGGACGTTCGCCGTTTTGGAAAAATGTCTCTGCCGAGAACGGCCACAATGAGATGTTCCGTCTCTGGGAAAGCACTGGTCCCCAGGGCTGTTGTGCCTGTGACTAGGCTGCCCAGGGAAGGTGAAGACCAGCAACAGCTTTCAGGGCTGGCCCCTTCCTTGTGGGAGAAGGATCCGGATGTTTCCCATTTCAGAAAAATGGCTCTGCCGAGAACGGGCACGAGGAGATGTTCCGTCTCTGGGAAAGCACAGATCCCCAGGGCTGTTGTGCCTGTGAATAGGTTGCCCAGGGAAGGTGAAGACCAGCAACAGCTTTCAGGGCTGGCCCCTTCCTTGTGGGAGAAGGATCCGGACATTTCCCATTTCGGAAAAATGGCTCTTCCGAGAACGGCCACAATTGGATGTTCCGTCTCTGTGAAAGCACAGATCCCCATGGCTGTTGTGCCTGTGAATAGGTTTCCAAGGGAAGGTGAAGACCAGCAACAGCTTTCAGGGCTTGCCCCTTCCTTGTGGGAGAAGGATCCGGACGTTTCCCATTTTGGAAAATGGCTCTTCCGAGAACGGCCACAATTGGATATTCCGTCTCTGGGAAAGCACAGATCCCCAGGGCTGTTGTGCCTGTGAATAGGTTTCCAAGGGAAGGTGAGGACCAGCAACAGCTTTCAGGGCTGGCCCCTTCCTTGTGGAGAAGGATCCGGACGTTTCCCATTTTGGAAAATGGCTCTGCCGAAAACGGCTACGATGAGATGTTCCGTCTCTGGGAAAGCACTGATCCCCAGGGCTGTTGTGCCTGTGAATAGGTTTCCAAGGGAAGATGAAGACCAGCAACAGCTTTCAGGGCTGGCCCCTTCCTTGTGGGAGATGGAGCCGGACGTTTCCCTTTTCGGAAATAAGCTGTGCCGAGAATGGGCACGAGCAGATGTTCCGTCTGTGGGAAAGCACTGATCCCCAGGGCTGTTGTGCCTGTGAATAGGTTGCCCAGGGAAGGTGAAGACCAGCAACAGCTTTCAGGGCTGGCACCTTCCTTGTGGGAGAAGGAGCCGGACGTTTCCCATTTCGGAAAAATGGCTCTGCCGAGAACGGGTATGAAGAGATGTTCTGTCTCTGGGAAAGCACTGATCCCCAGGGCTGTTGTGCCTGTGAATAGGTTTCCAAGGGAAGGTGAAGACCAGCAACAGCTTTCAGGGCTGGCCCCTTCCTTGTGGGAGAAGCATCCGGACGTTTCCCATTTTGGAAAATGGCTCTGCCGAGAAAGGGTACGATGAGATGTTCCATCTCTGGGAAAGCACTGGTCCCCAGGGCTGTTGTGCCTGTGACTAGGCTGCCCAGGGAAGGTGAAGACCAGCAACAGCTTTCAGGGCTGGCACCTTCCTTGTGGGAGAAGGAGACGGACCTTTCCCATTTCGGAAAAATGGCTCTGCCGAGAACGGGTATGAAGAGATGTTCCGTCTCTGGGAAAGCAGTGATCCCCAGGGCTGTTGTGCCTGTGAATAGGTTTCCAAGGGAAGGTGAAGACCAGCAACAGCTTACAGGGCTGGCCCCTTCCTTGTGGGAGAAGGAGCCGGACGTTTCCCATTTCGGAAAAATGGCTCTGCCGAGAACGGGTATGAAGAGAAGTTCCGTCTCTGGGAAAGCACTGATCCCCAGGGCTGTTGTGCCTGTGACTAGGCTGCCCAGGGAAGGTGAAGACCAGCAACAGCTTTCAGGGCTGGCCCCTTCCTTGTGGGAGAAGGAGCCGGAGGTTTCCCTTTTCGGAAATAAGCTGTGCCGAGAATGGGCACGAGCAAATGTTCCGTCTCTGGGAAAGCACTGATCCCCAGGGCTGTTGTGCCTGTGAATAGGTTGCCCAGGGAAGGTGAAGACCAGCAACAGCTTTCAGGGCTGGCCCCTTCCTTGTGGGAGAAGGATCCGGACGTTTCCCATTTCGGAAAAATGGCTCTTCCGAGAACCGCCACAATTGGATGTTCCATCTCTGTGAAAGCACAGATCCCCATGGCTGTTGTGCCTGTGAATAGGTTTCCAAGGGAAGGTGAAGACCAGCAACAGCTTTCAGGGCTGGCCCCTTCCTTGTGGGAGAAGGAGCCGGACGTTTCCCATTTCGGAAAAATGGCTCTGCCGAGAACAGGCACAATTGGATATTCCGTCTCTGGGAAAGCACAGATCCCCAGGGCTGTTGTGCCGGTGAATAGGTTTCCAAGGGAAGGTGAAGACCAGCAACAGCTTTCAGGGCTGGCCCCTTCCTTGTGGGAGAAGGATCCGGATGTTTCCCATTTTGGAAAATGGCTCTGCCGAGAACGGGTACGATGAGATGTTCCGTCTCTGGGAAAGCACAGATCCCCAGGGCTGTTGTGCCTGTGACTAGGCTGCCCAGGGAAGGTGAAGACCAGCAACAGCTTTCAGGGCTGGCCCCTTCCTTGTGGGAGAAGGAGCCGGACGTTTCCCTTTTCGGAAATAAGCTCTGCAGAGAATGGGCACGAGCAGATGTTCCGTCTCTGGGAAAGCACTGATCCCCAGGGCTGTTGTGCCTGTGAATAGGTTGCCCAGGGAAGGTGAAGACCAGCAACAGCTTTCAGGGCTGGCCCCTTCCTTGTGGGAGAAGGAGCCGGACGTTTCCCATTTCGGAAAAATGGCTCTGCCGAGAACGGGCACGAGGAGATGTTCCGTCTCTGGGAAAGCACTGATCCCCAGGGCTGTTGTGCCTGTGACTAGGCTGCCCAGGGAAGGTGAAGACCAGCAACAGCTTTCAGGGCTGGCCCCTTCCTTGTGGGAGAAGGAGCCGGACGTTTCCCATTTTGGAAAATGGCTCTGCCGAGAACCCCTACGACGAGATGTTCCGTGTCTGGGAAAGCACTGATCCCCAGGGCTGTTGTGCCTGTGACTAGGCTGCCCAGGGAAGGTGAAGACCAGCAACAGCTTTCAGGGCTGGCACCTTCCTTGTGGGAGAAGGATCCGGACATTTCCCATTTCGGAAAAATGGCTCTTCCGAGAACGGCAACAATTGGATGTTCCATCTCTGTGAAAGCACAGATCCCCATATCTGTTGTGCCTGTGAATAGGTTGCCCAGGGAAGGTGAAGACCAGCAACAGCTTTCAGGGCTTGCCCCTTCCTTGTGGGAGAAGGATCCGGACGTTTCCCATTTTTGAAAATGGCTCTGCCGAGAACGGGCACGAGGAGATGTTCCGTCTCTGGGAAAGCACTGATCCCCAGGGCTGTTGTGCCTGTGAATAGGTTGCCCAGGGAAGGTGAAGACCAGCAACAGCTTTCAGGGCTGGCCCCTTCCTTGTGGGAGAAGGAGCCGGACGTTTCCCATTTCGGAAAAATGGCTCTGCCGAGAACGGGCACGAGCAGATGTTCCGTCTGTGGGAAAGCACTGATCCCCAGGGCTGTTGTGCCTGTGACTAGGCTGCCCAGGGAAGGTGAAGACCAGCAACAGCTTTCAGGGCTGGCACCTTCCTTGTGGGAGAAGGATCCGGAGGATTCCCATTTCGGAAAAATGGCTCTTCCGAGAACGGCCACAATTGGATGTTCCGTCTCTGGGAAAGCACTGATCCCCAGGGCTGTTGTGCCTGTGAATAGGTTTCCAAGGGAAGGTGAAGACCAGCAACAGCTTTCAGGGCTTGCCCCTTCCTTATGGGAGAAGGACCCGGACGTTTCCCATTTCGGAAAATGGCTCTGCCGAGAACGGCCACAATTGGATATTCCGTCTCTGGGAAAGCACAGATCCCCAGGGCTGTTGTGCCTGTGAATAGGTTTCCAAGGGAAGGTGAAGACCAGCAACAGCTTTCAGGGCTGGCACCTTCCTTGTGGGAGAATGAGCCGGACGTTCGCCGTTTTGGAAAAATGTCTCTGCCGAGAACGGCCACAATGAGATGTTCCGTCTCTGGGAAAGCACTGGTCCCCAGGGCTGTTGTGCCTGTGACTAGGCTGCCCAGGGAAGGTGAAGACCAGCAACAGCTTTCAGGGCTGGCCCCTTCCTTGTGGGAGAAGGAGCCGGACGTTTCCCTTTTCGCAAATAAGCTCTGCCGAGAATGGGCATGAGCAGATGTTCCATCTGTGGGAAAGCACTGGTCCCCAGGGCTGTTGTGCCTGTGAATAGGTTTACAAGGGAAGGTGAAGACCAGCAACAGCTTTCAGGGCTGGCCCCTTCCTTATGGGAGAAGGATACGGACATTTCCCATTTCGGAAAATGGCTCTGCCGAGAACGGCCACAATTGGATATTCCGTCTCTGTGAAAGCACAGATCCCCAGGGCTGTTGTGCCTGTGACTAGGCTGCCCAGGGAAGGTGAAGACCAGCAACAGCTTTCAGGGCTGGCACCTTCCTTGTGGGTGAAGGAGCCGGACGTTTCCCTTTTCGGAAATAAGCTGTGCCGAGAATGGGCACGATGAGATGTTCCGTCTCTGGGAAAGCACTGATCCCCAGGGCTGTTGTGCCTGTGAATAGGTTTCCAAGGGAAGGTGAAGACCAGCAACAGCTTTCAGGGCTGGCCCCTTCCTTGTGGGAGAAGGATCCGGACGTTTCCCATTTTGAAAATGGCTCTGCCGAGAACGGGCACGAGGAGATGTTCCGTCTCTGGGAAAGCACAGATCCCCAGGGCTGTTGTGCCTGTGAATAGGTTGCCCAGGGAAGGTGAAGACCAGCAACAGCTTTCAGGGCTGGCCCCTTCCTTGTGGGAGAAGGAGCCGGACGTTTCCCATTTTGGAAAATGGCTCTGCCGAGAACGGGTACGATGAGATGTTCCGTCTCTGGGAAAGCACTGATCCCCAGGGCTGTTGTGCCTGTGACTAGGCTGCCCAGGGAAGGTGAAGACCAGCAACAGCTTTCAGGGCTGGCACCTTCCTTGTGGGAGCAGGATCCGGAGGTTTCCCATTTCGGAAAAATGGCTCTTCGGAGAACGGCCACAATTGGATATTCCGTCTCTGGGAAAGCACAGCTCCCCAGGGCTGTTGTGCCTGTGAATAGGTTTCCAAGGGAAGGTGAAGACCAGCAACAGCTTTCAGGGCTTGCCCCTTCCTTGTGGGTGAAGGATCCGGACGTTTCCCATTTCGGAAAATGGCTCTGCCGAGAACGGCCACAATTGGATATTCCGTCTCTGGGAAAGCACAGGTCCCCAGGGCTGTTGTGCCTGTGAATAGGTTTCCAAGGGAAGGTGAAGACCAGCAAGAGCTTTCAGGGCTGGCACCTTCCTTGTGGGAGAAGGAGCCGGACGTTCGCGTTTTGGAAAAATGGCTCTGCGAGAACGGCCACAATGAGATGTTCCGTCTCTGGGAAAGCACTGGTCCCCAGGGCTGTTGTGCCTGTGACTAGGCTGCCCAGGGAAGGTGAAGACCAGCAACAGCTTTCAGGGCTGGCACCTTCCTTGTGAGAGAAGGAGCCGGACGCTTCCCTTTTCGGAACACGGCTCTGCCGAGAACGGGTATGAAGAGATGTTCCGTCTCTGGGAAAGCACAGATCCCCAGGGCTGTTGTGCCTGTGAATAGGTTTCCAAGGGAAGGTGAAGACCAGCAACAGCTTTCAGGGCTGGCCCCTTCCTTGTGGGAGAAGGAGCCGGACGTTTCCCATTTTGGAAAATGGCTCTGCCGAGAACGGGTATGAAGAGATGTTCCGTCTCTGGGAAAGCACTGATCCCCAGGGCTGTTGTGCCTGTGACTAGGCTGCCCAGGGAAGGTGAAGACCAGCAACAGCTTTCAGGGCTGGCCCCTTCCTTGTGGGAGAAGGAGCCGGACGTTTCCCATTTCGGAAAAATGGCTCTGCCGAGAATGGGCACAATGAGATGTTCCGTCTGTGGGAAAGCACTGATCCCAAGGGCTGTTGTGCCTGTGAATAGGTTGCCCAGGGAAGGTGAAGACCAGCAACAGCTTTCAGGGCTGGCACCTTCCTTGTGGGAGAAGGAGCCAGACGTTTCCCATTTCGGAAAAATGGCTCTGCCGAGAACGGGCACGAGCAGATGTTCCGTCTGTGGGAAAGCACTGATCCCCAGGGCTGTTGTGCCTGTGAATAGGTTGCCCAGGGAAGGTGAAGACCAGCAACAGCTTTCAGGGCTGGCACCTTCCTTGTGGGAGAAGGAGCCGGACGTTTCCCATTTTGGAAAATGGCTCTGCCGAGAACGGCCACAAAGAGATGTTCCGTCTGTGCGAAAGCACTGATCCCCAGGGCTGTTGTGCCTGTGACTAGGCTGCCCAGGGAAGGTGAAGACCAGCAACAGCTTACAGGGCTGGCCCCTTCCTTGTGGGAGAAGGAGCCGGACGTTTCCCATTTTGGAAAATGGCTCTGCCGAGAACGGCTACGACGAGATGTTCCGTCTCTGGGAAAGCACTGATCCCCAGGGCTGTTGTGCCTGTGAATAGGCTGCCCAGGGAAGGTGAAGACCAGCAACAGCTTACAGTGCTGGCACCTTCCTTGTGGGAGAAGGAGCCGGACGTTTCCCTTTTCGGAAATAAGCTCTGCCGAGAATGGGCACGAGCAGATGTTCCGTCTGTGGGAAAGCACTGATCCCCAGGGCTGTTGTGCCTGTGAACAGGTTGCCCAGGGAAGGTGAAGACCAGCAACAGCTTTCAGGGCTGGCCCCTTCCTTGTGGGAGAAGGAGCCGGACGTTTCCCATTTCGGAAAATGGCTCTGCCGAGAACGGCTACGACGAGATGTTCCGTCCCTGGGAAAGCACAGATCCCCATGGCTGTTGTGCCTGTGAATAGGTTTCCAAGGGAAGGTGAAGACCAGCAACAGCTTTCAGGGCTGGCACCTTCCTTGTGGGAGAAGGAGCCGGACGTTCGCCGTTTTGGAAAAATGGCTCTGCGAGAACGGCCACAATTAGATGTTTCGTCTCTGGGAAAGCACTGGTCCCCAGGGCTGTTGTGCCTGTGACTAGGCTGCCCAGGGAAGGTGAAGACCAGCAACAGCTTTCAGTGCTTGCCCCTTCCTTGTGGGAGAAGGATCCGGACGTTTCGCATTTTGGAAAATGGCTCTGCCGAGAATGGGTACGACGAGATGTTCCGTCTCTGGGAAAGCACTGATCCCCATGGCTGTTGTGCCTGTGAATAGGTTTCCAAGGGAAGGTGAAGACCAGCAACAGCTTTCAGGGCTGGCCCCTTCCTTGTGGGAGAAGGATCCGGACGTTTCCCATTTCGGAAAAATGGCTCTGCCGAGAACGGGCACAATTGGATATTCCGTCTCTGGGAAAGCACAGATCCCCAGGGCTGTTGTGCCTGTGAATAGGTTTCCAAGGGAAGGTGAAGACCAGCAACAGCTTTCAGGGCTGGCCCCTTCCTTGTGGGAGAAGGATCCGGACGTTTCCCATTTTGGAAAATGTCTCTGCCGAGAACAGGTACGATGAGATGTTCCGTCTCTGGGAAAGCACTGATCCCCAGGGCTGTTGTGCCTGTGAATATGTTGCCCAGGGAAGATGAAGACCAGCAACAGCTTTCAGGGCTGGCCCCTTCCTTGTGGGTGAAGGATCCGGACGTTTCCCATTTCGGAAAAATGGCTCTGCCGAGAACGGGTATGAAGAGATGTTCCGTCTCTGGGAAAGCAATGGTCACCAGGGCTGTTGTGCCTGTGACTAGGCTGCCCAGGGAAGGTGAAGACCAGCAACAGCTTACAGGGCTGGCCCCTTCCTTGTGGGAGAAGGAGCCGGACGTTTCCCTTTTCGGAAAAATGGCTCTGCCGAGAATGGGCACGAGCAGATGTTCCGTCTGTGGGAAAGCACTGATCCCCAGGGCTGTTGTGCCTGTGAATAGGTTGCCCAGGGAAGGTGAAGACCAGCAACAGCTTTCAGGGCTGGCCCCTTCCTTGTGGGAGAAGGAGCCGGACGTTTCCCATTTCGGAAAAATGGCTCTGCCGAGAACGGGCACGATGAGATGTTCCGTCTCTGAGAAAGCACTGATTCCCAGGGCTGTTGTGCCTGTGAATAGGGTGCCCAGGGAAGGTGAAGACCAGCAACAGCTTTCAGGGCTGGCACCTTCCTTGTGGGAGAAGGAGCCGGATGTTTCCCATTTCGGAAAATGGCTCTGCCGAGAACGGCTACGACGAGATGTTCCGTCTCTGGGAAAGCACTGATCCCCAGGGCTGTTGTGCCTGTGAATAGGTTTCCAAGGGAAGGTGAAGACCAGCAACAGCTTTCAGGGCTGGCACCTTCCTTGTGGGAGAAGGAGCCGGACGTTTCCCATTTCGGAAAATGGCTCTGCGAGAACGGCCACAATGAGATGTTCCGTCTCTGGGAAAGCACAGATCCCCAGGGCTGTTGTGCCTGTGACTAGGCTGCCCAGGGAAGGTGAAGACCAGCAACAGCTTTCAGGGCTGGCCCCTTCCTTGTGGGAGAAGGATCCGGACGTTTCCCATTTCGGAAAAATGGCTCTTCCGAGAACGGCCACAATTGGATGTTCCGTCTCTGTGAAAGCACAGATCCCCATGGCTGTTATGCCTGTGAATAGGTTTCCAAGGGAAGGTGAAGACCAGCAACAGCTTTCAGGGCTTGCCCCTTCCTTGTGGGAGAAGGATCCGGACTTTTCCAATTTCGGAAAATGGCTCTGCCGAGAACAGCCACAATTGGATATTCCGTCTCTGGGAAAGCACAGATCCCCAGGGCTGTTGTGCCTGAGAATAGGTTTCCAAGGGAAGGTGAAGACCAGCAACAGCTTTCAGGGCTGGCACCTTCCTTGTGGGAGAATGAGCCGGACGTTCGCCGTTTTGGAAAAATGGCTCTGCGAGAACGGCCACAATGAGATGTTCCATCTCTGGGAAAGCACTGGTCCCCAGGGCTGTTGTGCCTGTGACTAGGCTGCCCAGGGAAGGTGAAGACCAGCAACAGCTTTCAGGGCTGGCCCCTTCCTTGTGGGAGAAGGAGCCGGACGTTCGCCGTTTTGGAAAAATGGCTCTGCGAGAACAGCCACAATGAGATGTTCTGTCTCTGGGAAAGCACTGGGCCCCAGGGCTGTTGTGCCTGTGACTAGGCTGCCCAGGGAAGGTGAAGACCAGCAACAGCTTTCAGGGCTGGCCCCTTCCTAGTGGGAGAAGGAGCCGGATGTTTCCCATTTTGGAAAACGGCTCTGCCGAGAAAGGGTATGAAGAGATGTTCCGTCTCTGGGAAAGCACTGATCCCCAGGGCTGTTGTGCCTGTGAATAGGTTTCCAAGGGAAGGTGAAGACCAGCAACAGCTTTCAGGGCTGGCCCCTTCCTTGTGGGAGAAAGATCCGGATGTTACCCTTTTCGGAAAAAGGCTCTGCCGAGAACGGCCACAATTGGATGTTCCGTCTCTGGGAAAGCACTGATCCCCAGGGCTGTTGTGCCTGTGAATAGGCTGCCAAGGGAAGGTGAAGACCAGCAACAGCTTTCAGGGCTGGCACCTTCCTTGTGGGAGAAGGATCCGGACGTTTCCCATTTCGGAAAAATGGCTCTTCCGAGAGCGGGTATGAAGAGATGTTCCGTCTCTGGGAAAGCACAGATCCCCAGGGCTGTTGTGCCTGTGACTAGGTTTCCAAGGGAAGGTGAAGACCAGCAACAGCTTTCAGGGCTTGCCCCTTCCTTGTGGGAGAAGGATCCGGACGTTTCCCATTTCGGAAAATGGCTCTGCCGAGAACGGCCACAATTGGATATTGCGTCTCTGGGAAAGCACAGATCCCCAGGGCTGTTGTGCCTGTGACTAGGCTGCCCAGGGAAGGTGAAGACCAGCAACAGCTTTCAGGGCTGGCACCTTCCTTGTGGGAGAATTAGCTGGACGTTTCCCATTTTGGAAAATGGCTCTGCCGAGAACGGCTACGACGAGATGTTCCATCTCTGGGAAAGCACTGATCCCCAGGGCTGTTGTGCCTGTGACTAGGCTGCCCAGGGAAGGTGAAGACCAGCAACAGCTTTCAGGGCTGGCACCTTCCTTGTGGGAGAAGGATCCGGAGGTTTCCCATTTCGGAAAAATGGCTCTTCCGAGAACGGCCACAATTGGATGTTCCGTCTCTGGGAAAGCACAGATCCCAATGGCTGTTGTGCCTGTGAATAGGTTTCCAAGGGAAGGTGAAGACCAGCAACAGCTTTCAGGGCTTGCCCCTTCCTTATGGGAGAAGGATCCGGACGTTTCCCATTTCGGAAAATGGCTCTGCCAAGAAGGGCCACAATTGGATATTCCGTCTCTGGGAAAGCACAGATCCCCAGGGCTGTTGTGCCTGTGAATAGGTTTCCAAGGGAAGGTGAAGACCAGCAAGAGCTTTCAGGGCTGGCACCTTCCTTGTGGGAGAATGAGCCGGACGTTAGCCGTTTTGGAAAAATGGCTCTGCCGAGAACGGCCACAATGAGATGTTCCGTCTCTGGGAAAGCACTGGTCCCCAGGGCTGTTGTGCCTGTGACTAGGCTGCCCAGGGAAGGTGAAGACCAGCAACAGCTTTCAGGGCTGGCCCCTTCCTTGTGGGAGAAGGATCCGGACGTTTCCCATTTTGGAAAAATGGCTCTTCCGAGAACGGCCACAATTGGATGTTCCGTCTCTGTGAAAGCAGAGATCCCCATGGCTGTTATGCCTGTGAATAGGTTTCCAAGGGAAGGTGAAGACCAGCAACAGCTTTCAGGGCTTGCCCCTTCCTTGTGGGAGAAGGATCCGGACGTTTCCAATTTCGGAAAATGGCTCTGCCGAGAACAGCCACAATTGGATATTCCGTCTCTGGGAAAGCACAGATCCCCAGGGCTGTTGTGCCTGTGAATAGGTTTCCAAGGGAAGGTGAAGACCAGCAACAGCTTTCAGGGCTGGCACCTTCCTTGTGGGAGAATGAGCTGGACGTTCGCCGTTTTGGAACAATGGCTCTGCGAGAACGGCCACAATGAGATGTTCCATCTGTGGGAAAGCACTGGTCCCCAGGGCTGTTGTGCCTGTGACTAGGCTGCCCAGGGAAGGTGAAGACCAGCAACAGCTTTCAGGGCTGGCCCCTTCCTTGTGGGAGAAGGATCCGGATGTTTCCCATTTCGGAAAAAGGCTCTGCCGAGAACGGCCACAATTGGATGTTCCGTCTCTGGGAAAGCACTGATCCCCAGGGCTGTTGTGCCTGTGAATAGGCTGCCAAGGGAAGGTGAAGACCAGCAACAGCTTTCAGGGCTGGCCCCTTCCTTGTGGGAGAAGGATCCGGACGTTTCCCATTTCGGAAAAATGGCTCTTCCGAGAACGGCCACAATTGGATGTTCCGTCTCTGTGAAAGCACAGATCCCCATGGCTGTTATGCCTGTGAATAGGTTTCCAAGGGAAGGTGAAGACCAGCAACAGCTTTCAGGGCTTGCCCCTTCCTTGTGGGAGAAGGATCCGGACTTTTCCAATTTCGGAAAATGGCTCTGCCGAGAACAGCCACAATTGGATATTCCGTCTCTGGGAAAGCACAGATCCCCAGGGCTGTTGTGCCTGTGAATAGGTTTCCAAGGGAAGGTGAAGACCAGCAAGAGCTTTCAGGGCTGGCACCTTCCTTGTGGGAGAATGAGCCGGACGTTCGCCGTTTTGGAAAAATGGCTCTGCGAGAACGGACACAATGAGATGTTCCATCTCTGGGAAAGCACTGGTCCCCAGGGCTGTTGTGCCTGTGACTAGGCTGCCCAGGGAAGGTGAAGACCAGCAACAGCTTTCAGGGCTGGCCCCTTCCTTGTGGGAGAAGGAGCCGGACGTTCGCCGTTTTGGAAAAATGGCTCTGCGAGAACAGCCACAATGAGATGTTCTGTCTCTGGGAAAGCACTGGGCCCCAGGGCTGTTGTGCCTGTGACTAGGCTGCCCAGGGAAGGTGAAGACCAGCAACAGCTTTCAGGGCTGGCCCCTTCCTAGTGGGAGAAGGAGCCGGATGTTTCCCATTTTGGAAAACGGCTCTGCCGAGAAAGGGTATGAAGAGATGTTCCGTCTCTGGGAAAGCACTGATCCCCAGGGCTGTTGTGCCTGTGAATAGGTTTCCAAGGGAAGGTGAAGACCAGCAACAGCTTTCAGGGCTGGCCCCTTCCTTGTGGGAGAAAGATCCGGATGTTACCCTTTTCGGAAAAAGGCTCTGCCGAGAACGGCCACAATTGGATGTTCCGTCTCTGGGAAAGCACTGATCCCCAGGGCTGTTGTGCCTGTGAATAGGCTGCCAAGGGAAGGTGAAGACCAGCAACAGCTTTCAGGGCTGGCACCTTCCTTGTGGGAGAAGGATCCGGACGTTTCCCATTTCGGAAAAATGGCTCTTCCGAGAACGGGTATGAAGAGATGTTCCGTCTCTGGGAAAGCACAGATCCCCAGGGCTGTTGTGCCTGTGACTAGGTTTCCAAGGGAAGGTGAAGACCAGCAACAGCTTTCAGGGCTTGCCCCTTCCTTGTGGGAGAAGGATCCGGACGTTTCCCATTTCGGAAAATGGCTCTGCCGAGAACGGCCACAATTGGATATTGCGTCTCTGGGAAAGCACAGATCCCCAGGGCTGTTGTGCCTGTGACTAGGCTGCCCAGGGAAGGTGAAGACCAGCAACAGCTTTCAGGGCTGGCACCTTCCTTGTGGGAGAATTAGCTGGACGTTTCCCATTTTGGAAAATGGCTCTGCCGAGAACGGCTACGACGAGATGTTCCATCTCTGGGAAAGCACTGATCCCCAGGGCTGTTGTGCCTGTGACTAGGCTGCCCAGGGAAGGTGAAGACCAGCAACAGCTTTCAGGGCTGGCACCTTCCTTGTGGGAGAAGGATCCGGAGGTTTCCCATTTCGGAAAAATGGCTCTTCCGAGAACGGCCACAATTGGATGTTCCGTCTCTGGGAAAGCACAGATCCCAATGGCTGTTGTGCCTGTGAATAGGTTTCCAAGGGAAGGTGAAGACCAGCAACAGCTTTCAGGGCTTGCCCCTTCCTTATGGGAGAAGGATCCGGACGTTTCCCATTTCGGAAAATGGCTCTGCCAAGAACGGCCACAATTGGATATTCCGTCTCTGGGAAAGCACAGATCCCCAGGGCTGTTGTGCCTGTGAATAGGTTTCCAAGGGAAGGTGAAGACCAGCAAGAGCTTTCAGGGCTGGCACCTTCCTTGTGGGAGAATGAGCCGGACGTTAGCCGTTTTGGAAAAATGGCTCTGCCGAGAACGGCCACAATGAGATGTTCCGTCTCTGGGAAAGCACTGGTCCCCAGGGCTGTTGTGCCTGTGACTAGGCTGCCCAGGGAAGGTGAAGACCAGCAACAGCTTTCAGGGCTGGCCCCTTCCTTGTGGGAGAAGGATCCGGACGTTTCCCATTTTGGAAAATGGCTCTTCCGAGAACGGCCACAATTGGATGTTCCGTCTCTGTGAAAGCAGAGATCCCCATGGCTGTTATGCCTGTGAATAGGTTTCCAAGGGAAGGTGAAGACCAGCAACAGCTTTCAGGGCTTGCCCCTTCCTTGTGGGAGAAGGATCCGGACGTTTCCAATTTCGGAAAATGGCTCTGCCGAGAACAGCCACAATTGGATATTCCGTCTCTGGGAAAGCACAGATCCCCAGGGCTGTTGTGCCTGTGAATAGGTTTCCAAGGGAAGGTGAAGACCAGCAACAGCTTTCAGGGCTGGCACCTTCCTTGTGGGAGAATGAGCTGGACGTTCGCCGTTTTGGAACAATGGCTCTGCGAGAACGGCCACAATGAGATGTTCCGTCTCTGGGAAAGCACTGGTCCCCAGGGCTGTTGTGCCTGTGACTAGGCTGCCCAGGGAAGGTGAAGACCAGCAACAGCTTTCAGGGCTGGCCCCTTCCTTGTGGGAGAAGGATCCGGATGTTTCCCATTTCGGAAAAAGGCTCTGCCGAGAACGGCCACAATGGGATGTTCCGTCTCTGGGAAAGCACTGATCCCCAGGGCTGTTGTGCCTGTGAATAGGCTGCCAAGGGAAGGTGAAGACCAGCAACAGCTTTCAGGGCTGGCACCTTCCTTGTGGGAGAAGGATCCGGACGTTTCCCTTTTCGAAAAAATGGCTCTGCCGAGAACGGGTATGAAGAGATGTTCCGTCTCTGGGAAAGCACTGATCCCCAGGGCTGTTGTGCCTGTGACTAGGCTGCCCAGGGAAGGTGAAGACCAGCAACAGGTTACAGGGCTGGCCCCTTCCTTGTGGGAGAAGGATCCGGACGTTCCACATTTCGGAAAAATGGCTCTGCCGAGAACGGCCACAATTGGATGTTCCGTCTCTGTGAAAGCACAGATCCCAATGGCTGTTGTGCCTGTAAATAGGTTTCCAAGGGAAGGTGAAGACCAGCAACAGCTTTCAGGGCTTGCCCCTTCCTTATGGGAGAAGGATCCGGACGTTTCCCATTTCGGCAAAAGGCTCTGCCGAGAACGGCCACAATTGGATATTCCGTCTCTGGGAAAGCACTGATCCCCAGGGCTGTTGTGCCTGTGAATAGGTTTCCAAGGGAAGGTGAAGACCAGCAACAGCTTTCAGGGCTGGCCCCTTCCTTGTGGGAGAAGGATCCGGACGTTTCCCATTTCGGAAAAATGGCTCTGCCGAGAACGGGCACGAGGAGATGTTCCGTCTCTGGGAAAGCACTGATCCCCAGGGCTGTTGTGCCTGTGAATAGGGTGCCCAGGGAAGGTGAAGACCAGCAACAGCTTTCAGGGCTGGCACCTTCCTTGTGGGAGAAGGAGTCGGACGTTTCCCATTTCGGAAAATGGCTCTGCCGAGAACGGCTACGACGAGATGTTCCGTCTCTGGGAAAGCACTGATCTCCAGGGCTGTTGTGCCTGTGACTAGGCTGCCCAGGGAAGGTGAAGACCAGCAACAGCTTTCAGGGCTGGCCCCTTCCTTGTGGGAGAAGGATCCGGAGGATTCCCATTTCGGAAAAATGGCTCTTCCGAGAACGGCCACAATTGGATGTTCCGTCTCTGGGAAAGCACAGATCCCCAGGGCTGTTGTGCCTGTGAATAGGTTTCCAAGGGAAGGTGAAGACCAGCAACAGCTTTCAGGGCTTGCCCCTTCCTTATGGGAGAAGGATCCGGACGTTTCCCATTTCGGAAAATGGCTCTGCCGAGAACGGCCACAATTGGATATTCCGTCTCTGGGAAAGCACAGATCCCCAGGGCTGTTGTGCCTGAGAATAGGTTTCCAAGGGAAGGTGAAGACCAGCAACAGCTTTCAGGGCTGGCCCCTTCCTTGTGGGAGAAGGAGCCGGACGTTCGCCGTTTTGGAAAAATGGCTCTGCGAGAACGGCCACAATGAGATGTTCCATCTCTGGGAAAGCACTGGTCCCCAGGGCTGTTGTGCCTGTGACTAGGCTGCCCAGGGAAGGTGAAGACCAGCAACAGCTTTCAGGGCTGGCCCCTTCCTTGTGGGAGAAGGAGCCGGACGTTCGCCGTTTTGGAAAAATGGCTCTGCGAGAACGGCCACAATGAGATGTTCTGTCTCTGGGAAAGCACTGGGCCCCAGGGCTGTTGTGCCTGTGACTAGGCTGCCCAGGGAAGGTGAAGACCAGCAACAGCTTTCAGGGCTGGCCCCTTCCTAGTGGGAGAAGGAGCCGGATGTTTCCCATTTTGGAAAACGGCTCTGCCGAGAAAGGGTATGAAGAGATGTTCCGTCTCTGGGAAAGCACTGATCCCCAGGGCTGTTGTGCCTGTGAATAGGTTTCCAAGGGAAGGTGAAGACCAGCAACAGCTTTCAGGGCTGGCCCCTTCCTTGTGGGAGAAGGATCCGGATGTTTCCCTTTTCGGAAAAAGGCTCTGCCGAGAACGGACACAATTGGATGTTCCGTCTCTGGGAAAGCACTGATCCCCAGGGCTGTTGTGCCTGTGAATAGGCTGCCCAGGGAAGGTGAAGACCAGCAACAGCTTTCAGGGCTGGCACCTTCCTTGTAGGAGAAGGATCCGGACGTTTCCCATTTCGGAAAAATGGCTCTTCCGAGAACGGGTATGAAGAGATGTTCCGTCTCTGGGAAAGCACAGATCCCCAGGGCTGTTGTGCCTGTGAATAGGTTTCCAAACGAAGCTGAAGACCAGCAACAGCTTTCAGGGCTGGCCCCTTCCTTGTGGGAGAAGGATCCGGACGTTTCCCATTTTTGAAAATGGCTCTGCCGAGAACGGGCACGAGGAGATGTTCCGTCTCTGGGAAAGCACTGATCCCCAGGGCTGTTGTGCCTGTGAATAGGTTGCCCAGGGAAGGTGAAGACCAGCAACAGCTTTCAGGGCTGGCACCTTCCTTGTGGGAGAATTAGCTGGACGTTTCCCATTTTGGAAAATGGCTCTGCCGAGAACGGCTACGACGAGATGTTCCATCTCTGGGAAAGCACTGATCCCCAGGGCTGTTGTGCCTGTGACTAGGCTGCCCAGGGAAGGTGAAGACCAGCAACAGCTTTCAGGGCTGGCCCCTTCCTTGTGGGAGAAGGATCCGGATGTTTCCCATTTCGGAAAAAGGCTCTGCCGAGAACGGCCACAATTGGATGTTCCGTCTCTGGGAAAGCACTGATCCCCAGGGCTGTTGTGCCTGTGACTAGGCTGCCAAGGGAAGGTGAAGACCAGCAACAGCTTTCAGGGCTGGCACCTTCCTTGTGGGAGAAGGATCCGGACGTTTCCCATTTCGGAAAAATGGCTCTGCCGAGAACGGGTATGAAGAGATGTTCCGTCTCTGGGAAAGCACTGATCCCCAGGGCTGTTGTGCCTGTGACTAGGCTGCCCAGGGAAGGTGAAGACCAGCAACAGGTTACAGGGCTGGCCCCTTCCTTGTGTGAGAAGGATCCGGACGTTCCACATTTCGGAAAAATGGCTCTGCCGAGAACGGCCACAATTGGATGTTCCGTCTCTGTGAAAGCAAAGATCCCAATGGCTGTTGTGCCTGTGAATAGTTTTCCAAGGGAAGGTGAAGACCAGCAACAGCTTTCAGGGCTTGCCCCTTCCTTATGGGAGAAGGATCCGGACGTTTCCCATTTCGGAAAATGGCTCTGCGAGAACGGGCACAATGAGATGTTCCGTCTCTGGGAAAGCACTGATCCCCAGGGCTGTTGTGCCTGTGAATAGGTTTCCAAGGGAAGGTGAAGACCAGCAACAGCTTTCAGGGCTGGCACCTTCCTTGTGGGAGAAGGAGCCGGACGTTTCCCATTTCGGCAAAAGGCTCTGCCGAGAACGGCCACAATTGGATGTTCCGTCTCTGGGAAAGCACTGATCCCCAGGGCTGTTGTGCCTGTGAATAGGCTACCAAGGGAAGGTGAAGACCAGCAACAGCTTTCAGGGCTTGCCCCTTCCTTGTAGGAGAAGGATCCGGACGTTTCCCATTTCGGAAAAATGGCTCTGCCGAGAACGGGCACGAGGAGATGTTCCGTCTCTGGGAAAGCACTGATCCCCAGGGTTGTTGTGCCTGTGAATAGGTTGCCCAGGGAAGGTGAAGACCAGCAACAGCTTTCAGGGCTGGCACCTTCCTTGTGGGAGAAGGAGCCGGACGTTTCCCATTTCGGAAAATGGCTCTGCCGAGAACGGCTACGACGAGATGTTCCGTCTCTGGGAAAGCACTGATCTCCAGGGCTGTTGTGCCTGTGACTAGGCTGCCCAGGGAAGGTGAAGACCAGCAACAGCTTTCAGGGCTGGCCCCTTCCTTGTGGGAGAAGGATCCGGACGTTTCCCATTTCGGAAAAATGGCTCTGCGAGAACGGCCACAATTGGATGTTCCGTCTCTGGGAAAGCACAGATCCCCAGGGCTGTTGTGCCTGTGACTAGGCTGCCCAGGGAAGGTGAAGACCAGCAACAGCTTTCAGGGCTTGCCCCTTCCTTATGGGAGAAGGATCCGGACGTTTCCCATTTCGGAAAATGGCTCTGCCGAGAACGGCCACAATTGGATATTCCGTCTCTGGGAAAGCACAGATCCCCAGGGCTCTTGTGCCTGAGAATAGGTTTCCAAGGGAAGGTGAAGACCAGCAACAGCTTTCAGGGCTGGCACCTTCCTTGTGGGAGAATGAGCCGGACGTTCGCCGTTTTGGAAAAATGTCTCTGCCGAGAACGGCCACAATGAGATGTTCCGTCTGTGGGAAAGCACTGGTCCCCAGGGCTGTTGTGCCTGTGACTAGGCTGCCCAGGGAAGGTGAAGACCAGCAACAGCTTACAGGGCTGGCACCTTCCTTGTGGGAGAAGGAGCCGGACGTTCGCCGTTTTGGAAAAATGGCTCTGCGAGAACGGCCACAATGAGATGTTCCGTCTCTGGGAAAGCACTGGTCCCCAGGGCTGTTGTGCCTGTGACTAGGCTGCCCAGGGAAGGTGAAGACCAGCAACAGCTTTCAGGGCTGGCCCCTTCCTTGTGGGAGAAGGAGCCGGACGTTTCCCATTTTGGAAAAATGGCTCTGCCGAGAAAGGGTATGAAGAGATGTTCCGTCTCTGGGAAAGCACTGATCCCCAGGGCTGTTGTGCCTGTGAATAGGTTTCCAAGGGAAGGTGAAGACCAGCAACAGCTTTCAGGGCTGGCCCCTTCCTTGTGGGAGAACGAGCCGGACGTTTCCCATTTTGAAAAATGGCTCTGCCGAGAAAGGGTACGATGAGATGTTCCGTCTCTGGGATAGCACTGGTCCCCAGGGCTGTTGTGCCTGTGAATAGGCTGCCAAGGGAAGGTGAAGACCAGCAACAGCTTTCAGGGCTGGCCCCTTCCTTGTGGGAGAAGGATCCGGACGTTTCCCATTTCGGAAAAATGGCTCTTCCAAGAACGGCCACAATTGGATGTTCCGTCTCTGTGAAAGCACAGATCCCCATGGCTGTTATGCCTGTGAATAGGTTTCCAAGGGAAGGTGAAGACCAGCAACAGCTTTCAGGGCTTGCCCCTTCCTTGTGGGAGAAGGCTCCGGACGTTTCCCATTTCGGAAAATGGCTCTGCCGAGAACAGCCACAACTGGATATTCCGTCTCTGGGAAAGCACAGATCCCCAGGGCTGTTGTGCCTGTGAATAGGTTGCACAGGGAAGGTGAAGACCAGCAACAGCTTTCAGGGCTGGCACATTCCTTGTGGGAGAAGGAGCCGGACGTTCGCCGTTTTGGAAAAATGGCTCTGCGAGAACGGCCACAATGAGATGTTCCGTCTCTGGGAAAGCACTGGTCCCCAGGGCTGTTGTGCCTGTGACTAGGCTGCCAAGGGAAGGTGAAGACCAGCAACAGATTTCAGGGCTGGCACCTTCCTTGTGGGAGAAGGATCCGGACGTTTCCCATTTCGGAAAAATGGCTCTGCCGAGAACGGGTACGATGAGATGTTCCGTCTCTGGGAAAGCACTGATCCCCAGGGCTGTTGTGCCTGTGACTAGGCTGCCCAGGGAAGGTGAAGACCAGCAACAGCTTTCAGGGCTGGCACCTTCCTTGTGGGAGAAGGATCCGGACGTTCCACATTTCGGAAGAATGGCTCTGCCGAGAACGGCCACAATTGGATGTTCCGTCTCTGTGAAAGCACAGATCCCAATGGCTGTTGTGCCTGTGAATAGGTTTCCAAGGGAAGGTGACGACCAGCAACAGCTTTCAGGGCTTGCCCCTTCCTTATGGGAGAAGGATCCGGACGTTTCCCATTTCGGAAAATGGCTCTGCCGAGAACGGCCACAATGAGATGTTCCGTCTCTGGGAAAGCACTGGTCCCCAGGGCTGTTGTTCCTGTGACTAGGCTGCCAAGGGAAGGTGAAGACCAGCAACAGCTTTCAGGGCTGGCCCCTTCCTTGTGGGAGAAGGAGCCGGACGTTTCCCATTTTGGAAAACGGCTCTGCCGAGAAAGGGTATGAAGAGATGTTCCGTCTCTGGGAAAGCACTGATCCCCAGGGCTGTTGTGCCTGTGTATAGGTTTCCAAGGGAAGGTGAAGACCAGCAACAGCTTTCAGGGCTGGCCCCTTCCTTGTGGGAGAAGGAGCCGGACGTTTCCCATTTCGGAAAAAGGCTCTGCCGAGAACGGCCACAATTGGATGTTCTGTCTCTGGGAAAGCACTGATCCCCAGGGCTGTTGTGCCTGTGACTAGGCTACCAAGGGAAGGTGAAGACCAGCAACAGCTTTCAGGGCTGGCACCTTCCTTGTGGGAGAAGGATCCGGACGTTTCCCATTTCGGAAAAATGGCTCTGCCGAGAACGGGCACGAGGAGATGTTCCGTCTCTGGGAAAGCACAGATCCCCAGGGCTGTTGTGCCTGTGAATAGGTTGCCCAGGGAAGGTGAAGACCAGCAACAGCTTTCAGGGCTGGCACCTTCCTTGTGGGAGAAGGAGCCGGACGTTTCCCATTTCGGAAAATGGCTCTGCCGAGAACGGCTACGACGAGATGTTCCATCCCTGGGAAAGCACTGATCTCCAGGGCTGTTGTGCCTGTGACTAGGCTGCCCAGGGAAGGTGAAGACCAGCAACAGCTTTCAGGGCTGGCCCCTTCCTTGTGGGAGAAGGATCCGGAGGATTCCCATTTCGGAAAAATGGCTCTTCCGAGAACGGCCACAATTGGATGTTCCGTCTCTGGGAAAGCACAGATCCCCAGGGCTGTTGTGCCTGTGAATAGGTTTCCAAGGGAAGGTGAAGACCAGCAACAGCTTTCAGGGCTTGCCCCTTCCTTATCGGAGAAGGATCCGGACGTTTCCCATTTCGGAAAATGGCTCTGCCGAGAACGGCCACAATTGGATATTCCGTCTCTGGGAAAGCACAGATCCCCAGGGCTGTTGTGCCTGAGAATAGGTTTCCAAGGGAAGGTGAAGACCAGCAACAGCTTTCAGGGCTGGCACCTTCCTTGTGGGAGAATGAGCCGGACGTTTCCCATTTCGGAAAAATGGCTCTGCCGAGAACGGGCACGAGGAGATGTTCCGTCTCTGGGAAAGCACAGATCCCCAGGGCTGTTGTGCCTGTGAATAGGTTGCCCAGGGAAGGTGAAGACCAGCAACAGCTTGCAGGGCTGGCACCTTCCTTGTGGGAGAAGGAGCCGGACGTTTCCCATTTCGGAAAATGGCTCTGCCGAGAACGGCTACGACGAGATGTTCCGTCTCTGGGAAAGCACTGATCTCCGGGGCTGTTGTGCCTGTGACTAGGCTGCCCAGGGAAGGTGAAGACCAGCAACAGCTTTCAGGGCTGGCCCCTTCCTTGTGGGAGAAGGATCCGGAGGATTCCCATTTCGGAAAAATGGCTCTTCCGAGAACGGCCACAATTGGATGTTCCGTCTCTGGGAAAGCACAGATCCCCAGGGCTGTTGTGCCTGTGAATAGGTTTCCAAGGGAAGGTGAAGACCAGCAACAGCTTTCAGGGCTGGCCCCTTCCTTATGGGAGAAGGATCCGGACGTTTCCCATTTCGGAAAATGGCTCTGCCGAGAACGGCCACAATTGGATATTCCGTCTCTGGGAAAGCACAGAACCCCAGGGCTGTTGTGCCTGTGACTAGGCTGCCCAGGGAAGGTGAAGACCAGCAACAGCTTTCAGGGCTGGCACCTTCCTTGTGGGAGAATGAGCCGGACGTTCGCCGTTTTGGAAAAATGTCTCTGCCGAGAACGGCCACAATGAGATGTTCCGTCTCTGGGAAAGCACTGGTCCCCAGGGCTGTTGTGCCTGTGACTAGGCTGCCCAGGGAAGGTGAAGACCAGCAACAGCTTTCAGGGCTGGCCCCTTCCTTGTGGGAGAAGGATCCGGACGTTCCACATTTCGGAAAAATGGCTCTGCCGAGAACGGCCACAATTGGATGTTCCGTCTCTGTGAAAGCACAGATCCCCAGGGCTGTTGTGCCTGTGACTAGGTTTCCAAGGGAAGGTGAAGACCAGCAACAGCTTTCAGGGCTGGCCCCTTCCTTGTGGGAGAAGGAGCCGGACGTTTCCCATTTTGGAAAACGGCTCTGCCGAGAAAGGGTATGAAGAGATGTTCCGTCTCTGGGAAAGCACTGATCCCCAGGGCTGTTGTGCCTGTGAATAGGTTTCCAAGGGAAGGTGAAGACCAGCAACAGCTTTCAGGGCTGGCCCCTTCCTTGTGGGAGAAGGAGCCGGACGTTTCCCATTTCGGAAAAAGGCTCTGCCGAGAACGGCCACAATTGGATGTTCTGTCTCTGGGAAAGCACTGATCCCCAGGGCTGTTGTGCCTGTGACTAGGCTACCAAGGGAAGGTGAAGACCAGCAACAGCTTTCAGGGCTGGCACCTTCCTTGTGGGAGAAGGATCCGGACGTTTCCCATTTCGGAAAAATGGCTCTGCCGAGAACGGCTACGACGAGATGTTCCATCCCTGGGAAAGCACTGATCTCCAGGGCTGTTGTGCCTGTGACTAGGCTGCCCAGGGAAGGTGAAGACCAGCAACAGCTTTCAGGGCTGGCCCCTTCCTTGTGGGAGAAGGATCCGGAGGATTCCCATTTCGGAAAAATGGCTCTTCCGAGAACGGCCACAATTGGATGTTCCGTCTCTGGGAAAGCACAGATCCCCAGGGCTGTTGTGCCTGTGAATAGGTTTCCAAGGGAAGGTGAAGACCAGCAACAGCTTTCAGGGCTTGCCCCTTCCTTATGGGAGAAGGATCCGGACGTTTCCCATTTCGGAAAATGGCTCTGCCGAGAACGGCCACAATTGGATATTCCGTCTCTGGGAAAGCACAGATCCCCAGGGCTGTTGTGCCTGAGAATAGGTTTCCAAGGGAAGGTGAAGACCAGCAACAGCTTTCAGGGCTGGCACCTTCCTTGTGGGAGAATGAGCCGGACGTTTCCCATTTCGGAAAAATGGCTCTGCCGAGAACGGGCACGAGGAGATGTTCCGTCTCTGGGAAAGCACAGATCCCCAGGGCTGTTGTGCCTGTGAATAGGTTGCCCAGGGAAGGTGAAGACCAGCAACAGCTTGCAGGGCTGGCACCTTCCTTGTGGGAGAAGGAGCCGGACGTTTCCCATTTCGGAAAATGGCTCTGCCGAGAACGGCTACGACGAGATGTTCCGTCTCTGGGAAAGCACTGATCTCCGGGGCTGTTGTGCCTGTGACTAGGCTGCCCAGGGAAGGTGAAGACCAGCAACAGCTTTCAGGGCTGGCCCCTTCCTTGTGGGAGAAGGATCCGGAGGATTCCCATTTCGGAAAAATGGCTCTTCCGAGAACGGCCACAATTGGATGTTCCGTCTCTGGGAAAGCACAGATCCCCAGGGCTGTTGTGCCTGTGAATAGGTTTCCAAGGGAAGGTGAAGACCAGCAACAGCTTTCAGGGCTTGCCCCTTCCTTATGGGAGAAGGATCCGGACGTTTCCCATTTCGGAAAATGGCTCTGCCGAGAACGGCCACAATTGGATATTCCGTCTCTGGGAAAGCACAGATCCCCAGGGCTGTTGTGCCTGTGAATAGGTTTCCAAGGGAAGGTGAAGACCAGCAACAGCTTTCAGGGCTGGCACCTTCCTTGTGGGAGAATGAGCCGGACGTTCGCCGTTTTGGAAAAATGTCTCTGCCGAGAACGGCCACAATGAGATGTTCCGTCTCTGGGAAAGCACTGGTCCCCAGGGCTGTTGTGCCTGTGACTAGGCTGCCCAGGGAAGGTGAAGACCAGCAACAGCTTTCAGGGCTGGCACCTTCCTTGTGGGAGAAGGAGCCGGACGTTCGCCGTTTTGGAAAAATGGCTCTGCGAGAACGGCCACAATGAGATGTTCCGTCTCTGGGAAAGCACTGGTCCCCAGGGCTGTTGTGCCTGTGACTAGGCTGCCCAGGGAAGGTGAAGACCAGCAACAGCTTTCAGGGCTGGCCCCTTCCTTGTGGGAGAAGGATCCGGACGTTCCACATTTCGGAAAAATGGCTCTGCCGAGAACGGCCACAATTGGATGTTCCGTCTCTGTGAAAGCACAGATCCCCAGGGCTGTTGTGCCTGTGACTAGGTTTCCAAGGGAAGGTGAAGACCAGCAACAGCTTTCAGGGCTTGCCCCTTCCTTATGGGAGAAGGATCCGGACGTTTCCCATTTCGAAAATGGCTCTGCCGAGAACGGCCACAATTGGATGTTCCGTCTCTGGGAAAGCACAGATCCCCAGGGCTGTTGTGCCTGAGAATAGGTTTCCAAGGGAAGGTGAAGACCAGCAACAGCTTTCAGGGCTGGCACCTTCCTTGTGGGAGAAGGATCCGGACGTTTCCCATTTCGGAAAAATGGCTCTGCCGAGAACGGGCACGAGGAGATGTTCCGTCTCTGGGAAAGCACAGATCCCCAGGGCTGTTGTGCCTGTGAATAGGTTGCCCAGGGAAGGTGAAGACCAGCAACAGCTTTCAGGGCTGGCCCCTTCCTTGTGGGAGAAGGAGCCGGACGTTTCCCATTTCGGAAAATGGCTCTGCCGAGAACGGCTACGACGAGATGTTCCGTCTCTGGGAAAGCACTGATCTCCGGGGCTGTTGTGCCTGTGACTGGGCTGCCCAGGGAAGGTGAAGACCAGCAACAGCTTTCAGGGCTGGCCCCTTCCTTGTGGGAGAAGGAGCCGGAGGATTCCCATTTCGGAAAAATGGCTCTTCCGAGAACGGCCACAATTGGATGTTCCGTCTCTGGGAAAGCACAGATCCCCAGGGCTGTTGTGCCTGTGAATAGGTTTCCAAGGGAAGGTGAAGACCAGCAACAGCTTTCAGGGCTTGCCCCTTCCTTATGGGAGAAGGATCCGGACGTTTCCCATTTCGGAAAATGGCTCTGCCGAGAACGGCCACAATTGGATATTCCGTCTCTGGGAAAGCACAGATCCCCAGGGCTGTTGTGCCTGTGAATAGGTTTCCAAGGGAAGGTGAAGACCAGCAACAGCTTTCAGGGCTGGCACCTTCCTTGTGGGAGAAGGAGCCGGACGTTCGCCGTTTTGGAAAAATGTCTCTGCCGAGAACGGCCACAATGAGATGATCCGTCTCTGGGAAAGCACTGGTCCCCAGGGCTGTTGTGCCTGTGACTAGGCTGCCCAGGGAAGGTGAAGACCAGCAACAGCTTTCAGGGCTGGCACCTTCCTTGTGGGAGAAGGAGCCGGACGTTCGCCGTTTTGGAAAAATGGCTCTGCGAGAACGGCCACAATGAGATGTTCCGTCTCTGGGAAAGCACTGGTCCCCAGGGCTGTTGTGCCTGTGACTAGGCTGCCCAGGGAAGGTGAAGACCAGCAACAGCTTTCAGGGCTGGCCCCTTCCTTGTGGGAGAAGGATCCGGACGTTCCATATTTCGGAAAAATGGCTCTGCCGAGAACGGCCACAATTGGATGTTCCGTCTCTGTGAAAGCACAGATACCCAGGGCTGTTGTGCCTGTGAATAGGTTTCCAAGGGAAGGTGAAGACCAGCAACAGCTTTCAGGGCTTGCCCCTTCCTTATGGGAGAAGGATCCGGATGTTTCCCATTTCGGAAAATGGCTCTGCGAGAACGGCCACAATGAGATGTTCCGTCTCTGGGAAAGCACTGGTCCCCAGGGCTGTTGTTCCTGTGACTAGGCTGCCCAGGGAAGGTGAAGACCAGCAACAGCTTTCAGGGCTGGCCCCTTCCTTGTGGGAGAAGGAGCCGGACGTTTCCCATTTTGGAAAATGGCTCTGCCGAGAACGGATATGAAGAGATGTTCCGTCTCTGGGAAAGCACTGATCCCCAGGGCTGTTGTGCCTGTGAATAGGTTTCCAAGGGAAGGTGAAGACCAGCAACAGCTTTCAGGGCTGGCCCCTTCCTTGTGGGAGAAGGATCCGGACGTTTCCCATTTCGGAAAAAGGCTCTGCCGAGAACGGCCACAATTGGATGTTCCGTCTCTGGGAAAGCACTGATCCCCAGGGCTGTTGTGCCTGTGAATAGGTTTCCAAGGGAAGGTGAAGACCAGCAACAGCTTTCAGGGCTGGCCCCTTCCTTGTGGGAGAAGGATCCGGACGTTTCCCATTTCGGAAAAATGGCTCTGCCGAGAACGGGCACGAGGAGATGTTCCGTCTCTGGGAAAGCACTGATCCCCAGGGCTGTTGTGCCTGTGAATAGGTTGCCCAGGGAAGGTGAAGACCAGCAACAGCTTTCAGGGCTGGCACCTTCCTTGTGGGAGAAGGAGCCGGACGTTTCCCATTTCGGAAAATGGCTCTGCCGAGAACGGCTACGACGAGATGTTCCGTCTCTGGGAAAGCACTGATCTCCAGGGCTGTTGTGCCTGTGACTAGGCTGCCCAGGGAAGGTGAAGACCAGCAACAGCTTTCAGGGCTGGCCCCTTCCTTGTGGGAGAAGGATCCGGAGGATTCCCATTTCGGAAAAATGGCTCTGCCGAGAAGGGCCACAATGAGATGTTCCGTCTCTGGGAAAGCACACATCCCCAGGGCTGTTGTGCCTGTGAATAGGTTTCCAAGGGAAGGTGAAGACCAGCAACAGCTTTCAGGGCTTGCCCCTTCCTTATGGGAGAAGGATCCGGACGTTTCCCATTTCGGAAAATGGCTCTGCCGAGAACGGCCACAATTGGATATTCCGTCTCTGGGAAAGCACAGATCCCCAGGGCTGTTGTGCCTGAGAATAGGTTTCCAAGGGAAGGTGAAGACCAGCAACAGCTTTCAGGGCTGGCCCCTTCCTTGTGGGAGAATGAGCCGGACGTTCGCCGTTTTGGAAAAATGTCTCTGCCGAGAACGGCCACAATGAGATGTTCCGTCTGTGGGAAAGCACTGGTCCCCAGGGCTGTTGTGCCTGTGACTAGGCTGCCAAGGGAAGGTGAAGACCAGCAACAGCTTTCAGGGCTGGCACCTTCCTTGTGGGAGAAGGAGCCGGACGTTCGCCGTTTTGGAAAAATGGCTCTGCGAGAACGGCCACAATGAGATGTTCCGTCTCTGGGAAAGCACTGATCTCCAGGGCTGTTGTGCCTGTGACTAGGCTGCCCAGGGAAGGTGAAGACCAGCAACAGCTTTCAGGGCTGGCCCCTTCCTTGTGGGAGAAGGATCCGGAGGATTCCCATTTCGGAAAAATGGCTCTTCCGAGAACGGCCACAATTGGATGTTCCGTCTCTGGGAAAGCACAGATCCCCAGGGCTGTTGTGCCTGTGAATAGGTTTCCAAGGGAAGGTGAAGACCAGCAACAGCTTTCAGGGCTTGCCCCTTCCTTATGGGAGAAGGATCCGGACGTTTCCCATTTCGGAAAATGGCTCTGCCGAGAACGGCCACAATTGGATATTCCGTCTCTGGGAAAGTACAGATCCCCAGGGCTGTTGTGCCTGAGAATAGGTTTCCAAGGGAAGGTGAAGACCAGCAACAGCTTTCAGGGCTGGCACCTTCCTTGTGGGAGAATGAGCCGGACGTTCGCCGTTTTGGAAAAATGTCTCTGCCGAGAACGGCCACAATGAGATGTTCCGTCTCTGGGAAAGCACTGGTCCCCAGGGCTGTTGTGCCTGTGACTAGGCTGCCCAGGGAAGGTGAAGACCAGCAACAGCTTTCAGGGCTGGCACCTTCCTTGTGGGAGAAGGAGCCGGACGTTCGCCGTTTTGGAAAAATGGCTCTGCGAGAACGGCCACAATGAGATGTTCCGTCTCTGGGAAAGCACTGGTCCCCAGGGCTGTTGTGCCTGTGACTAGGCTGCCCAGGGAAGGTGAAGACCAGCAACAGCTTTCAGGGCTGGCCCCTTCCTTGTGGGAGAATGAGCCGGACGTTCCACATTTCGGAAAAATGGCTCTGCCGAGAACGGACAGAATTGGATGTTCCGTCTCTGTGAAAGCACAGATCCCCAGGGCTGTTGTGCCTGTGAATAGGTTTCCAAGGGAAGGTGAAGACCAGCAACAGCTTTCAGGGCTTGCCCCTTCCTTGTGGGAGAAGGATCCGGACGTTTCCCATTTCGGAAAATGGCTCTGCGAGAACGGCCACAATGAGATGTTCCGTCTCTGGGAAAGCACTGGTCCCCAGGGCTGTTGTGCCTGTGACTAGGCTGCCCAGGGAAGGTGAAGACCAGCAACAGCTTTCAGGGCTGGCCCCTTCCTTGTGGGAGAAGGAGCCGGACGTTTCCCATTTTGGAAAACGGCTCTGCCGAGAACGGGTATGAAGAGATGTTCCGTCTCTGGGAAAGCACTGATCCCCAGGGCTGTTCTGCCTGTGAATAGGTTTCCAAGGGAAGGTGAAGACCAGCAACAGCTTTCAGGGCTTGCCCCTTCCTTATGGGAGAAGGATCCGGACGTTTCCCATTTCGGAAAATGGCTCTGCCGAGAACGGCCACAATTGGATATTCCGTCTCTGGGAAAGCACAGATCCCCAGGGCTGTTGTGCCTGAGAATAGGTTTCCAAGGGAAGGTGAAGACCAGCAACAGCTTTCAGGGCTGGCACCTTCCTTGTGGGAGAAGGATCCGGACGTTTCCCATTTCGGAAAAATGGCTCTGCCGAGAACGGGCACGAGGAGATGTTCCGTCTCTGGGAAAGCACAGATCCCCAGGGCTGTTGTGCCTGTGACTGGGCTGCCCAGGGAAGGTGAAGACCAGCAACAGCTTTCAGGGCTGGCCCCTTCCTTGTGGGAGAAGGATCCGGAGGATTCCCATTTCGGAAAAATGGCTCTTCCGAGAACGGCCACAATTGGATGTTCCGTCTCTGGGAAAGCACAGATCCCCAGGGCTGTTGTGCCTGTGAATAGGTTTCCAAGGGAAGGTGAAGACCAGCAACAGCTTTCAGGGCTTGCCCCTTCCTTATGGGAGAAGGATCCGGACGTTTCCCATTTCGGAAAAGGGCTCTGCCGAGAACGGCCACAATTGGATATTCCGTCTCTGGGAAAGCACAGATCCCCAGGGCTGTTGTGCCTGTGAATAGGTTTCCAAGGGAAGGTGAAGACCAGCAACAGCTTTCAGGGCTGGCACCTTCCTTGTGGGAGAAGGAGCCGGACGTTCGCCGTTTTGGAAAAATGTCTCTGCCGAGAACGGCCACAATGAGATGTTCCGTCTCTGGGAAAGCACTGGTCCCCAGGGCTGTTGTGCCTGTGACTAGGCTGCCCAGGGAAGGTGAAGACCAGCAACAGCTTTCAGGGCTGGCACCTTCCTTGTGGGAGAAGGAGCCGGACGTTCGCCGTTTTGGAAAAATGGCTCTGCGAGAACGGCCACAATGAGATGTTCCGTCTCTGGGAAAGCACTGGTCCCCAGGGCTGTTGTGCCTGTGACTAGGCTGCCCAGGGAAGGTGAAGACCAGCAACAGCTTTCAGGGCTGGCCCCTTCCTTGTGGGAGAAGGATCCGGACGTTCCATATTTCGGAAAAATGGCTCTGCCGAGAACGGCCACAATTGGATGTTCCGTCTCTGTGAAAGCACAGATCCCCAGGGCTGTTGTGCCTGTGAATAGGTTTCCAAGGGAAGGTGAAGACCAGCAACAGCTTTCAGGGCTTGCCCCTTCCTTATGGGAGAAGGATCCGGATGTTTCCCATTTCGGAAAATGGCTCTGCGAGAACGGCCACAATGAGATGTTCCGTCTCTGGGAAAGCACTGGTCCCCAGGGCTGTTGTTCCTGTGACTAGGCTGCCCAGGGAAGGTGAAGACCAGCAACAGCTTTCAGGGCTGGCCCCTTCCTTGTGGGAGAAGGAGCCGGACGTTTCCCATTTTGGAAAACGGCTCTGCCGAGAACGGGTATGAAGAGATGTTCCGTCTCTGGGAAAGCACTGATCCCCAGGGCTGTTGTGCCTGTGAATAGGTTTCCAAGGGAAGGTGAAGACCAGCAACAGCTTTCAGGGCTGGCCCCTTCCTTGTGGGAGAAGGATCCGGACGTTTCCCATTTCGGAAAAAGGCTCTGCCGAGAACGGCCACAATTGGATGTTCCGTCTCTGGGAAAGCACTGATCCCCAGGGCTGTTGTGCCTGTGAATAGGCTACCAAGGGAAGGTGAAGACCAGCAACAGCTTTCAGGGCTGGCCCCTTCCTTGTGGGAGAAGGATCCGGACGTTTCCCATTTCGGAAAAATGGCTCTGCCGAGAACGGGCACGAGGAGATGTTCCGTCTCTGGGAAAGCACTGATCCCCAGGGCTGTTGTGCCTGTGAATAGGTTGCCCAGGGAAGGTGAAGACCAGCAACAGCTTTCAGGGCTGGCACCTTCCTTGTGGGAGAAGGAGCCGGACGTTTCCCATTTCGGAAAATGGCTCTGCCGAGAACGGCTACGACGAGATGTTCCGTCTCTGGGAAAGCACTGATCTCCAGGGCTGTTGTGCCTGTGACTAGGCTGCCCAGGGAAGGTGAAGACCAGCAACAGCTTTCAGGGCTGGCCCCTTCCTTGTGGGAGAATGAGCCGGACGTTCCACATTTCGGAAAAATGGCTCTGCCGAGAACGGACACAATTGGATGTTCCGTCTCTGTGAAAGCACAGATCCCCAGGGCTGTTGTGCCTGTGAATAGGTTTCCAAGGGAAGGTGAAGACCAGCAACAGCTTTCAGGGCTTGCCCCTTCCTTGTGGGAGAAGGATCCGGACGTTTCCCATTTCGGAAAATGGCTCTGCGAGAACGGCCACAATGAGATGTTCCGTCTCTGGGAAAGCACTGGTCCCCAGGGCTGTTGTGCCTGTGACTAGGCTGCCCAGGGAAGGTGAAGACCAGCAACAGCTTTCAGGGCTGGCCCCTTCCTTGTGGGAGAAGGAGCCGGACGTTTCCCATTTTGGAAAACGGCTCTGCCGAGAACGGGTATGAAGAGATGTTCCGTCTCTGGGAAAGCACTGATCCCCAGGGCTGTTCTGCCTGTGAATAGGTTTCCAAGGGAAGGTGAAGACCAGCAACAGCTTTCAGGGCTTGCCCCTTCCTTATGGGAGAAGGATCCGGACGTTTCCCATTTCGGAAAATGGCTCTGCCGAGAACGGCCACAATTGGATATTCCGTCTCTGGGAAAGCACAGATCCCCAGGGCTGTTGTGCCTGAGAATAGGTTTCCAAGGGAAGGTGAAGACCAGCAACAGCTTTCAGGGCTGGCACCTTCCTTGTGGGAGAAGGATCCGGACGTTTCCCATTTCGGAAAAATGGCTCTGCCGAGAACGGGCACGAGGAGATGTTCCGTCTCTGGGAAAGCACAGATCCCCAGGGCTGTTGTGCCTGTGACTGGGCTGCCCAGGGAAGGTGAAGACCAGCAACAGCTTTCAGGGCTGGCCCCTTCCTTGTGGGAGAAGGATCCGGAGGATTCCCATTTCGGAAAAATGGCTCTTCCGAGAACGGCCACAATTGGATGTTCCGTCTCTGGGAAAGCACAGATCCCCAGGGCTGTTGTGCCTGTGAATAGGTTTCCAAGGGAAGGTGAAGACCAGCAACAGCTTTCAGGGCTTGCCCCTTCCTTATGGGAGAAGGATCCGGACGTTTCCCATTTCGGAAAAGGGCTCTGCCGAGAACGGCCACAATTGGATATTCCGTCTCTGGGAAAGCACAGATCCCCAGGGCTGTTGTGCCTGTGAATAGGTTTCCAAGGGAAGGTGAAGACCAGCAACAGCTTTCAGGGCTGGCACCTTCCTTGTGGGAGAAGGAGCCGGACGTTCGCCGTTTTGGAAAAATGTCTCTGCCGAGAACGGCCACAATGAGATGTTCCGTCTCTGGGAAAGCACTGGTCCCCAGGGCTGTTGTGCCTGTGACTAGGCTGCCCAGGGAAGGTGAAGACCAGCAACAGCTTTCAGGGCTGGCACCTTCCTTGTGGGAGAAGGAGCCGGACGTTCGCCGTTTTGGAAAAATGGCTCTGCGAGAACGGCCACAATGAGATGTTCCGTCTCTGGGAAAGCACTGGTCCCCAGGGCTGTTGTGCCTGTGACTAGGCTGCCCAGGGAAGGTGAAGACCAGCAACAGCTTTCAGGGCTGGCCCCTTCCTTGTGGGAGAAGGATCCGGACGTTCCATATTTCGGAAAAATGGCTCTGCCGAGAACGGCCACAATTGGATGTTCCGTCTCTGTGAAAGCACAGATCCCCAGGGCTGTTGTGCCTGTGAATAGGTTTCCAAGGGAAGGTGAAGACCAGCAACAGCTTTCAGGGCTTGCCCCTTCCTTATGGGAGAAGGATCCGGATGTTTCCCATTTCGGAAAATGGCTCTGCGAGAACGGCCACAATGAGATGTTCCGTCTCTGGGAAAGCACTGGTCCCCAGGGCTGTTGTTCCTGTGACTAGGCTGCCCAGGGAAGGTGAAGACCAGCAACAGCTTTCAGGGCTGGCCCCTTCCTTGTGGGAGAAGGAGCCGGACGTTTCCCATTTTGGAAAACGGCTCTGCCGAGAACGGGTATGAAGAGATGTTCCGTCTCTGGGAAAGCACTGATCCCCAGGGCTGTTGTGCCTGTGAATAGGTTTCCAAGGGAAGGTGAAGACCAGCAACAGCTTTCAGGGCTGGCCCCTTCCTTGTGGGAGAAGGATCCGGACGTTTCCCATTTCGGAAAAAGGCTCTGCCGAGAACGGCCACAATTGGATGTTCCGTCTCTGGGAAAGCACTGATCCCCAGGGCTGTTGTGCCTGTGAATAGGCTACCAAGGGAAGGTGAAGACCAGCAACAGCTTTCAGGGCTGGCCCCTTCCTTGTGGGAGAAGGATCCGGACGTTTCCCATTTCGGAAAAATGGCTCTGCCGAGAACGGGCACGAGGAGATGTTCCGTCTCTGGGAAAGCACTGATCCCCAGGGCTGTTGTGCCTGTGAATAGGTTGCCCAGGGAAGGTGAAGACCAGCAACAGCTTTCAGGGCTGGCACCTTCCTTGTGGGAGAAGGAGCCGGACGTTTCCCATTTCGGAAAATGGCTCTGCCGAGAACGGCTACGACGAGATGTTCCGTCTCTGGGAAAGCACTGATCTCCAGGGCTGTTGTGCCTGTGACTAGGCTGCCCAGGGAAGGTGAAGACCAGCAACAGCTTTCAGGGCTGGCCCCTTCCTTGTGGGAGAAGGATCCGGAGGATTCCCATTTCGGAAAAATGGCTCTGCCGAGAACGGCCACAATGAGATGTTCCGTCTCTGGGAAAGCACAGATCCCCAGGGCTGTTGTGCCTGTGAATAGGTTTCCAAGGGAAGGTGAAGACCAGCAACAGCTTTCAGGGCTTGCCCCTTCCTTATGGGAGAAGGATCCGGACGTTTCCCATTTCGGAAAATGGCTCTGCCGAGAACGGCCACAATTGGATATTCCGTCTCTGGGAAAGCACAGATCCCCAGGGCTGTTGTGCCTGAGAATAGGTTTCCAAGGGAAGGTGAAGACCAGCAACAGCTTTCAGGGCTGGCCCCTTCCTTGTGGGAGAATGAGCCGGACGTTCGCCGTTTTGGAAAAATGTCTCTGCCGAGAACGGCCACAATGAGATGTTCCGTCTGTGGGAAAGCACTGGTCCCCAGGGCTGTTGTGCCTGTGACTAGGCTGCCCAGGGAAGGTGAAGACCAGCAACAGCTTTCAGGGCTGGCACCTTCCTTGTGGGAGAAGGAGCCGGACGTTCGCCGTTTTGGAAAAATGGCTCTACGAGAACGGCCACAATGAGATGTTCCGTCTCTGGGAAAGCACTGATCTCCAGGGCTGTTGTGCCTGTGACTAGGCTGCCCAGGGAAGGTGAAGACCAGCAACAGCTTTCAGGGCTGGCCCCTTCCTTGTGGGAGAAGGATCCGGAGGATTCCCATTTCGGAAAAATGGCTCTTCCGAGAACGGCCACAATTGGATGTTCCGTCTCTGGGAAAGCACAGATCCCCAGGGCTGTTGTGCCTGTGAATAGGTTTCCAAGGGAAGGTGAAGACCAGCAACAGCTTTCAGGGCTTGCCCCTTCCTTATGGGAGAAGGATCCGGACGTTTCCCATTTCGGAACAATGGCTCTGCCGAGAACGGCCACAATTGGATATTCCGTCTCTGGGAAAGCACAGATCCCCAGGGCTGTTGTGCCTGAGAATAGGTTTCCAAGGGAAGGTGAAGACCAGCAACAGCTTTCAGGGCTGGCACCTTCCTTGTGGGAGAATGAGCCGGACGTTCGCCGTTTTGGAAAAATGGCTCTGCCGAGAACGGCCACAATGAGATGTTCCGTCTGTGGGAAAGCACTGGTCCCCAGGGCTGTTGTGCCTGTGACTAGGCTGCCCAGGGAAGGTGAAGACCAGCAACAGCTTTCAGGGCTGGCACCTTCCTTGTGGGAGAAGGAGCCGGACGTTCGCCGTTTTGGAAAAATGGCTCTGCGAGAACGGCCACAATGAGATGTTCCGTCTCTGGGAAAGCACTGGTCCCCAGGGCTGTTGTGCCTGTGACTAGGCTGCCCAGGGAAGGTGAAGATCAGCAACAGCTTTCAGGGCTGGCCCCTTCCTTGTGGGAGAATGAGCCGGACGTTCCACATTTCGGAAAAATGGCTCTGCCGAGAACGGACACAATTGGATGTTCCGTCTCTGTGAAAGCACAGATCCCCAGGGCTGTTGTGCCTGTGAATAGGTTTCCAAGGGAAGGTGAAGACCAGCAACAGCTTTCAGGGCTTGCCCCTTCCTTGTGGGAGAAGGATCCGGACGTTTCCCATTTCGGAAAATGGCTCTGCGAGAACGGCCACAATGAGATGTTCCGTCTCTGGGAAAGCACTGGTCCCCAGGGCTGTTGTGCCTGTGACTAGGCTGCCCAGGGAAGGTGAAGACCAGCAACAGCTTTCAGGGCTGGCCCCTTCCTTGTGGGAGAAGGAGCCGGACGTTTCCCATTTTGGAAAACGGCTCTGCCGAGAACGGGTATGAAGAGATGTTCCGTCTCTGGGAAAGCACTGATCCCCAGGGCTGTTCTGCCTGTGAATAGGTTTCCAAGGGAAGGTGAAGACCAGCAACAGCTTTCAGGGCTGGCCCCTTCCTTGTGGGAGAAGCATCCGGACGTTTCCCATTTCGGAAAAAGGCTCTGCCGAGAACGGCCACAATTGGATGTTCCGTCTCTGGGAAAGCACTGATCCCCAGGGCTGTTGTGCCTGTGACTAGGCTACCAAGGGAAGGTGAAGACCAGCAACAGCTTTCAGGGCTGGCACCTTCCTTGTGGGAGAAGGATCCGGACGTTTCCCATTTCGGAAAAATGGCTCTGCCGAGAACGGGCACGAGGAGATGTTCCGTGTCTGGGAAAGCACAGATCCCCAGGGCTGTTGTGCCTGTGAATAGGTTGCCCAGGGAAGGTGAAGACCAGCAACAGCTTTCAGGGCTGGCACCTTCCTTGTGGGAGAAGGAGCCGGACGTTTCCCATTTCGGAAAATGGCTCTGCCGAGAACGGCTACGACGAGATGTTCCGTCTCTGGGAAAGCACTGATCTCCAGGGCTGTTGTGCCTGTGACTAGGCTGCCCAGGGAAGGTGAAGACCAGCAACAGCTTTCAGGGCTGGCCCCTTCCTTGTGGGAGAAGGAGCCGGAGGATTCCCATTTCGGAAAAATGGCTCTTCCGAGAACGGCCACAATTGGATGTTCCGTCTCTGGGAAAGCACAGATCCCCAGGGCTGTTGTGCCTGTGAATAGGTTTCCAAGGGAAGGTGAAGACCAGCAACAGCTTTCAGGGCTTGCCCCTTCCTTATGGGAGAAGGATCCGGACGTTTCCCATTTCGGAAAATGGCTCTGCCGAGAACGGCCACAATTGGATATTCCGTCTCTGGGAAAGCACAGATCCCCAGGGCTGTTGTGCCTGAGAATAGGTTTCCAAGGGAAGGTGAAGACCAGCAACAGCTTTCAGGGCTGGCACCTTCCTTGTGGGAGAATGAGCCGGACGTTCGCCGTTTTGGAAAAATGTCTCTGCCGAGAACGGCCACAATGAGATGTTCCGTCTCTGGGAAAGCACTGATCCCCAGGGCTGTTGTGCCTGTGACTAGGCTGCCCAGGGAAGGTGAAGACCAGCAACAGCTTTCAGGGCTGGCACCTTCCTTGTGGGAGAAGGAGCCGGACGTTCGCCGTTTTGGAAAAATGGCTCTGCGAGAACGGCCACAATGAGATGTTCCGTCTCTGGGAAAGCACTGATCCCCAGGGCTGTTGTGCCTGTGACTAGGCTGCCCAGGGAAGGTGAAGACCAGCAACAGCTTTCAGGGCTGGCCCCTTCCTTGTGGGAGAAGGAGCCGGACGTTTCCCATTTTGGAAAAATGGCTCTGCCGAGAAAGGGTATGAAGAGATGTTCCGTCTCTGGGAAAGCACTGATCCCCAGGGCTGTTGTGCCTGTGACTAGGCTGCCCAGGGAAGGTGAAGACCAGCAACAGCTTACAGGGCTGGCCCCTTCCTTGTGGGAGAAGGAGCCGGACGTTTCCCTTTTCGGAAATAAGCTCTGCCGAGAATGGGCATGAGCAGATGTTCCATCTGTGGGAAAGCACTGATCCCCAGGGCTGTTGTGCCTGTGAATAGGTTTCCAAGGGAAGGTGAAGACCAGCAACAGCTTTCAGGGCTGGCCCCTTCCTTATGGGGGAAGGATCCGGACGTTTCCCATTTCGGAAAATGGCTCTGCCGAGAACGGCCACAATTGGATATTCCGTCTCTGGGAAAGCACAGATCCCCAGGGCTGTTGTGCCTGTGACTAGGCTGCCCAGGGAAGGTGAAGACCAGCAACAGCTTTCAGGGCTGGCACCTTCCTTGTGGGTGAAGGAGCCGGACGTTTCCTTTTTCGGAAAACGGCTCTGCCGAGAACGGGCATGAAGAGATGTTCCGTCTCTGGGAAAGCACTGATCCCCAGGGCTGTTGTGCCTGTGAATAGGTTTCCAAGGGAAGGTGAAGACCAGCAACAGCTTTCAGGGCTGGCCCCTTCCTTGTGGGAGAAGGAGCCGGACGTTTCCCATTTTGAAAATGGCTCTGCCGAGAACGGGCACGAGGAGATGTTCCGTCTCTGGGAAAGCACAGATCCCCAGGGCTGTTGTGCCTGTGAATAGGTTGCCCAGGGAAGGTGAAGACCAGCAACAGCTTTCAGGGCTGGCCCCTTCCTTGTGGGAGAAGGAGCCGGACGTTTCCCATTTTGGAAAATGGCTCTGCCGAGAACGGCTACGACGAGATGTTCCGTCTCTTGGAAAGCACTGATCCCCAGGGCTGTTGTGCCTGTGACTAGGCTGCCCAGGGAAGGTGAAGACCAGCAACAGCTTTCAGGGCTGGCACCTTCCTTGTGGGAGAAGGATCCGGAGGTTTCCCATTTCGGAAAAATGGCTCTTCGGAGAACGGCCACAATTGGATGTTCCGTCTCTGGGAAAGCACAGATCCCCAGGGCTGTTGTGCCTGTGAATAGGTTTCCAAGGGAAGGTGAAGACCAGCAACAGCTTTCAGGGCTTGCCCCTTCCTTATGGGAGAAGGATCCGGACGTTTCCCATTTCGGAAAATGGCTCTGCCGAGAACGGCCACAATTGGATATTCCGTCTCTGGGAAAGCACAGGTCCCCAGGGCTGTTGTGCCTGTGAATAGGTTTCCAAGGGAAGGTGAAGACCAGCAAGAGCTTTCAGGGCTGGCACCTTCCTTGTGGGAGAATGAGCCGGACGTTCGCCGTTTTGGAAAAATGGCTCTGCCGAGAACGGCCACAATGAGATGTTCCGTCTCTGGGAAAGCACTGGTCCCCAGGGCTGTTGTGCCTGTGACTAGGCTGCCCAGGGAAGGTGAAGACCAGCAACAGCTTTCAGGGCTGGCACCTTCCTTGTGGGAGAAGGATCCGGACGTTTCCCATTTCGGAAAAATGGCTCTTCCGAGAACGGCCACAATTGGATGTTCCGTCTCTGGGAAAGCACAGATCCCCAGGGCTGTTGTGCCTGTGAATAGGTTTCCAAGGGAAGGTGAAGACCAGCAACAGCTTTCAGGGCTTGCCCCTTCCTTGTGGGAGAAGGATCCGGACGTTTACAATTTCGGAAAATGGCTCTGCCGAGAACAGCCACAATTGGATATTCCGTCTCTGGGAAAGCACAGATCCCCAGGGCTGTTGTGCCTGTGAATAGGTTTCCAAGGGAAGGTGAAGACCAGCAACAGCTTTCAGGGCTGGCACCTTTCTTGTGGGAGAATGAGCCGGACGTTCGCCGTTTTGGAACAATGGATCTGCGAGAACGGCCACAATGAGATGTTCCGTCTCTGGGAAAGCACTGGTCCCCAGGGCTGTTGTGCCTGTGACTAGGCTGCCCAGGGAAGGTGAAGACCAGCAACAGCTTTCAGGGCTGGCCCCTTCCTTGTGGGTGAAGGAGCCGGACATTTCCCATTTTGGAAAACGGCTCTGCCGAGAAAGGGTATGAAGAGATGTTCCGTCTCTGGGAAAGCACTGATCCCCAGGGCTGTTGTGCCTGTGAATAGGTTTCCAAGGGAAGGTGAAGACCAGCAACAGCTTTCAGGGCTGGCACCTTCCTTGTGGGAGAATGAGCCGGACGTTCGCCGTTTTGGAAAAATGTCTCTGCCGAGAACGGCCACAATGAGATGTTCCGTCTCTGGGAAAGCACTGATCCCCAGGGCTGTTGTGCCTGTGACTAGGCTGCCCAGGGAAGGTGAAGACCAGCAACAGCTTTCAGGGCTGGCACCTTCCTTGTGGGAGAAGGAGCCGGACGTTCGCCGTTTTGGAAAAATGGCTCTGCGAGAACGGCCACAATGAGATGTTCCGTCTCTGGGAAAGCACTGATCCCCAGGGCTGTTGTGCCTGTGACTAGGCTGCCCAGGGAAGGTGAAGACCAGCAACAGCTTTCAGGGCTGGCCCCTTCCTTGTGGGAGAAGGAGCCGGACGTTTCCCATTTTGGAAAAATGGCTCTGCCGAGAAAGGGTATGAAGAGATGTTCCGTCTCTGGGAAAGCACTGATCCCCAGGGCTGTTGTGCCTGTGAATAGGTTTCCAAGGGAAGGTGAAGACCAGCAACAGCTTACAGGGCTGGCCCCTTCCTTGTGGGAGAAGGAGCCGGACGTTTCCCTTTTCGGAAATAAGCTCTGCCGAGAATGGGCACGAGCAGATGTTCCATCTGTGGGAAAGCACTGATCCCCAGGGCTGTTGTGCCTGTGAATAGGTTTCCAAGGGAAGGTGAAGACCAGCAACAGCTTTCAGGGCTGGCCCCTTCCTTATGGGGGAAGGATCCGGACGTTTCCCATTTCGGAAAATGGCTCTGCCGAGAACGGCCACAATTGGATATTCCGTCTCTGGGAAAGCACAGATCCCCAGGGCTGTTGTGCCTGTGACTAGGCTGCCCAGGGAAGGTGAAGACCAGCAACAGCTTTCAGGGCTGGCACCTTCCTTGTGGGTGAAGGAGCCGGACGTTTCCTTTTTCGGAAAACGGCTCTGCCGAGAACGGGCATGAAGAGATGTTCCGTCTCTGGGAAAGCACTGATCCCCAGGGCTGTTGTGCCTGTGAATAGGTTTCCAAGGGAAGGTGAAGACCAGCAACAGCTTTCAGGGCTGGCCCCTTCCTTGTGGGAGAAGGAGCCGGACGTTTCCCATTTTGAAAATGGCTCTGCCGAGAACGGGCACGAGGAGATGTTCCGTCTCTGGGAAAGCACAGATCCCCAGGGCTGTTGTGCCTGTGAATAGGTTGCCCAGGGAAGGTGAAGACCAGCAACAGCTTTCAGGGCTGGCCCCTTCCTTGTGGGAGAAGGAGCCGGACGTTTCCCATTTTGGAAAATGGCTCTGCCGAGAACGGCTACGACGAGATGTTCCGTCTCTTGGAAAGCACTGATCCCCAGGGCTGTTGTGCCTGTGACTAGGCTGCCCAGGGAAGGTGAAGACCAGCAACAGCTTTCAGGGCTGGCACCTTCCTTGTGGGAGAAGGATCCGGAGGTTTCCCATTTCGGAAAAATGGCTCTTCGGAGAACGGCCACAATTGGATGTTCCGTCTCTGGGAAAGCACAGATCCCCAGGGCTGTTGTGCCTGTGAATAGGTTTCCAAGGGAAGGTGAAGACCAGCAACAGCTTTCAGGGCTTGCCCCTTCCTTATGGGAGAAGGATCCGGACGTTTCCCATTTCGGAAAATGGCTCTGCCGAGAACGGCCACAATTGGATATTCCGTCTCTGGGAAAGCACAGGTCCCCAGGGCTGTTGTGCCTGTGAATAGGTTTCCAAGGGAAGGTGAAGACCAGCAAGAGCTTTCAGGGCTGGCACCTTCCTTGTGGGAGAATGAGCCGGACGTTCGCCGTTTTGGAAAAATGGCTCTGCCGAGAACGGCCACAATGAGATGTTCCGTCTCTGGGAAAGCACTGATCCCCAGGGCTGTTGTGCCTGTGAATAGGCTGCCAAGGGAAGGTGAAGACCAGCAACAGCTTTCAGGGCTGGCCCCTTCCTTGTGGGAGAAGGATCCGGACGTTTCCCATTTCGGAAAAATGGCTCTGCCGAGAACGGGTATGAAGAGATGTTCCGTCTCTGGGAAAGCACAGATCCCCAGGGCTGTTGTGTCTGTGACTAGGCTGCCCAGGGAAGGTGAAGACCAGCAACAGTTTACAGGGCTGGCCCCTTCCTTGTGGGAGAAGGATCCGGACATTCCACATTTCGGAAAAATGGCTCTGCCGAGATCGGCCACAATTGGATGTTCCGTCTCTGTGAAAGCACAGATCCCAATGGCTGTTGTGCCTGTGAATAGGTTTCCAAGGGAAGGTGAAGACCAGCAACAGCTTTCAGGGCTGGCACCTTCCTTGTGGGAGGAGGAGCCGGACGTTTCCCATTTCGGAAAAATGGCTCTGCCGAGAACGGGCACGAGGAGATGTTCCGTCTCTGGGAAAGCACTGATCCCCAGGGCTGTTGTGCCTGTGACTAGGCTGCCCAGGGAAGGTGAAGACCAGCAACAGCTTTCAGGGCTGGCCCCTTCCTTGTGGGAGAAGGAGCCGGACGTTTCCCATTTTGGAAAATGGCTCTGCCGAGAACGGGTATGAAGAGAAGTTCCGTCTCTGGGAAAGCACTGATCCCCAGGGCTGTTGTGCCTGTGACTAGGCTGCCCAGGGAAGGTGAAGACCAGCAACAGCTTTCAGGGCTGGCACCTTCCTTGTGGGAGAAGGAGCCGGACGTTTCCCATTTCGGAAAAATGGCTCTTCCGAGAACGGCCACAATTGGATGTTCCGTCTCTGGGAAAGCACAGATCCCCAGGGCTGTTGTGCCTGTGAATAGGTTTCCAAGGGAAGGTGAAGACCAGCAACAGCTTTCAGGGCTTGCCCCTTCCTTATGGGAGAAGGATCCGGACGTTTCCCATTTCGGAAAATGGCTCTGCCGAGAACGGCCACAATTGGATATTCCGTCTCTGGGAAAGCACAGATCCCCAGGGCTGTTGTGCCTGTGAATAGGTTTCCAAGGGAAGGTGAAGACCAGCAAGAGCTTTCAGGGCTGGCACCTTCCTTGTGGGAGAAGGAGCCGGACGTTCGCCGTTTTGGAAAAATGTCTCTGCCGAGAACGGCCACAATGAGATGTTCCGTCTCTGGGAAAGCACTGGTCCCCAGGGCTGTTGTGCCTGTGACTAGGCTGCCCAGGGAAGGTGAAGACCAGCAACAGCTTTCAGGGCTGGCACCTTCCTTGTGGGAGAAGGAGCCGGACGTTCGCCGTTTTGGAAAAATGGCTCTGCGAGAACGGCCACAATGAGATGTTCCGTCTCTGGGAAAGCACTGGTCCCCAGGGCTGTTGTGCCTGTGACTAGGCTGCCCAGGGAAGGTGAAGACCAGCAACAGCTTTCAGGGCTGGCCCCTTCCTTGTGGGAGAAGGATCCGGACGTTCCATATTTCGGAAAAATGGCTCTGCCGAGAACGGCCACAATTGGATGTTCCGTCTCTGTGAAAGCACAGATCCCCAGGGCTGTTGTGCCTGTGAATAGGTTTCCAAGGGAAGGTGAAGACCAGCAACAGCTTTCAGGGCTTGCCCCTTCCTTATGGGAGAAGGATCCGGATGTTTCCCATTTCGGAAAATGGCTCTGCGAGAACGGCCACAATGAGATGTTCCGTCTCTGGGAAAGCACTGGTCCCCAGGGCTGTTGTTCCTGTGACTAGGCTGCCCAGGGAAGGTGAAGACCAGCAACAGCTTTCAGGGCTGGCCCCTTCCTTGTGGGAGAAGGAGCCGGACGTTTCCCATTTTGGAAAACGGCTCTGCCGAGAACGGGTATGAAGAGATGTTCCGTCTCTGGGAAAGCACTGATCCCCAGGGCTGTTGTGCCTGTGAATAGGTTTCCAAGGGAAGGTGAAGACCAGCAACAGCTTTCAGGGCTGGCCCCTTCCTTGTGGGAGAAGGATCCGGACGTTTCCCATTTCGGAAAAAGGCTCTTCCGAGAACGGCCACAATTGGATGTTCCATCTCTGGGAAAGCACTGATCCCCAGGGCTGTTGTGCCTGTGAATAGGCTACCAAGGGAAGGTGAAGACCAGCAACAGCTTTCAGGGCTGGCACCTTCCTTGTGGGAGAAGGATCCGGACGTTTCCCATTTCGGAAAAATGGCTGTGCCGAGAACGGGCACGAGGAGATGTTCCGTCTCTGGGAAAGCACTGATCCCCAGGGCTGTTGTGTCTGTGACTAGGCTGCCCAGGGAAGGTGAAGACCAGCAACAGTTTACAGGGCTGGCCCCTTCCTTGTGGGAGAAGGATCCGGACATTCCACATTTCGGAAAAATGGCTCTGCCGAGATCGGCCACAATTGGATGTTCCGTCTCTGTGAAAGCACAGATCCCAATGGCTGTTGTGCCTGTGAATAGGTTTCCAAGGGAAGGTGAAGACCAGCAACAGCTTTCAGGGCTGGCACCTTCCTTGTGGGAGGAGGAGCCGGACGTTTCCCATTTCGGAAAAATGGCTCTGCCGAGAACGGGCACGAGGAGATGTTCCGTCTCTGGGAAAGCACTGATCCCCAGGGCTGTTGTGCCTGTGACTAGGCTGCCCAGGGAAGGTGAAGACCAGCAACAGCTTTCAGGGCTGGCCCCTTCCTTGTGGGAGAAGGAGCCGGACGTTTCCCATTTTGGAAAATGGCTCTGCCGAGAACGGGTATGAAGAGAAGTTCCGTCTCTGGGAAAGCACTGATCCCCAGGGCTGTTGTGCCTGTGACTAGGCTGCCCAGGGAAGGTGAAGACCAGCAACAGCTTTCAGGGCTGGCACCTTCCTTGTGGGAGAAGGAGCCGGACGTTTCCCATTTCGGAAAAATGGCTCTTCCGAGAACGGCCACAATTGGATGTTCCGTCTCTGGGAAAGCACAGATCCCCAGGGCTGTTGTGCCTGTGAATAGGTTTCCAAGGGAAGGTGAAGACCAGCAACAGCTTTCAGGGCTTGCCCCTTCCTTATGGGAGAAGGATCCGGACGTTTCCCATTTCGGAAAATGGCTCTGCCGAGAACGGCCACAATTGGATATTCCGTCTCTGGGAAAGCACAGATCCCCAGGGCTGTTGTGCCTGTGAATAGGTTTCCAAGGGAAGGTGAAGACCAGCAAGAGCTTTCAGGGCTGGCACCTTCCTTGTGGGAGAAGGAGCCGGACGTTCGCCGTTTTGGAAAAATGTCTCTGCCGAGAACGGCCACAATGAGATGTTCCGTCTCTGGGAAAGCACTGGTCCCCAGGGCTGTTGTGCCTGTGACTAGGCTGCCCAGGGAAGGTGAAGACCAGCAACAGCTTTCAGGGCTGGCACCTTCCTTGTGGGAGAAGGAGCCGGACGTTCGCCGTTTTGGAAAAATGGCTCTGCGAGAACGGCCACAATGAGATGTTCCGTCTCTGGGAAAGCACTGGTCCCCAGGGCTGTTGTGCCTGTGACTAGGCTGCCCAGGGAAGGTGAAGACCAGCAACAGCTTTCAGGGCTGGCCCCTTCCTTGTGGGAGAAGGATCCGGACGTTCCATATTTCGGAAAAATGGCTCTGCCGAGAACGGCCACAATTGGATGTTCCGTCTCTGTGAAAGCACAGATCCCCAGGGCTGTTGTGCCTGTGAATAGGTTTCCAAGGGAAGGTGAAGACCAGCAACAGCTTTCAGGGCTTGCCCCTTCCTTATGGGAGAAGGATCCGGATGTTTCCCATTTCGGAAAATGGCTCTGCGAGAACGGCCACAATGAGATGTTCCGTCTCTGGGAAAGCACTGGTCCCCAGGGCTGTTGTTCCTGTGACTAGGCTGCCCAGGGAAGGTGAAGACCAGCAACAGCTTTCAGGGCTGGCCCCTTCCTTGTGGGAGAAGGAGCCGGACGTTTCCCATTTTGGAAAACGGCTCTGCCGAGAACGGGTATGAAGAGATGTTCCGTCTCTGGGAAAGCACTGATCCCCAGGGCTGTTGTGCCTGTGAATAGGTTTCCAAGGGAAGGTGAAGACCAGCAACAGCTTTCAGGGCTGGCCCCTTCCTTGTGGGAGAAGGATCCGGACGTTTCCCATTTCGGAAAAAGGCTCTTCCGAGAACGGCCACAATTGGATGTTCCATCTCTGGGAAAGCACTGATCCCCAGGGCTGTTGTGCCTGTGAATAGGCTACCAAGGGAAGGTGAAGACCAGCAACAGCTTTCAGGGCTGGCACCTTCCTTGTGGGAGAAGGATCCGGACGTTTCCCATTTCGGAAAAATGGCTGTGCCGAGAACGGGCACGAGGAGATGTTCCGTCTCTGGGAAAGCACTGATCCCCAGGGCTGTTGTGCCTGTGAATAGGTTGCCCAGGGAAGGTGAAGACCAGCAACAGCTTTCAGGGCTGGCACCTTCCTTGTGGGAGAAGGAGCCGGACGTTTCCCATTTCGGAAAATGGCTCTGCCGAGAACGGCTACGACGAGATGTTCCGTCTCTGGGAAAGCACAGATCCCCAGGGCTGTTGTGCCTGTGAATAGGTTTCCAAGGGAAGGTGAAGACCAGCAACAGCTTTCAGGGCTTGCCCCTTCCTTATGGGAGAAGGATCCGGACGTTTCCCATTTCGGAAAATGGCTCTGCCGAGAACGGCCACAATTGGATATTCCGTCTCTGGGAAAGCACAGGTCCCCAGGGCTGTTGTGCCTGTGAATAGGTTTCCAAGGGAAGGTGAAGACCAGCAAGAGCTTTCAGGGCTGGCACCTTCCTTGTGGGAGAATGAGCCGGACGTTCGCCGTTTTGGAAAAATGGCTCTGCCGAGAACGGCCACAATGAGATGTTCCGTCTCTGGGAAAGCACTGGTCCCCAGGGCTGTTGTGCCTGTGACTAGGCTGCCCAGGGAAGGTGAAGACCAGCAACAGCTTTCAGGGCTGGCACCTTCCTTGTGGGAGAAGGATCCGGACGTTTCCCATTTCGGAAAAATGGCTCTTCCGAGAACGGCCACAATTGGATGTTCCGTCTCTGTGAAAGCACAGATCCCCATGGCTGTTGTGCCTGTGAATAGGTTTCCAAGGGAAGGTGAAGACCAGCAACAGCTTTCAGGGCTTGCCCCTTCCTTGTGGGAGAAGGATCCGGACGTTTACAATTTCGGAAAATGGCTCTGCCGAGAACAGCCACAATTGGATATTCCGTCTCTGGGAAAGCACAGATCCCCAGGGCTGTTGTGCCTGTGAATAGGTTTCCAAGGGAAGGTGAAGACCAGCAACAGCTTTCAGGGCTGGCACCTTTCTTGTGGGAGAATGAGCCGGATGTTCGCCGTTTTGGAACAATGGATCTGCGAGAACGGCCACAATGAGATGTTCCGTCTCTGGGAAAGCACTTGTCCCCAGGGCTGTTGTGCCTGTGACTAGGCTGCCCAGGGAAGGTGAAGACCAGCAACAGCTTTCAGGGCTGGCCCCTTCCTTGTGGGTGAAGGAGCCGGACATTTCCCATTTTGGAAAACGGCTCTGCCGAGAAAGGGTATGAAGAGATGTTCCCTCTCTGGGAAAGCACTGATCCCCAGGGCTGTTGTGCCTGTGAATAGGTTTCCAAGGGAAGGTGAAGACCAGCAACAGCTTTCAGGGCTGGCACCTTCCTTGTGGGAGAAGGATCCAGAGATTTCCCATTTCGGAAAATGGCTCTGCCGAGAAAGGCCACAATTGGATGTTCCGTCTCTGGGAAAGCACTGATCCCCAGGGCTGTTGTGCCTGTGAATAGGCTGCCAAGGGAAGGTGAAGACCAGCAACAGCTTTCAGGGCTGGCCCCTTCCTTGTGGGAGAAGGATCCGGACGTTTCCCATTTCGGAAAAATGGCTCTGCCGAGAACGGGTATGAAGAGATGTTCCGTCTCTGGGAAAGCACAGATCCCCAGGGCTGTTGTGTCTGTGACTAGGCTGCCCAGGGAAGGTGAAGACCAGCAACAGTTTACAGGGCTGGCCCCTTCCTTGTGGGAGAAGGATCCGGACGTTCCACATTTCGGAAAAATGGCTCTGCCGAGATCGGCCACAATTGGATGTTCCGTCTCTGTGAAAGCACAGATCCCAATGGCTGTTGTGCCTGTGAATAGGTTTCCAAGGGAAGGTGAAGACCAGCAACAGCTTTCAGGGCTGGCACCTTCCTTGTGGGAGGAGGAGCCGGACGTTTCCCATTTCGGAAAAATGGCTCTGCCGAGAACGGGCACGAGGAGATGTTCCGTCTCTGGGAAAGCACTGATCCCCAGGGCTGTTGTGCCTGTGACTAGGCTGCCCAGGGAAGGTGAAGACCAGCAACAGCTTTCAGGGCTGGCCCCTTCCTTGTGGGAGAAGGAGCCGGACGTTTCCCATTTTGGAAAATGGCTCTGCCGAGAACGGGTATGAAGAGAAGTTCCGTCTCTGGGAAAGCACTGATCCCCAGGGCTGTTGTGCCTGTGACTAGGCTGCCCAGGGAAGGTGAAGACCAGCAACAGCTTTCAGGGCTGGCACCTTCCTTGTGGGAGAAGGAGCCGGACGTTTCCCATTTCGGAAAAATGGCTCTTCCGAGAACGGCCACAATTGGATGTTCCGTCTCTGGGAAAGCACAGATCCCCAGGGCTGTTGTGCCTGTGAATAGGTTTCCAAGGGAAGGTGAAGACCAGCAACAGCTTTCAGGGCTTGCCCCTTCCTTATGGGAGAAGTATCCGGACGTTTCCCATTTCGGAAAATGGCTCTGCCGAGAACGGCCACAATTGGATATTCCGTCTCTGGGAAAGCACAGATCCCCAGGGCTGTTGTGCCTGTGAATAGGTTTCCAAGGGAAGGTGAAGACCAGCAACAGCTTTCAGGGCTGGCACCTTCCTTGTGGGAGAAGGAGCCGGACGTTCGCCGTTTTGGAAAAATGTCTCTGCCGAGAACGGCCACAATGAGATGTTCCGTCTCTGGGAAAGCACTGGTCCCCAGGGCTGTTGTGCCTGTGACTAGGCTGCCCAGGGAAGGTGAAGACCAGCAACAGCTTTCAGGGCTGGCACCTTCCTTGTGGGAGAAGGAGCCGGACGTTCGCCGTTTTGGAAAAATGGCTCTGCGAGAACGGCCACAATGAGATGTTCCGTCTCTGGGAAAGCACTGGTCCCCAGGGCTGTTGTGCCTGTGACTAGGCTGCCCAGGGAAGGTGAAGACCAGCAACAGCTTTCAGGGCTGGCCCCTTCCTTGTGGGAGAAGGATCCGGACGTTCCATATTTCGGAAAAATGGCTCTGCCGAGAACGGCCACAATTGGATGTTCCGTCTCTGTGAAAGCACAGATCCCCAGGGCTGTTGTGCCTGTGAATAGGTTTCCAAGGGAAGGTGAAGACCAGCAACAGCTTTCAGGGCTTGCCCCTTCCTTATGGGAGAAGGATCCGGATGATTCCCATTTCGGAAAATGGCTCTGCGAGAACGGCCACAATGAGATGTTCCGTCTCTGGGAAAGCACTGGTCCCCAGGGCTGTTGTTCCTGTGACTAGGCTGCCCAGGGAAGGTGAAGACCAGCAACAGCTTTCAGGGCTGGCCCCTTCCTTGTGGGAGAAGGAGCCGGACGTTTCCCATTTTGGAAAATGGCTCTGCCGAGAACGGGTATGAAGAGATGTTCCGTCTCTGGGAAAGCACTGATCCCCAGGGCTGTTGTGCCTGTGAATAGGTTTCCAAGGGAAGGTGAAGACCAGCAACAGCTTTCAGGGCTGGCCCCTTCCTTGTGGGAGAAGGATCCGGACGTTTCCCATTTCGGAAAAAGGCTCTGCCGAGAACGACCACAATTGGATGTTCCATCTCTGGGAAAGCACTGATCCCCAGGGCTGTTGTGCCTGTGAATAGGCTACCAAGGGAAGGTGAAGACCAGCAACAGCTTTCAGGGCTGGCACCTTCCTTGTGGGAGAAGGATCCGGACGTTTCCCATTTCGGAAAAATGGCTGTGCCGAGAACGGGCACGAGGAGATGTTCCGTCTCTGGGAAAGCACTGATCCCCAGGGCTGTTGTGCCTGTGAATAGGTTGCCCAGGGAAGGTGAAGACCAGCAACAGCTTTCAGGGCTGGCACCTTCCTTGTGGGAGAAGGAGCCGGACGTTTCCCATTTCGGAAAATGGCTCTGCCGAGAACGGCTACGACGAGATGTTCCGTCTCTGGGAAAGCACTGATCTCCAGGGCTGTTGTGCCTGTGACTAGGCTGCCCAGGGAAGGTGAAGACCAGCAACAGCTTTCAGGGCTGGCCCCTTCCTTGTGGGAGAAGGATCCGGAGGATTCCCATTTCGGAAAAATGGCTCTGCCGAGAACGGCCACAATGAGATGTTCCGTCTCTGGGAAAGCACAGATCCCCAGGGCTGTTGTGCCTGTGAATAGGTTTCCAAGGGAAGGTGAAGACCAGCAACAGCTTTCAGGGCTTGCCCCTTCCTTATGGGAGAAGGATCCGGACGTTTCCCATTTCGGAAAATGGCTCTGCCGAGAACGGCCACAATTGGATATTCCGTCTCTGGGAAAGCACAGATCCCCAGGGCTGTTGTGCCTGAGAATAGGTTTCCAAGGGAAGGTGAAGACCAGCAACAGCTTTCAGGGCTGGCCCCTTCCTTGTGGGAGAATGAGCCGGACGTTCGCCGTTTTGGAAAAATGTCTCTGCCGAGAACGGCCACAATGAGATGTTCCGTCTCTGGGAAAGCACTGGTCCCCAGGGCTGTTGTGCCTGTGACTAGGCTGCCCAGGGAAGGTGAAGACCAGCAACAGCTTTCAGGGCTGGCACCTTCCTTGTGGGAGAAGGAGCCGGACGTTCGCCGTTTTGGAAAAATGGCTCTGCGAGAACGGCCACAATGAGATGTTCCGTCTCTGGGAAAGCACTGATCTCCAGGGCTGTTGTGCCTGTGACTAGGCTGCCCAGGGAAGGTGAAGACCAGCAACAGCTTTCAGGGCTGGCCCCTTCCTTGTGGGAGAAGTATCCGGAGGATTCCCATTTCGGAAAAATGGCTCTTCCGAGAACGGCCACAATTGGATGTTCCGTCTCTGGGAAAGCACAGATCCCCAGGGCTGTTGTGCCTGTGAATAGGTTTCCAAGGGAAGGTGAAGACCAGCAACAGCTTTCAGGGCTTGCCCCTTCCTTATGGGAGAAGGATCCGGACGTTTCCCATTTCGGAAAATGGCTCTGCCGAGAACGGCTACGACGAGATGTTCCGTCTCTGGGAAAGCACAGATCCCCAGGGCTGTTGTGCCTGAGAATAGGTTTCCAAGGGAAGGTGAAGACCAGCAACAGCTTTCAGGGCTGGCACCTTCCTTGTGGGAGAAGGAGCCGGACGTTCGCCGTTTTGGAAAAATGGCTCTGCGAGAACGGCCACAATGAGATGTTCCGTCTCTGGGAAAGCACTGGTCCCCAGGGCTGTTGTGCCTGTGACTAGGCTGCCCAGGGAAGGTGAAGACCAGCAACAGCTTTCAGGGCTGGCCCCTTCCTTGTGGGAGAAGGAGCCGGACGTTTCCCATTTTGGAAAACGGCTCTGCCGAGAACGGGTATGAAGAGATGTTCCGTCTCTGGGAAAGCACTGATCCCCAGGGCTGTTGTGCCTGTGAATAGGTTTCCAAGGGAAGGTGAAGACCAGCAACAGCTTTCAGGGCTGGCCCCTTCCTTGTGGGAGAAGGATCCGGACGTTTCCCATTTCGGAAAAAGGCTCTGCCGAGAACGGCCACAATTGGATGTTCCGTCTCTGGGAAAGCACTGATCCCCAGGGCTGTTGTGCCTGTGACTAGGCTACCAAGGGAAGGTGAAGACCAGCAACAGCTTTCAGGGCTGGCACCTTCCTTGTGGGAGAAGGATCCGGACATTTCCCATTTCGGAAAAATGGCTCTGCCGAGAACGGGCACGAGGAGATGTTCCGTGTCTGGGAAAGCACAGATCCCCAGGGCTGTTGTGCCTGTGAATAGGTTGCCCAGGGAAGGTGAAGACCAGCAACAGCTTTCAGGGCTGGCACCTTCCTTGTGGGAGAAGGAGCCGGACGTTTCCCATTTCGGAAAATGGCTCTGCCGAGAACGGCTACGACGAGATGTTCCGTCTCTGGGAAAGCACTGATCCCCAGGGCTGTTGTGCCTGTGACTAGGCTGCCCAGGGAAGGTGAAGACCAGCAACAGCTTTCAGGGCTGGCCCCTTCCTTGTGGGAGAAGGATCCGGAGGATTCCCATTTCGGAAAAATGGCTCTTCCGAGAACGGCCACAATTGGATGTTCCGTCTCTGGGAAAGCACAGATCCCCAGGGCTGTTGTGCCTGTGAATAGGTTTCCAAGGGAAGGTGAAGACCAGCAACAGCTTTCAGGGCTTGCCCCTTCCTTATGGGAGAAGGATCCGGACGTTTCCCATTTCGGAAAATGGCTCTGCCGAGAATGGCCACAATTGGATATTCCGTCTCTGGGAAAGCACAGATCCCCAGGGCTGTTGTGCCTGAGAATAGGTTTCCAAGGGAAGGTGAAGACCAGCAACAGCTTTCAGGGCTGGCACCTTCCTTGTGGGAGAATGAGCCGGACGTTTGCCGTTTTGGAAAAATGTCTCTGCCAAGAACGGCCACAATGAGATGTTCCGTCTCTGGGAAAGCACTGATCCCCAGGGCTGTTGTGCCTGTGACTAGGCTGCCCAGGGAAGGTGAAGACCAGCAACAGCTTTCAGGGCTGGCACCTTCCTTGTGGGAGAAGGAGCCGGACGTTCGCCGTTTTGGAAAATGGCTCTGCCGAGAAAGGGTACGATGAGATGTTCCGTCTCTGGGAAAGCACTGATCCCCAGGGCTGTTGTGCCTGTGACTAGGCTGCCCAGGGAAGGTGAAGACCAGCAACAGCTTACAGGGCTGGCCCCTTCCTTGTGGGAGAAGGAGCCGGACGTTTCCCTTTTCGGAAATAAGCTCTGCCGAGAATGGGCACGAGCAGATGTTCCATCTGTGGGAAAGCACTGATCCCCAGGGCTGTTGTGCCTGTGAATAGGTTTCCAAGGGAAGGTGAAGACCAGCAACAGCTTTCAGGGCTGGCCCCTTCCTTATGGGGGAAGGATCCGGACGTTTCCCATTTCGGAAAATGGCTCTGCCGAGAACGGCCACAATTGGATATTCCGTCTCTGGGAAAGCACAGATCCCCAGGGCTGTTGTGCCTGTGACTAGGCTGCCCAGGGAAGGTGAAGACCAGCAACAGCTTTCAGGGCTGGCACCTTCCTTGTGGGTGAAGGAGCCGGACGTTTCCCTTTTCGGAAAACGGCTCTGCCGAGAACGGGCATGAAGAGATGTTCCGTCTCTGGGAAAGCACTGATCCCCAGGGCTGTTGTGCCTGTGAATAGGTTTCCAAGGGAAGGTGAAGACCAGCAACAGCTTTCAGGGCTGGCCCCTTCCTTGTGGGAGAAGGAGCCGGACGTTTCCCATTTTGAAAATGGCTCTGCCGAGAACGGGCACGAGGAGATGTTCCGTCTCTGGGAAAGCACAGATCCCCAGGGCTGTTGTGCCTGTGAATAGGTTGCCCAGGGAAGGTGAAGACCAGCAACAGCTTTCAGGGCTGGCACCTTCCTTGTGGGAGAATGAGCCGGACGTTCGCCGTTTTGGAAAAATGGCTCTTCCTAGAACGGCCACAATGAGATGTTCCGTCTCTGGGAAAGCACTGGTCCCCAGGGCTGTTGTGCCTGTGACTAGGCTGCCCAGGGAAGGTGAAGACCAGCAACAGCTTTCAGGGCTGGCACCTTCCTTGTGGGAGAAGGATCCGGACGTTTCCCATTTCGGAAAATGGCTCTGCCGAGAACAGCCACAATTGGATATTCCGTCTCTGGGAAAGCACTGATCCCCATGGCTGTTGTGCCTGTGAATAGGTTTCCAAGGGAAGGTGAAGACCAGCAACAGCTTTCAGGGCTTGCCCCTTCCTTGTGGGAGAAGGATCCGGACGTTTACAATTTCGGAAAATGGCTCTGCCGAGAACAGCCACAATTGGATATTCCGTCTCTGGGAAAGCACAGATCCCCATGGCTGTTGTGCCTGTGAATAGGTTTCCAAGGGAAGGTGAAGACCAGCAACAGCTTTCAGGGCTGGCACCTTCCTTGTGGGAGAATGAGCCGGACGTTCGCCGTTTTGGAACAATGGCTCTGCGAGAACGGCCACAATGAGATGTTCCGTCTCTGGGAAAGCACTGGTCCCCAGGGCTGTTGTGCCTGTGACTAGGCTGCCCAGGGAAGGTGAAGACCAGCAACAGCTTTCAGGGCTGGCCCCTTCCTTGTGGGTGAAGGAGCCGGACATTTCCCATTTTGGAAAACGGCTCTGCCGAGAAAGGGTATGAAGAGATGTTCCGTCTCTGGGAAAGCACAGATCCCCATGGCTGTTGTGCCTGTGAATAGGTTTCCAAGGGAAGGTGAAGACCAGCAACAGCTTTCAGGGCTGGCCCCTTCCTTGTGGGAGAAGGATCCAGAGGTTTCCCATTTCGGAAAAAGTCTCTGCCGAGAAAGGCCACAATTGGATGTTCCGTCTCTGGGAAAGCACTGATCCCCAGGGCTGTTGTGCCTGTGAATAGGCTGCCAAGGGAAGGTGAAGACCAGCAACAGCTTTCAGGGCTGGCCCCTTCCTTGTGGGAGAAGGATCCGGACGTTTCCCATTTCGGAAAAATGGCTCTGCCGAGAACGGGTATGAAGAGATGTTCCGTCTCTGGGAAAGCACAGATCCCCAGGGCTGTTGTGTCTGTGACTAGGCTGCCCAGGGAAGGTGAAGACCAGCAACAGTTTACAGGGCTGGCCCCTTCCTTGTGGGAGAAGGATCCGGACGTTCCACATTTCGGAAAAATGGCTCTGCCGAGATCGGCCACAATTGGATGTTCCGTCTCTGTGAAAGCAGAGATCCCAATGGCTGTTGTGCCTGTGAATAGGTTTCCAAGGGAAGGTGAAGACCAGCAACAGCTTTCAGGGCTGGCACCTTCCTTGTGGGAGGAGGAGCCGGACGTTTCCCATTTCGGAAAAATGGCTCTGCCGAGAACGGGTATGAAGAGAAGTTCCGTCTCTGGGAAAGCACTGATCCCCAGGGCTGTTGTGCCTGTGACTAGGCTGCCCAGGGAAGGTGAAGACCAGCAACAGCTTTCAGGGCTGGCACCTTCCTTGTGGGAGAAGGAGCCGGACGTTTCCCATTTCGGAAAAATGGCTTTGCCGAGAACGGGCACAAGGAGATGTTCCGTCTCTGGGAAAGCACAGATCCCCAGGGCTGTTGTGCCTGTGAATAGGCTGCCAAGGGAAGGTGAAGACCAGCAACAGCTTTCAGGGCTGGCCCCTTCCTTGTGGGAGAAGGATCCGGACGTTCCACATTTCGGAAAAATGGCTCTGCCGAGAACGGCCACAATTGGATGTTCCGTCTCTGGGAAAGCACAGATCCCCAGGGCTGTTGTGCCTGTGAATAGGTTTCCAAGGGAAGGTGAAGACCAGCAACAGCTTTCAGGGTTTGCCCCTTCCTTGTGGGAGAAGGATCCGGACGTTTCCCATTTCGGAAAATGGCTCTGCCGAGAACGGCCACAATTGGATATTCCGTCTCTGGGAAAGCACAGATCCCCAGGGCTGTTGTGCCTGTGAATAGGTTTCCAAGGGAAGGTGAAGACCAGCAACAGCTTTCAGGGCTGGCCCCTTCCTTGTGGGAGAAGGATCCGGAGGTTTCCCATTTCGGAAAAAGGCTCTGCCGAGAACGGCCACAATTGGATGTTCCGTCTCTGGGAAAGCACAGATCCCCAGGGCTGTTGTGCCTGTGACTAGGCTGCCCAGGGAAGGTGAAGACCAGCAACAGCTTTCAGGGCTGGCACCTTCCTTGTGGGTGAAGGAGCCGGACGTTTCCCTTTTCGGAAAACGGCTCTGCCGAGAACGGGCATGAAGAGATGTTCCGTCTCTGGGAAAGCACTGATCCCCAGGGCTGTTGTGCCTGTGAATAGGTTTCCAAGGGAAGGTGAAGACCAGCAACAGCTTTCAGGGCTGGCCCCTTCCTTGTGGGAGAAGGAGCCGGACGTTTCCCATTTTGAAAATGGCTCTGCCGAGAACGGGCACGAGGAGATGTTCCGTCTCTGGGAAAGCACAGATCCCCAGGGCTGTTGTGCCTGTGAATAGGTTGCACAGGGAAGGTGAAGACCAGCAACAGCTTTCAGGGCTGGCACCTTCCTTGTGGGAGAATGAGCCGGACGTTCGCCGTTTTGGAAAAATGGCTCTGCCGAGAACGGCCACAATGAGATGTTCCGTCTCTGGGAAAGCACTGGTCCCCAGGGCTGTTGTGCCTGTGACTAGGCTGCCCAGGGAAGGTGAAGACCAGCAACAGCTTTCAGGGCTGGCCCCTTCCTTGTGGGAGAAGGATCCGGACGTTCCACATTTCGGAAAAATGGCTCTGCCGAGAACGGCCACAATTGGATGTTCCGTCTCTGGGAAAGCACAGATCCCCAGGGCTGTTGTGCCTGTGAATAGGTTTCCAAGGGAAGGTGAAGACCAGCAACAGCTTTCAGGGCTTGCCCCTTCCTTGTGGGAGAAGTATCTGGACGTTTACAATTTCGAAAAATGGCTCTGCCGAGAACAGCCACAATTGGATATTCCGTCTCTGGGAAAGCACAGATCCCCAGGGCTGTTGTGCCTGTGAATAGGTTTCCAAGGGAAGGTGAAGACCAGCAACAGCTTTCAGGGCTGGCACCTTCCTTGTGGGAGAATGAGCCGGACGTTCGCCGTTTTGGAACAATGGCTCTGCGAGAACGGCCACAATGAGATGTTCCGTCTCTGGGAAAGCACTGGTCCCCAGGGCTGTTGTGCCTGTGACTAGGCTGCCCAGGGAAGGTGAAGACCAGCAACAGCTTTCAGGGCTGGCCCCTTCCTTGTGGGAGAAGGAGCCGGACGTTTCCCATTTTGGAAAACGGCTCTGCCGAGAAAGGGTATGAAGAGATGTTCCGTCTCTGGGAAAGCACTGATCCCCAGGGCTGTTGTGCCTGTGAATAGGTTTCCAAGGGAAGGTGAAGACCAGCAACAGCTTTCAGGGCTGGCCCCTTCCTTGTGGGAGAAGGATCCGGATGTTTCCCATTTCAGAAAAATGGCTCTGCCGAGAACGGGCACGAGGAGATGTTCCGTCTCTGGGAAAGCACAGATCCCCAGGGCTGTTGTGCCTGTGAATAGGTTGCCCAGGGAAGGTGAAGACCAGCAACAGCTTACAGGGCTGGCCCCTTCCTTGTGGGAGAAGGAGCCGGACGTTTCCCATTTCGGAAAAATGGCTCTGCCGAGAACGGCCACAATTGGATGTTCCGTCTCTGTGAAAGCACAGATCCCCATGGCTGTTGTGCCTGTGAATAGGTTTCCAAGGGAAGGTGAAGACCAGCAACAGCTTTCAGGGTTTGCCCCTTCCTTGTGGGAGAAGGATCCGGACGTTTCCCATTTCGGAAAATGGCTCTGCCGAGAACGGCCACAATTGGATATTCCGTCTCTGGGAAAGCACAGATCCCCAGGGCTGTTGTGCCTGTGAATAGGTTTCCAAGGGAAGGTGAAGACCAGCAACAGCTTTCAGGGCTGGCCCCTTCCTTGTGGGAGAAGGATCCGGAGGTTTCCCATTTCGGAAAAAGGCTCTGCCGAGAACGGCCACAATTGGATGTTCCGTCTCTGGGAAAGCACTGATCCCCAGGGCTGTTGTGCCTGTGAATAGGCTGCCAAGGGAAGGTGAAGACCAGCAACAGCTTTCAGGGCTGGCCCCTTCCTTGTGGGAGAAGGAGGCGGACGTTTCCCTTTTCGGAAAACGGCTCTGCCGAGAACGGGCATGAAGAGATGTTCCGTCTCTGGGAAAGCACTGATCCCCAGGGCTGTTGTGCCTGTGAATAGGTTTCCAAGGGAAGGTGAAGACCAGCAACAGCTTTCAGGGCTGGCCCCTTCCTTGTGGGAGAAGGAGCCGGACGTTTCCCATTTTTGAAAATGGCTCTGCCGAGAACGGCCACAATTGGATATTCCGTCTCTGGGAAAGCACAGATCCCCAGGGCTGTTGTGCCTGTGACTAGGCTGCCCAGGGAAGGTGAAGACCAGCAACAGCTTTCAGGGCTGGCACCTTCCTTGTGGGTGAAGGAGCCGGACGTTTCCCTTTTCGGAAAACGGCTCTGCCGAGAACGGGCATGAAGAGATGTTCCGTCTCTGGGAAAGCACTGATCCCCAGGGCTGTTGTGCCTGTGAATAGGTTTCCAAGGGAAGGTGAAGACCAGCAACAGCTTTCAGGGCTGGCCCCTTCCTTGTGGGAGAAGGAGCCGGACGTTTCCCATTTTGAAAATGGCTCTGCCGAGAACGGGCACGAGGAGATGTTCCGTCTCTGGGAAAGCACAGATCCCCAGGGCTGTTGTGCCTGTGAATAGGTTGCCCAGGGAAGGTGAAGACCAGCAACAGCTTTCAGGGCTGGCACCTTCCTTGTGGGAGAATGAGCCAGACGTTCGCCGTTTTGGAAAAATGGCTCTGCCGAGAACGGCCACAATGAGATGTTCCGTCTCTGGGAAAGCACTGGTCCCCAGGGCTGTTGTGCCTGTGACTAGGCTGCCCAGGGAAGGTGAAGACCAGCAACAGCTTTCAGGGCTGGCACCTTCCTTGTGGGAGAAGGATCCGGACGTTTCCCATTTCGGAAAATGGCTCTGCCGAGAACAGCCACAATTGGATATTCCGTCTCTGGGAAAGCACTGATCCCCATGGCTGTTGTGCCTGTGAATAGGTTTCCAAGGGAAGGTGAAGACCAGCAACAGCTTTCAGGGCTTGCCCCTTCCTTGTGGGAGAAGGATCCGGACGTTTACAATTTCGGAAAATGGCTCTGCCGAGAACAGCCACAATTGGATATTCCGTCTCTGGGAAAGCACAGATCCCCATGGCTGTTGTGCCTGTGAATAGGTTTCCAAGGGAAGGTGAAGACCAGCAACAGCTTTCAGGGCTGGCACCTTCCTTGTGGGAGAATGAGCCGGACGTTCGCCGTTTTGGAACAATGGATCTGCGAGAACGGCCACAATGAGATGTTCCGTCTCTGGGAAAGCACTGGTCCCCAGGGCTGTTGTGCCTGTGACTAGGCTGCCCAGGGAAGGTGAAGACCAGCAACAGCTTTCAGGGCTGGCCCCTTCCTTGTGGGTGAAGTAGCCGGACATTTCCCATTTTGGAAAACGGCTCTGCCGAGAAAGGGTATGAAGAGATGTTCCGTCTCTGGGAAAGCACTGATCCCCAGGGCTGTTGTGCCTGTGAATAGGTTTCCAAGGGAAGGTGAAGACCAGCAACAGCTTTCAGGGCTGGCCCCTTCCTTGTGGGAGAAGGATCCAGAGGTTTCCCATTTCGGAAAAAGTCTCTGCCGAGAAAGGCCACAATTGGATGTTCCGTCTCTGGGAAAGCACTGATCCCCAGGGCTGTTGTGCCTGTGAATAGGCTGCCAAGGGAAGGTGAAGACCAGCAACAGCTTTCAGGGCTGGCCCCTTCCTTGTGGGAGAAGGATCCGGACGTTTCCCATTTCGGAAAAATGGCTCTGCCGAGAACGGGTATGAAGAGATGTTCCGTCTCTGGGAAAGCACAGATCCCCAGGGCTGTTGTGTCTGTGACTAGGCTGCCCAGGGAAGGTGAAGACCAGCAACAGTTTACAGGGCTGGCCCCTTCCTTGTGGGAGAAGGATCCGGACGTTCCACATTTCGGAAAAATGGCTCTGCCGAGATCGGCCACAATTGGATGTTCCGTCTCTGTGAAAGCAGAGATCCCAATGGCTGTTGTGCCTGTGAATAGGTTTCCAAGGGAAGGTGAAGACCAGCAACAGCTTTCAGGGCTGGCACCTTCCTTGTGGGAGGAGGAGCCGGACGTTTCCCATTTCGGAAAAATGGCTCTGCCGAGAACGGGTATGAAGAGAAGTTCCGTCTCTGGGAAAGCACTGATCCCCAGGGCTGTTGTGCCTGTGACTAGGCTGCCCAGGGAAGGTGAAGACCAGCAACAGCTTTCAGGGCTGGCACCTTCCTTGTGGGAGAAGGAGCCGGACGTTTCCCATTTCGGAAAAATGGCTTTGCCGAGAACGGGCACAAGGAGATGTTCCGTCTCTGGGAAAGCACAGATCCCCAGGGCTGTTGTGCCTGTGAATAGGCTGCCAAGGGAAGGTGAAGACCAGCAACAGCTTTCAGGGCTGGCACCTTCCTTGTGGGAGAAGGATCCGGACGTTCCACATTTCGGAAAAATGGCTCTGCCGAGAACGGCCACAATTGGATGTTCCGTCTCTGGGAAAGCACAGATCCCCAGGGCTGTTGTGCCTGTGAATAGGTTTCCAAGGGAAGGTGAAGACCAGCAACAGCTTTCAGGGCTTGCCCCTTCCTTGTGGGAGAAGGATCTGGACGTTTACAATTTCGAAAAATGGCTCTGCCGAGAACAGCCACAATTGGATATTCCGTCTCTGGGAAAGCACAGATCCCCAGGGCTGTTGTGCCTGTGAATAGGTTTCCAAGGGAAGGTGAAGACCAGCAACAGCTTTCAGGGCTGGCACCTTCCTTGTGGGAGAATGAGCCGGACGTTCGCCGTTTTGGAACAATGGCTCTGCGAGAACGGCCACAATGAGATGTTCCGTCTCTGGGAAAGCACTGGTCCCCAGGGCTGTTGTGCCTGTGACTAGGCTGCCCAGGGAAGGTGAAGACCAGCAACAGCTTTCAGGGCTGGCCCCTTCCTTGTGGGAGAAGGAGCCGGACGTTTCCCATTTTGGAAAACGGCTCTGCCGAGAAAGGGTATGAAGAGATGTTCCGTCTCTGGGAAAGCACTGATCCCCAGGGCTGTTGTGCCTGTGAATAGGTTTCCAAGGGAAGGTGAAGACCAGCAACAGCTTTCAGGGCTGGCCCCTTCCTTGTGGGAGAAGGATCCGGATGTTTCCCATTTCAGAAAAATGGCTCTGCCGAGAACGGGCACGAGGAGATGTTCCGTCTCTGGGAAAGCACAGATCCCCAGGGCTGTTGTGCCTGTGAATAGGTTGCCCAGGGAAGGTGAAGACCAGCAACAGCTTACAGGGCTGGCCCCTTCCTTGTGGGAGAAGGAGCCGGACGTTTCCCATTTCGGAAAAATGGCTCTGCCGAGAACGGCCACAATTGGATGTTCCGTCTCTGTGAAAGCACAGATCCCCATGGCTGTTGTGCCTGTGAATAGGTTTCCAAGGGAAGGTGAAGACCAGCAACAGCTTTCAGGGTTTGCCCCTTCCTTGTGGGAGAAGGATCCGGACGTTTCCCATTTCGGAAAATGGCTCTGCCGAGAACGGCCACAATTGGATATTCCGTCTCTGGGAAAGCACAGATCCCCAGGGCTGTTGTGCCTGTGAATAGGTTTCCAAGGGAAGGTGAAGACCAGCAACAGCTTTCAGGGCTGGCCCCTTCCTTGTGGGAGAAGGATCCGGAGGATTCCCATTTCGGAAAAAGGCTCTGCCGAGAACGGCCACAATTGGATGTTCCGTCTCTGGGAAAGCACTGATCCCCAGGGCTGTTGTGCCTGTGAATAGGCTGCCAAGGGAAGGTGAAGACCAGCAACAGCTTTCAGGGCTGGCCCCTTCCTTGTGGGAGAAGGAGGCGGACGTTTCCCTTTTCGGAAAACGGCTCTGCCGAGAACGGGCATGAAGAGATGTTCCGTCTCTGGGAAAGCACTGATCCCCAGGGCTGTTGTGCCTGTGAATAGGTTTCCAAGGGAAGGTGAAGACCAGCAACAGCTTTCAGGGCTGGCCCCTTCCTTGTGGGAGAAGGAGCCGGACGTTTCCCATTTTTGAAAATGGCTCTGCCGAGAACGGGCACGAGGAGATGTTCCGTCTCTGGGAAAGCACTGATCCCCAGGGCTGTTGTGCCTGTGAATAGGTTGCCCAGGGAAGGTGAAGACCAGCAACAGCTTTCAGGGCTGGCCCCTTCCTTGTGGGAGAAGGAGCCGGACGTTTCCCATTTTGGAAAATGGCTCTGCCGAGAACGGCTACGATGAGATGTTCCGTCTCTGGGAAAGCACTGATCCCCAGGGCTGTTGTGCCTGTGAATAGGTTTCCAAGGGAAGATGAAGACCAGCAACAGCTTTCAGGGCTGGCCCCTTCCTTGTGGGAGATGGAGCCGGACGTTTCCCTTTTCGGAAATAAGATGTGCCGAGAATGGGCACGAGCAGATGTTCCGTCTGTGGGAAAGCACTGGTCCCCAGGGCTGTTGTGCCTGTGAATAGGCTGCCCAGGGAAGGTGAAGACCAGCAACAGCTTTCAGGGCTGGCCCCTTCCTTGTGGGAGAAGGATCCGGACGTTTCCCATTTCGGAAAAATGGCTCTGCCGAGAACGGGTATGAAGAGAAGTTCCGTCTCTGGGAAAGCACTGATCCCCAGGGCTGTTGTGCCTGTGACTAGGCTGCCCAGGGAAGGTGAAGACCAGCAACAGCTTTCAGGGCTGGCCCCTTCCTTGTGGGAGAAGGAGCCGGACGTTTCCCTTTTCGGAAATAAGCTGTGCCGAGAATGGGCACGAGCAAATGTTCCGTCTGTGGGAAAGCACTGATCCCCAGGGCTGTTGTGCCTGTGAATAGGTTGCCCAGGGAAGGTGAAGACCAGCAACAGCTTTCAGGGCTGGCCCCTTCCTTATGGGAGAAGGATCCGGACGTTTCCCATTTCGGAAAAATGGCTCTGCCGAGAACCGCCAAAATTGGATGTTCCATCTCTGTGAAAGCACAGATCCCCATGGCTGTTGTGCCTGTGAATAGGTTTCCAAGGGAAGGTGAAGACCAGCAACAGCTTTCAGGGCTTGCCCCTTCCTTGTGGGAGAAGGAGCTGGACGTTTCCCATTTCGGAAAAATGGCTCTGCCGAGAACAGGCACAATTGGATATTCCGTCTCTGGGAAAGCACAGATCCCCAGGGCTGTTGTGCCTGTGAATAGGTTTCCAAGGGAAGGTGAAGACCAGCAACAGCTTTCAGGGCTGGCCCCTTCCTTGTGGGAGAAGGATCCGGAGGTTTCCCATTTCGGAAAAAGGCTCTGCCGAGAACGGCCACAATTGGATGTTCCGTCTCTGGGAAAGCACTGATCCCCAGGGCTGTTGTGCCTGTGACTAGGCTGCCAAGGGAAGGTGAAGACCAGCAACAGCTTTCAGGGCTGGCCCCTTCCTTGTGGGAGAAGGATCAGGATGTTTCCCATTTCGGAAAAATGGCTCTGCCGAGAACGGGTATGAAGAGATGTTCCGTCTCTGGGAAAGCACAGATCCCCAGGGCTGTTGTGCCTGTGACTAGGCTGCCCAGGGAAGGTGAAGACCAGCAACAGGTTACAGGGCTGGCCCCTTCCTTGTGGGAGAAGGAGCCGGACGTTCCACATTTCGGAAAAATGGCTCTGCCGAGAACTGACACAATTGGATGTTCCGTCTCTGTGAAAGCACAGATCCCAATGGCTGTTGTGCCTGTGAATAGGTTTCCAAGGGAAGGTGAAGACCAGCAACAGCTTTCAGGGCTTGCCCCTTCCTTATGGGAGAAGGATCCGGACGTTTCCCATTTCGGAAAATGGCTCTTCCGAGAACGGCCACAATTGGATATTCCGTCTCTGGGAAAGCACAGATCCCCAGGGCTGTTGTGCCTGTGACTAGGCTGCCCAGGGAATGTGAAGACCAGCACCAGCTTTCAGGGCTGGCACCTTCCTTGTGGGTGAAGGAGGCGGACGTTTCCCTTTTCGGAAAACGGCTCTGCCGAGAACGGGCATGAAGAGATGTTCCGTCTCTGGGAAAGCACTGATCCCCAGGGCTGTTGTGCCTGTGAATAGGTTTCCAAGGGAAGGTGAAGACCAGCAACAGCTTTCAGGGCTGGCCCCTTCCTTGTGGGAGAAGGAGCCGGACGTTTCCCATTTTTGAAAATGGCTCTGCCGAGAACGGGCACGAGGAGATGTTCCGTCTCTGGGAAAGCACTGATCCCCAGGGCTGTTGTGCCTGTGAATAGGTTGCCCAGGGAAGGTGAAGACCAGCAACAGCTTTCAGGGCTGGCACCTTCCTTGTGGGAGAAGGAGCCGGACGTTTCCCATTTTGGAAAATGGCTCTGCCGAGACGGGTATGAAGAGATGTTCCGTCTCTGGGAAAGCACTGATCCCCAGGGCTGTTGTGCCTGTGACTAGGCTGCCCAGGGAAGGCGAAGACCAGCAACAGCTTACAGGGCTGGCCCCTTCCTTGTGGGAGAAGGAGCCGGACGTTTCCCTTTTCGGAAAAAATCTCTGCCGAGAACGGGCACGAGGAGACGTTCCGTCTCTGGGAAAGCACAGATCCCCAGGGCTGTTGTGCCTGTGACTAGGCTGCCCAGGGAAGGTGAAGACCAGCAACAGCTTTCAGGGCTGGCACCTTCCTTGTGGGAGAAGGAGCCGGACGTTTCCCATTTCGGAAAAATGGCTTTGCCGAGAACGGGCACGAGGAGATGTTCCGTCTCTGGGAAAGCACTGATCCCCAGGGCTGTTGTGCCTGTGAATAGGCTGCCAAGGGAAGGTGAAGACCAGCAACAGCTTTCAGGGCTGGCCCCTTCCTTGTGGGAGAAGGATCCGGACGTTCCACATTTCGGAAAAATGGCTCTGCCGAGAACGGCCACAATTGGATGTTCCGTCTCTGTGAAAGCACAGATCCCCATGGCTGTTGTGCCTGTGAATAGGTTTCCAAGGGAAGGTGAAGACCAGCAACAGCTTTCAGGGCTTGCCCCTTCCTTATGGGAGAAGGATCCGGACGTTTCCCATTTCGGAACAATGGCTCTGCCGAGAACGGCCACAATTGGATATTCCGTCTCTGGGAAAGCACAGATCCCCAGGGCTGTTGTGCCTGAGAATAGGTTTCCAAGGGAAGGTGAAGACCAGCAACAGCTTTCAGGGCTGGCACCTTCCTTGTGGGAGAATGAGCCGGACGTTCGCCGTTTTGGAACAATGGCTCTGCGAGAACGGCCACAATGAGATGTTCCGTCTCTGGGAAAGCACTGGTCCCCAGGGCTGTTGTGCCTGTGACTAGGCTGCCCAGGGAAGGTGAAGACCAGCAACAGCTTTCAGGGCTGGCACCTTCCTTGTGCGAGAAGGAGCCGGACGTTTCCCATTTTGGAAAATGGCTCTGCCGAGAAAGGGTACGAAGAGATGTTCCGTCTCTGGGAAAGCACTGATCCCCAGGGCTGTTGTGCCTGTGAATAGGTTTCCAAGGGAAGGTGAAGACCAGCAACAGCCTTCAGGGCTGGCCCCTTCCTTGTGGGAGAAGGAGCCGGACGTTTCCCGTTTCGGAAATAAGCTCTGCCGAGAATGGGCACGAGCAGATGTTCCGTCTGTGGGAAAGCACTGATCCCCAGGGCTGTTGTGCCTGTGAATAGGTTTTCAAAGGAAGGTGAAGACCAGCAACAGCTTTCAGGGCTGGCCCCTTCCTTGTGGGAGAAGGATCCGGATGTTTCCCATTTCAGAAAAATGGCTCTGCCGAGAACGGGCACGAGGAGATGTTCCGTCTCTGGGAAAGCACAGATCCCCAGGGCTGTTGTGCCTGTGAATAGGTTGCCCAGGGAAGGTGAAGACCAGCAACAGCTTACAGGGCTGGCCCCTTCCTTGTGGGAGAAGGATCCGGACGTTTCCCATTTTGGAAAATGGCTCTGCCGAGAACGGCCACAATTGGATATTCCGTCTCTGGGAAAGCACAGATCCCCAGGGCTGTTGTGCCTGTGAATAGGTTTCCAAGGGAAGGTGAAGACCAGCAACAGCTTTCAGGGCTGGCCCCTTCCTTGTGGGAGAAGGATCCGGACGTTTCCCATTTTGGAAAATGGCTCTGCCGAGAACGGCTACGATGAGATGTTCCGTCTCTGGGAAAGCACTGATCCCCAGGGCTGTTGTGCCTGTGAATAGGTTTCCAAGGGAAGATGAAGACCAGCAACAGCTTTCAGGGCTGGCCCCTTCCTTGTGGGAGATGGAGCCGGACGTTTCCCTTTTCGGAAATAAGATGTGCCGAGAATGGGCACGAGCAGATGTTCCGTCTGTGGGAAAGCACTGGTCCCCAGGGCTGTTGTGCCTGTGAATAGGCTGCCCAGGGAAGGTGAAGACCAGCAACAGCTTTCAGGGCTGGCCCCTTCCTTGTGGGAGAAGGATCCGGACGTTTCCCATTTCGGAAAAATGGCTCTGCCGAGAACGGGTATGAAGAGAAGTTCCGTCTCTGGGAAAGCACTGATCCCCAGGGCTGTTGTGCCTGTGACTAGGCTGCCCAGGGAAGGTGAAGACCAGCAACAGCTTTCAGGGCTGGCACCTTCCTTGTGGGAGAAGGAGCCGGACGTTTCCCTTTTCGGAAATAAGCTGTGCCGAGAATGGGCACGAGCAAATGTTCCGTCTGTGGGAAAGCACTGATCCCCAGGGCTGTTGTGCCTGTGAATAGGTTGCCCAGGGAAGGTGAAGACCAGCAACAGCTTTCAGGGCTGGCCCCTTCCTTGTGGGAGAAGGATCCGGACGTTTCCCATTTCGGAAAAATGGCTCTGCCGAGAACCGCCAAAATTGGATGTTCCATCTCTGTGAAAGCACAGATCCCCATGGCTGTTGTGCCTGTGAATAGGTTTCCAAGGGAAGGTGAAGACCAGCAACAGCTTTCAGGGCTTGCCCCTTCCTTGTGGGAGAAGGAGCTGGACGTTTCCCATTTCGGAAAAATGGCTCTGCCGAGAACAGGCACAATTGGATATTCCGTCTCTGGGAAAGCACAGATCCCCAGGGCTGTTGTGCCTGTGAATAGGTTTCCAAGGGAAGGTGAAGACCAGCAACAGCTTTCAGGGCTGGCCCCTTCCTTGTGGGAGAATGATCCGGACGTTTCCCATTTTGGAAAATGGCTCTGCCGAGAACGGGTACGATGAGATGTTCCGTCTCTGGGAAAGCACAGATCCCCAGGGCTGTTGTGCCTGTGACTAGGCTGCCCAGGGAAGGTGAAGACCAGCAACAGCTTTCAGGGCTGGCCCCTTCCTTGTGGGAGAAGGAGCCGGACGTTTCCCTTTTCGAAAATAAGCTCTGCCGAGAATGGGCACGAGCAGATGTTCCGTCTCTGGGAAAGCACTGATCCCCAGGGCTGTTGTGCCTGTGAATAGGTTGCCCAGGGAAGGTGAAGACCAGCAACAGCTTTCAGGGCTGGCCCCTTCCTTGTGGGGGAAGGAGCCGGACGTTTCCCATTTCGGAAAAATGGCTCTGCCGAGAACGGGCACGAGGAGATGTTCCGTCTCTGGGAAAGCACTGATCCCCAGGGCTGTTGTGCCTGTGAATAGGTTGCCCAGGGAAGGTGAAGACCAGCAACAGCTTTCAGGGCTGGCCCCTTCCTTGTGGGAGAAGGAGCCAGACGTTTCCCTTTTTGGAAAAAGGCTCTGCCGAGAACGGCTACGACGAGATGTTCCGTCTCTGGGAAAGCACTGATCCCCAGGGCTGTTGTGCCTGTGACTAGGCTGCCCAGGGAAGGTGAAGACCAGCAACAGCTTTCAGGGCTGGCCCCTTCCTTGTGGGAGAAGGATCCGGACGTTTCCCATTTCGGAAAATGGCTGTGCCGTGAACGGCCACAATTGGATATTCCGTCTCTGGGAAAGCACAGATCCCCAGGGCTGTTGTGCCTGAGAATAGGTTTCCAAGGGAAGGTGAAGACCAGCAACAGCTTTCAGGGCTGGCACCTTCCTTGTGGGAGAATGAGCCGGACGTTCGGCGTTTTGGAAAAATGGCTCTGCTGAGAACGGCCAGAATGAGATGTTCCGTCTCTGGGAAAGCACTGGTCCCCAGGGCTGTTGTGCCTGTGACTAGGCTGCCCAGGGAAGGTGAAGACCAGCAACAGCTTTCAGGGCTGGCCCCTTCCTTGTGGGAGAAGGATCCGGACGTTTCCCATTTCGGAAAAATGGCTCTTCCGAGAACGGCCACAATTGGATGTTCCGTCTCTTTGAAAGCACAGATCCCCACGGCTGTTATGCCTGTGAATAGGTTTCCAAGGGAAGGTGAAGACCAGCAACAGCTTTCAGGGCTTGCCCCTTCCTTGTGGGAGAAGGAGCCGGACGTTTCCAATTTCGGAAAATGGCTCTGCCGAGAACAGCCACAATTGGATATTCCGTCTCTGGGAAAGCACAGATCCCCATGGCTGTTGTGCCTGTGAATAGGTTTCCAAGGGAAGGTGAAGACCAGCAACAGCTTTCAGGGCTTGCCCCTTCCTTGTGGGAGAAGGATCCGGACGTTTCCCATTTCGGAAAATGGCTCCGCCAAGAACGGCCACAATTGGATATTCCGTCTCTGGGAAAGCACAGATCCCCAGGGCTGTTGTGCCTGTGAATAGGCTGCCCAGGGAAGGTGAAGACCAGCAACAGCTTTCAGGGCTGGCACCTTCCTTGTGGGAGAATGTGCTGGACGTTCGCCGTTGTGGAAAAATGGCTCTGCCGAGAACGGCCACAATGAGATGTTCCGTCTCTGGGAAAGCACTGGTCCCCAGGGCTGTTGTGCCTGTGACTAGGCTGCCCAGGGAAGGTGAAGACCAGCAACAGCTTTCAGGGCTGGCCCCTTCCTTGTGGGATAAGGAGCCGGACGTTTCCCGTTTCGGAAATAAGCTCTGCCGAGAATGGGCACGAGCAGATGTTCCGTCTGTGGGAAAGCACTGATCCCCAGGGCTGTTGTGCCTGTGAATAGGTTGCCCAGGGAAGGTGAAGACCAGCAACAGCTTTCAGGGCTGGCCCCTTCCTTGTGGGAGAAGGATCCGGATGTTTCCCATTTCAGAAAAATGGCTCTGCCGAGAACGGGCACGAGGAGATGTTCCGTCTCTGGGAAAGCACTGATCCCCAGGGCTGTTGTGCCTGTGATTAGGTTGCCCAGGGAAGGTGAAGTCCAGCAACAGCTTTCAGGGCTGGCCCCTTCCTTGTGGGAGAAGGATCCGGACGTTTCCCATTTCGGAAAAATGGCTCTTCCGAGAACGGCCACAATTGGATGTTCCGTCTCTGTGAAAGCACAGATCCCCATGGCTGTTGTGCCTGTGAATAGGTTTCCAAGGGAAGGTGAAGACCAGCAACAGCTTTCAGGGCTTGCCCCTTCCTTGTGGGAGAAGGATCCGGACGTTTCCAATTTCGGAAAATGGCTCTGCCGAGAACAGCCACAATTGGATATTCCGTCTCTGGGAAAGCACAGATCCCCATGGCTGTTGTGCCTGTGAATAGGTTTCCAAGGGAAGGTGAAGACCAGCAACAGCTTTCAGGGCTTGCCCCTTCCTTGTGGGAGAAGGATCCGGACGTTTCCCATTTCGGAAAATGGCTCCGCCAAGAACGGCCACAATTGGATATTCCGTCTCTGGGAAAGCACAGATCCCCAGGGCTGTTGTGCCTGTGAATAGGCTGCCCAGGGAAGGTGAAGACCAGCAACAGCTTTCAGGGCTGGCACCTTCCTTGTGGGAGAATGTGCTGGACGTTCGCCGTTGTGGAAAAATGGCTCTGCCGAGAACGGCCACAATGAGATGTTCCGTCTCTGGGAAAGCACTGCTCCCCAGAGCTGTTGTGCCTGTGACTAGGCTGCCCAGGGAAGGTGAAGACCAGCAACAGCTTTCAGGGCTGGCCCCTTCCTTGTGGGATAAGGAGCCGGACGTTTCCCGTTTCGGAAATAAGCTCTGCCGAGAATGGGCACGAGCAGATGTTCCGTCTGTGGGAAAGCACTGATCCCCAGGGCTGTTGTGCCTGTGAATAGGTTGCCCAGGGAAGGTGAAGACCAGCAACAGCTTTCAGGGCTGGCCCCTTCCTTGTGGGAGAAGGATCCGGACGTTTCCCTTTTCGGAAAAATGGCTCTGCCGAGAACGGGCACGAGGAGATGTTCCGTCTCTGGGAAAGCACTGATCCCCAGGGCTGTTGTGCCTGTGATTAGGTTGCCCAGGGAAGGTGAAGTCCAGCAACAGCTTTCAGGTCTGGCCCCTTCCTTGTGGGAGAAGGATCCGGACGTTTCCCATTTCGGAAAAATGGCTCTTCCGAGAACGGCCACAATTGGATGTTCCGTCTCTGTGAAAGCACAGATCCCCATGGCTGTTGTGCCTGTGAATAGGTTTCCAAGGGAAGGTGAAGACCAGCAACAGCTTTCAGGGCTTGCCCCTTCCTTGTGGGAGAAGGATCCGGACGTTTCCCATTTTGGAAAATGGCTCTGCCGAGAACGGCCACAATTGGATATTCCGTCTCTGGGAAAGCACAGATCCCCAGGGCTGTTGTGCCTGTGAATAGGTTTCCAAGGGAAGGTGAAGACCAGCAACAGATTACAGGGCTGGCCCCTTCCTTGTGGGAGAAGGAGCCGGACGTTTCCCATTTTGGAAAATGGCTCTGCCGAGAACGGGTACGATGAGATGTTCCGTCTCTGGGAAAGCACTGATCCCCTGGGCTGTTGTGCCTGTGAATATGTTTCCAAGGGAAGATGAAGACCAGCAACAGCTTTCAGGGCTGGCCCCTTCCTTGTGGGAGATGGAGCCGGAGGTTTCCCTTTTCGGAAATAAGCTGTGCCGAGAATGGGCACGAGCAGATGTTCCGTCTGTGGGAAAGCACTGATCCCCAGGGCTGTTGTGCCTGTGAATAGGTTGCCCAGGGAAGGTGAAGACCAGCAACAGCTTTCAGGGCTGGCCCCTTCCTTGTGGGAGAAGGAGCCGGACGTTTCCCATTTCGGAAAAATGGCTCTGCCGAGAACGGGTATGAAGAGATGTTCTGTCTCTCGGAAAGCACTGATCCCAATGGCTGTTGTGCCTGTGAATAGGTTTCCAAGGGAAGGTGAAGACCAGCAACAGCTTTCAGGGCTGGCCCCTTCCTTGTGGGAGAAGCATCCGGACGTTTCCCATTTTGGAAAATGGCTCTGCCGAGAACGGGTACGATGAGATGTTCCATCTCTGGGAAAGCACTGGTCCCCAGGGCTGTTGTGCCTGTGACTAGGCTGCCCAGGGAAGGTGAAGACCAGCAACAGCTTTCAGGGCTGGCACCTTCCTTGTGGGCGAAGGAGACGGACCTTTCCCATTTCGGAAAAATGGCTCTGCCGAGAACGGGTATGAAGAGATGTTGCGTCTCTGGGAAAGCAGTGATCCCCAGGGCTGTTGTGCCTGTGAATAGGTTTCCAAGGGAAGGTGAAGACCAGCAACAGCTTACAGGGCTGGCCCCTTCCTTGTGGGAGAAGGAGCCGGACGTTTCCCATTCCGGAAAAATGGCTCTGCCGAGAACGGGTATGAAGAGAAGTTCCGTCTCTGGGAAAGCACTGATCCCCAGGGCTTTTGTGCCTGTGAATAGGTTTCCAAGGGAAGGTGAAGACCAGCAACAGCTTTCAGGGCTGGCACCTTCCTTGTGGGTGAAGGAGCCGGACGTATCCCATTTCGGAAAAATGGCTCTGCCGAGAACAGGCACAATTGGATATTCCATCTCTGGGAAAGCACAGATCCCCAGGGCTGTTGTGCCGGTGAATAGGTTTCCAAGGGAAGGTGAAGACCAGCAACAGCTTTCAGGGCTGGCCCCTTCCTTGTGGGAGAAGGATACGGACGTTTCCCTTTTCGGAAATAAGCTCTGCCGAGAATGGGCACGAGCAGATGTTCCGTCTCTGGGAAAGCACTGATCCCCAGGGCTGTTGTGCCTGTGAATAAGTTGCCCAGGGAAGGTGAAGACCAGCAACAGCTTTCAGGGCTGGCCCCTTCCTTGTGGGAGAAGGAGCCGGACGTTTCCCATTTCGGAAAAATGGCTCTGCCGAGAACGGGCACGAGGAGATGTTCCGTCTCTGGGAAAGCACTGATCCCCAGGGCTGTTGTGCCTGTGAATAGGTTGCCCAGGGAAGGTGAAGACCAGCAACAGCTTTCAGGGCTGGCACCTTCCTTGTGGGAGATGGAGCCGGACGTTTCCCATTTTGGAAAATGGCTCTGCCGAGAACGGCTACGACGAGATGTTCCGTGTCTGGGAAAGCACTGGTCCCCAGGGCTGTTGTGCCTGTGACTAGGCTGCCCAGGGAAGGTGAAGACCAGCAACAGCATTCAGGGCTGGCACCTTCCTTGTGGGAGAAGGATCCGGACGTTTCCCATTTCGGAAAAATGGCTCTTCCGAGAACGGCCACAATTAGATGTTCCGTCTCTTTGAAAGCACAGATCCCCACGGCTGTTATGCCTGTGAATAGGTTTCCAAGGGAAGGTGAAGACCAGCAACAGCTTTCAGGGCTTGCCCCTTCCTTGTGGGAGAAGGATCCGGACGTTTCCCATTTCGGAAAATGGCTCTGCCGAGAACAGCCACAATTGGATATTCCGTCTCTGGGAAAGCACAGATCCCCAGGGCTGTTGTGCCTGTGAATAGGTTTCCAAGGGAAGGTGAAGACCAGCAACAGCTTTCAGGGCTGGCACCTTCCTTGTGGGAGAAGGAGCCGGACGTTCGCCGTTTTGGAACAATGGCTCTGCGAGAACGGCCACAATGAGATGTTCCGTCTCTGGGAAAGCACTGGTCCCCAGGGCTGTTGTGCCTGTGACTAGGCTGCCCAGGGAAGGTGAAGACCAGCAACAGCTTTCAGGGCTGGCACCTTCCTTGTGGGAGAAGGAGCCGGACGTTCGCCGTTTTGGAAAAATGGCTCTGCGAGAACGGCCACAATGAGATGTTCCGTCTCTGGAAAAGCACTGGTCCCCAGGGCTGTTGTGCCTGTGACTAGGCTGCCCAGGGAAGGTGAAGACCAGCAACAGCTTGCAGGGCTGGCACCTTCCTTGTGGGAGAAGGAGCCGGACGTTTCCCATTTTGGAAAACGGCTCTGCCGAAAAAGGGTATGAAGAGATGTCCCGTCTCTGGGAAAGCACAGATCCCCAGGGCTGTTGTGCCTGTGAATAGGTTTCCAAGGGAAGGTGAAGACCAGCAACAGCTTACAGGGCTGGCCCCTTCCTTGTGGGAGAAGGAGCCGGACGTTTCCCTTTTCGGAAATAAGCTCTGCCGAGAACGGGTACGATAAGACGTTCCGTCTCTGGGAAAGCACTGATCCCCAAGGCTGTTGTGCCTGTGACTAGGCTGCCCAGGGAAGGTGAAGACCAGCAACAGCTTACAGGGCTGGCCCCTTCCTTGTGGGAGAAGGATCCGGACGTTTCACATTTCGGAAAAATGGCTCTTCCGAGAACGGCCACAATTGGATGTTCCATCTCTGTGAAAGCACAGATCCCAATGGCTGTTGTGCCTGTGAATAGGTTTCCAAGGGAAGGTGAAGACCAGCAACAGCTTTCAGGGCTTGCCCCTTCCTTGTGGGAGAAGGATCCGGATGTTTCCCATTTCGGAAAATGGCTCCGCCAAGAACGGCCACAATTGGATATTCCGTCTCTGGGAAAGCATAGATCCCCAGGGCTGTTGTGCCTGTGAATAGGCTGCCCAGGGAAGGTGAAGACCAGCAACAGCTTTCAGGGCTGGCACCTTCATTGTGGGAGAATGTGCTGGACGTTCGCCGTTGTGGAAAAATGTCTCTGCTGAGAACGGCCACAATGAGATGTTCCGTCTGTGGGAAAGCACTGGTCCCCAGGGCTGTTGTGCCTGTGACTAGGCTGCCCAGGGAAGGTGAAGACCAGCAACAGCTTTCAGGGCTGGCACCTTCCTTGTGGGAGAAGGAGCCCGACGTTTCCCATTTCGGAAAACGGCTCTGCTGAGAATGGGCATGAAGAGATGTTCCGTCTCTGGGAAAGCACTGATCCCCAGGGCTGTTGTGCCTGTGAATAGGTTGCCCAGGGAAGGTGAAGACCAGCAACAGCTTTCAGGGCTGGCACCTTCCTTGTGGGAGGAGGAGCCGGACGTTTCCCATTTCGGAAAAATGGCTCTGCCGAGAACGGGCACGAGGAGATGTTCCGTCTCTGGGAAAGCACTGATCCCCAGGGCTGTTGTGCCTGTGAATAGGTTGCCCAGGGAAGGTGAAGACCAGCAACAGCTTTCAGGGCTGGCACCTTCCTTGTGGGAGAAGGAGCCGGACGTTTCCCATTTTGGAAAATGGCTCTGCCGAGAACGGATACGACGAGATGTTCCGTCTCTGGGAAAGCACTGATCCCCAGGGCTGTTGTGCCTGTGACTAGGCTGCCCAGGGAAGGTGAAGACCAGCAACAGCTTACAGGGCTGGCCCCTTCCTTGTGGGAGAAGGAGCCGGACGTTTCCCATTTCGGAAAAATGGCTCTTCCGAGAACGGCCACAATTGGATGTTCCGTCTCTGGGAAAGCACAGATCCCCAGGGCTGTTGTGCCTGTGAATAGGTTTCCAAGGGAAGGTGAAGACCAGCAACAGCTTTCAGGGCTTGCCCCTTCCTTGTGGGAGAAGGATCCGGACGTTTCCCATTTCGGAAAATGGCTCTGCCGAGAACGGCCACAATTGGATATTCCGTCTCTGGGAAAGCACAGATCCCCAGGGCTGTTGTGGCTGTGAATAGGTTTCCAAGGGAAGGTGAAGACCAGCAACAGCTTTCAGGGCTGGCCCCTTCCTTGTGGGAGAATGAGCCGGACGTTTCCCTTTTCGGAAATAAGCTCTGCCGAGAATGGGCACGAGCAGATGTTCCGTCTGTGGGAAAGCACTGATCCCCAGGGCTGTTGTGCCTGTGAATAGGTTTCCAAGGGAAGGTGAAGACCAGCAACAGCTTTCAGCGCTGGCCCCTTCCTTGTGGGAGAAGGAGCCGGACGTTTCCCATTTCGGAAAAATGGCTCTGCCGAGAACGGGCACGAGGAGATGTTCCGTCTCTGGGAAAGCACTGATCCCCAGGGCTGTTGTGCCTGTGAATAGGTTGCCCAGGGAAGGTGAAGACCAGCAACAGCTTTCAGGGCTGGCCCCTTCCTTGTGGGAGAAGGATCCGGACGTTTCCCATTTTGGAAAATGTCTCTGCTGAGAACGGGTACGATGAGATGTTCCGTCTCTGGGAAAGCACAGATCCCCAGGGCTGTTGTGCCTGTGAATAGGTTTCCAAGGGAAGATGAAGACCAGCAACAGCTTTCAGGGCTGGCCCCTTCCTTGTGGGAGAAGGAGCCGGACGTTTCCCATTTCGGAAAATGGCTCTGCCGTGAACGGCCACAACTGGATATTCCGTCTCTGGGAAAGCACAGATCCCCAGGGCTGTTGTGGCTGTGAATAGGTTGCCCAGGGAAGGTGAAGACCAGCAACAGCTTTCAGGGCTGGCCCCTTCCTTGTGGGAGAATGAGCCGGACGTTCGCGTTTTGGAAAAATGGCTCTGCGAGAACGGCCACAATGAGATGTTCCATGTCTGGGAAAGCACTGGTCCCCAGGGCTGTTGTGCCTGTGACTAGGCTGCCCAGGGAAGGTGAAGACCAGCAACAGCTTTCAGGGCTGGCACCTTCCTTGTGGGAGAATGAGCCAGACGTTCGCCGTTTTGGAAAAATGGCTCTGCCGAGAACGGGCACGATGAGATGTTCCGTCTCTGGGAAAGCACTGGTCCCCAGGGCTGTTGTGCCTGTGACTAGGCTGCCCAGGGAAGGTGAAGACCAGCAACAGCTTTCAGGGCTGGCCCCTTCCTTGTGGGAGAAGGATCCGGACGTTTCCCTTTTCGGAAAACGGCTCTGCCGAGAACGGGTATGAAGAGATGTTCCGTCTCTGGGAAAGCACTGATCCCCTGGGCTGTTGTGCCTGTGAATAGGTTTCCAAGGGAAGGTGAAGACCAGCAACAGCTTTCAGGGCTGGCCCCTTCCTTGTGGGAGAAGTATCCAGACGTTTCCCATTTTGGAAAATGGCTCTGCCGAGAACGGATACGACGAGATGTTCCGTCTCTGGGAAAGCACTGATCCCCAGGGCTGTTGTGCCTGTGACTAGGCTGCCCAGGGAAGGTGAAGACCAGCAACAGCTTTCAGGGCTGGCCCCTTCCTTGTGGGAGAAGGAGCCGGACGTTTCTCATTTTGGAAAAATGGCTCTTCCGAGAACGGCCACAATTGGATGTTCCGTCTCTGTGAAAGCACAGATCCCAATGGCTGTTGTGCCTGTGAATAGGTTTCCAAGGGAAGGTGAAGACCAGCAACAGCTTTCAGGGCTTGCCCCTTCCTTGTGGGAGAAGGATCCGGACGTTTCCCATTTCGGAAAATGGCTCCGCCAAGAACGGCCACAATTGGATATTCCGTCTCTGGGAAAGCATAGATCCCCAGGGCTGTTGTGCCTGTGAATAGGCTGCCCAGGGAAGGTGAAGACCAGCAACAGCTTTCAGGGCTGGCACCTTCATTGTGGGAGAATGTGCTGGACGTTCGCCGTTGTGGAAAAATGTCTCTGCTGAGAACGGCCACAATGAGATGTTCCGTCTGTGGGAAAGCACTGGTCCCCAGGGCTGTTGTGCCTGTGACTAGGCTGCCCAGGGAAGGTGAAGACCAGCAACAGCTTTCAGGGCTGGCCCCTTCCTTGTGGGAGAAGGAGCCCGACGTTTCCCATTTCGGAAAACGGCTCTGCTGAGAATGGGCATGAAGAGATGTTCCGTCTCTGGGAAAGCACTGATCCCCAGGGCTGTTGTGCCTGTGAATAGGTTGCCCAGGGAAGGTGAAGACCAGCAACAGCTTTCAGGGCTGGCACCTTCCTTGTGGGAGGAGGAGCCGGACGTTTCCCATTTCGGAAAAATGGCTCTGCCGAGAACGGGCACGAGGAGATGTTCCGTCTCTGGGAAAGCACTGATCCCCAGGGCTGTTGTGCCTGTGAATAGGTTGCCCAGGGAAGGTGAAGACCAGCAACAGCTTTCAGGGCTGGCACCTTCCTTGTGGGAGAAGGAGCCGGACGTTTCCCATTTTGGAAAATGGCTCTGCCGAGAACGGATACGACGAGATGTTCCGTCTCTGGGAAAGCACTGATCCCCAGGGCTGTTGTGCCTGTGACTAGGCTGCCCAGGGAAGGTGAAGACCAGCAACAGCTTACAGGGCTGGCCCCTTCCTTGTGGGAGAAGGAGCCGGACGTTTCCCATTTCGGAAAAATGGCTCTTCCGAGAACGGCCACAATTGGATGTTCCGTCTCTGGGAAAGCACAGATCCCCAGGGCTGTTGTGCCTGTGAATAGGTTTCCAAGGGAAGGTGAAGACCAGCAACAGCTTTCAGGGCTTGCCCCTTCCTTGTGGGAGAAGGATCCGGACGTTTCCCATTTCGGAAAATGGCTCTGCCGAGAACGGCCACAATTGGATATTCCGTCTCTGGGAAAGCACAGATCCCCAGGGCTGTTGTGGCTGTGAATAGGTTTCCAAGGGAAGGTGAAGACCAGCAACAGCTTTCAGGGCTGGCCCCTTCCTTGTGGGAGAATGAGCCGGACGTTTCCCTTTTCGGAAATAAGCTCTGCCGAGAATGGGCACGAGCAGATGTTCCGTCTGTGGGAAAGCACTGATCCCCAGGGCTGTTGTGCCTGTGAATAGGTTTCCAAGGGAAGGTGAAGACCAGCAACAGCTTTCAGCGCTGGCCCCTTCCTTGTGGGAGAAGGAGCCGGACGTTTCCCATTTCGGAAAAATGGCTCTGCCGAGAACGGGCACGAGGAGATGTTCCGTCTCTGGGAAAGCACTGATCCCCAGGGCTGTTGTGCCTGTGAATAGGTTGCCCAGGGAAGGTGAAGACCAGCAACAGCTTTCAGGGCTGGCCCCTTCCTTGTGGGAGAAGGATCCGGACGTTTCCCATTTTGGAAAATGTCTCTGCCGAGAACGGGTACGATGAGATGTTCCGTCTCTGGGAAAGCACAGATCCCCAGGGCTGTTGTGCCTGTGAATAGGTTTCCAAGGGAAGATGAAGACCAGCAACAGCTTTCAGGGCTGGCCCCTTCCTTGTGGGAGAAGGAGCCGGACGTTTCCCATTTCGGAAAATGGCTCTGCCGTGAACGGCCACAACTGGATATTCCGTCTCTGGGAAAGCACAGATCCCCAGGGCTGTTGTGGCTGTGAATAGGTTGCCCAGGGAAGGTGAAGACCAGCAACAGCTTTCAGGGCTGGCCCCTTCCTTGTGGGAGAATGAGCCGGACGTTCGCGTTTTGGAAAAATGGCTCTGCGAGAACGGCCACAATGAGATGTTCCATGTCTGGGAAAGCACTGGTCCCCAGGGCTGTTGTGCCTGTGACTAGGCTGCCCAGGGAAGGTGAAGACCAGCAACAGCTTTCAGGGCTGGCACCTTCCTTGTGGGAGAATGAGCCAGACGTTCGCCGTTTTGGAAAAATGGCTCTGCCGAGAACGGGCACGATGAGATGTTCCGTCTCTGGGAAAGCACTGGTCCCCAGGGCTGTTGTGCCTGTGACTAGGCTGCCCAGGGAAGGTGAAGACCAGCAACAGCTTTCAGGGCTGGCCCCTTCCTTGTGGGAGAAGGATCCGGACGTTTCCCTTTTCGGAAAACGGCTCTGCCGAGAACGGGTATGAAGAGATGTTCCGTCTCTGGGAAAGCACTGATCCCCTGGGCTGTTGTGCCTGTGAATAGGTTTCCAAGGGAAGGTGAAGACCAGCAACAGCTTTCAGGGCTGGCCCCTTCCTTGTGGGAGAAGTATCCAGACGTTTCCCATTTTGGAAAATGGCTCTGCCGAGAACGGATACGACGAGATGTTCCGTCTCTGGGAAAGCACTGATCCCCAGGGCTGTTGTGCCTGTGACTAGGCTGCCCAGGGAAGGTGAAGACCAGCAACAGCTTTCAGGGCTGGCCCCTTCCTTGTGGGAGAAGGAGCCGGACGTTTCCCATTTCGGAAAAATGGCTCTGCCGAGAACGGGTATGAAGAGATGTTCCGTCTCTGGGAAAGCACTGATCCCCAGGGCTGTTGTGCCTGTGACTAGGCTGCCCAGGGAAGGTGAAGACCAGCAACAGCTTTCAGGGCTGGCCCCTTCCTTGTGGGAGAAGGAGCCGGACGTTTTCCATTTTGGAAAATAGGTCTGCCGAGAACGGCCACAATTGGATATTCCGTCTCTGGGAAAGCACAGATCCCCAGGGCTGTTGTGGCTGTGAATAGGTTTCCAAGGGAAGGTGAAGACCAGCAACAGCTTTCAGGGCTGGCACCTTCCTTGTGGGAGAATGAGACGGACGTTCGCCGTTTGGGAAAAATGGCTCTGCCGAGAACGGCCACAATGAGATGTTCCGTCTCTGGGAAAGCACTGGTCCCCAGGGCTGTTGTGCCTGTGACTAGGCTGCCCAGGGAAGGTGAAGACCAGCAACAGCTTTCAGGGTTGGCACCTTCCTTGTGGGAGAATGAGCCGGACGTTCGCCGTTTTGGAAAAATGGCTCTGCGATAACGGCCACAATGAGATGTTCCGTCTCTGGGAAAGCACTGGTCCCCAGGGCTGTTGTGCCTGTGAATAGGCTGCCCAGGGAAGGTGAAGACCAGCAACAGCTTTCAGGGCTGGCACCTTCCTTGTGGGAGAAGGAGCCGGACGTTTCCCATTTTGGAAAATGGCTCTGCCGAGAACGGGTACGATGAGATGTTCCGTCTCTGGGAAAGCACTGATCCCCAGGGCTGTTGTGCCTGTGACTAGGCTGCCCAGGGAAGGTGAAGACCAGCAACAGCTTTCAGGGCTGGCACCTTCCTTGTGGGAGAAGGAGCCGGACGTTTCCCATTTCGGAAAAATGGCTCTGCCGAGAACGGGCACGAGGACATGTTCCGTCTCTGGGAAAGCACTGATCCCCAGGGCTGTTGTGCCTGTGAATAGGTTGCCCAGGGAAGGTGAAGACCAGCAACAGCTTTCAGGGCTGGCCCCTTCCTTGTGGGAGAAGGAGCCGGACGTTTCCCATTTTGGAAAATGGCTCTGCCGAGAACGGCCACAATGAGATGTTCCGTCTCTGGGAAAGCACTGGTCCCCAGGGCTGTTGTGCCTGTGACTAGGCTGCCCAGGGAAGGTGAAGACCAGCAACAGCTTTCAGGGCTGGCCCCTTCCTTGTGGGAGAAGGAGCCGGACGTTTCCCATTTTGGAAAAATGGCTCTGCCGAGAAAGGGTATGAAGAGATGTTCCGTCTCTGGGAAAGCACTGATCCCCAGGGCTGTTGTGCCTGTGAATAGGTTTCCAAGGGAAGGTGAAGACCAGCAACAGCTTTCAGGGCTGGCCCCTTCCTTGTGGGAGAAGTATCCGGACGTTTCCATTTTGGAAAATGGCTCTGCCGAGAAAGGGTACGATGAGATGTTCCGTCTCTGGGATAGCACTGATCCCCAGGGCTGTTGTGCCTGTGAATAGGCTGCCAAGGGAAGGTGAAGACCAGCAACAGCTTTCAGGGCTGGCACCTTCCTTGTGGGAGAAGGATCCGGACGTTTCCCATTTCGGAAAAATGGCTCTGCCGAGAACGGGTATGAAGAGATGTTCCGTCTCTGGGAAAGCACTGATCCCCAGGGCTGCTGTGCCTGTGACTAGGCTGCCCAGGGAAGGTGAAGACCAGCAACAGCTTTCAGGGCTGGCCCCTTCCTTGTGGGAGAAGGAGCCGGACGTTTCCCTTTTCGGAAATAAGCTCTGCCGAGAATGGGCACGAGCAGATGTTCCATCTGTGGGAAAGCACTGATCCCCAGGGCTGTTGTGCCTGTGAATAGGTTTACAAGGGAAGGTGAAGACCAGCAACAGCTTTCAGGGCTTGCCCCTTCCTTATGGGAGAAGGATCCGGACGTTTCCCATTTCGGAAAATGGCTCTGCCGAGAACAGCCACAATTGGATATTCCGTCTCTGGGAAAGCACAGATCCCCAGGGCTGTTGTGCCTGTGAATGGGTTTCCAAGGGAAGGTGAAGACCAGCAACAGCTTTCAGGGCTGGCACCTTCCTTGTGGGAGAAGGAGCCGGACGTTCGCCGTTTTGGAACAATGGCTCTGCCGAGAACGGCCACAATGAGATGTTCCGTCTCTGGGAAAGCACTGGTCCCCAGGGCTGTTGTGCCTGTGACTAGGCTGCCCAGGGAAGGTGAAGACCAGCAACAGCTTTCAGGGCTGGCACCTTCCTTGTGGGAGAAGGAGCCGGAGGTTCGCCGTTTTGGGAAAATGGCTCTGCGAGAACGGGCACGAGGAGATGTTCCGTCTCTGGAAAAGCACAGATCCCCAGGGCTGTTGTGCCTGTGAATAGGTTTCCAAGGGAAGGTGAAGACCAGCAACAGCTTTCAGGGCTGGCCCCTTCCTTGTGGGAGAAGGAGCCGGACGTTTCCCATTTTGGAAAACGGCTCTGCCGAAAAAGGGTATGAAGAGATGTCCCGTCTCTGGGAAAGCACTGATCCCCAGGGCTGTTGTGCCTGTGAATAGGTTTCCAAGGGAAGGTGAAGACCAGCAACAGCTTACAGGGCTGGCCCCTTCCTTGTGGGAGAAGCAGCTGGACGTTTCCCTTTTCGGAAATAAGCTCTGCCGAGAACGGGTACGATAAGACGTTCCGTCTCTGGGAAAGCACTGATCCCCAGGGCTGTTGTGCCTGTGAATAGGTTGCCCAGGGAAGGTGAAGACCAGCAACAGCTTTCAGGGCTTGCCCCTTCCTTGTGGGAGAAGGAGCCGGACGTTTCCCATTTTGGAAAATGGCTCTGCCGAGAACGGATATGACGAGATGTTCCGTCTCTGGGAAAGCACTGATCCCCAGGGCTGTTGTGCCTGTGACTAGGCTGCCCAGGGAAGGTGAAGACCAGCAACAGCTTACAGGGCTGGCCCCTTCCTTGTGGGAGAAGGAGCCGGACATTTCCCATTTTGGAAAAATGGCTCTTCCGAGAACGGCCACAATTGGATGTTCCGTCTCTGTGAAAGCACAGATCCCCATGGCTGTTGTGCCTGTGAATAGGTTTCCAAGGGAAGGTGAAGACCAGCAACAGCTTTCAGGGCTTGCCCCTTCCTTGTGGGAGAAGGATCCGGACGTTTCCCATTTCGGAAAATGGCTCTGCCGAGAACGGCCACAATTGCATATTCCGTCTCTGGGAAAGCACAGATCTCCAGGGCTGTTGTGGCTGTGAACAGGTTTCCAAGGGAAGGTGAAGACCACCAACAGCTTTCAGGGCTGGCACCTTCCTTGTGGGAGAAGGAGCCGGATGTTCGACGTTTTGGAAAAATGGCTCTGCGAGAACGGCCACAATGAGATGTTCCGTCTGTGGGAAAGCACTGGTCCCCAGGGCTGTTGTGCCTGTGACTAGGCTGCCCAGGGAAGGTGAAGACCAGCAACAGTTTTCAGGGCTGTCACCTTCCTTGTGGGAGAAGGAGCCCGACGTTTCCCATTTCGGAAAACGGCTCTGCTGAGAACGGGCATGAAGAGATGTTCCGTCTCTGGGAAAGCACAGATCCCCAGGGCTGTTGTGCCTGTGAATAGGTTTCCAAGGGAAGGTGAAGACCAGCAACAGCTTTCAGGGCTGGCCCCTTCCTTGTGGGAGAAGGAGCCGGACGTTTCCCATTTCGGAAAATGGCTCCGCCAAGAACGGCCACAATTGGATATTCCGTCTCTGGGAAAGCACAGATCCCCAGGGCTGTTGTGCCTGTGAATAGGTTGCCCAGGGAAGGTGAAGACCAGCAACAGCTTTCAGGGCTGGCACCTTCCTTGTGGGAGGAGGAGCCGGACGTTTCCCATTTCGGAAAAATGGCTCTGCCGAGAACGGCTACGACGAGATGTTCCGTCTCTGGGAAAGCACTGATCCCCTGGGCTGTTGTGCCTGTGAATAGGTTGCCCAGGGAAGGTGAAGACCAGCAACAGCTTTCAGGGCTGGCACCTTCCTTGTGGGAGAAGGATCCGGACGTTTCCCATTTTGGAAAATGGCTCTGCCGAGAACGGCTACGACGAGATGTTCCGTCTCTGGGAAAGCACTGATCCCCAGGGCTGTTGTGCCTGTGACTAGGCTGCCCAGGGAAGGTGAAGACCAGCAACAGCTTACAGGGCTGGCCCCTTCCTTGTGGGAGAAGGAGCCGGACGTTTCCCATTTCGGAAAAATGGCTCTGCCGAGAACGGCCACAATGAGATGTTCCGTCTCTGTGAAAGCACAGATCCCCATGGCTGTTGTGCCTGTGAATAGGTTTCCAAGGGAAGGTGAAGACCAGCAACAGCTTTCAGGGCTTGCCCCTTCCTTGTGGGAGAAGGATCCGGACGTTTCCCATTTCGGAAAATGGCTCTGCCGAGAACGGCCACAATTGGATATTCCGTCTCTGGGAAAGCACAGATCCCCAGGGCTGTTGTGGCTGTGAATAGGTTTCCAAGGGAAGGTGAAGACCAGCAACAGCTTTCAGGGCTGGCCCCTTCCTTGTGGGAGAAGGATCCGGACGTTTCCCATTTTGGAAAATGGTTCTGCCGAGAACGGGTACGATGAGATGTTCTGTCTCTGGGAAAGCACTGATCCCCAGGGCTGTTGTGCCTGTGACTAGGCTGCCCAGGGAAGGTGAAGACCAGCAACAGCTTTCAGGGCTGGCACCTTCCTTGTGGGAGAAGGAGCCGGACGTTTCCCTTTTCGGAAATAAGCTCTGCCGAGAATGGGCACGAGCAGATGTTCCGTCTGTGGGAAAGCACTGATCCCCAGGGCTGTTGTGCCTGTGAATAGGTTGCCCAGGGAAGGTGAAGACCAGCAACAGCTTTCAGGGCTGGCCCCTTCCTTGTGGGAGAAGGATCCGGACGTTTCCCATTTTGGAAAATGGCTCTGCCGAGAACGGGTACGATGAGATGTTCCGTCTCTGGGAAAGCACTGATCCCCAGGGCTGTTGTGCCTGTGAATAGGTTTCCAAGGGAAGATGAAGACCAGCAACAGCTTTCAGGGCTGGCCCCTTCCTTGTGGGAGAAGGAGCCGGACGTTTCCCATTTCGGAAAATGGCTCTGCCGTGAACGGCCACAACTGGATATTCCGACTCTGGGAAAGCACAGATCCCCAGGGCTGTTGTGGCTGTGAATAGGTTGCCCAGGGAAGGTGAAGACCAGCAACAGCTTTCAGGGCTGGCCCCTTCCTTGTGGGAGAATGAGCCGGACGTTCGCGTTTTGGAAAAATGGCTCTGCGAGAACGGCCACAATGAGATGTTCCATGTCTGGGAAAGCACTGGTCCCCAGGGCTGTTGTGCCTGTGACTAGGCTGCCCAGGGAAGGTGAAGACCAGCAACAGCTTTCAGGGCTGGCACCTTCCTTGTGGGAGAATGAGCCGGACGTTCGCCGTTTTGGAAAAATGGCTCTGCCGAGAACGGGCACGATGAGATGTTCCGTCTCTGGGAAAGCACTGGTCCCCAGGGCTGTTGTGCCTGTGACTAGGCTGCCCAGGGAAGGTGAAGACCAGCAACAGCTTTCAGGGCTGGCACCTTCCTTGTGGGAGAAGGAGCCGGACGTTTCCCTTTACGGAAAACGGCTCTGCCGAGAACGGGTATGAAGAGATGTTCCGTCTCTGGGAAAGCACTGATCCCCTGGGCTGTTGTGCCTGTGAATAGGTTTCCAAGGGAAGGTGAAGACCAGCAACAGCTTTCAGGGCTGGCCCCTTCCTTGTGGGAGAAGGATCCGGACGTTTCCCATTTTGGAAAATGGCTCTGCCGAGAACGGGTACGACTAGATGTTCCGTCTCTGGGAAAGCACTGATCCCCAGGGCTGTTGTGCCTGTGACTAGGCTGCCCAGGGAAGGTGAAGACCAGCAACAGCTTTCAGGGCTGGCCCCTTCCTTGTGGGAGAAGGAGCCGGACGTTCGCCGTTTTGGAAAAATGGCTCTGCGAGAACGGCCACAATGAGATGTTCCGTCTCTGGGAAAGCACTGGTCCCCAGGGCTGTTGTGCCTGTGACTAGGCTGCCCAGGGAAGGTGAAGACCAGCAACAGCTTTCAGGGCTGGCCCCTTCCTTGTGGGAGAAGGAGCCGGACGTTTCCCATTTTGGAAAAATGGCTCTGCCGAGAAAGGGTATGAAGAGATGTTCCGTCTCTGGGAAAGCACTGATCCCCAGGGCTGTTGTGCCTGTGAATAGGTTTCCAAGGGAAGGTGAAGACCAGCAACAGCTTTCAGGGCTGGCCCCTTCCTTGTGGGAGAAGGAGCCGGACGTTTCCATTTTGGAAAATGGCTCTGCCGAGAAAGGGTACGATGAGATGTTCCGTCTCTGGGATAGCACTGATCCCCAGGGCTGTTGTGCCTGTGAATAGGCTGCCCAGGGAAGGTGAAGACCAGCAACAGCTTTCAGGGCTGGCACCTTCCTTGTGGGAGAAGGATCCGGACGTTTCCCATTTCGGAAAAATGGCTCTGCCGAGAACGGGTATGAAGAGATGTTCCGTCTCTGGGAAAGCACTGATCCCCAGGGCTGCTGTGCCTGTGACTAGGCTGCCCAGGGAAGGTGAAGACCAGCAACAGCTTACAGGGCTGACCCCTTCCTTGTGGGAGAAGGAGCCGGACGTTTCCCTTTTCGGAAATAAGCTCTGCCGAGAATGGGCACGAGCAGATGTTCCATCTGTGGGAAAGCACTGATCCCCAGGGCTGTTGTGCCTGTGAATAGGTTTACAAGGGAAGGTGAAGACCAGCAACAGCTTTCAGGGCTTGCCCCTTCCTTATGGGAGAAGGATCCGGACGTTTCACATTTCGGAAAATGGCTCTGCCGAGAACGGCCACAATTGGATATTCCGTCTCTGGGAAAGCACAGATCCCCAGGGCTGTTGTGCCTGTGACTAGGCTGCCCAGGGAAGGTGAAGACCAGCAACAGCTTTCAGGGCTGGCACCTTCCTTGTGGGTGAAGGAGCCGGACGTTTCCCTTTTCGGAAAACGGCTCTGCCGAGAACGGGCATGAAGAGATGTTCCGTCTCTGGGAAAGCACAGATCCCCAGGGCTGTTGTGCCTGTGACTAGGCTGCCCAGGGAAGGTGAAGACCAGCAACAGCTTTCAGGGCTGGCACCTTCCTTGTGGGTGAAGGAGCCGGACGTTTCCCTTTTCGGAAAACGGCTCTGCCGAGAACGGGCATGAAGAGATGTTCCGTCTCTGGGAAAGCACTGATCCCCAGGGCTGTTGTGCCTGTGAATAGGTTGCCCAGGGAAGGTGAAGACCAGCAACAGCTTTCAGGGCTGGCCCCTTCCTTGTGGGAGAAGGATCCGGACGTTTCCCATTTTGGAAAATGGCTCTGCCGAGAACGGCTACGACGAGATGTTCCGTCTCTGGGAAAGCACTGATCCCCAGGGCTGTTGTGCCTGTGACTAGGCTGCCCAGGGAAGGTGAAGACCAGCAACAGCTTTCAGGGCTGGCACCTTCCTTGTGGGAGAAGGATCCGGAGGTTTCCCATTTCGGAAAAATGGCTCTTCGGAGAACGGCCACAATTGGATGTTCCGTCTCTGGGAAAGCACAGATCCCCAGGGCTGTTGTGCCTGTGAATAGGTTTCCAAGGGAAGGTGAAGACCAGCAACAGCTTTCAGGGCTTGCCCCTTCCTTATGGGAGAAGGATCCGGACGTTTCCCATTTCGGAAAATGGCTCTGCCGAGAACGGCCACAATTGGATATTCCGTCTCTGGGAAAGCACAGATCCCCAGGGCTGTTGTGCCTGTGAATAGGTTTCCAAGGGAAGGTGAAGACCAGCAAGAGCTTTCAGGGCTGGCACCTTCGTTGTGGGAGAATGTGCCGGACGTTCGCCTTTTTGGAAAAATGGCTCTGCCGAGAACGGCCACAATGAGATGTTCCGTCTCTGGGAAAGCACTGGTCCCCAGGGCTGCTGTGCCTGTGACTAGGCTGCCCAGGGAAGGTGAAGACCAGCAACAGCTTTCAGGGCTGGCCCCTTCCTTGTGGGAGAATGAGCCGGACGTTTCCCATTTTGGAAAAATGGCTCTTCCGAGAACGGCCACAATTGGATGTTCCGTCTCTGTGAAAGCACAGATCCCCATGGCTGTTGTGCCTGTGAATAGGTTTCCAAGGGAAGGTGAAGACCAGCAACAGCTTTCAGGGCTGGCCCCTTCCTTGTGGGAGAATGAGCCGGACGTTCGCGTTTTGGAAAAATGGCTCTGCGAGAACGGCCACAATGAGATGTTCCATGTCTGGGAAAGCACTGGTCCCCAGGGCTGTTGTGCCTGTGACTAGGCTGCCCAGGGAAGGTGAAGACCAGCAACAGCTTTCAGGGCTGGCACCTTCCTTGTGGGAGAATGAGCCGGACGTTCGCCGTTTTGGAAAAATGGCTCTGCCGAGAACGGGCACGATGAGATGTTCCGTCTCTGGGAAAGCACTGGTCCCCAGGGCTGTTGTGCCTGTGACTAGGCTGCCCAGGGAAGGTGAAGACCAGCAACAGCTTTCAGGGCTGGCACCTTCCTTGTGGGAGAAGGAGCCGGACGTTTCCCTTTACGGAAAACGGCTCTGCCGAGAACGGGTATGAAGAGATGTTCCGTCTCTGGGAAAGCACTGATCCCCTGGGCTGTTGTGCCTGTGAATAGGTTTCCAAGGGAAGGTGAAGACCAGCAACAGCTTTCAGGGCTGGCCCCTTCCTTGTGGGAGAAGGATCCGGACGTTTCCCATTTTGGAAAATGGCTCTGCCGAGAACGGGTACGACTAGATGTTCCGTCTCTGGGAAAGCACTGATCCCCAGGGCTGTTGTGCCTGTGACTAGGCTGCCCAGGGAAGGTGAAGACCAGCAACAGCTTTCAGGGCTGGCCCCTTCCTTGTGGGAGAAGGAGCCGGACGTTCGCCGTTTTGGAAAAATGGCTCTGCGAGAACGGCCACAATGAGATGTTCCGTCTCTGGGAAAGCACTGGTCCCCAGGGCTGTTGTGCCTGTGACTAGGCTGCCCAGGGAAGGTGAAGACCAGCAACAGCTTTCAGGGCTGGCCCCTTCCTTGTGGGAGAAGGAGCCGGACGTTTCCCATTTTGGAAAAATGGCTCTGCCGAGAAAGGGTATGAAGAGATGTTCCGTCTCTGGGAAAGCACTGATCCCCAGGGCTGTTGTGCCTGTGAATAGGTTTCCAAGGGAAGGTGAAGACCAGCAACAGCTTTCAGGGCTGGCCCCTTCCTTGTGGGAGAAGGAGCCGGACGTTTCCATTTTGGAAAATGGCTCTGCCGAGAAAGGGTACGATGAGATGTTCCGTCTCTGGGATAGCACTGATCCCCAGGGCTGTTGTGCCTGTGAATAGGCTGCCCAGGGAAGGTGAAGACCAGCAACAGCTTTCAGGGCTGGCACCTTCCTTGTGGGAGAAGGATCCGGACGTTTCCCATTTCGGAAAAATGGCTCTGCCGAGAACGGGTATGAAGAGATGTTCCGTCTCTGGGAAAGCACTGATCCCCAGGGCTGCTGTGCCTGTGACTAGGCTGCCCAGGGAAGGTGAAGACCAGCAACAGCTTACAGGGCTGACCCCTTCCTTGTGGGAGAAGGAGCCGGACGTTTCCCTTTTCGGAAATAAGCTCTGCCGAGAATGGGCACGAGCAGATGTTCCATCTGTGGGAAAGCACTGATCCCCAGGGCTGTTGTGCCTGTGAATAGGTTTACAAGGGAAGGTGAAGACCAGCAACAGCTTTCAGGGCTTGCCCCTTCCTTATGGGAGAAGGATCCGGACGTTTCACATTTCGGAAAATGGCTCTGCCGAGAACGGCCACAATTGGATATTCCGTCTCTGGGAAAGCACAGATCCCCAGGGCTGTTGTGCCTGTGACTAGGCTGCCCAGGGAAGGTGAAGACCAGCAACAGCTTTCAGGGCTGGCACCTTCCTTGTGGGTGAAGGAGCCGGACGTTTCCCTTTTCGGAAAACGGCTCTGCCGAGAACGGGCATGAAGAGATGTTCCGTCTCTGGGAAAGCACAGATCCCCAGGGCTGTTGTGCCTGTGACTAGGCTGCCCAGGGAAGGTGAAGACCAGCAACAGCTTTCAGGGCTGGCACCTTCCTTGTGGGTGAAGGAGCCGGACGTTTCCCTTTTCGGAAAACGGCTCTGCCGAGAACGGGCATGAAGAGATGTTCCGTCTCTGGGAAAGCACTGATCCCCAGGGCTGTTGTGCCTGTGAATAGGTTGCCCAGGGAAGGTGAAGACCAGCAACAGCTTTCAGGGCTGGCCCCTTCCTTGTGGGAGAAGGATCCGGACGTTTCCCATTTTGGAAAATGGCTCTGCCGAGAACGGCTACGACGAGATGTTCCGTCTCTGGGAAAGCACTGATCCCCAGGGCTGTTGTGCCTGTGACTAGGCTGCCCAGGGAAGGTGAAGACCAGCAACAGCTTTCAGGGCTGGCACCTTCCTTGTGGGAGAAGGATCCGGAGGTTTCCCATTTCGGAAAAATGGCTCTTCGGAGAACGGCCACAATTGGATGTTCCGTCTCTGGGAAAGCACAGATCCCCAGGGCTGTTGTGCCTGTGAATAGGTTTCCAAGGGAAGGTGAAGACCAGCAACAGCTTTCAGGGCTTGCCCCTTCCTTATGGGAGAAGGATCCGGACGTTTCCCATTTCGGAAAATGGCTCTGCCGAGAACGGCCACAATTGGATATTCCGTCTCTGGGAAAGCACAGATCCCCAGGGCTGTTGTGCCTGTGAATAGGTTTCCAAGGGAAGGTGAAGACCAGCAAGAGCTTTCAGGGCTGGCACCTTCGTTGTGGGAGAATGTGCCGGACGTTCGCCTTTTTGGAAAAATGGCTCTGCCGAGAACGGCCACAATGAGATGTTCCGTCTCTGGGAAAGCACTGGTCCCCAGGGCTGCTGTGCCTGTGACTAGGCTGCCCAGGGAAGGTGAAGACCAGCAACAGCTTTCAGGGCTGGCCCCTTCCTTGTGGGAGAATGAGCCGGACGTTTCCCATTTTGGAAAAATGGCTCTTCCGAGAACGGCCACAATTGGATGTTCCGTCTCTGTGAAAGCACAGATCCCCATGGCTGTTGTGCCTGTGAATAGGTTTCCAAGGGAAGGTGAAGACCAGCAACAGCTTTCAGGGCTTGCCCCTTCCTTGTGGGAGAAGCATCCGGACGTTTACAATTTCGGAAAATGGCTCTGCCGAGAACAGCCACAATTGGATATTCCGTCTCTGGGAAAGCACAGATCCCCAGGGCTGTTGTGCCTGTGAATAGGTTTCCAAGGGAAGGTGAAGACCAGCAACAGCTTTCAGGGCTGGCACCTTCCTTGTGGGAGAATGAGCCGGACGTTCGCCGTTTTGGAACAATGGCTCTGCGAGAACGGCCACAATGAGATGTTCCATCTCTGGGAAAGCACTGGTCCCCAGGGCTGTTGTGCCTGTGACTAGGCTGCCCAGGGAAGGTGAAGACCAGCAACAGCTTTCAGGGCTGGCACCTTCCTTGTGGGTGAAGGAGCCGGACGTTTCCCTTTTCGGAAAACGGCTCTGCCGAGAACGGGCATGAAGAGATGTTCCGTCTCTGGGAAAGCACTGATCCCCAGGGCTGTTGTGCCTGTGAATAGGTTGCCCAGGGAAGGTGAAGACCAGCAACAGCTTTCAGGGCTGGCCCCTTCCTTGTGGGAGAAGGATCCGGACGTTTCCCATTTTGGAAAATGGCTCTGCCGAGAACGGCTACGACGAGATGTTCCGTCTCTGGGAAAGCACTGATCCCCAGGGCTGTTGTGCCTGTGACTAGGCTGCCCAGGGAAGGTGAAGACCAGCAACAGCTTTCAGGGCTGGCACCTTCCTTGTGGGAGAAGGATCCGGAGGTTTCCCATTTCGGAAAAATGGCTCTTCGGAGAACGGCCACAATTGGATGTTCCGTCTCTGGGAAAGCACAGATCCCCAGGGCTGTTGTGCCTGTGAATAGGTTACCAAGGGAAGGTGAAGACCAGCAACAGCTTTCAGGGCTTGCCCCTTCCTTATGGGAGAAGGATCCGGACGTTTCCCATTTCGGAAAATGGCTCTGCCGAGAACGGCCACAATTGGATATTCCGTCTCTGGGAAAGCACAGATCCCCAGGGCTGTTGTGGCTGTGACTAGGCTGCCCAGGGAATGTGAAGACCAGCAACAGCTTTCAGGGCTGGCACCTTCCTTGTGGGAGAAGGAGCCCGACGTTTGCCTTTCGGAAAACGGCTCTGCCGAGAACGGGCATGAAGAGATGTTCCATCTCTGGGAAAGCACTGATCCCCAGGGCTGTTGTGCCTGTGAATAGGTTGCCCAGGGAAGGTGAAGACCAGCAACAGCTTTCAGGGCTGGCACCTTCCTTGTGGGAGGAGGAGCCGGACGTTTCCCATTTCGGAAAAATGGCTCTGCCGAGAACGGGCACGAGGAGATGTTCCGTCTCTGGGAAAGCACTGATCCCCTGGGCTGTTGTGCCTGTGAATTGGTTGCCCAGGGAAGGTGAAGACCAGCAACAGCTTTCAGGGCTGGCCCCTTCCTTGTGGGAGAATGATCCGGACGTTTCACATTTTGGAAAATGGCTCTGCCGAGAACGGGTACGATGAGATGTTCCGTCTCTGGGAAAGCACAGATCCCCAGGGCTGTTGTGCCTCTGAATAGGTTTCCAAGGGAAGATGAAGACCAGCAACAGCTTTCAGGGCTGGCCCCTTCCTTGTGGGAGAAGGAGCCGGACGTTTCCCATTTCGGAAAATGGCTCTGCCGTGAACGGCCACAACTGGATATTCCGTCTCTGGGAAAGCACAGATCCCCAGGGCTGTTGTGGCTGTGAATAGGTTGCCCAGGGAAGGTGAAGACCAGCAACAGCTTTCAGGGCTGGCCCCTTCCTTGTGGGAGAATGAGCCGGACGTTCGCGTTTTGGAAAAATGGCTCTGCGAGAACGGCCACAATGAGATGTTCCATGTCTGGGAAAGCACTGGTCCCCAGGGCTGTTGTGCCTGTGACTAGGCTGCCCAGGGAAGGTGAAGACCAGCAACAGCTTTCAGGGCTGGCACCTTCCTTGTGGGAGAATGAGCCAGACGTTCGCCATTTTGGAAAAATGGCTCTGCCGAGAACGGGCACGATGAGATGTTCCGTCTCTGGGAAAGCACTGGTCCCCAGGGCTGTTGTGCCTGTGACTAGGCTGCCCAGGGAAGGTGAAGACCAGCAACAGCTTTCAGGGCTGGCACCTTCCTTGTGGGAGAAGGAGCCGGACGTTTCCCTTTTCGGAAAACGGCTCTTCCGAGAACGGGTACGATGAGATGTTCCGTCTCTGGGAAAGCACTGATCCCCTGGGCTGTTGTGCCTGTGAATAGGTTTCCAAGGGAAGGTGAAGACCAGCAACAGCTTTCAGGGCTGGCCCCTTCCTTGTGGGAGAAGGATCCAGACGTTTCCCATTTTGGAAAATGGCTCTGCCGAGAACGGGTACGACTAGATGTTCCGTCTCTGGGAAAGCACTGATCCCCAGGGCTGTTGTGCCTGTGACTAGGCTGCCCAGGGAAGGTGAAGACCAGCAACAGCTTTCAGGGCTGGCCCCTTCCTTGTGGGAGAAGGAGCCGGACGTTCGCCGTTTTGGAAAAATGGCTCTGCGAGAACGGCCACAATGAGATGTTCCGTCTCTGGGAAAGCACTGGTCCCCAGGGCTGTTGTGCCTGTGACTAGGCTGCCCAGGGAAGGTGAAGACCAGCAACAGCTTTCAGGGCTGGCCCCTTCCTTGTGGGAGAAGGAGCCGGACGTTTCCCATTTTGGAAAAATGGCTCTGCCGAGAAAGGGTATGAAGAGATGTTCCGTCTCTGGGAAAGCACTGATCCCCAGGGCTGTTGTGCCTGTGAATAGGTTTCCAAGGGAAGGTGAAGACCAGCAACAGCTTTCAGGGCTGGCCCCTTCCTTGTGGGAGAAGGAGCCGGACGTTTCCCATTTCGGAAAAATGGCTCTGCCGAGAACGGGTATGAAGAGATGTTCCGTCTCTGGGAAAGCACTGATCCCCAGGGCTGCTGTGCCTGTGACTAGGCTGCCCAGGGAAGGTGAAGACCAGCAACAGCTTACAGGGCTGACCCCTTCCTTGTGGGAGAAGGAGCCGGACGTTTCCCTTTTCGGAAATAAGCTCTGCCGAGAATGGGCACGAGCAGATGTTCCATCTGTGGGAAAGCACTGATCCCCAGGGCTGTTGTGCCTGTGAATAGGTTTACAAGGGAAGGTGAAGACCAGCAACAGCTTTCAGGGCTTGCCCCTTCCTTATGGGAGAAGGATCCGGACGTTTCCCATTTCGGAAAATGGCTCTGCCGAGAACGGCCACAATTGGATATTCCGTCTCTGGGAAAGCACAGATCCCCAGGGCTGTTGTGCCTGTGACTAGGCTGCCCAGGGAAGGTGAAGACCAGCAACAGCTTTCAGGGCTGGCACCTTCCTTGTGGGTGAAGGAGCCGGACGTTTCCCTTTTCGGAAAACGGCTCTGCCGAGAACGGGCATGAAGAGATGTTCCGTCTCTGGGAAAGCACAGATCCCCAGGGCTGTTGTGCCTGTGACTAGGCTGCCCAGGGAAGGTGAAGACCAGCAACAGCTTTCAGGGCTGGCACCTTCCTTGTGGGTGAAGGAGCCGGACGTTTCCCTTTTCGGAAAACGGCTCTGCCGAGAACGGGTATGAAGAGATGTTCCGTCTCTGGGAAAGCACTGATCCCCAGGGCTGTTGTGCCTGTGAATAGGTTGCCCAGGGAAGGTGAAGACCAGCAACAGCTTTCAGAGTTGGCCCCTTCCTTGTGGGAGAAGGATCCGGACGTTTCCCATTTTGGAAAATGGCTCTGCCGAGAACGGCTACGACGAGATGTTCCGTCTCTGGGAAAGCACTGATCCCCAGGGCTGTTGTGCCTGTGACTAGGCTGCCCAGGGAAGGTGAAGACCAGCAACAGCTTTCAGGGCTGGCACCTTCCTTGTGGGAGAAGGATCCGGAGGTTTCCCATTTCGGAAAAATGGCTCTTCGGAGAACGGCCACAATTGGATGTTCCGTCTCTGGGAAAGCACAGATCCCCAGGGCTGTTGTGCCTGTGAATACGTTTCCAAGGGAAGGTGAAGACCAGCAACAGCTTTCAGGGCTTGCCCCTTCCTTGTGGGAGAAGGATCCGGACGTTTCCCATTTCGGAAAATGGCTCTGCCGAGAACGGCCACAATTGGATATTCCGTCTCTGGGAAAGCACAGATCCCCAGGGCTGTTGTGCCTGTGAATAGGTTTCCAAGGGAAGGTGAAGACCAGCAAGAGCTTTCAGGGCTGGCACCTTCGTTGTGGGAGAATGAGCCGGACGTTCGCCTTTTTGGAAAAATGGCTCTGCCGAGAACGGCCACAATGAGATGTTCCGTCTCTGGGAAAGCACTGGTCCCCAGGGCTGTTGTGCCTGTGACTAGGCTGCCCAGGGAAGGTGAAGACCAGCAACAGCTTTCAGGGCTGGCCCCTTCCTTGTGGGAGAATGAGCCGGACGTTTCCCATTTTGGAAAAATGGCTCTTCCGAGAACGGCCACAATTGGATGTTCCGTCTCTGTGAAAGCACAGATCCCCATGGCTGTTGTGCCTGTGAATAGGTTTCCAAGGGAAGGTGAAGACCAGCAACAGCTTTCAGGGCTTGCCCCTTCCTTGTGGGAGAAGCATCCGGACGTTTACAATTTCGGAAAATGGCTCTGCCGAGAACAGCCACAATTGGATATTCCGTCTCTGGGAAAGCACAGATCCCCAGGGCTGTTGTGCCTGTGAATAGGTTTCCAAGGGAAGGTGAAGACCAGCAACAGCTTTCAGGGCTGGCACCTTCCTTGTGGGAGAATGAGCCGGACGTTCGCCGTTTTGGAACAATGGCTCTGCGAGAACGGCCACAATGAGATGTTCCATCTCTGGGAAAGCACTGATCCCCAGGGCTGTTGTGCCTGTGACTAGGCTGCCCAGGGAAGGTGAAGACCAGCAACAGCTTTCAGGGCTGGCCCCTTCCTTGTGGGAGAAGGAGCCGGACGTTTCCCATTTTGGAAAACGGCTCTGCCGAGAAAGGGTATGAAGAGATGTTCCGTCTCTGGGAAAGCACTGATCCCCAGGGCTGTTGTGCCTGTGAATAGGTTTCCAAGGGAAGGTGAAGACCAGCAACAGCTTTCAGGGCTGGCCCCTTCCTTGTGGGAGAAGGATCCGGATGTTTCCCATTTCGGAAAAAGGCTCTGCCGAGAACGGCCACAATTGGATGTTCCGTCTCTGGGAAAGCACTGATCCCCAGGGCTGTTGTGCCTGTGAATAGGCTGCCAAGGGAAGGTGAAGACCAGCAACAGCTTTCAGGGCTGGCCCCTTCCTTGTGGGAGAAGGATCCGGACGTTTCCCATTTCGGAAAAATGGCTCTGCCGAGAACGGGTATGAAGAGATGTTCCGTCTCTGGGAAAGCACAGATCCCCAGGGCTGTTGTGCCTGTGACTAGGCTGCCCAGGGAAGGTGAAGACCAGCAACAGCTTTCAGGGCTGGCCCCTTCCTTGTGGGAGAAGGAGCCGGACGTTCCACATTTCGGAAAAATGGCTCTGCCGAGAACGGACACAATTGGATGTTCCGTCTCTGTGAAAGCACAGATCCCAATGGCTGTTGTGCCTGTGAATAGGTTTCCAAGGGAAGGTGAAGACCAGCAACAGCTTTCAGGGCTTGCCCCTTCCTTGTGGGAGAAGGATCCGGACGTTTCCCATTTCGGAAAATGGCTCTGCCGAGAACGGCCACAATTGGATATTCCGTCTCTGGGAAAGCACAGATCCCCAGGGCTGTTGTGCCTGTGAATAGGTTTCCAAGGGAAGGTGAAGACCAGCAAGAGCTTTCAGGGCTGGCACCTTCGTTGTGGGAGAATGAGCCGGACGTTCGCCTTTTTGGAAAAATGGCTCTGCCGAGAACGGTCACAATGAGATGTTCCGTCTCTGGGAAAGCACTGGTCCCCAGGGCTGTTGTGCCTGTGAATAGGCTGCCCAGGGAAGGTGAAGACCAGCAACAGCTTTCAGGGCTGGCCCCTTCCTTGTGGGAGAAGGAGCCGGACGTTTCCCTTTTCGGAAAAATGGCTCTTCCGAGAACGGCCACAATTGGATGTTCCGTCTCTGTGAAAGCACAGATCCCCAGGGCTGTTGTGCCTGTGAATAGGTTTCCAAGGGAAGGTGAAGACCAGCAACAGCTTTCAGGGCTGGCACCTTCCTTGTGGGAGAATGAGCCGGACGTTCGCCGTTTTGGAACAATGGCTCTGCGAGAACGGCCACAATGAGATGTTCCGTCTCTGGGAAAGCACTGGTCCCCAGGGCTGTTGTGCCTGTGACTAGGCTGCCCAGGGAAGGTGAAGACCAGCAACAGCTTTCAGGGCTGGCACCTTCGTTGTGGGTGAAGGAGCCGGACGTTTCCCTTTTCGGAAAACGGCTCTGCCGAGAACGGCTACGACGAGATGTTCCGTCTCTGGGAAAGCACTGATCCCCAGGGCTGTTGTGCCTGTGACTAGGCTGCCCAGGGAAGGTGAAGACCAGCAACAGCTTTCAGGGCTGGCACCTTCCTTGTGGGAGAAGGAGCCGGAGGTTTCCCATTTCGGAAAAATGGCTCTGCCGAGAACGGCCACAGTTGGATGTTCCGTCTCTGGGAAAGCACAGATCCCCAGGGCTGTTGTGCCTGTGAATAGGTTTCCAAGGGAAGGTGAAGACCAGCAACAGCTTTCAGGGCTTGCCCCTTCCTTATGGGAGAAGGATCCGGACGTTTCCCATTTCGGAAAATGGCTCTGCCGAGAACGGCCACAATTGGATATTCCGTCTCTGGGAAAGCACAGATCCCCAGGGCTGTTGTGCCTGTGAATAGGTTTCCAAGGGAAGGTGAAGACCAGCAACAGCTTTCAGGGCTGGCCCCTTCCTTGTGGGAGAAGGAGCCGGACGTTCGCCGTTTTGGAACAATGGCTCTGCGAGAACGGCCACAATGAGATGTTCCATCTCTGGGAAAGCACTGATCCCCAGGGCTGTTGTGCCTGTGACTAGGCTGCCCAGGGAAGGTGAAGACCAGCAACAGCTTTCAGGGCTGGCCCCTTCCTTGTGGGAGAAGGAGCCGGACGTTTCCCATTTTGGAAAACGGCTCTGCCGAGAAAGGGTATGAAGAGATGTTCCGTCTCTGGGAAAGCACTGATCCCCTGGGCTGTTGTGCCTGTGAATAGGTTTCCAAGGGAAGGTGAAGACCAGCAACAGCTTTCAGGGCTGGCCCCTTCCTTGTGGGAGAAGGATCCGGATGTTTCCCATTTCGGAAAATTGGCTCTTCCGAGAACGGCCACAATTGGATGTTCCGTCTCTGGGAAAGCACTGATCCCCAGGGCTGTTGTGCCTGTGAATAGGCTGCCAAGGGAAGGTGAAGACCAGCAACAGCTTTCAGGGCTGGCCCCTTCCTTGTGGGAGAAGGATCCGGACGTTTCCCATTTCGGAAAAATGGCTCTGCCGAGAACGGGTATGAAGAGATGTTCCGTCTCTGGGAAAGCACAGATCCCCAGGGCTGTTGTGCCTGTGACTAGGCTGCCCAGGGAAGGTGAAGACCAGCAACAGGTTACAGGGCTGGCCCCTTCCTTGTGGGAGAAGGATCCGGACGTTCCACATTTCGGAAAAATGGCTCTGCCGAGAACGGACACAATTGGATGTTCCGTCTCTGTGAAAGCACAGATCCCAATGGCTGTTGTGCCTGTGAATAGGTTTCCAAGGGAAGGTGAAGACCAGCAACAGCTTTCAGGGCTTGCCCCTTCCTTGTGGGAGAAGGATCCGGACGTTTCCCATTTCGGAAAATGGCTCTGCCGAGAACAGCCACAATTGGATATTCCGTCTCTGGGAAAGCACAGATCCCCATGGCTGTTGTGCCTGTGAATAGGTTTCCAAGGGAAGGTGAAGACCAGCAAGAGCTTTCAGGGCTGGCACCTTCGTTGTGGGAGAATGAGCCGGACGTTCGCCTTTTTGGAAAAATGGCTCTGCCGAGAACGGTCACAATGAGATGTTCCGTCTCTGGGAAAGCACTGGTCCCCAGGGCTGTTGTGCCTGTGAATAGGCTGCCCAGGGAAGGTGAAGACCAGCAACAGCTTTCAGGGCTGGCCCCTTCCTTGTGGGAGAAGGAGCCGGACGTTTCCCATTTCGGAAAAATGGCTCTTCCGAGAACGGCCACAATTGGATGTTCCGTCTCTGTGAAAGCACAGATCCCCAGGGCTGTTGTGCCTGTGAATAGGTTTCCAAGGGAAGGTGAAGACCAGCAACAGCTTTCAGGGCTGGCACCTTCCTTGTGGGAGAATGAGCCGGACGTTCGCCGTTTTGGAACAATGGCTCTGCGAGAACGGCCACAATGAGATGTTCCGTCTCTGGGAAAGCACTGGTCCCCAGGGCTGTTGTGCCTGTGACTAGGCTGCCCAGGGAAGGTGAAGACCAGCAACAGCTTTCAGGGCTGGCACCTTCCTTGTGGGTGAAGGAGCCGGACGTTTCCCTTTTCGGAAAACGGCTCTGCCGAGAACGGCTACGACGAGATGTTCCGTCTCTGGGAAAGCACTGATCCCCAGGGCTGTTGTGCCTGTGACTAGGCTGCCCAGGGAAGGTGAAGACCAGCAACAGCTTTCAGGGCTGGCACCTTCCTTGTGGGAGAAGGAGCCGGAGGTTTCCCATTTCGGAAAAATGGCTCTGCCGAGAACGGCCACAGTTGGATGTTCCGTCTCTGGGAAAGCACAGATCCCCAGGGCTGTTGTGCCTGTGAATAGGTTTCCAAGGGAAGGTGAAGACCAGCAACAGCTTTCAGGGCTTGCCCCTTCCTTATGGGAGAAGGATCCGGACGTTTCCCATTTCGGAAAATGGCTCTGCCGAGAACGGCCACAATTGGATATTCCGTCTCTGGGAAAGCACAGATCCCCAGGGCTGTTGTGCCTGTGAATAGGTTTCCAAGGGAAGGTGAAGACCAGCAAGAGCTTTCAGGGCTGGCACCTTCGTTGTGGGAGAATGAGCCGGACGTTCGCCTTTTTGGAAAAATGGCTCTGCCGAGAACGGCCACAATGAGATGTTCCGTCTCTGGGAAAGCACTGGTCCCCAGGGCTGTTGTGCCTGTGACTAGGCTGCCCAGGGAAGGTGAAGACCAGCAACAGCTTTCAGGGCTGGCCCCTTCCTTGTGGGAGAATGAGCTGGACGTTTCCCATTTTGGAAAAATGGCTCTTCCGAGAACGGCCACAATTGGATGTTCCGTCTCTGTGAAAGCACAGATCCCCATGGCTGTTGTGCCTGTGAATAGGTTTCCAAGGGAAGGTGAAGACCAGCAACAGCTTTCAGGGCTTGCCCCTTCCTTGTGGGAGAAGGATCCGGACGTTTCCAATTTCGGAAAATGGCTCTGCCGAGAACAGCCACAATTGGATATTCCATCTCTGGGAAAGCACAGATCCCCAGGGCTGTTGTGCCTGTGAATAGGTTTCCAAGGGAAGGTGAAGACCAGCAACAGCTTTCAGGGCTGGCACCTTCCTTGTGGGAGAATGAGCCGGACGTTCGCCGTTTTGGAACAATGGCTCTGCGAGAACGGCCACAATGAGATGTTCCGTCTCTGGGAAAGCACTGGTCCCCAGGGCTGTTGTGCCTGTGACTAGGCTGCCCAGGGAAGGTGAAGACCAGCAACAGCTTTCAGGGCTGGCACCTTCCTTGTGGGTGAAGGAGCCGGACGTTTCCCTTTTCGGAAAACGGCTCTGCCGAGAACGGCTACGACGAGATGTTCCGTCTCTGGGAAAGCACTGATCCCCAGGGCTGTTGTGCCTGTGACTAGGCTGCCCAGGGAAGGTGAAGACCAGCAACAGCTTTCAGGGCTGGCACCTTCCTTGTGGGAGAAGGAGCCGGAGGTTTCCCATTTCGGAAAAATGGCTCTGCCGAGAACGGCCACAGTTGGATGTTCCGTCTCTGGGAAAGCACAGATCCCCAGGGCTGTTGTGCCTGTGAATAGGTTTCCAAGGGAAGGTGAAGACCAGCAACAGCTTTCAGGGCTTGCCCCTTCCTTATGGGAGAAGGATCCGGACGTTTCCCATTTCGGAAAATGGCTCTGCCGAGAACGGCCACAATTGGATATTCCGTCTCTGGGAAAGCACAGATCCCCAGGGCTGTTGTGCCTGTGAATAGGTTTCCAAGGGAAGGTGAAGACCAGCAAGAGCTTTCAGGGCTGGCACCTTCGTTGTGGGAGAATGAGCCGGACGTTCGCCTTTTTGGAAAAATGGCTCTGCCGAGAACGGCCACAATGAGATGTTCCGTCTCTGGGAAAGCACTGGTCCCCAGGGCTGTTGTGCCTGTGACTAGGCTGCCCAGGGAAGGTGAAGACCAGCAACAGCTTTCAGGGCTGGCCCCTTCCTTGTGGGAGAATGAGCTGGACGTTTCCCATTTTGGAAAAATGGCTCTTCCGAGAACGGCCACAATTGGATGTTCCGTCTCTGTGAAAGCACAGATCCCCATGGCTGTTGTGCCTGTGAATAGGTTTCCAAGGGAAGGTGAAGACCAGCAACAGCTTTCAGGGCTTGCCCCTTCCTTGTGGGAGAAGGATCCGGACGTTTCCAATTTCGGAAAATGGCTCTGCCGAGAACAGCCACAATTGGATATTCCATCTCTGGGAAAGCACAGATCCCCAGGGCTGTTGTGCCTGTGAATAGGTTTCCAAGGGAAGGTGAAGACCAGCAACAGCTTTCAGGGCTGGCACCTTCCTTGTGGGAGAATGAGCCGGACGTTCGCCGTTTTGGAACAATGGCTCTGCGAGAACGGCCACAATGAGATGTTCCGTCTCTGGGAAAGCACTGGTCCCCAGGGCTGTTGTGCCTGTGACTAGGCTGCCCAGGGAAGGTGAAGACCAGCAACAGCTTTCAGGGCTGGCCCCTTCCTTGTGGGAGAAGGAGCCGGACGTTTCCCATTTGGAAAACGGCTCTGCCGAGAAAGGGTATGAAGAGATGTTCCGTCTCTGGGAAAGCACTGATCCCCAGGGCTGTTGTGCCTGTGAATAGGTTTCCAAGGGAAGGTGAAGACCAGCAACAGCTTTCAGGGCTGGCCCCTTCCTTGTGGGAGAAGGATCCGGATGTTTCCCATTTCGGAAAAAGGCTCTGCCGAGAACGGCCACAATTGGATATTCCGTCTCTGGGAAAGCACTGATCCCCAGGGCTGTTGTGCCTGTGAATAGGCTGCCAAGGGAAGGTGAAGACCAGCAACAGCTTTCAGGGCTGGCCCCTTCCTTGTGGGAGAAGGATCCGGACGTTTCCCATTTCGGAAAAATGGATCTGCCGAGAACGGGTATGAAGAGATGTTCCGTCTCTGGGAAAGCACAGATCCCCAGGGCTGTTGTGCCTGTGACTAGGCTGCCCAGGGAAGGTGAAGACCAGCAACAGGTTACAGGGCTGGCCCCTTCCTTGTGGGAGAAGGATCCGGACGTTCCACATTTCGGAAAAATGGCTCTGCCGAGAACGGACAGAATTGGATGTTCCGTCTCTGTGAAAGCACAGATCCCAATGGCTCTTGTGCCTGTGAATAGGTTTCCAAGGGAAGGTGAAGACCAGCAACAGCTTTCAGGGCTTGCCCCTTCCTTGTGGGAGAAGGATCCGGACGTTTCCCATTTCGGAAAATGGCTCTGCCGAGAACGGCCAGAATTGGATATTCCGTCTCTGGGAAAGCACAGATCCCCAGGGCTGTTGTGGCTGTGACTAGGCTGCCCAGGGAATGTGAAGACCAGCACCAGCTTTCAGGGCTGGCACCTTCCTTGTGGGTGAAGGAGCCGGACGTTTCCCTTTTCGGAAAACGGCTCTGCCGAGAACGGGCATGAAGAGATGTTCCGTCTCTGGGAAAGCACAGATCCCCAGGGCTGTTGTGCCTGTGAATAGGTTGCCCAGGGAAGGTGAAGACCAGCAACAGCTTTCAGGGCTGGCACCTTCCTTGTGGGAGGAGGAGCCGGACGTTTCCCATTTCGGAAAAATGGCTCTGCCGAGAACGGGCACGAGGAGATGTTCCGTCTCTGGGAAAGCACTGATCCCCTGGGCTGTTGTGCCTGTGAATAGGTTGCCCAGGGAAGGTGAAGACCAGCAACAGCTTTCAGGGCTGGCACCTTCCTTGTGGGAGAAGGAGCCGGACGTTTCCCATTTTGGAAAATGGCTCTGCCGAGAACGGATACGACGAGATGTTCCGTCTCTGGGAAAGCACTGATCCCCAGGGCTGTTGTGCCTGTGACTAGGCTGCCCAGGGAAGGTGAAGACCAGCAACAGCTTACAGGGCTGGCCCCTTCCTTGTGGGAGAAGGAGCCGGACGTTTCCCATTTCGGAAAAATGGCTCTTCCGAGAACGGCCACAATTGGATGTTCCGTCTCTGTGAAAGCACAGATCCCCATGGCTGTTGTGCCTGTGAATAGGTTTCCAAGGGAAGGTGAAGACCAGCAACAGCTTTCAGGGCTTGCCCCTTCCTTGTGGGAGAAGGATCCGGACGTTTCCCATTTCGGAAAATGGCTCTGCCGAGAACAGCCACAATTGGATATTCCGTCTCTGGGAAAGCACAGATCCCCAGGGCTGTTGTGGCTGTGAATAGGTTTCCAAGGGAAGGTGAAGACCAGCAACAGCTTTCAGGGCTGGCGCCTTCCTTGTGGGAAAATGTGCCGGACGTTCGCCGTTTTGGAAAAATGGCTCTGCGAGAACGGCCACAATGAGATGTTCCGTCTCTGGGAAAGCACTGGTCCCCAGGGCTGTTGTGCCTGTGACTAGGCTGCCCAGGGAAGGTGAAGACCAGCAACAGCTTTCAGGGCTGGCCCCTTCCTTGTGGGAGAAGGAGCCGGACGTTTCCCATTTTGGAAAAATGGCTCTTCCGAGAACGGCCACAATTGGATGTTCCGTCTCTGTGAAAGCACAGATCCCCATGGCTGTTGTGCCTGTGAATAGGTTTCCAAGGGAAGGTGAAGACCAGCAACAGCTTTCAGGGCTTGCCCCTTCCTTGTGGGAGAAGCATCCGGACGTTTCCCATTTTGGAAAATGGCTCTGCCGAGAACAGCCACAATTGGATATTCCGTCTCTGGGAAAGCACAGATCCCCAGGGCTGTTGTGCCTGTGAATAGGTTTCCAAGGGAAGGTGAAGACCAGCAACAGCTTTCAGGGCTGGCACCTTCCTTGTGGGAGAATGAGCCGGACGTTCGCCGTTTTGGAACAATGGCTCTGCGAGAACGGCCACAATGAGATGTTCCATCTCTGGGAAAGCACTGATCCCCAGGGCTGTTGTGCCTGTGACTAGGCTGCCCAGGGAAGGTGAAGACCAGCAACAGCTTTCAGGGCTGGCCCCTTCCTTGTGGGAGAAGGAGCCGGACGTTTCCCATTTTGGAAAACGGCTCTGCCGAGAAAGGGTATGAAGAGATGTTCCGTCTCTGGGAAAGCAGTGATCCCCAGGGCTGTTGTGCCTGTGAATAGGTTTCCAAGGGAAGGTGAAGACCAGCAACAGCTTTCAGGGCTGGCCCCTTCCTTGTGGGAGAAGGATCCGGATGTTTCCCATTTCGGAAAAAGGCTCTGCCGAGAACGGCCACAATTGGATGTTCCGTCTCTGGGAAAGCACTGATCCCCAGGGCTGTTGTGCCTGTGAATAGGCTGCCAAGGGAAGGTGAAGACCAGCAACAGCTTTCAGGGCTGGCCCCTTCCTTGTGGGAGAAGGATCCGGACGTTTCCCATTTCGGAAAAATGGCTCTGCCGAGAACGGGTATGAAGAGATGTTCCGTCTCTGGGAAAGCACAGATCCCCAGGGCTGTTGTGCCTGTGACTAGGCTGCCCAGGGAAGGTGAAGACCAGCAACAGGTTACAGGGCTGGCCCCTTCCTTGTGGGAGAAGGATCCGGACGTTCCACATTTCGGAAAAATGGCTCTGCCGAGAACGGACACAATTGGATGTTCCGTCTCTGGGAAAGCACTGATCCCCAGGGCTGTTGTGCCTGTGAATAGGCTGCCAAGGGAAGGTGAAGACCAGCAACAGCTTTCAGGGCTGGCCCCTTCCTTGTGGGAGAAGGATCCGGACGTTTCCCATTTCGGAAAAATGGCTCTGCCGAGAACGGGTATGAAGAGATGTTCCGTCTCTGGGAAAGCACAGATCCCCAGGGCTGTTGTGCCTGTGACTAGGCTGCCCAGGGAAGGTGAAGACCAGCAACAGGTTACAGGGCTGGCCCCTTCCTTGTGGGAGAAGGATCCGGACGTTCCACATTTCGGAAAAATGGCTCTGCCGAGAACGGACACAATTGGATGTTCCGTCTCTGTGAAAGCACAGATCCCAATGGCTGTTGTGCCTGTGAATAGGTTTCCAAGGGAAGGTGAAGACCAGCAACAGCTTTCAGGGCTTGCCCCTTCCTTGTGGGAGAAGGATCCGGACGTTTCCCATTTCGGAAAATGGCTCTGCCGAGAACGGCCACAATTGGATATTCCGTCTCTGGGAAAGCACAGATCCCCATGGCTGTTGTGCCTGTGAATAGGTTTCCAAGGGAAGGTGAAGACCAGCAAGAGCTTTCAGGGCTGGCACCTTCGTTGTGGGAGAATGAGCCGGACGTTCGCCTTTTTGGAAAAATGGCTCTGCCGAGAACGGTCACAATGAGATGTTCCGTCTCTGGGAAAGCACTGGTCCCCAGGGCTGTTGTGCCTGTGAATAGGCTGCCCAGGGAAGGTGAAGACCAGCAACAGCTTTCAGGGCTGGCACCTTCCTTGTGGGAGAAGGAGCCGGACGTTTCCCATTTCGGAAAAATGGCTCTTCCGAGAACGGCCACAATTGGATGTTCCGTCTCTGTGAAAGCACAGATCCCCATGGCTGTTGTGCCTGTGAATAGGTTTCCAAGGGAAGGTGAAGACCAGCAACAGCTTTCAGGGCTTGCCCCTTCCTTGTGGGAGAAGGATCCGGACGTTTACAATTTCGGAAAATGGCTCTGCCGAGAACAGCCACAATTGGATATTCCGTCTCTGGGAAAGCACAGATCCCCAGGGCTGTTGTGCCTGTGAATAGGTTTCCAAGGGAAGGTGAAGACCAGCAACAGCTTTCAGGGCTGGCACCTTCCTTGTGGGAGAATGAGCCGGACGTTCGCCGTTTTGGAACAATGGCTCTGCGAGAACGGCCACAATGAGATGTTCCGTCTCTGGGAAAGCACTGGTCCCCAGGGCTGTTGTGCCTGTGACTAGGCTGCCCAGGGAAGGTGAAGACCAGCAACAGCTTTCAGGGCTGGCACCTTCCTTGTGGGTGAAGGAGCCGGACGTTTCCCTTTTCGGAAAACGGCTCTGCCGAGAACGGCTACGACGAGATGTTCCGTCTCTGGGAAAGCACTGATCCCCAGGGCTGTTGTGCCTGTGACTAGGCTGCCCAGGGAAGGTGAAGACCAGCAACAGCTTTCAGGGCTGGCACCTTCCTTGTGGGAGAAGGAGCCGGAGGTTTCCCATTTCGGAAAAATGGCTCTGCCGAGAACGGCCACAGTTGGATGTTCCGTCTCTGGGAAAGCACAGATCCCCAGGGCTGTTGTGCCTGTGAATAGGTTTCCAAGGGAAGGTGAAGACCAGCAACAGCTTTCAGGGCTTGCCCCTTCCTTATGGGAGAAGGATCCGGACGTTTCCCATTTCGGAAAATGGCTCTGCCGAGAACGGCCACAATTGGATATTCCGTCTCTGGGAAAGCACAGATCCCCAGGGCTGTTGTGCCTGTGAATAGGTTTCCAAGGGAAGGTGAAGACCAGCAAGAGCTTTCAGGGCTGGCACCTTCGTTGTGGGAGAATGAGCCGGACGTTCGCCTTTTTGGAAAAATGGCTCTGCCGAGAACGGCCACAATGAGATGTTCCGTCTCTGGGAAAGCACTGGTCCCCAGGGCTGTTGTGCCTGTGACTAGGCTGCCCAGGGAAGGTGAAGACCAGCAACAGCTTTCAGGGCTGGCCCCTTCCTTGTGGGAGAATGAGCTGGACGTTTCCCATTTTGGAAAAATGGCTCTTCCGAGAACGGCCACAATTGGATGTTCCGTCTCTGTGAAAGCACAGATCCCCATGGCTGTTGTGCCTGTGAATAGGTTTCCAAGGGAAGGTGAAGACCAGCAACAGCTTTCAGGGCTTGCCCCTTCCTTGTGGGAGAAGGATCCGGACGTTTCCAATTTCGGAAAATGGCTCTGCCGAGAACAGCCACAATTGGATATTCCATCTCTGGGAAAGCACAGATCCCCAGGGCTGTTGTGCCTGTGAATAGGTTTCCAAGGGAAGGTGAAGACCAGCAACAGCTTTCAGGGCTGGCACCTTCCTTGTGGGAGAATGAGCCGGACGTTCGCCGTTTTGGAACAATGGCTCTGCGAGAACGGCCACAATGAGATGTTCCGTCTCTGGGAAAGCACTGGTCCCCAGGGCTGTTGTGCCTGTGACTAGGCTGCCCAGGGAAGGTGAAGACCAGCAACAGCTTTCAGGGCTGGCCCCTTCCTTGTGGGAGAAGGAGCCGGACGTTTCCCATTTGGAAAACGGCTCTGCCGAGAAAGGGTATGAAGAGATGTTCCGTCTCTGGGAAAGCACTGATCCCCAGGGCTGTTGTGCCTGTGAATAGGTTTCCAAGGGAAGGTGAAGACCAGCAACAGCTTTCAGGGCTGGCCCCTTCCTTGTGGGAGAAGGATCCGGATGTTTCCCATTTCGGAAAAAGGCTCTGCCGAGAACGGCCACAATTGGATATTCCGTCTCTGGGAAAGCACTGATCCCCAGGGCTGTTGTGCCTGTGAATAGGCTGCCAAGGGAAGGTGAAGACCAGCAACAGCTTTCAGGGCTGGCCCCTTCCTTGTGGGAGAAGGATCCGGACGTTTCCCATTTCGGAAAAATGGATCTGCCGAGAACGGGTATGAAGAGATGTTCCGTCTCTGGGAAAGCACAGATCCCCAGGGCTGTTGTGCCTGTGACTAGGCTGCCCAGGGAAGGTGAAGACCAGCAACAGGTTACAGGGCTGGCCCCTTCCTTGTGGGAGAAGGATCCGGACGTTCCACATTTCGGAAAAATGGCTCTGCCGAGAACGGACAGAATTGGATGTTCCGTCTCTGTGAAAGCACAGATCCCAATGGCTCTTGTGCCTGTGAATAGGTTTCCAAGGGAAGGTGAAGACCAGCAACAGCTTTCAGGGCTTGCCCCTTCCTTGTGGGAGAAGGATCCGGACGTTTCCCATTTCGGAAAATGGCTCTGCCGAGAACGGCCAGAATTGGATATTCCGTCTCTGGGAAAGCACAGATCCCCAGGGCTGTTGTGCCTGTGACTAGGCTGCCCAGGGAATGTGAAGACCAGCACCAGCTTTCAGGGCTGGCACCTTCCTTGTGGGTGAAGGAGGCGGACGTTTCCCTTTTCGGAAAACGGCTCTGCCGAGAACGGGCATGAAGAGATGTTCCGTCTCTGGGAAAGCACAGATCCCCAGGGCTGTTGTGCCTGTGAATAGGTTGCCCAGGGAAGGTGAAGACCAGCAACAGCTTTCAGGGCTGGCCCCTTCCTTGTGGGAGAACGAGCCGGACGTTTCCCATTTTGGAAAAATGGCTCTGCCGAGAACGGGCACGAGGAGATGTTCCGTCTCTGGGAAAGCACTGATCCCCTGGGCTGTTGTGCCTGTGAATAGGTTGCCCAGGGAAGGTGAAGACCAGCAACAGCTTTCAGGGCTGGCACCTTCCTTGTGGGAGAAGGAGCCGGACGTTTCCCATTTTGGAAAATGGCTCTGCCGAGAACGGATACGACGAGATGTTCCGTCTCTGGGAAAGCACTGATCCCCAGGGCTGTTGTGCCTGTGACTAGGCTGCCCAGGGAAGGTGAAGACCAGCAACAGCTTACAGGGCTGGCCCCTTCCTTGTGGGAGAAGGAGCCGGACGTTTCCCATTTCGGAAAAATGGCTCTTCCGAGAACGGCCACAATTGGATGTTCCGTCTCTGTGAAAGCACAGATCCCCATGGCTGTTGTGCCTGTGAATAGGTTTCCAAGGGAAGGTGAAGACCAGCAACAGCTTTCAGGGCTTGCCCCTTCCTTATGGGAGAAGGATCCGGACGTTTCCCATTTCGGAAAATGGCTCTGCCGAGAACAGCCACAATTGGATATTCCGTCTCTGGGAAAGCACAGATCCCCAGGGCTGTTGTGCCTGTGAATAGGTTTCCAAGGGAAGGTGAAGACCAGCAACAGCTTTCAGGGCTGGCGCCTTCCTTGTGGGAAAATGTGCCGGACGTTCGCCGTTTTGGAAAAATGGCTCTGCGAGAACGGCCACAATGAGATGTTCCGTCTCTGGGAAAGCACTGGTCCCCAGGGCTGTTGTGCCTGTGACTAGGCTGCCCAGGGAAGGTGAAGACCAGCAACAGCTTTCAGGGCTGGCCCCTTCCTTGTGGGAGAAGGAGCCGGACGTTTCCCATTTTGGAAAAATGGCTCTGCCGAGAAAGGGTATGAAGAGATGTTCCGTCTCTGGGAAAGCACTGATCCCCAGGGCTGTTGTGCCTGTGAATAGGTTTCCAAGGGAAGGTGAAGACCAGCAACAGCTTTCAGGGCTGGCCCCTTCCTTGTGGGAGAAGGAGCCGGACGTTTCCCATTTCGGAAAAATGGCTCTGCCGAGAACGGGCACGAGTAGATGTTCCGTCTCTGGGAAAGCACTGATCCCCAGGGCTGTTGTGCCTGTGACTAGGCTGCCCAGGGAAGGTGAAGACCAGCAACAGCTTTCAGGGCTGGCCCCTTCCTTGTGGGAGAAGGAGCCGGATGTTTCCCATTTTGGAAAATGGCTCTGCCGAGAACGGGTACGATGAGATGTTCCGTCTCTGGGAAAGCACAGATCCCCATGGCTGTTGTGCCTGTGAATAGGTTTCCAAGGGAAGATGAAGACCAGCAACAGCTTTCAGGGCTGGCCCCTTCCTTGTGGGAGAAGGAGCTGGACGTTTCCCATTTCGGAAAATGGCTCTGCCGTGAACGGCCACAACTGGATATTCCGTCTCTGGGAAAGCACAGATCCCCAGGGCTGTTGTGGCTGTGAATAGGTTTCCAAGGGAAGGTGAAGACCAGCAACAGCTTTCAGGGCTGGCCCCTTCCTTGTGGGAGAATGAGCCGGACGTTCGCGTTTTGGAAAAATGGCTCTGCGAGAACGGCCACAATGAGATATTCCATCTCTGGGAAAGCACTGGTCCCCAGGGCTGTTGTGCCTGTGACTAGGCTGCCCAGGGAAGGTGAAGACCAGCAACAGCTTTCAGGGCTGGCCCCTTCCTTGTGGGAGAAGGAGCCGGACGTTTCCCATTTTGGAAAAATGGCTCTGCCGAGAACGGGCACGAGGACATGTTCCGTCTCTGGGAAAGCACTGATCCCCAGGGCTGTTGTGCCTGTGAATAGGTTTCCAAGGGAAGGTGAAGACCAGCAACAGCTTTCAGGGCTGGCCCCTTCCTTGTGGGAGAAGGAGCCGGACGTTACCATTTTGGAAAATGGCTCTGCCGAGAACGGCCACAATGAGATGTTCCGTCTCTGGGAAAGCACTGGTCCCCAGGGCTGTTGTGCCTGTGACTAGGCTGCCCAGGGAAGGTGAAGACCAGCAACAGCTTTCAGGGCTGGCCCCTTCCTTGTGGGAGAATGAGCTGGATGTTTCCCATTTTGGAAAAATGGCTCTTCCGAGAACGGCCACAATTGGATGCTCCGTCTCTGTGAAAGCACAGATCCCCATGGCTGTTGTGCCTGTGAATAGGTTTCCAAGGGAAGGTGAAGACCAGCAACAGCTTTCAGGGCTTGCCGCTTCCTTGTGGGAGAAGGATCCGGACGTTTCCAATTTCGGAAAATGGCTCTGCCGAGAACAGCCACAATTGGATATTCCATCTCTGGGAAAGCACAGATCCCCAGGGCTGTTGTGCCTGTGAATAGGTTTCCAAGGGAAGGTGAAGACCAGCAACAGCTTTCAGGGCTGGCACCTTCCTTGTGGGAGAATGAGCCGGACGTTCGCCGTTTTGGAACAATGGCTCTGCGAGAACGGCCACAATGAGATGTTCCGTCTCTGGGAAAGCACTGGTCCCCAGGGCTGTTGTGCCTGGGACTAGGCTGCCCAGGGAAGGTGAAGACCAGCAACAGCTTTCAGGGCTGGCCCCTTCCTTGTGGGAGAAGGAGCCGGACGTTTCCCATTTGGAAAACGGCTCTGCCGAGAAAGGGTATGAAGAGATGTTCCGTCTCTGGGAAAGCACTGATCCCCAGGGCTGTTGTGCCTGTGAATAGGTTTCCAAGGGAAGGTGAAGACCAGCAACAGCTTTCAGGGCTGGCCCCTTCCTTGTGGGAGAAGGATCCGGATGTTTCCCATTTCGGAAAAAGGCTCTGCCGAGAACGGCCACAATTGGATATTCCGTCTCTGGGAAAGCACTGATCCCCAGGGCTGTTGTGCCTGTGAATAGGCTGCCAAGGGAAGGTGAAGACCAGCAAGAGCTTTCAGGGCTGGCACCTTCGTTGTGGGAGAATGAGCCGGACGTTCGCCTTTTTGGAAAAATGGCTCTGCCGAGAACGGCCACAATGAGATGTTCCGTCTCTGGGAAAGCACTGGTCCCCAGGGCTGTTGTGCCTGTGACTAGGCTGCCCAGGGAAGGTGAAGACCAGCAACAGCTTTCAGGGCTGGCCCCTTCCTTGTGGGAGAATGAGCTGGATGTTTCCCATTTTGGAAAAATGGCTCTTCCGAGAACGGCCACAATTGGATGTTCCGTCTCTGTGAAAGCACAGATCCCCATGGCTGTTGTGCCTGTGAATAGGTTTCCAAGGGAAGGTGAAGACCAGCAACAGCTTTCAGGGCTTGCCGCTTCCTTGTGGGAGAAGGATCCGGACGTTTCCAATTTCGGAAAATGGCTCTGCCGAGAACAGCCACAATTGGATATTCCATCTCTGGGAAAGCACAGATCCCCAGGGCTGTTGTGCCTGTGAATAGGTTTCCAAGGGAAGGTGAAGACCAACAACAGCTTTCAGGGCTGGCACCTTCCTTGTGGGAGAATGAGCCGGACGTTCGCCGTTTTGGAACAATGGCTCTGCGAGAACGGCCACAATGAGATGTTCCGTCTCTGGGAAAGCACTGGTCCCCAGGGCTGTTGTGCCTGTGACTAGGCTGCCCAGGGAAGGTGAAGACCAGCAACAGCTTTCAGGGCTGGCCCCTTCCTTGTGGGAGAAGGAGCCGGACGTTTCCCATTTGGAAAACGGCTCTGCCGAGAAAGGGTATGAAGAGATGTTCCGTCTCTGGGAAAGCACTGATCCCCAGGGCTGTTGTGCCTGTGAATAGGTTTCCAAGGGAAGGTGAAGACCAGCAACAGCTTTCAGGGCTGGCCCCTTCCTTGTGGGAGAAGGATCCGGATGTTTCCCATTTCGGAAAAAGGCTCTGCCGAGAACGGCCACAATTGGATATTCCGTCTCTGGGAAAGCACTGATCCCCAGGGCTGTTGTGCCTGTGAATAGGCTGCCAAGGGAAGGTGAAGACCAGCAACAGCTTTCAGGGCTGGCCCCTTCCTTGTGGGAGAAGGATCCGGACGTTTCCCATTTCGGAAAAATGGATCTGCCGAGAACGGGTATGAAGAGATGTTCCGTCTCTGGGAAAGCACAGATCCCCAGGGCTGTTGTGCCTGTGACTAGGCTGCCCAGGGAAGGTGAAGACCAGCAACAGGTTACAGGGCTGGCCCCTTCCTTGTTGGAGAAGGATCCGGACGTTCCACATTTCGGAAAAATGGCTCTGCCGAGAACGGACAGAATTGGATGTTCCGTCTCTGTGAAAGCACAGATCCCAATGGCTCTTGTGCCTGTGAATAGGTTTCCAAGGGAAGGTGAAGACCAGCAACAGCTTTCAGGGCTTGCCCCTTCCTTGTGGGAGAAGGATCCGGACGTTTCCCATTTCGGAAAATGGCTCTGCCGAGAACGGCCAGAATTGGATATTCCGTCTCTGGGAAAGCACAGATCCCCAGGGCTGTTGTGGCTGTGACTAGGCTGCCCAGGGAATGTGAAGACCAGCACCAGCTTTCAGGGCTGGCACCTTCCTTGTGGGTGAAGGAGCCGGACGTTTCCCTTTTCGGAAAACGGCTCTGCCGAGAACGGGCATGAAGAGATGTTCCGTCTCTGGGAAAGCACAGATCCCCAGGGCTGTTGTGCCTGTGAATAGGTTGCCCAGGGAAGGTGAAGACCAGCAACAGCTTTCAGGGCTGGCCCCTTCCTTGTGGGAGAACGAGCCGGACGTTTCCCATTTTGGAAAAATGGCTCTGCCGAGAACGGGCACGAGGAGATGTTCCGTCTCTGGGAAAGCACTGATCCCCTGGGCTGTTGTGCCTGTGAATAGGTTGCCCAGGGAAGGTGAAGACCAGCAACAGCTTTCAGGGCTGGCACCTTCCTTGTGGGAGAAGGAGCCGGACGTTTCCCATTTTGGAAAATGGCTCTGCCGAGAACGGATACGACGAGATGTTCCGTCTCTGGGAAAGCACTGATCCCCAGGGCTGTTGTGCCTGTGACTAGGCTGCCCAGGGAAGGTGAAGACCAGCAACAGCTTACAGGGCTGGCCCCTTCCTTGTGGGAGAAGGAGCCGGACGTTTCCCATTTCGGAAAAATGGCTCTTCCGAGAACGGCCACAATTGGATGTTCCGTCTCTGTGAAAGCACAGATCCCCATGGCTGTTGTGCCTGTGAATAGGTTTCCAAGGGAAGGTGAAGACCAGCAACAGCTTTCAGGGCTTGCCCCTTCCTTATGGGAGAAGGATCCGGACGTTTCCCATTTCGGAAAATGGCTCTGCCGAGAACAGCCACAATTGGATATTCCGTCTCTGGGAAAGCACAGATCCCCAGGGCTGTTGTGGCTGTGAATAGGTTTCCAAGGGAAGGTGAAGACCAGCAACAGCTTTCAGGGCTGGCGCCTTCCTTGTGGGAAAATGTGCCGGACGTTCGCCGTTTTGGAAAAATGGCTCTGCGAGAACGGCCACAATGAGATGTTCCGTCTCTGGGAAAGCACTGGTCCCCAGGGCTGTTGTGCCTGTGACTAGGCTGCCCAGGGAAGGTGAAGACCAGCAACAGCTTTCAGGGCTGGCCCCTTCCTTGTGGGAGAAGGAGCCGGACGTTTCCCATTTTGGAAAAATGGCTCTGCCGAGAAAGGGTATGAAGAGATGTTCCGTCTCTGGGAAAGCACTGATCCCCAGGGCTGTTGTGCCTGTGAATAGGTTTCCAAGGGAAGGTGAAGACCAGCAACAGCTTTCAGGGCTGGCCCCTTCCTTGTGGGAGAACGAGCCGGACGTTTCCCATTTCGGAAAAATGGCTCTGCCGAGAACGGGCACGAGTAGATGTTCCGTCTCTGGGAAAGCACTGATCCCCAGGGCTGTTGTGCCTGTGACTAGGCTGCCCAGGGAAGGTGAAGACCAGCAACAGCTTTCAGGGCTGGCCCCTTCCTTGTGGGAGAAGGAGCCGGACGTTTCCCATTTTGGAAAATGGCTCTGCCGAGAACGGGTACGATGAGATGTTCCGTCTCTGGGAAAGCACAGATCCCCATGGCTGTTGTGCCTGTGAATAGGTTTCCAAGGGAAGATGAAGACCAGCAACAGCTTTCAGGGCTGGCCCCTTCCTTGTGGGAGAAGGAGCTGGACGTTTCCCATTTCGGAAAATGGCTCTGCCGTGAACGGCCACAACTGGATATTCCGTCTCTGGGAAAGCACAGATCCCCAGGGCTGTTGTGGCTGTGAATAGGTTTCCAAGGGAAGGTGAAGACCAGCAACAGCTTTCAGGGCTGGCCCCTTCCTTGTGGGAGAATGAGCCGGACGTTCGCGTTTTGGAAAAATGGCTCTGCGAGAACGGCCACAATGAGATATTCCATCTCTGGGAAAGCACTGGTCCCCAGGGCTGTTGTGCCTGTGACTAGGCTGCCCAGGGAAGGTGAAGACCAGCAACAGCTTTCAGGGCTGGCCCCTTCCTTGTGGGAGAAGGAGCCGGACGTTTCCCATTTTGGAAAAATGGCTCTGCCGAGAAAGGGTATGAAGAGATGTTCCGTCTCTGGGAAAGCACTGATCCCCAGGGCTGTTGTGCCTGTGAATAGGTTTCCAAGGGAAGGTGAAGACCAGCAACAGCTTTCAGGGCTGGCCCCTTCCTTGTGGGAGAAGGAGCCGGACGTTACCATTTTGGAAAATGGCTCTGCCGAGAAAGGGTACGATGAGATGTTCCGTCTCTGGGATAGCACTGATCCCCAGGGCTGTTGTGCCTGTGAATAGGCTGCCAAGGGAAGGTGAAGACCAGCAAGAGCTTTCAGGGCTGGCACCTTCGTTGTGGGAGAATGAGCCGGACGTTCGCCTTTTTGGAAAAATGGCTCTGCCGAGAACGGCCACAATGAGATGTTCCGTCTCTGGGAAAGCACTGGTCCCCAGGGCTGTTGTGCCTGTGACTAGGCTGCCCAGGGAAGGTGAAGACCAGCAACAGCTTTCAGGGCTGGCCCCTTCCTTGTGGGAGAATGAGCTGGATGTTTCCCATTTTGGAAAAATGGCTCTTCCGAGAACGGCCACAATTGGATGTTCCGTCTCTGTGAAAGCACAGATCCCCATGGCTGTTGTGCCTGTGAATAGGTTTCCAAGGGAAGGTGAAGACCAGCAACAGCTTTCAGGGCTGGCCCCTTCCTTGTGGGAGAAGGATCCGGACGTTTCCAATTTCGGAAAATTGCTCTGCCGAGAACAGCCACAATTTGATATTCCATCTCTGGGAAAGCACAGATCCCCAGGGCTGTTGTGCCTGTGAATAGGTTTCCAAGGGAAGGTGAAGACCAGCAACAGCTTTCAGGGCTGGCACCTTCCTTGTGGTAGAATGAGCCGGACGTTCGCCGTTTTGGAACAATGGCTCTGCGAGAACGGCCACAATGAGATGTTCCGTCTCTGGGAAAGCACTGGTCCCCAGGGCTGTTGTGCCTGGGACTAGGCTGCCCAGGGAAGGTGAAGACCAGCAACAGCTTTCAGGGCTGGCCCCTTCCTTGTGGGAGAAGGAGCCGGACGTTTCCCATTTGGAAAACGGCTCTGCCGAGAAAGGGTATGAAGAGATGTTCCGTCTCTGGGAAAGCACTGATCCCCAGGGCTGTTGTGCCTGTGAATAGGTTTCCAAGGGAAGGTGAAGACCAGCAACAGCTTTCAGGGCTGGCCCCTTCCTTGTGGGAGAAGGATCCGGATGTTTCCCATTTCGGAAAAAGGCTCTGCCGAGAACGGCCACAATTGGATATTCCGTCTCTGGGAAAGCACTGATCCCCAGGGCTGTTGTGCCTGTGAATAGGCTGCCAAGGGAAGGTGAAGACCAGCAACAGCTTTCAGGGCTGGCCCCTTCCTTGTGGGAGAAGGATCCGGACGTTTCCCATTTCGGAAAAATGGATCTGCCGAGAACGGGTATGAAGAGATGTTCCGTCTCTGGGAAAGCACAGATCCCCAGGGCTGTTGTGCCTGTGACTAGGCTGCCCAGGGAAGGTGAAGACCAGCAACAGGTTACAGGGCTGGCCCCTTCCTTGTGGGAGAAGGATCCGGACGTTCCACATTTCGGAAAAATGGCTCTGCCGAGAACGGACAGAATTGGATGTTCCGTCTCTGTGAAAGCACAGATCCCAATGGCTCTTGTGCCTGTGAATAGGTTTCCAAGGGAAGGTGAAGACCAGCAACAGCTTTCAGGGCTTGCCCCTTCCTTGTGGGAGAAGGATCCGGACGTTTCCCATTTCGGAAAATGGCTCTGCCGAGAACGGCCAGAATTGGATATTCCGTCTCTGGGAAAGCACAGATCCCCAGGGCTGTTGTGGCTGTGACTAGGCTGCCCAGGGAATGTGAAGACCAGCACCAGCTTTCAGGGCTGGCACCTTCCTTGTGGGTGAAGGAGGCGGACGTTTCCCTTTTCGGAAAACGGCTCTGCCGAGAACGGGCATGAAGAGATGTTCCGTCTCTGGGAAAGCACAGATCCCCAGGGCTGTTGTGCCTGTGAATAGGTTGCCCAGGGAAGGTGAAGACCAGCAACAGCTTTCAGGGCTGGCCCCTTCCTTGTGGGAGAACGAGCCGGACGTTTCCCATTTCGGAAAAATGGCTCTGCCGAGAACGGGCACGAGGAGATGTTCCGTCTCTGGGAAAGCACTGATCCCCTGGGCTGTTGTGCCTGTGAATAGGTTGCCCAGGGAAGGTGAAGACCAGCAACAGCTTTCAGGGCTGGCACCTTCCTTGTGGGAGAAGGAGCCGGACGTTTCCCATTTTGGAAAATGGCTCTGCCGAGAACGGATACGACGAGATGTTCCGTCTCTGGGAAAGCACTGATCCCCAGGGCTGTTGTGCCTGTGACTAGGCTGCCCAGGGAAGGTGAAGACCAGCAACAGCTTACAGGGCTGGCCCCTTCCTTGTGGGAGAAGGAGCCGGACGTTTCCCATTTCGGAAAAATGGCTCTTCCGAGAACGGCCACAATTGGATGTTCCGTCTCTGTGAAAGCACAGATCCCCATGGCTGTTGTGCCTGTGAATAGGTTTCCAAGGGAAGGTGAAGACCAGCAACAGCTTTCAGGGCTTGCCCCTTCCTTGTGGGAGAAGGATCCGGACGTTTCCCATTTCGGAAAATGGGTCTGCCGAGAACAGCCACAATTGGATATTCCGTCTCTGGGAAAGCACTGGTCCCCAGGGCTGTTGTGGCTGTGAATAGGTTTCCAAGGGAAGGTGAAGACCAGCAACAGCTTTCAGGGCTGGCGCCTTCCTTGTGGGAAAATGTGCCGGACGTTCGCCGTTTTGGAAAAATGGCTCTGCGAGAACGGCCACAATGAGATGTTCCGTCTCTGGGAAAGCACTGGTCCCCAGGGCTGTTGTGCCTGTGACTAGGCTGCCCAGGGAAGGTGAAGACCAGCAACAGCTTTCAGGGCTGGCCCCTTCCTTGTGGGAGAAGGAGCCGGACGTTTCCCATTTTGGAAAAATGGCTCTGCCGAGAAAGGGTATGAAGAGATGTTCCGTCTCTGGGAAAGCACTGATCCCCAGGGCTGTTGTGCCTGTGACTAGGCTGCCCAGGGAAGGTGAAGACCAGCAACAGCTTTCAGGGCTGGCCCCTTCCTTGTGGGAGAAGGAGCCGAACGTTTCCCATTTTGGAAAATGGCTCTGCCGAGAACGGGTACGATGAGATGTTCCGTCTCTGGGAAAGCACAGATCCCCATGGCTGTTGTGCCTGTGAATAGGTTTCCAAGGGAAGATGAAGACCAGCAACAGCTTTCAGGGCTGGCCCCTTCCTTGTGGGAGAAGGAGCCGGACGTTTCCCATTTCGGAAAATGGCTCTGCCGTGAACGGCCACAACTGGATATTCCGTCTCTGGGAAAGCACAGATCCCCAGGGCTGTTGTGGCTGTGAATAGGTTTCCAAGGGAAGGTGAAGACCAGCAACAGCTTTCAGGGCTGGCCCCTTCCTTGTGGGAGAATGAGCCGGACGTTCGCGTTTTGGAAAAATGGCTCTGCGAGAACGGCCACAATGAGATATTCCATCTCTGGGAAAGCACTGGTCCCCAGGGCTGTTGTGCCTGTGACTAGGCTGCCCAGGGAAGGTGAAGACCAGCAACAGCTTTCAGGGCTGGCCCCTTCCTTGTGGGAGAAGGAGCCGGACGTTTCCCATTTTGGAAAAATGGCTCTGCCGAGAAAGGGTATGAAGAGATGTTCCGTCTCTGGGAAAGCACTGATCCCCAGGGCTGTTGTGCCTGTGAATAGGTTTCCAAGGGAAGGTGAAGACCAGCAACAGCTTTCAGGGCTGGCCCCTTCCTTGTGGGAGAAGGAGCCGGACGTTACCATTTTGGAAAATGGCTCTGCCGAGAAAGGGTACGATGAGATGTTCCGTCTCTGGGATAGCACTGATCCCCAGGGCTGTTGTGCCTGTGAATAGGCTGCCAAGGGAAGGTGAAGACCAGCAACAGCTTTCAGGGCTGGCCCCTTCCTTGTGGGAGAAGGATCCGGACGTTTCCCATTTCGGAAAAATGGCTCTGCCGAGAACGGCCACAATGAGATGTTCCGTCTCTGGGAAAGCACTGATCCCCAGGGCTGTTGTGCCTGTGACTAGGCTGCCCAGGGAAGGTGAAGACCAGCAACAGCTTACAGGGCTGGCCCCTTCCTTGTGGGAGAAGGAGCCGGACGTTTCCCTTTTCGGAAATAAGCTCTGCCGAGAATGGGCACGAGCAGATGTTCCATCTGTGGGAAAGCACAGATCCCCAGGGCTGTTGTGCCTGTGAATAGGTTTCCAAGGGAAGGTGAAGACCAGCAACAGCTTTCAGGGCTGGCCCCTTCCTTATGGGAGAAGGATCCGGACGTTTCCCATTTCGGAAAATGGCTCTTCCGAGAACGGCCACAATTGGATATTCCGTCTCTGGGAAAGCACAGATCCCCAGGGCTGTTGTGCCTGTGACTAGGCTGCCCAGGGAAGGTGAAGACCAGCAACAGCTTTCAGGGCTGGCACCTTCCTTGTGGGAGAAGGAGCCGGACGTTTCCCTTTTCGGAAAACGGCTCTGCCGAGAACGGGCATGAAGAGATGTTCCGTCTCTGGGAAAGCACTGATCCCCAGGGCTGTTGTGCCTGTGACTAGGCTGCCCAGGGAAGGTGAAGACCAGCAACAGCTTTCAGGGCTGGCCCCTTCCTTGTGGGAGAAGGATTCGGACGTTTCCCATTTTGAAAATGGCTCTGCCGAGAACGGGCACGAGGAGATGTTCCGTCTCTGGGAAAGCACTGATCCCCAGGGCTGTTGTGCCTGTGAATAGGTTGCCCAGGGAAGGTGAAGACCAGCAACAGCTTTCAGGGCTGGCCCCTTCCTTGTGGGAGAAGGATCCGGACGTTTCCCATTTTGGAAAATGGCTCTGCCGAGAACGGCTACGACGAGATGTTCCGTCTCTGGGAAAGCACTGATCCCCAGGGCTGTTGTGCCTGTGACTAGGCTGCCCAGGGAAGGTGAAGACCAGCAACAGCTTTCAGGGCTGGCACCTTCCTTGTGGGAGAAGGATCCGGAGGTTTCCCATTTCGGAAAAATGGCTCTTCGGAGAACGGCCACAATTGGGTGTTCCGTCTGTGGGAAAGCACAAATCCCCAGGGCTGTTGTGCCTGTGAATAGGTTTCCAAGGGAAGGTGAAGACCAGCAACAGCTTTCAGGACTTGCCCCTTCCTTATGGGAGAAGGATCCGGACGTTTCCCATTTCGGAAAATGGCTCTGCCGAGAACGGCCACAATTGGATATTCCGTCTCTGGGAAAGCACAGATCCCCAGGGCTGTTGTGCCTGTGAATAGGTTTCCAAGGGAAGGTGAAGACCAGCAACAGCTTTCAGGGCTGGCACCTTCCTTGTGGGAGAATGAGCCGGACGTTCGCCGTTTTGGAAAAATGGCTCTGCCGAGAACGGCCACAATGAGATGTTCCGTCGCTGGGAAAGCACTGGTCCCCAGGGCTGTTGTGCCTGTGACTAGGCTGCCCAGGGAAGGTGAAGACCAGCAACAGCTTTCAGGGCTGGCCCCTTCCTTGTGGGAGAAGGAACCGGACGTTTCCCATTTCGGAAAAATGGCTCTTCCGAGAACGGCCACAATTGGATGTTCCGTCTCTGTGAAAGCACAGATCCCCATGGCTGTTGTGCCTGTGAATAGGTTTCCAAGGGAAGGTGAAGACCAGCAACAGCTTTCAGGGCTTGCCCCTTCCTTGTGGGAGAAGGATCCGGACGTTTACAATTTCGGAAAATGGCTCTGCAGAGAACAGCCACAATTGGATATTCCTTCTCTGGGAAAGCACAGATCCCCAGGGCTGTTGTGCTTGTGAATAGGTTTCCAAGGGAAGGTGAAGACCAGCAACAGCTTTCAGGGCTGGCACCTTCCTTGTGGGAGAATGAGCCGGACGTTCGCCGTTTTGGAACAATGGCTCTGCGAGAACGGCCACAATGAGATGTTCCGTCTCTGGGAAAGCACTGGTCCCCAGGGCTGTTGTGCCTGTGACTAGGCTGCCCAGGGAAGGTGAAGACCAGCAACAGCTTTCAGGGCTGGCCCCTTCCTTGTGGGAGAAGGATCCGGACGTTTCCCATTTCGGAAAAATGGCTCTGCCGAGAACGGGTATGAAGAGATGTTCCGTCTCTGGGAAAGCACAGATCCCCAGGGCTGTTGTGCCTGTGACTAGGCTGCCCAGGGAAGGTGAAGACCAGCAACAGCTTTCAGGGCTGGCCCCTTCCTTGTGGGAGAAGGAGCCGGACGTTTCCCATTTTGGAAAAATGGCTCTGCCGAGAAAGGGTATGAAGAGATGTTCCGTCTCTGGGAAAGCACTGATCCCCATGGCTGTTGTGCCTGTGAATAGGTTTCCAAGGGAAGGTGAAGACCAGCAACAGCTTTCAGGGCTGGCCCCTTCCTTGTGGGAGAAGGAGCCGGACGTTTCCCATTTCGGAAAATGGCTCTGCCGTGAACGGCCACAACTGGATATTCCATCTCTGGGAAAGCACAGATCCCCAGGGCTGTTGTGGCTGTGAATAGGTTTCCAAGGGAAGGTGAAGACCAGCAACAGCTTTCAGGGCTGGCCCCTTCCTTGTGGGAGAATGAGCCGGACGTTCGCGTTTTGGAAAAATGGCTCTGCGAGAACGGCCACAATGAGATATTCCATCTCTGGGAAAGCACTGGTCCCCAGGGCTGTTGTGCCTGTGACTAGGCTGCCCAGGGAAGGTGAAGACCAGCAACAGCTTTCAGGGCTGGCCCCTTCCTTGTGGGAGAAGGAGCCGGACGTTTCCATTTTGGAAAATGGCTCTGCCGAGAAAGGGTACGATGAGATGTTCCGTCTCTGGGATAGCACTGATCCCCAGGGCTGTTGTGCCTGTGAATAGGCTGCCAAGGGAAGGTGAAGACCAGCAACAGCTTTCAGGGCTGGCCCCTTCCTTGTGGGAGAAGGATCCGGACGTTTCCCATTTCGGAAAAATGGCTCTGCCGAGAACGGGTATGAAGAGATGTTCCGTCTCTGGGAAAGCACTGATCCCCAGGGCTGTTGTGCCTGTGACTAGGCTGCCCAGGGAAGGTGAAGACCATCAACAGCTTACAGGGCTGGCCCCTTCCTTGTGGGAGAAGGAGCCGGACGTTTCCCTTTTCGGAAATAAGCTCTGCCGAGAATGGGCACGAGCAGATGTTCCATCTGTGGGAAAGCACTGATCCCCAGGGCTGTTGTGCCTGTGAATAGGTTTCCAAGGGAAGGTGAAGACCAGCAACAGCTTTCAGGGCTGGCCCCTTCCTTATGGGAGAAGGATCCGGACGTTTCCCATTTCGGAAAATGGCTCTTCCGAGAACGGCCACAATTGGATATTCCGTCTCTGGGAAAGCACAGATCCCCAGGGCTGTTGTGCCTGTGACTAGGCTGCCCAGGGAAGGTGAAGACCAGCAACAGCTTTCAGGGCTGGCACCTTCCTTGTGGGAGAAGGAGCCGGACGTTTCCCTTTTCGGAAAACGGCTCTGCCGAGAACGGGCATGAAGAGATGTTCCGTCTGTGGGAAAGCACTGATCCCCAGGGCTGTTGTGCCTGTGAATAGGTTTCCAAGGGAAGGTGAAGACCAGCAACAGCTTTCAGGGCTGGCCCCTTCCTTGTGGGAGAAGGATTCGGACGTTTCCCATTTTGAAAATGGCTCTGCCGAGAACGGGCACGAGGAGATGTTCCGTCTCTGGGAAAGCACAGATCCCCAGGGCTGTTGTGCCTGTGAATAGGTTGCCCAGGGAAGGTGAAGACCAGCAACAGCTTTCAGGGCTGGCCCCTTCCTTGTGGGAGAAGGAGCCGGACGTTTCCCATTTCGGAAAATGGCTCTGCCGTGAACGGCCACAACTGGATATTCCGTCTCTGGGAAAGCACAGATCCCCAGGGCTGTTGTGCCTGTGAATAGGTTTCCAAGGGAAGGTGAAGACCAGCAACAGCTTTCAGGGCTGGCCCCTTCCTTGTGGGAGAATGAGCCGGACGTTCGCGTTTTGGAAAAATGGCTCTGCGAGAACGGCCACAATGAGATATTCCATCTCTGGGAAAGCACTGGTCCCCAGGGCTGTTGTGCCTGTGACTAGGCTGCCCAGGGAAGGTGAAGACCAGCAACAGCTTTCAGGGCTGGCCCCTTCCTTGTGGGAGAAGGAGCCGGACGTTTCCCATTTTGGAAAAATGGCTCTTCCGAGAAAGGGTATGAAGAGATGTTCCGTCTCTGGGAAAGCACTGATCCCCATGGCTGTTGTGCCTGTGAATAGGTTTCCAAGGGAAGGTGAAGACCAGCAACAGCTTTCAGGACTGGCACCTTCCTTGTGGGAGAAGGAGCCGGACGTTACCATTTTGGAAAATGGCTCTGCCGAGAAAGGGTACGATGAGATGTTCCGTCTCTGGGATAGCACTGATCCCCAGGGCTGTTGTGCCTGTGAATAGGCTGCCAAGGGAAGGTGAAGACCAGCAACAGCTTTCAGGGCTGGCCCCTTCCTTGTGGGAGAAGGAGCCGGACGTTTCCCTTTTCGGAAATAAGCTCTGCCGAGAATGGTCACGAGCAGATGTTCCATCTGTGGGAAAGCACTGATCCCCAGGGCTGTTGTGCCTGTGAATAGGTTTACAACGGAAGGTGAAGACCAGCAACAGCTTTCAGGGCTGGCCCCTTCCTTATGGGAGAAGGATCCGGACGTTTCCCATTTCGGAAAATGGCTCTTCCGAGAACGGCCACAATTGGATATTCCGTCTCTGGGAAAGCACAGATCCCCAGGGCTGTTGTGCCTGTGACTAGGCTGCCCAGGGAAGGTGAAGACCAGCAACAGCTTTCAGGGCTGGCCCCTTCCTTGTGGGAGAAGGAGCCGGACGTTTCCCTTTTCGGAAAACGGCTCTGCCGAGAACGGGTATGAAGAGGTGTTCCGTCTCTGGGAAAGCACTGATCCCCAGGGCTGTTGTGCCTGTGAATAGGTTTCCAAGGGAAGGTGAAGACCAGCAACAGCTTTCAGGGCTGGCCCCTTCCTTGTGGGAGAAGGATCCGGATGTTTCCCATTTCGGAAAAAGGCTCTGCCGAGAACGGCCACAATGAGATGTTCCGTCTCTGGGAAAGCACTGGTCCCCAGGGCTGTTGTGCCTGTGACTAGGCTGCCCAGGGAAGGTGAAGACCAGCAACAGCTTTCAGGGCTGGCCCCTTCCTTGTGGGAGAAGGATCCGGACGTTTCCCATTTCGGAAAAATGGCTCTGCCGAGAACGGGTATGAAGAGATGTTCCGTCTCTGGGAAAGCACAGATCCCCAGGGCTGTTGTGCCTGTGACTAGGCTGCCCAGGGAAGGTGAAGACCAGCAACAGCTTTCAGGGCTGGCCCCTTCCTTTTGGGAGAAGGATCCGGACGTTCCACATTTCGGAAAAAAGGCTCTGCCGAGAACGGACACAATTGGAGGTTCTGTCTCTGGGAAAGCACTGATCCCAATGGCTGTTGTGCCTGTGAATAGGTTTCCAAGGGAAGGTGAAGACCAGCAACAGCTTTCAGGGCTTGCCCCTTCCTTATGGGAGAAGGATCCGGACGTTTCCCATTTCGGAAAATGGCTCTGCCGAGAACGGCCACAATTGGATATTCCGTCTCTGGGAAAGCACAGATCCCCAGGGCTGTTGTGGCTGTGACTAGGCTGCCCAGGGAATGTGAAGACCAGCACCAGCTTTCAGGGCTGGCACCTTCCTTGTGGGTGAAGGAGCCGGACGTTTCCCTTTTCGGAAAACGGCTCTGCCGAGAATGGGCATGAAGAGATGTTCCGTCTCTGGGAAAGCACAGATCCCCAGGGCTGTTGTGCCTGTGAATAGGTTGCCCAGGGAAGGTGAAGACCAGCAACAGCTTTCAGGGCTGGCACCTTCCTTGTGGGAGGAGGAGCCGGACGTTTCCCATTTCGGAAAAATGGCTCTGCCGAGAACGGGCACGAGGAGATGTTCCGTCTCTGGGAAAGCACTGATCCCCTGGGCTGTTGTGCCTGTGAATAGGTTGCCCAGGGAAGGTGAAGACCAGCAACAGCTTTCAGGGCTGGCACCTTCCTTGTGGGAGAAGGAGCCGGACGTTTCCCATTTTGGAAAATGGCTCTGCCGAGAACGGATACGACGAGATGTTCCGTCTCTGGGAAAGCACTGATCCCCAGGGCTGTTGTGCCTGTGACTAGGCTGCCCAGGGAAGGTGAAGACCAGCAACAGCTTACAGGGCTGGCCCCTTCCTTGTGGGAGAAGGAGCCGGACGTTTCCCATTTCGGAAAAATGGCTCTTCCGAGAACGGCCACAATTGGATGTTCCGTCTCTGTGAAAGCACAGATCCCCATGGCTGTTGTGCCTGTGAATAGGTTTCCAAGGGAAGGTGAAGACCAGCAACAGCTTTCAGGGCTTGCCCCTTCCTTGTGGGAGAAGGATCCGGACGTTTCCCATTTCGGAAAATGGCTCTGCTGAGAACGGCCACAATTGGATATTCCGTCTCTGGAAAAGCACAGATCCCCAGGGCTGTTGTGGCTGTGAATAGGTTTCCAAGGGAAGGTGAAGACCAGCAACAGCTTTCAGGGCTGGCCCCTTCCTTGTGGGAGAATGAGCCAGACGTTCGCCATTTTGGAAAAATGGCTCTGCCGAGAATGGGCACGATGAGATGTTCCGTCTCTGGGAAAGCACTGGTCCCCAGGGCTGTTGTGCCTGTGACTAGGCTGCCCAGGGAAGGTGAAGACCAGCAACAGCTTTCAGGGCTGGCCCCTTCCTTGTCGGAGAAGGATCCGGACGTTTCCCATTTTGGAAAATGGCTCTGCCGAGAACGGGTACGATGAGATGTTCCGTCTCTGGGAAAGCACTGATCCCCAGGGCTGTTGTGCCTGAGACTAGGCTGCCCAGGGAAGGTGAAGACCAGCAACAGCTTTCAGGGCTGGCACCTTCCTTGTGGGAGAAGGAGCCGGACGTTTCCCATTTTGGAAAATGGCTCTGCCGAGAACGGCTACGACGAGATGTTCCGTCTCTGGGAAAGCACTGATCCCCAGGGCTGTTGTGCCTGTGAATAGGTTTCCAAGGGAAGGTGAAGACCAGCAACAGCTTTCAGGGCTGGCCCCTTCCTTGTGGGAGAAGGATCGGGACGTTTCCCATTTTGGAAAATGGCTCTGCCGAGAACGGCTACGACGAGATGTTCCGTCTCTGGGAAAGCACTGATCCCCAGGGCTGTTGTGCCTGTGAATAGGTTTCCAAGGGAAGGTGAAGACCAGCAACAGCTTTCAGCGCTGGCCCCTTCCTTGTGGGAGAAGGATCGGGACGTTTCCCATTTCGGAAAATGGCTCTGCCGAGAACGGCCACAATTGGATATTCCGTCTCTGGGAAAGCACAGATCCCCAGGGCTGTTGTGGCTGTGACTAGGCTGCCCAGGGAATGTGAAGACCAGCACCAGCTTTCAGGGCTGGCACCTTCCTTGTGGGTGAAGGAGCCGGACGTTTCCCTTTTCGGAAAACGGCTCTGCCGAGAACGGGCATGAAGAGATGTTCCGTCTCTGGGAAAGCACAGATCCCCAGGCCTGTTGTGCCTGTGAATAGGTTTCCAAGGGAAGGTGAAGACCAGCAACAGCTTTCAGGGCTGGCACCTTCCTTGTGGGAGGAGGAGCCGGACGTTTCCCATTTCGAAAAAATGGCTCTGCCGAGAACGGGCACGAGGAGATGTTCCGTCTCTGGGAAAGCACTGATCCCCAGGGCTGTTGTGCCTGTGAATAGGTTGCCCAGGGAAGGTGAAGACCAGCAACAGCTTTCAGGGCTGGCCCCTTCCTTGTGGGAGAAGGAGCCGGACGTTTCCCATTTTGGAAAATGGCTCTGCCGAGAACGGATACGACGAGATGTTCCGTCTCTGGGAAAGCACTGATCCCCAGGGCTGTTGTGGCTGTGACTAGGCTGCCCAGGGAAGGTGAAGACCAGCAACAGCTTACAGGGCTGGCCCCTTCCTTGTGGGAGAAGGATCCGGACGTTCCACATTTCGGAAAAATGGCTCTGCCGAGAACGGACACAATTGGAGGTTCTGTCTCTGGGAAAGCACAGATCCCAATGGCTGTTGTGCCTGTGAATAGGTTTCCAAGGGAAGGTGAAGACCAGCAACAGCTTTCAGGGCTTGCCCCTTCCTTATGGGAGAAGGATCCGGACGTTTCCCATTTCGGAAAATGGCTCTGCCGAGAACGGCCACAATTGGATATTCCGTCTCTGGGAAAGCACAGATCCCCAGGGCTGTTGTGGCTGTGACTAGGCTGCCCAGGGAATGTGAAGACCAGCACCAGCTTTCAGGGCTGGCACCTTCCTTGTGGGTGAAGGAGCCGGACGTTTCCCTTTTCGGAAAACGGCTCTGCCGAGAACGGGCATGAAGAGATGTTCCGTCTCTGGGAAAGCACAGATCCCCAGGGCTGTTGTGCCTGTGAATAGGTTTCCAAGGGAAGGTGAAGACCAGCAACAGCTTTCAGGGCTGGCACCTTCCTTGTGGGAGAAGGAGCCGGACGTTCGGCGTTTTGGAAAAATGGCTCTGCGAGAACGGCCACAATGAGATGTTCCGTCTCTGGGAAAGCACTGATCCCCAGGGCTGTTGTGCCTGTGAATAGGTTTCCAAGGGAAGGTGAAGACCAGCAACAGCTTACAGGGCTGGCACCTTCCTTGTGGGAGAAGGAGCCGGACGTTTCCCTTTTCGGAAATAAGCTCTGCCGAGAATGGGTACGATAAGACGTTCCGTCTCTGGGAAAGCACTGATCCCCAGGGCTGTTGTGCCTGTGACTAGGCTGCCCAGGGAAGGTGAAGACCAGCAACAGCTTACAGGGCTGGCCCCTTCCTTGTGGGAGAAGGATCCGGACGTTCCACATTTCGGAAAAATGGCTCTGCCGAGAACGGACACAATTGGAGGTTCTGTCTCTGGGAAAGCACAGATCCCAATGGCTGTTGTGCCTGTGAATAGGTTTCCAAGGGAAGGTGAAGACCAGCAACAGCTTTCAGGGCTGGCCCCTTCCTTGTGGGAGAAGGAGCCGGACGTTCGGCGTTTTGGAAAAATGGCTCTGCGAGAACGGCCACAATGAGATGTTCCGTCTCTGGGAAAGCACTGATCCCCAGGGCTGTTGTGCCTGTGAATAGGTTTCCAAGGGAAGGTGAAGACCAGCAACAGCTTACAGGGCTGGCACCTTCCTTGTGGGAGAAGGAGCCGGACGTTTCCCTTTTCGGAAATAAGCTCTGCCGAGAATGGGTACGATAAGACGTTCCGTCTCTGGGAAAGCACTGATCCCCAGGGCTGTTGTGCCTGTGACTAGGCTGCCCAGGGAAGGTGAAGACCAGCAACAGCTTACAGGGCTGGCCCCTTCCTTGTGGGAGAAGGATCCGGACGTTCCACATTTCGGAAAAATGGCTCTGCCGAGAACGGACACAATTGGAGGTTCTGTCTCTGGGAAAGCACAGATCCCAATGGCTGTTGTGCCTGTGAATAGGTTTCCAAGGGAAGGTGAAGACCAGCAACAGCTTTCAGGGCTTGCCACTTCCTTGTGGGAGAAGGATCCGGACGTTTCCCATTTCGGAAAATGGCTCTGCCGAGAACGGCCACAATTGGATATTCCGTCTCTGGGAAAGCACAGATCCCCAGGGCTGTTGTGGCTGTGACTAGGCTGCCCAGGGAATGTGAAGACCAGCACCAGCTTTCAGGGCTGGCACCTTCCTTGTGGGTGAAGGAGCCGGACGTTTCCCTTTTCGGAAAACGGCTCTGCCGAGAACGGGCATGAAGAGATGTTCCGTCTCTGGGAAAGCACAGATCCCCAGGGCTGTTGTGCCTGTGAATAGGTTTCCAAGGGAAGGTGAAGACCAGCAACAGCTTTCAGGGCTGGCCCCTTCCTTGTGGGAGGAGGAGCCGGACGTTTCCCATTTCGGAAAAATGGCTCTGCCGAGAACGGGCACGAGGAGATGTTCCGTCTCTGGGAAAGCACTGATCCCCTGGGCTGTTGTGCCTGTGAATAGGTTGCCCAGGGAAGGTGAAGACCAGCAACAGCTTTCAGGGCTGGCCCCTTCCTTGTGGGAGAAGGAGCCGGACGTTTCCCATTTTGGAAAATGGCTCTGCCGAGAACGGATACGACGAGATGTTCCGTCTCTGGGAAAGCACTGATCCCCAGGGCTGTTGTGGCTGTGACTAGGCTGCCCAGGGAAGGTGAAGACCAGCAACAGCTTACAGGGCTGGCCCCTTCCTTGTGGGAGAAGGAGCCGGACGTTTCCCATTTCGGAAAAATGGCTCTTCCGAGAACGGCCACAATTGGATGTTCCGTCTCTGTGAAAGCACAGATCCCCATGGCTGTTGTGCCTGTGAATAGGTTTCCAAGGGAAGGTGAAGACCAGCAACAGCTTTCAGGGCTGGCACCTTCCTTGTGGGAGAAGGAGCCGGACGTTCGGCGTTTTGGAAAAATGGCTCTGCGAGAACGGCCACAATGATATGTTCCATCTCTGGGAAAGCACTGATCCCCAGGGCTGTTGTGCCTGTGAATAGGTTTCCAAGGGAAGGTGAAGACCAGCAACAGCTTACAGGGCTGGCCCCTTCCTTGTGGGAGAAGGAGCCGGACGTTTCCCTTTTCGGAAATAAGCTCTGCCGAGAATGGGTACGATAAGACGTTCCGTCTCTGGGAAAGCACTGATCCCCAGGGCTGTTGTGCCTGTGACTAGGCTGCCCAGGGAAGGTGAAGACCAGCAACAGCTTACAGGGCTGGCCCCTTCCTTGTGGGAGAAGGATCCGGACGTTCCACATTTCGGAAAAATGGCTCTGCCGAGAACGGACACAATTGGAGGTTCTGTCTCTGGGAAAGCACAGATCCCAATGGCTGTTGTGCCTGTGAATAGGTTTCCAAGGGAAGGTGAAGACCAGCAACAGCTTTCAGGGCTTGCCCCTTCCTTATGGGAGAAGGATCCGGACGTTTCCCATTTCGGAAAATGGCTCTGCCGAGAACGGCCACAATTGGATATTCCGTCTCTGGGAAAGCACAGATCCCCAGGGCTGTTGTGGCTGTGACTAGGCTGCCCAGGGAATGTGAAGACCAGCACCAGCTTTCAGGGCTGGCACCTTCCTTGTGGGTGAAGGAGCCGGACGTTTCCCTTTTCGGAAAACGGCTCTGCCGAGAACGGGCATGAAGAGATGTTCCGTCTCTGGGAAAGCACAGATCCCCAGGGCTGTTGTGCCTGTGAATAGGTTTCCAAGGGAAGGTGAAGACCAGCAACAGCTTTCAGGGCTGGCACCTTCCTTGTGGGAGGAGGAGCCGGACGTTTCCCATTTCGGAAAAATGGCTCTGCCGAGAACGGGCACGAGGAGATGTTCCGTCTCTGGGAAAGCACTGATCCCCTGGGCTGTTGTGCCTGTGAATAGGTTGCCCAGGGAAGGTGAAGACCAGCAACAGCTTTCAGGGCTGGCCCCTTCCTTGTGGGAGAAGGAGCCGGACGTTTCCCATTTTGGAAAATGGCTCTGCCGAGAACGGATACGACGAGATGTTCCGTCTCTGGGAAAGCACTGATCCCCAGGGCTGTTGTGGCTGTGACTAGGCTGCCCAGGGAAGGTGAAGACCAGCAACAGCTTACAGGGCTGGCCCCTTCCTTGTGGGAGAAGGAGCCAGACGTTTCCCATTTCGGAAAAATGGCTCTTCCGAGAACGGCCACAATTGGATGTTCCGTCTCTGTGAAAGCACAGATCCCCATGGCTGTTGTGCCTGTGAATAGGTTTCCAAGGGAAGGTGAAGACCAGCAACAGCTTTCAGGGCTTGCCCCTTCCTTGTGGGAGAAGGATCCGGACGTTTCCCATTTCGGAAAATGGCTCTGCTGAGAACGGCCACAATTGGATATTCCGTCTCTGGAAAAGCACAGATCCCCAGGGCTGTTGTGGCTGTGAATAGGTTTCCAAGGGAAGGTGAAGACCAGCAACAGCTTTCAGGGCTGGCCCCTTCCTTGTGGGAGAATGAGCCAGACGTTCGCCATTTTGGAAAAATGGCTCTGCCGAGAACGGGCACGATGAGATGTTCCGTGTCTGGGAAAGCACTGGTCCCCAGGGCTGTTGTGCCTGTGACTAGGCTGCCCAGGGAAGGTGAAGACCAGCAACAGCTTTCAGGGCTGGCCCCTTCCTTGTGGGAGAAGGATCCGGACGTTTCCCATTTTGGAAAATGGCTCTGCCGAGAACGGCTACGACGAGATGTTCCGTCTCTGGGAAAGCACTGATCCCCAGGGCTGTTGTGCCTGAGACTAGGCTGCCCAGGGAAGGTGAAGACCAGCAACAGCTTTCAGGGCTGGCACCTTCCTTGTGGGAGAAGGAGCCGGACGTTTCCCATTTTGGAAAATGGCTCTGCCGAGAACGGCTACGACGAGATGTTCCGTCTCTGGGAAAGCACTGATCCCCAGGGCTGTTGTGCCTGTGAATAGGTTTCCAAGGGAAGGTGAAGACCAGCAACAGCTTTCAGCGCTGGCCCCTTCCTTGTGGGAGAAGGATCCGGACGTTTCCCATTTTGGAAAATGGCTCTGCCGAGAACGGGCACGAGGAGATGTTCCGTCTCTGGGAAAGCACTGATCCCCAGGGCTGTTGTGCCTGTGAATAGGTTTCCAAGGGAAGGTGAAGACCAGCAACAGCTTTCAGCGCTGGCCCCTTCCTTGTGGGAGAAGGATCCGGACGTTTCCCATTTCGGAAAATGGCTCTGCCGAGAACGGGCACGAGGAGATGTTCCGTCTCTGGGAAAGCACTGATCCCCAGGGCTGTTGTGCCTGTGAATAGGTTTCCAAGGGAAGGTGAAGACCAGCAACAGCTTTCAGCGCTGGCCCCTTCCTTGTGGGAGAAGGATACGGACGTTTCCCATTTTGGAAAATGGCTCTGCCGAGAACGGCTACGACGAGATGTTCCGTGTCTGGGAAAGCACTGATCCCCAGGGCTGTTGTGCCTGTGACTAGGCTGCCCAGGGAAGGTGAAGACCAGCAACAGCTTTCAGGGCTGGCCCCTTCCTTGTGGGAGAAGGATCCGGACATTTCCCATTTCGGAAAATGGCTCTGCCGAGAACGGCCACAATTGGATATTCCGTCTCTGGGAAAGCACTGATCCCCAGGGCTGTTGTGCCTGAGAATAGGTTTCCAAGGGAAGGTGAAGACCAGCAACAGCTTTCAGGGCTGGCACCTTCCTTGTGGGAGAAGGAGCCGGACGTTCAGCGTTTTGGAAAAATGGCTCTGCTGAGAACGGCCACAATGATATGTTCCGTCTCTGGGAAAGCACTGATCCCCAGGGCTGTTGTGCCTGTGACTAGGCTGCCCAGGGAAGGTGAAGACCAGCAACAGCTTTCAGGGCTGGCACCTTCCTTGTGGGAGAAGGAGCCGGACGTTTCCCTTTTCGGAAAACGGCTCTGCCGAGAACGGGCATGAAGAGATGTTCCGTCTCTGGGAAAGCACTGATCCCCAGGGCTGTTGTGCCTGTGAATAGGTTTCCAAGGGAATGTGAAGACCAGCAACAGCTTTCAGGGCTGGCCCCTTCCTTGTGGGAGAAGGATCCGGACGTTTCCCATTTTGGAAAATGGCTCTGCCGAGAAGGGGCACGATGAGATGTTCCGTCTCTGGGAAAGCACTGATCCCCAGGGCTGTTGTGCCTGTGAATAGGTTGCCCAGGGAAGGTGAAGACCAGCAACAGCTTTCAGGGCTGGCACCTTCCTTGTGGGAGAAGGAGCCGGACGTTTCCCATTTTGGAAAATGGCTCTGCCGAGAACGGCTAAGACGAGATGTTCCGTGTCTGGGAAAGCACTGATCCCCAGGGCTGTTGTGCCTGTGACTAGGCTGCCCAGGGAAGGTGAAGACCAGCAACAGCTTTCAGGGCTGGCCCCTTCCTTGTGGGAGAAGGATCCGGACATTTCCCATTTCCGAAAAATGGCTCTTCCGAGAACGGTCACAATTGGATGTTCCATCTCTGTGAAAGCACAGATCCCCATGGCTGTTGTGCCTGTGAATAGGTTTCCAAGGGAAGGTGAAGACCAGCAACAGCTTTCAGGGCTGGCACCTTCCTTGTGGGAGAAGGAGCCGGACGTTCGGCGTTTTGGAAAAATGGCTCTGCGAGAACGGCCACAATGAGATGTTCCGTCTCTGGGAAAGCACTGATCCCCAGGTCTGTTGTGCCTGTGAATAGGTTTCCAAGGGAAGGTGAAGACCAGCAACAGCTTTCAGGGCTGGCACCTTCCTTGTGGGAGAAGGAGCCGGACGTTTCCCTTTTCGGAAATAAGCTCTGCCGAGAATGGGTACGATAAGACGTTCCGTCTCTGGGAAAGCACTGATCCCCAGGGCTGTTGTGCCTGTGACTAGGCTGCCCAGGGAAGGTGAAGACCAGCAACAGCTTACAGGGCTGGCCCCTTCCTTGTGGGAGAAGGATCCGGACGTTTCACATTTCGGAAAAATGGCTCTTCCGAGAATGGCCACAATTGGATGTTCCGTCTCTGTGAAAGCACAGATCCCAATGGCTGTTGTGCCTGTGAATAGGTTTCCAAGGGAAGGTGAAGACCAGCAACAGCTTTCAGGGCTTGCCCCTTCCTTGTGGGAGAAGGAGCCGGACGTTTCCCATTTCGGAAAATGGCTCCGCCAAGAACGGCCACAATTGGATATTCCGTCTCTGGGAAAGCACAGATCCCCAGGGCTGTTGTGCCTGTGAATAGGCTGCCCAGGGAAGGTGAAGACCAGCAACAGCTTTCAGGGCTGGCACCTTCATTGTGGGAGAATGTGCTGGACGTTCGCCGTTGTGGAAAAATGGCTCTGCTGAGAACGGCCACAATGAGATGTTCCGTCTCTGGGAAAGCACTGATCCCCAGGGCTGTTGTGCCTGTGACTAGGCTGCCCAGGGAAGGTGAAGACCAGCAACAGCTTTCAGGGCTGGCACCTTCCTTGTGGGAGAAGGAGCCGGACGTTTCCCTTTTCGGAAAATGGCTCTGCCGAGAAGGGGCACGATGAGATGTTCCGTCTCTGGGAAAGCACTGATCCCCTGGGCTGTTGTGCCTGTGAATAGGTTGCCCAGGGAAGGTGAAGACCAGCAACAGCTTTCAGGGCTGGCCCCTTCCTTGTGGGAGAAGGAGCCGGACGTTTCCCATTTTGGAAAATGGCTCTGCCGAGAACGGCTAAGACGAGATGTTCCGTCTCTGGGAAAGCACTGATCCCCAGGGCTGTTGTGCCTGTGAATAGGTTTCCAAGGGAAGGTGAAGACCAGCAACAGCTTTCAGGGCTGGCCCCTTCCTTGTGGGAGAAGGATCCGGACGTTTCCCATTTTGGAAAATGGCTCTGCCGAGAAGGGGCACGATGAGATGTTCCGTCTCTGGGAAAGCACTGATCCCCAGGGCTGTTGTGCCTGTGAATAGGTTGCCCAGGGAAGGTGAAGACCAGCAACAGCTTTCAGGGCTGGCCCCTTCCTTGTGGGAGAAGGAGCCGGACGTTTCCCATTTTGGAAAATGGCTCTGCCGAGAACGGCTAAGACGAGATGTTCCGTGTCTGGGAAAGCACTGATCCCCAGGGCTGTTGTGCCTGTGACTAGGCTGCCCAGGGAAGGTGAAGACCAGCAACAGCTTTCAGGGCTGGCCCCTTCCTTGTGGGAGAAGGATCCGGACATTTCCCATTTCCGAAAAATGGCTCTTCCGAGAACGGTCACAATTGGATGTTCCATCTCTGTGAAAGCACAGATCCCCATGGCTGTTGTGCCTGTGAATAGGTTTCCAAGGGAAGGTGAAGACCAGCAACAGCTTTCAGGGCTGGCACCTTCCTTGTGGGAGAAGGAGCCGGACGTTCGGCGTTTTGGAAAAATGGCTCTGCGAGAACGGCCACAATGAGATGTTCCGTCTCTGGGAAAGCACTGATCCCCAGGGCTGTTGTGCCTGTGAATAGGTTTCCAAGGGAAGGTGAAGACCAGCAACAGCTTACAGGGCTGGCACCTTCCTTGTGGGAGAAGGAGCCGGACGTTTCCCTTTTCGGAAATAAGCTCTGCCGAGAATGGGTACGATAAGACGTTCCGTCTCTGGGAAAGCACTGATCCCCAGGGCTGTTGTGCCTGTGACTAGGCTGCCCAGGGAAGGTGAAGACCAGCAACAGCTTACAGGGCTGGCCCCTTCCTTGTGGGAGAAGGATCCGGACGTTCCACATTTCGGAAAAATGGCTCTTCCGAGAATGGCCACAATTGGATGTTCCGTCTCTGTGAAAGCACAGATCCCAATGGCTGTTGTGCCTGTGAATAGGTTTCCAAGGGAAGGTGAAGACCAGCAACAGCTTTCAGGGCTTGCCCCTTCCTTGTGGGAGAAGGAGCCGGACGTTTCCCATTTCGGAAAATGGCTCCGCCAAGAACGGCCACAATTGGATATTCCGTCTCTGGGAAAGCACAGATCCCCAGGGCTGTTGTGCCTGTGAATAGGCTGCCCAGGGAAGGTGAAGACCAGCAACAGCTTTCAGGGCTGGCACCTTCATTGTGGGAGAATGTGCTGGACGTTCGCCGTTGTGGAAAAATGGCTCTGCTGAGAACGGCCACAATGAGATGTTCCGTCTCTGGGAAAGCACTGATCCCCAGGGCTGTTGTGCCTGTGACTAGGCTGCCCAGGGAAGGTGAAGACCAGCAACAGCTTTCAGGGCTGGCACCTTCCTTGTGGGAGAAGGAGCCGGACGTTTCCCTTTTCGGAAAATGGCTCTGCCGAGAAGGGGCACGATGAGATGTTCCGTCTCTGGGAAAGCACTGATCCCCTGGGCTGTTGTGCCTGTGAATAGGTTGCCCAGGGAAGGTGAAGACCAGCAACAGCTTTCAGGGCTGGCCCCTTCCTTGTGGGAGAAGGAGCCGGACGTTTCCCATTTTGGAAAATGGCTCTGCCGAGAACGGCTAAGACGAGATGTTCCGTCTCTGGGAAAGCACTGATCCCCAGGGCTGTTGTGCCTGTGAATAGGTTTCCAAGGGAAGGTGAAGACCAGCAACAGCTTTCAGGGCTGGCCCCTTCCTTGTGGGAGAAGGATCCGGACGTTTCCCATTTTGGAAAATGGCTCTGCCGAGAAGGGGCACGATGAGATGTTCCGTCTCTGGGAAAGCACTGATCCCCAGGGCTGTTGTGCCTGTGAATAGGTTGCCCAGGGAAGGTGAAGACCAGCAACAGCTTTCAGGGCTGGCCCCTTCCTTGTGGGAGAAGGAGCCGGACGTTTCCCATTTTGGAAAATGGCTCTGCCGAGAACGGCTAAGACGAGATGTTCCGTGTCTGGGAAAGCACTGATCCCCAGGGCTGTTGTGCCTGTGACTAGGCTGCCCAGGGAAGGTGAAGACCAGCAACAGCTTTCAGGGCTGGCCCCTTCCTTGTGGGAGAAGGATCCGGACATTTCCCATTTCCGAAAAATGGCTCTTCCGAGAACGGTCACAATTGGATGTTCCATCTCTGTGAAAGCACAGATCCCCATGGCTGTTGTGCCTGTGAATAGGTTTCCAAGGGAAGGTGAAGACCAGCAACAGCTTTCAGGGCTGGCACCTTCCTTGTGGGAGAAGGAGCCGGACGTTCGGCGTTTTGGAAAAATGGCTCTGCGAGAACGGCCACAATGAGATGTTCCGTCTCTGGGAAAGCACTGATCCCCAGGGCTGTTGTGCCTGTGAATAGGTTTCCAAGGGAAGGTGAAGACCAGCAACAGCTTACAGGGCTGGCACCTTCCTTGTGGGAGAAGGAGCCGGACGTTTCCCTTTTCGGAAATAAGCTCTGCCGAGAATGGGTACGATAAGACGTTCCGTCTCTGGGAAAGCACTGATCCCCAGGGCTGTTGTGCCTGTGACTAGGCTGCCCAGGGAAGGTGAAGACCAGCAACAGCTTACAGGGCTGGCCCCTTCCTTGTGGGAGAAGGATCCGGACGTTCCACATTTCGGAAAAATGGCTCTTCCGAGAATGGCCACAATTGGATGTTCCGTCTCTGTGAAAGCACAGATCCCAATGGCTGTTGTGCCTGTGAATAGGTTTCCAAGGGAAGGTGAAGACCAGCAACAGCTTTCAGGGCTTGCCCCTTCCTTGTGGGAGAAGGAGCCGGACGTTTCCCATTTCGGAAAATGGCTCCGCCAAGAACGGCCACAATTGGATATTCCGTCTCTGGGAAAGCACAGATCCCCAGGGCTGTTGTGCCTGTGAATAGGCTGCCCAGGGAAGGTGAAGACCAGCAACAGCTTTCAGGGCTGGCACCTTCATTGTGGGAGAATGTGCTGGACGTTCGCCGTTGTGGAAAAATGGCTCTGCTGAGAACGGCCACAATGAGATGTTCCGTCTCTGGGAAAGCACTGATCCCCAGGGCTGTTGTGCCTGTGACTAGGCTGCCCAGGGAAGGTGAAGACCAGCAACAGCTTTCAGGGCTGGCACCTTCCTTGTGGGAGAAGGAGCCGGACGTTTCCCTTTTCGGAAAATGGCTCTGCCGAGAAGGGGCACGATGAGATGTTCCGTCTCTGGGAAAGCACTGATCCCCTGGGCTGTTGTGCCTGTGAATAGGTTGCCCAGGGAAGGTGAAGACCAGCAACAGCTTTCAGGGCTGGCCCCTTCCTTGTGGGAGAAGGAGCCGGACGTTTCCCATTTTGGAAAATGGTTCTGCCGAGAACGGCTAAGACGAGATGTTCCGTCTCTGGGAAAGCACTGATCCCCAGGGCTGTTGTGCCTGTGACTAGGCAGCCCAGGGAAGGTGAAGACCAGCAACAGCTTTCAGGGCTGGCCCCTTCCTTGTGGGAGAAGGATCCGGACGTTCCACATTTCGGAAAAATGGCTCTGCCGAGAACGGACACAATTGGAGGTTCTGTCTCTGGGAAAGCACAGATCCCAATGGCTGTTGTGCCTGTGAATAGGTTTCCAAGGGAAGGTGAAGACCAGCAACAGCTTTCAGGGCTTGCCCCTTCCTTATGGGAGAAGGATCCGGACGTTTCCCATTTCGGAAAATGGCTCTGCCGAGAACGGCCACAATTGGATATTCCGTCTCTGGGAAAGCACAGATCCCCAGGGCTGTTGTGGCTGTGACTAGGCTGCCCAGGGAATGTGAAGACCAGCACCAGCTTTCAGGGCTGGCACCTTCCTTGTGGGTGAAGGAGCCGGACGTTTCCCTTTTCGGAAAACGGCTCTGCCGAGAACGGGCATGAAGAGATGTTCCGTCTCTGGGAAAGCACAGATCCCCAGGGCTGTTGTGCCTGTGAATAGGTTTCCAAGGGAAGGTGAAGACCAGCAACAGCTTTCAGGGCTGGCACCTTCCTTGTGGGAGGAGGAGCCGGACGTTTCCCATTTCGGAAAAATGGCTCTGCCGAGAACGGGCACGAGGAGATGTTCCGTCTCTGGGAAAGCACTGATCCCCAGGGCTGTTGTGCCTGTGAATAGGTTGCCCAGGGAAGGTGAAGACCAGCAACAGCTTTCAGGGCTGGCCCCTTCCTTGTGGGAGAAGGAGCCGGACGTTTCCCATTTTGGAAAATGGCTCTGCCGAGAACGGATACGACGAGATGTTCCGTCTCTGGGAAAGCACTGATCCCCAGGGCTGTTGTGGCTGTGACTAGGCTGCCCAGGGAAGGTGAAGACCAGCAACAGCTTACAGGGCTGGCCCCTTCCTTGTGGGAGAAGGAGCCGGACGTTTCCCATTTCGGAAAAATGGCTCTTCCGAGAACGGCCACAATTGGATGTTCCGTCTCTGTGAAAGCACAGATCCCCATGGCTGTTGTGCCTGTGAATAGGTTTCCAAGGGAAGGTGAAGACCAGCAACAGCTTTCAGGGCTGGCACCTTCCTTGTGGGAGAAGGAGCCGGACGTTCGGCGTTTTGGAAAAATGGCTCTGCGAGAACGGCCACAATTGGATGTTCCGTCTCTGGGAAAGCACAGATCCCCATGGCTGTTGTGCCTGTGAATAGGTTTCCAAGGGAAGGTGAAGACCAGCAACAGCTTACAGGGCTGGCACCTTCCTTGTGGGAGAAGGAGCCGGACGTTTCCCTTTTCGGAAATAAGCTCTGCCGAGAATGGGTACGATAAGACGTTCCGTCTCTGGGAAAGCACTGATCCCCAGGGCTGTTGTGCCTGTGACTAGGCTGCCCAGGGAAGGTGAAGACCAGCAACAGCTTACAGGGCTGGCCCCTTCCTTGTGGGAGAAGGATCCGGACGTTCCACATTTCGGAAAAATGGCTCTGCCGAGAACGGACACAATTGGAGGTTCTGTCTCTGGGAAAGCACAGATCCCAATGGCTGTTGTGCCTGTGAATAGGTTTCCAAGGGAAGGTGAAGACCAGCAACAGCTTTCAGGGCTTGCCCCTTCCTTATGGGAGAAGGATCCGGACGTTTCCCATTTCGGAAAATGGCTCTGCCGAGAACGGCCACAATTGGATATTCCGTCTCTGGGAAAGCACAGATCCCCAGGGCTGTTGTGGCTGTGACTAGGCTGCCCAGGGAATGTGAAGACCAGCACCAGCTTTCAGGGCTGGCACCTTCCTTGTGGGTGAAGGAGCCGGACGTTTCCCTTTTCGGAAAACGGCTCTGCCGAGAACGGGCATGAAGAGATGTTCCGTCTCTGGGAAAGCACAGATCCCCAGGGCTGTTGTGCCTGTGAATAGGTTTCCAAGGGAAGGTGAAGACCAGCAACAGCTTTCAGGGCTGGCACCTTCCTTGTGGGAGAAGGAGCCGGACGTTCGGCGTTTTGGAAAAATGGCTCTGCGAGAACGGCCACAATGAGATGTTCCGTCTCTGGGAAAGCACTGATCCCCAGGGCTGTTGTGCCTGTGAATAGGTTTCCAAGGGAAGGTGAAGACCAGCAACAGCTTACAGGGCTGGCACCTTCCTTGTGGGAGAAGGAGCCGGACGTTTCCCTTTTCGGAAATAAGCTCTGCCGAGAATGGGTACGATAAGACGTTCCGTCTCTGGGAAAGCACTGATCCCCAGGGCTGTTGTGCCTGTGACTAGGCTGCCCAGGGAAGGTGAAGACCAGCAACAGCTTACAGGGCTGGCCCCTTCCTTGTGGGAGAAGGATCCGGACGTTCCACATTTCGGAAAAATGGCTCTGCCGAGAACGGACACAATTGGAGGTTCTGTCTCTGGGAAAGCACAGATCCCAATGGCTGTTGTGCCTGTGAATAGGTTTCCAAGGGAAGGTGAAGACCAGCAACAGCTTTCAGGGCTGGCACCTTCCTTGTGGGAGAAGGAGCCGGACGTTCGGCGTTTTGGAAAAATGGCTCTGCGAGAACGGCCACAATGAGATGTTCCGTCTCTGGGAAAGCACTGATCCCCAGGGCTGTTGTGCCTGTGAATAGGTTTCCAAGGGAAGGTGAAGACCAGCAACAGCTTACAGGGCTGGCACCTTCCTTGTGGGAGAAGGAGCCGGACGTTTCCCTTTTCGGAAATAAGCTCTGCCGAGAATGGGTACGATAAGACGTTCCGTCTCTGGGAAAGCACTGATCCCCAGGGCTGTTGTGCCTGTGACTAGGCTGCCCAGGGAAGGTGAAGACCAGCAACAGCTTACAGGGCTGGCCCCTTCCTTGTGGGAGAAGGATCCGGACGTTCCACATTTCGGAAAAATGGCTCTGCCGAGAACGGACACAATTGGAGGTTCTGTCTCTGGGAAAGCACAGATCCCAATGGCTGTTGTGCCTGTGAATAGGTTTCCAAGGGAAGGTGAAGACCAGCAACAGCTTTCAGGGCTTGCCCCTTCCTTGTGGGAGAAGGATCCGGACGTTTCCCATTTCGGAAAATGGCTCTGCCGAGAACGGCCACAATTGGATATTCCGTCTCTGGGAAAGCACAGATCCCCAGGGCTGTTGTGGCTGTGACTAGGCTGCCCAGGGAATGTGAAGACCAGCACCAGCTTTCAGGGCTGGCACCTTCCTTGTGGGTGAAGGAGCCGGACGTTTCCCTTTTCGGAAAACGGCTCTGCCGAGAACGGGCATGAAGAGATGTTCCGTCTCTGGGAAAGCACAGATCCCCAGGGCTGTTGTGCCTGTGAATAGGTTTCCAAGGGAAGGTGAAGACCAGCAACAGCTTTCAGGGCTGGCACCTTCCTTGTGGGAGGAGGAGCCGGACGTTTCCCATTTCGGAAAAATGGCTCTGCCGAGAACGGGCACGAGGAGATGTTCCGTCTCTGGGAAAGCACTGATCCCCTGGGCTGTTGTGCCTGTGAATAGGTTGCCCAGGGAAGGTGAAGACCAGCAACAGCTTTCAGGGCTGGCCCCTTCCTTGTGGGAGAAGGAGCCGGACGTTTCCCATTTTGGAAAATGGCTCTGCCGAGAACGGATACGACGAGATGTTCCGTCTCTGGGAAAGCACTGATCCCCAGGGCTGTTGTGGCTGTGACTAGGCTGCCCAGGGAAGGTGAAGACCAGCAACAGCTTACAGGGCTGGCCCCTTCCTTGTGGGAGAAGGATCCGGACGTTTCCCATTTCGGAAAAATGGCTCTTCCGAGAACGGCCACAATTGGATGTTCCGTCTCTGTGAAAGCACAGATCCCCATGGCTGTTGTGCCTGTGAATAGGTTTCCAAGGGAAGGTGAAGACCAGCAACAGCTTTCAGGGCTGGCACCTTCCTTGTGGGAGAAGGAGCCGGACGTTCGGCGTTTTGGAAAAATGGCTCTGCGAGAACGGCCACAATGAGATGTTCCATCTCTGGGAAAGCACTGATCCCCAGGGCTGTTGTGCCTGTGAATAGGTTTCCAAGGGAAGGTGAAGACCAGCAACAGCTTACAGGGCTGGCACCTTCCTTGTGGGAGAAGGAGCCGGACGTTTCCCTTTTCGGAAATAAGCTCTGCCGAGAATGGGTACGATAAGACGTTCCGTCTCTGGGAAAGCACTGATCCCCAGGGCTGTTGTGCCTGTGACTAGGCTGCCCAGGGAAGGTGAAGACCAGCAACAGCTTACAGGGCTGGCCCCTTCCTTGTGGGAGAAGGATCCGGACGTTCCACATTTCGGAAAAATGGCTCTGCCGAGAACGGACACAATTGGAGGTTCTGTCTCTGGGAAAGCACAGATCCCAATGGCTGTTGTGCCTGTGAATAGGTTTCCAAGGGAAGGTGAAGACCAGCAACAGCTTTCAGGGCTTGCCCCTTCCTTATGGGAGAAGGATCCGGACGTTTCCCATTTCGGAAAATGGCTCTGCCGAGAACGGCCACAATTGGATATTCCGTCTCTGGGAAAGCACAGATCCCCAGGGCTGTTGTGGCTGTGACTAGGCTGCCCAGGGAATGTGAAGACCAGCACCAGCTTTCAGGGCTGGCACCTTCCTTGTGGGTGAAGGAGCCGGACGTTTCCCTTTTCGGAAAACGGCTCTGCCGAGAACGGGCATGAAGAGATGTTCCGTCTCTGGGAAAGCACAGATCCCCAGGGCTGTTGTGCCTGTGAATAGGTTTCCAAGGGAAGGTGAAGACCAGCAACAGCTTTCAGGGCTGGCACCTTCCTTGTGGGAGGAGGAGCCGGACGTTTCCCATTTCGGAAAAATGGCTCTGCCGAGAACGGGCACGAGGAGATGTTCCGTCTCTGGGAAAGCACTGATCCCCTGGGCTGTTGTGCCTGTGAATAGGTTGCCCAGGGAAGGTGAAGACCAGCAACAGCTTTCAGGGCTGGCCCCTTCCTTGTGGGAGAAGGAGCCGGACGTTTCCCATTTTGGAAAATGGCTCTGCCGAGAACGGATACGACGAGATGTTCCGTCTCTGGGAAAGCACTGATCCCCAGGGCTGTTGTGCCTGTGACTAGGCTGCCCAGGGAAGGTGAAGACCAGCAACAGCTTACAGGGCTGGCCCCTTCCTTGTGGGAGAAGGAGCCGGACGTTTCCCATTTCGGAAAAATGGCTCTTCCGAGAACGGCCACAATTGGATGTTCCGTCTCTGTGAAAGCACAGATCCCCATGGCTGTTGTGCCTGTGAATAGGTTTCCAAGGGAAGGTGAAGACCAGCAACAGCTTTCAGGGCTTGCCCCTTCCTTGTGGGAGAAGGATCCGGACGTTTCCCATTTCGGAAAATGGCTCTGCTGAGAACGGCCACAATTGGATATTCCGTCTCTGGAAAAGCACAGATCCCCAGGGCTGTTGTGGCTGTGAATAGGTTTCCAAGGGAAGGTGAAGACCAGCAACAGCTTTCAGGGCTGGCCCCTTCCTTGTGGGAGAATGAGCCAGACGTTCGCCATTTTGGAAAAATGGCTCTGCCGAGAACGGGCACGATGAGATGTTCCGTGTCTGGGAAAGCACTGGTCCCCAGGGCTGTTGTGCCTGTGACTAGGCTGCCCAGGGAAGGTGAAGACCAGCAACAGCTTTCAGGGCTGGCCCCTTCCTTGTGGGAGAAGGATCCGGACGTTTCCCATTTTGGAAAATGGCTCTGCCGAGAACGGCTACGACGAGATGTTCCGTCTCTGGGAAAGCACTGATCCCCAGGGCTGTTGTGCCTGAGACTAGGCTGCCCAGGGAAGGTGAAGACCAGCAACAGCTTTCAGGGCTGGCACCTTCCTTGTGGGAGAAGGAGCCGGACATTTCCCATTTTGGAAAATGGCTCTGCCGAGAACGGCTACGACGAGATGTTCCGTCTCTGGGAAAGCACTGATCCCCAGGGCTGTTGTGCCTGTGAATAGGTTTCCAAGGGAAGGTGAAGACCAGCAACAGCTTTCAGCGCTGGCCCCTTCCTTGTGGGAGAAGGATCCGGACGTTTCCCATTTTGGAAAATGGCTCTGCCGAGAACGGGCACGAGGAGATGTTCCGTCTCTGGGAAAGCACTGATCCCCAGGGCTGTTGTGCCTGTGAATAGGTTTCCAAGGGAAGGTGAAGACCAGCAACATCCTTCAGCGATGGCCCCTTCCTTGTGGGAGAAGGATCCGGACGTTTCCCATTTCGGAAAATGGCTCTGCCGAGAACGGGCACGAGGAGATGTTCCGTCTCTGGGAAAGCACTGATCCCCAGGGCTGTTGTGCCTGTGAATAGGTTTCCAAGGGAAGGTGAAGACCAGCAACAGCTTTCAGGGCTGGCCCCTTCCTTGTGGGAGAAGGATCCGGACGTTTCCCATTTTGGAAAATGGCTCTGCCGAGAACGGCTACGACGAGATGTTCCGTCTCTGGGAAAGCTCTGATCCCCAGGGCTGTTGTGCCTGTGACTAGGCTGCCCAGGGAAGGTGAAGACCAGCAACAGCTTTCAGGGCTGGCCCCTTCCTTGTGGGAGAAGGATCCGGACATTTCCCATTTCGGAAAATGGCTCTGCCGAGAACGGCCACAATTGGATATTCCGTCTCTGGGAAAGCACTGATCCCCAGGGCTGTTGTGCCTGAGAATAGGTTTCCAAGGGAAGGTGAAGACCAGCAACAGCTTTCAGGGCTGGCACCTTCCTTGTGGGAGAAGGAGCCGGACGTTCAGCGTTTTGGAAAAATGGCTCTGCTGAGAACGGCCACAATGAGATGTTCCGTCTCTGGGAAAGCACTGATCCCCAGGGCTGTTGTGCCTGTGACTAGGCTGCCCAGGGAAGGTGAAGACCAGCAACAGCTTTCAGGGCTGGCACCTTCCTTGTGGGAGAAGGAGCCGGACGTTTCCCTTTTCGGAAAACGGCTCTGCCGAGAACGGGCATGAAGAGATGTTCCGTCTCTGGGAAAGCACTGATCCCCAGGGCTGTTGTGCCTGTGAATAGGTTTCCAAGGGAAGGTGAAGACCAGCAACAGCTTTCAGCGCTGGCCCCTTCCTTGTGGGAGAAGGATCCGGACGTTTCCCATTTTGGAAAATGGTCTGCCGAGAAGGGGCACGATGAGATGTTCCGTCTCTGGGAAAGCACTGATCCCCAGGGCTGTTGTGCCTGTGAATAGGTTGCCCAGGGAAGGTGAAGACCAGCAACAGCTTTCAGGGCTGGCCCCTTCCTTGTGGGAGAAGGAGCCGGACGTTTCCCATTTTGGAAAATGGCTCTGCCGAGAACGGCTAAGACGAGATGTTCCGTGTCTGGGAAAGCACTGATCCCCAGGGCTGTTGTGCCTGTGACTAGGCTGCCCAGGGAAGGTGAAGACCAGCAACAGCTTTCAGGGCTGGCCCCTTCCTTGTGGGAGAAGGATCCGGACATTTCCCATTTCCGAAAAATGGCTCTGCCGAGAACGGTCACAATTGGATGTTCCATCTCTGTGAAAGCACAGATCCCCATGGCTGTTGTGCCTGTGAATAGGTTTCCAAGGGAAGGTGAAGACCAGCAACAGCTTTCAGGGCTGGCACCTTCCTTGTGGGAGAAGGATCCGGACGTTCGGCGTTTTGGAAAAATGGCTCTGCGAGAACGGCCACAATGAGATGTTCCGTCTCTGGGAAAGCACTGATCCCCAGGGCTGTTGTGCCTGTGAATAGGTTTCCAAGGGAAGGTGAAGACCAGCAACAGCTTACAGGGCTGGCACCTTCCTTGTGGGAGAAGGAGCCGGACGTTTCCCTTTTCGGAAATAAGCTCTGCCGAGAATGGGTACGATAAGACGTTCCGTCTCTGGGAAAGCACTGATCCCCAGGGCTGTTGTGCCTGTGACTAGGCTGCCCAGGGAAGGTGAAGACCAGCAACAGCTTACAGGGCTGGCCCCTTCCTTGTGGGAGAATGATCCGGACGTTTCACATTTCGGAAAAATGGCTCTTCCGAGAATGGCCACAATTGGATGTTCCGTCTCTGTGAAAGCACAGATCCCAATGGCTGTTGTGCCTGTGAATAGGTTTCCAAGGGAAGGTGAAGACCAGCAACAGCTTTCAGGGCTTGCCCCTTCCTTGTGGGAGAAGGAGCCGGACGTTTCCCATTTCGGAAAATGGCTCCGCCAAGAACGGCCACAATTGGATATTCCGTCTCTGGGAAAGCACAGATCCCCAGGGCTGTTGTGCCTGTGAATAGGCTGCCCAGGGAAGGTGAAGACCAGCAACAGCTTTCAGGGCTGGCACCTTCATTGTGGGAGAATGTGCTGGACGTTCGCCGTTGTGGAAAAATGGCTCTCCCGAGAACGGGCACGAGGAGATGTTCCGTCTCTGGGAAAGCACTGGTCACCAGGGCTGTTGTGCCTGTGACTAGGCTGCCCAGGGAAGGTGAAGACCAGCAACAGCTTTCAGGGCTGGCACCTTCCTTGTGGGAGAAGGAGCCGGACGTTTCCCATTTCGGAAAATGGCTCTGCTGAGAACGGGCATGAAGAGATGTTCCGTCTCTGGGAAAGCACTGATCCCCAGGGCTGTTGTGCCTGTGAATAGGTTTCCAAGGGAAGGTGAAGACCAGCAACAGCTTTCAGGGCTTGCCCCTTCCTTGTGGGAGAAGGATCCGGACGTTTCCCATTTCGGAAAAATGGCTCTTCCGAGAACGGCCACAATTGGATGTTCCGTCTCTGGGAAAGCACAGATCCCCAGGGCTGTTGTGCCTGTGAATAGGTTTCCAAGGGAAGGTGAAGACCAGCAACAGCTTTCAGGGCTTGCCCCTTCCTTGTGGGAGAAGGATCCGGACGTTTCCCATTTCGGAAAATGGCTCTGCCGAGAACGGCCACAATTGGATATACCATCTCTGGGAAAGCACAGGTCCCCAGGGCTGTTGTGCCTGTGAATAGGTTTCCAAGGGAAGGTGAAGACCAGCAACAGCTTTCAGGGCTGGCACATTCCTTGTGGGAGAAGTAGCCGGACGTTCGCCGTTTTGGAAAAATGGCTCTGCCGAGAACGGCCACAATGAGATGTTCCGTCTCTGGGAAAGCACTGGTCCCCAGGGCTGTTGTGCCTGTGACTAGGCTGCCCAGGGAAGGTGAAGACCAGCAACAGCTTTCAGGGCTGGCACCTTCCTTGTGGGAGAATGAGTCGGACGTTCGCCGTTTTGGAAAAATGGCTCTGCGAGAACAGCCACGATGAGATGTTCCGTCTCTGGGAAAGCACTGGTCCCCAGGGCTGTTGTGCCTGTGACTAGGCTGCCCAGGGAAGGTGAAGACCAGCAACAGCTTTCAGGGCTGGCACCTTCCTTGTGGGAGAAGGAGCCGGACGTTTCCCTTTTCGGAAAACGGCTCTGCCGAGAACGGGTATGAAGAGATGTTCCGTCTCTGGGAAAGCACTGATCCCCAGGGCTGTTGTGCCTGTGAATAGGTTTCCAAGGGAAGGTGAAGACCAGCAACAGCTTTCAGGGCTGGCCCCTTCCTTGTGGGAGAAGGATCCGGACGTTTCCCATTTTGGAAAATGGCTCTGCCGAGAACGGGTACGATGAGATGTTCCGTCTCTGGGAAAGCACTGATCCCCAGGGCTGTTGTGCCTGTGACTAGGCTGCCCAGGGAAGGTGAAGACCAGCAACAGCTTACAGGGCTGGCCCCTTCCTTGTGGGAGAAGGAGCCGGACGTTTCCCTTTTCGGAAATAAGCTCTGCCGAGAATGGGCACGAGCAGATGTTCCGTCTGTGGGAAAGCACTGGTCACCAGGGCTGTTGTGCCTGTGACTAGGCTGCCCAGGGAAGGTGAAGACCAGCAACAGCTTTCAGGGCTGGCACCTTCCTTGTGGGAGAAGGAGCCGGACGTTTCCCATTTCGGAAAATGGCTCTGCTGAGAACGGGCATGAAGAGATGTTCCGTCTCTGGGAAAGCACTGATCCCCAGGGCTGTTGTGTCTGTGAATAGGTTGCCCAGGGAAGGTGAAGACCAGCAACAGCTTTCAGGGCTTGCCCCTTCCTTGTGGGAGAAGGATCCGGACGTTTCCCATTTCGGAAAATGGCTCTGCCGAGAACGGCCACAATTGGATATTCCATCTCTGGGAAAGCACAGATCCCCAGGGCTGTTGTGGCTGTGAATAGGTTTCCAAGGGAAGGTGAAGACCAGCAACAGCTTTCAGGGCTGGCACATTCCTTGTGGGAGAAGTAGCCGGACGTTCGCCGTTTTGGAAAAATGGCTCTGCCGAGAACGGCCACAATGAGATGTTCCGTCTCTGGGAAAGCACTGGTCCCCAGGGCTGTTGTGCCTGTGACTAGGCTGCCCAGGGAAGGTGAAGACCAGCAACAGCTTTCAGGGCTGGCACCTTCCTTGTGGGAGAATGAGCCGGACGTTCGCCGTTTTGGAAAAATGGCTCTGCGAGAACGGCCACAATGAGATGTTCCGTCTCTGGGAAAGCACTGGTCCCCAGGGCTGTTGTGCCTGTGAATAGGCTGCCCAGGGAAGGTGAAGACCAGCAACATGTTTCAGGGCTGGCCCCTTCCTTGTGGGAGAAGGAGCCGGACGTTTCCCATTTCGGAAAAATGGCTCTTCTGAGAACGGCCACAATGAGATGTTCCGTCTCTGGGAAAGCACAGATCCCCATGGCTGTTGTGCCTGTGAATAGGTTTCCAAGGGAAGGTGAAGACCAGCAACAGCTTTCAGGGCTTGCCCCTTCCTTGTGGGAGAAGGATCCGGACGTTTCCCATTTCGGAAAATGGCTCTGCCGAGAACGGCCACAATTGGATATTCCATCTCTGGGAAAGCACAGATCCCCAGGGCTGTTGTGGCTGTGAATAGGTTTCCAAGGGAAGGTGAAGACCAGCAACAGCTTTCAGGGCTGGCACATTCCTTGTGGGAGAAGGAGCCGGACGTTCGCCGTTTTGGAAAAATGGCTCTGCCGAGAACGGCCACAATGAGATGTTCCGTCTCTGGGAAAGCACTGGTCACCAGGGCTGTTGTGCCTGTGAATAGGCTGCCCAGGGAAGGTGAAGACCAGCAACAGCTTTCAGGGCTGGCACCTTCCTTGTAGGAGAAGGAGCCGGACGTTTCCCTTTTCGGAAAACGGCTCTGCCGAGAACGGGTATGAAGAGATGTTCCGTCTCTGGGAAAGCACTGATCCCCAGGGCTGTTGTGCCTGTGAATAGGTTTCCAAGGGAAGGTGAAGACCAGCAACAGCTTTCAGGGCTGGCCCCTTCCTTGTGGGAGAAGGATCCGGACGTTTCCCATTTTGGAAAATGGCTCTGCCGAGAACGGGTACGATGAGATGTTCCGTCTCTGGGAAAGCACTGATCCCCAGGGCTGTTGTGCCTGTGACTAGGCTGCCCAGGGAAGGTGAAGACCAGCAACAGCTTACAGGGCTGGCCCCTTCCTTGTGGGAGAAGGAGCCGGACGTTTCCCTTTTCGGAAATAAGCTCTGCCGAGAATGGGCACGAGCAGATGTTCCGTCTCTGGGAAAGCACTGATCCCCAGGGCTGTTGTGCCGGTGAATAGGTTGCCCAGGGAAGGTGAAGACCAGCAACAGCTTTCAGGGCTGGCCCCTTCCTTGTGGGAGAAGGAGCCGGACGTTTCCCATTTCGGAAAAATGGCTCTGCCGAGAACGGGCACGAGGAGATGTTCCGTCTCTGGGAAAGCACTGATCCCCAGGGCTGTTGTGCCCGTGAATAGGTTGCCCAGGGAAGGTGAAGACCAGCAACAGCTTTCAGGGCTGGCCCCTTCCTTGTGGGAGAAGGATCCGGACGTTTCCCATTTTGGAAAATGGCTCTGCCGAGAACGGGTACGATGAGATGTTCCGTCTCTGGGAAAGCACAAATCCCCAGGGCTGTTGTGCCTGTGAATAGGTTTCCAAGGGAAGGTGAAGACCAGCAACAGCTTTCAGGGCTGGCCCCTTCCTTGTGGGAGAAGGAGCCGGACGTTTCCCATTTCGGAAAATGGCTCTGCCGTGAACGGCCACAACTGGATATTCCGTCTCTGGGAAAGCACAGATCCCCAGGGCTGTTGTGGCTGTGAATAGGTTTCCAAGGGAAGGTGAAGACCAGCAACAGCTTTCAGGGCTGGCCCCTTCCTTGTGGGAGAATGAGCCGGACGTTCGCGTTTTGGAAAAATGGCTCTGCGAGAACGGCCACAATGAGATGTTCCGTCTCTGGGAAAGCACTGGTCCCCAGGGCTGTTGTGCCTGTGACTAGGCTGCCCAGGGAAGGTGAAGACCAGCAACAGCTTTCAGGGCTGGCACCTTCCTTGTGGGAGAATGAGCCAGACGTTCGCCGTTTTGGAAAAATGGCTCTGCCGAGAACGGGCACGATGAGATGTTCCGTCTCTGGGAAAGCACTGGTCCCCAGGGCTGTTGTGCCTGTGACTAGGCTGCCCAGGGAAGGTGAAGACCAGCAACAGCTTTCAGGGCTGGCCCCTTCCTTGTGGGAGAAGGAGCCGGACGTTTCCCTTTTCGGAAAACGGCTCTGCCGAGAACGGGTATGAAGAGATGTTCCGTCTCTGGGAAAGCACTGATCCCCAGGGCTGTTGTGCCTGTGACTAGGTTGCCCAGGGAAGGTGAAGACCAGCAACAGCTTTCAGGGCTGGCCCCTTCCTTGTGGGAGAAGGAGCCGGACGTTTCCCATTTTGGAAAATGGCTCTGCCGAGAACGGCTACGACGAGATGTTCCGTCTCTGGGAAAGCACTGGTCCCCAGGGCTGTTAGCCTGAGACTAGGCTGCCCAGGGAAGGTGAAGACCAGCAACAGCTTTCAGGGCTGGCACCTTCCTTGTGGGAGAAGGAGCCGGACGTTTCCCATTTTGGAAAATGGCTCTGCCGAGAACGGGTATGAAGAGATGTTCCGTCTCTGGGAAAGCACTGATCCCCAGGGCTGTTGTGCCTGTGACTAGGTTGCCCAGGGAAGGTGAAGACCAGCAACAGCTTTCAGGGCTGGCCCCTTCCTTGTGGGAGAAGGAGCCGGACGTTTCCCATTTCGGAAAAATGGCTCTTCCGAGAACGGCCACAACTGGATGTTCCGTCTCTGGGAAAGCACAGATCCCCATGGCTGTTGTGCCTGTGAATAGGTTTCCAAGGGAAGGTGAAGACCAGCAACAGCTTTCAGGGCTTGCCCCTTCCTTGTGGGAGAAGGATCCGGACGTTTCCCATTTCGGAAAATGGCTCTGCCGAGAACGGCCACAATTGGATATTCCATCTCTGGGAAAGCACAGATCCCCAGGGCTGTTGTGGCTGTGAATAGGTTTCCAAGGGAAGATGAAGACCAGCAACAGCTTTCAGGGCTGGCACATTCCTTGTGGGAGAAGTAGCCGGACGTTCGCCGTTTTGGAAAAATGGCTCTGCCGAGAACGGCCACAATGAGATGTTCCGTCTCTGGGAAAGCACTGGTCCCCAGGGCTGTTGTGCCTGTGACTAGGCTGCCCAGGGAAGGTGAAGACCAGCAACAGCTTTCAGGGCTGGCACCTTCCTTGTGGGAGAAGGAGCCGGACGTTTCCCTTTTCGGAAAACGGCTCTGCCGAGAACGGGTATGAAGAGATGTTCCGTCTCTGGGAAAGCTCTGATCCCCAGGGCTGTTGTGCCTGTGAATAGGTTTCCAAGGGAAGGTGAAGACCAGCAACAGCTTTCAGGGCTGGCCCCTTCCTTGTGGGAGAAGGATCCGGACGTTTCCCATTTTGGAAAATGGCTCTGCCGAGAACGGGTACGATGAGATGTTCCGTCTCTGGGAAAGCACTGATCCCCAGGGCTGTTGTGCCTGTGACTAGGCTGCCCAGGGAAGGTGAAGACCAGCAACAGCTTACAGGGCTGGCCCCTTCCTTGTGGGAGAAGGAGCCGGACGTTTCCCTTTTCGGAAATAAGCTCTGCCGAGAATGGGCACGAGCAGATGTTCCGTCTCTGGGAAAGCACTGATCCCCAGGGCTGTTGTGCCGGTGAATAGGTTGCCCAGGGAAGGTGAAGACCAGCAACAGCTTTCAGGGCTGGCCCCTTCCTTGTGGGAGAAGGAGCCGGACGTTTCCCATTTCGGAAAAATGGCTCTGCCGAGAACGGGCACGAGGAGATGTTCCGTCTCTGGGAAAGCACTGATCCCCAGGGCTGTTGTGCCCGTGAATAGGTTGCCCAGGGAAGGTGAAGACCAGCAACAGCTTTCAGGGCTGGCCCCTTCCTTGTGGGAGAAGGATCCGGACGTTTCCCATTTTGGAAAATGGCTCTGCCGAGAACGGGTACGATGAGATGTTCCGTCTCTGGGAAAGCACAAATCCCCAGGGCTGTTGTGCCTGTGAATAGGTTTCCAAGGGAAGATGAAGACCAGCAACAGCTTTCAGGGCTGGCCCCTTCCTTGTGGGAGAAGGAGCCGGACGTTTCCCATTTCGGAAAATGGCTCTGCTGTGAACGGCCACAACTGGATGTTCCGTCTCTGGGAAAGCACAGATCCCCATGGCTGTTGTGCCTGTGAATAGGTTTCCAAGGGAAGGTGAAGACCAGCAACAGCTTTCAGGGCTGGCCCCTTCCTTGTGGGAGAATGAGCCGGACGTTCGCGTTTTGGAAAAATGGCTCTGCGAGAACGGCCACAATGAGATGTTCCGTCTCTGGGAAAGCACTGGTCCCCAGGGCTGTTGTGCCTGTGACTAGGCTGCCCAGGGAAGGTGAAGACCAGCAACAGCTTTCAGGGCTGGCACCTTCCTTGTGGGAGAATGAGCCAGACGTTCGCCGTTTTGGAAAAATGGCTCTGCCGAGAACGGGCACGATGAGATGTTCCGTCTCTGGGAAAGCACTGGTCCCCAGGGCTGTTGTGCCTGTGACTAGGCTGCCCAGGGAAGGTGAAGACCAGCAACAGCTTTCAGGGCTGGCCCCTTCCTTGTGGGAGAAGGAGCCGTACGTTTCCCTTTTCGGAAAACGGCTCTGCCGAGAACGGGTATGAAGAGATGTTCCGTCTCTGGGAAAGCACTGATCCCCAGGGCTGTTGTGCCTGTGACTAGGTTGCCCAGGGAAGGTGAAGACCAGCAACAGCTTTCAGGGCTGGCCCCTTCCTTGTGGGAGAAGGAGCCGGACGTTTCCCATTTTGGAAAATGGCTCTGCCGAGAACGGCTACGACGAGATGTTCCGTCTCTGGGAAAGCACTGGTCCCCAGGGCTGTTAGCCTGAGACTAGGCTGCCCAGGGAAGGTGAAGACCAGCAACAGCTTTCAGGGCTGGCACCTTCCTTGTGGGAGAAGGAGCCGGACGTTTCCCATTTTGGAAAATGGCTCTGCCGAGAACGGGTATGAAGAGATGTTCCGTCTCTGGGAAAGCACTGATCCCCAGGGCTGTTGTGCCTGTGACTAGGTTGCCCAGGGAAGGTGAAGACCAGCAACAGCTTTCAGGGCTGGCCCCTTCCTTGTGGGAGAAGGAGCCGGACGTTTCCCTTCTCGGAAATAAGCTCTGCCGAGAATGGGCACGATGAGATGTTCCGTCTCTGGGAAAGCACAGATCCCCAGGGCTGTTGTGCCTGTGAATAAGTTGCCCAGGGAAGGTGAAGACCAGCAACAGCTTTCAGGGCTGGCCCCTTCCTTGTGGGAGAAGGAGCCGGACGTTTCCCATTTTGGAAAATGGCTGTGCCGAGAACGGCTACGACGATATGTTCCATCTCTGGGAAAGCACTGGTCCCCAGGGCTGTTGTGCCTGTGACTAGGCTGCCCAGGGAAGGTGAAGACCAGCAACAGCTTTCAGGGCTGGCCCCTTCCTTGTGGGAGAAGGAGCCGGACGTTTCCCATTTCGGAAAAATGGCTCTTCCAAGAACGGCCACAATTGGATGTTCCGTCTCTGTGAAAGCACAGATCCCCATGGCTGTTGTGCCTGTGAATAGGTTTCCAAGGGAAGGTGAAGACCAGCAACAGCTTACAGGGCTGGCCCCTTCCTTGTGGTAGAATGAGCCGGACGTTCGCCGTTTTGGAAAATGGCTCTGCGAGAACGGCCACAATGAGATGTTCCGTCTCTGGGAAAGCACTGGTCCCCAGGGCTGTTGTGCCTGTGACTAGGCTGCCCAGGGAAGGTGAAGACCAGCAACAGCTTTCAGGGCTGGCACCTTCCTTGTGGGAGAAGGAGCCGGACGTTTCCCTTTTCGGAAAACGGCTCTGCCGAGAACGGGTATGAAGAGATGTTCCGTCTCTGGGAAAGCACTGATCCCCAGGGCTGTTGTGCCTGTGAATAGGTTGCCCAGGGAAGGTGAAGACCAGCAACAGCTTTCAGGGCTGGCCCCTTCCTTGTGGGAGAAGGAGCCGGACGTTTCCCTTTTCGGAAAAATGGCTCTGCCGAGAACGGGCACGAGGAGATGTTCCGTCTCTGGGAAAGCACTGATCCCCAGGGCTGTTGTGCCTGTGAATAGGTTGCCCAGGGAAGGTGAAGACCAGCAACAGCTTTCAGGGCTGGCCCCTTCCTTGTGGGAGAAGGAGCCGGACGTTTCCCATTTCGGAAAAATGGCTCTTCCGAGAACGGCCACAATTGGATGTTCCGTCTCTGTGAAAGCACAGATCCCCATGGCTGTTGTGCCTGTGAATAGGTTTCCAAGGGAAGGTGAAGACCAGCAACAGCTTTCAGGGCTGGCACCTTCCTTGTGGGAGAATGAGCCGGACGTTCGCCGTTTTGGAAAAATGGCTCTGCGAGAACGGCCACAATGAGATGTACCGTCTCTGGGAAAGCACTGGTCCCCAGGGCTGTTGTGCCTGTGACTAGGCTGCCCAGGGAAGGTGAAGACCAGCAACAGCTTTCAGGGCTGGCACCTTCCTTGTGGGAGAAGGAGCCGGACGTTTCCCTTCTCGGAAAACGGCTCTGCCGAGAACGGGTATGAAGAGATGTTCCGTCTCTGGGAAAGCACTGATCCCCAGGGCTGTTGTGCCTGTGAATAGGTTTCCAAGGGAAGGTGAAGACCAGCAACAGCTTTCAGGGCTGGCCCCTTCCTTGTGGGAGAAGGATCCGGACGTTTCCCATTTTGGAAAATGGCTCTGCCGAGAACGGGTACGATGAGATGTTCCATCTCTGGGAAAGCACTGATCCCCAGGGCTGTTGTGCCTGTGACTAGGCTGCCCAGGGAAGGTGAAGACCAGCAACAGCTTTCAGGGCTGGCCCCTTCCTTGTGGGAGAAGGAGCCGGACGTTTCCCTTTTCGGAAAAATGGCTCTGCCGAGAATGGGTATGAAGAGATGTTCCGTCTCTGGGAAAGCACTGATCCCCAGGGCTGTTGTGCCTGTGACTAGGCTGCCCAGGGAAGGTGAAGACCAGCAACAGCTTTCAGGGCTGGCACCTTCCTTGTGGGAGAAGGAGCCGGACGTTTCTTATTTTGGAAAAATGTCTCTTCCGAGAACGGCCACAATGAGATGTTCCGTCTCTGTGAAAGCACAGATCCCCATGGCTGTTGTGCCTGTGAATAGGTTTCCAAGGGAAGGTGCAGACCAGCAACAGCTTTCAGGGCTGGCCCCTTCCTTGTGGGAGAAGGATCCGGACGTTTCCCATTTTGGAAAATGGCTCTGCCGAGAACGGCCACAATTGGATATTCCATCTCTGTGAAAGCACAGATCCCCAGGGCTGTTGTGCCTGTGAATAGGTTTCCAAGGGAAGGTGAAGACCAGCAACAGCTTTCAGGGCTGGCACCTTCCTTGTGGGAGAAGGAGCCGGACGTTTCCCATTTTGGAAAATGGCTCTGCCGAGAACGGGTATGAAGAGATGTTCCGTCTCTGGGAAAGCACTGATCCCCAGGGCTGTTGTGCCTGTGACTAGGTTGCCCAGGGAAGGTGAAGACCAGCAACAGCTTTCAGGGCTGGCCCCTTCCTTGTGGGAGAAGGAGCCGGACGTTTCCCATTTCGGAAAAATGGCTCTTCCGAGAACGGCCACAACTGGATGTTCCGTCTCTGGGAAAGCACAGATCCCCATGGCTGTTGTGCCTGTGAATAGGTTTCCAAGGGAAGGTGAAGACCAGCAACAGCTTTCAGGGCTTGCCCCTTCCTTGTGGGAGAAGGATCCGGACGTTTCCCATTTCGGAAAATGGCTCTGCCGAGAACGGCCACAATTGGATATTCCATCTCTGGGAAAGCACAGATCCCCAGGGCTGTTGTGGCTGTGAATAGGTTTCCAAGGGAAGATGAAGACCAGCAACAGCTTTCAGGGCTGGCACATTCCTTGTGGGAGAAGTAGCCGGACGTTCGCCGTTTTGGAAAAATGGCTCTGCCGAGAACGGCCACAATGAGATGTTCCGTCTCTGGGAAAGCACTGGTCCCCAGGGCTGTTGTGCCTGTGACTAGGCTGCCCAGGGAAGGTGAAGACCAGCAACAGCTTTCAGGGCTGGCACCTTCCTTGTGGGAGAATGAGCCGGACGTTCGCCGTTTTGGAAAAATGGCTCTGCGAGAACAGCCACAATGAGATGTTCCGTCTGTGGGAAAGCACTGGTCCCCAGGGCTGTTGTGCCTGTGAATAGGCTGCCCAGGGAAGGTGAAGACCAGCAACAGCTTTCAGGGCTGGCCCCTTCCTTGTGGGAGAAGGAGCCGGACGTTTCCCATTTCGGAAAAATGGCTCTTCTGAGAACGGCCACAATTGGATATTCCGTCTCTGGGAAAGCACAGATCCCCATGGCTGTTGTGCCTGTGAATAGGTTTCCAAGGGAAGGTGAAGACCAGCAACAGCTTTCAGGGCTTGCCCCTTCCTTGTGGGAGAAGGATCCGGACGTTTCCCATTTCGGAAAATGGCTCTGCCGAGAACGGCCACAATTGGATATTCCATCTCTGGGAAAGCACAGATCCCCAGGGCTGTTGTGGCTGTGAATAGGTTTCCAAGGGAAGGTGAAGACCAGCAACAGCTTTCAGGGCTGGCACATTCCTTGTGGGAGAAGTAGCCGGACGTTCGCCGTTTTGGAAAAATGGCTCTGCCGAGAACGGCCACAATGAGATGTTCCGTCTCTGGGAAAGCACTGGTCACCAGGGCTGTTGTGCCTGTGACTAGGCTGCCCAGGGAAGGTGAAGACCAGCAACAGCTTTCAGGGCTGGCACCTTCCTTGTGGGAGAAGGAGCCGGACGTTTCCCTTTTCGGAAAACGGCTCTGCCGAGAACGGGTATGAAGAGATGTTCCGTCTCTGGGAAAGCTCTGATCCCCAGGGCTGTTGTGCCTGTGAATAGGTTTCCAAGGGAAGGTGAAGACCAGCAACAGCTTTCAGGGCTGGCCCCTTCCTTGTGGGAGAAGGATCCGGACGTTTCCCATTTTGGAAAATGGCTCTGCCGAGAACGGGTACGATGAGATGTTCCGTCTCTGGGAAAGCACTGATCCCCAGGGCTGTTGTGCCTGTGACTAGGCTGCCCAGGGAAGGTGAAGACCAGCAACAGCTTACAGGGCTGGCCCCTTCCTTGTGGGAGAAGGAGCCGGACGTTTCCCTTTTCGGAAATAAGCTCTGCCGAGAATGGGCACGAGCAGATGTTCCGTCTCTGGGAAAGCACTGATCCCCAGGGCTGTTGTGCCGGTGAATAGGTTGCCCAGGGAAGGTGAAGACCAGCAACAGCTTTCAGGGCTGGCCCCTTCCTTGTGGGAGAAGGAGCCGGACGTTTCCCATTTCGGAAAAATGGCTCTGCCGAGAACGGGCACGAGGAGATGTTCCGTCTCTGGGAAAGCACTGATCCCCAGGGCTGTTGTGCCCGTGAATAGGTTGCCCAGGGAAGGTGAAGACCAGCAACAGCTTTCAGGGCTGGCCCCTTCCTTGTGGGAGAAGGATCCGGACGTTTCCCATTTTGGAAAATGGCTCTGCCGAGAACGGGTACGATGAGATGTTCCGTCTCTGGGAAAGCACAAATCCCCAGGGCTGTTGTGCCTGTGAATAGGTTTCCAAGGGAAGATGAAGACCAGCAACAGCTTTCAGGGCTGGCCCCTTCCTTGTGGGAGAAGGAGCCGGACGTTTCCCATTTCGGAAAATGGCTCTGCCGTGAACGGCCACAACTGGATGTTCCGTCTCTGGGAAAGCACAGATCCCCAGCTCTGTTGTGGCTGTGAATAGGTTTCCAAGGGAAGGTGAAGACCAGCAACAGCTTTCAGGGCTGGCCCCTTCCTTGTGGGAGAATGAGCCGGACGTTCGCGTTTTGGAAAAATGGCTCTGCGAGAACGGCCACAATGAGATGTTCCGTCTCTGGGAAAGCACTGGTCCCCAGGGCTGTTGTGCCTGTGACTAGGCTGCCCAGGGAAGGTGAAGACCAGCAACAGCTTTCAGGGCTGGCACCTTCCTTGTGGGAGAATGAGCCAGACGTTCGCCGTTTTGGAAAAATGGCTCTGCCGAGAACGGGCACGATGAGATGTTCCGTCTCTGGGAAAGCACTGGTCCCCAGGGCTGTTGTGCCTGTGACTAGGCTGCCCAGGGAAGGTGAAGACCAGCAACAGCTTTCAGGGCTGGCCCCTTCCTTGTGGGAGAAGGAGCCGTACGTTTCCCTTTTCGGAAAACGGCTCTGCCGAGAACGGGTATGAAGAGATGTTCCGTCTCTGGGAAAGCACTGATCCCCAGGGCTGTTGTGCCTGTGACTAGGTTGCCCAGGGAAGGTGAAGACCAGCAACAGCTTTCAGGGCTGGCCCCTTCCTTGTGGGAGAAGGAGCCGGACGTTTCCCATTTTGGAAAATGGCTCTGCCGAGAACGGCTACGACGAGATGTTCCGTCTCTGGGAAAGCACTGGTCCCCAGGGCTGTTAGCCTGAGACTAGGCTGCCCAGGGAAGGTGAAGACCAGCAACAGCTTTCAGGGCTGGCACCTTCCTTGTGGGAGAAGGAGCCGGACGTTTCCCATTTTGGAAAATGGCTCTGCCGAGAACGGGTATGAAGAGATGTTCCGTCTCTGGGAAAGCACTGATCCCCAGGGCTGTTGTGCCTGTGACTAGGTTGCCCAGGGAAGGTGAAGACCAGCAACAGCTTTCAGGGCTGGCCCCTTCCTTGTGGGAGAAGGAGCCGGACGTTTCCCTTCTCGGAAATAAGCTCTGCCGAGAATGGGCACGATGAGATGTTCCGTCTCTGGGAAAGCACAGATCCCCAGGGCTGTTGTGCCTGTGAATAAGTTGCCCAGGGAAGGTGAAGACCAGCAACAGCTTTCAGGGCTGGCCCCTTCCTTGTGGGAGAAGGAGCCGGACGTTTCCCATTTTGGAAAATGGCTGTGCCGAGAACGGCTACGACGATATGTTCCATCTCTGGGAAAGCACTGGTCCCCAGGGCTGTTGTGCCTGTGACTAGGCTGCCCAGGGAAGGTGAAGACCAGCAACAGCTTTCAGGGCTGGCCCCTTCCTTGTGGGAGAAGTATCCGGACTTTTCCAATTTCGGAAAAATGGCTCTTCCAAGAACGGCCACAATTGGATGTTCCGTCTCTGTGAAAGCACAGATCCCCATGGCTGTTGTGCCTGTGAATAGGTTTCCAAGGGAAGGTGAAGACCAGCAACAGCTTACAGGGCTGGCCCCTTCCTTGTGGTAGAATGAGCCGGACGTTCGCCGTTTTGGAAAATGGCTCTGCGAGAACGGCCACAATGAGATGTTCCGTCTCTGGGAAAGCACTGGTCCCCAGGGCTGTTGTGCCTGTGACTAGGCTGCCCAGGGAAGGTGAAGACCAGCAACAGCTTTCAGGGCTGGCACCTTCCTTGTGGGAGAAGGAGCCGGACGTTTCCCTTTTCGGAAAACGGCTCTGCCGAGAACGGGTATGAAGAGATGTTCCGTCTCTGGGAAAGCACTGATCCCCAGGGCTGTTGTGCCTGTGAATAGGTTGCCCAGGGAAGGTGAAGACCAGCAACAGCTTTCAGGGCTGGCCCCTTCCTTGTGGGAGAAGGAGCCGGACGTTTCCCTTTTCGGAAAAATGGCTCTGCCGAGAACGGGCACGAGGAGATGTTCCGTCTCTGGGAAAGCACTGATCCCCAGGGCTGTTGTGCCTGTGAATAGGTTGCCCAGGGAAGGTGAAGACCAGCAACAGCTTTCAGGGCTGGCCCCTTCCTTGTGGGAGAAGGATCCGGACGTTTCCAATTTCGGAAAAATGGCTCTTCCGAGAACGGCCACAATTGGATGTTCCGTCTCTGTGAAAGCACAGATCCCCATGGCTGTTGTGCCTGTGAATAGGTTTCCAAGGGAAGGTGAAGACCAGCAACAGCTTTCAGGGCTGGCACCTTCCTTGTGGGAGAATGAGCCGGACGTTCGCCGTTTTGGAAAAATGGCTCTGCGAGAACGGCCACAATGAGATGTACCGTCTCTGGGAAAGCACTGGTCCCCAGGGCTGTTGTGCCTGTGACTAGGCTGCCCAGGGAAGGTGAAGACCAGCAACAGCTTTCAGGGCTGGCACCTTCCTTGTGGGAGAAGGAGCCGGACGTTTCCCTTCTCGGAAAACGGCTCTGCCGAGAACGGGTATGAAGAGATGTTCCGTCTCTGGGAAAGCACTGATCCCCAGGGCTGTTGTGCCTGTGAATAGGTTTCCAAGGGAAGGTGAAGACCAGCAACAGCTTTCAGGGCTGGCCCCTTCCTTGTGGGAGAAGGATCCGGACGTTTCCCATTTTGGAAAATGGCTCTGCCGAGAACGGGTACGATGAGATGTTCCATCTCTGGGAAAGCACTGATCCCCAGGGCTGTTGTGCCTGTGACTAGGCTGCCCAGGGAAGGTGAAGACCAGCAACAGCTTTCAGGGCTGGCCCCTTCCTTGTGGGAGAAGGAGCCGGACGTTTCCCATTTCGGAAAAATGGCTCTGCCGAGAATGGGTATGAAGAGATGTTCCGTCTCTGGGAAAGCACTGATCCCCAGGGCTGTTGTGCCTGTGACTAGGCTGCCCAGGGAAGGTGAAGACCAGCAACAGCTTTCAGGGCTGGCACCTTCCTTGTGGGAGAAGGAGCCGGACGTTTCTCATTTTGGAAAAATGGCTCTTCCGAGAACGGCCACAATGAGATGTTCCGTCTCTGTGAAAGCACAGATCCCCATGGCTGTTGTGCCTGTGAATAGGTTTCCAAGGGAAGGTGCAGACCAGCAACAGCTTTCAGGGCTGGCCCCTTCCTTGTGGGAGAAGGATCCGGACGTTTCCCATTTTGGAAAATGGCTCTGCCGAGAATGGCCACAATTGGATATTCCATCTCTGTGAAAGCACAGATCCCCAGGGCTGTTGTGCCTGTGAATAGGTTTCCAAGGGAAGGTGAAGACCAGCAACAGCTTTCAGGGCTGGCACCTTCCTTGTGGGAGAAGGAGCCGGACGTTCGCCGTTTTGGAAAAATGGCTCTGCCGAGAACGGCCACAATGAGATGTTCCGTCTCTGGGAAAGCACTGGTCCCCAGAGCTGTTGTGCCTGTGACTAGGCTGCCCAGGGAAGGTGAAGACCAGCAACAGCTTACAGGGCTGGCACCTTCCTTGTGGGAGAAGGAGCCGGACGTTTCCCTTTTCGGAAAAATGGCTCTGCCGAGAACGGGCACGAGGAGATGTTCCGTCTCTGGGAAAGCACTGATCCCCAGGGCTGTTGTGCCTGTGAATAGGTTGCCCAGGGAAGGTGAAGACCAGCAACAGCTTTCAGGGCTGGCCCCTTCCTTGTGGGAGAAGGAGCCGGACGTTTCCAATTTCGGAAAAATTGCTCTTCCAAGAACGGCCACAATTGGATGTTCCGTCTCTGTGAAAGCACAGATCCCCATGGCTGTTGTGCCTGTGAATAGGTTTCCAAGGGAAGGTGAAGACCAGCAACAGCTTTCAGGGCTGGCACCTTCCTTGTGGGAGAATGAGCCGGACGTTCGCCGTTTTGGCAAAATGGCTCTGCGAGAACGGCCACAATGAGATGTTCCGTCTCTGGGAAAGCACTGGTCCCCAGGGCTGTTGTGCCTGTGACTAGGCTGCCCAGGGAAGGTGAAGACCAGCAACAGCTTTCAGGGCTGGCACCTTCCTTGTGGGAGAAGGAGCCGGACGTTTCCCTTTTCGGAAAACGGCTCTGCCGAGAACGGGTATGAAGAGATGTTCCGTCTCTGGGAAAGCACTGATCCCCAGGGCTGTTGTGCCTGTGAATAGGTTTCCAAGGGAAGGTGAAGACCAGCAACAGCTTTCAGGGCTGGCCCCTTCCTTGTGGGAGAAGGATCCGGACGTTTCCCATTTTGGAAAATGGCTCTGCCGAGAACGGGTACGATGAGATGTTCCGTCTCTGGGAAAGCACTGATCCCCAGGGCTGTTGTGCCTGTGACTAGGCTGCCCAGGGAAGGTGAAGACCAGCAACAGCTTTCAGGGCTGGCCCCTTCCTCGTGGGAGAAGGATCCGGACGTTTCCCATTTCGGAAAAATGGCTCTGCCGAGAACGGGTATGAAGAGATGTTCCGTCTCTGGGAAAGCACAGATCCCCAGGGCTGTTGTGCCTGTGAATAGGCTGCCCAGGGAAGGTGAAGACCAGCAACAGCTTACAGGGCTGGCCCCTTCCTTGTGGGAGAAGGAGCCGGACGTTTCCCATTTTGGAAAAATGGCTCTTCCGAGAACGGCCACAATGAGATGTTCCGTCTCTGTGAAAGCACAGATCCCCATGGCTGTTGTGCCTGTGAATAGGTTTCCAAGGGAAGGTGCAGACCAGCAACAGCTTTCAGGGCTGGCCCCTTCCTTGTGGGAGAAGGATCCGGACGTTTCCCATTTTGGAAAATGGCTCTGCCGAGAACGGCCACAATTGGATATTCCGTCTCTGTGAAAGCACAGATCCCCAGGGCTGTTGTGCCTGTGAATAGGTTTCCAAGGGAAGGTGAAGACCAGCAACAGCTTTCAGGGCTGGCACCTTTCTTGTGGGAGAAGGAGCCGGACGTTCGCCGTTTTGGAAAAAAGGCTCTGCCGAGAACGGCCACAATGAGATGTTCCGTCTCTGGGAAAGCACTGGTCCCCAGAGCTGTTGTGCCTGTGAGTAGGCTGCCCAGGGAAGGTGAAGACCAGCAACAGCTTTCAGGGCTGGCACCTTCCTTGTGGGAGAATGAGCCGGACGTTCGCCGTTTTGGAAAAACGGCTCTGCGAGAACGGCCACAATGAGATGTTGCATCTGTGGGAAAGCACTGGTCCCCAGGGCTGTTGTGCCTGTGACTAGGCTGCCCAGGGAAGGTGAAGACCAGCAACAGCTTTCAGGGCTGGCCCCTTCCTTGTGGGAGAAGGATCCGGACGTTTCCCATTTCGGAAATAAGCTCTGCCGAGAATGGGCACGAGCAGATGTTCCGTCTCTGGGAAAGCACTGATCCCCAGGGCTGTTGTGCCTGTGACTAGGCTGCCCAGGGAAGGTGAAGACCAGCAACAGCTTTCAGGGCTGGTCCCTTCCTTGTGGGAGAAGGAGCCGGACGTTTCCCATTTCGGAAAAATGGCTCTGCCGAGAACGGGTACGATGAGATGTTCCGTCTGTGGGAAAGCACTGATCCCCAGGGCTGTTGTGCCTGTGACTAGGCTGCCCAGGGAAGGTGAAGACCAGCAACAGCTTTCAGGGCTGGCACCTTCCTTGTGGGAGAAGGAGCCGGACGTTTCCCATTTTGGAAAAATGGCTCTGCCGAGAACGGGCACGAGGACATGTTCCGTCTCTGGGAAAGCACTGATCCCCAGGGCTGTTGTGCCTGTGAATAGGTTGCCCAGGGAAGGTGAAGACCAGCAACAGCTTTCAGGGCTGGCACCTTCCTTGTGGGAGAAGGAGCCGGACGTTTCCCATTTTGGAAAATGGCTCTGCCGAGAACGGCTACGACGAGATGTTCCGTCTCTGGGAAAGCACAGATCCCCAGGGCTGTTGTGCCTCTGAATAGGTTTCCAAAGGAAGGTGAAGACCAGCAACAGCTTTCAGGGCTTGCCCCTTCCTTGTGTGAGAAGGATCCGGACGTTTCCCATTTTGGAAAATGGCTCTGCCGAGAACGGGTACGATGAGATTTTCCGTCTCTGGGAAAGCACTGATCCCCAGGGCTGTTGTGCCTGCGAATAGGCTGCCAAGGGAAGGTGAAGACCAGCAACAGCTTTCAGGGCTGGCCCCTTCCTTGTGGGAGAAGGAGCCGGACGTTTCCCTTCTCGGAAATAAGCTCTGCCAAGAATGGGCACGAGGAGATGTTCCGTGTCTGGGAAAGCACAGATCCCCAGGGCTGTTGTGCCTGTGAATAAGTTGCCCAGGGAAGGTGAAGACCAGCAACAGCTTTCAGGGCTTGCCCCTTCCTTGTGGGAGAAGGATCCGGACGTTTCCCATTTTTGAAAATGGCTCTGCCGAGAACTGCTACGACGAGATGTTCCATCTCTGGGAAAGCACTGGTCCCCAGAGCTGTTGTGCCTGTGACTAGGTTGCCCAGGAAGGTGAAGACCAGCAACAGCTTTCAGGGCTGGCCCCTTCCTTGTGGGAGAAGGATCGGACGTTTCCAATTTCGGAAAAATGGCTCTTCCAAGAACGGCCACAATTGGATGTTCCGTCTCTGTGAAAGCACAGATCCCCATGGCTGTTGTGCCTGTGAATAGGTTTCCAAGGGAAGGTGAAGACCAGCAACAGCTTTCAGGGCTGGCACCTTCCTTGTGGGAGAAGGAGCCGGACGTTCGCCGTTTTGGAAAAATGGCTCTGCGAGAACGGCCACAATGAGATGTTCCGTCTCTGGGAAAGCACTGGTCCCCAGGGCTGTTGTGCCTGTGACTAGGCTGCCCAGGGAAGGTGAAGACCAGCAACAGCTTTCAGGGCTGGCACCTTCCTTGTGGGAGAAGGAGCCGGACGTTTCCCTTTTCGGAAAACGGCTCTGCCGAGAACGGGTATGAAGAGATGTTCCGTCTCTGGGAAAGCACAGATCCCCAGGGCTGTTGTGCCTGTGAATAGGTTTCCAAAGGAAGGTGAAGACCAGCAACAGCTTTCAGGGCTGGCCCCTTCCTTGTGGGAGAAGGATCCGGATGTTTCCCATTTTGGAAAATGGCTCTGCCGAGAACGGGTACGATGAGATGTTCCGTCTCTGGGAAAGCACTGGTCCCCAGAGCTGTTGTGCCTGTGACTAGGCTGCCCAGGAAGGTGAAGACCAGCAACAGCTTTCAGGGCTGGCACCTTCCTTGTGGGAGAATGAGCCGGACGTTCGCCGTTTTGGAAAAACGGCTCTGCGAGAACGGCCACAATGATATGTTCCATCTGTGGGAAAGCACTGGTCCCCAGGGCTGTTGTGCCTGTGACTAGGCTGCCCAGGGAAGGTGAAGACCAGCAACAGCTTTCAGGGCTGGCACCTTCCTTGTGGGAGAAGGAGCCGGACGTTTCCCATTTCGGAAATAAGCTCTGCCGAGATTGGGCACGAGCAGATGTTCCGTCTGTGGGAAAGCACTGATCCCCAGGCTGTTGTGCCTGTGAATAGGTTGCCCAGGGAAGGTGAAGACCAGCAACAGCTTTCAGGGCTGGCCCCTTCCTTGTGGGAGAAGGAGCCGGACGTTTCCCTTTTTCGGAAATATGGCTCTGCCGAGAACGGGCACGAGGAGATGTTCCGTCTCTGGGAAAGCACTGATCCCCAGGGCTGTTGTGCCTGTGAATAGGTTGCCCAGGGAAGGTGAAGACCAGCAACAGCTTTCAGGGCTGGCCCCTTCCTTGTGGGAGAAGGATCCGGACGTTTCCAATTTCGGAAAAATGGCTCTTCCGAGAACGGCCACAATTGGATGTTCCGTCTCTGTGAAAGCACAGATCCCCATGGCTGTTGTGCCTGTGAATAGGTTTCCAAGGGAAGGTGAAGACCAGCAACAGCTTTCAGGGCTGGCACCTTCCTTGTGGGAGAATGAGCCGGACGTTCGCCGTTTTGGCAAAATGGCTCTGCGAGAACGGCCACAATGAGATGTTCCGTCTCTGGGAAAGCACTGGTCCCCAGGGCTGTTGTGCCTGTGACTAGGCTGCCCAGGGAAGGTGAAGACCAGCAACAGCTTTCAGGGCTGGCACCTTCCTTGTGGGAGAAGGAGCCGGACGTTTCCCTTTTCGGAAAACGGCTCTGCCGAGAACGTGTATGAAGAGATGTTCCGTCTCTGGGAAAGCACTGATCCCCAGGGCTGTTGTGCCTGTGAATAGGTTTCCAAGGGAAGGTGAAGACCAGCAACAGCTTTCAGGGCTGGCCCCTTCCTTGTGGGAGAAGGAGCCGGACGTTTCCCTTTTCGGAAAAATGGCTCTGCCGAGAACGGGTATGAAGAGATGTTCCGTCTCTGGGAAAGCACTGATCCCCAGGGCTGTTGTGCCTGTGACTAGGCTGCCCAGGGAAGGTGAAGACCAGCAACAGCTTACAGGGCTGGCCCCTTCCTTGTGGGAGAAGGAGCCGGACGTTTCCCATTTTGGAAAAATGGCTCTTCCGAGAACGGCCACAATGAGATGTTCCGTCTCTGTAAAAGCACAGATCCCCATGGCTGTTGTGGCTGTGAATAGGTTTCCAAGGGAAGGTGCAGACCAGCAACAGCTTTCAGGGCTGGCCCCTTCCTTGTGGGAGAAGGATCCGGACGTTTCCCATTTTGGAAAATGGCTCTGCCGAGAACGGCCACAATTGGATATTCCGTCTCTGGGAAAGCACAGATCCCCAGGGCTGTTGTGCCTGTGAATAGGTTTCCAAGGGAAGGTGAAGACCAGCAACAGCTTTCAGGGCTGGCACCTTTCTTGTGGGAGAAGGAGCCGGACGTTCGCCGTTTTGGAAAAATGGCTCTGCCGAGAACGGCCACAATGAGATGTTCCGTCTCTGGGAAAGCACTGGTCCCCAGAGCTGTTGTGCCTGTGACTAGGCTGCCCAGGGAAGGTGAAGACCAGCAACAGCTTTCAGGGCTGGCACCTTCCTTGTGGGAGAATGAGCCGGACGTTCGCCGTTTTGGAAAAACGGCTCTGCGAGAACGGCCACAATGAGATGTTGCATCTGTGGGAAAGCACTGGTCCCCAGGGCTGTTGTGCCTGTGACTAGGCTGCCCAGGGAAGGTGAAGACCAGCAACAGCTTTCAGGGCTGGCCCCTTCCTTGTGGGAGAAGGATCCGGACGTTTCCCATTTCGGAAATAAGCTCTGCCGAGAATGGGCACGAGCAGATGTTCCGTCTCTGGGAAAGCACTGATCCCCAGGGCTGTTGTGCCTGTGAATAGGTTTCCAAGGGAAGATGAAGACCAGCAACAGCTTTCAGGGCTGGCCCCTTCCTTGTGGGAGAAGGATCCGGATGTTTCCCATTTTGGAAAATGGCTCTGCCGAGAACGGGTACGATGAGATGTTCCGTCTCTGGGAAAGCACTGGTCCCCAGAGCTGTTGTGCCTGTGACTAGGCTGCCCAGGGAAGGTGAAGACCAGCAACAGCTTTCAGGGCTGGCACCTTCCTTGTGGGAGAATGAGCCGGACGTTCGCCGTTTTGGAAAAACGGCTCTGCGAGAACGGCCACAATGATATGTTCCATCTGTGGGAAAGCACTGGTCCCCAGGGCTGTTGTGCCTGTGACTAGGCTGCCCAGGGAAGGTGAAGACCAGCAACAGCTTTCAGGGCTGGCACCTTCCTTGTGGAGAAGGAGCCGGACGTTTCCCATTTCGGAAATAAGCTCTGCCGAGATTTGGCACGAGCAGATGTTCCGTCTGTGGGAAAGCACTGATCCCCAGGGCTGTTGTGCCTGTGAATAGGTTGCCCAGGGAAGGTGAAGACCAGCAACAGCTTACAGGGCTGACCCCTTCCTTGTGGGAGAAGGAGCCGGACGTTTCCCTTTTCGGAAAAATGGCTCTGCCGAGAACGGGCACGAGGAGATGTTCCGTCTCTGGGAAAGCACTGATCCCCAGGGCTGTTGTGCCTGTGAATAGGTTGCCCAGGGAAGGTGAAGACCAGCAACAGCTTTCAGGGCTGGCCCCTTTATTGTGGGAGAAGGATCCGGACGTTTCCAATTTCGGAAAAATGGCTCTTCCGAGAACGGCCACAATTGGATGTTCCGTCTCTGTGAAAGCACAGATCCCCATGGCTGTTGTGCCTGTGAATAGGTTTCCAAGGGAAGGTGAAGACCAGCAACAGCTTTCAGGGCTGGCACCTTCCTTGTGGGAGAAGCATCCGGACGTTCGCCGTTTTGGCAAAATGGCTCTGCGAGAACGGCCACAATGAGATGTTCCGTCTCTGGGAAAGCACTGGTCCCCAGGGCTGTTGTGCCTGTGACTAGGCTGCCCAGGGAAGGTGAAGACCAGCAACAGCTTTCAGGGCTGGCACCTTCCTTGTGGGAGAAGGAGCCGGACGTTTCCCTTTTCGGAAAACGGCTCTGCCGAGAACGTGTATGAAGAGATGTTCCGTCTCTGGGAAAGCACTGATCCCCAGGGCTGTTGTGCCTGTGAATAGGTTTCCAAGGGAAGGTGAAGACCAGCAACAGCTTTCAGGGCTGGCCCCTTCCTTGTGGGAGAAGGATCCGGACGTTTCCCATTTTGGAAAATGGCTCTGCCGAGAACGGGTACGATGAGATGTTCCGTCTCTGGGAAAGCACTGATCCCCAGGGCTGTTGTGCCTGTGAATAGGTTTCCAAGGGAAGGTGAAGACCAGCAACAGCTTTCAGGGCTGGCACCTTCCTTGTGGGAGAATGAGCCGGACGTTCGCCGTTTTGGAAAAATGGCTCTGCGAGAACGGCCACAATGAGATGTTCCGTCTCTGGGAAAGCACTGGTCCCCAGGGCTGTTGTGCCTGTGACTAGGCTGCCCAGGGAAGGTGAAGACCAGCAACAGCTTTCAGGGCTGGCACCTTCCTTGTGGGAGAAGGAGCCGGACGTTTCCCTTTTCGGAAAACGGCTCTGCCGAGAACGGGTATGAAGAGATGTTCCGTCTCTGGGAAAGCACAGATCCCCAGGGCTGTTGTGCCTGTGAATAGGTTTCCAAAGGAAGGTGAAGACCAGCAACAGCTTTCAGGGCTGGCCCCTTCCTTGTGGGAGAAGGATCCGGATGTTTCCCATTTTGGAAAATGGCTCTGCCGAGAACGGGTACGATGAGATGTTCCGTCTCTGGGAAAGCACTGGTCCCCAGAGCTGTTGTGCCTGTGACTAGGCTGCCCAGGGAAGGTGAAGACCAGCAACAGCTTTCAGGGCTGGCACCTTCCTTGTGGGAGAATGAGCCGGACGTTCGCCGTTTTGGAAAAACGGCTCTGCGAGAACGGCCACAATGATATGTTCCATCTGTGGGAAAGCACTGGTCCCCAGGGCTGTTGTGCCTGTGACTAGGCTGCCCAGGGAAGGTGAAGACCAGCAACAGCTTTCAGGGCTGGCACCTTCCTTGTGGGAGAAGGAGCCGAACGTTTCCCATTTCGGAAATAAGCTCTGCCGAGATTGGGCACGAGCAGATGTTCCGTCTGTGGGAAAGCACTGATCCCCAGGGCTGTTGTGCCTGTGAATAGGTTGCCCAGGGAAGGTGAAGACCAGCAACAGCTTTCAGGGCTGGCCCCTTCCTTGTGGGAGAAGGAGCCGGACGTTTCCCTTTTTCGGAAATATGGCTCTGCCGAGAACGGGCACGAGGAGATGTTCCGTCTCTGGGAAAGCACTGATCCCCAGGGCTGTTGTGCCTGTGAATAGGTTGCCCAGGGAAGGTGAAGACCAGCAACAGCTTTCAGGGCTGGCCCCTTCCTTGTGGGAGAAGGATCCGGACGTTTCCAATTTCGGAAAAATGGCTCTTCCGAGAACGGCCACAATTGGATGTTCCGTCTCTGTGAAAGCACAGATCCCCATGGCTGTTGTGCCTGTGAATAGGTTTCCAAGGGAAGGTGAAGACCAGCAACAGCTTTCAGGGCTGGCACCTTCCTTGTGGGAGAATGAGCCGGACGTTCGCCGTTTTGGCAAAATGGCTCTGCGAGAACGGCCACAATGAGATGTTCCGTCTCTGGGAAAGCACTGGTCCCCAGGGCTGTTGTGCCTGTGACTAGGCTGCCCAGGGAAGGTGAAGACCAGCAACAGCTTTCAGGGCTGGCACCTTCCTTGTGGGAGAAGGAGCCGGACGTTTCCCTTTTCGGAAAACGGCTCTGCCGAGAACGTGTATGAAGAGATGTTCCGTCTCTGGGAAAGCACTGATCCCCAGGGCTGTTGTGCCTGTGAATAGGTTTCCAAGGGAAGGTGAAGACCAGCAACAGCTTTCAGGGCTGGCCCCTTCCTTGTGGGAGAAGGAGCCGGACGTTTCCCTTTTCGGAAAAATGGCTCTGCCGAGAACGGGTATGAAGAGATGTTCCGTCTCTGGGAAAGCACTGATCCCCAGGGCTGTTGTGCCTGTGACTAGGCTGCCCAGGGAAGGTGAAGACCAGCAACAGCTTACAGGGCTGGCCCCTTCCTTGTGGGAGAAGGAGCCGGACGTTTCCCATTTTGGAAAAATGGCTCTTCCGAGAACGGCCACAATGAGATGTTCCGTCTCTGTAAAAGCACAGATCCCCATGGCTGTTGTGGCTGTGAATAGGTTTCCAAGGGAAGGTGCAGACCAGCAACAGCTTTCAGGGCTGGCCCCTTCCTTGTGGGAGAAGGATCCGGACGTTTCCCATTTTGGAAAATGGCTCTGCCGAGAACGGCCACAATTGGATATTCCGTCTCTGGGAAAGCACAGATCCCCAGGGCTGTTGTGCCTGTGAATAGGTTTCCAAGGGAAGGTGAAGACCAGCAACAGCTTTCAGGGCTGGCACCTTTCTTGTGGGAGAAGGAGCCGGACGTTCGCCGTTTTGGAAAAATGGCTCTGCCGAGAACGGCCACAATGAGATGTTCCGTCTCTGGGAAAGCACTGGTCCCCAGAGCTGTTGTGCCTGTGACTAGGCTGCCCAGGGAAGGTGAAGACCAGCAACAGCTTTCAGGGCTGGCCCCTTCCTTGTGGGAGAATGAGCCGGACGTTCGCCGTTTTGGAAAAACGGCTCTGCGAGAACGGCCACAATGAGATGTTGCATCTGTGGGAAAGCACTGGTCCCCAGGGCTGTTGTGCCTGTGACTAGGCTGCCCAGGGAAGGTGAAGACCAGCAACAGCTTTCAGGGCTGGCCCCTTCCTTGTGGGAGAAGGATCCGGACGTTTCCCATTTCGGAAATAAGCTCTGCCGAGAATGGGCACGAGCAGATGTTCCGTCTCTGGGAAAGCACTGATCCCCAGGGCTGTTGTGCCTGTGAATAGGTTTCCAAGGGAAGATGAAGACCAGCAACAGCTTTCAGGGCTGGCCCCTTCCTTGTGGGAGAAGGATCCGGATGTTTCCCATTTTGGAAAATGGCTCTGCCGAGAACGGGTACGATGAGATGTTCCGTCTCTGGGAAAGCACTGGTCCCCAGAGCTGTTGTGCCTGTGACTAGGCTGCCCAGGGAAGGTGAAGACCAGCAACAGCTTTCAGGGCTGGCACCTTCCTTGTGGGAGAATGAGCCGGACGTTCGCCGTTTTGGAAAAACGGCTCTGCGAGAACGGCCACAATGATATGTTCCATCTGTGGGAAAGCACTGGTCCCCAGGGCTGTTGTGCCTGTGACTAGGCTGCCCAGGGAAGGTGAAGACCAGCAACAGCTTTCAGGGCTGGCACCTTCCTTGTGGGAGAAGGAGCCGGACGTTTCCCATTTCGGAAATAAGCTCTGCCGAGATTTGGCACGAGCAGATGTTCCGTCTGTGGGAAAGCACTGATCCCCAGGGCTGTTGTGCCTGTGAATAGGTTGCCCAGGGAAGGTGAAGACCAGCAACAGCTTACAGGGCTGACCCCTTCCTTGTGGGAGAAGGAGCCGGACGTTTCCCTTTTCGGAAAAATGGCTCTGCCGAGAACGGGCACGAGGAGATGTTCCGTCTCTGGGAAAGCACTGATCCCCAGGGCTGTTGTGCCTGTGAATAGGTTGCCCAGGGAAGGTGAAGACCAGCAACAGCTTTCAGGGCTGGCCCCTTTATTGTGGGAGAAGGATCCGGACGTTTCCAATTTCGGAAAAATGGCTCTTCCGAGAACGGCCACAATTGGATGTTCCGTCTCTGTGAAAGCACAGATCCCCATGGCTGTTGTGCCTGTGAATAGGTTTCCAAGGGAAGGTGAAGACCAGCAACAGCTTTCAGGGCTGGCACCTTCCTTGTGGGAGAAGCATCCGGACGTTCGCCGTTTTGGCAAAATGGCTCTGCGAGAACGGCCACAATGAGATGTTCCGTCTCTGGGAAAGCACTGGTCCCCAGGGCTGTTGTGCCTGTGACTAGGCTGCCCAGGGAAGGTGAAGACCAGCAACAGCTTTCAGGGCTGGCACCTTCCTTGTGGGAGAAGGAGCCGGACGTTTCCCTTTTCGGAAAACGGCTCTGCCGAGAACGTGTATGAAGAGATGTTCCGTCTCTGGGAAAGCACTGATCCCCAGGGCTGTTGTGCCTGTGAATAGGTTTCCAAGGGAAGGTGAAGACCAGCAACAGCTTTCAGGGCTGGCCCCTTCCTTGTGGGAGAAGGATCCGGACGTTTCCCATTTTGGAAAATGGCTCTGCCGAGAACGGGTACGATGAGATGTTCCGTCTCTGGGAAAGCACTGATCCCCAGGGCTGTTGTGCCTGTGACTAGGCTGCCCAGGGAAGGTGAAGACCAGCAACAGCTTTCAGGGCTGGCCCCTTCCTTGTGGGAGAAGGAGCCGGACGTTTCCCTTTTCGGAAAAATGGCTCTGCCGAGAACGGGTATGAAGAGATGTTCCGTCTCTGGGAAAGCACTGATCCCCAGGGCTGTTGTGCCTGTGACTAGGCTGCCCAGGGAAGGTGAAGACCAGCAACAGCTTACAGGGCTGGCCCCTTCCTTGTGGGAGAAGGATCCGGACGTTTCCCATTTTGGAAAATGGCTCTGCCGAGAACGGCCACAATTGGATATTCCGTCTCTGGGAAAGCACAGATCCCCAGGGCTGTTGTGCCTGTGAATAGGTTTCCAAGGGAAGGTGAAGACCAGCAACAGCTTTCAGGGCTGGCACCTTTCTTGTGGGAGAAGGAGCCGGACGTTCGCCGTTTTGGAAAAATGGCTCTGCCGAGAACGGCCACAATGAGATGTTCCGTCTCTGGGAAAGCACTGGTCCCCAGAGCTGTTGTGCCTGTGACTAGGCTGCCCAGGGAAGGTGAAGACCAGCAACAGCTTTCAGGGCTGGCACCTTCCTTGTGGGAGAATGAGCCGGACGTTCGCCGTTTTGGAAAAACGGCTCTGCGAGAACGGCCACAATGAGATGTTGCATCTGTGGGAAAGCACTGATCCCCAGGGCTGTTGTGCCTGTGACTAGGCTGCCCAGGGAAGGTGAAGACCAGCAACAGCTTTCAGGGCTGGCCCCTTCCTTGTGGGAGAAGGATCCGGACGTTTCTCATTTCGGAAATAAGCTCTGCCGAGAATGGGCACGAGCAGATGTTCCGTCTCTGGGAAAGCACTGATCCCCAGGGCTGTTGTGCCTGTGAATAAGTTGCCCAGGGAAGGTGAAGACCAGCAACAGCTTTCAGGGCTTGCCCCTTCCTTGTGGGAGAAGGATCCGGACGTTTCCCATTTTGGAAAATGGCTCTGCCGAGAACGGCTACGACGAGATGTTCCATCTCTGGGAAAGCACTGGTCCCCAGGGCTGTTGTGCCTGTGACTAGGTTGCCCAGGGAAGGTGAAGACCAGCAACAGCTTTCAGGGCTGGCCCCTTCCTTGTGGGAGAAGGATCCGGACGTTTCCAATTTCGGAAAAATGGCTCTTCCAAGAACGGCCACAATTGGATGTTCCGTCTCTGTGAAAGCACAGATCCCCATGGCTGTTGTGCCTGTGAATAGGTTTCCAAGGGAAGGTGAAGACCAGCAACAGCTTACAGGGCTGGCCCCTTCCTTGTGGGAGAAGGAGCCGGACGTTCGCCGTTTTGGAAAAATGGCTCTACGAGAACGGCCACAATGAGATGTTCCGTCTCTGGGAAAGCACTGGTCCCCAGGGCTGTTGTGCCTGTGACTAGGCTGCCCAGGGAAGGTGAAGACCAGCAACAGCTTTCAGGGCTGGCACCTTCCTTGTGGGAGAATGAGCCGGACGTTCGCCGTTTTGGAAAAACGGCTCTGCGAGAACGGCCACAATGATATGTTCCATCTGTGGGAAAGCACTGGTCCCCAGGGCTGTTGTGCCTGTGACTAGGCTGCCCAGGGAAGGTGAAGACCAGCAACAGCTTTCAGGGCTGGCACCTTCCTTGTGGGAGAAGGAGCCGGACGTTTCCCATTTCGGAAATAAGCTCTGCCGAGATTTGGCACGAGCAGATGTTCCGTCTGTGGGAAAGCACTGATCCCCAGGGCTGTTGTGCCTGTGAATAGGTTGCCCAGGGAAGGTGAAGACCAGCAACAGCTTACAGGGCTGACCCCTTCCTTGTGGGAGAAGGAGCCGGACGTTTCCCTTTTCGGAAAAATGGCTCTGCCGAGAACGGGCACGAGGAGATGTTCCGTCTCTGGGAAAGCACTGATCCCCAGGGCTGTTGTGCCTGTGAATAGGTTGCCCAGGGAAGGTGAAGACCAGCAACAGCTTTCAGGGCTGGCCCCTTCCTTGTGGGAGAAGGATCCGGACGTTTCCAATTTCGGAAAAATGGCTCTTCCGAGAACGGCCACAATTGGATGTTCCGTCTCTGTGAAAGCACAGATCCCCATGGCTGTTGTGCCTGTGAATAGGTTTCCAAGGGAAGGTGAAGACCAGCAACAGCTTTCAGGGCTGGCACCTTCCTTGTGGGAGAATGAGCCGGACGTTCGCCGTTTTGGCAAAATGGCTCTGCGAGAACGGCCACAATGAGATGTTCCGTCTCTGGGAAAGCACTGGTCCCCAGGGCTGTTGTGCCTGTGACTAGGCTGCCCAGGGAAGGTGAAGACCAGCAACAGCTTTCAGGGCTGGCACCTTCCTTGTGGGAGAAGGAGCCGGACGTTTCCCTTTTCGGAAAACGGCTCTGCCGAGAACGTGTATGAAGAGATGTTCCGTCTCTGGGAAAGCACTGATCCCCAGGGCTGTTGTGCCTGTGAATAGGTTTCCAAGGGAAGGTGAAGACCAGCAACAGCTTTCAGGGCTGGCCCCTTCCTTGTGGGAGAAGGATCCGGACGTTTCCCATTTTGGAAAATGGCTCTGCCGAGAACGGGTACGATGAGATGTTCCGTCTCTGGGAAAGCACTGATCCCCAGGGCTGTTGTGCCTGTGACTAGGCTGCCCAGGGAAGGTGAAGACCAGCAACAGCTTTCAGGGCTGGCCCCTTCCTTGTGGGAGAAGGAGCCGGACGTTTCCCTTTTCGGAAAAATGGCTCTGCCGAGAACGGGTATGAAGAGATGTTCCGTCTCTGTGAAAGCACTGATCCCCAGGGCTGTTGTGCCTGTGACTAGGCTGCCCAGGGAAGGTGAAGACCAGCAACAGCTTACAGGGCTGGCCCCTTCCTTGTGGGAGAAGGATCCGGACGTTTCCCATTTTGGAAAATGGCTCTGCCGAGAACGGCCACAATTGGATATTCCGTCTCTGGGAAAGCACAGATCCCCAGGGCTGTTGTGCCTGTGAATAGGTTTCCAAGGGAAGGTGAAGACCAGCAACAGCTTTCAGGGCTGGCACCTTTCTTGTGGGAGAAGGATCCGGACGTTCGCCGTTTTGGAAAAATGGCTCTGCCGAGAACGGCCACAATGAGATGTTCCGTCTCTGGGAAAGCACTGGTCCCCAGAGCTGTTGTGCCTGTGACTAGGCTGCCCAGGGAAGGTGAAGACCAGCAACAGCTTTCAGGGCTGGCACCTTCCTTGTGGGAGAATGAGCCGGACGTTCGCCGTTTTGGAAAAACGGCTCTGCGAGAACGGCCACAATGAGATGTTGCATCTGTGGGAAAGCACTGGTCCCCAGGGCTGTTGTGCCTGTGACTAGGCTGCCCAGGGAAGGTGAAGACCAGCAACAGCTTTCAGGGCTGGCCCCTTCCTTGTGGGAGAAGGAGCCGGACGTTTCCCATTTCGGAAATAAGCTCTGCCGAGAATGGGCACGAGCAGATGTTCCGTCTCTGGGAAAGCACTGATCCCCAGGGCTGTTGTGCCTGTGAATAAGTTGCCCAGGGAAGGTGAAGACCAGCAACAGCTTTCAGGGCTTGCCCCTTCCTTGTGGGAGAAGGATCCGGACGTTTCCCATTTTGGAAAATGGCTCTGCCGAGAACGGCTACGACGAGATGTTCCATCTCTGGGAAAGCACTGGTCCCCAGGGCTGTTGTGCCTGTGACTAGGTTGCCCAGGGAAGGTGAAGACCAGCAACAGCTTTCAGGGCTGGCCCCTTCCTTGTGGGAGAAGGATCCGGACGTTTCCAATTTCGGAAAAATGGCTCTTCCAAGAACGGCCACAATTGGATGTTCCGTCTCTGTGAAAGCACAGATCCCCATGGCTGTTGTGCCTGTGAATAGGTTTCCAAGGGAAGGTGAAGACCAGCAACAGCTTACAGGGCTGGCCCCTTCCTTGTGGGAGAATGAGCCGGACGTTCGCCGTTTTGGAAAAATGGCTCTGCGAGAACGGCCACAATGAGATGTTCCGTCTCTGGGAAAGCACTGGTCCCCAGGGCTGTTGTGCCTGTGACTAGGCTGCCCAGGGAAGGTGAAGACCAGCAACAGCTTTCAGGGCTGGCACCTTCCTTGTGGGAGAAGGAGCCGGACGTTTCCCTTTTCGGAAAACGGCTCTGCCGAGAACGGGTATGAAGAGATGTTCCGTCTCTGGGAAAGCACTGATCCCCAGGGCTGTTGTGCCTGTGAATAGGTTTCCAAGGGAAGGTGAAGACCAGCAACAGCTTTCAGGGCTGGCCCCTTCCTTGTGGGAGAAGGATCCGGACGTTTCCCATTTTGGAAAATGGCTCTGCCGAGAACGGGTACGATGAGATGTTCCGTCTCTGGGAAAGCACTGATCCCCAGGGCTGTTGTGCCTGTGACTAGGCTGCCCAGGGAAGGTGAAGACCAGCAACAGCTTTCAGGGCTGGCCCCTTCCTTGTGGGAGAAGGATCCGGACGTTTCCCATTTCGGAAAAATGGCTCTGCCGAGAACGGGTATGAAGAGATGTTCCGTCTCTGGGAAAGCACTGATCCCCAGGGCTGTTGTGCCTGTGACTAGGCTGCCCAGGGAAGGTGAAGACCAGCAACAGCTTACAGGGCTGGCCCCTTCCTTGTGGGAGAAGGAGCCGGACGTTTCCCATTTTGGAAAAATGGCTCTGCCGAGAACGGCCACAATGAGATGTTCCGTCTCTGTGAAAGCACAGATCCCCATGGCTGTTGTGCCTGTGAATAGGTTTCCAAGGGAAGGTGCAGACCAGCAACAGCTTTCAGGGCTGGCCCCTTCCTTGTGGGAGAAGGATCCGGACGTTTCCCATTTTGGAAAATGGCTCTGCCGAGAACGGCCACAATTGGATATTCCGTCTCTGTGAAAGCACAGATCCCCAGGGCTGTTGTGCCTGTGAATAGGTTTCCAAGGGAAGGTGAAGACCAGCAACAGCTTTCAGGGCTGGCACCTTCCTTGTGGGAGAAGGAGCCGGACGTTCGCCGTTTAGGAAAAATGGCTCTGCCGAGAACGGCCACAATGAGATGTTCCGTCTCTGGGAAAGCACTGCTCCCCAGAGCTGTTGTGCCTGTGACTAGGCTGCCCAGGGAAGGTGAAGACCAGCAACAGCTTTCAGGGCTGGCACCTTCCTTGTGGGAGAATGAGCCGGACGTTCGCCGTTTTGGAAAAACGGCTCTGCGAGAACGGCCACAATGATATGTTCCATCTGTGGGAAAGCACTGGTCCCCAGGGCTGTTGTGCCTGTGACTAGGCTGCCCAGGGAAGGTGAAGACCAGCAACAGCTTTCAGGGCTGGCACCTTCCTTGTGGGAGAAGGAGCCGGACGTTTCCCATTTCGGAAAAATGGCTCTGCCGAGAACGGGCACGAGGACATGTTCCGTCTCTGGGAAAGCACTGATCCCCAGGGCTGTTGTGCCTGTGAATAGGTTGCCCAGGGAAGGTGAAGACCAGCAACAGCTTTCAGGGCTGGCACCTTCCTTGTGGGAGAAGGAGCCGGACGTTTCCCATTTTGGAAAATGGCTCTGCCGAGAACGGCTACGACGAGATGTTCCGTCTCTGGGAAAGCACAGATCCCCAGGGCTGTTGTGCCTGTGAATAGGTTTCCAAAGGAAGGTGAAGACCAGCAACAGCTTTCAGGGCTTGCCCCTTCCTTGTGGGAGAAGGATCCGGACGTTTCCCATTTTGGAAAATGGCTCTGCCGAGAACGGGTACGATGAGATTTTCCGTCTCTGGGAAAGCACTGATCCCCAGGGCTGTTGTGCCTGCGAATAGGCTGCCAAGGGAAGGTGAAGACCAGCAACAGCTTTCAGGGCTGGCCCCTTCCTTGTGGGAGAAGGAGCCGGACGTTTCCCTTCTCGGAAATAAGCTCTGCCAAGAATGGGCACGAGGAGATGTTCCGTCTCTGGGAAAGCACAGATCCCCAGGGCTGTTGTGCCTGTGAATAAGTTGCCCAGGGAAGGTGAAGACCAGCAACAGCTTTCAGGGCTTGCCCCTTCCTTGTGGGAGAAGGATCCGGACGTTTCCCATTTTGGAAAATGGCTCTGCCGAAAACGGCTACGACGAGATGTTCCATCTCTGGGAAAGCACTGGTCCCCAGGGCTGTTGTGCCTGTGACTAGGTTGCCCAGGGAAGGTGAAGACCAGCAACAGCTTTCAGGGCTGGCCCCTTCCTTGTGGGAGAAGGATCCGGACGTTTCCAATTTCGGAAAAATGGCTCTTCCAAGAACGGCCACAATTGGATGTTCCGTCTCTGTGAAAGCACAGATCCCCATGGCTGTTGTGCCTGTGAATAGGTTTCCAAGGGAAGGTGAAGACCAGCAACAGCTTTCAGGGCTGGCACCTTCCTTGTGGGAGAATGAGCCGGACGTTCGCCGTTTTGGAAAAATGGCTCTGCGAGAACGGCCACAATGAGATGTTCCGTCTCTGGGAAAGCACTGGTCCCCAGGGCTGTTGTGCCTGTGACTAGGCTGCCCAGGGAAGGTGAAGACCAGCAACAGCTTTCAGGGCTGGCACCTTCCTTGTGGGAGAAGGAGCCGGACGTTTCCCTTTTCGGAAAACGGCTCTGCCGAGAACGGGTATGAAGAGATGTTCCGTCTCTGGGAAAGCACTGATCCCCAGGGCTGTTGTGCCTGTGAATAGGTTTCCAAGGGAAGGTGAAGACCAGCAACAGCTTTCAGGGCTGGCCCCTTCCTTGTGGGAGAAGGATCCGGATGTTTCCCATTTTGGAAAATGGCTCTGCCGAGAACGGGTACGATGAGATGTTCCGTCTCTGGGAAAGCACTGATCCCCAGGGCTGTTGTGCCTGTGACTAGGCTGCCCAGGGAAGGTGAAGACCAGCAACAGCTTTCAGGGCTGGCCCCTTCCTTGTGGGAGAAGGAGCCGGACGTTTCCCTTTTCGGAAAAATGGCTCTGCCGAGAACGGGTATGAAGAGATGTTCCGTCTCTGGGAAAGCACTGATCCCCAGGGCTGTTGTGCCTGTGACTAGGCTGCCCAGGGAAGGTGAAGACCAGCAACAGCTTTCAGGGCTGGCCCCTTCCTTGTGGGAGAAGGAGCCGGACGTTTCCCATTTTGGAAAAATGGCTCTTCCGAGAACGGCCACAATGAGATGTTCCGTCTCTGTAAAAGCACAGATCCCCATGGCTGTTGTGCCTGTGAATAGGTTTCCAAGGGAAGGTGCAGACCAGCAACAGCTTTCAGGGCTGGCCCCTTCCTTGTGGGAGAAGGATCCGGACGTTTCCCATTTTGGAAAATGGCTCTGCCGAGAACGGCCACAATTGGATATTCCGTCTCTGGGAAAGCACAGATCCCCAGGGCTGTTGTGCCTGTGAAGAGGTTTCCAAGGGAAGGTGAAGACCAGCAACAGCTTTCAGGGCTGGCACCTTTCTTGTGGGAGAAGGAGCCGGACGTTCGCCGTTTTGGAAAAATGGCTCTGCCGAGAACGGCCACAATGAGATGTTCCGTCTCTGGGAAAGCACTGGTCCCCAGAGCTGTTGTGCCTGTGACTAGGCTGCCCAGGGAAGGTGAAGACCAGCAACAGCTTTCAGGGCTGGCACCTTCCTTGTGGGAGAATGAGCCGGACGTTCGCCGTTTTGGAAAAACGGCTCTGCGAGAACGGCCACAATGAGATGTTGCATCTGTGGGAAAGCACTGGTCCCCAGGGCTGTTGTGCCTGTGACTAGGCTGCCCAGGGAAGGTGAAGACCAGCAACAGCTTTCAGGGCTGGCCCCTTCCTTGTGGGAGAAGGATCCGGACGTTTCCCATTTCGGAAATAAGCTCTGCCGAGAATGGGCACGAGCAGATGTTCCGTCTCTGGGAAAGCACTGATCCCCAGGGCTGTTGTGCCTGTGAATAAGTTGCCCAGGGAAGGTGAAGACCAGCAACAGCTTTCAGGGCTTGCCCCTTCCTTGTGGGAGAAGGATCCGGACGTTTCCCATTTTGGAAAATGGCTCTGCCGAGAACGGCTACGACGAGATGTTCCATCTCTGGGAAAGCACTGGTCCCCAGGGCTGTTGTGCCTGTGACTAGGTTGCCCAGGGAAGGTGAAGACCAGCAACAGCTTTCAGGGCTGGCCCCTTCCTTGTGGGAGAAGGAGCCGGACGTTTCCAATTTCGGAAAAATGGCTCTTCCAAGAACGGCCACAATTGGATGTTCCGTCTCTGTGAAAGCACAGATCCCCATGGCTGTTGTGCCTGTGAATAGGTTTCCAAGGGAAGGTGAAGACCAGCAACAGCTTTCAGGGCTGGCCCCTTCCTTGTGGGAGAAGGATCCGGACGTTTCCCATTTCGGAAAAATGGCTCTGCCGAGAACGGGTATGAAGAGATGTTCCGTCTCTGGGAAAGCACTGATCCCCAGGGCTGTTGTGCCTGTGACTAGGCTGCCCAGGGAAGGTGAAGACCAGCAACAGCTTACAGGGCTGGCCCCTTCCTTGTGGGAGAAGGAGCCGGACGTTTCCCATTTTGGAAAAATGGCTCTGCCGAGAACGGCCACAATGAGATGTTCCGTCTCTGTAAAAGCACAGATCCCCATGGCTGTTGTGCCTGTGAATAGGTTTCCAAGGGAAGGTGCAGACCAGCAACAGCTTTCAGGGCTGGCCCCTTCCTTGTGGGAGAAGGATCCGGACGTTTCCCATTTTGGAAAATGGCTCTGCCGAGAACGGCCACAATTGGATATTCCGTCTCTGTGAAAGCACAGATCCCCAGGGCTGTTGTGCCTGTGAATAGGTTTCCAAGGGAAGGTGAAGACCAGCAACAGCTTTCAGGGCTGGCACCTTCCTTGTGGGAGAAGGAGCCGGACGTTCGCCGTTTTGGAAAAATGGCTCTGCCGAGAACGGCCACAATGAGATGTTCCGTCTCTGGGAAAGCACTGCTCCCCAGAGCTGTTGTGCCTGTGACTAGGCTGCCCAGGGAAGGTGAAGACCAGCAACAGCTTTCAGGGCTGTCACCTTCCTTGTGGGAGAATGAGCCGGACGTTCGCCGTTTTGGAAAAACGGCTCTGCGAGAACGGCCACAATGATATGTTCCATCTGTGGGAAAGCACTGGTCCCCAGGGCTGTTGTGCCTGTGACTAGGCTGCCCAGGGAAGGTGAAGACCAGCAACAGCTTACAGGGCTGGCACCTTCCTTGTGGGAGAAGGAGCCGGACGTTTCCCATTTCGGAAAAATGGCTCTGCCGAGAACGGGCACGAGGACATGTTCCGTCTCTGGGAAAGCACTGATCCCCAGGGCTGTTGTGCCTGTGAATAGGTTGCCCAGGGAAGGTGAAGACCAGCAACAGCTTTCAGGGCTGGCCCCTTCCTTGTGGGAGAAGGAGCCGGACGTTTCCCATTTTGGAAAATGGCTCTGCCGAGAACGGCTACGACGAGATGTTCCGTCTCTGGGAAAGCACAGATCCCCAGGGCTGTTGTGCCTGTGAATAGGTTTCCAAAGGAAGGTGAAGACCAGCAACAGCTTTCAGGGCTTGCCCCTTCCTTGTGGGAGAAGGATCCGGACGTTTCCCATTTTGGAAAATGGCTCTGCCGAGAACGGGTACGATGAGATTTTCCGTCTCTGGGAAAGCACTGATCCCCAGGGCTGTTGTGCCTGCGAATAGGCTGCCAAGGGAAGGTGAAGACCAGCAACAGCTTTCAGGGCTGGCCCCTTCCTTGTGGGAGAAGGAGCCGGACGTTTCCCTTCTCGGAAAAAAGCTCTGCCAAGAATGGGCACGAGGAGATGTTCCGTCTCTGGGAAAGCACAGATCCCCAGGGCTGTTGTGCCTGTGAATAAGTTGCCCAGGGAAGGTGAAGACCAGCAACAGCTTTCAGGGCTGGCCCCTTCCTTGTGGGAGAAGGATCCGGACGTTTCCCATTTTGGAAAATGGCTCTGCCGAGAACGGCTACGACGAGATGTTCCATCTCTGGGAAAGCACTGGTCCCCAGGGCTGTTGTGCCTGTGACTAGGTTGCCCAGGGAAGGTGAAGACCAGCAACAGCTTTCAGGGCTGGCCCCTTCCTTGTGGGAGAAGGATCCGGACGTTTCCAATTTCGGAAAAATGGCTCTTCCAAGAACGGCCACAATTGGATGTTCCGTCTCTGTGAAAGCACAGATCCCCATGGCTGTTGTGCCTGTGAATAGGTTTCCAAGGGAAGGTGAAGACCAGCAACAGCTTTCAGGGCTGGCACCTTCCTTGTGGGAGAATGAGCCGGACGTTCGCCGTTTTGGAAAAATGGCTCTGCGAGAACGGCCACAATGAGATGTTCCGTCTCTGGGAAAGCACTGGTCCCCAGGGCTGTTGTGCCTGTGACTAGGTTGCCCAGGGAAGGTGAAGACCAGCAACAGCTTTCAGGGCTGGCCCCTTCCTTGTGGGAGAAGGAGCCGGACGTTTCCAATTTCGGAAAAATGGCTCTTCCAAGAACGGCCACAATTGGATGTTCCGTCTCTGTGAAAGCACAGATCCCCATGGCTGTTGTGCCTGTGAATAGGTTTCCAAGGGAAGGTGAAGACCAGCAACAGCTTTCAGGGCTGGCCCCTTCCTTGTGGGAGAAGGATCCGGACGTTTCCCATTTCGGAAAAATGGCTCTGCCGAGAACGGGTATGAAGAGATGTTCCGTCTCTGGGAAAGCACTGATCCCCAGGGCTGTTGTGCCTGTGACTAGGCTGCCCAGGGAAGGTGAAGACCAGCAACAGCTTACAGGGCTGGCCCCTTCCTTGTGGGAGAAGGAGCCGGACGTTTCCCATTTTGGAAAAATGGCTCTGCCGAGAACGGCCACAATGAGATGTTCCGTCTCTGTAAAAGCACAGATCCCCATGGCTGTTGTGCCTGTGAATAGGTTTCCAAGGGAAGGTGCAGACCAGCAACAGCTTTCAGGGCTGGCCCCTTCCTTGTGGGAGAAGGATCCGGACGTTTCCCATTTTGGAAAATGGCTCTGCCGAGAACGGCCACAATTGGATATTCCGTCTCTGTGAAAGCACAGATCCCCAGGGCTGTTGTGCCTGTGAATAGGTTTCCAAGGGAAGGTGAAGACCAGCAACAGCTTTCAGGGCTGGCACCTTCCTTGTGGGAGAAGGAGCCGGACGTTCGCCGTTTTGGAAAAATGGCTCTGCCGAGAACGGCCACAATGAGATGTTCCGTCTCTGGGAAAGCACTGCTCCCCAGAGCTGTTGTGCCTGTGACTAGGCTGCCCAGGGAAGGTGAAGACCAGCAACAGCTTTCAGGGCTGTCACCTTCCTTGTGGGAGAATGAGCCGGACGTTCGCCGTTTTGGAAAAACGGCTCTGCGAGAACGGCCACAATGATATGTTCCATCTGTGGGAAAGCACTGGTCCCCAGGGCTGTTGTGCCTGTGACTAGGCTGCCCAGGGAAGGTGAAGACCAGCAACAGCTTACAGGGCTGGCACCTTCCTTGTGGGAGAAGGAGCCGGACGTTTCCCATTTCGGAAAAATGGCTCTGCCGAGAACGGGCACGAGGACATGTTCCGTCTCTGGGAAAGCACTGATCCCCAGGGCTGTTGTGCCTGTGAATAGGTTGCCCAGGGAAGGTGAAGACCAGCAACAGCTTTCAGGGCTGGCCCCTTCCTTGTGGGAGAAGGAGCCGGACGTTTCCCATTTTGGAAAATGGCTCTGCCGAGAACGGCTACGACGAGATGTTCCGTCTCTGGGAAAGCACAGATCCCCAGGGCTGTTGTGCCTGTGAATAGGTTTCCAAAGGAAGGTGAAGACCAGCAACAGCTTTCAGGGCTTGCCCCTTCCTTGTGGGAGAAGGATCCGGACGTTTCCCATTTTGGAAAATGGCTCTGCCGAGAACGGGTACGATGAGATTTTCCGTCTCTGGGAAAGCACTGATCCCCAGGGCTGTTGTGCCTGCGAATAGGCTGCCAAGGGAAGGTGAAGACCAGCAACAGCTTTCAGGGCTGGCCCCTTCCTTGTGGGAGAAGGAGCCGGACGTTTCCCTTCTCGGAAAAAAGCTCTGCCAAGAATGGGCACGAGGAGATGTTCCGTCTCTGGGAAAGCACAGATCCCCAGGGCTGTTGTGCCTGTGAATAAGTTGCCCAGGGAAGGTGAAGACCAGCAACAGCTTTCAGGGCTGGCCCCTTCCTTGTGGGAGAAGGATCCGGACGTTTCCCATTTTGGAAAATGGCTCTGCCGAGAACGGCTACGACGAGATGTTCCATCTCTGGGAAAGCACTGGTCCCCAGGGCTGTTGTGCCTGTGACTAGGTTGCCCAGGGAAGGTGAAGACCAGCAACAGCTTTCAGGGCTGGCCCCTTCCTTGTGGGAGAAGGATCCGGACGTTTCCAATTTCGGAAAAATGGCTCTTCCAAGAACGGCCACAATTGGATGTTCCGTCTCTGTGAAAGCACAGATCCCCATGGCTGTTGTGCCTGTGAATAGGTTTCCAAGGGAAGGTGAAGACCAGCAACAGCTTTCAGGGCTGGCACCTTCCTTGTGGGAGAATGAGCCGGACGTTCGCCGTTTTGGAAAAATGGCTCTGCGAGAACGGCCACAATGAGATGTTCCGTCTCTGGGAAAGCACTGGTCCCCAGGGCTGTTGTGCCTGTGACTAGGCTGCCCAGGGAAGGTGAAGACCAGCAACAGCTTTCAGGGCTGGCACCTTCCTTGTGGGAGAAGGAGCCGGACGTTTCCCTTTTCGGAAAACGGCTCTGCCGAGAACGGGTATGAAGAGATGTTCCGTCTCTGGGAAAGCACTGATCCCCAGGGCTGTTGTGCCTGTGAATAGGTTTCCAAGGGAAGGTGAAGACCAGCAACAGCTTTCAGGGCTGGCCCCTTCCTTGTGGGAGAAGGATCCGGATGTTTCCCATTTTGGAAAATGGCTCTGCCGAGAACGGGTACGATGAGATGTTCCGTCTCTGGGAAAGCACTGATCCCCAGGGCTGTTGTGCCTGTGAATAGGTTGCCCAGGGAAGGTGAAGACCAGCAACAGCTTTCAGGGCTGGCACCTTCCTTGTGGGAGAAGGAGCCGGACGTTTCCCATTTTGGAAAATGGCTCTGCCGAGAACGGCTACGACGAGATGTTCCGTCTCTGGGAAAGCACAGATCCCCAGGGCTGTTGTGCCTGTGAATAGGTTTCCAAAGGAAGGTGAAGACCAGCAACAGCTTTCAGGGCTTGCCCCTTCCTTGTGGGAGAAGGATCCGGACGTTTCCCATTTTGGAAAATGGCTCTGCCGAGAACGGGTACGATGAGATTTTCCGTCTCTGGGAAAGCACTGATCCCCAGGGCTGTTGTGCCTGCGAATAGGCTGCCAAGGGAAGGTGAAGACCAGCAACAGCTTTCAGGGCTGGCCCCTTCCTTGTGGGAGAAGGAGCCGGACGTTTCCCTTCTCGGAAATAAGCTCTGCCAAGAATGGGCACGAGGAGATGTTCCGTCTCTGGGAAAGCACAGATCCCCAGGGCTGTTGTGCCTGTGAATAAGTTGCCCAGGGAAGGTGAAGACCAGCAACAGCTTTCAGGGCTTGCCCCTTCCTTGTGGGAGAAGGATCCGGACGTTTCCCATTTTGGAAAATGGCTCTGCCGAAAACGGCTACGACGAGATGTTCCATCTCTGGGAAAGCACTGGTCCCCAGGGCTGTTGTGCCTGTGACTAGGTTGCCCAGGGAAGGTGAAGACCAGCAACAGCTTTCAGGGCTGGCCCCTTCCTTGTGGGAGAAGGATCCGGACGTTTCCAATTTCGGAAAAATGGCTCTTCCAAGAACGGCCACAATTGGATGTTCCGTCTCTGTGAAAGCACAGATCCCCATGGCTGTTGTGCCTGTGAATAGGTTTCCAAGGGAAGGTGAAGACCAGCAACAGCTTTCAGGGCTGGCACCTTCCTTGTGGGAGAATGAGCCGGACGTTCGCCGTTTTGGAAAAATGGCTCTGCGAGAACGGCCACAATGAGATGTTCCGTCTCTGGGAAAGCACTGGTCCCCAGGGCTGTTGTGCCTGTGACTAGGCTGCCCAGGGAAGGTGAAGACCAGCAACAGCTTTCAGGGCTGGCACCTTCCTTGTGGGAGAAGGAGCCGGACGTTTCCCTTTTCGGAAAACGGCTCTGCCGAGAACGGGTATGAAGAGATGTTCCGTCTCTGGGAAAGCACTGATCCCCAGGGCTGTTGTGCCTGTGAATAGGTTTCCAAGGGAAGGTGAAGACCAGCAACAGCTTTCAGGGCTGGCCCCTTCCTTGTGGGAGAAGGATCCGGATGTTTCCCATTTTGGAAAATGGCTCTGCCGAGAACGGGTACGATGAGATGTTCCGTCTCTGGGAAAGCACTGATCCCCAGGGCTGTTGTGCCTGTGACTAGGCTGCCCAGGGAAGGTGAAGACCAGCAACAGCTTTCAGGGCTGGCCCCTTCCTTGTGGGAGAAGGAGCCGGACGTTTCCCTTTTCGGAAAAATGGCTCTGCCGAGAACGGGTATGAAGAGATGTTCCGTCTCTGGGAAAGCACTGATCCCCAGGGCTGTTGTGCCTGTGACTAGGCTGCCCAGGGAAGGTGAAGACCAGCAACAGCTTACAGGGCTGGCCCCTTCCTTGTGGGAGAAGGAGCCGGACGTTTCCCATTTTGGAAAAATGGCTCTTCCGAGAACGGCCACAATGAGATGTTCCGTCTCTGTAAAAGCACAGATCCCCATGGCTGTTGTGCCTGTGAATAGGTTTCCAAGGGAAGGTGCAGACCAGCAACAGCTTTCAGGGCTGGCCCCTTCCTTGTGGGAGAAGGATCCGGACGTTTCCCATTTTGGAAAATGGCTCTGCCGAGAACGGCCACAATTGGATATTCCGTCTCTGGGAAAGCACAGATCCCCAGGGCTGTTGTGCCTGTGAATAGGTTTCCAAGGGAAGGTGAAGACCAGCAACAGCTTTCAGGGCTGGCACCTTTCTTGTGGGAGAAGGAGCCGGACGTTCGCCGTTTTGGAAAAATGGCTCTGCCGAGAACGGCCACAATGAGATGTTCCGTCTCTGGGAAAGCACTGGTCCCCAGAGCTGTTGTGCCTGTGACTAGGCTGCCCAGGGAAGGTGAAGACCAGCAACAGCTTTCAGGGCTGGCACCTTCCTTGTGGGAGAATGAGCCGGACGTTCGCCGTTTTGGAAAAACGGCTCTGCGAGAACGGCCACAATGAGATGTTGCATCTGTGGGAAAGCACTGGTCCCCAGGGCTGTTGTGCCTGTGACTAGGCTGCCCAGGGAAGGTGAAGACCAGCAACAGCTTTCAGGGCTGGCCCCTTCCTTGTGGGAGAAGGATCCGGACGTTTCCCATTTCGGAAATAAGCTCTGCCGAGAATGGGCACGAGCAGATGTTCCGTCTCTGGGAAAGCACTGATCCCCAGGGCTGTTGTGCCTGTGAATAAGTTGCCCAGGGAAGGTGAAGACCAGCAACAGCTTTCAGGGCTTGCCCCTTCCTTGTGGGAGAAGGATCCGGACGTTTCCCATTTTGGAAAATGGCTCTGCCGAGAACGGCTACGACGAGATGTTCCATCTCTGGGAAAGCACTGGTCCCCAGGGCTGTTGTGCCTGTGACTAGGTTGCCCAGGGAAGGTGAAGACCAGCAACAGCTTTCAGGGCTGGCCCCTTCCTTGTGGGAGAAGGAGCCGGACGTTTCCAATTTCGGAAAAATGGCTCTTCCAAGAACGGCCACAATTGGATGTTCCGTCTCTGTGAAAGCACAGATCCCCATGGCTGTTGTGCCTGTGAATAGGTTTCCAAGGGAAGGTGAAGACCAGCAACAGCTTTCAGGGCTGGCCCCTTCCTTGTGGGAGAAGGATCCGGACGTTTCCCATTTCGGAAAAATGGCTCTGCCGAGAACGGGTATGAAGAGATGTTCCGTCTCTGGGAAAGCACTGATCCCCAGGGCTGTTGTGCCTGTGACTAGGCTGCCCAGGGAAGGTGAAGACCAGCAACAGCTTACAGGGCTGGCCCCTTCCTTGTGGGAGAAGGAGCCGGACGTTTCCCATTTTGGAAAAATGGCTCTGCCGAGAACGGCCACAATGAGATGTTCCGTCTCTGTAAAAGCACAGATCCCCATGGCTGTTGTGCCTGTGAATAGGTTTCCAAGGGAAGGTGAAGACCAGCAACAGCTTTCAGGGCTGGCCCCTTCCTTGTGGGAGAAGGATCCGGACGTTTCCCATTTTGGAAAATGGCTCTGCCGAGAACGGCCACAATTGGATATTCCGTCTCTGTGAAAGCACAGATCCCCAGGGCTGTTGTGCCTGTGAATAGGTTTCCAAGGGAAGGTGAAGACCAGCAACAGCTTTCAGGGCTGGCACCTTCCTTGTGGGAGAAGGAGCCGGACGTTCGCCGTTTTGGAAAAATGGCTCTGCCGAGAACGGCCACAATGAGATGTTCCGTCTCTGGGAAAGCACTGCTCCCCAGAGCTGTTGTGCCTGTGACTAGGCTGCCCAGGGAAGGTGAAGACCAGCAACAGCTTTCAGGGCTGTCACCTTCCTTGTGGGAGAATGAGCCGGACGTTCGCCGTTTTGGAAAAACGGCTCTGCGAGAACGGCCACAATGATATGTTCCATCTGTGGGAAAGCACTGGTCCCCAGGGCTGTTGTGCCTGTGACTAGGCTGCCCAGGGAAGGTGAAGACCAGCAACAGCTTACAGGGCTGGCACCTTCCTTGTGGGAGAAGGAGCCGGACGTTTCCCATTTCGGAAAAATGGCTCTGCCGAGAACGGGCACGAGGACATGTTCCGTCTCTGGGAAAGCACTGATCCCCAGGGCTGTTGTGCCTGTGAATAGGTTGCCCAGGGAAGGTGAAGACCAGCAACAGCTTTCAGGGCTGGCCCCTTCCTTGTGGGAGAAGGAGCCGGACGTTTCCCATTTTGGAAAATGGCTCTGCCGAGAACGGCTACGACGAGATGTTCCGTCTCTGGGAAAGCACAGATCCCCAGGGCTGTTGTGCCTGTGAATAGGTTTCCAAAGGAAGGTGAAGACCAGCAACAGCTTTCAGGGCTTGCCCCTTCCTTGTGGGAGAAGGAGCCGGACGTTTCCCATTTTGGAAAATGGCTCTGCCGAGAACGGGTACGATGAGATTTTCCGTCTCTGGGAAAGCACTGATCCCCAGGGCTGTTGTGCCTGCGAATAGGCTGCCAAGGGAAGGTGAAGACCAGCAACAGCTTTCAGGGCTGGCCCCTTCCTTGTGGGAGAAGGAGCCGGACGTTTCCCTTCTCGGAAAAAAGCTCTGCCAAGAATGGGCACGAGGAGATGTTCCGTCTCTGGGAAAGCACAGATCCCCAGGGCTGTTGTGCCTGTGAATAAGTTGCCCAGGGAAGGTGAAGACCAGCAACAGCTTTCAGGGCTGGCCCCTTCCTTGTGGGAGAAGGATCCGGACGTTTCCCATTTTGGAAAATGGCTCTGCCGAGAACGGCTACGACGAGATGTTCCATCTCTGGGAAAGCACTGGTCCCCAGGGCTGTTGTGCCTGTGACTAGGTTGCCCAGGGAAGGTGAAGACCAGCAACAGCTTTCAGGGCTGGCCCCTTCCTTGTGGGAGAAGGATCCGGACGTTTCCAATTTCGGAAAAATGGCTCTTCCAAGAACGGCCACAATTGGATGTTCCGTCTCTGTGAAAGCACAGATCCCCATGGCTGTTGTGCCTGTGAATAGGTTTCCAAGGGAAGGTGAAGACCAGCAACAGCTTTCAGGGCTGGCACCTTCCTTGTGGGAGAATGAGCCGGACGTTCGCCGTTTTGGAAAAATGGCTCTGCGAGAACGGCCACAATGAGATGTTCCGTCTCTGGGAAAGCACTGGTCCCCAGGGCTGTTGTGCCTGTGACTAGGCTGCCCAGGGAAGGTGAAGACCAGCAACAGCTTTCAGGGCTGGCACCTTCCTTGTGGGAGAAGGAGCCGGACGTTTCCCTTTTCGGAAAACGGCTCTGCCGAGAACGGGTATGAAGAGATGTTCCGTCTCTGGGAAAGCACTGATCCCCAGGGCTGTTGTGCCTGTGAATAGGTTTCCAAGGGAAGGTGAAGACCAGCAACAGCTTTCAGGGCTGGCCCCTTCCTTGTGGGAGAAGGATCCGGATGTTTCCCATTTTGGAAAATGGCTCTGCCGAGAACGGGTACGATGAGATGTTCCGTCTCTGGGAAAGCACTGGTCCCCAGAGCTGTTGTGCCTGTGACTAGGCTGCCCAGGGAAGGTGAAGACCAGCAACAGCTTTCAGGGCTGGCACCTTCCTTGTGGGAGAATGAGCCGGACGTTCGCCGTTTTGGAAAAACGGCTCTGCGAGAACGGCCACAATGATATGTTCCATCTGTGGGAAAGCACTGGTCCCCAGGGCTGTTGTGCCTGTGACTAGGCTGCCCAGGGAAGGTGAAGACCAGCAACAGCTTTCAGGGCTGGCACCTTCCTTGTGGGAGAAGGAACCGAACGTTTCCCATTTCGGAAATAAGCTCTGCCGAGATTGGGCACGAGCAGATGTTCCGTCTGTGGGAAAGCACTGATCCTCAGGGCTGTTGTGCCTGTGAATAGGTTGCCCAGGGAAGGTGAAGACCAGCAACAGCTTTCAGGGCTGGCCCCTTCCTTGTGGGAGAAGGAGCCGGACGTTCGCCGTTTTGGAAAAATGGCTCTGCGAGAACGGGCACGAGGAGATGTTCCGTCTCTGGGAAAGCACTGATCCCCAGGGCTGTTGTGCCTGTGAATAGGTTGCCCAGGGAAGGTGAAGACCAGCAACAGCTTTCAGGGCTGGCCCCTTCCTTGTGGGAGAAGGATCCGGACGTTTCCAATTTCGGAAAAATGGCTCTTCCGAGAACGGCCACAATTGGATGTTCCGTCTCTGTGAAAGCACAGATCCCCATGGCTGTTGTGCCTGTGAATAGGTTTCCAAGGGAAGGTGAAGACCAGCAACAGCTTTCAGGGCTGGCACCTTCCTTGTGGGAGAATGAGCCGGACGTTCGCCGTTTTGGCAAAATGGCTCTGCGAGAACGGCCACAATGAGATGTTCCGTCTCTGGGAAAGCACTGGTCCCCAGGGCTGTTGTGCCTGTGACTAGGCTGCCCAGGGAAGGTGAAGACCAGCAACAGCTTTCAGGGCTGGCACCTTCCTTGTGGGAGAAGGAGCCGGACGTTTCCCTTTTCGGAAAACGGCTCTGCCGAGAACGTGTATGAAGAGATGTTCCGTCTCTGGGAAAGCACTGATCCCCAGGGCTGTTGTGCCTGTGAATAGGTTTCCAAGGGAAGGTGAAGTCCAGCAACAGCTTTCAGGGCTGGCCCCTTCCTTGTGGGAGAAGGATCCGGACGTTTCCCATTTTGGAAAATGGCTCTGCCGAGAACGGGTACGATGAGATGTTCCGTCTCTGGGAAAGCACTGATCCCCAGGGCTGTTGTGCCTGTGACTAGGCTGCCCAGGGAAGGTGAAGACCAGCAACAGCTTTCAGGGCTGGCCCCTTCCTTGTGGGAGAAGGAGCCGGACGTTTCCCTTTTCGGAAAAATGGCTCTGCCGAGAACGGGTATGAAGAGATGTTCCGTCTCTGGGAAAGCACTGATCCCCAGGGCTGTTGTGCCTGTGACTAGGCTGCCCAGGGAAGGTGAAGACCAGCAACAGCTTACAGGGCTGGCCCCTTCCTTGTGGGAGAAGGAGCCGGACGTTTCCCATTTTGGAAAAATGGCTCTTCCGAGAACGGCCACAATGAGATGTTCCGTCTCTGTAAAAGCACAGATCCCCATGGCTGTTGTGCCTGTGAATAGGTTTCCAAGGGAAGGTGCAGACCAGCAACAGCTTTCAGGGCTGGCCCCTTCCTTGTGGGAGAAGGATCCGGACGTTTCCCATTTTGGAAAATGGCTCTGCCGAGAACGGCCACAATGAGATGTTCCGTCTCTGGGAAAGCACAGATCCCCAGGGCTGTTGTGCCTGTGAATAGGTTTCCAAGGGAAGGTGAAGACCAGCAACAGCTTTCAGGGCTGGCACCTTTCTTGTGGGAGAAGGAGCCGGACGTTCGCCGTTTTGGAAAAATGGCTCTGCCGAGAACGGCCACAATGAGATGTTCCGTCTCTGGGAAAGCACTGGTCCCCAGAGCTGTTGTGCCTGTGACTAGGCTGCCCAGGGAAGGTGAAGACCAGCAACAGCTTTCAGGGCTGGCACCTTCCTTGTGGGAGAATGAGCCGGACGTTCGCCGTTTTGGAAAAACGGCTCTGCGAGAACGGCCACAATGAGATGTTGCATCTGTGGGAAAGCACTGGTCCCCAGGGCTGTTGTGCCTGTGACTAGGCTGCCCAGGGAAGGTGAAGACCAGCAACAGCTTTCAGGGCTGGCCCCTTCCTTGTGGGAGAAGGAGCCGGACGTTTCCCATTTCGGAAATAAGCTCTGCCGAGAATGGGCACGAGCAGATGTTCCGTCTCTGGGAAAGCACTGATCCCCAGGGCTGTTGTGCCTGTGAATAAGTTGCCCAGGGAAGGTGAAGACCAGCAACAGCTTTCAGGGCTTGCCCCTTCCTTGTGGGAGAAGGATCCGGACGTTTCCCATTTTGGAAAATGGCTCTGCCGAGAACGGCTACGACGAGATGTTCCATCTCTGGGAAAGCACTGGTCCCCAGGGCTGTTGTGCCTGTGACTAGGTTGCCCAGGGAAGGTGAAGACCAGCAACAGCTTTCAGGGCTGGCCCCTTCCTTGTGGGAGAAGGATCCGGACGTTTCCAATTTCGGAAAAATGGCTCTTCCAAGAACGGCCACAATTGGATGTTCCGTCTCTGTGAAAACACAGATCCCCATGGCTGTTGTGCCTGTGAATAGGTTTCCAAGGGAAGGTGAAGACCAGCAACAGCTTACAGGGCTGGCCCCTTCCTTGTGGGAGAATGAGCCGGACGTTCGCCGTTTTGGAAAAATGGCTCTGCGAGAACGGCCACAATGAGATGTTCCGTCTCTGGGAAAGCACTGGTCCCCAGGGCTGTTGTGCCTGTGACTAGGCTGCCCAGGGAAGGTGAAGACCAGCAACAGCTTTCAGGGCTGGCACCTTCCTTGTGGGAGAAGGAGCCGGACGTTTCCCTTTTCGGAAAACGGCTCTGCCGAGAACGGGTATGAAGAGATGTTCCGTCTCTGGGAAAGCACTGATCCCCAGGGCTGTTGTGCCTGTGAATAGGTTTCCAAGGGAAGGTGAAGACCAGCAACAGCTTTCAGGGCTGGCCCCTTCCTTGTGGGAGAAGGATCCGGACGTTTCCCATTTTGGAAAATGGCTCTGCCGAGAACGGCTACGATGAGATGTTCCGTCTCTGGGAAAGCACTGATCCCCAGGGCTGTTGTGCCTGTGACTAGGCTGCCCAGGGAAGGTGAAGACCAGCAACAGCTTTCAGGGCTGGCCCCTTCCTTGTGGGAGAAGGATCCGGACGTTTCCCATTTCGGAAAAATGGCTCTGCCGAGAACGGGTATGAAGAGATGTTCCGTCTCTGGGAAAGCACTGATCCCCAGGGCTGTTGTGCCTGTGACTAGGCTGCCCAGGGAAGGTGAAGACCAGCAACAGCTTTCAGGGCTTGCCCCTTCCTTGTGGGAGAAGGAGCCGGACGTTTCCCATTTTGGAAAAATGGCTCTGCCGAGAACGGCCACAATGAGATGTTCCGTCTCTGTGAAAGCACAGATCCCCATGGCTGTTGTGCCTGTGAATAGGTTTCCAAGGGAAGGTGCAGACCAGCAACAGCTTTCAGGGCTGGCCCCTTCCTTGTGGGAGAAGGATCCGGACGTTTCCCATTTTGGAAAATGGCTCTGCCGAGAACGGCCACAATTGGATATTCCGTCTCTGTGAAAGCACAGATCCCCAGGGCTGTTGTGCCTGTGAATAGGTTTCCAAGGGAAGGTGAAGACCAGCAACAGCTTTCAGGGCTGGCACCTTCCTTGTGGGAGAAGGAGCCGGACGTTCGCCGTTTTGGAAAAATGGCTCTGCCGAGAACGACCACAATGAGATGTTCCGTCTCTGGGAAAGCACTGCTCCCCAGAGCTGTTGTGCCTGTGACTAGGCTGCCCAGGGAAGGTGAAGACCAGCAACAGCTTTCAGGGCTGGCACCTTCCTTGTGGGAGAATGAGCCGGACGTTCGCCGTTTTGGAAAAACGGCTCTGCGAGAACGGCCACAATGATATGTTCCATCTGTGGGAAAGCACTGGTCCCCAGGGCTGTTGTGCCTGTGACTAGGCTGCCCAGGGAAGGTGAAGACCAGCAACAGCTTTCAGGGCTGGCACCTTCCTTGTGGGAGAAGGAGCCGGACGTTTCCCATTTCGGAAAAATGGCTCTGCCGAGAACGGGCACGAGGACATGTTCCGTCTCTGGGAAAGCACTGATCCCCAGGGCTGTTGTGCCTGTGAATAGGCTGCCCAGGGAAGGTGAAGACCAGCAACAGCTTTCAGGGCTGGCACCTTCCTTGTGGGAGAAGGAGCCGGACGTTTCCCATTTTGGAAAATGGCTCTGCCGAGAACGGCTACGACGAGATGTTCCGTCTCTGGGAAAGCACAGATCCCCAGGGCTGTTGTGCCTGTGAATAGGTTTCCAAAGGAAGGTGAAGACCAGCAACAGCTTTCAGGGCTTGCCCCTTCCTTGTGGGAGAAGGATCCGGACGTTTCCCATTTTGGAAAATGGCTCTGCCGAGAACGGGTACGATGAGATTTTCCGTCTCTGGGAAAGCACTGATCCCCAGGGCTGTTGTGCCTGCGAATAGGCTGCCAAGGGAAGGTGAAGACCAGCAACAGCTTTCAGGGCTGGCCCCTTCCTTGTGGGAGAAGGAGCCGGACGTTTCCCTTCTCGGAAATAAGCTCTGCCAAGAATGGGCACGAGGAGATGTTCCGTCTCTGGGAAAGCACAGATCCCCAGGGCTGTTGTGCCTGTGAATAAGTTGCCCAGGGAAGGTGAAGACCAGCAACAGCTTTCAGGGCTTGCCCCTTCCTTGTGGGAGAAGGATCCGGACGTTTCCCATTTTGGAAAATGGCTCTGCCGAGAACGGCTACGACGAGATGTTCCATCTCTGGGAAAGCACTGGTCCCCAGGGCTGTTGTGCCTGTGACTAGGTTGCCCAGGGAAGGTGAAGACCAGCAACAGCTTTCAGGGCTGGCCCCTTCCTTGTGGGAGAAGGATCCGGACGTTTCCAATTTCGGAAAAATGGCTCTTCCAAGAACGGCCACAATTGGATGTTCCGTCTCTGTGAAAGCACAGATCCCCAGGGCTGTTGTGCCTGTGAATAGGTTTCCAAGGGAAGGTGAAGACCAGCAACAGCTTACAGGGCTGGCCCCTTCCTTGTGGGAGAATGAGCCGGACGTTCGCCGTTTTGGAAAAATGGCTCTGCGAGAACGGCCACAATGAGATGTTCCGTCTCTGGGAAAGCACTGGTCCCCAGGGCTGTTGTGCCTGTGACTAGGCTGCCCAGGGAAGGTGAAGACCAGCAACAGCTTTCAGGGCTGGCACCTTCCTTGTGGGAGAAGGAGCCGGACGTTTCCCTTTTCGGAAAACGGCTCTGCCGAGAACGGGTATGAAGAGATGTTCCGTCTCTGGGAAAGCACTGATCCCCAGGGCTGTTGTGCCTGTGAATAGGTTTCCAAGGGAAGGTGAAGACCAGCAACAGCTTTCAGGGCTGGCCCCTTCCTTGTGGGAGAAGGATCCGGACGTTTCCCATTTTGGAAAATGGCTCTGCCGAGAACGGGTACGAGGAGATGTTCCGTCTCTGGGAAAGCACTGATCCCCAGGGCTGTTGTGCCTGTGACTAGGCTGCCCAGGGAAGGTGAAGTCCAGCAACAGCTTTCAGGGCTGGCCCCTTCCTTGTGGGAGAAGGATCCGGACGTTTCCCTTTTCGGAAAAATGGCTCTGCCGAGAACGGGTATGAAGAGATGTTCCGTCTCTGGGAAAGCACTGATCCCCAGGGGTGTTGTGCCTGTGACTAGGCTGCCCAGGGAAGGTGAAGACCAGCAACAGCTTACAGGGCTGGCCCCTTCCTTGTGGGAGAAGGAGCCGGACGTTTCCCATTTTGGAAAAATGGCTCTTCCGAGAACGGCCACAATGAGATGTTCCGTCTCTGTGAAAGCACAGATCCCCATGGCTGTTGTGCCTGTGAATAGGTTTCCAAGGGAAGGTGAAGACCAGCAACAGCTTTCAGGGCTGGCCCCTTCCTTGTGGGAGAAGGAGCCGGACGTTTCCCATTTTGGAAAATGGCTCTGCCGAGAACGGCCACAATTGGATATTCCGTCTCTGGGAAAGCACAGATCCCCAGGGCTGTTGTGCCTGTGAATAGGTTTCCAAGGGAAGGTGAAGACCAGCAACAGCTTTCAGGGCTGGCACCTTCCTTGTGGGAGAAGGAGCCGGACGTTCGCCGTTTTGGAAAAATGGCTCTGCCGAGAACGGCCACAATGAGATGTTCCGTCTCTGGGAAAGCACTGGTCCCCAGAGCTGTTGTGCCTGTGACTAGGCTGCCCAGGGAAGGTGAAGACCAGCAACAGCTTTCAGGGCTGGCACCTTCCTTGTGGGAGAATGAGCCGGACGTTCGCCGTTTTGGAAAAACGGCTCTGCGAGAACGGCCACAATGATATGTTCCATCTGTGGGAAAGCACTGGTCCCCAGGGCTGTTGTGCCTGTGACTAGGCTGCCCAGGGAAGGTGAAGACCAGCAACAGCTTTCAGGGCTGGCACCTTCCTTGTGGGAGAAGGAGCCGAACGTTTCCCATTTCGGAAATAAGCTCTGCCGAGATTGGGCACGAGCAGATGTTCCGTCTGTGGGAAAGCACTGATCCTCAGGGCTGTTGTGCCTGTGAATAGGTTGCCCAGGGAAGGTGAAGACCAGCAACAGCTTTCAGGGCTGGCCCCTTCCTTGTGGGAGAAGGAGCCGGACGTTTCCCTTTTCGGAAAAATGGCTCTGCCGAGAACGGGCACGAGGAGATGTTCCGTCTCTGGGAAAGCACTGATCCCCAGGGCTGTTGTGCCTGTGAATAGGTTGCCCAGGGAAGGTGAAGACCAGCAACAGCTTTCAGGGCTGGCCCCTTCCTTGTGGGAGAAGGATCCGGACGTTTCCAATTTCGGAAAAATGGCTCTTCCGAGAACGGCCACAATTGGATGTTCCGTCTCTGTGAAAGCACAGATCCCCATGGCTGTTGTGCCTGTGAATAGGTTTCCAAGGGAAGGTGAAGACCAGCAACAGCTTTCAGGGCTGGCACCTTCCTTGTGGGAGAATGAGCCGGACGTTCGCCGTTTTGGCAAAATGGCTCTGCGAGAACGGCCACAATGAGATGTTCCGTCTCTGGGAAAGCACTGGTCCCCAGGGCTGTTGTGCCTGTGACTAGGCTGCCCAGGGAAGGTGAAGACCAGCAACAGCTTTCAGGGCTGGCACCTTCCTTGTGGGAGAAGGAGCCAGACGTTTCCCTTTTCGGAAAACGGCTCTGCCGAGAACGGGTATGAAGAGATGTTCCGTCTCTTGGAAAGCACTGATCCCCAGGGCTGTTGTGCCTGTGAATAGGTTTCCAAGGGAAGGTGAAGACCAGCAACAGCTTTCAGCGCTGGCCCCTTCCTTGTGGGAGAAGGATCCGGACGTTTCCCATTTTGGAAAATGGCTCTGCCGAGAACGGGTACGACTAGATGTTCCGTCTCTGGGAAAGCACTGATCCCCAGGGCTGTTGTGCCTGTGACTAGGCTGCCCAGGGAAGGTGAAGACCAGCAACAGCTTTCAGGGCTGGCCCCTTCCTTGTGGGAGAAGGATCCGGACGTTTCCCATTTCGGAAAAATGGCTCTGCCGAGAACGGGTATGAAGAGATGTTCCGTCTCTGGGAAAGCACTGATCCCCAGGGCTGTTGTGCCTGTGACTAGGCTGCCCAGGGAAGGTGAAGACCAGCAACAGCTTACAGGGCTGGCCCCTTCCTTGTGGGAGAAGGAGCCGGACGTTTCCCATTTTGGAAAAATGGCTCTCCCGAGAACGGCCACAATGAGATGTTCCGTCTCTGGGAAAGCACTGGTCCCCAGGGCTGTTGTGCCTGTGACTAGGCTGCCCAGGGAAGGTGAAGACCAGCAACAGCTTACAGGGCTGGTCCCTTCCTTGTGGGAGAAGGAGCCGGACGTTTCCCATTTCGGAAAAATGGCTCTGCCGAGAACCGGTACGATGAGATGTTCCGTCTGTGGGAAAGCACTGATCCCCAGGGCTGTTGTGCCTGTGACTAGGCTGCCCAGGGAAGGTGAAGACCAGCAACAGCTTTCAGGGCTGGCACCTTCCTTGTGGGAGAAGGAGCCGGACGTTTCCCATTTCGGAAAAATGGCTCTGCCGAGAACGGCTACGACGAGATGTTCCATCTCTGGGAAAGCACTGGTCCCCAGGGCTGTTGTGCCTGTTAGTAGGCTGCCCAGGGAAGGTGAAGACCAGCAACAGCTTTCAGGGCTGGCCCCTTCCTTGTGGGAGAAGGATCCGGACGTTTCCCTTTTCGGAAAAATGGCTCTGCCGAGAATGGGTATGAAGAGATGTTCCGTCTCTGGGAAAGCACTGATCCCCAGGGCTGTTGTGCCTGTGACTAGGCTGCCCAGGGAAGGTGAAGACCAGCAACAGCTTACAGGGCTGGCCCCTTCCTTGTGGGAGAAGGAGCCGGACGTTTCCCATTTTGGAAAAATGGCTCTTCCGAGAACGGCCACAATGAGATTTTCCGTCTCTGTGAAAGCACAGATCCCCATGGCTGTTGTGCCTGTGAATAGGTTTCCAAGGGAAGGTGCAGACCAGCAACAGCTTTCAGGGCTGGCCCCTTCCTTGTGGGAGAAGGATCCGGACGTTTCCCATTTTGGAAAATGGCTCTGCCGAGAACGGCCACAATTGGATATTCCGTCTCTGTGAAAGCACAGATCCCCAGGGCTGTTGTGCCTGTGAATAGGTTTCCAAGGGAAGGTGAAGACCAGCAACAGCTTTCAGGGCTGGCACCTTCCTTGTGGGAGAATGAGCCGGACGTTCGCCGTTTTGGAAAAACGGCTCTGCGAGAACGGCCACAATGATATGTTCCATCTGTGGGAAAGCACTGGTCCCCAGGGCTGTTGTGCCTGTGACTAGGCTGCCCAGGGAAGGTGAAGACCAGCAACAGCTTTCAGGGCTGGCACCTTCCTTGTGGGAGAAGGAGCCGAACGTTTCCCATTTCGGAAATAAGCTCTGCCGAGAATGGGCACGAGCAGATGTTCCGTCTGTGGGAAAGCACTGATCCCCAGGGCTGTTGTGCCTGTGAATAGGTTGCCCAGGGAAGGTGAAGACCAGCAACAGCTTTCAGGGCTGGCCCCTTCCTTGTGGGAGAAGGAGCCGGACGTTTCCCATTTCGGAAAAATGGCTCTGCCGAGAACGGGCACGAGGAGATGTTCCGTCTCTGGGAAAGCACTGATCCCCAGGGCTGTTGTGCCTGTGAATAGGTTGCCCAGGGAAGGTGAAGACCAGCAACAGCTTTCAGGGCTGGCCCCTTCCTTGTGGGAGAAGGATCCGGACGTTTCCAATTTCGGAAAAATGGCTCTTCCGAGAACGGCCACAATTGGATGTTCCGTCTCTGTGAAAGCACAGATCCCCATGGCTGTTGTGCCTGTGAATAGGTTTCCAAGGGAAGGTGAAGACCAGCAACAGCTTTCAGGGCTGGCACCTTCCTTGTGGGAGAATGAGCCGGACGTTCGCCGTTTTGGAAAAATGGCTCTGCGAGAACGGCCACAATGAGATGTTCCGTCTCTGGGAAAGCACTGGTCCCCAGGGCTGTTGTGCCTGTGACTAGGCTGCCCAGGGAAGGTGAAGACCAGCAACAGCTTTCAGGGCTGGCACCTTCCTTGTGGGAGAAGGAGCCGGACGTTTCCCTTTTCGGAAAATGGCTCTGCCGAGAACGTGTATGAAGAGATGTTCCGTCTCTGGGAAAGCACTGATCCCCAGGGCTGTTGTGCCTGTGAATAGGTTTCCAAGGGAAGGTGAAGACCAGCAACAGCTTTCAGGGCTGGCCCCTTCCTTGTGGGAGAAGGATCCGGACGTTTCCCATTTTGGAAAATGGCTCTGCCGAGAACGGGTACGATGAGATGTTCCGTCTCTGGGAAAGCACTGGTCCCCAGGGCTGTTGTGCCTGTGACTAGGCTGCCCAGGGAAGGTGAAGACCAGCAACAGCTTTCAGGGCTGGCCCCTTCCTTGTGGGAGAAGGATCCGGATGTTTCCCATTTCGGAAAAATGGTTCTGCCGAGAACGGGTATGAAGAGATGTTCCGTCTCTGGGAAAGCACTGATCCCCAGGGCTGTTGTGCCTGTGACTAGGCTGCCCAGGGAAGGTGAAGACCAGCAACAGCTTACAGGGCTGGCCCCTTCCTTGTGGGAGAAGGAGCCGGACGTTTCCCATTTTGGAAAAATGGCTCTCCCGAGAACGGCCACAATGAGATGTTCCGTCTCTGTGAAAGCACAGATCCCCAGGGCTGTTGTGCCTGTGAATAGGTTTCCAAGGGAAGGTGCAGACCAGCAACAGCTTTCAGGGCTGGCCCCTTCCTTGTGGGAGAAGGAGCCGGAGGTTTCACATTTTGGAAAATGGCTCTGCCGAGAACGGCCACAATTGGATATTCCGTCTCTGGGAAAGCACAGATCCCCATGGCTGTTGTGGCTGTGAATAGGTTTCCAAGGGAAGGTGAAGACCAGCAACAGCTTTCAGGGCTGGCCCCTTCCTTGTGGGAGAAGGAGCCGGACGTTCGCCGTTTTGGAAAAATGGCTCTGCCGAGAACGGCCACAATGAGATGTTCCGTCTCTGGGAAAGCACTGGTCCCCAGAGCTGTTGTGCCTGTGACTAGGCTGCCCAGGGAAGGTGAAGACCAGCAACAGCTTTCAGGGCTGGCACCTTCCTTGTGGGAGAATGAGCCGGACGTTCGCCGTTTTGGAAAAACGGCTCTGCGAGAACGGCCACAATGAGATGTTCCGTCTCTGGGAAAGCACTGGTCCCCAGGGCTGTTGTGCCTGTGACTAGGCTGCCCAGGGAAGGTGAAGACCAGCAACAGCTTACAGGGCTGGTCCCTTCCTTGTGGGAGAAGGAGCCGGACGTTTCCCATTTCGGAAAAATGGCTCTGCCGAGAACGGGTACGATGAGATGTTCCGTCTCTGGGAAAGCACTGATCCCCAGGGCTGTTGTGCCTGTGAATAGGCTGCCCAGGGAAGGTGAAGACCAGCAACAGCTTTCAGGGCTGGCCCCTTCCTTGTGGGAGAAGGAGCCGGACGTTTCCCATTTCGGAAAAATGGGTCTGCCGAGAACGGCTACGACGAGATGTTCCGTCTGTGGGAAAGCACTGGTCCCCAGGGCTGTTGTGCCTGTTAGTAGGCTGCCCAGGGAAGGTGAAGACCAGCAACAGCTTTCAGGGTTGGCCCCTTCCTTGTGGGAGAAGGATCCGGACGTTTCCCTTTTCGGAAAACGGCTCTGCCGAGAACGGGTATGAAGAGATGTTCCGTCTCTGGGAAAGCACTGATCCCCAGGGCTGTTGTGCCTGTGAATAGGTTTCCAAGGGAAGGTGAAGACCAGCAACAGCTTTCAGGGCTGGCACCTTCCTTGTGGCAGAAGGATCCGGACGTTTCCCATTTTGGAAAATGGCTCTGCCGAGAACAGCTACGATGAGATGTTCCGTCTCTGGGAAAGCACTGGTCCCCAGGGCTGTTGTGCCTGTGACTAGGCTGCCCAGGGAAGGTGAAGACCAGCAACAGCTTTCAGAGCTGGCCCCTTCCTTGTGGGAGAAGGATCCGGACGTTTCCCATTTCGGAAAAATGGTTCTGCCGAGAACGGGTATGAAGAGATGTTCCGTCTCTGGGAAAGCACTGATCCCCAGGGCTGTTGTGCCTGTGACTAGGCTGCCCAGGGAAGGTGAAGACCAGCAACAGCTTACAGGGCTGGTCCCTTCCTTGTGGGAGAAGGAGCCGGACGTTTCCCATTTCGGAAAAATGGCTCTGCCGAGAACGGCTACGACGAGATGTTCCATCTCTGGGAAAGCACTGGTCCCCAGGGCTGTTGTGCCTGTTAGTAGGCTGCCCAGGGAAGGTGAAGACCAGCAACAGCTTTCAGGGCTGGCCCCTTCCTTGTGGGAGAAGGATCCAGACGTTTACCTTTTCGGAAAAATGGCTCTGCCGAGAATGGGTATGAAGAGATGTTCCGTCTCTGGGAAAGCACTGATCCCCAGGGCTGTTGTGCCTGTGACTAGGCTGCCCAGGGAAGGTGAAGACCAGCAACAGCTTACAGGGCTGGCCCCTTCCTTGTGGGAGAAGGAGCCGGACGTTTCCCATTTTGGAAAAATGGCTCTTCCGAGAACGGCCACAATGAGATTTTCCGTCTCTGTGAAAGCACAGATCCCCATGGCTGTTGTGCCTGTGAATAGGTTTCCAAGGGAAGGTGCAGACCAGCAACAGCTTTCAGGGCTGGCCCCTTCCTTGTGGGAGAAGGATCCGGACGTTTCCCATTTTGGAAAATGGCTCTGCCGAGAACGGCCACAATTGGATATTCCGTCTCTGTGAAAGCACAGATCCCCAGGGCTGTTGTGCCTGTGAATAGGTTTCCAAGGGAAGGTGAAGACCAGCAACAGCTTTCAGGGCTGGCACCTTCCTTGTGGGAGAATGAGCCGGACGTTCGCCGTTTTGGAAAAACGGCTCTGCGAGAACGGCCACAATGATATGTTCCATCTGTGGGAAAGCACTGGTCCCCAGGGCTGTTGTGCCTGTGACTAGGCTGCCCAGGGAAGGTGAAGACCAGCAACAGCTTTCAGGGCTGGCACCTTCCTTGTGGGAGAAGGAGCCGAACGTTTCCCATTTCGGAAATAAGCTCTGCCGAGAATGGGCACGAGCAGATGTTCCGTCTGTGGGAAAGCACTGATCCCCAGGGCTGTTGTGCCTGTGAATAGGTTGCCCAGGGAAGGTGAAGACCAGCAACAGCTTTCAGGGCTGGCCCCTTCCTTGTGGGAGAAGGAGCCGGACGTTTCCCATTTCGGAAAAATGGCTCTGCCGAGAACGGGCACGAGGAGATGTTCCGTCTCTGGGAAAGCACTGATCCCCAGGGCTGTTGTGCCTGTGAATAGGTTGCCCAGGGAAGGTGAAGACCAGCAACAGCTTTCAGGGCTGGCCCCTTCCTTGTGGGAGAAGGATCCGGACGTTTCCAATTTCGGAAAAATGGCTCTTCCGAGAACGGCCACAATTGGATGTTCCGTCTCTGTGAAAGCACAGATCCCCATGGCTGTTGTGCCTGTGAATAGGTTTCCAAGGGAAGGTGAAGACCAGCAACAGCTTTCAGGGCTGGCACCTTCCTTGTGGGAGAATGAGCCGGACGTTCGCCGTTTTGGAAAAATGGCTCTGCGAGAACGGCCACAATGAGATGTTCCGTCTCTGGGAAAGCACTGGTCCCCAGGGCTGTTGTGCCTGTGACTAGGCTGCCCAGGGAAGGTGAAGACCAGCAACAGCTTTCAGGGCTGGCCCCTTCCTTGTGGGAGAAGGAGCCGGACGTTTCCCTTTTCGGAAAACGGCTCTGCCGAGAACGGGTATGAAGAGATGTTCCGTCTCTGGGAAAGCACTGATCCCCAGGGCTGTTGTGCCTGTGAATAGGTTTCCAAGGGAAGGTGAAGACCAGCAACAGCTTTCAGGGCTGGCCCCTTCCTTGTGGGAGAAGGATCCGGACGTTTCCCTTTTCGGAAAAATGGCTCTGCCGAGAACGGGTATGAAGAGATGTTCCGTCTCTGGGAAAGCACTGATCCCCAGGGCTGTTGTGCCTGTGACTAGGCTGCCCAGGGAAGGTGAAGACCAGCAACAGCTTACAGGGCTGGCCCCTTCCTTGTGGGAGAAGGAGCCGGACGTTTCCCATTTTGGAAAAATGGCTCTTCCGAGAACGGCCACAATGAGATTTTCCGTCTCTGTGAAAGCACAGATCCCCATGGCTGTTGTGCCTGTGAATAGGTTTCCAAGGGAAGGTGCAGACCAGCAACAGCTTTCAGGGCTGGCCCCTTCCTTGTGGGAGAAGGATCCGGACGTTTCCCATTTTGGAAAATGGCTCTGCCGAGAACGGCCACAATTGGATATTCCGTCTCTGGGAAAGCACAGATCCCCAGGGCTGTTGTGCCTGTGAATAGGTTTCCAAGGGAAGGTGAAGACCAGCAACAGCTTTCAGGGCTGGCACCTTCCTTGTGGGAGAATGAGCCGGACGTTCGCCGTTTTGGAAAAACGGCTCTGCGAGAACGGCCACAATGATATGTTCCATCTGTGGGAAAGCACTGGTCCCCAGGGCTGTTGTGCCTGTGACTAGGCTGCCCAGGGAAGGTGAAGACCAGCAACAGCTTTCAGGGCTGGCACCTTCCTTGTGGGAGAAGGAGCCGAACGTTTCCCATTTCGGAAATAAGCTCTGCCGAGAATGGGCACGAGCAGATGTTCCGTCTGTGGGAAAGCACTGATCCCCAGGGCTGTTGTGCCTGTGAATAGGTTGCCCAGGGAAGGTGAAGACCAGCAACAGCTTTCAGGGCTGGCCCCTTCCTTGTGGGAGAAGGAGCCGGACGTTTCCCATTTCGGAAAAATGGCTCTGCCGAGAACGGGCACGAGGAGATGTTCCGTCTCTGGGAAAGCACTGATCCCCAGGGCTGTTGTGCCTGTGAATAGGTTGCCCAGGGAAGGTGAAGACCAGCAACAGCTTTCAGGGCTGGCCCCTTCCTTGTGGGAGAAGGATCCGGACGTTTCCAATTTCGGAAAAATGGCTCTTCCGAGAACGGCCACAATTGGATGTTCCGTCTCTGTGAAAGCACAGATCCCCATGGCTGTTGTGCCTGTGAATAGGTTTCCAAGGGAAGGTGAAGACCAGCAACAGCTTTCAGGGCTGGCACCTTCCTTGTGGGAGAATGAGCCGGACGTTCGCCGTTTTGGAAAAATGGCTCTGCGAGAACGGCCACAATGAGATGTTCCGTCTCTGGGAAAGCACTGGTCCCCAGGGCTGTTGTGCCTGTGACTAGGCTGCCCAGGGAAGGTGAAGACCAGCAACAGCTTTCAGGGCTGGCCCCTTCCTTGTGGGAGAAGGAGCCGGACGTTCGCCATTTTGGAAAAATGGCTCTGCGAGAACGGCCACAATGAGATGTTCCGTCTCTGGGAAAGCACTGATCCCCAGGGCTGTTGTGCCTGTGACTAGGCTGCCCAGGGAAGGTGAAGACCAGCAACAGCTTACAGGGCTGGCCCCTTCCTTGTGGGAGAAGGAGCCGGACGTTTCCCATTTTGGAAAAATGGCTCTCCCGAGAACGGCCACAATGAGATGTTCCGTCTCTGTGAAAGCACAGATCCCCAGGGCTGTTGTGCCTGTGAATAGGTTTCCAAGGGAAGGTGCAGACCAGCAACAGCTTTCAGGGCTGGCCCCTTCCTTGTGGGAGAAGGAGCCGGAGGTTTCACATTTTGGAAAATGGCTCTGCCGAGAACGGCCACAATTGGATATTCCGTCTCTGGGAAAGCACAGATCCCCATGGCTGTTGTGGCTGTGAATAGGTTTCCAAGGGAAGGTGAAGACCAGCAACAGCTTTCAGGGCTGGCCCCTTCCTTGTGGGAGAAGGAGCCGGACGTTCGCCGTTTTGGAAAAATGGCTCTGCCGAGAACGGCCACAATGAGATGTTCCGTCTCTGGGAAAGCACTGGTCCCCAGAGCTGTTGTGCCTGTGACTAGGCTGCCCAGGGAAGGTGAAGACCAGCAACAGCTTTCAGGGCTGGCACCTTCCTTGTGGGAGAATGAGCCGGACGTTCGCCGTTTTGGAAAAACGGCTCTGCGAGAACGGCCACAATGAGATGTTCCGTCTCTGGGAAAGCACTGGTCCCCAGGGCTGTTGTGCCTGTGACTAGGCTGCCCAGGGAAGGTGAAGACCAGCAACAGCTTACAGGGCTGGTCCCTTCCTTGTGGGAGAAGGAGCCGGACGTTTCCCATTTCGGAAAAATGGCTCTGCCGAGAACGGGTACGATGAGATGTTCCGTCTCTGGGAAAGCACTGATCCCCAGGGCTGTTGTGCCTGTGAATAGGCTGCCCAGGGAAGGTGAAGACCAGCAACAGCTTTCAGGGCTGGCCCCTTCCTTGTGGGAGAAGGAGCCGGACGTTTCCCATTTCGGAAAAATGGGTCTGCCGAGAACGGCTACGACGAGATGTTCCGTCTGTGGGAAAGCACTGGTCCCCAGGGCTGTTGTGCCTGTTAGTAGGCTGCCCAGGGAAGGTGAAGACCAGCAACAGCTTTCAGGGTTGGCCCCTTCCTTGTGGGAGAAGGATCCGGACGTTTCCCTTTTCGGAAAACGGCTCTGCCGAGAACGGGTATGAAGAGATGTTCCGTCTCTGGGAAAGCACTGATCCCCAGGGCTGTTGTGCCTGTGAATAGGTTTCCAAGGGAAGGTGAAGACCAGCAACAGCTTTCAGGGCTGGCACCTTCCTTGTGGCAGAAGGATCCGGACGTTTCCCATTTTGGAAAATGGCTCTGCCGAGAACAGCTACGATGAGATGTTCCGTCTCTGGGAAAGCACTGATCCCCAGGGCTGTTGTGCCTGTGACTAGGCTGCCCAGGGAAGGTGAAGACCAGCAACAGCTTTCAGGGCTGGCCCCTTCCTTGTGGGAGAAGGATCCGGACGTTTCCCATTTCGGAAAAATGGCTCTCCCGAGAACGGGTATGAAGAGATGTTCCGTCTCTGGGAAAGCACTGGTCCCCAGGGCTGTTGTGCCTGTGACTAGGCTGCCCAGGGAAGGTGAAGACCAGCAACAGCTTTCAGGGCTGGCACCTTCCTTGTGGGAGAAGGAGCCGGACGTTTCCCATTTCGGAAAAATGGCTCTTCGGAGAACGGCCACAATTGGATGTTCCGTCTGTGGGAAAGCACTGATCCCCATGGCTGTTGTGCCTGTGAATAGGTTTCCAAGGGAAGGTGAAGACCAGCAACAGCTTTCAGGGCTGGCCCCTTCCTTGTGGGAGAAGGATCCGGACGTTTCCCATTTTGGAAAATGGCTCTGCCGAGAACGGGTACGATGAGATGTTCCGTCTCTGGGAAAGCACTGGTCCCCAGGGCTGTTGTGCCTGTGACTAGGCTGCCCAGGGAAGGTGAAGACCAGCAACAGCTTTCAGAGCTGGCCCCTTCCTTGTGGGAGAAGGATCCGGACGTTTCCCATTTCGGAAAAATGGTTCTGCCGAGAACGGGTATGAAGAGATGTTCCGTCTCTGGGAAAGCACTGATCCCCAGGGCTGTTGTGCCTGTGACTAGGCTGCCCAGGGAAGGTGAAGACCAGCAACAGCTTACAGGGCTGGCCCCTTCCTTGTGGGAGAAGGAGCCGGACGTTTCCCATTTTGGAAAAATGGCTCTCCCGAGAACGGCCACAATGAGATGTTCCGTCTCTGTGAAAGCACAGATCCCCAGGGCTGTTGTGCCTGTGAATAGGTTTCCAAGGGAAGGTGCAGACCAGCAACAGCTTTCAGGGCTGGCCCCTTCCTTGTGGGAGAAGGAGCCGGACGTTTCACATTTTGGAAAATGGCTCTGCCGAGAACGGCCACAATTGGATATTCCGTCTCTGGGAAAGCACAGATCCCCATGGCTGTTGTGGCTGTGAATAGGTTTCCAAGGGAAGGTGAAGACCAGCAACAGCTTTCAGGGCTGGCCCCTTCCTTGTGGGAGAAGGAGCCGGACGTTCGCCGTTTTGGAAAAATGGCTCTGCCGAGAACGGCCACAATGAGATGTTCCGTCTCTGGGAAAGCACTGGTCCCCAGAGCTGTTGTGCCTGTGACTAGGCTGCCCAGGGAAGGTGAAGACCAGCAACAGCTTTCAGGGCTGGCACCTTCCTTGTGGGAGAAGGAGCCGGACGTTCGCCGTTTTGGAAAAACGGCTCTGCGAGAACGGCCACAATGAGATGTTCCATCTGTGGGAAAGCACTGGTCCCCAGGGGTGTTGTGCCTGTGACTAGGCTGCCCAGGGAAGGTGAAGACCAGCAACAGCTTACAGGGCTGGTCCCTTCCTTGTGGGAGAAGGAGCCGGACGTTTCCCATTTCGGAAAAATGGCTCTGCCGAGAACGGGTACGATGAGATGTTCCGTCTCTGGGAAAGCACTGATCCCCAGGGCTGTTGTGCCTGTGACTAGGCTGCCCAGGGAAGGTGAAGACCAGCAACAGCTTTCAGGGCTGGCCCCTTCCTTGTGGGAGAAGGATCCGGACGTTTCCCATTTTGGAAAAATGGCTCTGCCGAGAACGGCTACGACGAGATGTTCCGTCTCTGGGAAAGCACTGGTCCCCAGGGCTGTTGTGCCTGTGACTAGGCTGCCCAGGGAAGGTGAAGACCAGCAACAGCTTTCAGGGCTGGCACCTTCCTTGTGGGAGAAGGATCCGGACGCTTCCCATTTCGGAAAAATGGCTCTTCGGAGAACGGCCACAATTGGATGTTCCGTCTGTGGGAAAGCACTAATCCCCATGGCTGTTGTGCCTGTGAATAGGATTCCAAGGGAAGGTGAAGACCAGCAACATCTTTCAGGGCTTGCCCCTTCCTTGTGGGAGAAGGATCCGGACGTTTCCCATTTTGGAAAATGGCTCTGCCGAGAACGGCCACAATTGGATATTCCGTCTCTGGGAAAGCACAGATCCCCAGGGCTGTTGTGCCTGTGAATAGGTTTCCAAGGGAAGGTGAAGACCAGCAACAGCTTTCAGGGCTGGCCCCTTCCTTGTGGGAGAAGGATCCGGACGTTTCCCATTTTGGAAAATGGCTCTGCCGAGAATGGCCAGAATGAGATGTTCCGTCTCTGGGAAAGCACTGGTCCCCAGAGCTGTTGTGCCTGTGACTAGGCTGCCCAGGGAAGGTGAAGACCAGCAACAGCTTTCAGGGCTGGCACCTTCCTTGTGGCAGAAGGAGCCGGACGTTCGCCGTTTTGGAAAAACGGCTCTACGAGAACGGACAAAATGAGATGTTCCGTCTGTGGGAAAGCACTGATCCCCAGGGCTGTTGTGCCTGTGACTAGGCTGCCCAGGGAAGGTGAAGACCAGCAACAGCTTTCAGGGCTGGCACCTTCCTTGTGGGAGAAGGAGCCGGACGTTTCCCATTTTGGAAAATGGCTCTGCCGAGAACGGGTACGATGAGATGTTCCGTCTCTGGGAAAGCACTGATCCCCAGGGCTGTTGTGCCTGTGACTAGGCTGCCCAGGGAAGGTGAAGACCAGCAACAGCTTTCAGGGCTGGCCCCTTCCTTGTGGGAGAAGGATCCGGACGTTTCCCATTTCGGAAAAATGGCTCTGCCGAGAACGGGTATGAAGAGATGTTCCGTCTCTGGGAAAGCACTGGTCCCCAGGGCTGTTGTGCCTGTGACTAGGCTGCCCAGGGAAGGTGAAGACCAGCAACAGCTTTCAGGGCTGGCACCTTCCTTGTGGGAGAAGGAGCCGGACGCTTCCCATTTCGGAAAAATGGCTCTTCGGAGAACGGCCACAATTGGATGTTCCGTCTGTGGGAAAGCACTGATCCCCATGGCTGTTGTGCCTGTGAATAGGATTCCAAGGGAAGGTGAAGACCAGCAACATCTTTCAGGGCTTGCCCCTTCCTTGTGGGAGAAGGATCCGGACGTTTCCCATTTTGGAAAATGGCTCTGCCGAGAACGGCCACAATTGGATATTCCGTCTCTGGGAAAGCACAGATCCACAGGGCTGTTGTGCCTGTGAATAGGTTTCCAAGGGAAGGTGAAGACCAGCAACAGCTTTCAGGGCTGGCCCCTTCCTTGTGGGAGAAGGATCCGGACGTTTCCCATTTTGGAAAATGGCTCTGCCGAGAATGGCCAGAATGAGATGTTCCGTCTCTGGGAAAGCACTGGTCCCCAGAGCTGTTGTGCCTGTGACTAGGCTGCCCAGGGAAGGTGAAGACCAGCAACAGCTTTCAGGGCTGGCACCTTCCTTGTGTCAGAAGGAGCCGGACGTTCGCCGTTTTGGAAAAACGGCTCTACGAGAACGGACAAAATGAGATGTTCCGTCTGTGGGAAAGCACTGATCCCCAGGGCTGTTGTGCCTGTGACTAGGCTGCCCAGGGAAGGTGAAGACCAGCAACAGCTTTCAGGGCTGGCACCTTCCTTGTGGGAGAAGGAACCGGACGTTTCCCATTTTGGAAAATGGCTCTGCCGAGAACGGGTACGATGAGATGTTCCGTCTCTGGGAAAGCACTGATCCCCAGGGCTGTTGTGCCTGTGACTAGGCTGCCCAGGGAAGGTGAAGACCAGCAACAGCTTACAGGGCTGGCCCCTTCCTTGTGGGAGAAGGAGCCGGACGTCTCCCATTTCGGAAAAATGGCTCTGCCGAGAAGGGGTACGATGAGATGTTCAATCTGTGGGAAAGCACTGATCCCCAGGGCTGTTGTGCCTGTGACTAGGCTGCCCAGGGAAGGTGAAGACCAGCAACAGCTTTCAGGGCTGGCCCCTTCCTTGTGGGAGAAGGAGCCGGACGTTTCCCATTTCGGAAAAATGGCTCTGCCGAGAACGGGCACGATGAGATGTTCCGTCTCTGGGAAAGCACTGATCCCCAGGGCTGTTGTGCCTGTGAATAGGCTGCCCAGGGAAGGTGAAGACCAGCAACAGCTTTCAGGGCTGGCCCCTTCCTTGTGGGAGAAGGAGCCGGACGTTTCCCATTTGGAAAATGGCTCTGCCGAGAACGGCTACGACGAGATGTTCCGTCTCTGGGAAAGCACTGGTCCCCAGGGCTGTTGTGCCTGTGACTAGGCTGCCCAGGGAAGGTGAAGACCAGCAACAGCTTTCAGGGCTGGCACCTTCCTTGTGGGAGAAGGAGCCGGACGTTTCCCTTTTCGGAAAACGGCTCTGCCGAGAACGGGTATGAAGAGATGTTCCGTCTCTGGGAAAGCACTGATCCCCAGGGCTGTTGTGCCTGTGAATAGGTTTCCAAGGGAAGGTGAAGACCAGCAACAGCTTTCAGGGCTGACCCCTTCCTTGTGGGAGAAGGAGCCGGACGTTTCCCATTTTGGAAAATGGCTCTGCCGAGAACGGCTACGATGAGATGTTCCGTCTCTGGGAAAGCACTGATCCCCAGGGCTGTTGTGCCTGTGACTAGGCTGCCCAGGGAAGGTGAAGACCAGCAACAGCTTTCAGGGCTGGCCCCTTCCTTGTGGGAGAATGATCCGGACGTTTCCCATTTCGGAAAAATGGCTCTCCCGAGAACGGGTATGAAGAGATGTTCCGTCTCTGGGAAAGCACTGATCCCCAGGGCTGTTGTGCCTGTGACTAGGCTGCCCAGGGAAGGTGAAGACCAGCAACAGCTTTCAGGGCTGGCCCCTTCCTTGTGGGAGAAGGAGCCGGACGTTTCCCATTTCGGAAAAATGGCTCTTCGGAGAACGGCCACAATTGGATGTTCCGTCTCTGTGAAAGCACAGATCCCCATGGCTGTTGTGCCTGTGAATAGGTTGCCAAGGGAAGGTGAAGACCAGCAACAGCTTTCAGGGCTGGCACCTTCCTTGTGGGAGAAGGATCCGGATGTTTCCCATTTTGGAAAATGGCTCTGCCGAGAACGGCCACAATTGGATATTCCGTCTCTGGGAAAGCACAGATCCCCAGGGCTGTTGTGCCTGAGAATAGGTTTCCAAGGGAAGGTGAAGACCAGCAACAGCTTTCAGGGCTGGCACCTTCCTTGTGGGAGAATGAGACGGACGTTCGCCGTTTTGGAAAAATGGCTCTGCCCGGAACGGCCAGAATGAGATGTTCCGTCTCTGGGAAAGCACTGGTCCCCAGGGCTGTTGTGCCTGTGACTAGGCTGCCCAGGGAAGGTGAAGACCAGCAACAGCTTTCAGGGCTGGCACCTTCCTTGTGGCAGAAGGAGCCGGATGTTCGCCGTTTTGGAAAAACATCTCTGCGAGAACGGCCACAATGAGATGTTCCGTCTGTGGGAAAGCACTGGTCCCCAGGGCTGTTGTGCCTGTGACTAGGCTGCCCAGGGAAGGTGAAGACCAGCAACAGCTTTCAGGGCTGGCACCTTCCTTGTGGGAGAAGGAGCCGGACGTTTCCCATTTTGGAAAATGGCTCTGCCGAGAACGGGTACGATGAGATGTTCCGTCTCTGGGAAAGCACTGATCCCCAGGGCTGTTGTGCCTGTGACTAGGCTGCCCAGGGAAGGTGAAGACCAGCAACAGCTTACAGGGCTGGTCCCTTCCTTGTGGGAGAAGGAGCCGGACGTTTCCCATTTCGGAAAAATGGCTCTGCCGAGAACGGGTACGATGAGATGTTCCGTCTGTGGGAAAGCACTGGTCCCCAGGGCTGTTGTGCCTGTGACTAGGCTGCCCAGGGAAGGTGAAGACCAGCAACAGCTTTCAGGGCTGGCACCTTCCTTGTGGGAGAAGGAGCCGGACGTTTCCCATTTCGGAAAAATGGCTCTGCCGAGAACGGGCACGAGGAGATGTTCCGTCTCTGGGAAAGCACTGATCCCCAGGGCTGTTGTGCCTGTGAATAGGTTGCCCAGGGAAGGTGAAGACCAGCAACAGCTTTCAGGGCTGGCACCTTCCTTGTGGGAGAAGGAGCCGGACGTTTCCCATTTTGGAAAATGGCTCTGCCGAGAACGGCTACGACGAGATGTTGCGTCTCTGGGAAAGCACTGGTCCCCAGGGCTGTTGTGCCTGTGACTAGGCTGCCCAGGGAAGGTGAAGACCAGCAACAGCTTTCAGGGCTGGCCCCTTCCTTGTGGGAGAAGGAGCCGGACGTTTCCCTTTTCGGAAAACGGCTCTGCCGAGAACGGGTATGAAGAGATGTTCCGTCTCTGGGAAAGCACTGATCCCCAGGGCTGTTGTGCCTGTGAATAGGTTTCCAAGGGAAGGTGAAGACCAGCAACAGCTTTCAGGGCTGGCCCCTTCCTTGTGGGAGAAGGAATCGGACGTTTCCCATTTTGGAAAATGGCTCTGCCGAGAACGGCTACGATGAGATGTTCCGTCTCTGGGAAAGCACTGATCCCCAGGGCTGTTGTGCCTGTGAATAGGTTTCCAAGGGAAGGTGAAGACCAGCAACAGCTTTCAGCGCTGGCACGTTCCTTGTGGGAGAAGGATCCGGACGTTTCCCATTTCGGAAAAATGGCTCTGCCGAGAACGGGTATGAAGAGATGTTCCGTCTCTGGGAAAGCACTGATCCCCAGGGCTGTTGTGCCTGTGACTAGGCTGCCCAGGGAAGGTGAAGACCAGCAACAACTTACAGGGCTGGCCCCTTCCTTGTGGGAGAAGGAGCCGGACGTTTCCCATTTCGGAAAAATGGCTCTTCCGAGAACGGCCACAATTGGTTGTTCCGTCTCTGTGAAAGCACAGATCCCCATGGCTGTTGTGCTTGTGAATAGGTTTCCAAGGGAAGGTGCAGACCAGCAACAGCTTTCAGGGCTGGCCCCTTCCTTGTGGGAGAAGGATCCGGACGTTTCCCATTTTGGAAAATGGCTCTGCCGAGAACGGCCACAATGAGATGTTCCGTCTCTGGGAAAGCACTGGTCCCCAGGGCTGTTGTGCCTGTGACTAGCCTGCCCAGGGAAGGTGAATACCAGCAACAGCTTTCAGGGCTGGCACATTCCTTGTGGGAGAAGGATCCGGACGTTTCCCATTTCGGAAAAATGGCTCTGCCGAGAAGGGGTACGATGAGATGTTCCGTCTGTGGGAAAGCACTGATCCCCAGGGCTGTTGTGCCTGTGACTAGGCTGCCCAGGGAAGGTGAAGACCAGCAACAGCTTTCAGGGCTGGCACCTTCCTTGTGGGAGAAGGATCTGGACGTTTCCCATTTCGGAAAAATGGCTCTGCCGAGAACGGGCACGAGGACATGTTCCGTCTCTGGGAAAGCACTGATCCCCAGGGCTGTTGTGCCTGTGAATAGGTTGCCCAGGGAAGGTGAAGACCAAAAACAGCTTTCAGGGCTGACCCCTTCCTTGTGGGAGAAGGATCCGGACGTTTCCCATTTTGGAAAATGGCTCTGCCGAGAACGGCTACGATGAGATGTTCCGTCTCAGGGAAAACACTGATCCCCAGGGCTGTTGTGCCTGTGACTAGGCTGCCCAGGTAAGGTGAAGACCAGCAACAGCTTTCAGGGCTGGCCCCTTCCTTGTGGGAGAAGGATCCGGACGTTTCCCATTTCGGAAAAATGGCTCTGCCGAGAACGGGTATGAAGAGATGTTCTGTCTCTGGGAAAGCACTGATCCCCAGGGCTGTTGTGCCTGTGACTAGGCTGCCCAGGGAAGGTGAAGACCAGCAACAGCTTACAGGGCTGGCCCCTTCCTTGTGGGAGAAGGAGCCGGACGTTTCCCATTTCGGAAAAATGGCTCTGCCGAGAACGGGTACGATGAGATGTTCCGTCTCTGGGAAAGCACTGATCCCCAGGGCTGTTGTGCCTGTGACTAGGCTGCCCAGGGAAGGTGAAGACCAGCAACAGCTTTCAGGGCTGGCCCCTTCCTTGTGGGAGAAGGATCTGGACGTTTCCCATTTCGGAAAAATGGCTCTGCCGAGAACGGGCACGAGGAGATGTTCCGTCTCTGGGAAAGCACTGATCCCCAGGGCTGTTGTGCCTGTGAATAGGTTGCCCAGGGAAGGTGAAGACCAGCAACAGCTTTCAGGGCTGGCACCTTCCTTGTGGGAGAAGGAGCCGGACGTTTCCCATTTTGGAAAATGGCTCTGCCGAGAACGGCTACGACGAGATGTTCCGTCTGTGGGAAAGCACTGGTCCCCAGGGCTGTTGTGCCTGTGACTAGGCTGCCCAGGGAAGGTGAAGACCAGCAACAGCTTTCAGGGCTGGCCCCTTCCTTGTGGGAGAAGGAGCCGGACGTTTCCCTTTTCGGAAAACGGCTCTGCCGAGAACGGGTATGAAGAGATGTTCCGTCTCTGGGAAAGCACTGATCCCCAGGGCTGTTGTGCCTGTGACTAGGCTGCCCAGGGAAGGTGAAGACCAGCAACAGCTTTCAGGGCTGGCACCTTCCTTGTGGGAGAAGGTTCCGGACGTTTCCCATTTCGGAAAAATGGCTCTGCCGAGAACGGGTATGAAGAGATGTTCCGTCTCTGGGAAAGCACTGATCCCCAGGGCTGTTGTGCCTGTGACTAGGCTGCCCAGGGAAGGTGAAGACCAGCAACAACTTACAGGGCTGGCCCCTTCCTTGTGGGAGAAGGAGCCGGACGTTTCCCATTTCGGAAAAATGGCTCTTCCGAGAACGGCCACAATTGGTTGTTCCGTCTCTGTGAAAGCACAGATCCCCATGGCTGTTGTGCCTGTGAATAGGTTTCCAAGGGAAGGTGCAGACCAGCAACAGCTTTCAGGGCTGGCCCCTTCCTTGTGGGAGAAGGATCCGGACGTTTCCCATTTTGGAAAATGGCTCTGCCGAGAACGGCCACAATGAGATGTTCCGTCTCTGGGAAAGCACTGGTCCCCAGGGCTGTTGTGCCTGTGACTAGGCTGCCCAGGGAAGGTGAAGACCAGCAACAGCTTTCAGGGCTGGCACCTTCCTTGTGGGAGAAGGAGCCGGACGTTTCCCATTTTGGAAAATGGCTCTGCCGAGAACGGCTACGACGAGATGTTCCGTCTCTGGGAAAGCACTGATCCCCAGGGCTGTTGTGCCTGTGACTAGGCTGCCCAGGGAAGGTGAAGACCAGCAACAGCTTTCAGGGCTGGCCCCTTCCTTGTGGGAGAAGATCCGGACGTTTCCCATTTCGGAAAAATGGCTCTTCCGAGAACGGCCACAATTGGATGTTCCGTCTCTGGGAAAGCACAGATCCCCATGGCTGTTGTGCCTGTGAATAGGTGTGGGGGGTTGACCCAGGCTGAACACCAGGTGCCCACCAAAGCCGTTCTATCACTCCCCCCTCCTCAGCTGGACGGGGGAGAGAAAAATACAACAAAGGGCTTCTGGGTCGAGATAAGGACAGGAGAGATCATTCACCAGTTACCGTCACGGGCAAAACAGACTCAGCTTGGGGAAAATTAACTTGATTTTATTACAAATCACACAGAAAGGTAGTGAGAAATAAAATCAAATCTCAGAACACCTCCCCTCCACCGCCTCCCTTCTTCCCGGGCACAATTTCACTCCCGGATTCTCTACCAACCCCCCCCAGCGGCACAGGGGGACGGGGAATGGGGTTTAAGGTCAGTTCATCACACGTTATTTCTGCCGCTTCATCCTCCTCAGGGGCAGGACTCATCACACTCTTCCCACTGCTCCAGCGTGGGGTCCCTCCCACGGGAGACAGTCCTCCACGAACTTCTCCGCGTGGGTCCTTCCCACGGGCCGCAGTTCTTCACGAACTGCTCCAGCGTGGGTCCTTTCCATGGCGTGCAGTCCTTCAGGAGCACGCTGCTCCAGCGTGGGTCCCCCACGGGGTCACAAGTCCTGCCAGAATACCTGCTCCGTGGGCTCCTCTCTCCACAGATCCACAGGTCCTGCCAGGAACCTGCTCCAGCGCGGGCTTCCCACGGGGTCACAGCCTCCTTCGGGCATCCACCTGCTCCGGCGTGGGGTCCTCCACGGGCTGCAGGTGGAGATCTGCTCCACCATGGACCTCCATGGACTGCAGGGGGACAACCTGCCTCACCATGGTCTTCACCACGGGCTGCAGGGGAATCTCTGCTCCGGCGCCTGGAGCATCTCCTCCCCCTCCTTCTTCACTGACCTTGGTGTCTGCAGCGTTGTTTCTCTTACATGTTCTCACTCCCTCTCCGGCTGCCGTTTCTCTCTGTCCCAACTTTTTTTTTTCCTTCTTAAAAATGTTATCACAGAGGCGTTACCACTATCACTGATTGGCTCGGCCTTGGCCGGCGGCGGGTCCAACTTAGAGCCGGCTGGTATGGGCTCTGTCGAACACAGGGGAAGCTTCCAGCAGCTTCTAGCAGAAGCCACCCCTGTAACCCCCCCTGCCTCCAAAACCTTGCCACGCAAAGCCAATACAATAGGTTTCCAAGGGAAGGTGAAGACCAGCAACAGCTTTCAGGGCTTGCCCCTTCCTTGTGGGAGAAGGATCCGGACGTTTCCCATTTCGGAAAATGGCTCTGCCGAGAACGGCCACAATTGGATATTCCGTCTCTGGGAAAGCACAGATCCCCAGGGCTGTTGTGCCTGTGAATAGGTTTCCAAGGGAAGGTGAAGACCAGCAACAGCTTTCAGGGCTGGCACCTTCCTTGTGGGAGAAGGAGCCAGACGTTCGCCGTTTTGGAAAAATGGCTCTGCGAGAACGGCTACGATGAGATGTTCCGTCTGTGGGAAAGCACTGGTCCCCAGGGCTGTTGTGCCTGTGACTAGGCTGCCCAGGGAAGGTGAAGACCAGCAACAGCTTTCAGGGCTGGCCCCTTCCTTGTGGGAGAAGGAGCCGGATGTTTCCCTTTTCGGAAAACGGCTCTGCCGAGAACGGGCACGAGCAGATGTTCCGTCTCTGGGAAAGCACTGATCCCCAGGGCTGTTGTGCCTGTGAATAGGTTGCCCAGGGAAGGTGAAGACCAGCAACAGCTTTCAGGGCTGGCCCCTTCCTTGTGGGTGAAGATCCGGACGTTTCCCATTTCGGAAAAATGGCTCTGCCGAGAACGGCCACAATTGGATGTTCCGACTCTGGGAAAGCACAGATCCCCATGGCTGTTGTGCCTGTGAATAGGTTTCCAAGGGAAGGTGAAGACCAGCAACAGCTTTCAGGGCTGGCCCCTTCCTTGTGGGAGAAGGATCCGGACGTTTCCCATTTCGGAAAATGGCTCTGCCGAGAACGGCCACAATTGGATATTCCGTCTCTGGGAAAGCACAGATCCCCAGGGCTGTTGTGCCTGTGAATAGGTTTCCAAGGGAAGGTGAAGACCAGCAACAGCTTACAGGACTGGCCCCTTCCTTGTGGGAGAATGAGCCGGACGTTCGCCGTTTTGGAAAAATGGCTCTGCCGAGAACGGCCACAATGAGATGTTCCATCTCTGGGAAAGCACTGATCCCCAGGGCTGTTGTGCCTGTGACTAGGCTGCCCAGGGAAGGTGAAGACCAGCAACAGCTTTCAGGGCTGGCACCTTCCTTGTGGGAGAATGAGCCGGACGTTCGCCGTTTTGGAAAAATGGCTCTGCGAGAACGGCCACAATGAGATGTTCCGTCTCTGGGAAAGCACTGATCCCCAGGGCTGTTGTGCCTGTGAGTAGGCTGCCCAGGGAAGGTGAAGACCAGCAACAGCTTACAGGGCTGGCCCCTTCCTTGTGGGAGAAGGAGCCGGACGTTTCCCATTTCGGAAAAATGGCTCTTCCGAGAACGGCCACAATTGGATGTTCCGTCTCTGTGAAAGCACAGATCCCCAGGGCTGTTGTGCCTGTGAATAGGTTTCCAAGGGAAGGTGAAGACCAGCAACAGCTTTCAGGGCTGGCACCTTCCTTGTGGGAGAGGGATCCGGACGTTTCCCATTTTGGAAAATGGCTATGCCGAGAACGGCCACAATGAGATGTTCCGTCTCTGGGAAAGCACTGATCCCCAGGGCTGTTGTGCCTGTGACTAGGTTGCCCAGGGAAGGTGAAGACCAGCAACAGCTTTCAGGGCTTGCCCCTTCCTTGTGGGAGAAGGAGCCGGATGTTTCCCATTTCGGAAAAATGGCTCTGCCGAGAACGGGCACGAGGAGATGTTCCGTCTCTGGGAAAGCACTGATCCCCAGGGCTGTTGTGCCTGTGAATAGGTTGCCCAGGGAAGGTGAAGACCAGCAACAGCTTTCAGGGCTGGCCCCTTCCTTGTGGGAGAAGGAGCCGGACGTTTCCCATTTTGGAAAATGGCTCTGCCGAGAACGGGTACGATGAGATGTTCCGTCTGTGGGAAAGCACTGATCCCCAGGGCTGTTGTGCCTGTGACTAGGCTGCCCAGGGAAGGTGAAGACCAGCAACAGCTTTCAGGGCTTGCCCCTTCCTTGTGGGAGAACAATCCGGACGTTTCCCATTTCGTAAAATGGCTCTGCCGAGAACGGACACAATTGGATATTCCGTCTCTGGGAAAGCACAGATCCCCAGGGCTGTTGTGCCTGTGAATAGGTTTCCAAGGGAAGGTGAAGACCAGCAACAGCTTTCAGGGCTGGCACCTTCCTTGTGGGAGAAGGAGCCGGACGTTCGCCGTTTTGGAAAAATGGCTCTGCAAGAACGGCCACAATGAGATGTTCCGTCTGTGGGAAAGCACTGGTCCCCAGGGCTGTTGTGCCTGTGACTAGGCTGCCCAGGGAAGGTGAAGACCAGCAACAGCTTTCAGGGCCTGCACCTTCCTTGTGGGAGAAGGAGCCGGACGTTTCCCTTTTCGGAAAACGGCTCTGCCGAGAACGGGTATGAAGAGATGTTCCGTCTCTGGGAAAGCACTGATCCCCAGGGCTGTTGTGCCTGTGAATAGGTTGCCCAGGGAAGGTGAAGACCAGCAACAGCTTACAGGGCTGGCCCCTTCCTTGTGGGAGAAGGAGCCGGACGTTTCCCATTTCGGAAAAATGGCTCTGCCGATAATGGGCACGAGCAGATGTTCCGTCTGTGGGAAAGCACTGATCCCCAGGGCTGTTGTGCCTGTGAATAGGTTGCCAAGGGAAGGTGAAGACCAGCAACAGCTTTCAGGGCTGGCCCCTTCCTTGTGGGAGAAGGAGCCGGACGTTTCCCATTTCGGAAAAATGGCTCTGCCGAGAATGGGCACGAGGAGATGTTCCGTCTCTGGGAAAGCACTGATCCCCAGGGCTGTTGTGCCTGTGAATAGGTTTCCAAGGGAAGGTGAAGACCAGCAACAGCTTTCAGGGCTGGCCCCTTCCTTGTGGGAGAAGGAGCCGGACGTTTCCCATTTTGGAAAATGGCTCTGCCGAGAACGGCTACGATGAGATGTTCCGTCTCTGGGAAAGCACTGATCCCCAGGGCTGTTGTGCCTGTGACTAGGCTGCCCAGGGAAGGTGAAGACCAGCAACAGCTTTCAGGGCTGGTCCCTTCCTTGTGGGAGAAGGAGCCGGACGTTTCCCTTTTCGGAAATAAGCTCTGACGAGAATGGGCACGAGGAGATGTTCCGTCTCTGGGAAAGCACTGATCCCCAGGGCTGTTGTGCCTGTGAATAGGTTGCCCAGGGAAGGTGAAGACCAGCAACAGCTTTCAGGGCTGGCCCCTTACTTGTGGGAGAAGGAGCCGGACTTTTCCCATTTTGGAAAAATGGCTCTGCCGAGAACGGGTACGATGAGATGTTCCGTATCTGGGAAAGCACTGATCCCCAGGGCTGTTGTGCCTGTGAATAGGTTTCCAAGGGAAGGTGAAGACCAGCAACAGCTTTCAGGGCTGGCACCTTCCTTGTGGGAGAAGGATCCGGACGTTTCCCATTTTGGAAAATGGCTCTGCCGAGAACGGCTACGACGAGATGTTCCGTCTCTGGGAAAGCACTGATCCCCAGGGCTGTTGTGCCTGTGACTAGGCTGCCCAGGGAAGGTGAAGACCAGCAACAGCTTTCAGGGCTGGCCCCTTCCTTGTGGGAGAAGGAGCCGGACATTTCCCATTTCGGAAAAATGGCTCTACCGAGAACGGGTATGAAGAGATGTTCCGTCTCTGGGAAAGCACTGATCCCCAGGGCTGTTGTGCCTGTGACTAGGCTGCCCAGGGAAGGTGAAGACCAGCAACAGCTTTCAGGGCTGGCCCCTTCCTTGTGGGAGAACAATCCGGACGTTTCCCATTTCGTAAAATGGCTCTGCCGAGAACGGACACAATTGGATATTCCGTCTCTGGGAAAGCACAGATCCCCATGGCTGTTGTGCCTGTGAATAGGTTTCCAAGGGAAGGTGAAGACCAGCAACAGCTTTCAGGGCTGGCACCTTCCTTGTGGGAGAAGGAGCCGGACGTTCGCCGTTTTGGAAAAATGGCTCTGCAAGAACGGCCACAATGAGATGTTCCGTCTGTGGGAAAGCACTGGTCCCCAGGGCTGTTGTGCCTGTGACTAGGCTGCCCAGGGAAGGTGAAGACCAGCAACAGCTTTCAGGGCCTGCACCTTCCTTGTGGGAGAAGGAGCCGGACGTTTCCCTTTTCGGAAAACGGCTCTGCCGAGAACGGGTATGAAGAGATGTTCCGTCTCTGGGAAAGCACTGATCCCAAGGGCTGTTGTGCCTGTGAATAGGTTGCCCAGGGAAGGTGAAGACCAGCAACAGCTTACAGGGCTGGCCCCTTCCTTGTGGGAGAAGGAGCCGGACGTTTCCCATTTCGGAAAAATGGCTCTGCCGATAATGGGCACGAGCAGATGTTCCGTCTGTGGGAAAGCACTGATCCCCAGGGCTGTTGTGCCTGTGAATAGGTTGCCAAGGGAAGGTGAAGACCAGCAACAGCTTTCAGGGCTGGCCCCTTCCTTGTGGGAGAAGGATCCGGACGTTTCCCATTTCGGAAAAATGGCTCTGCCAAGAATGGGCACGAGGAGATGTTCCGTCTCTGGGAAAGCACTGATCCCCAGGGCTGTTGTGCCTGTGAATAGGTTGCCCAGGGAAGGTGAAGACCAGCAACAGCTTTCAGGGCTGGCCCCTTACTTGTGGGAGAAGGAGCCGGACTTTTCCCATTTTGGAAAAATGGCTCTGCCGAGAACGGGTACGATGAGATGTTCCGTATCTGGGAAAGCACTGATCCCCAGGGCTGTTGTGCCTGTGAATAGGTTTCCAAGGGAAGGTGAAGACCAGCAACAGCTTTCAGGGCTGGCACCTTCCTTGTGGGAGAAGGATCCGGACGTTTCCCATTTCGGAAAATGGCTCTGCCGAGAACGGCTACGACGAGATGTTCCGTCTCTGGGAAAGCACTGATCCCCAGGGCTGTTGTGCCTGTGAATAGGCTGCCCAGGGAAGGTGAAGACCAGCAACAGCTTTCAGGGCTGGCCCCTTCCTTGTGGGAGAAGGAGCCGGACATTTCCCATTTCGGAAAAATGGCTCTACCGAGAACGGGTATGAAGAGATGTTCCGTCTCTGGGAAAGCACTGATCCCCAGGGCTGTTGTGCCTGTGACTAGGCTGCCCAGGGAAGGTGAAGACCAGCAACAGCTTACAGGGCTGGCCCCTTCCTTGTGGGAGAAGGAGCCGGACGTTTCCCATTTCGGAAAAATGGCTCTTCGGAGAACGGCCACAATTGGATGTTCCGTCTCTGTGAAAGCACAGATCCCCATGGCTGTTGTGCCTGTGAATAGGTTTCCAAGGGAAGGTGAAGACCAGCAACATCTTTCAGGGCTTGCCCCTTCCTTGTGGGAGAAGGATCCGGACGTTTCCCATTTCGGAAAATGGCTCTGCCGAGAACGGCCACAATTGGATATTCCGTCTCTGGGAAAGCACAGATCCCCAGGGCTGTTGTGCCTGTGAATAGGTTTCCAAGGGAAGGTGAAGACCAGCAACAGCTTTCAGGGCCAGCACCTTCCTTGTGGGAGAATGAGCCGGACGTTCGCCGTTTTGAAAAAATGGCACTGCGAGAACGGCCAGAATGAGATGTTCCATCTCTGGGAAAGCACTGATCCCCAGGGCTGTTGTGCCTGTGACTAGGCTGCCCAGGGAAGGTGAAGACCAGCAACAGCTTTCAGGGCTGGCACCTTCCTTGTGGGAGAAGGAGCCGGACGTTCGCCGTTTTGGAAAAATGTCTCTGCGAGAACGGCCACAATGAGATGTTCCGTCTCTGGGAAAGCACTGATCCCCAGGGCTGTTGTGCCTGTGACTAGGCTGCCCAGGGAAGGTGAAGACCAGCAACAGCTTACAGGGCTGGCCCCTTCCTTGTGGGAGAAGGAGCCGGACGTTTCCCTTTTCGGAAATAAGCTCTGCCGAGAATGGGCACGGGCAGATGTTCCGTCTGTGGGAAAGCACTGATCCCCAGGGCTGTTGTGCCTGTGAATAGGTTGCCCAGGGAAGGTGAAGACCAGCAACAGCTTTCAGGGCTGGCCCCTTCCTTGTGGGAGAAGGAGCCGGACGTTTCCCATTTCGGAAAAATGGCTCTGCCGATAATGGGCACGAGCAGATGTTCCGTCTCTGGGAAAGCAGTGATCCCCAGGGCTGTTGTGCCTGTGAATAGGTTGCCAAGGGAAGGTGAAGACCAGCAACAGCTTTCAGGGCTGGCACCTTCCTTGTGGGAGAAGGATCCGGACGTTTCCCATTTCGGAAAAATGGCTCTGCCGAGAATGGGCACGAGGAGATGTTCCGTCTCTGGGAAAGCACTGATCCCCAGGGCTGTTGTGCCTGTGAATAGGTTTCCAAGGGAAGGTGAAGACCAGCAACAGCTTTCAGGGCTGGCCCCTTCCTTGTGGGAGAAGGAGCCGGACGTTTCCCATTTTGGAAAATGGCTCTGCCGAGAACGGGTACGATGAGATGTTCCGTCTCTGGGAAAGCACTGATCCCCAGGGCTGTTGTGCCTGTGACTAGGCTGCCCAGGGAAGGTGAAGACCAGCAACAGCTTTCAGGGCTGGCCCCTTCCTTGTGGGAGAAGGAGCCGGACGTTTCCCTTTTCGGAAATAAGCTCTGCCGAGAATGGGCACGAGCAGATGTTCCGTCTGTGGGAAAGCACTGATCCCCAGGGCTGTTGTGCCTGTGAATAGGTTGCCCAGGGAAGGTGAAGACCAGCAACAGCTTTCAGGGCTTGCCCCTTCCTTATGGGAGAAGGATCCGGATGTTTCCCATTTCGGAAAAATGGCTCTGCCGAGAACGGGCACGAGGAGATGTTCCGTCTCTGGGAAAGCACTGATCCCCAGGGCTGTTGTGCCTGTGACTAGGTTGCCCAGGGAAGGTGAAGACCAGCAACAGCTTTCAGGGCTGGCCCCTTCCTTGTGGGAGAAGGAGCCGGACGTTTGCCATTTTGGAAAATGGCTCTGCCGAGAACGGGTACGATGAGATGTTCCGTCTCTGGGAAAGCACTGATCCCCAGGGCTGTTGTGCCTGTGACTAGGCTGCCCAGGGAAGGTGAAGACCAGCAACAGCTTTCAGGGCTGGCACCTTCCTTGTGGGAGAAGGAGCCGGACGTTCGCCGTTTTGGAAAAATGGCTCTGCGAGAACGGGCACGAGGAGATGTTCCGTCTCTGGTAAAGCACTGGTCCCCAGGGCTGTTGTGCCTGTGACTAGGCTGCCCAGGGAAGGTGAAGACCAGCAACAGCTTTCAGGGCTGGCCCCTTCCTTGTGGGAGAAGGAGCCGGATGTTTCCCTTTTCGGAAAACGGCTCTGCCGAGAACGGGCACGAGCAGATGTTCCGTCTCTGGGAAAGCACTGATCCCCAGGGCTGTTGTGCCTGTGAATAGGTTTCCAAGGGAAGGTGAAGACCAGCAACAGCTTTCAGGGCTGGCCCCTTCCTTGTGGGTGAAGATCCGGACGTTTCCCATTTCGGAAAAATGGCTCTTCCGAGAACGTCCACAATTGGATGTTCCGTCTCTGGGAAAGCACAGATCCCCATGGCTGTTGTGCCTGTGAATAGGTTTCCAAGGGAAGGTGAAGACCAGCAACAGCTTTCAGGGCTGGCCCCTTCCTTGTGGGAGAAGGAGCCGGACGTTTCCCATTTTGGAAAATGGCTCTGCCGAGAACGGGTACGATGAGATGTTCCGTCTCTGGGAAAGCACAGATCCCCAGGGCTGTTGTGCCTGTGAATAGGTTTCCAAGGGAAGGTGAAGACCAGCAACAGCTTACAGGACTGGCCCCTTCCTTGTGGGAGAATGAGCCGGACGTTCGCCGTTTTGGAAAAATGGCTCTGCCGAGAACGGCCACAATGAGATGTTCCATCTCTGGGAAAGCACTGATCCCCAGGGCTGTTGTGCCTGTGACTAGGCTGCCCAGGGAAGGTGAAGACCAGCAACAGCTTTCAGGGCTGGCACCTTCCTTGTGGGAGAATGAGCCGGACGTTCGCCGTTTTGGAAAAATGGCTCTGCGAGAACGGCCACAATGAGATGTTCCGTCTCTGGGAAAGCACTGATCCCCAGGGCTGTTGTGCCTGTGAGTAGGCTGCCCAGGGAAGGTGAAGACCAGCAACAGCTTACAGGGCTGGCCCCTTCCTTGTGGGAGAAGGAGCCGGACGTTTCCCATTTCGGAAAAATGGCTCTTCCGAGAACGGCCACAATTGGATGTTCCGTCTCTGTGAAAGCACAGATCCCCAGGGCTGTTGTGCCTGTGAATAGGTTTCCAAGGGAAGGTGAAGACCAGCAACAGCTTTCAGGGCTGGCACCTTCCTTGTGGGAGAAGGAGCCGGACGTTCGCCGTTTTGGAAAAATGGCTCAGCAAGAACGGCCACAATGAGATGTTCCGTCTGTGGGAAAGCACTGGTCCCCAGGGCTGTTGTGCCTGTGAATAGGTTGCCCAGGGAAGGTGAAGACCAGCAACAGCTTACAGGGCTGGCCCCTTCCTTGTGGGAGAAGGAGCCGGACGTTTCCCATTTCGGAAAAATGGCTCTGCCGATAATGGGCACGAGCAGATGTTCCGTCTGTGGGAAAGCACTGATCCCCAGGGCTGTTGTGCCTGTGAATAGGTTGCCAAGGGAAGGTGAAGACCAGCAACAGCTTTCAGGGCTGGCCCCTTCCTTGTGGGAGAAGGATCCGGACGTTTCCCATTTCGGAAAAATGGCTCTGCCAAGAATGGGCACGAGGAGATGTTCCGTCTCTGGGAAAGCACTGATCCCCAGGGCTGTTGTGCCTGTGAATAGGTTGCCCAGGGAAGGTGAAGACCAGCAACAGCTTTCAGGGCTGGCCCCTTACTTGTGGGAGAAGGAGCCGGACTTTTCCCATTTTGGAAAAATGGCTCTGCCGAGAACGGGTACGATGAGATGTTCCGTATCTGGGAAAGCACTGATCCCCAGGGCTGTTGTGCCTGTGAATAGGTTTCCAAGGGAAGGTGAAGACCAGCAACAGCTTTCAGGGCTGGCACCTTCCTTGTGGGAGAAGGATCCGGACGTTTCCCATTTCGGAAAATGGCTCTGCCGAGAACGGCTACGACGAGATGTTCCGTCTCTGGGAAAGCACTGATCCCCAGGGCTGTTGTGCCTGTGAATAGGCTGCCCAGGGAAGGTGAAGACCAGCAACAGCTTTCAGGGCTGGCCCCTTCCTTGTGGGAGAAGGAGCCGGACATTTCCCATTTCGGAAAAATGGCTCTACCGAGAACGGGTATGAAGAGATGTTCCGTCTCTGGGAAAGCACTGATCCCCAGGGCTGTTGTGCCTGTGACTAGGCTGCCCAGGGAAGGTGAAGACCAGCAACAGCTTTCAGGGCTTGCCCCTTCCTTGTGGGAGAACAATCCGGACGTTTCCCATTTCGTAAAATGGCTCTGCCGAGAACGGACACAATTGGATATTCCGTCTCTGGGAAAGCACAGATCCCCAGGGCTGTTGTGCCTGTGAATAGGTTTCCAAGGGAAGGTGAAGACCAGCAACAGCTTTCAGGGCTGGCACCTTCCTTGTGGGAGAAGGAGCCGGACGTTCGCCGTTTTGGAAAAATGGCTCTGCAAGAACGGCCACAATGAGATGTTCCGTCTGTGGGAAAGCACTGGTCCCCAGGGCTGTTGTGCCTGTGACTAGGCTGCCCAGGGAAGGTGAAGACCAGCAACAGCTTTCAGGGCCTGCACCTTCCTTGTGGGAGAAGGAGCCGGACGTTTCCCTTTTCGGAAAACGGCTCTGCCGAGAACGGGTATGAAGAGATGTTCCGTCTCTGGGAAAGCACTGATCCCCAGGGCTGTTGTGCCTGTGAATAGGTTGCCCAGGGAAGGTGAAGACCAGCAACAGCTTACAGGGCTGGCCCCTTCCTTGTGGGAGAAGGAGCCGGACGTTTCCCATTTCGGAAAAATGGCTCTGCCGATAATGGGCACGAGCAGATGTTCCGTCTGTGGGAAAGCACTGATCCCCAGGGCTGTTGTGCCTGTGAATAGGTTGCCAAGGGAAGGTGAAGACCAGCAACAGCTTTCAGGGCTGGCCCCTTCCTTGTGGGAGAAGGAGCCGGACGTTTCCCATTTCGGAAAAATGGCTCTGCCGAGAATGGGCACGAGGAGATGTTCCGTCTCTGGGAAAGCACTGATCCCCAGGGCTGTTGTGCCTGTGAATAGGTTTCCAAGGGAAGGTGAAGACCAGCAACAGCTTTCAGGGCTGGCCCCTTCCTTGTGGGAGAAGGAGCCGGACGTTTCCCATTTTGGAAAATGGCTCTGCCGAGAACGGCTACGATGAGATGTTCCGTCTCTGGGAAAGCACTGATCCCCAGGGCTGTTGTGCCTGTGACTAGGCTGCCCAGGGAAGGTGAAGACCAGCAACAGCTTTCAGGGCTGGTCCCTTCCTTGTGGGAGAAGGAGCCGGACGTTTCCCTTTTCGGAAATAAGCTCTGACGAGAATGGGCACGAGGAGATGTTCCGTCTCTGGGAAAGCACTGATCCCCAGGGCTGTTGTGCCTGTGAATAGGTTGCCCAGGGAAGGTGAAGACCAGCAACAGCTTTCAGGGCTGGCCCCTTACTTGTGGGAGAAGGAGCCGGACTTTTCCCATTTTGGAAAAATGGCTCTGCCGAGAACGGGTACGATGAGATGTTCCGTATCTGGGAAAGCACTGATCCCCAGGGCTGTTGTGCCTGTGAATAGGTTTCCAAGGGAAGGTGAAGACCAGCAACAGCTTTCAGGGCTGGCACCTTCCTTGTGGGAGAAGGATCCGGACGTTTCCCATTTTGGAAAATGGCTCTGCCGAGAACGGCTACGACGAGATGTTCCGTCTCTGGGAAAGCACTGATCCCCAGGGCTGTTGTGCCTGTGACTAGGCTGCCCAGGGAAGGTGAAGACCAGCAACAGCTTTCAGGGCTGGCCCCTTCCTTGTGGGAGAAGGAGCCGGACATTTCCCATTTCGGAAAAATGGCTCTACCGAGAACGGGTATGAAGAGATGTTCCGTCTCTGGGAAAGCACTGATCCCCAGGGCTGTTGTGCCTGTGACTAGGCTGCCCAGGGAAGGTGAAGACCAGCAACAGCTTTCAGGGCTGGCCCCTTCCTTGTGGGAGAACAATCCGGACGTTTCCCATTTCGTAAAATGGCTCTGCCGAGAACGGACACAATTGGATATTCCGTCTCTGGGAAAGCACAGATCCCCATGGCTGTTGTGCCTGTGAATAGGTTTCCAAGGGAAGGTGAAGACCAGCAACAGCTTTCAGGGCTGGCACCTTCCTTGTGGGAGAAGGAGCCGGACGTTCGCCGTTTTGGAAAAATGGCTCTGCAAGAACGGCCACAATGAGATGTTCCGTCTGTGGGAAAGCACTGGTCCCCAGGGCTGTTGTGCCTGTGACTAGGCTGCCCAGGGAAGGTGAAGACCAGCAACAGCTTTCAGGGCCTGCACCTTCCTTGTGGGAGAAGGAGCCGGACGTTTCCCTTTTCGGAAAACGGCTCTGCCGAGAACGGGTATGAAGAGATGTTCCGTCTCTGGGAAAGCACTGATCCCAAGGGCTGTTGTGCCTGTGAATAGGTTGCCCAGGGAAGGTGAAGACCAGCAACAGCTTACAGGGCTGGCCCCTTCCTTGTGGGAGAAGGAGCCGGACGTTTCCCATTTCGGAAAAATGGCTCTGCCGATAATGGGCACGAGCAGATGTTCCGTCTGTGGGAAAGCACTGATCCCCAGGGCTGTTGTGCCTGTGAATAGGTTGCCAAGGGAAGGTGAAGACCAGCAACAGCTTTCAGGGCTGGCCCCTTCCTTGTGGGAGAAGGATCCGGACGTTTCCCATTTCGGAAAAATGGCTCTGCCAAGAATGGGCACGAGGAGATGTTCCGTCTCTGGGAAAGCACTGATCCCCAGGGCTGTTGTGCCTGTGAATAGGTTGCCCAGGGAAGGTGAAGACCAGCAACAGCTTTCAGGGCTGGCCCCTTACTTGTGGGAGAAGGAGCCGGACTTTTCCCATTTTGGAAAAATGGCTCTGCCGAGAACGGGTACGATGAGATGTTCCGTATCTGGGAAAGCACTGATCCCCAGGGCTGTTGTGCCTGTGAATAGGTTTCCAAGGGAAGGTGAAGACCAGCAACAGCTTTCAGGGCTGGCACCTTCCTTGTGGGAGAAGGATCCGGACGTTTCCCATTTCGGAAAATGGCTCTGCCGAGAACGGCTACGACGAGATGTTCCGTCTCTGGGAAAGCACTGATCCCCAGGGCTGTTGTGCCTGTGAATAGGCTGCCCAGGGAAGGTGAAGACCAGCAACAGCTTTCAGGGCTGGCCCCTTCCTTGTGGGAGAAGGAGCCGGACATTTCCCATTTCGGAAAAATGGCTCTACCGAGAACGGGTATGAAGAGATGTTCCGTCTCTGGGAAAGCACTGATCCCCAGGGCTGTTGTGCCTGTGACTAGGCTGCCCAGGGAAGGTGAAGACCAGCAACAGCTTACAGGGCTGGCCCCTTCCTTGTGGGAGAAGGAGCCGGACGTTTCCCATTTCGGAAAAATGGCTCTTCGGAGAACGGCCACAATTGGATGTTCCGTCTCTGTGAAAGCACAGATCCCCATGGCTGTTGTGCCTGTGAATAGGTTTCCAAGGGAAGGTGAAGACCAGCAACATCTTTCAGGGCTTGCCCCTTCCTTGTGGGAGAAGGATCCGGACGTTTCCCATTTCGGAAAATGGCTCTGCCGAGAACGGCCACAATTGGATATTCCGTCTCTGGGAAAGCACAGATCCCCAGGGCTGTTGTGCCTGTGAATAGGTTTCCAAGGGAAGGTGAAGACCAGCAACAGCTTTCAGGGCCAGCACCTTCCTTGTGGGAGAATGAGCCGGACGTTCGCCGTTTTGAAAAAATGGCACTGCGAGAACGGCCAGAATGAGATGCTCCATCTCTGGGAAAGCACTGATCCCCAGGGCTGTTGTGCCTGTGACTAGGCTGCCCAGGGAAGGTGAAGACCAGCAACAGCTTTCAGGGCTGGCACCTTCCTTGTGGGAGAAGGAGCCGGACGTTCGCCGTTTTGGAAAAATGTCTCTGCGAGAACGGCCACAATGAGATGTTCCGTCTCTGGGAAAGCACTGATCCCCAGGGCTGTTGTGCCTGTGACTAGGCTGCCCAGGGAAGGTGAAGACCAGCAACAGCTTACAGGGCTGGCCCCTTCCTTGTGGGAGAAGGAGCCGGACGTTTCCCTTTTCGGAAATAAGCTCTGCCGAGAATGGGCACGGGCAGATGTTCCGTCTGTGGGAAAGCACTGATCCCCAGGGCTGTTGTGCCTGTGAATAGGTTGCCCAGGGAAGGTGAAGACCAGCAACAGCTTTCAGGGCTGGCCCCTTCCTTGTGGGAGAAGGAGCCGGACGTTTCCCATTTCGGAAAAATGGCTCTGCCGATAATGGGCACGAGCAGATGTTCCGTCTCTGGGAAAGCAGTGATCCCCAGGGCTGTTGTGCCTGTGAATAGGTTGCCAAGGGAAGGTGAAGACCAGCAACAGCTTTCAGGGCTGGCACCTTCCTTGTGGGAGAAGGATCCGGACGTTTCCCATTTCGGAAAAATGGCTCTGCCGAGAATGGGCACGAGGAGATGTTCCGTCTCTGGGAAAGCACTGATCCCCAGGGCTGTTGTGCCTGTGAATAGGTTTCCAAGGGAAGGTGAAGACCAGCAACAGCTTTCAGGGCTGGCCCCTTCCTTGTGGGAGAAGGAGCCGGACGTTTCCCATTTTGGAAAATGGCTCTGCCGAGAACGGGTACGATGAGATGTTCCGTCTCTGGGAAAGCACTGATCCCCAGGGCTGTTGTGCCTGTGACTAGGCTGCCCAGGGAAGGTGAAGACCAGCAACAGCTTTCAGGGCTGGCCCCTTCCTTGTGGGAGAAGGAGCCGGACGTTTCCCTTTTCGGAAATAAGCTCTGCCGAGAATGGGCACGAGCAGATGTTCCGTCTGTGGGAAAGCACTGATCCCCAGGGCTGTTGTGCCTGTGAATAGGTTGCCCAGGGAAGGTGAAGACCAGCAACAGCTTTCAGGGCTTGCCCCTTCCTTATGGGAGAAGGATCCGGATGTTTCCCATTTCGGAAAAATGGCTCTGCCGAGAACGGGCACGAGGAGATGTTCCGTCTCTGGGAAAGCACTGATCCCCAGGGCTGTTGTGCCTGTGACTAGGTTGCCCAGGGAAGGTGAAGACCAGCAACAGCTTTCAGGGCTGGCCCCTTCCTTGTGGGAGAAGGAGCCGGACGTTTGCCATTTTGGAAAATGGCTCTGCCGAGAACGGGTACGATGAGATGTTCCGTCTCTGGGAAAGCACTGATCCCCAGGGCTGTTGTGCCTGTGACTAGGCTGCCCAGGGAAGGTGAAGACCAGCAACAGCTTTCAGGGCTGGCACCTTCCTTGTGGGAGAAGGAGCCGGACGTTCGCCGTTTTGGAAAAATGGCTCTGCGAGAACGGGCACGAGGAGATGTTCCGTCTCTGGTAAAGCACTGGTCCCCAGGGCTGTTGTGCCTGTGACTAGGCTGCCCAGGGAAGGTGAAGACCAGCAACAGCTTTCAGGGCTGGCCCCTTCCTTGTGGGAGAAGGAGCCGGATGTTTCCCTTTTCGGAAAACGGCTCTGCCGAGAACGGGCACGAGCAGATGTTCCGTCTCTGGGAAAGCACTGATCCCCAGGGCTGTTGTGCCTGTGAATAGGTTTCCAAGGGAAGGTGAAGACCAGCAACAGCTTTCAGGGCTGGCCCCTTCCTTGTGGGTGAAGATCCGGACGTTTCCCATTTCGGAAAAATGGCTCTTCCGAGAACGTCCACAATTGGATGTTCCGTCTCTGGGAAAGCACAGATCCCCATGGCTGTTGTGCCTGTGAATAGGTTTCCAAGGGAAGGTGAAGACCAGCAACAGCTTTCAGGGCTGGCCCCTTCCTTGTGGGAGAAGGAGCCGGACGTTTCCCATTTTGGAAAATGGCTCTGCCGAGAACGGGTACGATGAGATGTTCCGTCTCTGGGAAAGCACAGATCCCCAGGGCTGTTGTGCCTGTGAATAGGTTTCCAAGGGAAGGTGAAGACCAGCAACAGCTTACAGGACTGGCCCCTTCCTTGTGGGAGAATGAGCCGGACGTTCGCCGTTTTGGAAAAATGGCTCTGCCGAGAACGGCCACAATGAGATGTTCCATCTCTGGGAAAGCACTGATCCCCAGGGCTGTTGTGCCTGTGACTAGGCTGCCCAGGGAAGGTGAAGACCAGCAACAGCTTTCAGGGCTGGCACCTTCCTTGTGGGAGAATGAGCCGGACGTTCGCCGTTTTGGAAAAATGGCTCTGCGAGAACGGCCACAATGAGATGTTCCGTCTCTGGGAAAGCACTGATCCCCAGGGCTGTTGTGCCTGTGAGTAGGCTGCCCAGGGAAGGTGAAGACCAGCAACAGCTTACAGGGCTGGCCCCTTCCTTGTGGGAGAAGGAGCCGGACGTTTCCCATTTCGGAAAAATGGCTCTTCCGAGAACGGCCACAATTGGATGTTCCGTCTCTGTGAAAGCACAGATCCCCAGGGCTGTTGTGCCTGTGAATAGGTTTCCAAGGGAAGGTGAAGACCAGCAACAGCTTTCAGGGCTGGCACCTTCCTTGTGGGAGAAGGAGCCGGACGTTCGCCGTTTTGGAAAAATGGCTCTGCGAGAACGGCCACAATGAGATGTTCCGTCTGTGGGAAAGCACTGGTCCCCAGGGCTGTTGTGCCTGTGAATAGGTTGCCCAGGGAAGGTGAAGACCAGCAACAGCTTACAGGGCTGGCCCCTTCCTTGTGGGAGAAGGAGCCGGACGTTTCCCATTTCGGAAAAATGGCTCTGCCGATAATGGGCACGAGCAGATGTTCCGTCTGTGGGAAAGCACTGATCCCCAGGGCTGTTGTGCCTGTGAATAGGTTGCCAAGGGAAGGTGAAGACCAGCAACAGCTTTCAGGGCTGGCCCCTTCCTTGTGGGAGAAGGATCCGGACGTTTCCCATTTCGGAAAAATGGCTCTGCCAAGAATGGGCACGAGGAGATGTTCCGTCTCTGGGAAAGCACTGATCCCCAGGGCTGTTGTGCCTGTGAATAGGTTGCCCAGGGAAGGTGAAGACCAGCAACAGCTTTCAGGGCTGGCCCCTTACTTGTGGGAGAAGGAGCCGGACTTTTCCCATTTTGGAAAAATGGCTCTGCCGAGAACGGGTACGATGAGATGTTCCGTATCTGGGAAAGCACTGATCCCCAGGGCTGTTGTGCCTGTGAATAGGTTTCCAAGGGAAGGTGAAGACCAGCAACAGCTTTCAGGGCTGGCACCTTCCTTGTGGGAGAAGGATCCGGACGTTTCCCATTTCGGAAAATGGCTCTGCCGAGAACGGCTACGACGAGATGTTCCGTCTCTGGGAAAGCACTGATCCCCAGGGCTGTTGTGCCTGTGAATAGGCTGCCCAGGGAAGGTGAAGACCAGCAACAGCTTTCAGGGCTGGCCCCTTCCTTGTGGGAGAAGGAGCCGGACATTTCCCATTTCGGAAAAATGGCTCTACCGAGAACGGGTATGAAGAGATGTTCCGTCTCTGGGAAAGCACTGATCCCCAGGGCTGTTGTGCCTGTGACTAGGCTGCCCAGGGAAGGTGAAGACCAGCAACAGCTTACAGGGCTGGCCCCTTCCTTGTGGGAGAAGGAGCCGGACGTTTCCCATTTCGGAAAAATGGCTCTTCGGAGAACGGCCACAATTGGATGTTCCGTCTCTGTGAAAGCACAGATCCCCATGGCTGTTGTGCCTGTGAATAGGTTTCCAAGGGAAGGTGAAGACCAGCAACATCTTTCAGGGCTTGCCCCTTCCTTGTGGGAGAAGGATCCGGACGTTTCCCATTTCAGAAAATGGCTCTGCCGAGAACGGCCACAATTGGATATTCCGTCTCTGGGAAAGCACAGATCCCCAGGGCTGTTGTGCCTGTGAATAGGTTTCCAAGGGAAGGTGAAGACCAGCAACAGCTTTCAGGGCTGGCACCTTCCTTGTGGGAGAATGAGCCGGACGTTCGCCGTTTTGAAAAAATGGCACTGCGAGAACGGCCAGAATGAGATGTTCCATCTCTGGGAAAGCACTGATCCCCAGGGCTGTTGTGCCTGTGACTAGGCTGCCCAGGGAAGGTGAAGACCAGCAACAGCTTTCAGGGCTGGCACCTTCCTTGTGGGAGAAGGAGCCGGACGTTCGCCGTTTTGGAAAAATGTCTCTGCGAGAACGGCCACAATGAGATGTTCCGTCTCTGGGAAAGCACTGATCCCCAGGGCTGTTGTGCCTGTGACTAGGCTGCCCAGGGAAGGTGAAGACCAGCAACAGCTTACAGGGCTGGCCCCTTCCTTGTGGGAGAAGGAGCCGGACGTTTCCCTTTTCGGAAATAAGCTCTGCCGAGAATGGGCACGGGCAGATGTTCCGTCTGTGGGAAAGCACTGATCCCCAGGGCTGTTGTGCCTGTGAATAGGTTGCCCAGGGAAGGTGAAGACCAGCAACAGCTTTCAGGGCTGGCCCCTTCCTTGTGGGAGAAGGAGCCGGACGTTTCCCATTTCGGAAAAATGGCTCTGCCGATAATGGGCACGAGCAGATGTTCCGTCTCTGGGAAAGCAGTGATCCCCAGGGCTGTTGTGCCTGTGAATAGGTTGCCAAGGGAAGGTGAAGACCAGCAACAGCTTTCAGGGCTGGCACCTTCCTTGTGGGAGAAGGATCCGGACGTTTCCCATTTCGGAAAAATGGCTCTGCCGAGAATGGGCACGAGGAGATGTTCCGTCTCTGGGAAAGCACAGATCCCCAGGGCTGTTGTGCCTGTGAATAGGTTTCCAAGGGAAGGTGAAGACCAGCAACAGCTTTCAGGGCTGGCCCCTTCCTTGTGGGAGAAGGAGCCGGACGTTTCCCATTTTGGAAAATGGCTCTGCCGAGAACGGGTACGATGAGATGTTCCGTCTCTGGGAAAGCACTGATCCCCAGGGCTGTTGTGCCTGTGACTAGGCTGCCCAGGGAAGGTGAAGACCAGCAACAGCTTTCAGGGCTGGCCCCTTCCTTGTGGGAGAAGGAGCCGGACGTTTCCCTTTTCGGAAATAAGCTCTGCCGAGAATGGGCACGAGCAGATGTTCCGTCTGTGGGAAAGCACTGATCCCCAGGGCTGTTGTGCCTGTGAATAGGTTGCCCAGGGAAGGTGAAGACCAGCAACAGCTTTCAGGGCTTGCCCCTTCCTTATGGGAGAAGGATCCGGATGTTTCCCATTTCGGAAAAATGGCTCTGCCGAGAACGGGCACGAGGAGATGTTCCGTCTCTGGGAAAGCACTGATCCCCAGGGCTGTTGTGCCTGTGACTAGGTTGCCCAGGGAAGGTGAAGACCAGCAACAGCTTTCAGGGCTGGCCCCTTCCTTGTGGGAGAAGGAGCCGGACGTTTGCCATTTTGGAAAATGGCTCTGCCGAGAACGGGTACGATGAGATGTTCCGTCTCTGGGAAAGCACTGATCCCCAGGGCTGTTGTGCCTGTGACTAGGCTGCCCAGGGAAGGTGAAGACCAGCAACAGCTTTCAGGGCTTGCCCCTTCCTTGTGGGAGAACAATCCGGACGTTTCCCATTTCGTAAAATGGCTCTGCCGAGAACGGACACAATTGGATATTCCGTCTCTGGGAAAGCACTGATCCCCAGGGCTGTTGTGCCTGTGAATAGGTTTCCAAGGGAAGGTGAAGACCAGCAACAGCTTTCAGGGCTGGCACCTTCCTTGTGGGAGAAGGAGCCGGACGTTCGCCGTTTTGGAAAAATGGCTCTGCGAGAACGGGCACGAGGAGATGTTCCGTCTCTGGTAAAGCACTGGTCCCCAGGGCTGTTGTGCCTGTGACTAGGCTGCCCAGGGAAGGTGAAGACCAGCAACAGCTTTCAGGGCTGGCCCCTTCCTTGTGGGAGAAGGAGCCGGATGTTTCCCTTTTCGGAAAACGGCTCTGCCGAGAACGGGCACGAGCAGATGTTCCGTCTCTGGGAAAGCACTGATCCCCAGGGCTGTTGTGCCTGTGAATAGGTTTCCAAGGGAAGGTGAAGACCAGCAACAGCTTTCAGGGCTGGCCCCTTCCTTGTGGGTGAAGATCCGGACGTTTCCCATTTCGGAAAAATGGCTCTTCCGAGAACGTCCACAATTGGATGTTCCGTCTCTGGGAAAGCACAGATCCCCATGGCTGTTGTGCCTGTGAATAGGTTTCCAAGGGAAGGTGAAGACCAGCAACAGCTTTCAGGGCTGGCCCCTTCCTTGTGGGAGAAGGAGCCGGACGTTTCCCATTTTGGAAAATGGCTCTGCCGAGAACGGGTACGATGAGATGTTCCGTCTCTGGGAAAGCACAGATCCCCAGGGCTGTTGTGCCTGTGAATAGGTTTCCAAGGGAAGGTGAAGACCAGCAACAGCTTACAGGACTGGCCCCTTCCTTGTGGGAGAATGAGCCGGACGTTCGCCGTTTTGGAAAAATGGCTCTGCCGAGAACGGCCACAATGAGATGTTCCATCTCTGGGAAAGCACTGATCCCCAGGGCTGTTGTGCCTGTGACTAGGCTGCCCAGGGAAGGTGAAGACCAGCAACAGCTTTCAGGGCTGGCACCTTCCTTGTGGGAGAATGAGCCGGACGTTCGCCGTTTTGGAAAAATGGCTCTGCGAGAACGGCCACAATGAGATGTTCCGTCTCTGGGAAAGCACTGATCCCCAGGGCTGTTGTGCCTGTGAGTAGGCTGCCCAGGGAAGGTGAAGACCAGCAACAGCTTACAGGGCTGGCCCCTTCCTTGTGGGAGAAGGAGCCGGACGTTTCCCATTTCGGAAAAATGGCTCTTCCGAGAACGGCCACAATTGGATGTTCCGTCTCTGTGAAAGCACAGATCCCCAGGGCTGTTGTGCCTGTGAATAGGTTTCCAAGGGAAGGTGAAGACCAGCAACAGCTTTCAGGGCTGGCACCTTCCTTGTGGGAGAAGGAGCCGGACGTTCGCCGTTTTGGAAAAATGGCTCAGCAAGAACGGCCACAATGAGATGTTCCGTCTGTGGGAAAGCACTGGTCCCCAGGGCTGTTGTGCCTGTGAATAGGTTGCCCAGGGAAGGTGAAGACCAGCAACAGCTTACAGGGCTGGCCCCTTCCTTGTGGGAGAAGGAGCCGGACGTTTCCCATTTCGGAAAAATGGCTCTGCCGATAATGGGCACGAGCAGATGTTCCGTCTGTGGGAAAGCACTGATCCCCAGGGCTGTTGTGCCTGTGAATAGGTTGCCAAGGGAAGGTGAAGACCAGCAACAGCTTTCAGGGCTGGCCCCTTCCTTGTGGGAGAAGGATCCGGACGTTTCCCATTTCGGAAAAATGGCTCTGCCAAGAATGGGCACGAGGAGATGTTCCGTCTCTGGGAAAGCACTGATCCCCAGGGCTGTTGTGCCTGTGAATAGGTTGCCCAGGGAAGGTGAAGACCAGCAACAGCTTTCAGGGCTGGCCCCTTACTTGTGGGAGAAGGAGCCGGACTTTTCCCATTTTGGAAAAATGGCTCTGCCGAGAACGGGTACGATGAGATGTTCCGTATCTGGGAAAGCACTGATCCCCAGGGCTGTTGTGCCTGTGAATAGGTTTCCAAGGGAAGGTGAAGACCAGCAACAGCTTTCAGGGCTGGCACCTTCCTTGTGGGAGAAGGATCCGGACGTTTCCCATTTCGGAAAATGGCTCTGCCGAGAACGGCTACGACGAGATGTTCCGTCTCTGGGAAAGCACTGATCCCCAGGGCTGTTGTGCCTGTGAATAGGCTGCCCAGGGAAGGTGAAGACCAGCAACAGCTTTCAGGGCTGGCCCCTTCCTTGTGGGAGAAGGAGCCGGACATTTCCCATTTCGGAAAAATGGCTCTACCGAGAACGGGTATGAAGAGATGTTCCGTCTCTGGGAAAGCACTGATCCCCAGGGCTGTTGTGCCTGTGACTAGGCTGCCCAGGGAAGGTGAAGACCAGCAACAGCTTACAGGGCTGGCCCCTTCCTTGTGGGAGAAGGAGCCGGACGTTTCCCATTTCGGAAAAATGGCTCTTCGGAGAACGGCCACAATTGGATGTTCCGTCTCTGTGAAAGCACAGATCCCCATGGCTGTTGTGCCTGTGAATAGGTTTCCAAGGGAAGGTGAAGACCAGCAACATCTTTCAGGGCTTGCCCCTTCCTTGTGGGAGAAGGATCCGGACGTTTCCCATTTCGGAAAATGGCTCTGCCGAGAACGGCCACAATTGGATATTCCGTCTCTGGGAAAGCACAGATCCCCAGGGCTGTTGTGCCTGTGAATAGGTTTCCAAGGGAAGGTGAAGACCAGCAACAGCTTTCAGGGCTGGCACCTTCCTTGTGGGAGAAGGAGCCGGACGTTCGCCGTTTTGAAAAAATGGCACTGCGAGAACGGCCAGAATGAGATGTTCCATCTCTGGGAAAGCACTGATCCCCAGGGCTGTTGTGCCTGTGACTAGGCTGCCCAGGGAAGGTGAAGACCAGCAACAGCTTTCAGGGCTGGCACCTTCCTTGTGGGAGAAGGAGCCGGACGTTCGCCGTTTTGGAAAAATGTCTCTGCGAGAACGGCCACAATGAGATGTTCCGTCTCTGGGAAAGCACTGATCCCCAGGGCTGTTGTGCCTGTGACTAGGCTGCCCAGGGAAGGTGAAGACCAGCAACAGCTTACAGGGCTGGCCCCTTCCTTGTGGGAGAAGGAGCCGGACGTTTCCCTTTTCGGAAATAAGCTCTGCCGAGAATGGGCACGGGCAGATGTTCCGTCTGTGGGAAAGCACTGATCCCCAGGGCTGTTGTGCCTGTGAATAGGTTGCCCAGGGAAGGTGAAGACCAGCAACAGCTTTCAGGGCTGGCCCCTTCCTTGTGGGAGAAGGAGCCGGACGTTTCCCATTTCGGAAAAATGGCTCTGCCGATAATGGGCACGAGCAGATGTTCCGTCTCTGGGAAAGCAGTGATCCCCAGGGCTGTTGTGCCTGTGAATAGGTTGCCAAGGGAAGGTGAAGACCAGCAACAGCTTTCAGGGCTGGCACCTTCCTTGTGGGAGAAGGATCCGGACGTTTCCCATTTCGGAAAAATGGCTCTGCCGAGAATGGGCACGAGGAGATGTTCCGTCTCTGGGAAAGCACTGATCCCCAGGGCTGTTGTGCCTGTGAATAGGTTTCCAAGGGAAGGTGAAGACCAGCAACAGCTTTCAGGGCTGGCCCCTTCCTTGTGGGAGAAGGAGCCGGACGTTTCCCATTTTGGAAAATGGCTCTGCCGAGAACGGGTACGATGAGATGTTCCGTCTCTGGGAAAGCACTGATCCCCAGGGCTGTTGTGCCTGTGACTAGGCTGCCCAGGGAAGGTGAAGACCAGCAACAGCTTTCAGGGCTGGCCCCTTCCTTGTGGGAGAAGGAGCCGGACGTTTCCCTTTTCGGAAATAAGCTCTGCCGAGAATGGGCACGAGCAGATGTTCCGTCTGTGGGAAAGCACTGATCCCCAGGGCTGTTGTGCCTGTGAATAGGTTGCCCAGGGAAGGTGAAGACCAGCAACAGCTTTCAGGGCTTGCCCCTTCCTTATGGGAGAAGGATCCGGATGTTTCCCATTTCGGAAAAATGGCTCTGCCGAGAACGGGCACGAGGAGATGTTCCGTCTCTGGGAAAGCACTGATCCCCAGGGCTGTTGTGCCTGTGAATAGGTTGCCCAGGGAAGGTGAAGACCAGCAACAGCTTTCAGGGCTGGCCCCTTCCTTGTGGGAGAAGGAGCCGGACGTTTGCCATTTTGGAAAATGGCTCTGCCGAGAACGGGTACGATGAGATGTTCCGTCTCTGGGAAAGCACTGATCCCCAGGGCTGTTGTGCCTGTGACTAGGCTGCCCAGGGAAGGTGAAGACCAGCAACAGCTTTCAGGGCTTGCCCCTTCCTTGTGGGAGAACAATCCGGACGTTTCCCATTTCGTAAAATGGCTCTGCCGAGAACGGACACAATTGGATATTCCGTCTCTGGGAAAGCACTGATCCCCAGGGCTGTTGTGCCTGTGAATAGGTTTCCAAGGGAAGGTGAAGACCAGCAACAGCTTTCAGGGCTGGCACCTTCCTTGTGGGAGAAGGAGCTGGACGTTCGCCGTTTTGGAAAAATGGCTCTGCGAGAACGGGCACGAGGAGATGTTCCGTCTCTGGTAAAGCACTGGTCCCCAGGGCTGTTGTGCCTGTGACTAGGCTGCCCAGGGAAGGTGAAGACCAGCAACAGCTTTCAGGGCTGGCCCCTTCCTTGTGGGAGAAGGAGCCGGATGTTTCCCTTTTCGGAAAACGGCTCTGCCGAGAACGGGCACGAGCAGATGTTCCGTCTCTGGGAAAGCACTGATCCCCAGGGCTGTTGTGCCTGTGAATAGGTTTCCAAGGGAAGGTGAAGACCAGCAACAGCTTTCAGGGCTGGCCCCTTCCTTGTGGGTGAAGATCCGGACGTTTCCCATTTCGGAAAAATGGCTCTTCCGAGAACGTCCACAATTGGATGTTCCGTCTCTGGGAAAGCACAGATCCCCATGGCTGTTGTGCCTGTGAATAGGTTTCCAAGGGAAGGTGAAGACCAGCAACAGCTTTCAGGGCTGGCCCCTTCCTTGTGGGAGAAGGATCCGGACGTTTCCCATTTCGGAAAATGGCTCTGCCGAGAACGGCCACAATTGGATATTCCGTCTCTGGGAAAGCACAGATCCCCAGGGCTGTTGTGCCTGTGAATAGGTTTCCAAGGGAAGGTGAAGACCAGCAACAGCTTACAGGACTGGCCCCTTCCTTGTGGGAGAATGAGCCGGACGTTCGCCGTTTTGGAAAAATGGCTCTGCCGAGAACGGCCACAATGAGATGTTCCATCTCTGGGAAAGCACTGATCCCCAGGGCTGTTGTGCCTGTGACTAGGCTGCCCAGGGAAGGTGAAGACCAGCAACAGCTTTCAGGGCTGGCACCTTCCTTGTGGGAGAATGAGCCGGACGTTCGCCGTTTTGGAAAAATGGCTCTGCGAGAACGGCCACAATGAGATGTTCCGTCTCTGGGAAAGCACTGATCCCCAGGGCTGTTGTGCCTGTGAGTAGGCTGCCCAGGGAAGGTGAAGACCAGCAACAGCTTTCAGGGCTGGCACCTTCCTTGTGGGAGAGGGATCCGGACGTTTCCCATTTTGGAAAATGGCTATGCCGAGAACGGCCACAATGAGATGTTCCGTCTCTGGGAAAGCACTGATCCCCAGGGCTGTTGTGCCTGTGACTAGGCTGCCCAGGGAAGGTGAAGACCAGCAACAGCTTACAGGGCTGGCCCCTTCCTTGTGGGAGAAGGAGCCGGACGTTTCCCTTTTCGGAAATAAGCTCTGCCGAGAATGGGCACGAGCAGATGTTCCGTCTGTGGGAAAGCACTGATCCCCAGGGCTGTTGTGCCTGTGAATAGGTTGCCCAGGGAAGGTGAAGACCAGCAACAGCTTTCAGGGCTTGCCCCTTCCTTGTGGGAGAAGGAGCCGGATGTTTCCCATTTCGGAAAAATGGCTCTGCCGAGAACGGGCACGAGGAGATGTTCCGTCTCTGGGAAAGCACTGATCCCCAGGGCTGTTGTGCCTGTGAATAGGTTGCCCAGGGAAGGTGAAGACCAGCAACAGCTTTCAGGGCTGGCCCCTTCCTTGTGGGAGAAGGAGCCGGACGTTTGCCATTTTGGAAAATGGCTCTGCCGAGAACGGGTACGATGAGATGTTCCGTCTCTGGGAAAGCACTGATCCCCAGGGCTGTTGTGCCTGTGACTAGGCTGCCCAGGGAAGGTGAAGACCAGCAACAGCTTTCAGGGCTTGCCCCTTCCTTGTGGGAGAACAATCCGGACGTTTCCCATTTCGTAAAATGGCTCTGCCGAGAACGGACACAATTGGATATTCCGTCTCTGGGAAAGCACTGATCCCCAGGGCTGTTGTGCCTGTGAATAGGTTTCCAAGGGAAGGTGAAGACCAGCAACAGCTTTCAGGGCTGGCACCTTCCTTGTGGGAGAAGGAGCCGGACGTTCGCCGTTTTGGAAAAATGGCTCTGCGAGAACGGGCACGAGGAGATGTTCCGTCTCTGGTAAAGCACTGGTCCCCAGGGCTGTTGTGCCTGTGACTAGGCTGCCCAGGGAAGGTGAAGACCAGCAACAGCTTTCAGGGCTGGCCCCTTCCTTGTGGGAGAAGGAGCCGGATGTTTCCCTTTTCGGAAAACGGCTCTGCCGAGAACGGGCACGAGCAGATGTTCCGTCTCTGGGAAAGCACTGATCCCCAGGGCTGTTGTGCCTGTGAATAGGTTTCCAAGGGAAGGTGAAGACCAGCAACAGCTTTCAGGGCTGGCCCCTTCCTTGTGGGTGAAGATCCGGACGTTTCCCATTTCGGAAAAATGGCTCTTCCGAGAACGTCCACAATTGGATGTTCCGTCTCTGGGAAAGCACAGATCCCCATGGCTGTTGTGCCTGTGAATAGGTTTCCAAGGGAAGGTGAAGACCAGCAACAGCTTTCAGGGCTGGCCCCTTCCTTGTGGGAGAAGGATCCGGACGTTTCCCATTTCGGAAAATGGCTCTGCCGAGAACGGCCACAATTGGATATTCCGTCTCTGGGAAAGCACAGATCCCCAGGGCTGTTGTGCCTGTGAATAGGTTTCCAAGGGAAGGTGAAGACCAGCAACAGCTTACAGGACTGGCCCCTTCCTTGTGGGAGAATGAGCCGGACGTTCGCCGTTTTGGAAAAATGGCTCTGCCGAGAACGGCCACAATGAGATGTTCCATCTCTGGGAAAGCACTGATCCCCAGGGCTGTTGTGCCTGTGACTAGGCTGCCCAGGGAAGGTGAAGACCAGCAACAGCTTTCAGGGCTGGCACCTTCCTTGTGGGAGAATGAGCCGGACGTTCGCCGTTTTGGAAAAATGGCTCTGCGAGAACGGCCACAATGAGATGTTCCGTCTGTGGGAAAGCACTGATCCCCAGGGCTGTTGTGCCTGTGAGTAGGCTGCCCAGGGAAGGTGAAGACCAGCAACAGCTTACAGGGCTGGCCCCTTCCTTGTGGGAGAAGGAGCCGGACGTTTCCCATTTCGGAAAAATGGCTCTTCCGAGAACGGCCACAATTGGATGTTCCGTCTCTGTGAAAGCACAGATCCCCAGGGCTGTTGTGCCTGTGAATAGGTTTCCAAGGGAAGGTGAAGACCAGCAACAGCTTTCAGGGCTGGCACCTTCCTTGTGGGAGAGGGATCCGGACGTTTCCCATTTTGGAAAATGGCTATGCCGAGAACGGCCACAATGAGATGTTCCGTCTCTGGGAAAGCACTGATCCCCAGGGCTGTTGTGCCTGTGACTAGGCTGCCCAGGGAAGGTGAAGACCAGCAACAGCTTACAGGGCTGGCCCCTTCCTTGTGGGAGAAGGAGCCGGACGTTTCCCTTTTCGGAAATAAGCTCTGCCGAGAATGGGCACGAGCAGATGTTCCGTCTGTGGGAAAGCACTGATCCCCAGGGCTGTTGTGCCTGTGAATAGGTTGCCCAGGGAAGGTGAAGACCAGCAACAGCTTTCAGGGCTTGCCCCTTCCTTGTGGGAGAAGGAGCCGGATGTTTCCCATTTCGGAAAAATGGCTCTGCCGAGAACGGGCACGAGGAGATGTTCCGTCTCTGGGAAAGCACTGATCCCCAGGGCTGTTGTGCCTGTGAATAGGTTGCCCAGGGAAGGTGAAGACCAGCAACAGCTTTCAGGGCTGGCCCCTTCCTTGTGGGAGAAGGAGCCGGACGTTTCCCATTTTGGAAAATGGCTCTGCCGAGAACGGGTACGATGTGATGTTCCGTCTCTGGGAAAGCACTGATCCCCAGGGCTGTTGTGCCTGTGACTAGGCTGCCCAGGGAAGGTGAAGACCAGCAACAGCTTTCAGGGCTTGCCCCTTCCTTGTGGGAGAACAATCCGGACGTTTCCCATTTCGTAAAATGGCTCTGCCGAGAACGGACACAATTGGATATTCCGTCTCTGGGAAAGCACAGATCCCCAGGGCTGTTGTGCCTGTGAATAGGTTTCCAAGGGAAGGTGAAGACCAGCAACAGCTTTCAGGGCTGGCACCTTCCTTGTGGGAGAAGGAGCCGGACGTTCGCCGTTTTGGAAAAATGGCTCTGCAAGAACGGCCACAATGAGATGTTCCGTCTGTGGGAAAGCACTGGTCCCCAGGGCTGTTGTGCCTGTGACTAGGCTGCCCAGGGAAGGTGAAGACCAGCAACAGCTTTCAGGGCCTGCACCTTCCTTGTGGGAGAAGGAGCCGGACGTTTCCCTTTTCGGAAAACGGCTCTGCCGAGAACGGGTATGAAGAGATGTTCCGTCTCTGGGTAAGCACTGATCCCAAGGGCTGTTGTGCCTGTGAATAGGTTGCCCAGGGAAGGTGAAGACCAGCAACAGCTTACAGGGCTGGCCCCTTCCTTGTGGGAGAAGGAGCCGGACGTTTCCCATTTCGGAAAAATGGCTCTGCCGATAATGGGCACGAGCAGATGTTCCGTCTGTGGGAAAGCACTGATCCCCAGGGCTGTTGTGCCTGTGAATAGGTTGCCAAGGGAAGGTGAAGACCAGCAACAGCTTACAGGGCTGGCCCCTTCCTTGTGGGAGAAGTATCCGGACGTTTCCCATTTCGGAAAAATGGCTCTGCCGAGAATGGGCACGATGAGATGTTCCGTCTCTGGGAAAGCACTGATCCCCAGGGCTGTTGTGCCTGTGAATAGGTTTCCAAGGGAAGGTGAAGACCAGCAACAGCTTTCAGGGCTGGCCCCTTCCTTGTGGGAGAAGGATCCGGACGTTTCCCATTTTGGAAAATGGCTATGCCGAGAACGGCTACGATGAGATGTTCCGTCTCTGGGAAAGCACTGATCCCCAGGGCTGTTGTGCCTGTGACTAGGCTGCCCAGGGAAGGTGAAGACCAGCAACAGCTTTCAGGGCTGGTCCCTTCCTTGTGGGAGAAGGAGCCGGACGTTTCCCTTTTCGGAAATAAGCTCTGACGAGAATGGGCACGAGGAGAAGTTCCGTCTCTAGGAAAGCACTGATCCCCAGGGCTGTTGTGCCTGTGAATAGGTTGCCCAGGGAAGGTGAAGACCAGCAACAGCTTTCAGGGCTGGCCCCTTACTTGTGGGAGAAGGAGCCGGACTTTTCCCATTTTGGAAAAATGGCTCTGCCGAGAACGGGTACGATGAGATGTTCCGTATCTGGGAAAGCACTGATCCCCAGGGCTGTTGTGCCTGTGAATAGGTTTCCAAGGGAAGGTGAAGACCAGCAACAGCTTTCAGGGCTGGCACCTTCCTTGTGGGAGAAGGATCCGGACGTTTCCCATTTTGGAAAATGGCTCTGCCGAGAACGGCTACGACGAGATGTTCCGTCTCTGGGAAAGCACTGATCCCCAGGGCTGTTGTGCCTGTGACTAGGCTGCCCAGGGAAGGTGAAGACCAGCAACAGCTTTCAGGGCTGGCCCCTTCCTTGTGGGATAAGGAGCCGGACATTTCCCATTTCGGAAAAATGGCTCTACCGAGAACGGGTATGAAGAGATGTTCCGTCTCTGGGAAAGCACTGATCCCCAGGGCTGTTGTGCCTGTGACTAGGCTGCCCAGGGAAGGTGAAGACCAGCAACAGCTTTCAGGGCTGGCCCCTTCCTTGTGGGAGAACAATCCGGACGTTTCCCATTTCGTAAAATGGCTCTGCCGATAATGGGCACGAGCAGATGTTCCGTCTGTGGGAAAGCACTGATCCCCAGGGCTGTTGTGCCTGTGACTAGGCTGCCCAGGGAAGGTGAAGACCAGCAACAGCTTTCAGGGCTGGCCCCTTCCTTGTGGGAGAAGGAGCCGGACGTTTCCCTTTTCGGAAATAAGCTCTGTCGAGAATGGGCACGAGCAGATGTTCCGTCTGTGGGAAAGCACTGATCCCCAGGGCTGTTGTGCCTGTGAATAGGTTGCCCAGGGAAGGTGAAGACCAGCAACAGCTTTCAGGGCTTGCCCCTTCCTTGTGGGAGAAGGAGCCGGATGTTTCCCATTTCGGAAAAATGGCTCTGCCGAGAACGGGCACGAGGAGATGTTCCGTCTCTGGGAAAGCACAGATCCCCATGGCTGTTGTGCCTGTGAATAGGTTGCCCAGGGAAGGTGAAGACCAGCAACAGCTTTCAGGGCTTGCCCCTTCCTTGTGGGAGAACAATCCGGACGTTTCCCATTTCGTAAAATGGCTCTGCCGAGAACGGACACAATTGGATATTCCGTCTCTGGGAAAGCACTGATCCCCAGGGCTGTTGTGCCTGTGAATAGGTTTCCAAGGGAAGGTGAAGACCAGCAACAGCTTTCAGGGCTGGCACCTTCCTTGTGGGAGAAGGAGCCGGACGTTCGCCGTTTTGGAAAAATGGCTCTGCGAGAACGGGCACGAGGAGATGTTCCGTCTCTGGTAAAGCACTGGTCCCCAGGGCTGTTGTGCCTGTGACTAGGCTGCCCAGGGAAGGTGAAGACCAGCAACAGCTTTCAGGGCTGGCCCCTTACTTGTGGGAGAAGGAGCCGGACTTTTCCCATTTTGGAAAAATGGCTCTGCCGAGAACGGGTACGATGAGATGTTCCGTATCTGGGAAAGCACTGATCCCCAGGGCTGTTGTGCCTGTGAATAGGTTTCCAAGGGAAGGTGAAGACCAGCAACAGCTTTCAGGGCTGGCACCTTCCTTGTGGGAGAAGGATCCGGACGTTTCCCATTTCGGAAAATGGCTCTGCCGAGAACGGCTACGACGAGATGTTCCGTCTCTGGGAAAGCACTGATCCCCAGGGCTGTTGTGCCTGTGAATAGGCTGCCCAGGGAAGGTGAAGACCAGCAACAGCTTTCAGGGCTGGCCCCTTCCTTGTGGGAGAAGGAGCCGGACATTTCCCATTTCGGAAAAATGGCTCTACCGAGAACGGGTATGAAGAGATGTTCCGTCTCTGGGAAAGCACTGATCCCCAGGGCTGTTGTGCCTGTGACTAGGCTGCCCAGGGAAGGTGAAGACCAGCAACAGCTTACAGGGCTGGCCCCTTCCTTGTGGGAGAAGGATCCGGACGTTTCCCATTTCGGAAAAATGGCTCTTCGGAGAACGGCCACAATTGGATGTTCCGTCTCTGTGAAAGCACAGATCCCCATGGCTGTTGTGCCTGTGAATAGGTTTCCAAGGGAAGGTGAAGACCAGCAACATCTTTCAGGGCTTGCCCCTTCCTTGTGGGAGAAGGATCCGGACGTTTCCCATTTCGGAAAATGGCTCTGCCGAGAACGGCCACAATTGGATATTCCGTCTCTGGGAAAGCACAGATCCCCAGGGCTGTTGTGCCTGTGAATAGGTTTCCAAGGGAAGGTGAAGACCAGCAACAGCTTTCAGGGCTGGCACCTTCCTTGTGGGAGAATGAGCCGGACGTTCGCCGTTTTGGAAAAATGGCACTGCGAGAACGGCCAGAAAGAGATGTTCCATCTCTGGGAAAGCACTGATCCCCAGGGCTGTTGTGCCTGTGACTAGGCTGCCCAGGGAAGGTGAAGACCAGCAACAGCTTTCAGGGCTGGCACCTTCCTTGTGGGAGAAGGAGCCGGACGTTCGCCGTTTTGGAAAAATGTCTCTGCGAGAACGGCCACAATGAGATGTTCCGTCTCTGGGAAAGCACTGATCCCCAGGGCTGTTGTGCCTGTGACTAGGCTGCCCAGGGAAGGTGAAGACCAGCAACAGCTTACAGGGCTGGCCCCTTCCTTGTGGGAGAAGGAGCCGGACGTTTCCCTTTTCGGAAATAAGCTCTGCCGAGAATGGGCACGGGCAGATGTTCCGTCTGTGGGAAAGCACTGATCCCCAGGGCTGTTGTGCCTGTGAATAGGTTGCCCAGGGAAGGTGAAGACCAGCAACAGCTTTCAGGGCTGGCCCCTTCCTTGTGGGAGAAGGAGCCGGACGTTTCCCATTTCGGAAAAATGGCTCTGCCGATAATGGGCACGAGCAGATGTTCCGTCTGTGGGAAAGCACTGATCCCCAGGGCTGTTGTGCCTGTGACTAGGCTGCCCAGGGAAGGTGAAGACCAGCAACAGCTTTCAGGGCTGGCCCCTTCCTTGTGGGAGAAGGAGCCGGACGTTTCCCTTTTCGGAAATAAGCTCTGTCGAGAATGGGCACGAGCAGATGTTCCGTCTGTGGGAAAGCACTGATCCCCAGGGCTGTTGTGCCTGTGAATAGGTTGCCCAGGGAAGGTGAAGACCAGCAACAGCTTTCAGGGCTTGCCCCTTCCTTGTGGGAGAAGGAGCCGGATGTTTCCCATTTCGGAAAAATGGCTCTGCCGAGAACGGGCACGAGGAGATGTTCCGTCTCTGGGAAAGCACAGATCCCCATGGCTGTTGTGCCTGTGAATAGGTTGCCCAGGGAAGGTGAAGACCAGCAACAGCTTTCAGGGCTGGCCCCTTCCTTGTGGGAGAAGGAGCCGGACGTTTGCCATTTTGGAAAATGGCTCTGCCGAGAACGGGTACGATGAGATGTTCCGTCTCTGGGAAAGCACTGATCCCCAGGGCTGTTGTGCCTGTGACTAGGCTGCCCAGGGAAGGTGAAGACCAGCAACAGCTTTCAGGGCTTGCCCCTTCCTTGTGGGAGAACAATCCGGACGTTTCCCATTTCGTAAAATGGCTCTGCCGAGAACGGACACAATTGGATATTCCGTCTCTGGGAAAGCACTGATCCCCAGGGCTGTTGTGCCTGTGAATAGGTTTCCAAGGGAAGGTGAAGACCAGCAACAGCTTTCAGGGCTGGCACCTTCCTTGTGGGAGAAGGAGCCGGACGTTCGCCGTTTTGGAAAAATGGCTCTGCGAGAACGGGCACGAGGAGATGTTCCGTCTCTGGTAAAGCACTGGTCCCCAGGGCTGTTGTGCCTGTGACTAGGCTGCCCAGGGAAGGTGAAGACCAGCAACAGCTTTCAGGGCTGGCCCCTTCCTTGTGGGAGAAGGAGCCGGATGTTTCCCTTTTCGGAAAACGGCTCTGCCGAGAACGGGTATGAAGAGATGTTCCGTCTGTGGGAAAGCACTGATCCCCAGGGCTGTTGTGCCTGTGAATAGGTTGCCAAGGGAAGGTGAAGACCAGCAACAGCTTTCAGGGCTGGCCCCTTCCTTGTGGGAGAAGGATCCGGACGTTTCCCATTTCGGAAAAATGGCTCTGCCGAGAATGGGCACGAGGAGATGTTCCGTCTCTGGGAAAGCACTGATCCCCAGGGCTGTTGTGCCTGTGAATAGGTTGCCAAGGGAAGGTGAAGACCAGCAACAGCTTTCAGGGCTGGCCCCTTCCTTGTGGGAGAAGGATACGGACGTTTCCCATTCTGGAAAATGGCTCTGCCGAGAACGGCTACGATGAGATGTTCCGTCTCTGGGAAAGCACTGATCCCCAGGGCTGTTGTGCCTGTGACTAGGCTGCCCAGGGAAGGTGAAGACCAGCAACAGCTTTCAGGGCTGGTCCCTTCCTTGTGGGAGAAGGAGCCGGACGTTTCCCTTTTCGGAAATAAGCTCTGACGAGAATGGGCACGAGGAGATGTTCCGTCTCTGGGAAAGCACTGATCCCCAGGGCTGTTGTGCCTGTGAATAGGTTGCCCAGGGAAGGTGAAGACCAGCAACAGCTTTCAGGGCTGGCCCCTTACTTGTGGGAGAAGGAGCCGGACTTTTCCCATTTTGGAAAAATGGCTCTGCCGAGAACGGGTACGATGAGATGTTCCGTATCTGGGAAAGCACTGATCCCCAGGGCTGTTGTGCCTGTGAATAGGTTTCCAAGGGAAGGTGAAGACCAGCAACAGCTTTCAGGGCTGGCACCTTCCTTGTGGGAGAAGGATCCGGACGTTTCCCATTTCGGAAAATGGCTCTGCCGAGAACGGCTACGACGAGATGTTCCGTCTCTGGGAAAGCACTGATCCCCAGGGCTGTTGTGCCTGTGAATAGGCTGCCCAGGGAAGGTGAAGACCAGCAACAGCTTTCAGGGCTGGCCCCTTCCTTGTGGGAGAAGGAGCCGGACATTTCCCATTTCGGAAAAATGGCTCTACCGAGAACGGGTATGAAGAGATGTTCCGTCTCTGGGAAAGCACTGATCCCCAGGGCTGTTGTGCCTGTGACTAGGCTGCCCAGGGAAGGTGAAGACCAGCAACAGCTTACAGGGCTGGCCCCTTCCTTGTGGGAGAAGGATCCGGACGTTTCCCATTTCGGAAAAATGGCTCTTCGGAGAACGGCCACAATTGGATGTTCCGTCTCTGTGAAAGCACAGATCCCCATGGCTGTTGTGCCTGTGAATAGGTTTCCAAGGGAAGGTGAAGACCAGCAACATCTTTCAGGGCTTGCCCCTTCCTTGTGGGAGAAGGATCCGGACGTTTCCCATTTCGGAAAATGGCTCTGCCGAGAACGGCCACAATTGGATATTCCGTCTCTGGGAAAGCACAGATCCCCAGGGCTGTTGTGCCTGTGAATAGGTTTCCAAGGGAAGGTGAAGACCAGCAACAGCTTTCAGGGCTGGCACCTTCCTTGTGGGAGAATGAGCCGGACGTTCGCCGTTTTGGAAAAATGGCACTGCGAGAACGGCCAGAAAGAGATGTTCCATCTCTGGGAAAGCACTGATCCCCAGGGCTGTTGTGCCTGTGACTAGGCTGCCCAGGGAAGGTGAAGACCAGCAACAGCTTTCAGGGCTGGCACCTTCCTTGTGGGAGAAGGAGCCGGACGTTCGCCGTTTTGGAAAAATGTCTCTGCGAGAACGGCCACAATGAGATGTTCCGTCTCTGGGAAAGCACTGATCCCCAGGGCTGTTGTGCCTGTGACTAGGCTGCCCAGGGAAGGTGAAGACCAGCAACAGCTTACAGGGCTGGCCCCTTCCTTGTGGGAGAAGGAGCCGGACGTTTCCCTTTTCGGAAATAAGCTCTGCCGAGAATGGGCACGGGCAGATGTTCCGTCTGTGGGAAAGCACTGATCCCCAGGGCTGTTGTGCCCGTGAATAGGTTGCCCAGGGAAGGTGAAGACCAGCAACAGCTTTCAGGGCTGGCCCCTTCCTTGTGGGAGAAGGAGCCGGACGTTTCCCATTTCGGAAAAATGGCTCTGCCGATAATGGGCACGAGCAGATGTTCCGTCTGTGGGAAAGCACTGATCCCCAGGGCTGTTGTGCCTGTGACTAGGCTGCCCAGGGAAGGTGAAGACCAGCAACAGCTTTCAGGGCTGGCCCCTTCCTTGTGGGAGAAGGAGCCGGACGTTTCCCTTTTCGGAAATAAGCTCTGTCGAGAATGGGCACGAGCAGATGTTCCGTCTGTGGGAAAGCACTGATCCCCAGGGCTGTTGTGCCTGTGAATAGGTTGCCCAGGGAAGGTGAAGACCAGCAACAGCTTTCAGGGCTTGCCCCTTCCTTGTGGGAGAAGGAGCCGGATGTTTCCCATTTCGGAAAAATGGCTCTGCCGAGAACGGGCACGAGGAGATGTTCCGTCTCTGGGAAAGCACAGATCCCCATGGCTGTTGTGCCTGTGAATAGGTTGCCCAGGGAAGGTGAAGACCAGCAACAGCTTTCAGGGCTGGCCCCTTCCTTGTGGGAGAAGGAGCCGGACGTTTGCCATTTTGGAAAATGGCTCTGCCGAGAACGGGTACGATGAGATGTTCCGTCTCTGGGAAAGCACTGATCCCCAGGGCTGTTGTGCCTGTGACTAGGCTGCCCAGGGAAGGTGAAGACCAGCAACAGCTTTCAGGGCTTGCCCCTTCCTTGTGGGAGAACAATCCGGACGTTTCCCATTTCGTAAAATGGCTCTGCCGAGAACGGACACAATTGGATATTCCGTCTCTGGGAAAGCACTGATCCCCAGGGCTGTTGTGCCTGTGAATAGGTTTCCAAGGGAAGGTGAAGACCAGCAACAGCTTTCAGGGCTGGCACCTTCCTTGTGGGAGAAGGAGCCGGACGTTCGCCGTTTTGGAAAAATGGCTCTGCGAGAACGGGCACGAGGAGATGTTCCGTCTCTGGTAAAGCACTGGTCCCCAGGGCTGTTGTGCCTGTGACTAGGCTGCCCAGGGAAGGTGAAGACCAGCAACAGCTTTCAGGGCCTGCACCTTCCTTGTGGGAGAAGCATCCGGACGTTTCCCATTTCGGAAAAATGGCTCTGCCGATAATGGGCACGAGCAGATGTTCCGTCTGTGGGAAAGCACTGATCCCCAGGGCTGTTGTGCCTGTGAATAGGTTGCCAAGGGAAGGTGAAGACCAGCAACAGCTTTCAGGGCTGGCCCCTTCCTTGTGGGAGAAGGATCCGGACGTTTCCCATTTCGGAAAAATGGCTCTGCCGAGAATGGGCACGAGGAGATGTTCCGTCTCTGGGAAAGCACAGATCCCCATGGCTGTTGTGCCTGTGAATAGGTTGCCCAGGGAAGGTGAAGACCAGCAACAGCTTTCAGGGCTGGCCCCTTCCTTGTGGGAGAAGGAGCCGGACGTTTGCCATTTTGGAAAATGGCTCTGCCGAGAACGGGTACGATGAGATGTTCCGTCTCTGGGAAAGCACTGATCCCCAGGGCTGTTGTGCCTGTGACTAGGCTGCCCAGGGAAGGTGAAGACCAGCAACAGCTTTCAGGGCTTGCCCCTTCCTTGTGGGAGAACAATCCGGACGTTTCCCATTTCGTAAAATGGCTCTGCCGAGAACGGACACAATTGGATATTCCGTCTCTGGGAAAGCACTGATCCCCAGGGCTGTTGTGCCTGTGAATAGGTTTCCAAGGGAAGGTGAAGACCAGCAACAGCTTTCAGGGCTGGCACCTTCCTTGTGGGAGAAGGAGCCGGACGTTCGCCGTTTTGGAAAAATGGCTCTGCGAGAACGGGCACGAGGAGATGTTCCGTCTCTGGTAAAGCACTGGTCCCCAGGGCTGTTGTGCCTGTGACTAGGCTGCCCAGGGAAGGTGAAGACCAGCAACAGCTTTCAGGGCCTGCACCTTCCTTGTGGGAGAAGCATCCGGACGTTTCCCATTTCGGAAAAATGGCTCTGCCGATAATGGGCACGAGCAGATGTTCCGTCTGTGGGAAAGCACTGATCCCCAGGGCTGTTGTGCCTGTGAATAGGTTGCCAAGGGAAGGTGAAGACCAGCAACAGCTTTCAGGGCTGGCCCCTTCCTTGTGGGAGAAGGATCCGGACGTTTCCCATTTCGGAAAAATGGCTCTGCCGAGAATGGGCACGAGGAGATGTTCCGTCTCTGGGAAAGCACTGATCCCCAGGGCTGTTGTGCCTGTGAATAGGTTGCCAAGGGAAGGTGAAGACCAGCAACAGCTTTCAGGGCTGGCCCCTTCCTTGTGGGAGAAGGATACGGACGTTTCCCATTCTGGAAAATGGCTCTGCCGAGAACGGCTACGATGAGATGTTCCGTCTCTGGGAAAGCACTGATCCCCAGGGCTGTTGTGCCTGTGACTAGGCTGCCCAGGGAAGGTGAAGACCAGCAACAGCTTTCAGGGCTGGTCCCTTCCTTGTGGGAGAAGGAGCCGGACGTTTCCCTTTTCGGAAATAAGCTCTGACGAGAATGGGCACGAGGAGATGTTCCGTCTCTGGGAAAGCACTGATCCCCAGGGCTGTTGTGCCTGTGAATAGGTTGCCCAGGGAAGGTGAAGACCAGCAACAGCTTTCAGGGCTGGCCCCTTCCTTGTGGGAGAAGGAGCCGGACGTTTCCCATTTCGGAAAAATGGCTCTGCCGATAATGGGCACGAGCAGATGTTCCGTCTGTGGGAAAGCACTGATCCCCAGGGCTGTTGTGCCTGTGAATAGGTTTCCAAGGGAAGGTGAAGACCAGCAACAGCTTTCAGGGCTGGCACCTTCCTTGTGGGAGAAGGATCCGGACGTTTCCCATTTCGGAAAATGGCTCTGCCGAGAACGGCTACGACGAGATGTTCCGTCTCTGGGAAAGCACTGATCCCCAGGGCTGTTGTGCCTGTGACTAGGCTGCCCAGGGAAGGTGAAGACCAGCAACAGCTTTCAGGGCTGGCCCCTTCCTTGTGGGAGAAGGAGCCGGACATTTCCCATTTCGGAAAAATGGCTCTACCGAGAACGGGTATGAAGAGATGTTCCGTCTCTGGGAAAGCACTGATCCCCAGGGCTGTTGTGCCTGTGACTAGGCTGCCCAGGGAAGGTGAAGACCAGCAACAGCTTACAGGGCTGGCCCCTTCCTTGTGGGAGAAGGAGCCGGACGTTTCCCATTTCGGAAAAATGGCTCTTCGGAGAATGGCCACAATTGGATGTTCCGTCTCTGTGAAAGCACAGATCCCAATGGCTGTTGTGCCTGTGAATAGGTTTCCAAGGGAAGGTGAAGACCAGCAACATCTTTCAGGGCTGGCCCCTTCCTTGTGGGAGAAGGATCCGGACGTTTCCCATTTCGGAAAATGGCTCTGCCGAGAACGGCCACAATTGGATATTCCGTCTCTGGGAAAGCACAGATCCCCAGGGCTGTTGTGCCTGTGAATAGGTTTCCAAGGGAAGGTGAAGACCAGCAACAGCTTTCAGGGCTGGCCCCTTCTTTGTGGGAGAATGAGCCGGACGTTCGCCGTTTTGGAAAAATGGCACTGCGAGAACGGCCACAATGAGATGTTCCATCTCTGGGAAAGCACTGATCCCCAGGGCTGTTGTGCCTGTGACTAGGCTGCCCAGGGAAGGTGAAGACCAGCAACAGCTTTCAGGGCTGGCACCTTCCTTGTGGGAGAAGGAGCCGGACGTTCGCCGTTTTGGAAAAATGTCTCTGCGAGAATGGCCACAATGAGATGTTCCGTCTGTGGGAAAGCACTGATCCCCAGGGCTGTTGTGCCTGTGACTAGGCTGCCCAGGGAAGGTGAAGACCAGCAACAGCTTACAGGGCTGGCCCCTTCCTTGTGGGAGAAGGAGCCGGACGTTTCCCTTTTCGGAAATAAGCTCTGCCGAGAATGGGCACGGGCAGATGTTCCGTCTGTGGGAAAGCACTGATCCCCAGGGCTGTTGTGCCTGTGAATAGGTTGCCCAGGGAAGGTGAAGACCAGCAACAGCTTTCAGGGCTGGCCCCTTCCTTGTGGGAGAAGGAGCCGGACGTTTCCCATTTCGGAAAAATGGCTCTGCCGATAATGGGCACGAGCAGATGTTCCGTCTCTGGGAAAGCACTGATCCCCAGGGCTGTTGTGCCTGTGAATAGGTTTCCAAGGGAAGGTGAAGACCAGCAACAGCTTTCAGGGCTGGCCCCTTCCTTGTGGGAGAAGGAGCCGGACATTTCCCATTTCGGAAAAATGGCTCTACCGAGAACGGGTATGAAGAGATGTTCCGTCTCTGGGAAAGCACTGATCCCCAGGGCTGTTGTGCCTGTGACTAGGCTGCCCAGGGAAGGTGAAGACCAGCAACAGCTTACAGGGCTGGCCCCTTCCTTGTGGGAGAAGGAGCCGGACGTTTCCCATTTCGGAAAAATGGCTCTTCGGAGAACGGCCACAATTGGATGTTCCGTCTCTGTGAAAGCACAGATCCCCATGGCTGTTGTGCCTGTGAATAGGTTTCCAAGGGAAGGTGAAGACCAGCAACATCTTTCAGGGCTTGCCCCTTCCTTGTGGGAGAAGGATCCGGACGTTTCCCATTTCGGAAAATGGCTCTGCCGAGAACGGCCACAATTGGATATTCCGTCTCTGGGAAAGCACAGATCCCCAGGGCTGTTGTGCCTGTGAATAGGTTTCCAAGGGAAGGTGAAGACCAGCAACAGCTTTCAGGGCTGGCACCTTCCTTGTGGGAGAATGAGCCGGACGTTCGCCGTTTTGGAAAAATGGCACTGCGAGAACGGCCAGAATGAGATGTTCCATCTCTGGGAAAGCACTGATCCCCAGGGCTGTTGTGCCTGTGACTAGGCTGCCCAGGGAAGGTGAAGACCAGCAACAGCTTTCAGGGCTGGCACCTTCCTTGTGGGAGAAGGAGCCGGACGTTCGCCGTTTTGGAAAAATGTCTCTGCGAGAACGGCCACAATGAGATGTTCCGTCTCTGGGAAAGCACTGATCCCCAGGGCTGTTGTGCCTGTGACTAGGCTGCCCAGGGAAGGTGAAGACCAGCAACAGCTTACAGGGCTGGCCCCTTCCTTGTGGGAGAAGTAGCCGGACGTTTCCCTTTTCGGAAATAAGCTCTGCCGAGAATGGGCACGGGCAGATGTTCCGTCTGTGGGAAAGCACTGATCCCCAGGGCTGTTGTGCCTGTGAATAGGTTGCCCAGGGAAGGTGAAGACCAGCAACAGCTTTCAGGGCTGGCCCCTTCCTTGTGGGAGAAGGAGCCGGACGTTTCCCATTTCGGAAAAATGGCTCTGCCGATAATGGGCACGAGCAGATGTTCCGTCTGTGGGAAAGCACTGATCCCCAGGGCTGTTGTGCCTGTGACTAGGCTGCCCAGGGAAGGTGAAGACCAGCAACAGCTTTCAGGGCTGGCCCCTTCCTTGTGGGAGAAGGAGCCGGACGTTTCCCTTTTCGGAAATAAGCTCTGTCGAGAATGGGCACGAGCAGATGTTCCGTCTGTGGGAAAGCACTGATCCCCAGGGCTGTTGTGCCTGTGAATAGGCTGCCCAGGGAAGGTGAAGACCAGCAACAGCTTTCAGGGCTTGCCCCTTCCTTGTGGGAGAAGGAGCCGGATGTTTCCCATTTCGGAAAAATGGCTCTGCCGAGAACGGGCACGAGGAGATGTTCCGTCTCTGGGAAAGCACAGATCCCCATGGCTGTTGTGCCTGTGAATAGGTTGCCCAGGGAAGGTGAAGACCAGCAACAGCTTTCAGGGCTGGCCCCTTCCTTGTGGGAGAAGGAGCCGGACGTTTGCCATTTTGGAAAATGGCTCTGCCGAGAACGGGTACGATGAGATGTTCCGTCTCTGGGAAAGCACTGATCCCCAGGGCTGTTGTGCCTGTGACTAGGCTGCCCAGGGAAGGTGAAGACCAGCAACAGCTTTCAGGGCTGGCCCCTTCCTTGTGGGAGAAGGAGCCGGACGTTTCCCTTTTCGGAAATAAGCTCTGCCGAGAATGGGCACGAGCAGATGTTCCGTCTGTGGGAAAGCACTGATCCCCAGGGCTGTTGTGCCTGTGAATAGGTTGCCCAGGGAAGGTGAAGACCAGCAACAGCTTTCAGGGCTTGCCCCTTCCTTATGGGAGAAGGATCCGGATGTTTCCCATTTCGGAAAAATGGCTCTGCCGAGAACGGGCACGAGGAGATGTTCCGTCTCTGGGAAAGCACTGATCCCCAGGGCTGTTGTGCCTGTGAATAGGTTGCCCAGGGAAGGTGAAGACCAGCAACAGCTTTCAGGGCTGGCCCCTTCCTTGTGGGAGAAGGAGCCGGACGTTTGCCATTTTGGAAAATGGCTCTGCCGAGAACGGGTACGATGAGATGTTCCGTCTCTGGGAAAGCACTGATCCCCAGGGCTGTTGTGCCTGTGACTAGGCTGCCCAGGGAAGGTGAAGACCAGCAACAGCTTTCAGGGCTTGCCCCTTCCTTGTGGGAGAACAATCCGGACGTTTCCCATTTCGTAAAATGGCTCTGCCGAGAACGGACACAATTGGATATTCCGTCTCTGGGAAAGCACTGATCCCCAGGGCTGTTGTGCCTGTGAATAGGTTTCCAAGGGAAGGTGAAGACCAGCAACAGCTTTCAGGGCTGGCACCTTCCTTGTGGGAGAAGGAGCCGGACGTTCGCCGTTTTGGAAAAATGGCTCTGCGAGAACGGGCACGAGGAGATGTTCCGTCTCTGGTAAAGCACTGGTCCCCAGGGCTGTTGTGCCTGTGACTAGGCTGCCCAGGGAAGGTGAAGACCAGCAACAGCTTTCAGGGCTGGCCCCTTCCTTGTGGGAGAAGGAGCCGGATGTTTCCCTTTTCGGAAAACGGCTCTGCCGAGAACGGGTATGAAGAGATGTTCCGTCTCTGGGAAAGCACTGATCCCCAGGGCTGTTGTGCCTGTGAATAGGTTTCCAAGGGAAGGTGAAGACCAGCAACAGCTTTCAGGGCTGGCCCCTTCCTTGTGGGTGAAGATCCGGACGTTTCCCATTTCGGAAAAATGGCTCTTCCGAGAACGTCCACAATTGGATGTTCCGTCTCTGGGAAAGCACAGATCCCCATGGCTGTTGTGCCTGTGAATAGGTTTCCAAGGGAAGGTGAAGACCAGCAACAGCTTTCAGGGCTGGCCCCTTCCTTGTGGGAGAAGGATCCGGACGTTTCCCATTTCGGAAAATGGCTCTGCCGAGAACGGCCACAATTGGATATTCCGTCTCTGGGAAAGCACAGATCCCCAGGGCTGTTGTGCCTGTGAATAGGTTTCCAAGGGAAGGTGAAGACCAGCAACAGCTTACAGGACTGGCCCCTTCCTTGTGGGAGAATGAGCCGGACGTTCGCCGTTTTGGAAAAATGGCTCTGCCGAGAACGGCCACAATGAGATGTTCCATCTCTGGGAAAGCACTGATCCCCAGGGCTGTTGTGCCTGTGACTAGGCTGCCCAGGGAAGGTGAAGACCAGCAACAGCTTTCAGGGCTGGCACCTTCCTTGTGGGAGAATGAGCCGGACGTTCGCCGTTTTGGAAAAATGGCTCTGCGAGAACGGCCACAATGAGATGTTCCGTCTCTGGGAAAGCACTGATCCCCAGGGCTGTTGTGCCTGTGAGTAGGCTGCCCAGGGAAGGTGAAGACCAGCAACAGCTTACAGGGCTGGCCCCTTCCTTGTGGGAGAAGGAGCCGGACGTTTCCCATTTCGGAAAAATGGCTCTTCCGAGAACGGCCACAATTGGATGTTCCGTCTCTGTGAAAGCACAGATCCCCAGGGCTGTTGTGCCTGTGAATAGGTTTCCAAGGGAAGGTGAAGACCAGCAACAGCTTTCAGGGCTGGCACCTTCCTTGTGGGAGAGGGATCCGGACGTTTCCCATTTTGGAAAATGGCTATGCCGAGAACGGCCACAATGAGATGTTCCGTCTCTGGGAAAGCACTGATCCCCAGGGCTGTTGTGCCTGTGACTAGGCTGCCCAGGGAAGGTGAAGACCAGCAACAGCTTACAGGGCTGGCCCCTTCCTTGTGGGAGAAGGAGCCGGACGTTTCCCTTTTCGGAAATAAGCTCTGCCGAGAATGGGCACGAGCAGATGTTCCGTCTGTGGGAAAGCACTGATCCCCAGGGCTGTTGTGCCTGTGAATAGGTTGCCCAGGGAAGGTGAAGACCAGCAACAGCTTTCAGGGCTTGCCCCTTCCTTGTGGGAGAAGGAGCCGGATGTTTCCCATTTCGGAAAAATGGCTCTGCCGAGAACGGGCACGAGGAGATGTTCCGTCTCTGGGAAAGCACTGATCCCCAGGGCTGTTGTGCCTGTGAATAGGTTGCCCAGGGAAGGTGAAGACCAGCAACAGCTTTCAGGGCTGGCACCTTCCTTGTGGGAGAAGGATCCGGACGTTTCCCATTTTGGAAAATGGCTCTGCCGAGAACGGCTACGACGAGATGTTCCGTCTCTGGGAAAGCACTGATCCCCAGGGCTGTTGTGCCTGTGACTAGGCTGCCCAGGGAAGGTGAAGACCAGCAACAGCTTTCAGGGCTGGCCCCTTCCTTGTGGGATAAGGAGCCGGACATTTCCCATTTCGGAAAAATGGCTCTACCGAGAACGGGTATGAAGAGATGTTCCGTCTCTGGGAAAGCACTGATCCCCAGGGCTGTTGTGCCTGTGACTAGGCTGCCCAGGGAAGGTGAAGACCAGCAACAGCTTTCAGGGCTGGCCCCTTCCTTGTGGGAGAACAATCCGGACGTTTCCCATTTCGTAAAATGGCTCTGCCGAGAACGGCCACAATTGGATATTCCGTCTCTGGGAAAGCACAGATCCCCATGGCTGTTGTGCCTGTGAATAGGTTTCCAAGGGAAGGTGAAGACCAGCAACAGCTTTCAGGGCTGGCCCCTTCCTTGTGGGAGAAGGAGCCGGACGTTCGCCGTTTTGGAAAAATGGCTCTGCAAGAACGGCCACAATGAGATGTTCCGTCTGTGGGAAAGCACTGGTCCCCAGGGCTGTTGTGCCTGTGACTAGGCTGCCCAGGGAAGGTGAAGACCAGCAACAGCTTTCAGGGCCTGCACCTTCCTTGTGGGAGAAGGAGCCGGACGTTTCCCTTTTCGGAAAACGGCTCTGCCGAGAACGTGTATGAAGAGATGTTCCGTCTCTGGGAAAGCACTGATCCCAAGGGCTGTTGTGCCTGTGAATAGGTTGCCCAGGGAAGGTTAAGACCAGCAACAGCTTACAGGGCTGGCCCCTTCCTTGTGGGAGAAGGAGCCGGACGTTTCCCATTTCGGAAAAATGGCTCTGCCGATAATGAGCACGAGCAGATGTTCCGTCTGTGGGAAAGCACTGATCCCCAGGGCTGTTGTGCCTGTGAATAGGTTGCCAAGGGAAGGTGAAGACCAGCAACAGCTTTCAGGGCTGGCCCCTTCCTTGTGGGAGAATGAGCCGGACGTTTGCCGTTTTGGAAAAATGGCACTGCGAGAACGGCCAGAAAGAGATGTTCCATCTCTGGGAAAGCACTGATCCCCAGGGCTGTTGTGCCTGTGACTAGGCTGCCCAGGGAAGGTGAAGACCAGCAACAGCTTTCAGGGCTGGCACCTTCCTTGTGGGAGAAGGAGCCGGACGTTCGCCGTTTTGGAAAAATGTCTCTGCGAGAACGGCCACAATGAGATGTTCCGTCTCTGGGAAAGCACTGATCCCCAGGGCTGTTGTGCCTGTGACTAGGCTGCCCAGGGAAGGTGAAGACCAGCAACAGCTTACAGGGCTGGCCCCTTCCTTGTGGGAGAAGGAGCCGGACGTTTCCCTTTTCGGAAATAAGCTCTGCCGAGAATGGGCACGGGCAGATGTTCCGTCTGTGGGAAAGCACTGATCCCCAGGGCTGTTGTGCCCGTGAATAGGTTGCCCAGGGAAGGTGAAGACCAGCAACAGCTTTCAGGGCTGGCCCCTTCCTTGTGGGAGAAGGAGCCGGACGTTTCCCATTTCGGAAAAATGGCTCTGCCGATAATGGGCACGAGCAGATGTTCCGTCTGTGGGAAAGCACTGATCCCCAGGGCTGTTGTGCCTGTGACTAGGCTGCCCAGGGAAGGTGAAGACCAGCAACAGCTTTCAGGGCTGGCCCCTTCCTTGTGGGAGAAGGAGCCGGACGTTTCCCTTTTCGGAAATAAGCTCTGTCGAGAATGGGCACGAGCAGATGTTCCGTCTGTGGGAAAGCACTGATCCCCAGGGCTGTTGTGCCTGTGAATAGGTTGCCCAGGGAAGGTGAAGACCAGCAACAGCTTTCAGGGCTTGCCCCTTCCTTGTGGGAGAAGGAGCCGGATGTTTCCCATTTCGGAAAAATGGCTCTGCCGAGAACGGGCACGAGGAGATGTTCCGTCTCTGGGAAAGCACAGATCCCCATGGCTGTTGTGCCTGTGAATAGGTTGCCCAGGGAAGGTGAAGACCAGCAACAGCTTTCAGGGCTTGCCCCTTCCTTGTGGGAGAACAATCCGGACGTTTCCCATTTCGTAAAATGGCTCTGCCGAGAACGGACACAATTGGATATTCCGTCTCTGGGAAAGCACTGATCCCCAGGGCTGTTGTGCCTGTGAATAGGTTTCCAAGGGAAGGTGAAGACCAGCAACAGCTTTCAGGGCTGGCACCTTCCTTGTGGGAGAAGGAGCCGGACGTTCGCCGTTTTGGAAAAATGGCTCTGCGAGAACGGGCACGAGGAGATGTTCCGTCTCTGGTAAAGCACTGGTCCCCAGGGCTGTTGTGCCTGTGACTAGGCTGCCCAGGGAAGGTGAAGACCAGCAACAGCTTTCAGGGCTGGCCCCTTACTTGTGGGAGAAGGAGCCGGACTTTTCCCATTTTGGAAAAATGGCTCTGCCGAGAACGGGTACGATGAGATGTTCCGTATCTGGGAAAGCACTGATCCCCAGGGCTGTTGTGCCTGTGAATAGGTTTCCAAGGGAAGGTGAAGACCAGCAACAGCTTTCAGGGCTGGCACCTTCCTTGTGGGAGAAGGATCCGGACGTTTCCCATTTCGGAAAATGGCTCTGCCGAGAACGGCTACGACGAGATGTTCCGTCTCTGGGAAAGCACTGATCCCCAGGGCTGTTGTGCCTGTGACTAGGCTGCCCAGGGAAGGTGAAGACCAGCAACAGCTTTCAGGGCTGGCCCCTTCCTTGTGGGAGAAGGAGCCGGACATTTCCCATTTCGGAAAAATGGCTCTACCGAGAACGGGTATGAAGAGATGTTCCGTCTCTGGGAAAGCACTGATCCCCAGGGCTGTTGTGCCTGTGACTAGGCTGCCCAGGGAAGGTGAAGACCAGCAACAGCTTACAGGGCTGGCCCCTTCCTTGTGGGAGAAGGATCCGGACGTTTCCCATTTCGGAAAAATGGCTCTTCGGAGAACGGCCACAATTGGATGTTCCGTCTCTGTGAAAGCACAGATCCCCATGGCTGTTGTGCCTGTGAATAGGTTTCCAAGGGAAGGTGAAGACCAGCAACATCTTTCAGGGCTTGCCCCTTCCTTGTGGGAGAAGGATCCGGACGTTTCCCATTTCGGAAAATGGCTCTGCCGAGAACGGCCACAATTGGATATTCCGTCTCTGGGAAAGCACAGATCCCCAGGGCTGTTGTGCCTGTGAATAGGTTTCCAAGGGAAGGTGAAGACCAGCAACAGCTTTCAGGGCTGGCACCTTCCTTGTGGGAGAATGAGCCGGACGTTCGCCGTTTTGGAAAAATGGCACTGCGAGAACGGCCAGAAAGAGATGTTCCATCTCTGGGAAAGCACTGATCCCCAGGGCTGTTGTGCCTGTGACTAGGCTGCCCAGGGAAGGTGAAGACCAGCAACAGCTTTCAGGGCTGGCACCTTCCTTGTGGGAGAAGGAGCCGGACGTTCGCCGTTTTGGAAAAATGTCTCTGCGAGAACGGCCACAATGAGATGTTCCGTCTCTGGGAAAGCACTGATCCCCAGGGCTGTTGTGCCTGTGACTAGGCTGCCCAGGGAAGGTGAAGACCAGCAACAGCTTACAGGGCTGGCCCCTTCCTTGTGGGAGAAGGAGCCGGACGTTTCCCTTTTCGGAAATAAGCTCTGCCGAGAATGGGCACGGGCAGATGTTCCGTCTGTGGGAAAGCACTGATCCCCAGGGCTGTTGTGCCCGTGAATAGGTTGCCCAGGGAAGGTGAAGACCAGCAACAGCTTTCAGGGCTGGCCCCTTCCTTGTGGGAGAAGGAGCCGGACGTTTCCCATTTCGGAAAAATGGCTCTGCCGATAATGGGCACGAGCAGATGTTCCGTCTGTGGGAAAGCACTGATCCCCAGGGCTGTTGTGCCTGTGACTAGGCTGCCCAGGGAAGGTGAAGACCAGCAACAGCTTTCAGGGCTGGCCCCTTCCTTGTGGGAGAAGGAGCCGGACGTTTCCCTTTTCGGAAATAAGCTCTGTCGAGAATGGGCACGAGCAGATGTTCCGTCTGTGGGAAAGCACTGATCCCCAGGGCTGTTGTGCCTGTGAATAGGTTGCCCAGGGAAGGTGAAGACCAGCAACAGCTTTCAGGGCTTGCCCCTTCCTTGTGGGAGAAGGAGCCGGATGTTTCCCATTTCGGAAAAATGGCTCTGCCGAGAACGGGCACGAGGAGATGTTCCGTCTCTGGGAAAGCACAGATCCCCATGGCTGTTGTGCCTGTGAATAGGTTGCCCAGGGAAGGTGAAGACCAGCAAGAGCTTTCAGGGCTGGCCCCTTCCTTGTGGGAGAAGGAGCCGGACGTTTGCCATTTTGGAAAATGGCTCTGCCGAGAACGGGTACGATGAGATGTTCCGTCTCTGGGAAAGCACTGATCCCCAGGGCTGTTGTGCCTGTGACTAGGCTGCCCAGGGAAGGTGAAGACCAGCAACAGCTTTCAGGGCTTGCCCCTTCCTTGTGGGAGAACAATCCGGACGTTTCCCATTTCGTAAAATGGCTCTGCCGAGAACGGACACAATTGGATATTCCGTCTCTGGGAAAGCACTGATCCCCAGGGCTGTTGTGCCTGTGAATAGGTTTCCAAGGGAAGGTGAAGACCAGCAACAGCTTTCAGGGCTGGCACCTTCCTTGTGGGAGAAGGAGCCGGACGTTCGCTGTTTTGGAAAAATGGCTCTGCGAGAACGGGCACGAGGAGATGTTCCGTCTCTGGTAAAGCACTGGTCCCCAGGGCTGTTGTGCCTGTGACTAGGCTGCCCAGGGAAGGTGAAGACCAGCAACAGCTTTCAGGGCCTGCACCTTCCTTGTGGGAGAAGCATCCGGACGTTTCCCATTTCGGAAAAATGGCTCTGCCGATAATGGGCACGAGCAGATGTTCCGTCTGTGGGAAAGCACTGATCCCCAGGGCTGTTGTGCCTGTGAATAGGTTGCCAAGGGAAGGTGAAGACCAGCAACAGCTTTCAGGGCTGGCCCCTTCCTTGTGGGAGAAGGATCCGGACGTTTCCCATTTCGGAAAAATGGCTCTGCCGAGAATGGGCACGAGGAGATGTTCCGTCTCTGGGAAAGCACTGATCCCCAGGGCTGTTGTGCCTGTGAATAGGTTGCCAAGGGAAGGTGAAGACCAGCAACAGCTTTCAGGGCTGGCCCCTTCCTTGTGGGAGAAGGATACGGACGTTTCCCATTCTGGAAAATGGCTCTGCCGAGAACGGCTACGATGAGATGTTCCGTCTCTGGGAAAGCACTGATCCCCAGGGCTGTTGTGCCTGTGACTAGGCTGCCCAGGGAAGGTGAAGACCAGCAACAGCTTTCAGGGCTGGTCCCTTCCTTGTGGGAGAAGGAGCCGGACGTTTCCCTTTTCGGAAATAAGCTCTGACGAGAATGGGCACGAGGAGATGTTCCGTCTCTGGGAAAGCACTGATCCCCAGGGCTGTTGTGCCTGTGAATAGGTTGCCCAGGGAAGGTGAAGACCAGCAACAGCTTTCAGGGCTGGCCCCTTACTTGTGGGAGAAGGAGCCGGACTTTTCCCATTTTGGAAAAATGGCTCTGCCGAGAACGGGTACGATGAGATGTTCCGTATCTGGGAAAGCACTGATCCCCAGGGCTGTTGTGCCTGTGAATAGGTTTCCAAGGGAAGGTGAAGACCAGCAACAGCTTTCAGGGCTGGCACCTTCCTTGTGGGAGAAGGATCCGGACGTTTCCCATTTCGGAAAATGGCTCTGCCGAGAACGGCTACGACGAGATGTTCCGTCTCTGGGAAAGCACTGATCCCCAGGGCTGTTGTGCCTGTGAATAGGCTGCCCAGGGAAGGTGAAGACCAGCAACAGCTTTCAGGGCTGGCCCCTTCCTTGTGGGAGAAGGAGCCGGACATTTCCCATTTCGGAAAAATGGCTCTACCGAGAACGGGTATGAAGAGATGTTCCGTCTCTGGGAAAGCACTGATCCCCAGGGCTGTTGTGCCTGTGACTAGGCTGCCCAGGGAAGGTGAAGACCAGCAACAGCTTACAGGGCTGGCCCCTTCCTTGTGGGAGAAGGATCCGGACGTTTCCCATTTCGGAAAAATGGCTCTTCGGAGAACGGCCACAATTGGATGTTCCGTCTCTGTGAAAGCACAGATCCCCATGGCTGTTGTGCCTGTGAATAGGTTTCCAAGGGAAGGTGAAGACCAGCAACATCTTTCAGGGCTTGCCCCTTCCTTGTGGGAGAAGGATCCGGACGTTTCCCATTTCGGAAAATGGCTCTGCCGAGAACGGCCACAATTGGATATTCCGTCTCTGGGAAAGCACAGATCCCCAGGGCTGTTGTGCCTGTGAATAGGTTTCCAAGGGAAGGTGAAGACCAGCAACAGCTTTCAGGGCTGGCACCTTCCTTGTGGGAGAATGAGCCGGACGTTCGCCGTTTTGGAAAAATGGCACTGCGAGAACGGCCAGAAAGAGATGTTCCATCTCTGGGAAAGCACTGATCCCCAGGGCTGTTGTGCCTGTGACTAGGCTGCCCAGGGAAGGTGAAGACCAGCAACAGCTTTCAGGGCTGGCACCTTCCTTGTGGGAGAAGGAGCCGGACGTTCGCCGTTTTGGAAAAATGTCTCTGCGAGAACGGCCACAATGAGATGTTCCGTCTCTGGGAAAGCACTGATCCCCAGGGCTGTTGTGCCTGTGACTAGGCTGCCCAGGGAAGGTGAAGACCAGCAACAGCTTACAGGGCTGGCCCCTTCCTTGTGGGAGAAGGAGCCGGACGTTTCCCTTTTCGGAAATAAGCTCTGCCGAGAATGGGCACGGGCAGATGTTCCGTCTGTGGGAAAGCACTGATCCCCAGGGCTGTTGTGCCCGTGAATAGGTTGCCCAGGGAAGGTGAAGACCAGCAACAGCTTTCAGGGCTGGCCCCTTCCTTGTGGGAGAAGGAGCCGGACGTTTCCCATTTCGGAAAAATGGCTCTGCCGATAATGGGCACGAGCAGATGTTCCGTCTGTGGGAAAGCACTGATCCCCAGGGCTGTTGTGCCTGTGACTAGGCTGCCCAGGGAAGGTGAAGACCAGCAACAGCTTTCAGGGCTGGCCCCTTCCTTGTGGGAGAAGGAGCCGGACGTTTCCCTTTTCGGAAATAAGCTCTGTCGAGAATGGGCACGAGCAGATGTTCCGTCTGTGGGAAAGCACTGATCCCCAGGGCTGTTGTGCCTGTGAATAGGTTGCCCAGGGAAGGTGAAGACCAGCAACAGCTTTCAGGGCTTGCCCCTTCCTTGTGGGAGAAGGAGCCGGATGTTTCCCATTTCGGAAAAATGGCTCTGCCGAGAACGGGCACGAGGAGATGTTCCGTCTCTGGGAAAGCACAGATCCCCATGGCTGTTGTGCCTGTGAATAGGTTGCCCAGGGAAGGTGAAGACCAGCAACAGCTTTCAGGGCTGGCCCCTTCCTTGTGGGAGAAGGAGCCGGACGTTTGCCATTTTGGAAAATGGCTCTGCCGAGAACGGGTACGATGAGATGTTCCGTCTCTGGGAAAGCACTGATCCCCAGGGCTGTTGTGCCTGTGACTAGGCTGCCCAGGGAAGGTGAAGACCAGCAACAGCTTTCAGGGCTTGCCCCTTCCTTGTGGGAGAACAATCCGGACGTTTCCCATTTCGTAAAATGGCTCTGCCGAGAACGGACACAATTGGATATTCCGTCTCTGGGAAAGCACTGATCCCCAGGGCTGTTGTGCCTGTGAATAGGTTTCCAAGGGAAGGTGAAGACCAGCAACAGCTTTCAGGGCTGGCACCTTCCTTGTGGGAGAAGGAGCCGGACGTTCGCCGTTTTGGAAAAATGGCTCTGCGAGAACGGGCACGAGGAGATGTTCCGTCTCTGGTAAAGCACTGGTCCCCAGGGCTGTTGTGCCTGTGACTAGGCTGCCCAGGGAAGGTGAAGACCAGCAACAGCTTTCAGGGCCTGCACCTTCCTTGTGGGAGAAGCATCCGGACGTTTCCCATTTCGGAAAAATGGCTCTGCCGATAATGGGCACGAGCAGATGTTCCGTCTGTGGGAAAGCACTGATCCCCAGGGCTGTTGTGCCTGTGAATAGGTTGCCAAGGGAAGGTGAAGACCAGCAACAGCTTTCAGGGCTGGCCCCTTCCTTGTGGGAGAAGGATCCGGACGTTTCCCATTTCGGAAAAATGGCTCTGCCGAGAATGGGCACGAGGAGATGTTCCGTCTCTGGGAAAGCACTGATCCCCAGGGCTGTTGTGCCTGTGAATAGGTTGCCAAGGGAAGGTGAAGACCAGCAACAGCTTTCAGGGCTGGCCCCTTCCTTGTGGGAGAAGGATACGGACGTTTCCCATTCTGGAAAATGGCTCTGCCGAGAACGGCTACGATGAGATGTTCCGTCTCTGGGAAAGCACTGATCCCCAGGGCTGTTGTGCCTGTGACTAGGCTGCCCAGGGAAGGTGAAGACCAGCAACAGCTTTCAGGGCTGGTCCCTTCCTTGTGGGAGAAGGAGCCGGACGTTTCCCTTTTCGGAAATAAGCTCTGACGAGAATGGGCACGAGGAGATGTTCCGTCTCTGGGAAAGCACTGATCCCCAGGGCTGTTGTGCCTGTGAATAGGTTGCCCAGGGAAGGTGAAGACCAGCAACAGCTTTCAGGGCTGGCCCCTTCCTTGTGGGAGAAGGAGCCGGACGTTTCCCATTTCGGAAAAATGGCTCTGCCGATAATGGGCACGAGCAGATGTTCCGTCTGTGGGAAAGCACTGATCCCCAGGGCTGTTGTGCCTGTGAATAGGTTTCCAAGGGAAGGTGAAGACCAGCAACAGCTTTCAGGGCTGGCACCTTCCTTGTGGGAGAAGGATCCGGACGTTTCCCATTTCGGAAAATGGCTCTGCCGAGAACGGCTACGACGAGATGTTCCGTCTCTGGGAAAGCACTGATCCCCAGGGCTGTTGTGCCTGTGACTAGGCTGCCCAGGGAAGGTGAAGACCAGCAACAGCTTTCAGGGCTGGCCCCTTCCTTGTGGGAGAAGGAGCCGGACATTTCCCATTTCGGAAAAATGGCTCTACCGAGAACGGGTATGAAGAGATGTTCCGTCTCTGGGAAAGCACTGATCCCCAGGGCTGTTGTGCCTGTGAATAGGTTGCCCAGGGAAGGTGAAGACCAGCAACAGCTTTCAGGGCTGGCACCTTCCTTGTGGGAGAAGGAGCCGGACGTTCGCCGTTTTGGAAAAATGGCTCTGCGAGAACGGGCACGAGGAGATGTTCCGTCTCTGGTAAAGCACTGGTCCCCAGGGCTGTTGTGCCTGTGACTAGGCTGCCCAGGGAAGGTGAAGACCAGCAACAGCTTTCAGGGCCTGCACCTTCCTTGTGGGAGAAGCATCCGGACGTTTCCCATTTCGGAAAAATGGCTCTGCCGATAATGGGCACGAGCAGATGTTCCGTCTGTGGGAAAGCACTGATCCCCAGGGCTGTTGTGCCTGTGAATAGGTTGCCAAGGGAAGGTGAAGACCAGCAACAGCTTTCAGGGCTGGCCCCTTCCTTGTGGGAGAAGGATCCGGACGTTTCCCATTTCGGAAAAATGGCTCTGCCGAGAATGGGCACGAGGAGATGTTCCGTCTCTGGGAAAGCACTGATCCCCAGGGCTGTTGTGCCTGTGAATAGGTTGCCAAGGGAAGGTGAAGACCAGCAACAGCTTTCAGGGCTGGCCCCTTCCTTGTGGGAGAAGGATACGGACGTTTCCCATTCTGGAAAATGGCTCTGCCGAGAACGGCTACGATGAGATGTTCCGTCTCTGGGAAAGCACTGATCCCCAGGGCTGTTGTGCCTGTGACTAGGCTGCCCAGGGAAGGTGAAGACCAGCAACAGCTTTCAGGGCTGGTCCCTTCCTTGTGGGAGAAGGAGCCGGACGTTTCCCTTTTCGGAAATAAGCTCTGACGAGAATGGGCACGAGGAGATGTTCCGTCTCTGGGAAAGCACTGATCCCCAGGGCTGTTGTGCCTGTGAATAGGTTGCCCAGGGAAGGTGAAGACCAGCAACAGCTTTCAGGGCTGGCCCCTTACTTGTGGGAGAAGGAGCCGGACTTTTCCCATTTTGGAAAAATGGCTCTGCCGAGAACGGGTACGATGAGATGTTCCGTATCTGGGAAAGCACTGATCCCCAGGGCTGTTGTGCCTGTGAATAGGTTTCCAAGGGAAGGTGAAGACCAGCAACAGCTTTCAGGGCTGGCACCTTCCTTGTGGGAGAAGGATCCGGACGTTTCCCATTTCGGAAAATGGCTCTGCCGAGAACGGCTACGACGAGATGTTCCGTCTCTGGGAAAGCACTGATCCCCAGGGCTGTTGTGCCTGTGAATAGGCTGCCCAGGGAAGGTGAAGACCAGCAACAGCTTTCAGGGCTGGCCCCTTCCTTGTGGGAGAAGGAGCCGGACATTTCCCATTTCGGAAAAATGGCTCTACCGAGAACGGGTATGAAGAGATGTTCCGTCTCTGGGAAAGCACTGATCCCCAGGGCTGTTGTGCCTGTGACTAGGCTGCCCAGGGAAGGTGAAGACCAGCAACAGCTTACAGGGCTGGCCCCTTCCTTGTGGGAGAAGGATCCGGACGTTTCCCATTTCGGAAAAATGGCTCTTCGGAGAACGGCCACAATTGGATGTTCCGTCTCTGTGAAAGCACAGATCCCCATGGCTGTTGTGCCTGTGAATAGGTTTCCAAGGGAAGGTGAAGACCAGCAACATCTTTCAGGGCTTGCCCCTTCCTTGTGGGAGAAGGATCCGGACGTTTCCCATTTCGGAAAATGGCTCTGCCGAGAACGGCCACAATTGGATATTCCGTCTCTGGGAAAGCACAGATCCCCAGGGCTGTTGTGCCTGTGAATAGGTTTCCAAGGGAAGGTGAAGACCAGCAACAGCTTTCAGGGCTGGCACCTTCCTTGTGGGAGAATGAGCCGGACGTTCGCCGTTTTGGAAAAATGGCACTGCGAGAACGGCCAGAAAGAGATGTTCCATCTCTGGGAAAGCACTGATCCCCAGGGCTGTTGTGCCTGTGACTAGGCTGCCCAGGGAAGGTGAAGACCAGCAACAGCTTTCAGGGCTGGCACCTTCCTTGTGGGAGAAGGAGCCGGACGTTCGCCGTTTTGGAAAAATGTCTCTGCGAGAACGGCCACAATGAGATGTTCCGTCTCTGGGAAAGCACTGATCCCCAGGGCTGTTGTGCCTGTGACTAGGCTGCCCAGGGAAGGTGAAGACCAGCAACAGCTTACAGGGCTGGCCCCTTCCTTGTGGGAGAAGGAGCCGGACGTTTCCCTTTTCGGAAATAAGCTCTGCCGAGAATGGGCACGGGCAGATGTTCCGTCTGTGGGAAAGCACTGATCCCCAGGGCTGTTGTGCCCGTGAATAGGTTGCCCAGGGAAGGTGAAGACCAGCAACAGCTTTCAGGGCTGGCCCCTTCCTTGTGGGAGAAGGAGCCGGACGTTTCCCATTTCGGAAAAATGGCTCTGCCGATAATGGGCACGAGCAGATGTTCCGTCTGTGGGAAAGCACTGATCCCCAGGGCTGTTGTGCCTGTGACTAGGCTGCCCAGGGAAGGTGAAGACCAGCAACAGCTTTCAGGGCTGGCCCCTTCCTTGTGGGAGAAGGAGCCGGACGTTTCCCTTTTCGGAAATAAGCTCTGTCGAGAATGGGCACGAGCAGATGTTCCGTCTGTGGGAAAGCACTGATCCCCAGGGCTGTTGTGCCTGTGAATAGGTTGCCCAGGGAAGGTGAAGACCAGCAACAGCTTTCAGGGCTTGCCCCTTCCTTGTGGGAGAAGGAGCCGGATGTTTCCCATTTCGGAAAAATGGCTCTGCCGAGAACGGGCACGAGGAGATGTTCCGTCTCTGGGAAAGCACAGATCCCCATGGCTGTTGTGCCTGTGAATAGGTTGCCCAGGGAAGGTGAAGACCAGCAACAGCTTTCAGGGCTGGCCCCTTCCTTGTGGGAGAAGGAGCCGGACGTTTGCCATTTTGGAAAATGGCTCTGCCGAGAACGGGTACGATGAGATGTTCCGTCTCTGGGAAAGCACTGATCCCCAGGGCTGTTGTGCCTGTGACTAGGCTGCCCAGGGAAGGTGAAGACCAGCAACAGCTTTCAGGGCTTGCCCCTTCCTTGTGGGAGAACAATCCGGACGTTTCCCATTTCGTAAAATGGCTCTGCCGAGAACGGACACAATTGGATATTCCGTCTCTGGGAAAGCACTGATCCCCAGGGCTGTTGTGCCTGTGAATAGGTTTCCAAGGGAAGGTGAAGACCAGCAACAGCTTTCAGGGCTGGCACCTTCCTTGTGGGAGAAGGAGCCGGACGTTCGCCGTTTTGGAAAAATGGCTCTGCGAGAACGGGCACGAGGAGATGTTCCGTCTCTGGTAAAGCACTGGTCCCCAGGGCTGTTGTGCCTGTGACTAGGCTGCCCAGGGAAGGTGAAGACCAGCAACAGCTTTCAGGGCCTGCACCTTCCTTGTGGGAGAAGCATCCGGACGTTTCCCATTTCGGAAAAATGGCTCTGCCGATAATGGGCACGAGCAGATGTTCCGTCTGTGGGAAAGCACTGATCCCCAGGGCTGTTGTGCCTGTGAATAGGTTGCCAAGGGAAGGTGAAGACCAGCAACAGCTTTCAGGGCTGGCCCCTTCCTTGTGGGAGAAGGATCCGGACGTTTCCCATTTCGGAAAAATGGCTCTGCCGAGAATGGGCACGAGGAGATGTTCCGTCTCTGGGAAAGCACTGATCCCCAGGGCTGTTGTGCCTGTGAATAGGTTGCCAAGGGAAGGTGAAGACCAGCAACAGCTTTCAGGGCTGGCCCCTTCCTTGTGGGAGAAGGATACGGACGTTTCCCATTCTGGAAAATGGCTCTGCCGAGAACGGCTACGATGAGATGTTCCGTCTCTGGGAAAGCACTGATCCCCAGGGCTGTTGTGCCTGTGACTAGGCTGCCCAGGGAAGGTGAAGACCAGCAACAGCTTTCAGGGCTGGTCCCTTCCTTGTGGGAGAAGGAGCCGGACGTTTCCCTTTTCGGAAATAAGCTCTGACGAGAATGGGCACGAGGAGATGTTCCGTCTCTGGGAAAGCACTGATCCCCAGGGCTGTTGTGCCTGTGAATAGGTTGCCCAGGGAAGGTGAAGACCAGCAACAGCTTTCAGGGCTGGCCCCTTCCTTGTGGGAGAAGGAGCCGGACGTTTCCCATTTCGGAAAAATGGCTCTGCCGATAATGGGCACGAGCAGATGTTCCGTCTGTGGGAAAGCACTGATCCCCAGGGCTGTTGTGCCTGTGAATAGGTTTCCAAGGGAAGGTGAAGACCAGCAACAGCTTTCAGGGCTGGCACCTTCCTTGTGGGAGAAGGATCCGGACGTTTCCCATTTCGGAAAATGGCTCTGCCGAGAACGGCTACGACGAGATGTTCCGTCTCTGGGAAAGCACTGATCCCCAGGGCTGTTGTGCCTGTGACTAGGCTGCCCAGGGAAGGTGAAGACCAGCAACAGCTTTCAGGGCTGGCCCCTTCCTTGTGGGAGAAGGAGCCGGACATTTCCCATTTCGGAAAAATGGCTCTACCGAGAACGGGTATGAAGAGATGTTCCGTCTCTGGGAAAGCACTGATCCCCAGGGCTGTTGTGCCTGTGACTAGGCTGCCCAGGGAAGGTGAAGACCAGCAACAGCTTTCAGGGCTGGCCCCTTCCTTGTGGGAGAAGGAGCCGGACGTTTCCCATTTCGGAAAAATGGCTCTTCGGAGAATGGCCACAATTGGATGTTCCGTCTCTGTGAAAGCACAGATCCCAATGGCTGTTGTGCCTGTGAATAGGTTTCCAAGGGAAGGTGAAGACCAGCAACATCTTTCAGGGCTGGCCCCTTCCTTGTGGGAGAAGGATCCGGACGTTTCCCATTTCGGAAAATGGCTCTGCCGAGAACGGCCACAATTGGATATTCCGTCTCTGGGAAAGCACAGATCCCCAGGGCTGTTGTGCCTGTGAATAGGTTGCCCAGGGAAGGTGAAGACCAGCAACAGCTTTCAGGGCTGGCCCCTTCCTTGTGGGAGAAGGAGCCGGACGTTTGCCATTTTGGAAAATGGCTCTGCCGAGAACGGGTACGATGAGATGTTCCGTCTCTGGGAAAGCACTGATCCCCAGGGCTGTTGTGCCTGTGACTAGGCTGCCCAGGGAAGGTGAAGACCAGCAACAGCTTTCAGGGCTTGCCCCTTCCTTGTGGGAGAACAATCCGGACGTTTCCCATTTCGTAAAATGGCTCTGCCGAGAACGGACACAATTGGATATTCCGTCTCTGGGAAAGCACTGATCCCCAGGGCTGTTGTGCCTGTGAATAGGTTTCCAAGGGAAGGTGAAGACCAGCAACAGCTTTCAGGGCTGGCACCTTCCTTGTGGGAGAAGGAGCCGGACGTTCGCCGTTTTGGAAAAATGGCTCTGCGAGAACGGGCACGAGGAGATGTTCCGTCTCTGGTAAAGCACTGGTCCCCAGGGCTGTTGTGCCTGTGACTAGGCTGCCCAGGGAAGGTGAAGACCAGCAACAGCTTTCAGGGCCTGCACCTTCCTTGTGGGAGAAGCATCCGGACGTTTCCCATTTCGGAAAAATGGCTCTGCCGATAATGGGCACGAGCAGATGTTCCGTCTGTGGGAAAGCACTGATCCCCAGGGCTGTTGTGCCTGTGAATAGGTTGCCAAGGGAAGGTGAAGACCAGCAACAGCTTTCAGGGCTGGCCCCTTCCTTGTGGGAGAAGGATCCGGACGTTTCCCATTTCGGAAAAATGGCTCTGCCGAGAATGGGCACGAGGAGATGTTCCGTCTCTGGGAAAGCACTGATCCCCAGGGCTGTTGTGCCTGTGAATAGGTTGCCAAGGGAAGGTGAAGACCAGCAACAGCTTTCAGGGCTGGCCCCTTCCTTGTGGGAGAAGGATACGGACGTTTCCCATTCTGGAAAATGGCTCTGCCGAGAACGGCTACGATGAGATGTTCCGTCTCTGGGAAAGCACTGATCCCCAGGGCTGTTGTGCCTGTGACTAGGCTGCCCAGGGAAGGTGAAGACCAGCAACAGCTTTCAGGGCTGGTCCCTTCCTTGTGGGAGAAGGAGCCGGACGTTTCCCTTTTCGGAAATAAGCTCTGACGAGAATGGGCACGAGGAGATGTTCCGTCTCTGGGAAAGCACTGATCCCCAGGGCTGTTGTGCCTGTGAATAGGTTGCCCAGGGAAGGTGAAGACCAGCAACAGCTTTCAGGGCTGGCCCCTTCCTTGTGGGAGAAGGAGCCGGACGTTTCCCATTTCGGAAAAATGGCTCTGCCGATAATGGGCACGAGCAGATGTTCCGTCTGTGGGAAAGCACTGATCCCCAGGGCTGTTGTGCCTGTGAATAGGTTTCCAAGGGAAGGTGAAGACCAGCAACAGCTTTCAGGGCTGGCACCTTCCTTGTGGGAGAAGGATCCGGACGTTTCCCATTTCGGAAAATGGCTCTGCCGAGAACGGCTACGACGAGATGTTCCGTCTCTGGGAAAGCACTGATCCCCAGGGCTGTTGTGCCTGTGACTAGGCTGCCCAGGGAAGGTGAAGACCAGCAACAGCTTTCAGGGCTGGCCCCTTCCTTGTGGGAGAAGGAGCCGGACATTTCCCATTTCGGAAAAATGGCTCTACCGAGAACGGGTATGAAGAGATGTTCCGTCTCTGGGAAAGCACTGATCCCCAGGGCTGTTGTGCCTGTGACTAGGCTGCCCAGGGAAGGTGAAGACCAGCAACAGCTTACAGGGCTGGCCCCTTCCTTGTGGGAGAAGGAGCCGGACGTTTCCCATTTCGGAAAAATGGCTCTTCGGAGAATGGCCACAATTGGATGTTCCGTCTCTGTGAAAGCACAGATCCCAATGGCTGTTGTGCCTGTGAATAGGTTTCCAAGGGAAGGTGAAGACCAGCAACATCTTTCAGGGCTGGCCCCTTCCTTGTGGGAGAAGGATCCGGACGTTTCCCATTTCGGAAAATGGCTCTGCCGAGAACGGCCACAATTGGATATTCCGTCTCTGGGAAAGCACAGATCCCCAGGGCTGTTGTGCCTGTGAATAGGTTTCCAAGGGAAGGTGAAGACCAGCAACAGCTTTCAGGGCTGGCCCCTTCTTTGTGGGAGAATGAGCCGGACGTTCGCCGTTTTGGAAAAATGGCACTGCGAGAACGGCCACAATGAGATGTTCCATCTCTGGGAAAGCACTGATCCCCAGGGCTGTTGTGCCTGTGACTAGGCTGCCCAGGGAAGGTGAAGACCAGCAACAGCTTTCAGGGCTGGCACCTTCCTTGTGGGAGAAGGAGCCGGACGTTCGCCGTTTTGGAAAAATGTCTCTGCGAGAATGGCCACAATGAGATGTTCCGTCTGTGGGAAAGCACTGATCCCCAGGGCTGTTGTGCCTGTGACTAGGCTGCCCAGGGAAGGTGAAGACCAGCAACAGCTTACAGGGCTGGCCCCTTCCTTGTGGGAGAAGGAGCCGGACGTTTCCCTTTTCGGAAATAAGCTCTGCCGAGAATGGGCACGGGCAGATGTTCCGTCTGTGGGAAAGCACTGATCCCCAGGGCTGTTGTGCCTGTGAATAGGTTGCCCAGGGAAGGTGAAGACCAGCAACAGCTTTCAGGGCTGGCCCCTTCCTTGTGGGAGAAGGAGCCGGACGTTTCCCATTTCGGAAAAATGGCTCTGCCGATAATGGGCACGAGCAGATGTTCCGTCTGTGGGAAAGCACTGATCCCCAGGGCTGTTGTGCCTGTGAATAGGTTGCCAAGGGAAGGTGAAGACCAGCAACAGCTTTCAGGGCTGGCACCTTCCTTGTGGGAGAAGGATCCGGACGTTTCCCATTTCGGAAAAATGGCTCTGCCGAGAATGGGCACGAGGAGATGTTCCGTCTCTGGGAAAGCACTGATCCCCAGGGCTGTTGTGCCTGTGAATAGGTTTCCAAGGGAAGGTGAAGACCAGCAACAGCTTTCAGGGCTGGCCCCTTCCTTGTGGGAGAAGGAGCCGGACATTTCCCATTTCGGAAAAATGGCTCTACCGAGAACGGGTATGAAGAGATGTTCCGTCTCTGGGAAAGCACTGATCCCCAGGGCTGTTGTGCCTGTGACTAGGCTGCCCAGGGAAGGTGAAGACCAGCAACAGCTTACAGGGCTGGCCCCTTCCTTGTGGGAGAAGGAGCCGGACGTTTCCCATTTCGGAAAAATGGCTCTTCGGAGAACGGCCACAATTGGATGTTCCGTCTCTGTGAAAGCACAGATCCCCATGGCTGTTGTGCCTGTGAATAGGTTTCCAAGGGAAGGTGAAGACCAGCAACATCTTTCAGGGCTTGCCCCTTCCTTGTGGGAGAAGGATCCGGACGTTTCCCATTTCGGAAAATGGCTCTGCCGAGAACGGCCACAATTGGATATTCCGTCTCTGGGAAAGCACAGATCCCCAGGGCTGTTGTGCCTGTGAATAGGTTTCCAAGGGAAGGTGAAGACCAGCAACAGCTTTCAGGGCTGGCACCTTCCTTGTGGGAGAATGAGCCGGACGTTCGCCGTTTTGGAAAAATGGCACTGCGAGAACGGCCAGAATGAGATGTTCCATCTCTGGGAAAGCACTGATCCCCAGGGCTGTTGTGCCTGTGACTAGGCTGCCCAGGGAAGGTGAAGACCAGCAACAGCTTTCAGGGCTGGCACCTTCCTTGTGGGAGAAGGAGCCGGACGTTCGCCGTTTTGGAAAAATGTCTCTGCGAGAACGGCCACAATGAGATGTTCCGTCTCTGGGAAAGCACTGATCCCCAGGGCTGTTGTGCCTGTGACTAGGCTGCCCAGGGAAGGTGAAGACCAGCAACAGCTTACAGGGCTGGCCCCTTCCTTGTGGGAGAAGTAGCCGGACGTTTCCCTTTTCGGAAATAAGCTCTGCCGAGAATGGGCACGGGCAGATGTTCCGTCTGTGGGAAAGCACTGATCCCCAGGGCTGTTGTGCCTGTGAATAGGTTGCCCAGGGAAGGTGAAGACCAGCAACAGCTTTCAGGGCTGGCCCCTTCCTTGTGGGAGAAGGAGCCGGACGTTTCCCATTTCGGAAAAATGGCTCTGCCGATAATGGGCACGAGCAGATGTTCCGTCTGTGGGAAAGCACTGATCCCCAGGGCTGTTGTGCCTGTGACTAGGCTGCCCAGGGAAGGTGAAGACCAGCAACAGCTTTCAGGGCTGGCCCCTTCCTTGTGGGAGAAGGAGCCGGACGTTTCCCTTTTCGGAAATAAGCTCTGTCGAGAATGGGCACGAGCAGATGTTCCGTCTGTGGGAAAGCACTGATCCCCAGGGCTGTTGTGCCTGTGAATAGGTTGCCCAGGGAAGGTGAAGACCAGCAACAGCTTTCAGGGCTTGCCCCTTCCTTGTGGGAGAAGGAGCCGGATGTTTCCCATTTCGGAAAAATGGCTCTGCCGAGAACGGGCACGAGGAGATGTTCCGTCTCTGGGAAAGCACAGATCCCCATGGCTGTTGTGCCTGTGAATAGGTTGCCCAGGGAAGGTGAAGACCAGCAACAGCTTTCAGGGCTGGCCCCTTCCTTGTGGGAGAAGGAGCCGGACGTTTGCCATTTTGGAAAATGGCTCTGCCGAGAACGGGTACGATGAGATGTTCCGTCTCTGGGAAAGCACTGATCCCCAGGGCTGTTGTGCCTGTGACTAGGCTGCCCAGGGAAGGTGAAGACCAGCAACAGCTTTCAGGGCTGCCCCCTTCCTTGTGGGAGAACAATCCGGACGTTTCCCATTTCGTAAAATGGCTCTGCCGAGAACGGACACAATTGGATATTCCGTCTCTGGGAAAGCACTGATCCCCAGGGCTGTTGTGCCTGTGAATAGGTTTCCAAGGGAAGGTGAAGACCAGCAACAGCTTTCAGGGCTGGCACCTTCCTTGTGGGAGAAGGAGCCGGACGTTCGCCGTTTTGGAAAAATGGCTCTGCGAGAACGGGCACGAGGAGATGTTCCGTCTCTGGTAAAGCACTGGTCCCCAGGGCTGTTGTGCCTGTGACTAGGCTGCCCAGGGAAGGTGAAGACCAGCAACAGCTTTCAGGGCCTGCACCTTCCTTGTGGGAGAAGCATCCGGACGTTTCCCATTTCGGAAAAATGGCTCTGCCGATAATGGGCACGAGCAGATGTTCCGTCTGTGGGAAAGCACTGATCCCCAGGGCTGTTGTGCCTGTGAATAGGTTGCCAAGGGAAGGTGAAGACCAGCAACAGCTTTCAGGGCTGGCCCCTTCCTTGTGGGAGAAGGATCCGGACGTTTCCCATTTCGGAAAAATGGCTCTGCCGAGAATGGGCACGAGGAGATGTTCCGTCTGTGGGAAAGCACTGATCCCCAGGGCTGTTGTGCCTGTGAATAGGTTGCCAAGGGAAGGTGAAGACCAGCAACAGCTTTCAGGGCTGGCCCCTTCCTTGTGGGAGAAGGATACGGACGTTTCCCATTCTGGAAAATGGCTCTGCCGAGAACGGCTACGATGAGATGTTCCGTCTCTGGGAAAGCACTGATCCCCAGGGCTGTTGTGCCTGTGACTAGGCTGCCCAGGGAAGGTGAAGACCAGCAACAGCTTTCAGGGCTGGTCCCTTCCTTGTGGGAGAAGGAGCCGGACGTTTCCCTTTTCGGAAATAAGCTCTGACGAGAATGGGCACGAGGAGATGTTCCGTCTCTGGGAAAGCACTGATCCCCAGGGCTGTTGTGCCTGTGAATAGGTTGCCCAGGGAAGGTGAAGACCAGCAACAGCTTTCAGGGCTGGCCCCTTACTTGTGGGAGAAGGAGCCGGACTTTTCACATTTTGGAAAAATGGCTCTGCCGAGAACGGCTACGATGAGATGTTCCGTCTCTGGGAAAGCACTGATCCCCAGGGCTGTTGTGCCTGTGAATAGGTTTCCAAGGGAAGGTGAAGACCAGCAACAGCTTTCAGGGCTGGCACCTTCCTTGTGGGAGAAGGATCCGGACGTTTCCCATTTCGGAAAATGGCTCTGCCGAGAACGGCTACGACGAGATGTTCCGTCTCTGGGAAAGCACTGATCCCCAGGGCTGTTGTGCCTGTGACTAGGCTGCCCAGGGAAGGTGAAGACCAGCAACAGCTTTCAGGGCTGGCACCTTCCTTGTGGGAGAAGGAGCCGGACATTTCCCATTTCGGAAAAATGGCTCTACCGAGAACGGGTATGAAGAGATGTTCCGTCTCTGGGAAAGCACTGATCCCCAGGGCTGTTGTGCCTGTGACTAGGCTGCCCAGGGAAGGTGAAGACCAGCAACAGCTTACAGGGCTGGCCCCTTCCTTGTGGGAGAAGGAGCCGGACGTTTCCCATTTCGGAAAAATGGCTCTTCGGAGAACGGCCACAATTGGATGTTCCGTCTCTGTGAAAGCACAGATCCCCATGGCTGTTGTGCCTGTGAATAGGTTTCCAAGGGAAGGTGAAGACCAGCAACATCTTTCAGGGCTTGCCCCTTCCTTGTGGGAGAAGGATCCGGACGTTTCCCATTTCGGAAAATGGCTCTGCCGAGAACGGCCACAATTGGATATTCCGTCTCTGGGAAAGCACAAATCCCCAGGGCTGTTGTGCCTGTGAATAGGTTTCCAAGGGAAGGTGAAGACCAGCAACAGCTTTCAGGGCTGGCCCCTTCTTTGTGGGAGAATGAGCCGGACGTTCGCCGTTTTGGAAAAATGGCACTGCGAGAACGGCCAGAATGAGATGTTCCATCTCTGGGAAAGCACTGATCCCCAGGGCTGTTGTGCCTGTGACTAGGCTGCCCAGGGAAGGTGAAGACCAGCAACAGCTTTCAGGGCTGGCACCTTCCTTGTGGGAGAAGGAGCCGGACGTTCGCCGTTTTGGAAAAATGTCTCTGCGAGAACGGCCACAATGAGATGTTCCGTCTCTGGGAAAGCACTGATCCCCAGGGCTGTTGTGCCTGTGACTAGGCTGCCCAGGGAAGGTGAAGACCAGCAACAGCTTACAGGGCTGGCCCCTTCCTTGTGGGAGAAGTAGCCGGACGTTTCCCTTTTCGGAAATAAGCTCTGCCGAGAATGGGCACGGGCAGATGTTCCGTCTGTGGGAAAGCACTGATCCCCAGGGCTGTTGTGCCTGTGAATAGGTTGCCCAGGGAAGGTGAAGACCAGCAACAGCTTTCAGGGCTGGCCCCTTCCTTGTGGGAGAAGGAGCCGGACGTTTCCCATTTCGGAAAAATGGCTCTGCCGATAATGGGCACGAGCAGATGTTCCGTCTGTGGGAAAGCACTGATCCCCAGGGCTGTTGTGCCTGTGACTAGGCTGCCCAGGGAAGGTGAAGACCAGCAACAGCTTTCAGGGCTGGCCCCTTCCTTGTGGGAGAAGGAGCCGGACGTTTCCCTTTTCGGAAATAAGCTCTGTCGAGAATGGGCACGAGCAGATGTTCCGTCTGTGGGAAAGCACTGATCCCCAGGGCTGTTGTGCCTGTGAATAGGTTGCCCAGGGAAGGTGAAGACCAGCAACAGCTTTCAGGGCTTGCCCCTTCCTTGTGGGAGAAGGAGCCGGATGTTTCCCATTTCGGAAAAATGGCTCTGCCGAGAACGGGCACGAGGAGATGTTCCGTCTCTGGGAAAGCACAGATCCCCATGGCTGTTGTGCCTGTGAATAGGTTGCCCAGGGAAGGTGAAGACCAGCAACAGCTTTCAGGGCTGGCCCCTTCCTTGTGGGAGAAGGAGCCGGACGTTTGCCATTTTGGAAAATGGCTCTGCCGAGAACGGGTACGATGAGATGTTCCGTCTCTGGGAAAGCACTGATCCCCAGGGCTGTTGTGCCTGTGACTAGGCTGCCCAGGGAAGGTGAAGACCAGCAACAGCTTTCAGGGCTGCCCCCTTCCTTGTGGGAGAACAATCCGGACGTTTCCCATTTCGTAAAATGGCTCTGCCGAGAACGGACACAATTGGATATTCCGTCTCTGGGAAAGCACTGATCCCCAGGGCTGTTGTGCCTGTGAATAGGTTTCCAAGGGAAGGTGAAGACCAGCAACAGCTTTCAGGGCTGGCACCTTCCTTGTGGGAGAAGGAGCCGGACGTTCGCCGTTTTGGAAAAATGGCTCTGCGAGAACGGGCACGAGGAGATGTTCCGTCTCTGGTAAAGCACTGGTCCCCAGGGCTGTTGTGCCTGTGACTAGGCTGCCCAGGGAAGGTGAAGACCAGCAACAGCTTTCAGGGCCTGCACCTTCCTTGTGGGAGAAGCATCCGGACGTTTCCCATTTCGGAAAAATGGCTCTGCCGATAATGGGCACGAGCAGATGTTCCGTCTGTGGGAAAGCACTGATCCCCAGGGCTGTTGTGCCTGTGAATAGGTTGCCAAGGGAAGGTGAAGACCAGCAACAGCTTTCAGGGCTGGCCCCTTCCTTGTGGGAGAAGGATCCGGACGTTTCCCATTTCGGAAAAATGGCTCTGCCGAGAATGGGCACGAGGAGATGTTCCGTCTGTGGGAAAGCACTGATCCCCAGGGCTGTTGTGCCTGTGAATAGGTTGCCAAGGGAAGGTGAAGACCAGCAACAGCTTTCAGGGCTGGCCCCTTCCTTGTGGGAGAAGGATACGGACGTTTCCCATTCTGGAAAATGGCTCTGCCGAGAACGGCTACGATGAGATGTTCCGTCTCTGGGAAAGCACTGATCCCCAGGGCTGTTGTGCCTGTGACTAGGCTGCCCAGGGAAGGTGAAGACCAGCAACAGCTTTCAGGGCTGGTCCCTTCCTTGTGGGAGAAGGAGCCGGACGTTTCCCTTTTCGGAAATAAGCTCTGACGAGAATGGGCACGAGGAGATGTTCCGTCTCTGGGAAAGCACTGATCCCCAGGGCTGTTGTGCCTGTGAATAGGTTGCCCAGGGAAGGTGAAGACCAGCAACAGCTTTCAGGGCTGGCCCCTTACTTGTGGGAGAAGGAGCCGGACTTTTCACATTTTGGAAAAATGGCTCTGCCGAGAACGGCTACGATGAGATGTTCCGTCTCTGGGAAAGCACTGATCCCCAGGGCTGTTGTGCCTGTGAATAGGTTTCCAAGGGAAGGTGAAGACCAGCAACAGCTTTCAGGGCTGGCACCTTCCTTGTGGGAGAAGGATCCGGACGTTTCCCATTTCGGAAAATGGCTCTGCCGAGAACGGCTACGACGAGATGTTCCGTCTCTGGGAAAGCACTGATCCCCAGGGCTGTTGTGCCTGTGACTAGGCTGCCCAGGGAAGGTGAAGACCAGCAACAGCTTTCAGGGCTGGCACCTTCCTTGTGGGAGAAGGAGCCGGACATTTCCCATTTCGGAAAAATGGCTCTACCGAGAACGGGTATGAAGAGATGTTCCGTCTCTGGGAAAGCACTGATCCCCAGGGCTGTTGTGCCTGTGACTAGGCTGCCCAGGGAAGGTGAAGACCAGCAACAGCTTACAGGGCTGGCCCCTTCCTTGTGGGAGAAGGAGCCGGACGTTTCCCATTTCGGAAAAATGGCTCTTCGGAGAACGGCCACAATTGGATGTTCCGTCTCTGTGAAAGCACAGATCCCCATGGCTGTTGTGCCTGTGAATAGGTTTCCAAGGGAAGGTGAAGACCAGCAACATCTTTCAGGGCTTGCCCCTTCCTTGTGGGAGAAGGATCCGGACGTTTCCCATTTCGGAAAATGGCTCTGCCGAGAACGGCCACAATTGGATATTCCGTCTCTGGGAAAGCACAAATCCCCAGGGCTGTTGTGCCTGTGAATAGGTTTCCAAGGGAAGGTGAAGACCAGCAACAGCTTTCAGGGCTGGCCCCTTCTTTGTGGGAGAATGAGCCGGACGTTCGCCGTTTTGGAAAAATGGCACTGCGAAAACGGCCACAATGAGATGTTCCATCTCTGGGAAAGCACTGATCCCCAGGGCTGTTGTGCCTGTGACTAGGCTGCCCAGGGAAGGTGAAGACCAGCAACAGCTTTCAGGGCTGGCACCTTCCTTGTGGGAGAAGGAGCCGGACGTTCGCCGTTTTGGAAAAATGTCTCTGCGAGAACGGCCACAATGAGATGTTCCGTCTCTGGGAAAGCACTGATCCCCAGGGCTGTTGTGCCTGTGACTAGGCTGCCCAGGGAAGGTGAAGACCAGCAACAGCTTACAGGGCTGGCCCCTTCCTTGTGGGAGAAGGAGCCGGACGTTTCCCTTTTCGGAAATAAGCTCTGCCGAGAATGGGCACGGGCAGATGTTCCGTCTGTGGGAAAGCACTGATCCCCAGGGCTGTTGTGCCTGTGAATAGGTTGCCCAGGGAAGGTGAAGACCAGCAACAGCTTTCAGGGCTGGCCCCTTCCTTGTGGGAGAAGGAGCCGGACGTTTCCCATTTCGGAAAAATGGCTCTGCCGATAATGGGCACGAGCAGATGTTCCGTCTGTGGGAAAGCACTGATCCCCAGGGCTGTTGTGCCTGTGAATAGGTTGCCAAGGGAAGGTGAAGACCAGCAACAGCTTTCAGGGCTGGCACCTTCCTTGTGGGAGAAGGATCCGGACGTTTCCCATTTCGGAAAAATGGCTCTGCCGAGAATGGGCACGAGGAGATGTTCCGTCTCTGGGAAAGCACTGATCCCCAGGGCTGTTGTGCCTGTGAATAGGTTTCCAAGGGAAGGTGAAGACCAGCAACAGCTTTCAGGGCTGGCCCCTTCCTTGTGGGAGAAGGAGCCGGACGTTTCCCATTTTGGAAAATGGCTCTGCCGAGAACGGGTACGATGAGATGTTCCGTCTCTGGGAAAGCACTGATCCCCAGGGCTGTTGTGCCTGTGACTAGGCTGCCCAGGGAAGGTGAAGACCAGCAACAGCTTTCAGGGCTGGCCCCTTCCTTGTGGGAGAAGGAGCCGGACGTTTCCCTTTTCGGAAATAAGCTCTGCCGAGAATGGGCACGAGCAGATGTTCCGTCTGTGGGAAAGCACTGATCCCCAGGGCTGTTGTGCCTGTGAATAGGTTGCCCAGGGAAGTTGAAGACCAGCAACAGCTTTCAGGGCTGGCCCCTTCCTTGTGGGAGAAGGAGCCGGATGTTTCCCATTTCGGAAAAATGGCTCTGCCGAGAACGGGCACGAGGAGATGTTCCGTCTCTGGGAAAGCACAGATCCCCATGGCTGTTGTGCCTGTGAATAGGTTGCCCAGGGAAGGTGAAGACCAGCAACAGCTTTCAGGGCTGGCCCCTTCCTTGTGGGAGAAGGAGCCGGACGTTTGCCATTTTGGAAAATGGCTCTGCCGAGAACGGGTACGATGAGATGTTCCGTCTCTGGGAAAGCACTGATCCCCAGGGCTGTTGTGCCTGTGACTAGGCTGCCCAGGGAAGGTGAAGACCAGCAACAGCTTTCAGGGCTTGCCCCTTCCTTGTGGGAGAACAATCCGGACGTTTCCCATTTCGTAAAATGGCTCTGCCGAGAACGGACACAATTGGATATTCTGTCTCTGGGAAAGCACTGATCCCCAGGGCTGTTGTGCCTGTGAATAGGTTTCCAAGGGAAGGTGAAGACCAGCAACAGCTTTCAGGGCTGGCACCTTCCTTGTGGGAGAAGGAGCCGGACGTTCGCCGTTTTGGAAAAATGGCTCTGCGAGAACGGGCACGAGGAGATGTTCCGTCTCTGGTAAAGCACTGGTCCCCAGGGCTGTTGTGCCTGTGACTAGGCTGCCCAGGGAAGGTGAAGACCAGCAACAGCTTTCAGGGCCTGCACCTTCCTTGTGGGAGAAGCATCCGGACGTTTCCCATTTCGGAAAAATGGCTCTGCCGATAATGGGCACGAGCAGATGTTCCGTCTGTGGGAAAGCACTGATCCCCAGGGCTGTTGTGCCTGTGAATAGGTTGCCAAGGGAAGGTGAAGACCAGCAACAGCTTTCAGGGCTGGCACCTTCCTTGTGGGAGAAGGATCCGGACGTTTCCCATTTCGGAAAAATGGCTCTGCCGAGAATGGTCACGAGGAGATGTTCCGTCTCTGGGAAAGCACTGATCCCCAGGGCTGTTGTGCCTGTGAATAGGTTGCCAAGGGAAGGTGAAGACCAGCAACAGCTTTCAGGGCTGGCCCCTTCCTTGTGGGAGAAGCATACGGACGTTTCCCATTCTGGAAAATGGCTCTGCCGAGAACGGCTACGATGAGATGTTCCGTCTCTGGGAAAGCACTGATCCCCAGGGCTGTTGTGCCTGTGACTAGGCTGCCCAGGGAAGGTGAAGACCAGCAACAGCTTTCAGGGCTGGCCCCTTCCTTGTGGGAGAAGGAGCCGGACGTTTCCCTTTTCGGAAATAAGCTCTGACGAGAATGGGCACGAGGAGATGTTCCGTCTCTGGGAAAGCACTGATCCCCAGGGCTGTTGTGCCTGTGACTAGGCTGCCCAGGGAAGGTGAAGACCAGCAACAGCTTTCAGGGCTGGCCCCTTCCTTGTGGGAGAAGGATCCGGACGTTTCCCTTTTCGGAAATAAGCTCTGCCGAGAACGGGCACGAGGAGATGTTCCGTCTGTGGGAAAGCACTGATCCCCAGGGCTGTTGTGCCTGTGAATAGGTTTCCAAGGGAAGGTGAAGACCAGCAACAGCTTTCAGGGCTGGCCCCTTCCTTGTGGGAGAAGGATCCGGACGTTTCCCATTTCGGAAAATGGCTCTGCCGAGAACGGCTACGACGAGATGTTCCGTCTCTGGGAAAGCACTGATCCCCAGGGCTGTTGTGCCTGTGACTAGGCTGCCCAGGGAAGGTGAAGACCAGCAACAGCTTTCAGGGCTGGCCCCTTCCTTGTGGGAGAAGGATCCGGACGTTTCCCATTTCGGAAAAATGGCTCTGCCGAGAACGGGTATGAAGAGATGTTCCGTCTCTGGGAAAGCACTGATCCCCAGGGCTGTTGTGCCTGTGACTAGGCTGCCCAGGGAAGGTGCAGACCAGCAACAGCTTACAGGGCTGGCCCCTTTCTTGTGGGAGAAGGAGCCGGACGTTTCCCATTTCGGAAAAATGGCTCTTCGGAGAACGGCCACAATTGGATGTTCCGTCTCTGTGAAAGCACAGATCCCCATGGCTGTTGTGCCTGTGAATAGGTTGCCCAGGGAAGGTGAAGACCAGCAACAGCTTTCAGGGCTGGCCCCTTCCTTGTGGGAGAAGGAGCCGGACGTTTGCCATTTTGGAAAATTGCTCTGCCGAGAACGGGTACGATGAGATGTTCCGTCTCTGGGAAAGCACTGATCCCCAGGGCTGTTGTGCCTGTGACTAGGCTGCCCAGGGAAGGTGAAGACCAGCAACAGCTTTCAGGGCTTGCCCCTTCCTTGTGGGAGAACAATCCGGACGTTTCCCATTTCGTAAAATGACTCTGCCGAGAACGGACACAATTGGATATTCCGTCTCTGGGAAAGCACTGATCCCCAGGGCTGTTGTGCCTGTGAATAGGTTTCCAAGGGAAGGTGAAGACCAGCAACAGCTTTCAGGGCTGGCACCTTCCTTGTGGGAGAAGGAGCCGGACGTTCGCCGTTTTGGAAAAATGGCTCTGCGAGAACGGGCACGAGGAGATGTTCCGTCTCTGGTAAAGCACTGGTCCCCAGGGCTGTTGTGCCTGTGACTAGGCTGCCCAGGGAAGGTGAAGACCAGCAACAGCTTTCAGGGCCTGCACCTTCCTTGTGGGAGAAGCATCCGGACGTTTCCCATTTCGGAAAAATGGCTCTGCCGATAATGGGCACGAGCAGATGTTCCGTCTGTGGGAAAGCACTGATCCCCAGGGCTGTTGTGCCTGTGAATAGGTTGCCAAGGGAAGGTGAAGACCAGCAACAGCTTTCAGGGCTGGCACATTCCTTGTGGGAGAAGGATCCGGACGTTTCCCATTTCGGAAAAATGGCTCTGCCGAGAATGGGCACGAGGAGATGTTCCGTCTCTGGGAAAGCACTGATCCCCAGGGCTGTTGTGCCTGTGAATAGGTTGCCAAGGGAAGGTGAAGACCAGCAACAGCTTTCAGGGCTGGCCCCTTCCTTGTGGGAGAAGCATACGGACGTTTCCCATTCTGGAAAATGGCTCTGCCGAGAACGGCTACGATGAGATGTTCCGTCTCTGGGAAAGCACTGATCCCCAGGGCTGTTGTGCCTGTGACTAGGCTGCCCAGGGAAGGTGAAGACCAGCAACAGCTTTCAGGGCTGGTCCCTTCCTTGTGGGAGAAGGAGCCGGACGTTTCCCTTTTCGGAAATAAGCTCTGACGAGAATGGGCACGAGGAGATGTTCCGTCTCTGGGAAAGCACTGATCCCCAGGGCTGTTGTGCCTGTGACTAGGCTGCCCAGGGAAGGTGAAGACCAGCAACAGCTTTCAGGGCTGGCCCCTTCCTTGTGGGAGAAGGATCCGGACGTTTCCCTTTTCGGAAATAAGCTCTGCCGAGAACGGGCACGAGGAGATGTTCCGTCTGTGGGAAAGCACTGATCCCCAGGGCTGTTGTGCCTGTGAATAGGTTTCCAAGGGAAGGTGAAGACCAGCAACAGCTTTCAGGGCTGGCACCTTCCTTGTGGGAGAAGGATCCGGACGTTTCCCATTTCGGAAAATGGCTCTGCCGAGAACGGCTACGACGAGATGTTCCATCTCTGGGAAAGCACTGATCCCCAGGGCTGTTGTGCCTGTGACTAGGCTGCCCAGGGAAGGTGAAGACCAGCAACAGCTTTCAGGGCTGGCCCCTTCCTTGTGGGAGAAGGATCCGGACGTTTCCCATTTCGGAAAAATGGCTCTGCCGAGAACGGGTATGAAGAGATGTTCCGTCTCTGGGAAAGCACTGATCCCCAGGGCTGTTGTGCCTGTGACTAGGCTGCCCAGGGAAGGTGCAGACCAGCAACAGCTTTCAGGGCTGGCCCCTTTCTTGTGGGAGAAGGAGCCGGACGTTTCCCATTTCGGAAAAATGGCTCTTCGGAGAACGGCCACAATTGGATGTTCCGTCTCTGTGAAAGCACAGATCCCCATGGCTGTTGTGCCTGTGAATAGGTTTCCAAGGGAAGGTGAAGACCAGCAACAGCTTTCAGGGCTGGCCCCTTCCTTGTGGGAGAAGGAGCCGGACGTTTCCCATTTTGGAAAATGGCTCTGCCGAGAACGGGTACGATGAGATGTTCCGTCTCTGGGAAAGCACTGATCCCCAGGGCTGTTGTGCCTGTGACTAGGCTGCCCAGGGAAGGTGAAGACCAGCAACAGCTTTCAGGGCTGGCCCCTTCCTTGTGGGAGAAGGAGCCGGACGTTTCCCTTTTCGGAAATAAGCTCTGCCGAGAATGGGCACGAGCAGATGTTCCGTCTGTGGGAAAGCACTGATCCCCAGGGCTGTTGTGCCTGTGAATAGGTTGCCCAGGGAAGGTGAAGACCAGCAACAGCTTTCAGGGCTTGCCCCTTCCTTGTGGGAGAAGGAGCCAGATGTTTCCCATTTCGGAAAAATGGCTCTGCCGAGAACGGGCACGAGGAGATGTTCCGTCTCTGGGAAAGCACAGATCCCCATGGCTGTTGTGCCTGTGAATAGGTTGCCCAGGGAAGGTGAAGACCAGCAACAGCTTTCAGGGCTGGCCCCTTCCTTGTGGGAGAAGGAGCCGGACGTTTCCCATTTTGGAAAATGGCTCTGCCGAGAACGGGTACGATGAGATGTTCCGTCTCTGGGAAAGCACTGATCCCCAGGGCTGTTGTGCCTGTGACTAGGCTGCCCAGGGAAGGTGAAGACCAGCAACAGCTTTCAGGGCTTGCCCCTTCCTTGTGGGAGAACAATCCGGACGTTTCCCATTTCGTAAAATGGCTCTGCCGAGAACGGACACAATTGGATATTCCGTCTCTGGGAAAGCACTGATCCCCAGGGCTGTTGTGCCTGAGAATAGGTTTCCAAGGGAAGGTGAAGACCAGCAACAGCTTTCAGGGCTGGCACCTTCCTTGTGGGAGAAGGAGCCGGACGTTCGCCGTTTTGGAAAAATGGCTCTGCGAGAACGGGCACGAGGAGATGTTCCGTCTCTGGTAAAGCACTGGTCCCCAGGGCTGTTGTGCCTGTGACTAGGCTGCCCAGGGAAGGTGAAGACCAGCAACAGCTTTCAGGGCCTGCACCTTCCTTGTGGGAGAAGCATCCGGACGTTTCCCATTTCGGAAAAATGGCTCTGCCGATAATGGGCACGAGCAGATGTTCCGTCTCTGGGAAAGCACTGATCCCCAGGGCTGTTGTGCCTGTGAATAGGTTGCCAAGGGAAGGTGAAGACCAGCAACAGCTTTCAGGGCTGGCACCTTCCTTGTGGGAGAAGGATCCGGACGTTTCCCATTTCGGAAAAATGGCTCTGCCGAGAATGGGCACGAGGAGATGTTCCGTCTCTGGGAAAGCACTGATCCCCAGGGCTGTTGTGCCTGTGAATAGGTTTCCAAGGGAAGGTGAAGACCAGCAACAGCTTTCAGGGCTGGCCCCTTCCTTGTGGGAGAAGGATCCGGACGTTTCCCATTTTGGAAAATGGCTCTGCCGAGAACGGCTACGATGAGATGTTCCGTCTCTGGGAAAGCACTGATCCCCAGGGCTGTTGTGCCTGTGACTAGGCTGCCCAGGGAAGGTGAAGACCAGCAACAGCTTTCAGGGCTGGTCCCTTCCTTGTGGGAGAAGGAGCCGGACGTTTCCCTTTTCGGAAATAAGCTCTGACGAGAATGGGCACGAGGAGATGTTCCGTCTCTGGGAAAGCACTGATCCCCAGGGCTGTTGTGCCTGTGAATAGGTTGCCCAGGGAAGGTGAAGACCAGCAACAGCTTTCAGGGCTGGCCCCTTCCTTGTGGGAGAAGGAGCCGGACGTTTCCCATTTTGGAAAAATGGCTCTGCCGAGAACGGCTACGATGAGATGTTCCGTCTCTGGGAAAGCACTGATCCCCAGGGCTGTTGTGCCTGTGAATAGGTTTCCAAGGGAAGGTGAAGACCAGCAACAGCTTTCAGGGCTGGCACCTTCCTTGTGGGAGAAGGATCCGGACGTTTCCCATTTCGGAAAATGGCTCTGCCGAGAACGGCTACGACGAGATGTTCCGTCTCTGGGAAAGCACTGATCCCCAGGGCTGTTGTGCCTGTGACTAGGCTGCCCAGGGAAGGTGAAGACCAGCAACAGCTTTCAGGGCTGGCCCCTTCCTTGTGGGAGAAGGATCCGGACGTTTCCCATTTCGGAAAAATGGCTCTGCCGAGAACGGGTATGAAGAGATGTTCCGTCTCTGGGAAAGCACTGATCCCCAGGGCTGTTGTGCCTGTGACTAGGCTGCCCAGGGAAGGTGAAGACCAGCAACAGCTTACAGGGCTGGCCCCTTCCTTGAGGGAGAAGGAGCCGGACGTTTCCCATTTCGGAAAAATGGCTCTTCGGAGAACGGCCACAATTGGATGTTCCGTCTCTGTGAAAGCACAGATCCCCATGGCTGTTGTGCCTGTGAATAGGTTTCCAAGGGAAGGTGAAGACCAGCAACAGCTTTCAGGGCTTGCCCCTTCCTTGTGGGAGAAGGATCCGGACGTTTCCCATTTTGGAAAATGGCTCTGCCGAGAACGGCCACAATTGAATGTTCCATCTCTGGGAAAGCACAGATCCCCAGGGCTGTTGTGCCTGTGAATAGGTTTCCAAGGGAAGGTGAAGACCAGCAACAGCTTTCAGGGCTGGCCCCTTCCTTGTGGGAGAAGGATCCGGACGTTTCCCATTTTGGAAAATGGCTCTGCCGAGAACGGCTACGATGAGATGTTCCGTCTCTGGGAAAGCACTGATCCCCAGGGCTGTTGTGCCTGTGACTAGGCTGCCCAGGGAAGGTGAAGACCAGCAACAGCTTTCAGGGCTTGCCCCTTCCTTGTGGGAGAAGGAGCCGGACGTTTCCCATTTCGGAAAAATGGCTCTTCGGAGAACGGCCACAATTGGATGTTCCGTCTCTGTGAAAGCACTGATCCCCATGGCTGTTGTGCCTGTGAATAGGTTTCCAAGGGAAGGTGAAGACCAGCAACATCTTTCAGGGCTTGCCCCTTCCTTGTGGGAGAAGGATCCGGACGTTTCCCATTTCGGAAAATGGCTCTGCCGAGAACGGCCACAATTGGATATTCCGTCTCTGGGAAAGCACAGATCCCCAGGGCTGTTGTGCCTGTGAATAGGTTGCCCAGGGAAGGTGAAGACCAGCAACAGCTTTCAGGGCTGGCCCCTTCTTTGTGGGAGAATGAGCCGGACGTTCGCCGTTTTGGAAAAATGGCACTGCGAGAACGGCCACAATGAGATGTTCCATCTCTGGGAAAGCACTGATCCCCAGGGCTGTTGTGCCTGTGAATAGGTTGCCCAGGGAAGGTGAAGACCAGCAACAGCTTTCAGGGCTGGCCCCTTCCTTGTGGGAGAAGGAGCCGGACGTTCGCCGTTTTGGAAAAATGTCTCTGCGAGAACGGCCACAATGTGATGTTCCGTCTCTGGGAAAGCACTGATCCCCAGGGCTGTTGTGCCTGTGACTAGGCTGCCCAGGGAAGGTGAAGACCAGCAACAGCTTACAGGGCTGGCCCCTTCCTTGTGGGAGAAGGAGCCGGACGTTTCCCTTTTCGGAAATAAGCTCTGCCGAGAATGGGCACGGGCAGATGTTCCGTCTGTGGGAAAGCACTGATCCCCAGGGCTGTTGTGCCTGTGAATAGGTTGCCCAGGGAAGGTGAAGACCAGCAACAGCTTTCAGGGCTGGCCCCTTCCTTGTGGGAGAAGGAGCCGGACGTTTCCCATTTCGGAAAAATGGCTCTGCCGATAATGGGCACGAGCAGATGTTCCGTCTGTGGGAAAGCACTGATCCCCAGGGCTGTTGTGCCTGTGAATAGGTTGCCAAGGGAAGGTGAAGACCAGCAACAGCTTTCAGGGCTGGCACCTTCCTTGTGGGAGAAGGATCCGGACGTTTCCCATTTCGGAAAAATGGCTCTGCCGAGAATGGGCACGAGGAGATGTTCCGTCTCTGGGAAAGCACTGATCCCCAGGGCTGTTGTGCCTGTGAATAGGTTTCCAAGGGAAGGTGAAGACCAGCAACAGCTTTCAGGGCTGGCCCCTTCCTTGTGGGAGAAGGATCCGGACGTTTCCCATTTTGGAAAATGGCTCTGCCGAGAACGGGTACGATGAGATGTTCCGTCTCTGGGAAAGCACTGATCCCCAGGGCTGTTGTGCCTGTGACTAGGCTGCCCAGGGAAGGTGAAGACCAGCAACAGCTTTCAGGGCTGGCCCCTTCCTTGTGGGAGAAGGAGCCGGACGTTTCCCTTTTCGGAAATAAGCTCTGCCGAGAATGGGCACGAGCAGATGTTCCGTCTGTGGGAAAGCACTGATCCCCAGGGCTGTTGTGCCTGTGAATAGGTTGCCCAGGGAAGGTGAAGACCAGCAACAGCTTTCAGGGCTTGCCCCTTCCTTGTGGGAGAAGGAGCCGGATGTTTCCCATTTCGGAAAAATGGCTCTGCCGAGAACGGGCACGAGGAGATGTTCCGTCTCTGGGAAAGCACAGATCCCCATGGCTGTTGTGCCTGTGAATAGGTTGCCCAGGGAAGGTGAAGACCAGCAACAGCTTTCAGGGCTGGCCCCTTCCTTGTGGGAGAAGGAGCCGGACGTTTGCCATTTTGGAAAATGGCTCTGCCGAGAACGGGTACGATGAGATGTTCCGTCTCTGGGAAAGCACTGATCCCCAGGGCTGTTGTGCCTGTGACTAGGCTGCCCAGGGAAGGTGAAGACCAGCAACAGCTTTCAGGGCTTGCCCCTTCCTTGTGGGAGAACAATCCGGACGTTTCCCATTTCGTAAAATGGCTCTGCCGAGAACGGACACAATTGGATATTCTGTCTCTGGGAAAGCACTGATCCCCAGGGCTGTTGTGCCTGTGAATAGGTTTCCAAGGGAAGGTGAAGACCAGCAACAGCTTTCAGGGCTGGCACCTTCCTTGTGGGAGAAGGAGCCGGACGTTCGCCGTTTTGGAAAAATGGCTCTGCGAGAACGGGCACGAGGAGATGTTCCGTCTCTGGTAAAGCACTGGTCCCCAGGGCTGTTGTGCCTGTGACTAGGCTGCCCAGGGAAGGTGAAGACCAGCAACAGCTTTCAGGGCCTGCACCTTCCTTGTGGGAGAAGCATCCGGACGTTTCCCGTTTCGGAAAAATGGCTCTGCCGATAATGGGCACGAGCAGATGTTCCGTCTGTGGGAAAGCACTGATCCCCAGGGCTGTTGTGCCTGTGAATAGGTTGCCAAGGGAAGGTGAAGACCAGCAACAGCTTTCAGGGCTGGCACCTTCCTTGTGGGAGAAGGATCCGGACGTTTCCCATTTCGGAAAAATGGCTCTGCCGAGAATGGGCACGAGGAGATGTTCCGTCTCTGGGAAAGCACTGATCCCCAGGGCTGTTGTGCCTGTGAATAGGTTGCCAAGGGAAGGTGAAGACCAGCAACAGCTTTCAGGGCTGGCCCCTTCCTTGTGGGAGAAGCATACGGACGTTTCCCATTCTGGAAAATGGCTCTGCCGAGAACGGCTACGATGAGATGTTCCGTCTCTGGGAAAGCAACGATCCCCAGGGCTGTTGTGCCTGTGACTAGGCTGTCCAGGGAAGGTGAAGACCAGCAACAGCTTACAGGGCTGGCCCCTTCCTTGTGGGAGAAGGATCCGGACGTTTCCCATTTCGGAAAAATGGCTCTTCGGAGAACGGCCACAATTGGATGTTCCGTCTCTGTGAAAGCACTGATCCCCATGGCTGTTGTGCCTGTGAATAGGTTTCCAAGGGAAGGTGAAGACCAGCAACATCTTTCAGGGCTTGCCCCTTCCTTGTGGGAGAAGGATCCGGACGTTTCCCATTTCGGAAAATGGCTCTGCCGAGAACGGCCACAATTGGATATTCCGTCTCTGGGAAAGCACAGATCCCCAGGGCTGTTGTGCCTGTGAATAGGTTTCCAAGGGAAGGTGAAGACCAGCAACAGCTTTCAGGGCTGGCCCCTTCTTTGTGGGAGAATGAGCCGGACGTTCGCCGTTTTGGAAAAATGGCACTGCGAGAACGGCCACAATGAGATGTTCCATCTCTGGGAAAGCACTGATCCCCAGGGCTGTTGTGCCTGTGACTAGGCTGCCCAGGGAAGGTGAAGACCAGCAACAGCTTTCAGGGCTGGCACCTTCCTTGTGGGAGAAGGAGCCGGACGTTCGCCGTTTTGGAAAAATGTCTCTGCGAGAACGGCCACAATGAGATGTTCCGTCTCTGGGAAAGCACTGATCCCCAGGGCTGTTGTGCCTGTGACTAGGCTGCCCAGGGAAGGTGAAGACCAGCAACAGCTTACAGGGCTGGCCCCTTCCTTGTGGGAGAAGGAGCCGGACGTTTCCCTTTTCGGAAATAAGCTCTGCCGAGAATGGGCACGGGCAGATGTTCCGTCTGTGGGAAAGCACTGATCCCCAGGGCTGTTGTGCCTGTGAATAGGTTGCCCAGGGAAGGTGAAGACCAGCAACAGCTTTCAGGGCTGGCCCCTTCCTTGTGGGAGAAGGAGCCGGACGTTTCCCATTTCGGAAAAATGGCTCTGCCGATAATGGGCACGAGCAGATGTTCCGTCTCTGGGAAAGCACTGATCCCCAGGGCTGTTGTGCCTGTGAATAGGTTGCCAAGGGAAGGTGAAGACCAGCAACAGCTTTCAGGGCTGGCACCTTCCTTGTGGGAGAAGGATCCGGACGTTTCCCATTTCGGAAAAATGGCTCTGCCGAGAATGGGCACGAGGAGATGTTCCGTCTCTGGGAAAGCACTGATCCCCAGGGCTGTTGTGCCTGTGAATAGGTTTCCAAGGGAAGGTGAAGACCAGCAACAGCTTTCAGGGCTGGCCCCTTCCTTGTGGGAGAAGGAGCCGGACGTTTCCCATTTTGGAAAATGGCTCTGCCGAGAACGGGTACGATGAGATGTTCCGTCTCTGGGAAAGCACTGATCCCCAGGGCTGTTGTGCCTGTGACTAGGCTGCCCAGGGAAGGTGAAGACCAGCAACAGCTTTCAGGGCTGGCCCCTTCCTTGTGGGAGAAGGAGCCGGACGTTTCCCTTTTCGGAAATAAGCTCTGCCGAGAATGGGCACGAGCAGATGTTCCGTCTGTGGGAAAGCACTGATCCCCAGGGCTGTTGTGCCTGTGAATAGGTTGCCCAGGGAAGGTGAAGACCAGCAACAGCTTTCAGGGCTTGCCCCTTCCTTGTGGGAGAAGGAGCCGGATGTTTCCCATTTTGGAAAAATGGCTCTGCCGAGAACGGGCACGAGGAGATGTTCCGTCTCTGGGAAAGCACAGATCCCCATGGCTGTTGTGCCTGTGAATAGGTTGCCCAGGGAAGGTGAAGACCAGCAACAGCTTTCAGGGCTGGCCCCTTCCTTGTGGGAGAAGGAGCCGGACGTTTGCCATTTTGGAAAATGTCTCTGCCGAGAACGGGTACGATGAGATGTTCCGTCTCTGGGAAAGCACTGATCCCCAGGGCTGTTGTGCCTGTGAGTAGGCTGCCCAGGGAAGGTGAAGACCAGCAACAGCTTTCAGGGCTTGCCCCTTCCTTGTGGGAGAACAATCCGGACGTTTCCCATTTCGTAAAATGGCTCTGCCGAGAACGGACACAATTGGATATTCCGTCTGTGGGAAAGCACTGATCCCCAGGGCTGTTGTGCCTGTGAATAGGTTTCCAAGGGAAGGTGAAGACCAGCAACAGCTTTCAGGGCTGGCACCTTCCTTGTGGGAGAAGGAGCCGGACGTTCGCCGTTTTGGAAAAATGGCTCTGCGAGAACGGGCACGAGGAGATGTTCCGTCTCTGGTAAAGCACTGGTCCCCAGGGCTGTTGTGCCTGTGACTAGGCTGCCCAGGGAAGGTGAAGACCAGCAACAGCTTTCAGGGCCTGCACCTTCCTTGTGGGAGAAGCATCCGGACGTTTCCCATTTCGGAAAAATGGCTCTGCCGATAATGGGCACGAGCAGATGTTCCGTCTGTGGGAAAGCACTGATCCCCAGGGCTGTTGTGCCTGTGAATAGGTTGCCAAGGGAAGGTGAAGACCAGCAACAGCTTTCAGGGCTGGCACCTTCCTTGTGGGAGAAGGATCCGGACGTTTCCCATTTCGGAAAAATGGCTCTGCCGAGAATGGTCACGAGGAGATGTTCCGTCTCTGGGAAAGCACTGATCCCCAGGGCTGTTGTGCCTGTGAATAGGTTGCCAAGGGAAGGTGAAGACCAGCAACAGCTTTCAGGGCTGGCCCCTTCCTTGTGGGAGAAGCATACGGACGTTTCCCATTCTGGAAAATGGCTCTGCCGAGAACGGCTACGATGAGATGTTCCGTCTCTGGGAAAGCACTGATCCCCAGGGCTGTTGTGCCTGTGACTAGGCTGCCCAGGGAAGGTGAAGACCAGCAACAGCTTTCAGGGCTGGTCCCTTCCTTGTGGGAGAAGGAGCCGGACGTTTCCCTTTTCGGAAATAAGCTCTGACGAGAATGGGCACGAGGAGATGTTCCGTCTCTGGGAAAGCACTGATCCCCAGGGCTGTTGTGCCTGTGACTAGGCTGCCCAGGGAAGGTGAAGACCAGCAACAGCTTTCAGGGCTGGCCCCTTCCTTGTGGGAGAAGGATCCGGACGTTTCCCTTTTCGGAAATAAGCTCTGCCGAGAACGGGCACGAGGAGATGTTCCGTCTGTGGGAAAGCACTGATCCCCAGGGCTGTTGTGCCTGTGAATAGGTTTCCAAGGGAAGGTGAAGACCAGCAACAGCTTTCAGGGCTGGCACCTTCCTTGTGGGAGAAGGATCCGGACGTTTCCCATTTCGGAAAATGGCTCTGCCGAGAACGGCTACGACGAGATGTTCCGTCTCTGGGAAAGCACTGATCCCCAGGGCTGTTGTGCCTGTGACTAGGCTGCCCAGGGAAGGTGAAGACCAGCAACAGCTTTCAGGGCTGGCCCCTTCCTTGTGGGAGAAGGATCCGGACGTTTCCCATTTCGGAAAAATGGCTCTGCCGAGAACGGGTATGAAGAGATGTTCCGTCTCTGGGAAAGCACTGATCCCCAGGGCTGTTGTGCCTGTGACTAGGCTGCCCAGGGAAGGTGCAGACCAGCAACAGCTTACAGGGCTGGCCCCTTTCTTGTGGGAGAAGGAGCCGGACGTTTCCCATTTCGGAAAAATGGCTCTTCGGAGAACGGCCACAATTGGATGTTCCGTCTCTGTGAAAGCACAGATACCCATGGCTGTTGTGCCTGTGAATAGGTTTCCAAGGGAAGGTGAAGACCAGCAACAGCTTTCAGGGCTGGCCCCTTCCTTGTGGGAGAAGGAGCCGGACGTTTCCCATTTTGGAAAATGGCTCTGCCGAGAACGGGTACGATGAGATGTTCCGTCTCTGGGAAAGCACTGATCCCCAGGGCTGTTGTGCCTGTGACTAGGCTGCCCAGGGAAGGTGAAGACCAGCAACAGCTTACAGGGCTGGCCCCTTCCTTGTGGGAGAAGGAGCCGGACGTTTCCCTTTTCGGAAATAAGCTCTGCCGAGAATGGGCACGAGCAGATGTTCCGTCTGTGGGAAAGCACTGATCCCCAGGGCTGTTGTGCCTGTGAATAGGTTGCCCAGGGAAGGTGAAGACCAGCAACAGCTTTCAGGGCTTGCCCCTTCCTTGTGGGAGAAGGAGCCGGATGTTTCCCATTTCGGAAAAATGGCTCTGCCGAGAACGGGCACGAGGAGATGTTCCGTCTCTGGGAAAGCACAGATCCCCATGGCTGTTGTGCCTGTGAATAGGTTGCCCAGGGAAGGTGAAGACCAGCAACAGCTTTCAGGGCTGGCCCCTTCCTTGTGGGAGAAGGAGCCGGACGTTTCCCATTTTGGAAAATGGCTCTGCCGAGAACGGGTACGATGAGATGTTCCGTCTCTGGGAAAGCACTGATCCCCAGGGCTGTTGTGCCTGTGAGTAGGCTGCCCAGGGAAGGTGAAGACCAGCAACAGCTTTCAGGGCTTGCCCCTTCCTTGTGGGAGAACAATCCGGACGTTTCCCATTTCGTAAAATGGCTCTGCCGAGAACGGACACAATTGGATATTCCGTCTCTGGGAAAGCACTGATCCCCAGGGCTGTTGTGCCTGTGAATAGGTTTCCAAGGGAAGGTGAAGACCAGCAACAGCTTTCAGGGCTGGCACCTTCCTTGTGGGAGAAGGAGCCGGACGTTCGCCGTTTTGGAAAAATGGCTCTGCGAGAACGGGCACGAGGAGATGTTCCGTCTCTGGTAAAGCACTGGTCCCCAGGGCTGTTGTGCCTGTGACTAGGCTGCCCAGGGAAGGTGAAGACCAGCAACAGCTTTCAGGGCCTGCACCTTCCTTGTGGGAGAAGCATCCGGACGTTTCCCATTTCGGAAAAATGGCTCTGCCGATAATGGGCACGAGCAGATGTTCCGTCTGTGGGAAAGCACTGATCCCCAGGGCTGTTGTGCCTGTGACTAGGCTGCCAAGGGAAGGTGAAGACCAGCAACAGCTTTCAGGGCTGGCACCTTCCTTGTGGGAGAAGGATCCGGACGTTTCCCATTTCGGAAAAATGGCTCTGCCGAGAATGGGAACGAGGAGATGTTCCGTCTCTGGGAAAGCACTGATCCCCAGGGCTGTTGTGCCTGTGAATAGGTTGCCAAGGGAAGGTGAAGACCAGCAACAGCTTTCAGGGCTGGCCCCTTCCTTGTGCGAGAAGGAGCCAGACGTTTCCCATTTTGGAAAATGGCTCTGCCGAGAACGGCTACGATGAGATGTTCCGTCTGTGGGAAAGCACTGGTCCCCAGGGCTGTTGTGCCTGTGACTAGGCTGCCCAGGGAAGGTGAAGACCAGCAACAGCTTTCAGGGCTGGTCCCTTCCTTGTGGGAGAAGGAGCCGGACGTTTCCCTTTTCGGAAATAAGCTCTGACGAGAATGGGCACGAGGAGATGTTCCGTCTCTGGGAAAGCACTGATCCCCAGGGCTGTTGTGCCTGTGAATAGGTTGCCCAGGGAAGGTGAAGACCAGCAACAGCTTTCAGGGCTGGCCCCTTCCTTGTGGGAGAAGGAGCCGGACGTTTCCCATTTTGGAAAAATGGCTCTGCCGAGAACGGCTACGATGAGATGTTCCGTATCTGGGAAAGCACTGATCCCCAGGGCTGTTGTGCCTGTGAATAGGTTTCCAAGGGAAGGTGAAGACCAGCAACAGCTTTCAGGGCTGGCACCTTCCTTGTGGGAGAAGGATCCGGACGTTTCCCATTTCGGAAAATGGCTCTGCCGAGAACGGCTACGACGAGATGTTCCGTCTCTGGGAAAGCACTGATCCCCAGGGCTGTTGTGCCTGTGACTAGGCTGCCCAGGGAAGGTGAAGACCAGCAACAGCTTTCAGGGCTGGCCCCTTCCTTGTGGGAGAAGGATCCGGACGTTTCCCATTTTGGAAAAATGGCTCTGCCGAGAACGGGTATGAAGAGATGTTCCGTCTCTGGGAAAGCACTGATCCCCAGGGCTGTTGTGCCTGTGACTAGGCTGCCCAGGGAAGGTGAAGACCAGCAACAGCTTTCAGGGCTGGCCCCTTCCTTGAGGGAGAAGGAGCCGGACGTTTCCCATTTCGGAAAAATGGCTCTTCGGAGAACGGCCACAATTGGATGTTCCGTCTCTGTGAAAGCACAGATCCCCATGGCTGTTGTGCCTGTGAATAGGTTTCCAAGGGAAGGTGAAGACCAGCAACAGCTTTCAGGGCTTGCCCCTTCCTTGTGGGAGAAGGATCCGGACGTTTCCCATTTTGGAAAATGGCTCTGCCGAGAACGGCCACAATTGAATGTTCCATCTCTGGGAAAGCACAGATCCCCAGGGCTGTTGTGCCTGTGAATAGGTTTCCAAGGGAAGGTGAAGACCAGCAACAGCTTTCAGGGCTGGCCCCTTCCTTGTGGGAGAAGGATCCGGACGTTTCCCATTTTGGAAAATGGCTCTGCCGAGAACGGCTACGATGAGATGTTCCGTCTCTGGGAAAGCACTGATCCCCAGGGCTGTTGTGCCTGTGACTAGGCTGCCCAGGGAAGGTGAAGACCAGCAACAGCTTTCAGGGCTGGCCCCTTCCTTGTGGGAGAAGGATCCGGACGTTTCCCATTTCGGAAAAATGGCTCTGCCGAGAACGGGTATGAAGAGATGTTCCGTCTCTGGGAAAGCACTGATCCCCAGGGCTGTTGTGCCTGTGACTAGGCTGTCCAGGGAAGGTGAAGACCAGCAACAGCTTACAGGGCTGGCCCCTTCCTTGTGGGAGAAGGATCCGGACGTTTCCCATTTCGGAAAAATGGCTCTTCCGAGAACGGCCACAATTGGATGTTCCGTCTCTGTGAAAGCACTGATCCCCATGGCTGTTGTGCCTGTGACTAGGCTGCCCAGGGAAGGTGAAGACCAGCAACAGCTTTCAGGGCTTGCCCCTTCCTTGTGGGAGAAGGATCCGGACGTTTCCCATTTTGGAAAATGTCTCTGCCGAGAACGGCCACAATTGGATGTTCCATCTCTGGGAAAGCACAGATCCCCAGGGCTGTTGTGCCTGTGAATAGGTTTCCAAGGGAAGGTGAAGACCAGCAACAGCTTTCAGGGCTGGCCCCTTCCTTGTGGGAGAATGAGACGGACGTTCGCCGTTTTGGAAAAATGGCTCTGCCGAGAACGGCCAGAATGAGATGTTCCGTCTCTGGGAAAGCACTGGTCCCCAGGGCTGTTGTGCCTGTTAGTAGGCTGCCCAGGGAAGGTGAAGACCAGCAACAGCTTTCAGGGCTGGCACCTTCCTTGTGGCAGAAGGAGCCGGACGTTCGCCGTTTTGGAAAAACGGCTCTGCGAGAACGGCCACAATGAGATGTTCCGTCTGTGGGAAAGCACTGGTCCCCAGGGCTGTTGTGCTTGTGACTAGGCTGCCCAGGGAAGGTGAAGACCAGCAACAGCTTTCAGGGCTGGCCCCTTCCTTGTGGGAGAAGGAGCCGGACGTTTCCCTTTTCGGAAAACGGCTCTGCCGAGAACGGCTATGAAGAGATGTTCCGTCTCTGGGAAAGCACTGATCCCCAGGGCTGTTGTGCCTGTGAATAGGTTTCCAAGGGAAGGTGAAGACCAGCAACAGCTTTCAGGGCTGGCCCCTTCCTTGTGGGAGAAGGAGCCGGACGTTTCCCATTTCGGAAAATGGCTCTGCCGAGAACGGCTACGATGAGATGTTCCGTCTCTGGGAAAGCACTGATCCCCAGGGCTGTTGTGCCTGTGACTAGGCTGCCCAGGGAAGGTGAAGACCAGCAACAGCTTTCAGGGCTGGCACCTTCCTTGTGGGAGAAGGATACGGACGTTTCCCATTTCGGAAAAATGGCTCTGCCGAGAACGGGTATGAAGAGATGTTCCGTCTCTGGGAAAGCACTGATCCCCAGGGCTGTTGTGCCTGTGACTAGGCTGCCCAGGGAAGGTGAAGACCAGCAACAACTTACAGGGCTGGCCCCTTCCTTGTGGGAGAAGGAGCCAGACGTTTCCCATTTCGGAAAAATGGCTCTTCCGAGAACGGCCACAATTGGTTGTTCCGTCTCTGTGAAAGCACAGATCCCCATGGCTGTTGTGCCTGTGAATAGGTTTCCAAGGGAAGGTGAAGACCAGCAACAGCTTTCAGGGCTGGCCCCTTCCTTGTGGGAGAAGGATCCGGACGTTTCCCATTTTGGAAAATGGCTCTGCCGAGAACGGCCACAATGAGATGTTCCGTCTCTGGGAAAGCACTGGTCCCCAGGGCTGTTGTGCCTGTGACTAGGCTGCCCAGGGAAGGTGAAGACCAGCAACAGCTTTCAGGGCTGGCACCTTCCTTGTGGGAGAATGAGCCGGACGTTCGCCGTTTTGGAAAAACGGCTCTGCGAGAACGGCCACAATGAGATGTTCCGTCTCTGGGAAAGCACTGGTCCCCAGGGCTGTTGTGCCTGTGACTAGGCTGCCCAGGGAAGGTGAAGACCAGCAACAGCTTTCAGGGCTGGCCCCTTCCTTGTGGCAGAAGGAGCCGGACGTTTCCCATTTCGGAAAAATGGCTCTGCCGAGAACGGTCACGACGAGATGTTCCGTCTCTGGGAAAGCACTGATCCCCAGGGCTGTTGTGCCTGTGAATAGGTGTGGGGGGTTGACCCAGGCTGAACACCAGGTGCCCACCAAAGCCGTTCTATCACTCCCCCCTCCTCAGCTGGACGGGGGAGAGAAAAATACAACAAAGGGCTTCTGGGTCGAGATAAGGACAGGAGAGATCATTCACCAATTACCGTCACGGGCAAAACAGACTCAGCTTGTGGAAAATTAACTTGATTTTATTACAAATCACACAGAAAGGTAGTGAGAAATAAAATCAAATCTCAGAACACCTCCCCTCCACCACCTCCCTTTTTCCCGGGCACAATTTCACTCCCGGATTCTCTACCAACCCCCCCCAGCGGCACAGGGGGACGGGGAATGGGGTTTAAGGTCAGTTCATCACACGTTATTTCTGCCGCTTCATCCTCCTCAGGGGCAGGACTCATCACACTCTTCCCACTGCTCCAGCGTGGGGTCCCTCCCACGGGAGACAGTCCTCCACGAACTTCTCCGCGTGGGTCCTTCCCACGGGCCGCAGTTCTTCACGAACTGCTCCAGCGTGGGTCCTTTCCATGGCGTGCAGTCCTTCAGGAGCACGCTGCTCCAGCGTGGGTCCCCCACGGGGTCACAAGTCCTGCCAGAATACCTGCTCCGTGGGCTCCTCTCTCCACAGATCCACAGGTCCTGCCAGGAACCTGCTCCAGCGCGGGCTTCCCACGGGGTCACAGCCTCCTTCGGGCATCCACCTGCTCCGGCGTGGGGTCCTCCACGGGCTGCAGGTGGAGATCTGCTCCACCATGGACCTCCATGGACTGCAGGGGGACAACCTGCCTCACCATGGTCTTCACCACGGGCTGCAGGGGAATCTCTGCTCCGGCGCCTGGAGCATCTCCTCCCCCTCCTTCTTCACTGACCTTGGTGTCTGCAGCGTTGTTTCTCTTACATGTTCTCACTCCCTCTCCGGCTGCCGTTTCTCTCTGTCCCAACTTTTTTTTTTCCTTCTTAAAAATGTTATCACAGAGGCGTTACCACTATCACTGATTGGCTCGGCCTTGGCCGGCGGCGGGTCCAACTTAGAGCCGGCTGGTATGGGCTCTGTCGAACACAGGGGAAGCTTCCAGCAGCTTCTAGCAGAAGCCACCCCTGTAACCCCCCCTGCCTCCAAAACCTTGCCACGCAAAGCCAATACAATAGGTTTCCAAGGGAAGGTGAAGACCAGCAACAGCTTTCAGGGCTGGCCCCTTCCTTGTGGGAGAAGGAGCCGGACGTTTCCCTTTTAGGAAATAAGCTCTGCCGAGAATGGGCACGAGCAGATGTTCCGTCTGTGGGAAAGCACTGATCCCCAGGGCTGTTGTGCCTGTGAATAGGTTGCCCAGGGAAGGTGAAGACCAGCAACAGCTTTCAGGGCTTGCCCCTTCCTTGTGGGAGAAGGAGCCGGATGTTTCCCATTTCGGAAAAATGGCTCTGCCGAGAACGGGCACGAGGAGATGTTCCATCTCTGGGAAAGCACTGATCCCCAGGGCTGTTGTGCCTGTGAATAGGTTGCCCAGGGAAGGTGAAGACCAGCAACAGCTTTCAGGGCTGGCCCCTTCCTTGTGGGAGAAGGATCCGTACGTTTCCCATTTTGGAAAATGGCTCTGCCGAGAACGGGTACGATGAGATGCTCCGTCTCTGGGAAAGCACTGATCCCCAGGGCTGTTGTGCCTGTGACTAGGCTGCCCAGGGAAGGTGAAGACCAGCAACAGCTTTCAGGGCTTGCCCCTTCCTTGTGGGAGAACGATCCGGACGTTTCCCATTTCGGAAAATGGCTCTGCCGAGAACGGCCACAATTGGATATTCCGTCTCTGGGAAAGCACAGATCCCCAGGGCTGTTGTGCCTGTGAATAGGTTTCCAAGGGAAGGTGAAGACCAGCAACAGCTTTCAGGGCTGGCACCTTCCTTGTGGCAGAAGGAGCCGGACGTTCGCAGTTTTGGAAAAATGGCTCTGCGAGAACGGCCACAATGAGATGTTCCGTCTGTGGGAAAGCACTGGTCCCCAGGGCTGTTGTGCCTGTTAGTAGGCTGTCCAGGGAAGGTGAAGACCAGCAACAGCTTTCAGGGCTGGCACCTTCCTTGTGGGAGAAGGAGCCGGACGTTTCCCTTTTCGGAAAACGGCTCTGCCGAGAACGGGTATGAAGAGATGTTCCGTCTCTGGGAAAGCACTGATCCCCAGGGCTGTTGTGCCTGTGAATAGGTTTCCAAGGGAAGGTGAAGACCAGCAACAGCTTTCAGGGCTGGCCCCTTCCTTGTGGGAGAAGGAGCCGGACGTTTCCCATTTCGGAAAATGGCTCTGCCGAGAACGGCTACGATGAGATGTTCCGTCTCTGGGAAAGCACTGATCCCCAGGGCTGTTGTGCCTGTGAATAGGCTGCCCAGGGAAGGTGAAGACCAGCAACAGCTTTCAGGGCTGGCCCCTTCCTTGTGGGAGAAGGATCCGGACGTTTCCCATTTCGGAAAAATGGCTCTGCCGAGAACGGGTATGAAGAGATGTTCCGTCTCTGGGAAAGCACTGATCCCCAGGGCTGTTGTGCCTGTGACTAGGCTGTCCAGGGAAGGTGAAGACCAGCAACAGCTTACAGGGCTGGCCCCTTCCTTGTGGGAGAAGGAGCCGGACGTTTCCCATTTCGGAAAAATGGCTCTTCGGAGAACGGCCACAATTGGATGTTCCGTCTCTGTGAAAGCACTGATCCCCATGGCTGTTGTGCCTGTGACTAGGCTGCCCAGGGTAGGTGAAGACCAGCAACAGCTTTCAGGGCTTGCCCCTTCCTTGTGGGAGAAGGATCCGGACGATTCCCATTTTGGAAAATGTCTCTGCCGAGAACGGCCACAATTGGATGTTCCATCTCTGGGAAAGCACAGATCCCCAGGGCTGTTGTGGCTGTGAATAGGTTTCCAAGGGAAGGTGAAGACCAGCAACAGCTTTCAGGGCTGGCCCCTTCCTTGTGGGAGAATGAGACGGACGTTCGCCGTTTTGGAAAAATGGCTCTGCCGAGAACGGCCAGAATGAGATGTTCCGTCTCTGGGAAAGCACTGGTCCCCAGGGCTGTTGTGCCTGTGACTAGGCTGCCCAGGGAAGGTGAAGACCAGCAACAGCTTTCAGGGCTGGCACCTTCCTTGTGGCAGAAGGAGCCGGACGTTTCCCTTTTCGGAAAACGGCTCTGCCGAGAACGGGTATGAAGAGATGTTCCGTCTCTGGGAAAGCACTGATCCCCAGGGCTGTTGTGCCTGTGAATAGGTTTCCAAGGGAAGGTGAAGACCAGCAACAGCTTTCAGGGCTGGCCCCTTCCTTGTGGGAGAAGGAGCCGGACGTTTCCCATTTCGGAAAATGGCTCTGCCGAGAACGGCTACGATGAGATGTTCCGTCTCTGGGAAAGCACTGATCCCCAGGGCTGTTGTGCCTGTGAATAGGCTGCCCAGGGAAGGTGAAGACCAGCAACAGCTTTCAGGGCTGGCACCTTCCTTGTGGGAGAAGGATACGGACGTTTCCCATTTCGGAAAAATGGCTCTGCCGAGAACGGGTATGAAGAGATGTTCCGTCTCTGGGAAAGCACTGATCCCCAGGGCTGTTGTGCCTGTGACTAGGCTGCCCAGGGAAGGTGAAGACCAGCAACAACTTACAGGGCTGGCCCCTTCCTTGTGGGAGAAGGAGCCAGACGTTTCCCATTTCGGAAAAATGGCTCTTCCGAGAACGGCCACAATTGGTTGTTCCGTCTCTGTGAAAGCACAGATCCCCATGGCTGTTGTGCCTGTGAATAGGTTTCCAAGGGAAGGTGCAGACCAGCAACAGCTTTCAGGGCTGGCCCCTTCCTTGTGGGAGAAGGATCCGGACGTTTCCCATTTTGGAAAATGGCTCTGCCGAGAACGGCCACAATGAGATGTTCCGTCTCTGGGAAAGCACTGGTCCCCAGGGCTGTTGTGCCTGTGACTAGGCTGCCCAGGGAAGGTGAAGACCAGCAACAGCTTTCAGGGCTGGCACCTTCCTTGTGGGAGAATGAGCCGGACGTTCGCCGTTTTGGAAAAACGGCTCTGCGAGAACGGCCACAATGAGATGTTCCGTCTCTGGGAAAGCACTGGTCCCCAGGGCTGTTGTGCCTGTGACTAGGCTGCCCAGGGAAGGTGAAGACCAGCAACAGCTTTCAGGGCTGGCCCCTTCCTTGTGGCAGAAGGATCCGGATGTTTCCCATTTCGGAAAAATGGCTCTGCCGAGAACGGTCACGGCGAGATGTTCCGTCTCTGGGAAAGCACTGATCCCCAGGGCTGTTGTGCCTGTGAATAGGTGTGGGGGGTTGACCCAGGCTGAACACCAGGTGCCCACCAAAGCCGTTCTATCACTCCCCCCTCCTCAGCTGGACGGGGGAGAGAAAAATACAACAAAGGGCTTCTGGGTCGAGATAAGGACAGGAGAGATCATTCACCAGTTACCGTCACGGGCAAAACAGACTCAGCTTGGGGAAAATTAACTTGATTTTATTACAAATCACACAGAAAGGTAGTGAGAAATAAAATCAAATCTCAGAACACCTCCCCTCCACCACCTCCCTTCTTCCCGGGCACAATTTCACTCCCGGATTCTCTACCAACCCCCCCCAGCGGCACAGGGGGACGGGGAATGGGGTTTAAGGTCAGTTCATCACACGTTATTTCTGCCGCTTCATCCTCCTCAGGGGCAGGACTCATCACACTCTTCCCACTGCTCCAGCGTGGGGTCCCTCCCACGGGAGACAGTCCTCCACGAACTTCTCCGCGTGGGTCCTTCCCACGGGCCGCAGTTCTTCACGAACTGCTCCAGCGTGGGTCCTTTCCATGGCGTGCAGTCCTTCAGGAGCACGCTGCTCCAGCGTGGGTCCCCCACGGGGTCACAAGTCCTGCCAGAATACCTGCTCCGTGGGCTCCTCTCTCCACAGATCCACAGGTCCTGCCAGGAACCTGCTCCAGCGCGGGCTTCCCACGGGGTCACAGCCTCCTTCGGGCATCCACCTGCTCCGGCGTGGGGTCCTCCACGGGCTGCAGGTGGAGATCTGCTCCACCATGGACCTCCATGGACTGCAGGGGGACAACCTGCCTCACCATGGTCTTCACCACGGGCTGCAGGGGAATCTCTGCTCCGGCGCCTGGAGCATCTCCTCCCCCTCCTTCTTCACTGACCTTGGTGTCTGCAGCGTTGTTTCTCTTACATGTTCTCACTCCCTCTCCGGCTGCCGTTTCTCTCTGTCCCAACTTTTTTTTTTCCTTCTTAAAAATGTTATCACAGAGGCGTTACCACTATCACTGATTGGCTCGGCCTTGGCCGGCGGCGGGTCCAACTTAGAGCCGGCTGGTATGGGCTCTGTCGAACACAGGGGAAGCTTCCAGCAGCTTCTAGCAGAAGCCACCCCTGTAACCCCCCCTGCCTCCAAAACCTTGCCACGCAAACCCAATACAATAGGTTTCCAAGGGAAGGTGAAGACCAGCAACAGCTTTCAGGGCTGGCCCCTTCCTTGTGGGAGAAGGAGCCGGACGTTTCCCTTTTAGGAAATAAGCTCTGCCGAGAATGGGCACGAGCAGATGTTCCGTCTGTGGGAAAGCACTGATCCCCAGGGCTGTTGTGCCTGTGAATAGGTTGCCCAGGGAAGGTGAAGACCAGCAACAGCTTTCAGGGCTTGCCCCTTCCTTGTGGGAGAAGGAGCCGGATGTTTCCCATTTCGGAAAAATGGCTCTGCCGAGAACGGGCACGAGGAGATGTTCCGTCTCTGGGAAAGCACTGATCCCCAGGGCTGTTGTGCCTGTGAATAGGTTGCCCAGGGAAGGTGAAGACCAGCAACAGCTTTCAGGGCTGGCCCCTTCCTTGTGGGAGAAGGATCCGTACGTTTCCCATTTTGGAAAATGGCTCTGCCGAGAACGGGTACGATGAGATGCTCCGTCTCTGGGAAAGCACTGATCCCCAGGGCTGTTGTGCCTGTGACTAGGCTGCCCAGGGAAGGTGAAGACCAGCAACAGCTTTCAGGGCTTGCCCCTTCCTTGTGGGAGAAGGAGCCGGACGTTTCCCATTTCGGAAAATGGCTCTGCCGAGAACGGCCACAATTGGATATTCCGTCTCTGGGAAAGCACAGATCCCCAGGGCTGTTGTGCCTGTGAATAGGTTTCCAAGGGAAGGTGAAGACCAGCAACAGCTTTCAGGGCTGGCACCTTCCTTGTGGCAGAAGGAGCCGGACGTTCGCAGTTTTGGAAAAATGGCTCTGCGAGAACGGCCACAATGAGATGTTCCGTCTGTGGGAAAGCACTGGTCCCCAGGGCTGTTGTGCCTGTTAGTAGGCTGTCCAGGGAAGGTGAAGACCAGCAACAGCTTTCAGGGCTGGCACCTTCCTTGTGGGAGAAGGAGCCGGACGTTTCCCTTTTCGGAAAACGGCTCTGCCGAGAACGGGTATGAAGAGATGTTCCGTCTCTGGGAAAGCACTGATCCCCAGGGCTGTTGTGCCTGTGAATAGGTTGCCAAGGGAAGGTGAAGACCAGCAACAGCTTACAGGGCTGGCCCCTTCCTTGTGGGAGAAGGAGCCGGACGTTTCCCATTTCGGAAAAATGGCTCTGCCGATAATGGGCACGAGCAGATGTTCCGTCTGTGGGAAAGCACTGATCCCCAGGGCTGTTGTGCCTGTGAATAGGTTGCCAAGGGAAGGTGAAGACCAGCAACAGCTTTCAGGGCTGGCACCTTCCTTGTGGGAGAAGCATCCGGACGTTTCCCATTTCGGAAAAATGGCTCTGCCAAGAACGGGCACGAGGAGATGTTCCGTCTCTGGGAAAGCACTGATCCCCAGGGCTGTTGTGCCTGTGAATAGGTTTCCAAGGGAAGGTGAAGACCAGCAACAGCTTTCAGGGCTGGCCCCTTCCTTGTGGGAGAAGGATCCGGACGTTTCCCATTTTGGAAAATGGCTCTGCCGAGAACGGGTACGATGAGATGTTCCGTCTCTGGGAAAGCACTGATCCCCAGGGCTGTTGTGCCTGTGACTAGGCTGCCCAGGGAAGGTGAAGACCAGCAACAGCTTTCAGGGCTGGTCCCTTCCTTGTGGGAGAAGGAGCAGGACGTATCCCATTTCGGAAATAAGCTCTGACGAGAATGGGCACGAGGAGATGTTCCGTCTCTGGGAAAGCACTGATCCCCAGGGCTGTTGTGCCTGTGAATAGGTTGCCCAGGGAAGGTGAAGACCAGCAACAGCTTTCAGGGCTGGCACCTTCCTTGTGGGAGAAGGATCCGGACGTTTCCCATTTTGGAAAAATGGCTCTGCCGAGAACGGGTATGAAGAGATGTTCCGTCTGTGGGAAAGCACTGATCCCCAGGGCTGTTGTGCCTGTGAATAGGTTTCCAAGGGAAGGTGAAGACCAGCAACAGCTTTCAGGGCTGGCACCTTCCTTGTGGGAGAAGGATCCGGACGTTTCCCATTTCGGAAAATGGCTCTGCCGAGAACGGCTACGACGAGATGTTCCGTCTCTGGGAAAGCACTGATCCCCAGGGCTGTTGTGCCTGTGACTAGGCTGCCCAGGGAAGGTGAAGACCAGCAACAGCTTTCAGGGCTGGCCCCTTCCTTGTGGGAGAAGGATCCGGACGTTTCCCATTTCGGAAAAATGGCTCTGCCGAGAACGGCTACGACGAGATGTTCCGTCTCTGGGAAAGCACTGATCCCCAGGGCTGTTGTGCCTGTGACTAGGCTGCCCAGGGAAGGTGAAGACCAGCAACAGCTTTCAGGGATGGCACCTTCCTTGTGGGAGAATGAGCCGGACATTTCCCATTTCGGAAAAATGGCTCTTCGGAGAACGGCCACAATTGGATGTTCCGTCTCTGTGAAAGCACAGATCCCCATGGCTGTTGTGCCTGTGAATAGGTTTCCAAGGGAAGGTGAAGACCAGCAACATCTTTCAGGGCTTGCCCCTTCCTTGTGGGAGAAGGATCCGGACGTTTCCCATTTTGGAAAATGGCTCTGCCGAGAACGGCCACAATTGGATGTTCCATCTCTGGGAAAGCACAGATCCCCAGGGCTGTTGTGCCTGTGAATAGGTTTCCAAGGGAAGGTGAAGACCAGCAACAGCTTTCAGGGCTGGCCCCTTCCTTGTGGGAGAAGGATCCGGACGTTTCCCATTTTGGAAAATGGCTCTGCCGAGAACGGGTACGATGAGATGTTCCGTCTGTGGGAAAGCACTGATCCCCAGGGCTGTTGTGCCTGTGAATAGGCTGCCCAGGGAAGGTGAAGACCAGCAACAGCTTTCAGGGCTGGCCCCTTCCTTGTGGGAGAAGGATCCGGACGTTTCCCATTTCGGAAAAATGGCTCTGCCGAGAACGGGTATGAAGAGATGTTCCGTCTCTGGGAAAGCACTGATCCCCAGCCCTGTTGTGCCTGTGACTAGGCTGCCCAGGGAAGTTGAAGACCAGCAACAGCTTTCAGGGCTGGCCCCTTCCTTGTGGGAGAAGGAGCCGGACGTTTCCCATTTCGGAAAAATGGCTCTTCGGAGAACGGCCACAATTGGATGTTCCGTCTCTGTGAAAGCACAGATCCCCATGGCTGTTGTGCCTGTGACTAGGCTGCCCAGGGAAGGTGAAGACCAGCAACAGCTTTCAGGGCTTGCCCCTTCCTTGTGGGAGAAGGATCCGGACGTTTCCCATTTTGGAAAATGGCTCTGCCGAGAACGGCCACAATTGGATGTTCCATCTCTGGGAAAGCACAGATCCCCAGGGCTGTTGTGCCTGTGAATAGGTTTCCAAGGGAAGGTGAAGACCAGCAACAGCTTTCAGGGCTGGCACCTTCCTTGTGGAAGAATGAGACGGACGTTCGCCGTTTTGGAAAAATGGCTCTGCCGAGAACGGCCAGAATGAGATGTTCCGTCTCTGGGAAAGCACTGGTCCCCAGGGCTGTTGTGCCTGTGACTAGGCTGCCCAGGGAAGGTGAAGACCAGCAACAGCTTTCAGGGCTGGCACCTTCCTTGTGGCAGAAGGAGCCGGACGTTCGCCGTTTTGGAAAAACGGATCTGCGAGAACGGCCACAATGAGATGTTCCGTCTGTGGGAAAGCACTGGTCCCCAGGGCTGTTGTGCCTGTGACTAGGCTGCCCAGGGAAGGTGAAGACCAGCAACAGCTTTCAGGGCTGGCACCTTCCTTGTGGGAGAAGGAGCCGGACGTTTCCCATTTCGGAAAAATAGCTCTGCCGAGAACGGGTATGAAGAGATGTTCCGTCTCTGGGAAAGCACTGATCCCCAGGGCTGTTGTGCCTGTGAATAGGTTTCCAAGGGAAGGTGAAGACCAGCAACAGCTTTCAGGGCTGGCACCTTCCTTGTGGGAGAAGGAGCCGGACGTTCGCCGTTTGGAAAAATGGCTCTGCGAGAACGGCCACAATGAGATGTTCCGTCTCTGGGAAAGCACTGATCCCCAGGGCTGTTGTGCCTGTGACTAGGCTGCCCAGGGAAGGTGAAGACCAGCAACAGCTTACAGGGCTGGCCCCTTCCTTGTGGGAGAAGGATCCGGACGTTTCCCATTTCGGAAAAATGGCTCTGCCGAGAACGGCCACAACTGGATGTTCCGTCTCTGTGAAAGCACAGATCCCCATGGCTGTTGTGCCTGTGAATAGGTTTCCAAGGGAAGGTGAAGACCAGCAACAGCTTTCAGGGCTGGCACCTTCCTTGTGGGAGAGGGATCCGGACGTTTCCCATTTTGGAAAATGGCTCTGCCGAGAACGGGTACGATGAGATGTTCCGTCTCTGGGAAAGCACTGATCCCCAGGGCTGTTGTGCCTGTGACTAGGCTGCCCAGGGAAGGTGAAGACCAGCAACAGCTTTCAGGGCTGGCCCCTTCCTTGTGGGAGAAGGAGCCGGACGTTTCCCTTTTCGGAAATAAGCTCTGCCGAGAATGGGCACGAGCAGATGTTCCGTCTGTGGGAAAGCACTGATCCCCAGGGCTGTTGTGCCTGTGAATAGGTTGCCCAGGGAAGGTGAAGACCAGCAACAGCTTTCAGGGCTTGCCCCTTCCTTGTGGGAGAAGGAGCCGGATGTTTCCCATTTCGGAAAAATGGCTCTGCCGAGAACGGGCACGAGGAGATGTTCCGTCTCTGGGAAAGCACTGATCCCCAGGGCTGTTGTGCCTGTGAATAGGTTGCCCAGGGAAGGTGAAGACCAGCAACAGCTTTCAGGGCTGGCCCCTTCCTTGTGGGAGAAGGAGCCGGACGTTTCCCATTTTGGAAAATGGCTCTGCCGAGAACGGGTACGATGAGATGCTCCGTCTCTGGGAAAGCACTGATCCCCAGGGCTGTTGTGCCTGTGACTAGGCTGCCCAGGGAAGGTGAAGACCAGCAACAGCTTTCAGGGCTTGCCCCTTCCTTGTGGGAGAACGATCCGGACGTTTCCCATTTCGGAAAATGGCTCTGCCGAGAACGGCCACAATTGGATATTCCGTCTCTGGGAAAGCACAGATCCCCAGGGCTGTTGTGCCTGTGAATAGGTTTCCAAGGGAAGGTGAAGACCAGCAACAGCTTTCAGGGCTGGCACCTTCCTTGTGGCAGAAGGAGCCGGACGTTCGCAGTTTTGGAAAAATGGCTCTGCGAGAACGGCCACAATGAGATGTTCCGTCTGTGGGAAAGCACTGGTCCCCAGGGCTGTTGTGCCTGTTAGTAGGCTGTCCAGGGAAGGTGAAGACCAGCAACAGCTTTCAGGGCTGGCACCTTCCTTGTGGGAGAAGGAGCCGGACGTTTCCCTTTTCGGAAAACGGCTCTGCCGAGAACGGGTATGAAGAGATGTTCCGTCTCTGGGAAAGCACTGATCCCCAGGGCTGTTGTGCCTGTGAATAGGTTTCCAAGGGAAGGTGAAGACCAGCAACAGCTTTCAGGGCTGGCCCCTTCCTTGTGGGAGAAGGAGCCGGACGTTTCCCATTTCGGAAAATGGCTCTGCCGAGAACGGCTACGATGAGATGTTCCGTCTCTGGGAAAGCACTGATCCCCAGGGCTGTTGTGCCTGTGAATAGGCTGCCCAGGGAAGGTGAAGACCAGCAACAGCTTTCAGGGCTGGCCCCTTCCTTGTGGGAGAAGGATCCGGACGTTTCCCATTTCGGAAAAATGGCTCTGCCGAGAACGGGTATGAAGAGATGTTCCGTCTCTGGGAAAGCACTGATCCCCAGGGCTGTTGTGCCTGTGACTAGGCTGTCCAGGGAAGGTGAAGACCAGCAACAGCTTACAGGGCTGGCCCCTTCCTTGTGGGAGAAGGAGCCGGACGTTTCCCATTTCGGAAAAATGGCTCTTCGGAGAACGGCCACAATTGGATGTTCCGTCTCTGTGAAAGCACTGATCCCCATGGCTGTTGTGCCTGTGACTAGGCTGCCCAGGGTAGGTGAAGACCAGCAACAGCTTTCAGGGCTTGCCCCTTCCTTGTGGGAGAAGGATCCGGACGATTCCCATTTTGGAAAATGTCTCTGCCGAGAACGGCCACAATTGGATGTTCCATCTCTGGGAAAGCACAGATCCCCAGGGCTGTTGTGGCTGTGAATAGGTTTCCAAGGGAAGGTGAAGACCAGCAACAGCTTTCAGGGCTGGCCCCTTCCTTGTGGGAGAATGAGACGGACGTTCGCCGTTTTGGAAAAATGGCTCTGCCGAGAACGGCCAGAATGAGATGTTCCGTCTCTGGGAAAGCACTGGTCCCCAGGGCTGTTGTGCCTGTGACTAGGCTGCCCAGGGAAGGTGAAGACCAGCAACAGCTTTCAGGGCTGGCACCTTCCTTGTGGCAGAAGGAGCCGGACGTTTCCCTTTTCGGAAAACGGCTCTGCCGAGAACGGGTATGAAGAGATGTTCCGTCTCTGGGAAAGCACTGATCCCCAGGGCTGTTGTGCCTGTGAATAGGTTTCCAAGGGAAGGTGAAGACCAGCAACAGCTTTCAGGGCTGGCCCCTTCCTTGTGGGAGAAGGAGCCGGACGTTTCCCATTTCGGAAAATGGCTCTGCCGAGAACGGCTACGATGAGATGTTCCGTCTCTGGGAAAGCACTGATCCCCAGGGCTGTTGTGCCTGTGAATAGGCTGCCCAGGGAAGGTGAAGACCAGCAACAGCTTTCAGGGCTGGCACCTTCCTTGTGGGAGAAGGATACGGACGTTTCCCATTTCGGAAAAATGGCTCTGCCGAGAACGGGTATGAAGAGATGTTCCGTCTCTGGGAAAGCACTGATCCCCAGGGCTGTTGTGCCTGTGACTAGGCTGCCCAGGGAAGGTGAAGACCAGCAACAACTTACAGGGCTGGCCCCTTCCTTGTGGGAGAAGGAGCCAGACGTTTCCCATTTCGGAAAAATGGCTCTTCCGAGAACGGCCACAATTGGTTGTTCCGTCTCTGTGAAAGCACAGATCCCCATGGCTGTTGTGCCTGTGAATAGGTTTCCAAGGGAAGGTGCAGACCAGCAACAGCTTTCAGGGCTGGCCCCTTCCTTGTGGGAGAAGGATCCGGACGTTTCCCATTTTGGAAAATGGCTCTGCCGAGAACGGCCACAATGAGATGTTCCGTCTCTGGGAAAGCACTGGTCCCCAGGGCTGTTGTGCCTGTGACTAGGCTGCCCAGGGAAGGTGAAGACCAGCAACAGCTTTCAGGGCTGGCACCTTCCTTGTGGGAGAATGAGCCGGACGTTCGCCGTTTTGGAAAAACGGCTCTGCGAGAACGGCCACAATGAGATGTTCCGTCTCTGGGAAAGCACTGGTCCCCAGGGCTGTTGTGCCTGTGACTAGGCTGCCCAGGGAAGGTGAAGACCAGCAACAGCTTTCAGGGCTGGCCCCTTCCTTGTGGCAGAAGGATCCGGATGTTTCCCATTTCGGAAAAATGGCTCTGCCGAGAACGGTCACGGCGAGATGTTCCGTCTCTGGGAAAGCACTGATCCCCAGGGCTGTTGTGCCTGTGAATAGGTGTGGGGGGTTGACCCAGGCTGAACACCAGGTGCCCACCAAAGCCGTTCTATCACTCCCCCCTCCTCAGCTGGACGGGGGAGAGAAAAATACAACAAAGGGCTTCTGGGTCGAGATAAGGACAGGAGAGATCATTCACCAGTTACCGTCACGGGCAAAACAGACTCAGCTTGGGGAAAATTAACTTGATTTTATTACAAATCACACAGAAAGGTAGTGAGAAATAAAATCAAATCTCAGAACACCTCCCCTCCACCACCTCCCTTCTTCCCGGGCACAATTTCACTCCCGGATTCTCTACCAACCCCCCCCAGCGGCACAGGGGGACGGGGAATGGGGTTTAAGGTCAGTTCATCACACGTTATTTCTGCCGCTTCATCCTCCTCAGGGGCAGGACTCATCACACTCTTCCCACTGCTCCAGCGTGGGGTCCCTCCCACGGGAGACAGTCCTCCACGAACTTCTCCGCGTGGGTCCTTCCCACGGGCCGCAGTTCTTCACGAACTGCTCCAGCGTGGGTCCTTTCCATGGCGTGCAGTCCTTCAGGAGCACGCTGCTCCAGCGTGGGTCCCCCACGGGGTCACAAGTCCTGCCAGAATACCTGCTCCGTGGGCTCCTCTCTCCACAGATCCACAGGTCCTGCCAGGAACCTGCTCCAGCGCGGGCTTCCCACGGGGTCACAGCCTCCTTCGGGCATCCACCTGCTCCGGCGTGGGGTCCTCCACGGGCTGCAGGTGGAGATCTGCTCCACCATGGACCTCCATGGACTGCAGGGGGACAACCTGCCTCACCATGGTCTTCACCACGGGCTGCAGGGGAATCTCTGCTCCGGCGCCTGGAGCATCTCCTCCCCCTCCTTCTTCACTGACCTTGGTGTCTGCAGCGTTGTTTCTCTTACATGTTCTCACTCCCTCTCCGGCTGCCGTTTCTCTCTGTCCCAACTTTTTTTTTTCCTTCTTAAAAATGTTATCACAGAGGCGTTACCACTATCACTGATTGGCTCGGCCTTGGCCGGCGGCGGGTCCAACTTAGAGCCGGCTGGTATGGGCTCTGTCGAACACAGGGGAAGCTTCCAGCAGCTTCTAGCAGAAGCCACCCCTGTAACCCCCCCTGCCTCCAAAACCTTGCCACGCAAAGCCAATACAATAGGTTTCCAAGGGAAGGTGAAGACCAGCAACAGCTTTCAGGGCTTGCCCCTTCCTTGTGGGAGAAGGAGCCGGACGTTTCCCTTTTAGGAAATAAGCTCTGCCGAGAATGGGCACGAGCAGATGTTCCGTCTGTGGGAAAGCACTGATCCCCAGGGCTGTTGTGCCTGTGAATAGGTTGCCCAGGGAAGGTGAAGACCAGCAACAGCTTTCAGGGCTTGCCCCTTCCTTGTGGGAGAAGGAGCCGGATGTTTCCCATTTCGGAAAAATGGCTCTGCCGAGAACGGGCACGAGGAGATGTTCCGTCTCTGGGAAAGCACTGATCCCCAGGGCTGTTGTGCCTGTGAATAGGTTGCCCAGGGAAGGTGAAGACCAGCAACAGCTTTCAGGGCTGGCCCCTTCCTTGTGGGAGAAGGATCCGTACGTTTCCCATTTTGGAAAATGGCTCTGCCGAGAACGGGTACGATGAGATGCTCCGTCTCTGGGAAAGCACTGATCCCCAGGGCTGTTGTGCCTGTGACTAGGCTGCCCAGGGAAGGTGAAGACCAGCAACAGCTTTCAGGGCTTGCCCCTTCCTTGTGGGAGAAGGAGCCGGACGTTTCCCATTTCGGAAAATGGCTCTGCCGAGAACGGCCACAATTGGATATTCCGTCTCTGGGAAAGCACATATCCCCAGGGCTGTTGTGCCTGTGAATAGGTTTCCAAGGGAAGGTGAAGACCAGCAACAGCTTTCAGGGCTGGCACCTTCCTTGTGGCAGAAGGAGCCGGACGTTCGCAGTTTTGGAAAAATGGCTCTGCGAGAACGGCCACAATGAGATGTTCCGTCTGTGGGAAAGCACTGGTCCCCAGGGCTGTTGTGCCTGTTAGTAGGCTGTCCAGGGAAGGTGAAGACCAGCAACAGCTTTCAGGGCTGGCACCTTCCTTGTGGGAGAAGGAGCCGGACGTTTCCCTTTTCGGAAAACGGCTCTGCCGAGAACGGGTATGAAGAGATGTTCCGTCTCTGGGAAAGCACTGATCCCCAGGGCTGTTGTGCCTGTGAATAGGTTGCCCAGGGAAGGTGAAGACCAGCAACAGCTTACAGGGCTGGCCCCTTCCTTGTGGGAGAAGGAGCCGGACGTTTCCCATTTCGGAAAAATGGCTCTGCCGATAATGGGCACGAGCAGATGTTCCGTCTGTGGGAAAGCACTGATCCCCAGGGCTGTTGTGCCTGTGAATAGGTTGCCAAGGGAAGGTGAAGACCAGCAACAGCTTTCAGGGCTGGCACCTTCCTTGTGGGAGAAGCATCCGGACGTTTCCCATTTCGGAAAAATGGCTCTGCCGAGAACGGGCACGAGGAGATGTTCCGTCTCTGGGAAAGCACTGATCCCCAGGGCTGTTGTGCCTGTGAATAGGTTTCCAAGGGAAGGTGAAGACCAGCAACAGCTTTCAGGGCTGGCCCCTTCCTTGTGGGAGAAGGATCCGGACGTTTCCCATTTTGGAAAATGGCTCTGCCGAGAACGGGTACGATGAGATGTTCCGTCTCTGGGAAAGCACTGATCCCCAGGGCTGTTGTGCCTGTGACTAGGCTGCCCAGGGAAGGTGAAGACCAGCAACAGCTTTCAGGGCTGGTCCCTTCCTTGTGGGAGAAGGAGCAGGACGTATCCCATTTCGGAAATAAGCTCTGACGAGAATGGGCACGAGGAGATGTTCCGTCTCTGGGAAAGCACTGATCCCCAGGGCTGTTGTGCCTGTGAATAGGTTGCCCAGGGAAGGTGAAGACCAGCAACAGCTTTCAGGGCTGGCACCTTCCTTGTGGGAGAAGGATCCGGACGTTTCCCATTTTGGAAAAATGGCTCTGCCGAGAACGGGTATGAAGAGATGTTCCGTCTGTGGGAAAGCACTGATCCCCAGGGCTGTTGTGCCTGTGAATAGGTTTCCAAGGGAAGGTGAAGACCAGCAACAGCTTTCAGGGCTGGCACCTTCCTTGTGGGAGAAGGATCCGGACGTTTCCCATTTCGGAAAATGGCTCTGCCGAGAACGGCTACGACGAGATGTTCCGTCTCTGGGAAAGCACTGATCCCCAGGGCTGTTGTGCCTGTGACTAGGCTGCCCAGGGAAGGTGAAGACCAGCAACAGCTTTCAGGGCTGGCCCCTTCCTTGTGGGAGAAGGATCCGGACGTTTCCCATTTCGGAAAAATGGCTCTGCCGAGAACGGCTACGACGAGATGTTCCGTCTCTGGGAAAGCACTGATCCCCAGGGCTGTTGTGCCTGTGACTAGGCTGCCCAGGGAAGGTGAAGACCAGCAACAGCTTTCAGGGATGGCACCTTCCTTGTGGGAGAATGAGCCGGACGTTTCCCATTTCGGAAAAATGGCTCTTCGGAGAACGGCCACAATTGGATGTTCCGTCTCTGTGAAAGCACAGATCCCCATGGCTGTTGTGCCTGTGAATAGGTTTCCAAGGGAAGGTGAAGACCAGCAACATCTTTCAGGGCTTGCCCCTTCCTTGTGGGAGAAGGATCCGGACGTTTCCCATTTTGGAAAATGGCTCTGCCGAGAACGGCCACAATTGGATGTTCCATCTCTGGGAAAGCACAGATCCCCAGGGCTGTTGTGCCTGTGAATAGGTTTCCAAGGGAAGGTGAAGACCAGCAACAGCTTTCAGGGCTGGCCCCTTCCTTGTGGGAGAAGGATCCGGACGTTTCCCATTTTGGAAAATGGCTCTGCCGAGAACGGGTACGATGAGATGTTCCGTCTGTGGGAAAGCACTGATCCCCAGGGCTGTTGTGCGTGTGAATAGGCTGCCCAGGGAAGGTGAAGACCAGCAACAGCTTTCAGGGCTGGCCCCTTCCTTGTGGGAGAAGGATCCGGACGTTTCCCATTTCGGAAAAATGGCTCTGCCGAGAACGGGTATGAAGAGATGTTCCGTCTCTGGGAAAGCACAGATCCCCATGGCTGTTGTGCCTGTGACTAGGCTGCCCAGGGAAGTTGAAGACCAGCAACAGCTTTCAGGGCTGGCCCCTTCCTTGTGGGAGAAGGAGCCGGACGTTTCCCATTTCGGAAAAATGGCTCTTCGGAGAACGGCCACAATTGGATGTTCCGTCTCTGTGAAAGCACAGATCCCCATGGCTGTTGTGCCTGTGACTAGGCTGCCCAGGGAAGGTGAAGACCAGCAACATCTTTCAGGGCTTGCCCCTTCCTTGTGGGAGAAGGATCCGGACGTTTCCCATTTTGGAAAATGGCTCTGCCGAGAACGGCCACAATTGGATGTTCCATCTCTGGGAAAGCACAGATCCCCAGGGCTGTTGTGCCTGTGAATAGGTTTCCAAGGGAAGGTGAAGACCAGCAACAGCTTTCAGGGCTGGCACCTTCCTTGTGGAAGAATGAGACGGACGTTCGCCGTTTTGGAAAAATGGCTCTGCCGAGAACGGCCAGAATGAGATGTTCCGTCTCTGGGAAAGCACTGGTCCCCAGGGCTGTTGTGCCTGTGACTAGGCTGCCCAGGGAAGGTGAAGACCAGCAACAGCTTTCAGGGCTGGCACCTTCCTTGTGGCAGAAGGAGCCGGACGTTCGCCGTTTTGGAAAAACGGATCTGCGAGAACGGCCACAATGAGATGTTCCGTCTGTGGGAAAGCACTGGTCCCCAGGGCTGTTGTGCCTGTGACTAGGCTGCCCAGGGAAGGTGAAGACCAGCAACAGCTTTCAGGGCTGGCACCTTCCTTGTGGGAGAAGGAGCCGGACGTTTCCCATTTCGGAAAAATAGCTCTGCCGAGAACGGGTATGAAGAGATGTTCCGTCTCTGGGAAAGCACTGATCCCCAGGGCTGTTGTGCCTGTGAATAGGTTTCCAAGGGAAGGTGAAGACCAGCAACAGCTTTCAGGGCTGGCACCTTCCTTGTGGGAGAAGGAGCCGGACGTTCGCCGTTTGGAAAAATGGCTCTGCGAGAACGGCCACAATGAGATGTTCCGTCTCTGGGAAAGCACTGATCCCCAGGGCTGTTGTGCCTGTGACTAGGCTGCCCAGGGAAGGTGAAGACCAGCAACAGCTTACAGGGCTGGCCCCTTCCTTGTGGGAGAAGGATCCGGACGTTTCCCATTTCGGAAAAATGGCTCTGCCGAGAACGGCCACAACTGGATGTTCCGTCTCTGTGAAAGCACAGATCCCCATGGCTGTTGTGCCTGTGAATAGGTTTCCAAGGGAAGGTGAAGACCAGCAACAGCTTTCAGGGCTGGCACCTTCCTTGTGGGAGAGGGATCCGTACGTTTCCCATTTTGGAAAATGGCTCTGCCGAGAACGGGTACGATGAGATGTTCCGTCTCTGGGAAAGCACTGATCCCCAGGGCTGTTGTGCCTGTGACTAGGCTGCCCAGGGAAGGTGAAGACCAGCAACAGCTTTCAGGGCTGGCCCCTTCCTTGTGGGAGAAGGAGCCGGACGTTTCCCTTTTCGGAAATAAGCTCTGCCGAGAATGGGCACGAGCAGATGTTCCGTCTGTGGGAAAGCACTGATCCCCAGGGCTGTTGTGCCTGTGAATAGGTTGCCCAGGGAAGGTGAAGACCAGCAACAGCTTTCAGGGCTGGCCCCTTCCTTGTGGGAGAAGGAGCCGGACGTTTCCCATTTTGGAAAATGGCTCTGCCGAGAACGGGTACGATGAGATGCTCCGTCTCTGGGAAAGCACTGATCCCCAGGGCTGTTGTGCCTGTGAATAGGTTGCCCAGGGAAGGTGAAGACCAGCAACAGCTTTCAGGGCTGGCCCCTTCCTTGTGGGAGAAGGAGCCGGATGTTTCCCATTTCGGAAAAATGGCTCTGCCGAGAACGGGCACGAGGAGATGTTCCGTCTCTGGGAAAGCACTGATCCCCAGGGCTGTTGTGCCTGTGAATAGGTTGCCCAGGGAAGGTGAAGACCAGCAACAGCTTTCAGGGCTGGCCCCTTCCTTGTGGGAGAAGGAGCCGGACGTTTCCCATTTTGGAAAATGGCTCTGCCGAGAACGGGTACGATGAGATGCTCCGTCTCTGGGAAAGCACTGATCCCCAGGGCTGTTGTGCCTGTGACTAGGCTGCCCAGGGAAGGTGAAGACCAGCAACAGCTTTCAGGGCTTGCCCCTTCCTTGTGGGAGAACGATCCGGACGTTTCCCATTTCGGAAAATGGCTCTGCCGAGAACGGCCACAATTGGATATTCCGTCTCTGGGAAAGCACAGATCCCCAGGGCTGTTGTGCCTGTGAATAGGTTTCCAAGGGAAGGTGAAGACCAGCAACAGCTTTCAGGGCTGGCACCTTCCTTGTGGGAGAATGAGCCGGATGTTTCCCATTTCGGAAAAATGGCTCTGCCGAGAACGGGCACGAGGAGATGTTCCGTCTCTGGGAAAGCACTGGTCCCCAGGGCTGTTGTGCCTGTGACTAGGCTGCCCAGGGAAGGTGAAGACCAGCAACAGCTTTCAGGGCTGGCCCCTTCCTTGTGGGAGAAGGAGCCGGACGTTTCCCTTTTCGGAAAACGGCTCTGCCGAGAACGGGTATGAAGAGATGTTCCGTCTCTGGGAAAGCACTGATCCCCAGGGCTGTTGTGCCTGTGAATAGGTTGCCAAGGGAAGGTGAAGACCAGCAACAGCTTTCAGGGCTGGCACCTTCCTTGTGGGAGAAGCATCCGGACGTTTCCCATTTCGGAAAAATGGCTCTGCCGAGAACGGGCACGAGGAGATGTTCCGTCTCTGGGAAAGCACTGATCCCCAGGGCTGTTGTGCCTGTGAATAGGTTTCCAAGGGAAGGTGAAGACCAGCAACAGCTTTCAGGGCTGGCCCCTTCCTTGTGGGAGAAGGAGCCGGACGTTTCCCATTTTGGAAAATGGGTCTGCCGAGAACGGCTACGACGAGATGTTCCGTCTCTGGGAAAGCACTGATCCCCAGGGCTGTTGTGCCTGTGACTAGGCTGCCCAGGGAAGGTGAAGACCAGCAACAGCTTTCAGGGCTGGTCCCTTCCTTGTGGGAGAAGGAGCCGGACGTATCCCATTTCGGAAATAAGCTCTGACGAGAATGGGCACGAGGAGATGTTCCGTCTCTGGGAAAGCACTGATCCCCAGGGCTGTTGTGCCTGTGACTAGGCTGCCCAGGGAAGTTGAAGACCAGCAACAGCTTTCAGGGCTTGCCCCTTCCTTGTGGGAGAAGGAGCCGGACGTTTCCCATTTCGGAAAAATGGCTCTTCGGAGAACGGCCACAATTGGATGTTCCGTCTCTGTGAAAGCACAGATCCCCATGGCTGTTGTGCCTGTGACTAGGCTGCCCAGGGAAGGTGAAGACCAGCAACAGCTTTCAGGGCTTGCCCCTTCCTTGTGGGAGAGGGATCCGGACGTTTCCCATTTTGGAAAATGGCTCTGCCGAGAACGGCCACAATTGGATGTTCCATCTCTGGGAAAGCACAGATCCCCAGGGCTGTTGTGCCTGTGAATAGGTTTCCAAGGGAAGGTGAAGACCAGCAACAGCTTTCAGGGCTGGCACCTTCCTTGTGGGAGAAGGAGCCGGACGTTCGCCGTTTTGGAAAAATGGCTCTGCCGAGAACGGCCAGAATGAGATGTTCCGTCTCTGGGAAAGCACTGGTCCCCAGGGCTGTTGTGCCTGTGACTAGGCTGCCCAGGGAAGGTGAAGACCAGCAACAGCTTTCAGGGCTGGCACCTTCCTTGTGGCAGAAGGAGCCGGACGTTCGCCGTTTTGGAAAAACGGCTCTGCGAGAACGGCCACAATGAGATGTTCCGTCTGTGGGAAAGCACTGGTCCCCAGGGCTGTTGTGCCTGTGACTAGGCTGCCCAGGGAAGGTGAAGACCAGCAACAGCTTTCAGGGCTGTCACCTTCCTTGTGGGAGAAGGAGCCGGACGTTTCCCATTTCGGAAAAATAGCTCTGCCGAGAACGGGTATGAAGAGACGTTCCGTCTCTGGGAAAGCACTGATCCCCAGGGCTGTTGTGCCTGTGAATAGGTTTCCAAGGGAAGGTGAAGACCAGCAACAGCTTTCAGGGCTGGCCCCTTCCTTGTGGGAGAAGGATCCGGACGTTTCCCATTTTGGAAAATGGCTCTGCCGAGAACGGCCACAATTGGATGTTCCATCTCTGGGAAAGCACAGATCCCCAGGGCTGTTGTGCCTGTGACTAGGCTGCCCAGGGAAGGTGAAGACCAGCAACAGATTTCAGGGCTGGCCCCTTCCTTGTGGGAGAAGGAGCCAGACGTTTCCCATTTTGGAAAATGGCTCTGCCGAGAACGGCTACGATGAGATGTTCCGTCTCTGGGAAAGCACTGATCCCCAGGGCTGTTGTGCCTGTGACTAGGCTGCCCAGGGAAGGTGAAGACCAGCAACAGCTTTCAGGGCTGGCCCCTTCCTTGTGGGAGAAGGATCCGGACGTTTCCCATTTCGGAAAAATGGCTCTGCCGAGAACGGGTATGAAGAGATGTTCCGTCTCTGGGAAAGCACTGATCCCCAGGGCTGTTGTGCCTGTGACTAGGCTGCCCAGGGAAGTTGAAGACCAGCAACAGCTTTCAGGGCTTGCCCCTTCCTTGTGGGAGAAGGAGCCGGACGTTTCCCATTTCGGAAAAATGGCTCTTCGGAGAACGGCCACAATTGGATGTTCCGTCTCTGTGAAAGCACAGATCCCCATGGCTGTTGTGCCTGTGACTAGGCTGCCCAGGGAAGATGAAGACCAGCAACAGCTTTCAGGGCTTGCCCCTTCCTTGTGGGAGAAGGATCCGGACGTTTCCCATTTTGGAAAATGGCTCTGCCGAGAACGGCCACAATTGGATGTTCCATCTCTGGGAAAGCACAGATCCCCAGGGCTGTTGTGCCTGTGAATAGGTTTCCAAGGGAAGGTGAAGACCAGCAACAGCTTTCAGGGCTGGCACCTTCCTTGTGGGAGAAGGAGCCGGACGTTCGCCGTTTTGGAAAAATGGCTCTGCCGAGAACGGCCAGAATGAGATGTTCCGTCTGTGGGAAAGCACTGGTCCCCAGGGCTGTTGTGCCTGTGACTAGGCTGCCCAGGGAAGGTGAAGACCAGCAACAGCTTTCAGGGCTGGCACCTTCCTTGTGGGAGAAGGAGCCGGACTTTTCCCATTTCGGAAAAATAGCTCTGCCGAGAACGGGTATGAAGAGATGTTCCGTCTCTGGGAAAGCACTGATCCCCAGGGCTGTTGTGCCTGTGAATAGGTTTCCAAGGGAAGGTGAAGACCAGCAACAGCTTTCAGGGCTGGCCCCTTCCTTGTGGGAGAAGGATCCGGACGTTTCCCATTTTGGAAAATGGCTCTGCCGAGAACGGCTACGATGAGATGTTCCGTCTCTGGGAAAGCACTGATCCCCAGGGCTGTTGTGCCTGTGACTAGGCTGCCCAGGGAAGGTGAAGACCAGCAACAGCTTACAGGGCTGGCCCCTTCCTTGTGGGAGAAGGAGCCGGACGTTTCCCATTTCGGAAAAATGGCTCTTCGGAGAACGGCCACAATTGGATGTTCCGTCTCTGTGAAAGCACAGATCCCCATGGCTGTTGTGCCTGTGAATACGTTTCCAAGGGAAGGTGAAGACCAGCAACATCTTTCAGGGCTTGCCCCTTCCTTGTGGGAGAAGGATCCGGACGTTTCCCATTTCGGAAAAATGGCTCTGCCGAGAACGGCCACAATTGGATGTTCCATCTCTGGGAAAGCACAGATCCCCAGGGCTGTTGTGCCTGTGAATAGGTTTCCAAGGGAAGGTGAAGACCAGCAACAGCTTTCAGGGCTGGCCCCTTCCTTGTGGGAGAAGGATCCGGACGTTTCCCATTTTGGAAAATGGCTCTGCCGAGAACGGCTACGATGAGATGTTCCGTCTCTGGGAAAGCACTGATCCCCAGGGCTGTTGTGCCTGTGAATAGGTTTCCAAGGGAAGGTGAAGACCAGCAACAGCTTTCAGGGCTGGCCCCTTCCTTGTGGGAGAAGGATCCGGACGTTTCCCATTTCGGAAAAATGGCTCTGCCGAGAATGGGTATGAAGAGATGTTCCGTCTCTGGGAAAGCACTGATCCCCAGGGCTGTTGTGCCTGTGACTAGGCTGCCCAGGGAAGTTGAAGACCAGCAACAGCTTACAGGGCTGGCCCCTTCCTTGTGGGAGAAGGAGCCGGACGTTTCCCATTTCGGAAAAATGGCTCTTCCGAGAACGGCCACAATTGGATGTTCCGTCTCTGTGAAAGCACAGATCCCCATGGCTGTTGTGCCTGTGACTAGGCTGCCCAGGGAAGGTGAAGACCAGCAACAGCTTTCAGGGCTTGCCCCTTCCTTGTGGGAGAAGGATCCGGACGTTTCCCATTTTGGAAAATGGCTCTGCCGAGAACGGCCACAATTGGATGTTCCATCTCTGGGAAAGCACAGATCCCCAGGGCTGTTGTGCCTGTGAATAGGTTTCCAAGGGAAGGTGAAGACCAGCAACAGCTTTCAGGGCTGGCACCTTCCTTGTGGGAGAAGGAGCCGGACGTTCGCCGTTTTGGAAAAATGGCTCTGCCGAGAACGGCCAGAATGAGATGTTCCGTCTCTGGGAAAGCACTGGTCCCCAGGGCTGTTGTGCCTGTGACTAGGCTGCCCAGGGAAGGTGAAGACCAGCAACAGCTTTCAGGGCTGGCACCTTCCTTGTGGCAGAAGGAGCCGGACGTTCGCCGTTTTGGAAAAACGGCTCTGCGAGAACGGCCACAATGAGATGTTCCGTCTGTGGGAAAGCACTGGTCCCCAGGGCTGTTTTGCCTGTGACTAGGCTGCCCAGGGAAGGTGAAGACCAGCAACAGCTTTCAGGGCTGGCACCTTCCTTGTGGGAGAAGGAGCCGGACGTTTCCCATTTCGGAAAAATAGCTCTGCCGAGAACGGGTATGAAGAGATGTTCCGTCTCTGGGAAAGCACTGATCCCCAGGGCTGTTGTGCCTGTGAATAGGTTTCCAAGGGAAGGTGAAGACCAGCAACAGCTTTCAGGGCTGGCCCCTTCCTTGTGGGAGAAGGATCCGGACGTTTCCCATTTTGGAAAATGGCTCTGCCGAGAACGGGTACGATGAGATGTTCCGTCTCTGGGAAAGCACTGATCCCCAGGGCTGTTGTGCCTGTGACTAGGCTGCCAAGGGAAAGTGAAGACCAGCAACAGCTTTCAGGGCTGGCCCCTTCCTTGTGGGAGAAGGAGCCGGATGTTTCCCTTTTCGGAAAACGGCTCTGCCGAGAACGGGTATGAAGAGATGTTCCGTCTCTGGGAAAGCACTGATCCCCAGGGCTGTTGTGCCTGTGAATAGGTTGCCCAGGGAAGGTGAAGACCAGCAACAGCTTTCAGGGCTGGCACCTTCCTTGTGGGAGAAGGAGCCAGACGTTTCCCATTTCGGAAAATGGCTCTGCCGAGAACGGGCACGAGGAGATGTTCCGTCTCTGGGAAAGCACTGATCCCCAGGGCTGTTGTGCCTGTGACTGGGCTGCCCAGGGAAGGTGAAGACCAGCAACAGCTTACAGGGCTGGCCCCTTCCTTGTGGGAGAAGGAGCCGGACGTTTCCCTTTTCGGAAATAAGCTCTGCCGAGAATGGGCACGAGCAGATGTTCCGTCTGTGGGAAAGCACTGATCCCCAGGGCTGTTGTGCCTGTGAATAGGTTTCCAAGGGAAGGTGAAGACCAGCAACAGCTTTCAGGGCTGGCCCCTTCCTTGTGGGAGAAGATCCGGACGTTTCCCATTTCGGAAAAATGGCTCTTCCGAGAACGGCCACAATTGGATGTTCCGTCTCTGGGAAAGCACAGATCCCCATGGCTGTTGTGCCTGTGACTAGGCTGCCCAGGGAAGGTGAAGACCAGCAACAGCTTACAGGGCTGGCCCCTTCCTTGTGGGAGAAGGAGCCGGACGTTTCCCATTTCGGAAAATGGCTCTGCCGAGAACGGCCACAATTGGATAATCCGTCTCTGGGAAAGCACAGATCCCCAGGGCTGTTGTGCCTGTGAATAGGTTTCCAAGGGAAGGTGAAGACCAGCAACAGCTTTCAGGGCTGGCCCCTTCCTTGTGGGAGAATGAGCCGGACGTTCGCAGTTTTGGAAAAATGGCTCTGCGAGAACGGCCACAATGAGATGTTCCATCTCTGGGAAAGCACTGATCCCCAGGGCTGTTGTGCCTGTGACTAGGCTGCCCAGGGAAGGTGAAGACCAGCAACAGCTTTCAGGGCTGGCACCTTCCTTGTGGGAGAATGAGCCGGACGTTCGCCGTTTTGGAAAAATGGCTCTGCGAGAACGGCCACAATGAGATGTTCCGTCTCTGGGAAAGCACTGATCCCCAGGGCTGTTGTGCCTGTGACTAGGCTGCCCAGGGAAGGTGAAGACCAGCAACAGCTTTCAGGGCTGGCCCCTTCCTTGTGGGAGAAGGAGCCGGACGTTTCCCATTTCGGAAAATGGCTCTGCCGAGAACGGCCACAATTGGATATTCCATCTCTGGGAAAGCACAGATCCCCAGGGCTGTTGTGCCTGTGAATAGGTTTCCAAGGGAAGGTGAAGACCAGCAACAGCTTTCAGGGCTGGCCCCTTCCTTGTGGGAGAAGGAGCCGGACGTTCGCAGTTTTGGAAAAATGGCTCTGCGAGAACGGCCACAATGAGATGTTCCATCTCTGGGAAAGCACTGATCCCCAGGGCTGTTGTGCCTGTGACTAGGCTGCCCAGGGAAGGTGAAGACCAGCAACAGCTTTCAGGGCTGGCACCTTCCTTGTGGGAGAATGAGCCGGACGTTCGCCGTTTTGGAAAAATGGCTCTGCGAGAACGGCCACAATGAGATGTTCCGTCTCTGGGAAAGCACTGATCCCCATGGCTGTTGTGCCTGTGACTAGGCTGCCCAGGGAAGGTGAAGACCAGCAACAGCTTTCAGGGCTGGCACCTTCCTTGTGGGAGAAGGAGCCGGACGTTTCCCTTTTCGGAAAACGGCTCTGCCGAGAACGGGTATGAAGAGATGTTCCGTCTCTGGGAAAGCACTGATCCCCAGGGCTGTTGTGCCTGTGAATAGGTTGCCCAGGGAAGGTGAAGACCAGCAACAGCTTACAGGGCTGGCCCCTTCCTTGTGGGAGAAGGAGCCAGACGTTTCCCATTTCGGAAAAATGGCTCTGCCGATAATGGGCACGAGCAGATGTTCCGTCTGTGGGAAAGCACTGATCCCCAGGGCTGTTGTGCCTGTGAATAGGTTGCCAAGGGAAGGTGAAGACCAGCAACAGCTTTCAGGGCTGGCCCCTTCCTTGTGGGAGAAGGATCCGGACGTTTCCCATTTTGGAAAATGGCTCTGCCGCGAACGGCTACGATGAGATGTTCCGTCTCTGGGAAAGCACTGATCCCCAGGGCTGTTGTGCCTGTGACTAGGCTGCCCAGGGAAGGTGAAGACCAGCAACAGCTTTCAGGGCTGGTCCCTTCCTTGTGGGAGAAGGAGCCGGACGTTTCCCATTTCGGAAATAAGCTCTGCTGAGAATGGGCACGAGGAGATGTTCCGTCTCTGGGAAAGCACTGATCCCCAGGGCTGTTGTGCCTGTGAATAGGTTGCCCAGGGAAGGTGAAAACCAGCAACAGCTTTCAGGGCTGGCACCTTCCTTGTGGGAGAAGGAGCCGGACGTTTCCCATTTTGGAAAAATGGCTCTGCCGAGAACGGGTATGAAGAGATGTTCCGTCTCTGGGAAAGCACTGATCCCCAGGGCTGTTGTGCCTGTGAATAGGTTTCCAAGGGAAGGTGAAGACCAGCAACAGCTTTCAGGGCTGGCCCCTTCCTTGTGGGAGAAGGATCCGGACGTTTCCCATTTCGGAAAATGGCTCTGCCGAGAACGGGTACGATGAGATGTTCCGTCTCTGGGAAAGCACTGATCCCCAGCCCTGTTGTGCCTGTGACTAGGCTGCCCAGGGAAGGTGAAGACCAGCAACAGCTTTCAGGGCTGGCCCCTTCCTTGTGGGAGAAGGAGCCGGACGTTTCCCATTTCGGAAAAACGGCTCTGCCCAGAACGGCTACGACGAGATGTTCCGTCTCTGGGAAAGCACTGATCCCCAGGGCTGTTGTGCCTGTGACTAGGCTGCCCAGGGAAGGTGAAGACCAGCAACAGCTTACAGGGCTGGCCCCTTCCTTGTGGGAGAAGGATCCGGAGGTTTCCCATTTCGGAAAAATGGGTCTTCCGAGAACGGCCACAATTGGATGTTCCGTCTCTGTGAAAGCACAGATCCCCATGGCTGTTGTGCCTGTGAATATGTTTCCAAGGGAAGGTGAAGACCAGCAACATCTTTCAGGGCTTGCCCCTTCCTTGTGGGAGAAGGATCCGGACGTTTCCCATTTTGGAAAATGGCTCTGCCGAGAACGGCCACAATTGGATGTTCCATCTCTGGGAAAGCACAGATCCCCAGGGCTGTTGTGCCTGTGAATAGGTTTCCAAGGGAAGGTGAAGACCAGCAACAGCTTTCAGGTCTGGCCCCTTCCTTGTGGGAGAAGGATCGGGACGTTTCCCATTTTGGAAAATGGCTCTGCCGAGAACGGGCACGAGGAGATCTTCCGTCTCTGGGAACGCACTGATCCCCAGGGCTGTTGTGCCTGTGAATAGGTTGCCCAGGGAAGGTGAAGACCAGCAACAGCTTTCAGGGCTGGCCCCTTCCTTGTGGGAGAAGGAGCCGGACGTTTCCCATTTTGGAAAATGGCTCTGCCGAGAACGGCTACGACGAGATGTTCCGTCTCTGGGAAAGCACTGATCCCCAGGGCTGTTGTGCCTGTGACTAGGCTGCCCAGGGAAGGTGAAGACCAGCAACAGCTTTCAGGGCTGGCCCCTTCCTTGTGGGAGAAGGAGCCGGACGTTTCCCATTTCGGAAAAATGGCTCTTCCGAGAACGGCCACAATTGGATGTTCCGTCTCTGTGAAAGCACAGATCCCCATGGCTGTTGTGCCTGTGAATAGGTTTCCAAGGGAAGGTGAAGACCAGCAACAGCTTACAGGGCTGGTCCCTTCCTTGTGGGAGAAGGAGCCGGACGTTTCCCATTTCGGAAAAATGGCTCTGCCGAGAACGGGCACGAGGAGATCTTCCGTCTCTGTGAAAGCACTGGTCCCCAGGGCTGTTGTGCCTGTGACTAGGCTGCCCAGGGAAGGTGAAGACCAGCAACAGCTTTCAGGGCTGGCACCTTCCTTGTGGGAGAAGGAGCCGCACGTTCGGCGTTTTGGAAAAATGGCTCTGCTGAGAATGGGCACGATGAGATGTTCCGTCTGTGGGAAAGCACTGATCCCCAGGGCTGTTGTGCCTGTGAATAGGTTGCCCAGGGAAGGTGAAGACCAGCAACAGCTTTCAGGGCTGGCCCCTTCCTTGTGGGAGAAGGAGCCGGACGTTTCCCATTTTGGAAAATGGCTCTGCCGAGAACGGGTACGATGAGATGTTCCGTCTCTGGGAAAGCACTGATCCCCAGGGCTGTTGTGCCTGTGACTAGGCTGCCCAGGGAAGGTGAAGACCAGCAACAGCTTACAGGGCTGGCCCCTTCCTTGTGGGAGAAGGAGCCGGACGTTTCCCATTTCGGAAAATGGCTCTGCCGAGAACGGCCACAATTGGATAATCCGTCTCTGGGAAAGCACAGATCCCCAGGGCTGTTGTGCCTGTGAATAGGTTTCCAAGGGAAGGTGAAGACCAGCAACAGCTTTCAGGGCTGGCCCCTTCCTTGTGGGAGAATGAGCCGGACGTTCGCAGTTTTGGAAAAATGGCTCTGCGAGAACGGCCACAATGAGATGTTCCATCTCTGGGAAAGCACTGATCCCCAGGGCTGTTGTGCCTGTGACTAGGCTGCCCAGGGAAGGTGAAGACCAGCAACAGCTTTCAGGGCTGGCACCTTCCTTGTGGGAGAATGAGCCGGACGTTCGCCGTTTTGGAAAAATGGCTCTGCGAGAACGGCCACAATGAGATGTTCCGTCTCTGGGAAAGCACTGATCCCCAGGGCTGTTGTGCCTGTGACTAGGCTGCCCAGGGAAGGTGAAGACCAGCAACAGCTTTCAGGGCTGGCCCCTTCCTTGTGGGAGAAGGAGCCGGACGTTTCCCATTTCGGAAAATGGCTCTGCCGAGAACGGCCACAATTGGATATTCCATCTCTGGGAAAGCACTGATCCCCAGGGCTGTTGTGCCTGTGAATAGGTTTCCAAGGGAAGGTGAAGACCAGCAACAGCTTTCAGGGCTGGCCCCTTCCTTGTGGGAGAAGGAGCCGGACGTTCGCAGTTTTGGAAAAATGGCTCTGCGAGAACGGCCACAATGAGATGTTCCATCTCTGGGAAAGCACTGATCCCCAGGGCTGTTGTGCCTGTGACTAGGCTGCCCAGGGAAGGTGAAGACCAGCAACAGCTTTCAGGGCTGGCACCTTCCTTGTGGGAGAATGAGCCGGACGTTCGCCGTTTTGGAAAAATGGCTCTGCGAGAACGGCCACAATGAGATGTTCCGTCTCTGGGAAAGCACTGATCCCCATGGCTGTTGTGCCTGTGACTAGGCTGCCCAGGGAAGGTGAAGACCAGCAACAGCTTTCAGGGCTGGCACCTTCCTTGTGGGAGAAGGAGCCGGACGTTTCCCTTTTCGGAAAACGGCTCTGCCGAGAACGGGTATGAAGAGATGTTCCGTCTCTGGGAAAGCACTGATCCCCAGGGCTGTTGTGCCTGTGAATAGGTTGCCCAGGGAAGGTGAAGACCAGCAACAGCTTACAGGGCTGGCCCCTTCCTTGTGGGAGAAGGAGCCAGACGTTTCCCATTTCGGAAAAATGGCTCTGCCGATAATGGGCACGAGCAGATGTTCCGTCTGTGGGAAAGCACTGATCCCCAGGGCTGTTGTGCCTGTGAATAGGTTGCCAAGGGAAGGTGAAGACCAGCAACAGCTTTCAGGGCTGGCCCCTTCCTTGTGGGAGAAGGATCCGGACGTTTCCCATTTTGGAAAATGGCTCTGCCGCGAACGGCTACGATGAGATGTTCCGTCTCTGGGAAAGCACTGATCCCCAGGGCTGTTGTGCCTGTGACTAGGCTGCCCAGGGAAGGTGAAGACCAGCAACAGCTTTCAGGGCTGGTCCCTTCCTTGTGGGAGAAGGAGCCGGACGTTTCCCATTTCGGAAATAAGCTCTGCTGAGAATGGGCACGAGGAGATGTTCCGTCTCTGGGAAAGCACTGATCCCCAGGGCTGTTGTGCCTGTGAATAGGTTGCCCAGGGAAGGTGAAAACCAGCAACAGCTTTCAGGGCTGGCACCTTCCTTGTGGGAGAAGGAGCCGGACGTTTCCCATTTTGGAAAAATGGCTCTGCCGAGAACGGGTATGAAGAGATGTTCCGTCTCTGGGAAAGCACTGATCCCCAGGGCTGTTGTGCCTGTGAATAGGTTTCCAAGGGAAGGTGAAGACCAGCAACAGCTTTCAGGGCTGGCCCCTTCCTTGTGGGAGAAGGATCCGGACGTTTCCCATTTCGGAAAATGGCTCTGCCGAGAACGGGTACGATGAGATGTTCCGTCTCTGGGAAAGCACTGATCCCCAGCCCTGTTGTGCCTGTGACTAGGCTGCCCAGGGAAGGTGAAGACCAGCAACAGCTTTCAGGGCTGGCCCCTTCCTTGTGGGAGAAGGAGCCGGACGTTTCCCATTTCGGAAAAATGGCTCTGCCCAGAACGGCTACGACGAGATGTTCCGTCTCTGGGAAAGCACTGATCCCCAGGGCTGTTGTGCCTGTGACTAGGCTGCCCAGGGAAGGTGAAGACCAGCAACAGCTTACAGGGCTGGCCCCTTCCTTGTGGGAGAAGGATCCGGAGGTTTCCCATTTCGGAAAAATGGGTCTTCCGAGAACGGCCACAATTGGATGTTCCGTCTCTGTGAAAGCACAGATCCCCATGGCTGTTGTGCCTGTGAATATGTTTCCAAGGGAAGGTGAAGACCAGCAACATCTTTCAGGGCTTGCCCCTTCCTTGTGGGAGAAGGATCCGGACGTTTCCCATTTTGGAAAATGGCTCTGCCGAGAACGGCCACAATTGGATGTTCCATCTCTGGGAAAGCACAGATCCCCAGGGCTGTTGTGCCTGTGAATAGGTTTCCAAGGGAAGGTGAAGACCAGCAACAGCTTTCAGGTCTGGCCCCTTCCTTGTGGGAGAAGGATCGGGACGTTTCCCATTTTGGAAAATGGCTCTGCCGAGAACGGGCACGAGGAGATCTTCCGTCTCTGGGAACGCACTGATCCCCAGGGCTGTTGTGCCTGTGAATAGGTTGCCCAGGGAAGGTGAAGACCAGCAACAGCTTTCAGGGCTGGCCCCTTCCTTGTGGGAGAAGGAGCCGGACGTTTCCCATTTTGGAAAAATGGCTCTGCCGAGAACGGCTACGACGAGATGTTCCGTCTCTGGGAAAGCACTGATCCCCAGGGCTGTTGTGCCTGTGACTAGGCTGCCCAGGGAAGGTGAAGACCAGCAACAGCTTTCAGGGCTGGCCCCTTCCTTGTGGGAGAAGGAGCCGGACGTTTCCCATTTCGGAAAAATGGCTCTTCCGAGAACGGCCACAATTGGATGTTCCGTCTCTGTGAAAGCACAGATCCCCATGGCTGTTGTGCCTGTGAATAGGTTTCCAAGGGAAGGTGAAGACCAGCAACAGCTTACAGGGCTGGTCCCTTCCTTGTGGGAGAAGGAGCCGGACGTTTCCCATTTCGGAAAAATGGCTCTGCCGAGAACGGGCACGAGGAGATCTTCCGTCTCTGTGAAAGCACTGGTCCCCAGGGCTGTTGTGCCTGTGACTAGGCTGCCCAGGGAAGGTGAAGACCAGCAACAGCTTTCAGGGCTGGCACCTTCCTTGTGGGAGAAGGAGCCGCACGTTCGGCGTTTTGGAAAAATGGCTCTGCTGAGAATGGGCACGATGAGATGTTCCGTCTGTGGGAAAGCACTGATCCCCAGGGCTGTTGTGCCTGTGAATAGGTTGCCCAGGGAAGGTGAAGACCAGCAACAGCTTTCAGGGCTGGCCCCTTCCTTGTGGGAGAAGGAGCCGGACGTTTCCCATTTTGGAAAATGGCTCTGCCGAGAACGGGTACGATGAGATGTTCCGTCTCTGGGAAAGCACTGATCCCCAGGGCTGTTGTGCCTGTGACTAGGCTGCCCAGGGAAGGTGAAGACCAGCAACAGCTTTCAGGGCTGGCCCCTTCCTTGTGGGAGAAGGAGCCGGACGTTTCCCATTTCGGAAAAATGGCTCTGCCGAGAACGGGCACGAGGAGATGTTCCGTCTCTGGGAAAGCACTGATCCCCAGGGCTCTTGTGCCTGTGAATAGGTTGCCCAGGGAAGGTGAAGACCAGCAACAGCTTTCAGGGCTGGCCCCTTCCTTGTGGGAGAAGGAGCCGGACGTTTCCCATTTTGGAAAATGGCTCTGCCGAGAACGGCTACGACGAGATGTTCCATCTCTGGGAAAGCACTGATCCCCAGGGCTGTTGTGCCTGTGACTAGGCTGCCCAGGGAAGGTGAAGACCAGCAACAGCTTACAGGGCTGGCCCCTTCCTTGTGGGAGAAGGAGCCGGACGTTTCCCATTTTGGAAAATGGCTCTGCCGAGAACGGCTACGACGAGATGTTCCGTCTCTGGGAAAGCACTGATCCCCAGGGCTGTTGTGCCTGTGACTAGGCTGCCCAGGGAAGGTGAAGACCAGCAACAGCTTACAGGGCTGGCCCCTTCCTTGTGGGAGAAGGAGCCGGACGTTTCTCATTTCGGAAATAAGCTCTGCCGAGAATGGGCACGAGCAGATGTTCCGTCTCTGGGAAAGCACTGATCCCCAGGGCTGTTGTGCCTGTGAATAGGTTGCCCAGGGAAGGTGAAGACCAGCAACAGCTTTCAGGGCTGGCCCCTTCCTTGTGGGAGAAGGAGCCGGACGTTTCCCATTTCGGAAAAATGGCTCTTCCGAGAACGGCCACAATTGGATGTTCCGTCTCTGTGAAAGCACAGATCCCCATGGCTGTTGTGCCTGTGAATAGGTTTCCAATGGAAGGTGAAGACCAGCAACAGCTTACAGGGCTGGTCCCTTCCTTGTGGGAGAAGGAGCCGGACGTTTCCCATTTCGGAAAAATGGCTCTGCCGAGAACGGGCACGAGCAGATGTTCCGTCTCTGGGAAAGCACTGATCCCCAGGGCTGTTGTGCCTGTGAATAGGTTGCCCAGGGAAGGTGAAGACCAGCAACAGCTTTCAGGGCTGGCCCCTTCCTTGTGGGAGAAGGAGCCGGACGTTTCCCATTTCGGAAAAATGGCTCTTCCGAGAACGGCCACAATTGGATGTTCCGTCTCTGTGAAAGCACAGATCCCCATGGCTGTTGTGCCTGTGACTAGGCTGCCCAGGGAAGGTGAAGACCAGCAACAGCTTTCAGGGCTGTCACCTTCCTTGTGGGAGAAGGAGCCAGACGTTCGGCGTTTTGGAAAAATGGCTCTGCTGAGAATGGGCACGATGAGATGTTCCGTCTGTGGGAAAGCACTGATCCCCAGGGCTGTTGTGCCTGTGAATAGGTTGCCCAGGGAAGGTGAAGACCAGCAACAGCTTTCAGGGCTGGCCCCTTCCTTGTGGGAGAAGGAGCCGGACGTTTCCCATTTCGGAAAAATGGCTCTGCGTAGAACGGGTACGAGGAGATGTTCCGTCTCTGGGAAAGCACTGATCCCCAGGGCTGTTGTGCCTGTGAATAGGTTGCCCAGGGAAGGTGAAGACCAGCAACAGCTTTCAGGGCTGGCACCTTCCTTGTGGCAGAAGGAGCCGGACGTTTCCCATTTTGGAAAATGGCTCTGCCGAGAACGGCTACGACGAGATGTTCCATCTCTGGGAAAGCACTGATCCCCAGGGCTGTTGTGCCTGTGACTAGGCTGCCCAGGGAAGGTGAAGACCAGCAACAGCTTTCAGGGCTGGCACCTTCCTTGTGGGAGAAGGAGCCGGACGTTTCCCTTTTCGGAAAACGGCTCTGCCGAGAACGGGTATGAAGAGATGTTCCGTCTCTGGGAAAGCACTGATCCCCAGGGCTGTTGTGCCTGTGAATAGGTTTCCAAGGGAAGGTGAAGACCAGCAACAGCTTTCAGGGCTGGCACCTTCCTTGTGGGAGAAGCATCCGGATGTTTCCATTTTGGAAAATGGCTCTGCCGAGAACGGCTACGACGAGATGTTCCGTCTCTGGGAAAGCACTGATCCCCAGGGCTGTTGTGCCTGTGACTAGGCTGCCCAGGGAAGGTGAAGACCAGCAACAGCTTACAGGGCTGGCCCCTTCCTTGTGGGAGAAGGATCCGGACGTTTCCCATTTTGGAAAATGGCTCTGCCGAGAACGGCTACGACGAGATGTTCCGTCTCTGGGAAAGCACTGATCCCCAGGGCTGTTGTGCCTGTGACTAGGCTGCCCAGGGAAGGTGAAGACCAGCAACAGCTTTCAGGGCTGGCCCCTTCCTTGTGGGAGAAGGAGCCGGACGTTTCCCATTTCGGAAAAATGGCTCTGCCGAGAACGGGCACGAGGAGATGTTCCGTCTCTGGGAAAGCACTGATCCCCAGGGCTCTTGTGCCTGTGAATAGGTTGCCAAGGGAAGGTGAAGACCAGCAACAGCTTTCAGGGCTGGCCCCTTCCTTGTGGGAGAAGGAGCCGGACGTTTCCCATTTTGGAAAATGGCTCTGCCGAGAACGGCTACGACGAGATGTTCCATCTCTGGGAAAGCACTGATCCCCAGGGCTGTTGTGCCTGTGACTAGGCTGCCCAGGGAAGGTGAAGACCAGCAACAGCTTACAGGGCTGGCCCCTTCCTTGTGGGAGAAGGAGCCGGACGTTTCCCATTTTGGAAAATGGCTCTGCCGAGAACGGCTACGACGAGATGTTCCGTCTCTGGGAAAGCACTGGTCCCCAGGGCTGTTGTGCCTGTGACTAGGCTGCCCAGGGAAGGTGAAGACCAGCAACAGCTTACAGGGCTGGCCCCTTCCTTGTGGGAGAAGGAGCCGGACGTTTCTCATTTCGGAAATAAGCTCTGCCGAGAATGGGCACGAGCAGATGTTCCGTCTCTGGGAAAGCACTGATCCCCAGGGCTGTTGTGCCTGTGAATAGGTTGCCCAGGGAAGGTGAAGACCAGCAACAGCTTTCAGGGCTGGCCCCTTCCTTGTGGGAGAAGGAGCCGGACGTTTCCCATTTCGGAAAAATGGCTCTTCCGAGAACGGCCACAATTGGATGTTCCGTCTCTGTGAAAGCACAGATCCCCATGGCTGTTGTGCCTGTGAATAGGTTTCCAAGGGAAGGTGAAGACCAGCAACAGCTTACAGGGCTGGCCCCTTCCTTGTGGGAGAAGGAGCCGGACGTTTCCCATTTCGGAAAAATGGCTCTGCCGAGAACGGGCACGAGCAGATGTTCCGTCTCTGGGAAAGCACTGATCCCCAGGGCTGTTGTGCCTGTGAATAGGTTGCCCAGGGAAGGTGAAGACCAGCAACAGCTTTCAGGGCTGGCCCCTTCCTTGTGGGAGAAGGAGCCGGACGTTTCCCATTTCGGAAAAATGGCTCTTCCGAGAACGGCCACAATTGGATGTTCCGTCTCTGTGAAAGCACAGATCCCCATGGCTGTTGTGCCTGTGACTAGGCTGCCCAGGGAAGGTGAAGACCAGCAACAGCTTTCAGGGCTGTCACCTTCCTTGTGGGAGAAGGAGCCAGACGTTCGGCGTTTTGGAAAAATGGCTCTGCTGAGAATGGGCACGATGAGATGTTCCGTCTGTGGGAAAGCACTGATCCCCAGGGCTGTTGTGCCTGTGAATAGGTTGCCCAGGGAAGGTGAAGACCAGCAACAGCTTTCAGGGCTGGCCCCTTCCTTGTGGGAGAAGGAGCCGGACGTTTCCCATTTCGGAAAAATGGCTCTGCGTAGAACGGGTACGAGGAGATGTTCCGTCTCTGGGAAAGCACTGATCCCCAGGGCTGTTGTGCCTGTGAATAGGTTGCCCAGGGAAGGTGAAGACCAGCAACAGCTTTCAGGGCTGGCACCTTCCTTGTGGCAGAAGGAGCCGGACGTTTCCCATTTTGGAAAATGGCTCTGCCGAGAACGGCTACGACGAGATGTTCCATCTCTGGGAAAGCACTGATCCCCAGGGCTGTTGTGCCTGTGACTAGGCTGCCCAGGGAAGGTGAAGACCAGCAACAGCTTTCAGGGCTGGCACCTTCCTTGTGGGAGAAGGAGCCGGACGTTTCCCTTTTCGGAAAACGGCTCTGCCGAGAACGGGTATGAAGAGATGTTCCGTCTCTGGGAAAGCACTGATCCCCAGGGCTGTTGTGCCTGTGAATAGGTTTCCAAGGGAAGGTGAAGACCAGCAACAGCTTTCAGGGCTGGCACCTTCCTTGTGGGAGAAGCATCCGGATGTTTCCCATTTTGGAAAATGGCTCTGCCGAGAACGGCTACGACGAGATGTTCCGTCTCTGGGAAAGCACTGATCCCCAGGGCTGTTGTGCCTGTGACTAGGCTGCCCAGGGAAGGTGAAGACCAGCAACAGCTTACAGGGCTGGCCCCTTCCTTGTGGGAGAAGGATCCGGACGTTTCCCATTTTGGAAAATGGCTCTGCCGAGAACGGCTACGACGAGATGTTCCGTCTCTGGGAAAGCACAGATCCCCAGGGCTGTTGTGCCTGTGACTAGGCTGCCCAGGGAAGGTGAAGACCAGCAACAGCTTTCAGGGCTGGCCCCTTCCTTGTGGGAGAAGGAGCCGGACGTTTCTCTTTTCGGAAATAAGCTCTGCCGAGAATGGGCACGAGCAGATGTTCCGTCTCTGGGAAAGCACAGATCCCCAGGGCTGTTGTGCCTGTGAATAGGTTGCCCAGGGAAGGTGAAGACCAGCAACAGCTTTCAGGGCTGGCCCCTTCCTTGTGGGAGAAGGAGCCGGACGTTTCCCATTTCGGAAAAATGGCTCTGCCGAGAACGGGTACGAGGAGATGTTCCGTCTGTGGGAAAGCACTGATCCCCAGGGCTGTTGTGCCTGTGACTAGGCTGCCCAGGGAAGGTGAAGAGCAGCAACAGCTTTCAGGGCTGGCCCCTTCCTTGTGGGAGAAGGATCCGGACGTTTCCCATTTCGGAAAAATGGCTCTTCCGAGAACGGCCACAATTGGATGTTCCGTCTCTGTGAAAGCACAGATCCCCATGGCTGTTGTGCCTGTGAATAGGTTTCCAAGGGAAGGTGAAGACCAGCAACAGCTTTCAGGCCTTGCGCCTTCCTTGTTGGAGAAGGATCCGGACGTTTCCCATTTCGGAAAATGGCTCTGCCGAGAACGGCCACAACTGGATATTCCGTCTCTGGGAAAGCACAGATCCCCAGGGCTGTTGTGCCTGTGACTAGGCTGCCCAGGGAAGGTGAAGACCAGCAACAGCTTTCAGGGCTGGCACCTTCCTTGTGGGAGAATGAGCCAGACGTTCGCCGTTTTGGAAAAATGGCTCTGCCGAGAATGGGCACGATGAGATGTTCCGTCTCTGGGAAAGCACTGGTCACCAGGGCTGTTGTGCCTGTGACTAGGCTGCCCAGGGAAGGTGAAGACCAGCAACAGCTTTCAGGGCTGGCCCCTTCCTTGTGGGAGAAGGAGCCGGACGTTTCTCTTTTCGGAAAACGGCTCTGCCGAGAACGGGTATGAAGAGATGTTCCGTCTCTGGGAAAGCACTGATCCCCAGGGCTGTTGTGCCTGTGAATAGGTTTCCAAGGGAAGGTGAAGACCAGCAACAGCTTTCAGGGCTGGCCCCTTCCTTGTCGGAGAAGGATCCGGACGTTTCCCATTTTGGAAAATGGCTCTGCCGAGAACGGGTACGATGAGATGTTCCGTCTCTGGGAAAGCACTGATCCCCAGGGCTGTTGTGCCTGTGACTAGGCTGCCCAGGGAAGGTGAAGACCAGCAACAGCTTTCAGGGCTGGCACCTTCCTTGTGGGAGAAGGAGCCGGACGTTTCCCATTTTGGAAAAATGGCTCTGCCGAGAACGGGTATGAAGAGATGTTCCGTCTCTGGGAAAGCACTGATCCCCAGGGCTGTTGTGCCTGTGAATAGGTTGCCCAGGGAAGGTGAAGACCAGCAACAGCTTTCAGGGCTGGCCCCTTCCTTGTGGGAGAAGGAGCCGGACGTTTCCCATTTCGGAAAAATGTCTCTGCCGAGAACGGGCACGAGGAGATGTTCCGTCTCTGGGAAAGCACTGATCCCCAGGGCTGTTGTGCCTGTGAATAGGTTGCCCAGGGAAAGTGAAGACCAGCAACAGCTTTCAGGGCTGGCACCTTCCTTGTGGGAGAAGGAGCCGGACGTTTCCCATTTCAGAAAAATGGCTCTGCCGAGAACGGGTACGAGGAGATGTTCCGTCTGTGGGAAAGCACTGATCCCCAGGGCTGTTGTGCCTGTGACTAGGCTGCCCAGGGAAGGTGAAGACCAGCAACAGCTTTCAGGGCTGGCCCCTTCCTTGTGGGAGAAGGATCCGGACGTTTCCCATTTCGGAAAAATGGCTCTTCGGAGAACGGCCACAATTGGATGTTCCGTCTCTGTGAAAGCACAGATCCCCATGGCTGTTGTGCCTGTGAATAGGTTTCCAAGGGAAGGTGAAGACCAGCAAAAGCTTTCAGGCCTTGCCCCTTCCTTGTGGGAGAAGGATCCGGACGTTTCCCATTTCGGAAAATGGCTCTGCCGAGAACGGCCACAACTGGATATTCCGTCTCTGGGAAAGCACAGATCCCCAGGGCTGTTGTGCCTGTGAATAGGTTTCCAAGGGAAGGTGAAGACCAGCAACAGCTTTCAGGGCTGGCACCTTCCTTGTGGGAGAATGAGCCGGACGTTCGCCGTTTTGGAAAAATGGCTCTGCCAGAACGGCCACAATGAGATGTTCCGTCTCTGGGAAAGCACTGGTCCCCAGGGCTGTTGTGCCTGTGACTATGCTGCCCAGGGAAGGTGAAGACCAGCAACAGCTTTCAGGGCTGGCCCCTTCCTTGTGGGAGAAGGAGCCGGACGTTTCCCATTTTGGAAAATGGCTCTGCCGAGAACGGCTACGACGAGATGTTCCGTCTCTGGGAAAGCACTGATCCCCAGGGCTGTTGTGCCTGTGACTAGGCTGCCCAGGGAAGGTGAAGACCAGCAACAGCTTTCAGGGCTGGCCCCTTCCTTGTGGGAGAAGGAGCCGGACGTTTCCCATTTCGGAAAAATGGCTCTTCCGAGAACGGCCACAATTGGATGTTCCGTCTCTGTGAAAGCACAGATCCCCATGGCTGTTGTGCCTGTGAATAGGTTTCCAAGGGAAGGTGAAGACCAGCAACAGCTTTCAGGGCTGGTCCCTTCCTTGTGGGAGAAGGAGCCGGACGTTTCCCATTTCGGAAAAATGGCTCTGCCGAGAACGGGCACGAGGAGATCTTCCGTCTCTGTGAAAGCACTGGTCCCCAGGGCTGTTGTGCCTGTGACTAGGCTGCCCAGGGAAGGTGAAGACCAGCAACAGCTTTCAGGGCTGGCACCTTCCTTGTGGGAGAAGGAGCCAGACGTTCGGCGTTTTGGAAAAATGGCTCTGCTGAGAATGGGCACGATGAGATGTTCCGTCTGTGGGAAAGCACTGATCCCCAGGGCTGTTGTGCCTGTGAATAGGTTGCCCAGGGAAGGTGAAGACCAGCAACAGCTTTCAGGGCTGGCCCCTTCCTTGTGGGAGAAGGAGCCGGACGTTTCCCATTTTGGAAAATGGCTCTGCCGAGAACGGGTACGATGAGATGTTCCGTCTCTGGGAAAGCACTGATCCCCAGGGCTGTTGTGCCTGTGACTAGGCTGCCCAGGGAAGGTGAAGACCAGCAACAGCTTACAGGGCTGGCATCTTCCTTGTGGGAGAAGGAGCCGGACGTTTCCCATTTCGGAAAAATGGCTCTGCCGAGAACGGGCACGAGGAGATGTTCTGTCTCTGGGAAAGCACTGATCCCCAGGGCTGTTGTGCCTGTGAATAGGTTGCCCAGGGAAGGTGAAGACCAGCAACAGCTTTCAGGGCTGGCCCCTTCCTTGTGGGAGAAGGAGCCGGACGTTTCCCATTTTGGAAAATGGCTCTGCCGAGAACGGCTACGACGAGATGTTCCATCTCTGGGAAAGCACTGATCCCCAGGGCTGTTGTGCCTGTGACTAGGCTGCCCAGGGAAGGTGAAGACCAGCAACAGCTTACAGGGCTGGCCCCTTCCTTGTGGGAGAAGGAGCCGGACGTTTCCCATTTTGGAAAATGGCTCTGCCGAGAACGGCTACGACGAGATGTTCCGTCTCTGGGAAAGCACTGATCCCCAGGGCTGTTGTGCCTGTGACTAGGCTGCCCAGGGAAGGTGAAGACCAGCAACAGCTTACAGGGCTGGCCCCTTCCTTGTGGGAGAAGGAGCCGGACGTTTCTCTTTTCGGAAATAAGCTCTGCCGAGAATGGGCACGAGCAGATGTTCCGTCTCTGGGAAAGCACTGATCCCCAGGGCTGTTGTGCCTGTGAATAGGTTGCCCAGGGAAGGTGAAGACCAGCAACAGCTTTCAGGGCTGGCCCCTTCCTTGTGGGAGAAGGATCCGGACGTTTCCCATTTCGGAAAAATGGCTCTTCCGAGAACGGCCACAATTGGATGTTCCGTCTCTGTGAAAGCACAGATCCCCATGGCTGTTGTGCCTGTGAATAGGTTTCCAAGGGAAGGTGAAGACCAGCAACAGCTTACAGGGCTGGTCCCTTCCTTGTGGGAGAAGGAGCCGGACGTTTCCCATTTCGGAAAAATGGCTCTGCCGAGAACGGGCACGAGGAGATCTTCCGTCTCTGTGAAAGCACTGGTCCCCAGGGCTGTTGTGCCTGTGACTAGGCTGCCCAGGGAAGGTGAAGACCAGCAACAGCTTTCAGGGCTGGCCCCTTCCTTGTGGGAGAAGGAGCCGGACGTTTCCCATTTTGGAAAATGGCTCTGCCGAGAACGGCTACGACGAGATGTTCCGTCTCTGGGAAAGCACTGATCCCCAGGGCTGTTGTGCCTGTGACTAGGCTGCCCAGGGAAGGTGAAGACCAGCAACAGCTTTCAGGGCTGGCCCCTTCCTTGTGGGAGAAGGATCCGGACGTTTCCCATTTCGGAAAAATGGCTCTTCCGAGAACGGCCACAATTGGATGTTCCGTCTCTGTGAAAGCACAGATCCCCATGGCTGTTGTGCCTGTGAATAGGTTTCCAAGGGAAGGTGAAGACCAGCAACAGCTTACAGGGCTGGTCCCTTCCTTGTGGGAGAAGGAGCCGGACGTTTCCCATTTCGGAAAAATGGCTCTGCCGAGAACGGGCACGAGGATATCTTCCGTCTCTGTGAAAGCACTGGTCCCCAGGGCTGTTGTGCCTGTGACTAGGCTGCCCAGGGAAGGTGAAGACCAGCAACAGCTTTCAGGGCTGGCACCTTCCTTGTGGGAGAAGGAGCCGCACGTTCGGCGTTTTGGAAAAATGGCTCTGCTGAGAATGGGCACGATGAGATGTTCCGTCTGTGGGAAAGCACTGATCCCCAGGGCTGTTGTGCCTGTGAATAGGTTGCCCAGGGAAGGTGAAGACCAGCAACAGCTTTCAGGGCTGGCCCCTTCCTTGTGGGAGAAGGAGCCGGACGTTTCCCATTTTGGAAAATGGCTCTGCCGAGAACGGCTACGATGAGATGTTCCGTCTCTGGGAAAGCACTGATCCCCAGGGCTGTTGTGCCTGTGACTAGGCTGCCCAGGGAAGGTGAAGACCAGCAACAGCTTTCAGGGCTGGCCCCTTCCTTGTGGGAGAAGGAGCCGGACGTTTCCCTTTTCAGAAAACGGCTCTGCCGAGAACGGGCACGAGGAGATGTTCCGTCTCTGGGAAAGCACTGATCCCCAGGGCTCTTGTGCCTGTGAATAGGTTGCCCAGGGAAGGTGAAGACCAGCAACAGCTTTCAGGGCTGGCCCCTTCCTTGTGGGAGAAAGAGCCGGACGTTTCCCATTTTGGAAAATGGCTCTGCCGAGAACGGCTACGACGAGATGTTCCATCTCTGGGAAAGCACTGATCCCCAGGGCTGTTGTGCCTGTGACTAGGCTGCCCAGGGAAGGTGAAGACCAGCAACAGCTTACAGGGCTGGCCCCTTCCTTGTGGGAGAAGGAGCCGGACGTTTCCCATTTTGGAAAATGGCTCTGCCGAGAACGGCTACGACGAGATGTTCCGTCTCTGGGAAAGCACTGATCCCCAGGGCTGTTGTGCCTGTGACTAGGCTGCCCAGGGAAGGTGAAGACCAGCAACAGCTTACAGGGCTGGCCCCTTCCTTGTGGGAGAAGGAGCCGGACGTTTCTCATTTCGGAAATAAGCTCTGCCGAGAATGGGCACGAGCAGATGTTCCGTCTCTGGGAAAGCACTGATCCCCAGGGCTGTTGTGCCTGTGAATAGGTTGCCCAGGGAAGGTGAAGACCAGCAACAGCTTTCAGGGCTGGCCCCTTCCTTGTGGGAGAAGGAGCCGGACGTTTCCCATTTCGGAAAAATGGCTCTTCCGAGAACGGCCACAATTGGATGTTCCGTCTCTGTGAAAGCACAGATCCCCATGGCTGTTGTGCCTGTGAATAGGTTTCCAAGGGAAGGTGAAGACCAGCAACAGCTTACAGGGCTGGTCCCTTCCTTGTGGGAGAAGGAGCCGGACGTTTCCCATTTCGGAAAAATGGCTCTGCCGAGAACGGGCACGAGCAGATGTTCCGTCTCTGGGAAAGCACTGATCCCCAGGGCTGTTGTGCCTGTGAATAGGTTGCCCAGGGAAGGTGAAGACCAGCAACAGCTTTCAGGGCTGGCCCCTTCCTTGTGGGAGAAGGAGCCGGACGTTTCCCATTTCGGAAAAATGGCTCTTCCGAGAACGGCCACAATTGGATGTTCCGTCTCTGTGAAAGCACAGATCCCCATGGCTGTTGTGCCTGTGACTAGGCTGCCCAGGGAAGGTGAAGACCAGCAACAGCTTTCAGGGCTGGCACCTTCCTTGTGGGAGAAGGAGCCAGACGTTCGGCGTTTTGGAAAAATGGCTCTGCTGAGAATGGGCACGATGAGATGTTCCGTCTGTGGGAAAGCACTGATCCCCAGGGCTGTTGTGCCTGTGAATAGGTTGCCCAGGGAAGGTGAAGACCAGCAACAGCTTTCAGGGCTGGCCCCTTCCTTGTGGGAGAAGGAGCCGGACGTTTCCCATTTCGGAAAAATGGCTCTGCGTAGAACGGGTACGAGGAGATGTTCCGTCTGTGGGAAAGCACTGATCCCCAGGGCTGTTGTGCCTGTGAATAGGTTGCCCAGGGAAGGTGAAGACCAGCAACAGCTTTCAGGGCTGGCACCTTCCTTGTGGGAGAAGGAGCCGGACGTTTCCCATTTTGGAAAATGGCTCTGCCGAGAACGGCTACGACGAGAGGTTCCATCTCTGGGAAAGCACTGATCCCCAGGGCTGTTGTGCCTGTGACTAGGCTGCCCAGGGAAGGTGAAGACCAGCAACAGCTTTCAGGGCTGGCCCCTTCCTTGTGGGAGAAGGATCCGGACGTTTCCCTTTTCGGAAAACGGCTCTGCCGAGAACGGGTATGAAGAGATGTTCCGTCTCTGGGAAAGCACTGATCCCCAGGGCTGTTGTGCCTGTGAATAGGTTTCCAAGGGAAGGTGAAGACCAGCAACAGCTTTCAGGGCTGGCACCTTCCTTGTGGGAGAAGCATCCGGATGTTTCCCATTTTGGAAAATGGCTCTGCCGAGAACGGCTACGACGAGATGTTCCGTCTCTGGGAAAGCACTGATCCCCAGGGCTGTTGTGCCTGTGACTAGGCTGCCCAGGGAAGGTGAAGACCAGCAACAGCTTACAGGGCTGGCCCCTTCCTTGTGGGAGAAGGATCCGGACGTTTCCCATTTTGGAAAATGGCTCTGCCGAGAACGGCTACGACGAGATGTTCCGTCTCTGGGAAAGCACAGATCCCCAGGGCTGTTGTGCCTGTGACTAGGCTGCCCAGGGAAGGTGAAGACCAGCAACAGCTTTCAGGGCTGGCCCCTTCCTTGTGGGAGAAGGAGCCGGACGTTTCTCTTTTCGGAAATAAGCTCTGCCGAGAATGGGCACGAGCAGATGTTCCGTCTCTGGGAAATCACAGATCCCCAGGGCTGTTGTGCCTGTGAATAGGTTGCCCAGGGAAGGTGAAGACCAGCAACAGCTTTCAGGGCTGGCCCCTTCCTTGTGGGAGAAGGAGCCGGACGTTTCCCATTTCGGAAAAATGGCTCTGCCGAGAACGGGTACGAGGAGATGTTCCGTCTGTGGGAAAGCACTGATCCCCAGGGCTGTTGTGCCTGTGACTAGGCTGCCCAGGGAAGGTGAAGAGCAGCAACAGCTTTCAGGGCTGGCCCCTTCCTTGTGGGAGAAGGATCCGGACGTTTCCCATTTCGGAAAAATGGCTCTTCCGAGAACGGCCACAATTGGATGTTCCGTCTCTGTGAAAGCACAGATCCCCATGGCTGTTGTGCCTGTGAATAGGTTTCCAAGGGAAGGTGAAGACCAGCAACAGCTTTCAGGCCTTGCGCCTTCCTTGTTGGAGAAGGATCCGGACGTTTCCCATTTCGGAAAATGGCTCTGCCGAGAACGGCCACAACTGGATATTCCGTCTCTGGGAAAGCACAGATCCCCAGGGCTGTTGTGCCTGTGAATAGGTTTCCAAGGGAAGGTGAAGACCAGCAACAGCTTTCAGGGCTGGCACCTTCCTTGTGGGAGAAGGAGCCGGACATTCGCCGTTTTGGAAAAATGGCTCTGCCAGAACGGCCACAATGAGATGTTCCGTCTCTGGGAAAGCACTGGTCCCCAGGGCTGTTGTGCCTGTGACTAGGCTGCCCAGGGAAGGTGAAGACCAGCAACAGCTTTCAGGGCTGGCCCCTTCCTTGTGGGAGAATGAGCCAGACGTTCGCCGTTTTGGAAAAATGGCTCTGCCGAGAATGGGCACGATGAGATGTTCCGTCTCTGGGAAAGCACTGGTCACCAGGGCTGTTGTGCCTGTGACTAGGCTGCCCAGGGAAGGTGAAGACCAGCAACAGCTTTCAGGGCTGGCCCCTTCCTTGTGGGAGAAGGAGCCGGACGTTTCTCTTTTCGGAAAACGGCTCTGCCGAGAACGGGTATGAAGAGATGTTCCGTCTCTGGGAAAGCACTGATCCCCAGGGCTGTTGTGCCTGTGAATAGGTTTCCAAGGGAAGGTGAAGACCAGCAACAGCTTTCAGGGCTGGCCCCTTCCTTGTGGGAGAAGGATCCGGACGTTTCCCATTTTGGAAAATGGCTCTGCCGAGAACGGGTACGATGAGATGTTCCGTCTCTGGGAAAGCACTGATCCCCAGGGCTGTTGTGCCTGTGACTAGGCTGCCCAGGGAAGGTGAAGACCAGCAACAGCTTTCAGGGCTGGCACCTTCCTTGTGGGAGAAGGAGCCGGACGTTTCCCATTTTGGAAAAATGGCTCTGCCGAGAACGGGTATGAAGAGATGTTCCGTCTCTGGGAAAGCACTGATCCCCAGGGCTGTTGTGCCTGTGAATAGGTTGCCCAGGGAAGGTGAAGACCAGCAACAGCTTTCAGGGCTGGCCCCTTCCTTGTGGGAGAAGGAGCCGGACGTTTCCCATTTCGGAAAAATGTCTCTGCCGAGAACGGGCACGAGGAGATGTTCCGTCTCTGGGAAAGCACTGATCCCCAGGGCTGTTGTGCCTGTGAATAGGTTGCCCAGGGAAAGTGAAGACCAGCAACAGCTTTCAGGGCTGGCACCTTCCTTGTGGGAGAAGGAGCCGGACGTTTCCCATTTCAGAAAAATGGCTCTGCCGAGAACGGGTACGAGGAGATGTTCCGTCTGTGGGAAAGCACTGATCCCCAGGGCTGTTGTGCCTGTGACTAGGCTGCCCAGGGAAGGTGAAGACCAGCAACAGCTTTCAGGGCTGGCCCCTTCCTTGTGGGAGAAGGATCCGGACGTTTCCCATTTCGGAAAAATGGCTCTTCCGAGAACGGCCACAATTGGATGTTCCGTCTCTGTGAAAGCACAGATCCCCATGGCTGTTGTGCCTGTGAATAGGTTTCCAAGGGAAGGTGAAGACCAGCAAAAGCTTTCAGGCCTTGCCCCTTCCTTGTGGGAGAAGGATCCGGACGTTTCCCATTTCGGAAAATGGCTCTGCCGAGAACGGCCACAACTGGATATTCCGTCTCTGGGAAAGCACAGATCCCCAGGGCTGTTGTGCCTGTGAATAGGTTTCCAAGGGAAGGTGAAGACCAGCAACAGCTTTCAGGGCTGGCACCTTCCTTGTGGGAGAATGAGCCGGACGTTCGCCGTTTTGGAAAAATGGCTCTGCCAGAACGGCCACAATGAGATGTTCCGTCTCTGGGAAAGCACTGGTCCCCAGGGCTGTTGTGCCTGTGACTATGCTGCCCAGGGAAGGTGAAGACCAGCAACAGCTTTCAGGGCTGGCACCTTCCTTGTGGGAGAATGAGCCAGAAGTTCGCCGTTTTGGAAAAATGGCTCTGCCGAGAATGGGCACAATGAGATGTTCCGTCTCTGGGAAAGCACTGATCCCCAGGGCTGTTGTGCCTGTGAATAGGTTGCCCAGGGAAGGTGAAGACCAGCAACATCTTTCAGGGCTGGCCCCTTCCTTGTGGGAGAAGGAGCCGGACGTTTCCCATTTTGGAAAATGGCTCTGCCGAGAACGGCTACGACGAGATGTTCCGTCTCTGGGAAAGCACTGATCCCCAGGGCTGTTGTGCCTGTGACTAGGCTGCCCAGGGAAGGTGAAGACCAGCAACAGCTTTCAGGGCTGGCCCCTTCCTTGTGGGAGAAGGAGCCGGACGTTTCCCATTTCGGAAAAATGGCTCTTCCGAGAACGGCCACAATTGGATGTTCCGTCTCTGTGAAAGCACAGATCCCCATGGCTGTTGTGCCTGTGAATAGGTTTCCAAGGGAAGGTGAAGACCAGCAACAGCTTTCAGGGCTGGTCCCTTCCTTGTGGGAGAAGGAGCCGGACGTTTCCCATTTCGGAAAAATGGCTCTGCCGAGAACGGGCACGAGGAGATCTTCCGTCTCTGTGAAAGCACTGGTCCCCAGGGCTGTTGTGCCTGTGACTAGGCTGCCCAGGGAAGGTGAAGACCAGCAACAGCTTTCAGGGCTGGTCCCTTCCTTGTGGGAGAAGGAGCCGGACGTTTCCCATTTCGGAAAAATGGCTCTGCTGAGAATGGGCACGATGAGATGTTCCGTCTGTGGGAAAGCACTGATCCCCAGGGCTGTTGTGCCTGTGAATAGGTTGCCCAGGGAAGGTGAAGACCAGCAACAGCTTTCAGGGCTGGCCCCTTCCTTGTGGGAGAAGGAGCCGGACGTTTCCCATTTTGGAAAATGGCTCTGCCGAGAACGGGTACGATGAGATGTTCCATCTCTGGGAAAGCACTGATCCCCAGGGCTGTTGTGCCTGTGACTAGGCTGCCCAGGGAAGGTGAAGACCAGCAACAGCTTACAGGGCTGGCCCCTTCCTTGTGGGAGAAGGAGCCGGACGTTTCCCATTTTGGAAAATGGCTCTGCCGAGAACGGCTACGACGAGATGTTCCGTCTCTGGGAAAGCACTGATCCCCAGGGCTGTTGTGCCTGTGACTAGGCTGCCCAGGGAAGGTGAAGACCAGCAACAGCTTACAGGGCTGGCCCCTTCCTTGTGGGAGAAGGAGCCGGACGTTTCTCTTTTCGGAAATAAGCTCTGCCGAGAATGGGCACGAGCAGATGTTCCGTCTCTGGGAAAGCACTGATCCCCAGGGCTGTTGTGCCTGTGAATAGGTTGCCCAGGGAAGGTGAAGACCAGCAACAGCTTTCAGGGCTGGCCCCTTCCTTGTGGGAGAAGGAGCCGGACGTTTCCCATTTCGGAAAAATGGCTCTTCCGAGAACGGCCACAATTGGATGTTCCGTCTCTGTGAAAGCACAGATCCCCATGGCTGTTGTGCCTGTGAATAGGTTTCCAAGGGAAGGTGAAGACCAGCAACAGCTTACAGGGCTGGTCCCTTCCTTGTGGGAGAAGGAGCCGGACGTTTCCCATTTCGGAAAAATGGCTCTGCCGAGAACGGGCACGAGGAGATCTTCCGTCTCTGTGAAAGCACTGGTCCCCAGGGCTGTTGTGCCTGTGACTAGGCTGCCCAGGGAAGGTGAAGACCAGCAACAGCTTTCAGGGCTGGCACCTTCCTTGTGGGAGAAGGAGCCAGACGTTCGGCGTTTTGGAAAAATGGCTCTGCTGAGAATGGGCACGATGAGATGTTCCGTCTGTGGGAAAGCACTGATCCCCAGGGCTGTTGTGCCTGTGAATAGGTTGCCCAGGGAAGGTGAAGACCAGCAACAGCTTTCAGGGCTGGCCCCTTCCTTGTGGGAGAAGGAGCCGGACGTTTCCCATTTCGGAAAAATGGCTCTGCCTAGAACGGGTACGAGGAGATGTTCCGTCTCTGGGAAAGCACTGATCCCCAGGGCTGTTGTGCCTGTGAATAGGTTGCCCAGGGAAGGTGAAGACCAGCAACAGCTTTCAGGGCTGGCCCCTTCCTTGTGGGAGAAGGAGCCGGACGTTTCCCATTTCGGAAAAATGGCTCTGCCGAGAACGGGTACGAGGAGATGTTCCGTCTGTGGGAAAGCACTGATCCCCAGGGCTGTTGTGCCTGTGACTAGGCTGCCCAGGGAAGGTGAAGACCAGCAACAGCTTTCAGGGCTGGCCCCTTCCTTGTGGGAGAAGGAGCCGGACGTTTCCCATTTCGGAAAAATGGCTCTTCCGAGAACGGCCACAATTGGATGTTCCGTCTCTGTGAAAGCACAGATCCCTATGGCTGTTGTGCCTGTGAATAGGTTTCCAAGGGAAGGTGAAGACCAGCAACAGCTTTCAGGCCTTGCGCCTTCCTTGTTGGAGAAGGATCCGGACGTTTCCCATTTCGGAAAATGGCTCTGCCGAGAACGGCCACAACTGGATATTCCGTCTCTGGGAAAGCACAGATCCCCAGGGCTGTTGTGCCTGTGAATAGGTTTCCAAGGGAAGGTGAAGACCAGCAACAGCTTTCAGGGCTGGCACCTTCCTTGTGGGAGAAGGAGCCGGACATTCGCCGTTTTGGAAAAATGGCTCTGCCAGAACGGCCACAATGAGATGTTCCGTCTCTGGGAAAGCACTGGTCCCCAGGGCTGTTGTGCCTGTGACTAGGCTGCCCAGGGAAGGTGAAGACCAGCAACAGCTTTCAGGGCTGGCACCTTCCTTGTGGGAGAATGAGCCAGACGTTCGCCGTTTTGGAAAAATGGCTCTGCCGAGAATGGGCACGATGAGATGTTCCGTCTCTGGGAAAGCACTGGTCACCAGGGCTGTTGTGCCTGTGACTAGGCTGCCCAGGGAAGGTGAAGACCAGCAACAGCTTTCAGGGCTGGCCCCTTCCTTGTGGGAGAAGGAGCCGGACGTTTCTCTTTTCGGAAAACGGCTCTGCCGAGAACGGGTATGAAGAGATGTTCCGTCTCTGGGAAAGCACTGATCCCCAGGGCTGTTGTGCCTGTGAATAGGTTTCCAAGGGAAGGTGAAGACCAGCAACAGCTTTCAGGGCTGGCCCCTTTCTTGTGGGAGAAGGATCCGGACGTTTCCCATTTTGGAAAATGGCTCTGCCGAGAACGGCTACGATGAGATGTTCCGTCTCTGGGAAAGCACTGATCCCCAGGGCTGTTGTGCCTGTGACTAGGCTGCCCAGGGAAGGTGAAGACCAGCAACAGCTTTCAGGGCTGGCACCTTCCTTGTGGGAGAAGGAGCCGGACGTTTCCCATTTTGGAAAAATGGCTCTGCCGAGAACGGGTATGAAGAGATGTACCGTCTCTGGGAAAGCACTGATCCCCAGGGCTGTTGTGCCTGTGAATAGGTTGCCCAGGGAAGGTGAAGACCAGCAACAGCTTTCAGGGCTGGCCCCTTCCTTGTGGGAGAAGGAGCCGGACGTTTCCCATTTCGAAAAATGTCTCTGCCGAGAACGGGCACGAGGAGATGTTCCGTCTCTGGGAAAGCACTGATCCCCAGGGCTGTTGTGCCTGTGAATAGGTTGCCCAGGGAAAGTGAAGACCAGCAACAGCTTTCAGGGCTGGCACCTTCCTTGTGGGAGAAGGAGCCGGACGTTTCCCATTTCGGAAAAATGGCTCTGCCGAGAACGGGTACGAGGAGATGTTCCGTCTGTGGGAAAGCACTGATCCCCAGGGCTGTTGTGCCTGTGACTAGGCTGCCCAGGGAAGGTGAAGACCAGCAACAGCCTTCAGGGCTGGCCCCTTCCTTGTGGGAGAAGGATCCGGACGTTTCCCATTTCGGAAAAATGGCTCTTCCGAGAACGGACACAATTGGATGTTCCGTCTCTGTGAAAGCACAGATCCCCATGGCTGTTGTGCCTGTGAATAGGTTTCCAAGGGAAGGTGAAGACCAGCAAAAGCTTTCAGGCCTTGCCCCTTCCTTGTGGGAGAAGGATCCGGACGTTTCCCATTTCGGAAAATGGCTCTGCCGAGAACGGCCACAACTGGATATTCCGTCTCTGGGAAAGCACAGATCCCCAGGGCTGTTGTGCCTGTGAATAGGTTTCCAAGGGAAGGTGAAGACCAGCAACAGCTTTCAGGGCTGGCACCTTCCTTGTGGGAGAAGGAGCCGGACATTCGCCGTTTTGGAAAAATGGCTCTGCCAGAACGGCCACAATGAGATGTTCCGTCTCTGGGAAAGCACTGATCCCCAGGGCTGTTGTGCCTGTGACTAGGCTGCCCAGGGAAGGTGAAGACCAGCAACAGCTTTCAGGGCTGGCACCTTCCTTGTGGGAGAATGAGCCAGAAGTTCGCCGTTTTGGAAAAATGGCTCTGCCGAGAATGGGCACAATGAGATGTTCCGTCTCTGGGAAAGCACTGGTCACCAGGGCTGTTGTGCCTGTGACTAGGCTGCCCAGGGAAGGTGAAGACCAGCAACAGCTTTCAGGGCTGGCCCCTTCCTTGTGGGAGAAGGATCCGGACGTTTCCCTTTTCGGAAAACGGCTCTGCCGAGAACGGGTATGAAGAGATGTTCCGTCTCTGGGAAAGCACTGATCCCCAGGGCTGTTGTGCCTGTGACTAGGCTGCCCAGGGAAGGTGAAGACCAGCAACAGCTTTCAGGGCTGGCCCCTTCCTTGTGGGAGAAGGAGCCGGACGTTTCCCATTTTGGAAAAATGGCTCTGCCGAGAACGGGTATGAAGAGATGTTCCGTCTCTGGGAAAGCACTGATCCCCAGGGCTGTTGTGCCTGTGACTAGGCTGCCCAGGGAAGGTGAAGACCAGCAACAGCTTTCAGGGCTGGCCCCTTCCTTGTGGGAGAAGGATCCGGACGTTTCCCATTTCGGAAAAATGGCTCTGCCGAGAACGGGCACGAGGAGATGTTCCGTCTCTGGGAAAGCACTGATCCCCAGGGCTGTTGTGCCTGTGAATAGGTTGCCCAGGGAAAGTGAAGACCAGCAACAGCTTTCAGGGCTGGCCCCTTCCTTGTGGGAGAAGGATCCGGACGTTTCCCATTTTGGAAAATGGCTCTGCCGAGAACGGCTACGACGAGGTGTTCCGTCTGTGGGAAAGCACTGATCCCCAGGGATGTTGTGCCTGTGAATAGGTTGCCCAGGGAAGGTGAAGACCAGCAACAGCTTTCAGGGCTGGCCCCTTCCTTGTGGGAGAAGGAGCCGGACGTTTCCCATTTCGGAAAAATGGCTCTGCCGAGAACGGCTACGACGAGATGTTCCGTCTCTGGGAAAGCACTGATCCCCAGGGCTGTTGTGCCTGTGACTAGGCTGCCCAGGGAAGGTGAAGACCAGCAACAGCTTTCAGGGCTGGCCCCTTCCTTGTGGGAGAAGGAGCCGGACGTTTCCCATTTCGGAAAAATGGCTCTTCCGAGAACGGCCACAATTGGATGTTCCGTCTCTGTGAAAGCACAGATCCCCATGGCTGTTGTGCCTGTGAATAGGTTTCCAAGGGAAGGTGAAGACCAGCAACAGCTTTCAGGGCTTGCCCATTCCTTGTGGGAGAAGGATCCGGACATTTCCCATTTCGGAAAAATGGCTCTTCCGAGAACGGCCACAATTGGATATTCCGTCTCTGGGAATGCACTGATCCCCAGGGCTGTTGTGCCTGTGACTAGGCTGCCCAGGGAAGGTGAAGACCAGCAACAGCTTACAGGGCTGGCATCTTCCTTGTGGGAGAAGGAGCCGGACGTTTCCCATTTCGGAAAAATGGCTCTGCCGAGAACGGGCACGAGGAGATGTTCCGTCTCTGGGAAAGCACTGATCCCCAGGGCTGTTGTGCCTGTGAATAGGCTGCCCAGGGAAGGTGAAGACCAGCAACAGCTTTCAGGGCTGGCCCCTTCCTTGTGGGAGAAGGAGCCGGACGTTTCCCATTTTGGAAAATGGCTCTGCCGAGAACGGCTACGACGAGATGTTCCATCTCTGGGAAAGCACTGATCCCCAGGGCTGTTGTGCCTGTGACTAGGCTGCCCAGGGAAGGTGAAGACCAGCAACAGCTTTCAGGGCTGGCACCTTCCTTGTGGGAGAAGGAGCCGGACGTTTCCCTTTTCGGAAAACGGCTCTGCCGAGAACGGGTATGAAGAGATGTTCCGTCTCTGGGAAAGCACTGATCCCCAGGGCTGTTGTGCCTGTGAATAGGTTTCCAAGGGAAGGTGAAGACCAGCAACAGCTTTCAGGGCTGGTACCTTCCTTGTGGGAGAAGCATCCGGATGTTTCCCATTTTGGAAAATGGCTCTGCCGAGAACGGCTACGACGAGATGTTCTGTCTCTGGGAAAGCACTGATCCCCAGGGCTGTTGTGCCTGTGACTAGGCTGCCCAGGGAAGGTGAAGACCAGCAACAGCTTACAGGGCTGGCCCCTTCCTTGTGGGAGAAGGATCCGGACGTTTCCCATTTTGGAAAATGGCTCTGCCGAGAACGGCTACGACGAGATGTTCCGTCTCTGGGAAAGCACAGATCCCCAGGGCTGTTGTGCCTGTGACTAGGCTGCCCAGGGAAGGTGAAGACCAGCAACAGCTTTCAGGGCTGGCACCTTCCTTGTGGGAGAAGGAGCCGGACGTTTCTCTTTTCGGAAATAAGCTCTGCCGAGAATGGGCACGAGCAGATGTTCCGTCACTGGGAAAGCACTGATCCCCAGGGCTGTTGTGCCTGTGAATAGGTTGCCCAGGGAAGGTGAAGACCAGCAACAGCTTTCAGGGCTGGCCCCTTCCTTGTGGGAGAACGAGCCGGACGTTTCCCATTTCGGAAAAATGGCTCTGCCGAGAACGGGTACGAGGAGATGTTCCGTCTGTGGGAAAGCACTGATCCCCAGGGCTGTTGTGCCTGTGACTAGGCTGCCCAGGGAAGGTGAAGACCAGCAACAGCTTTCAGGCCTTGCGCCTTCCTTGTTGGAGAAGGATCCGGACGTTTCCCATTTCGGAAAATGGCTCTGCCGAGAACGGCCACAACTGGATATTCCGTCTCTGGGAAAGCACAGATCCCCAGGGCTGTTGTGCCTGTGAATAGGTTTCCAAGGGAAGGTGAAGACCAGCAACAGCTTTCAGGGCTGGCCCCTTCCTTGTGGGAGAAGGAGCCGGACGTTTCCCTTTTCGGAAAACGGCTCTGCCGAGAACGGGTATGAAGAGATGTTCCGTCTCTGGGAAAGCACTGATCCCCAGGGCTGTTGTGCCTGTGAATAGGTTTCCAAGGGAAGGTGAAGACCAGCAACAGCTTTCAGGGCTGGTACCTTCCTTGTGGGAGAAGCATCCGGATGTTTCCCATTTTGGAAAATGGCTCTGCCGAGAACGGCTACGACGAGATGTTCCGTCTCTGGGAAAGCACTGATCCCCAGGGCTGTTGTGCCTGTGACTAGGCTGCCCAGGGAAGGTGAAGACCAGCAACAGCTTACAGGGCTGGCCCCTTCCTTGTGGGAGAAGGATCCGGACGTTTCCCATTTTGGAAAATGGCTCTGCCGAGAACGGCTACGACGAGATGTTCCGTCTCTGGGAAAGCACAGATCCCCAGGGCTGTTGTGCCTGTGACTAGGCTGCCCAGGGAAGGTGAAGACCAGCAACAGCTTTCAGGGCTGGCACCTTCCTTGTGGGAGAAGGAGCCGGACGTTTCTCTTTTCGGAAATAAGCTCTGCCGAGAATGGGCACGAGCAGATGTTCCGTCACTGGGAAAGCACTGATCCCCAGGGCTGTTGTGCCTGTGAATAGGTTGCCCAGGGAAGGTGAAGACCAGCAACAGCTTTCAGGGCTGGCCCCTTCCATGTGGGAGAACGAGCCGGACGTTTCCCATTTCGGAAAAATGGCTCTGCCGAGAACGGGTACGAGGAGATGTTCCGTCTGTGGGAAAGCACTGATCCCCAGGGCTGTTGTGCCTGTGACTAGGCTGCCCAGGGAAGGTGAAGACCAGCAACAGCTTTCAGGGCTGGCACCTTCCTTGTGGGAGAAGGAGCCGGACGTTTCTCTTTTCGGAAATAAGCTCTGCCGAGAATGGGCACGAGCAGATGTTCCGTCACTGGGAAAGCACTGATCCCCAGGGCTGTTGTGCCTGTGAATAGGTTGCCCAGGGAAGGTGAAGACCAGCAACAGCTTTCAGGGCTGGCCCCTTCCTTGTGGGAGAACGAGCCGGACGTTTCCCATTTCGGAAAAATGGCTCTGCCGAGAACGGGTACGAGGAGATGTTCCGTCTGTGGGAAAGCACTGATCCCCAGGGCTGTTGTGCCTGTGACTAGGCTGCCCAGGGAAGGTGAAGACCAGCAACAGCTTTCAGGCCTTGCGCCTTCCTTGTTGGAGAAGGATCCGGACGTTTCCCATTTCGGAAAATGGCTCTGCCGAGAACGGCCACAACTGGATATTCCGTCTCTGGGAAAGCACAGATCCCCAGGGCTGTTGTGCCTGTGAATAGGTTTCCAAGGGAAGGTGAAGACCAGCAACAGCTTTCAGGGCTGGCCCCTTCCTTGTGGGAGAAGGAGCCGGACGTTTCCCTTTTCGGAAAACGGCTCTGCCGAGAACGGGTATGAAGAGATGTTCCGTCTCTGGGAAAGCACTGATCCCCAGGGCTGTTGTGCCTGTGAATAGGTTTCCAAGGGAAGGTGAAGACCAGCAACAGCTTTCAGGGCTGGTACCTTCCTTGTGGGAGAAGCATCCGGATGTTTCCCATTTTGGAAAATGGCTCTGCCGAGAACGGCTACGACGAGATGTTCCGTCTCTGGGAAAGCACTGATCCCCAGGGCTGTTGTGCCTGTGACTAGGCTGCCCAGGGAAGGTGAAGACCAGCAACAGCTTACAGGGCTGGCCCCTTCCTTGTGGGAGAAGGATCCGGACGTTTCCCATTTTGGAAAATGGCTCTGCCGAGAACGGCTACGACGAGATGTTCCGTCTCTGGGAAAGCACAGATCCCCAGGGCTGTTGTGCCTGTGACTAGGCTGCCCAGGGAAGGTGAAGACCAGCAACAGCTTTCAGGGCTGGCACCTTCCTTGTGGGAGAAGGAGCCGGACGTTTCTCTTTTCGGAAATAAGCTCTGCCGAGAATGGGCACGAGCAGATGTTCCGTCACTGGGAAAGCACTGATCCCCAGGGCTGTTGTGCCTGTGAATAGGTTGCCCAGGGAAGGTGAAGACCAGCAACAGCTTTCAGGGCTGGCCCCTTCCATGTGGGAGAACGAGCCGGACGTTTCCCATTTCGGAAAAATGGCTCTGCCGAGAACGGGTACGAGGAGATGTTCCGTCTGTGGGAAAGCACTGATCCCCAGGGCTGTTGTGCCTGTGAATAGGTTTCCAAGGGAAGGTGAAGACCAGCAACAGCTTTCAGGCCTTGCGCCTTCCTTGTTGGAGAAGGATCCGGACGTTTCCCATTTCGGAAAATGGCTCTGCCGAGAACGGCCACAATTGGATATTCCGTCTCTGGGAAAGCACAGATCCCCAGGGCTGTTGTGCCTGTGAATAGGTTTCCAAGGGAAGGTGAAGACCAGCAACAGCTTTCAGGGCTGGCACCTTCCTTGTGGGAGAAGGAGCCGGACATTCGCCGTTTTGGAAAAATGGCTCTGCCAGAACGGCCACAATGAGATGTTCCGTCTCTGGGAAAGCACTGGTCCCCAGGGCTGTTGTGCCTGTGACTAGGCTGCCCAGGGAAGGTGAAGACCAGCAACAGCTTTCAGGGCTGGCCCCTTCCTTGTGGGAGAAGGAGCCGGACGTTTCTCTTTTCGGAAAACGGCTCTGCCGAGAACGGGTATGAAGAGATGTTCCGTCTCTGGGAAAGCACTGATCCCCACGGCTGTTGTGCCTGTGACTAGGCTGCCCAGGGAAGGTGAAGACCAGCAACAGCTTTCAGGGCTGGCCCCTTCCTTGTGGGAGAAGGAGCCGGACGTTTCCGTTTTCGGAAAACGGCTCTGCCGAGAACGGGTATGAAGAGATGTTCCGTCTCTGGGAAAGCACTGATCCCCAGGGCTGTTGTGCCTGTGACTAGGCTGTCCAGGGAAGGTGAAGACCAGCAACAGCTTTCAGGGCTGGCCCCTTCCTTGTGGGAGAAGGATCCGGACGTTTCCCATTTCGGAAAAATGGCTCTTCCGAGAACGGCCACAATTGGATGTTCCGTCTCTGGGAAAGCACAGATCCCCAGGGCTGTTGTGCCTGTGAATAGGTTTCCAAGGGAAGGTGAAGACCAGCAACAGCTTTCAGGGCTTGCCCCTTCCTTGTGGGAGAAGGATCCGGACGTTTCCCATTTCGGAAAATGGCTCTGCCGAGAACGGCCACAACTGGATATTCCGTCTCTGGGAAAGCACAGATCCCCAGGGCTGTTGTGCCTGTGAATAGGTTTCCAAGGGAAGGTGAAGACCAGCAACAGCTTTCAGGGCTGGCACCTTCCTTGTGGGAGAAGGAGCCGGACATTCGCCGTTTTGGAAAAATGGCTCTGCCAGAACGGCCACAATGAGATGTTCCGTCTCTGGGAAAGCACTGGTCCCCAGGGCTGTTGTGCCTGTGACTAGGCTGCCCAGGGAAGGTGAAGACCAGCAACAGCTTTCAGGGCTGGCACCTTCCTTGTGGGAGAATGAGCCGGACGTTCGCCGTTTTGGAAAAATGGCTCTGCCGAGAATGGGCACGATGAGATGTTCCGTCTCTGGGAAAGCACTGGTCACCAGGGCTGTTGTGCCTGTGACTAGGCTGCCCAGGGAAGGTGAAGACCAGCAACAGCTTTCAGGGCTGGCCCCTTCCTTGTGGGAGAAGGAGCCGGACGTTTCCCTTTTCGGAAAACGGCTCTGCCGAGAACGGGTATGAAGAGATGTTCCGTCTCTGGGAAAGCACTGATCCCCAGGGCTGTTGTGCCTGTGACTAGGCTGCCCAGGGAAGGTGAAGACCAGCAACAGCTTTCAGGGCTGGCCCCTTCCTTGTGGGAGAAGGAGCCGGACGTTTCCCATTTCGGAAAAATGGCTCTGCCGAGAATGGGCACGAGGAGATGTTCCGTCTCTGGGAAAGCACTGATCCCCAGGGCTGTTGTGCCTGTGAATAGGTTGCCCAGGGAAAGTGAAGACCAGCAACAGCTTTCAGGGCTGGCACCTTCCTTGTGGGAGAAGGAGCCGGACGTTTCCCATTTTGGAAAATGGCTCTGCCGAGAACGGCTACGACGAGATGTTCCGTCTGTGGGAAAGCACTGATCCCCAGGGCTGTTGTGCCTGTGAATAGGTTGCCCAGGGAAGGTGAAGACCAGCAACAGCTTTCAGGGCTGGCACCTTCCTTGTGGCAGAAGGAGCCGGACATTCGCCGTTTTGGAAAAATGGCTCTGCCAGAACGGCCACAATGAGATGTTCCGTCTCTGGGAAAGCACTGGTCCCCAGGGCTGTTGTGCCTGTGACTAGGCTGCCCAGGGAAGGTGAAGACCAGCAACAGCTTTCAGGGCTGGCACCTTCCTTGTGGGAGAATGAGCCAGACGTTCGCCGTTTTGGAAAAATGGCTCTGCCGAGAATGGGCACGATGAGATGTTCCGTCTCTGGGAAAGCACTGGTCACCAGGGCTGTTGTGCCTGTGACTAGGCTGCCCAGGGAAGGTGAAGACCAGCAACAGCTTTCAGGGCTGGCCCCTTCCTTGTGGGAGAAGGAGCCGGACGTTTCTCTTTTCGGAAAACGGCTCTGCCGAGAACGGGTATGAAGAGATGTTCCGTCTCTGGGAAAGCACTGATCCCCAGGGCTGTTGTGCCTGTGGATAGGTTTCCAAGGGAAGGTGAAGACCAGCAACAGCTTTCAGGGCTGGCCCCTTCCTTGTGGGAGAAGGATCCGGACGTTTCCCATTTTGGAAAATGGCTCTGCCGAGAACGGCTACGATGAGATGTTCCGTCTGTGGGAAAGCACTGATCCCCAGGGCTGTTGTGCCTGTGAACAGGTTGCCCAGGGAAGGTGAAGACCAGCAACAGCTTTCAGGGCTGGCCCCTTCCTTGTGGGAGTAGGAGCCGGACGTTTCCCATTTCGGAAAAATGGCTCTGCCGAGAACGGCTACGACGAGATGTTCCGTCTCTGGGAAAGCACTGATCCCCAGGGCTGTTGTGCCTGTGACTAGGCTGCCCAGGGAAGGTGAAGACCAGCAACAGCTTTCAGGGCTGGCCCCTTCCTTGTGGGAGAAGGAGCTGGACGTTTCCCATTTCGGAAAAATGGCTCTTCCGAGAACGGCCACAATTGGATGTTCCGTCTCTGGGAAAGCACTGATCCCCAGGGCTGTTGTGCCTGTGAATAGGTTTCCAAGGGAAGGTGAAGACCAGCAACAGCTTTCAGGGCTTGCCCCTTCCTTGTGGGATAAGGATCTGGACATTTCCCATTTCGGAAAAATGGCTCTTCCGAGAACGGCCACAATTGGATGTTCCGTCTCTGTGGGAAAGCTCAGATCCCCAGGGCTGTTGTGCCTGTGAATAGGTTTCCAAGGGAAGGTGAAGACCAGCAACAGCTTTCACGGCTGGCCCCTTCCTTGTGGGAGAAGGAGCCGGACGTTCGCCGTTTTGGAAAAATGGCTCTGCGAGAACGGCCACAATGAGATGTTCCGTCTCTGGGAAAGCACTGGTCCCCAGGGCTGTTGTGCCTGTGACTAGGCTGCCCAGGGAAGGTGAAGACCAGCAACAGCTTTCAGGGCTGGCACCTTCCTTGTGGGAGAAGGAGCCAGACGTTCGGCGTTTTGGAAAAATGGCTCTGCCGAGAATGGGCACGAAGAGATGTTCCGTCTCTGGGAAAGCACTGGTCACCAGGGCTGTTGTGCCTGTGACTAGGCTGCCCAGGGAAGGTGAAGACCAGCAACAGCTTTCAGGGCTGGCCCCTTCCTTGTGGGAGAAGGAGCCGGACGTTTCCCATTTCGGAAAAATGGCTCTTCGGAGAACGGCCACAATTGGATGTTCCGTTTCTGTGAAAGCACAGATCCCCATGGCTGTTGTGCCTGTGAATAGGCTGGCAAGGGAAGGTGAAGACCAGCAACAGCTTTCAGGGCTTGCCCCTTCCTTGTGGGAGAAGGATCGGGACGTTTCCCATTTTAGAAAATGGCTCTTCCGAGAACGGCCACAATTGGATATTCCGTCTCTGGGAAAGCACTGATCCCCAGGGCTGTTGTGCCTGTGAATAGGTTTCCAAGGGAAGGTGAAGACCAGCAACAGCTTTCAGGGCTGGCACCTTCCTTGTGGGAGAATGAGCCGGACGTTCGCCGTTTTGGAAAAATGGCTCTGCGAGAACGGCCAAAATGAGATGTTCCGTCTGTGGGAAAGCACTGGTCCCCAGGGCTGTTGTGCCTGTGAATAGGTTGCCCAGGGAAGGTGAAGACCAGCAACAGCTTTCAGGGCTGGCACCTTCCTTGTGGGAGAAGGAGCCGGACGTTTCCCATTTCGGAAAAATGGCTCTGCCGAGAACGGGCACGAGGAGATGTTCCGTCTCTGGGAAAGCACTGATCCCCAGGGCTGTTGTGCCTGTGAATAGGTTGCCCAGGGAAGGTGAAGACCAGCAACAGCTTTCAGGGCTGGCCCCTTCCTTGTGGGAGAAGGAGCCGGACGTTTCCCATTTTGGAAAATGGCTCTGCCGAGAACGGCTACTACGAGATGTTCCGTCTCTGGGAAAGCACTGATCCCCAGGGCTGTTGTGCCTGTGACTAGGCTGCCCAGGGAAGGTGAAGACCAGCAACAGCTTTCAGGGCTGGCACCTTCCTTGTGGGAGAAGGAGCCGGACGTTTCCCATTTTGGAAAATGGCTCTGCCAAGAACGGGTATGATGAGATGTTCCGTCTCTGGGAAAGCACTGATCCCCAGGGCTGTTGTGCCTGTGAATAGGCTGCCCAGGGAAGGTGAAGACCAGCAACAGCTTTCAGGGCTGGCCCCTTCCTTGTGGGAGAAGGATCCGGACGTTTCCAATTTCGGAAAAATGGCTCTGCCGAGAACGGGTATGGAGAGATGTTCCATCTCTGGGAAAGCACTGATCCCCAGGGCTGTTGTGCCTGTGACTAGGCTGCCCAGGGAAGGTGAAGACCAGCAACAGCTTTCAGGGCTGGCACTTCCTTGTGGGAGAAGGAGCCGGACGTTCGCCGTTTTGGAAAAATGGCTCTGCCGAGAACGGGCACGAGGAGATGTTCCGTCTCTGGGAAAGCACTGGTCACCAGGGCTGTTGTGCCTGTGACTAGGCTGCCCAGGGAAGGTGAAGACCAGCAACAGCTTTCAGGGCTGGCCCCTTCCTTGTGGGAGAAGGAGCCGGACGTTTCCCTTTTCGGAAAACGGCTCTGCCGAGAACGGGTATGAAGAGATGTTCCGTCTCTGGGAAAGCACTGATCCCCAGGGCTGTTGTGCCTGTGAATAGGTTTCCAAGGGAAGGTGAAGACCAGCAACAGCTTACAGGGCTGGCACCTTCCTTGTGGGAGAAGGAGCCGGACGTTTCCCATTTTGGAAAATGGCTCTGCCGAGAACGGGTACGATGAGATGTTCCGTCTGTGGGAAAGCACTGATCCCCAGGGCTGTTGTGCCTGTGACTAGGCTGCCCAGGGAAGGTGAAGACCAGCAACAGCTTTCAGGGCTGGCCCCTTCCTTGTGGGAGAAGGAGCCGGACGTTTCCCATTTTGGAGAAATGGCTCTGCCGAGAACGGGTACGATGAGATGTTCCGTCTCTGGGAAAGCACAGATCCCCAGGGCTGTTGTGCCTGTGACTAGGCTGCCCAGGGAAGGTGAAGACCAGCAACAGCTTTCAGGGCTGGCCCCTTCCTTGTGGGAGAAGGAGCCGGACGTTTCCCATTTCGGAAAAATGGCTCTTCCGAGAACGGCCACAATTGGATGTTCCGTCTCTGGGAAAGCACAGATCCCCATGGCTGTTGTGCCTGTGAATAGGTTTCCAAGGGAAGGTGAAGACCAGCAACAGCTTTCAGGGCTGGCACCTTCCTTGTGGGAGAAGGATCCGGCCGTTTCCCATTTTGGAAAATGGCTCTGCCGAGAACGGGTACGATGAGATGTTCCGTCTCTGGGAAAGCACTGATCCCCAGGGCTGTTGTGCCTGTGACTAGGCTGCCCAGGGAAGGTGAAGACCAGCAACAGCTTTCAGGGCTGGCCCCTTCCTTGTGGGAGAAGGAGCCGGACGTTTCCCATTTTGGAAAATGGCTCTGCCGAGAACGGCTACGACGAGATGTTCCGTCTGTGGGAAAGCACTGATCCCCAGGGCTGTTGTGCCTGTGAATAGGTTGCCCAGGGAAGGTGAAGACCAGCAACAGCTTTCAGGGCTGGCCCCTTCCTTGTGGGAGAATGAGCCAGACGTTCGTCGTTTTGGAAAAATGGCTCTCCCGAGAATGGGCACGATGAGATGTTCCGTCTCTGGGAAAGCACTGGTCACCAGGGCTGTTGTGCCTGTGACTAGGCTGCCCAGGGAAGGTGAAGACCAGCAACAGCTTTCAGGGCTGGCCCCTTCCTTGTGGGAGAAGGAGCCGGACGTTTCCCTTTTCGGAAAACGGCTCTGCCGAGAACGGGTATGAAGAGATGTTCCGTCTCTGGGAAAGCACTGATCCCCAGGGCTGTTGTGCCTGTGAATAGGTTTCCAAGGGAAGGTGAAGACCAGCAACAGCTTACAGGGCTGGCACCTTCCTTGTGGGAGAAGGAGCCGGACGTTTCCCATTTTGGAAAATGGCTCTGCCGAGAACGGGTACGATGAGATGTTCCGTCTGTGGGAAAGCACTGATCCCCAGGGCTGTTGTGCCTGTGACTAGGCTGCCCAGGGAAGGTGAAGACCAGCAACAGCTTTCAGGGCTGGCCCCTTCCTTGTGGGAGAAGGAGCCGGACGTTTCCCATTTTGGAGAAATGGCTCTGCCGAGAACGGGTACGATGAGATGTTCCGTCTCTGGGAAAGCACAGATCCCCAGGGCTGTTGTGCCTGTGACTAGGCTGCCCAGGGAAGGTGAAGACCAGCAACAGCTTTCAGGGCTGGCCCCTTCCTTGTGGGAGAAGGAGCCGGACGTTTCCCATTTCGGAAAAATGGCTCTTCCGAGAACGGCCACAATTGGATATTCCGTCTCTGGGAAAGCACAGATCCCCATGGCTGTTGTGCCTGTGAATAGGTTTCCAAGGGAAGGTGAAGACCAGCAACAGCTTTCAGGGCTGGCACCTTCCTTGTGGGAGAAGGATCCGGCCGTTTCCCATTTTGGAAAATGGCTCTGCCGAGAACGGGTACGATGAGATGTTCCGTCTCTGGGAAAGCACTGATCCCCAGGGCTGTTGTGCCTGTGACTAGGCTGCCCAGGGAAGGTGAAGACCAGCAACAGCTTTCAGGGCTGGCCCCTTCCTTGTGGGAGAAGGAGCCGGACGTTTCCCATTTTGGAAAATGGCTCTGCCGAGAACGGCTACGACGAGATGTTCCGTCTGTGGGAAAGCACTGATCCCCAGGGCTGTTGTGCCTGTGAATAGGTTGCCCAGGGAAGGTGAAGACCAGCAACAGCTTTCAGGGCTGGCCCCTTCCTTGTGGGAGAAGGAGCCGGACGTTTCCCATTTCGGAAAAATGGCTCTTCCGAGAACGGCCACAATTGGATGTTCCGTCTCTGGGAAAGCACAGATCCCCAGGGCTGTTGTGCCTGTGAATAGGTTTCCAAGGGAAGGTGAAGACCAGCAACAGCTTTCAGGGCTTGCCCCTTCCTTGTGGGAGAAGGATCGGGACATTTCCCATTTCGGAAAAATGGCTCTTCCGAGAACGGTCACAATTGGATGTTCCGTCTCTGTGAAAGCACAGATCCCCAGGGCTGTTGTGCCTGTGAATAGGTTTCCAAGGGAAGGTGAAGACCAGCAACAGCTTTCAGGGCTGGCACCTTCCTTGTGGGAGGCTGAGCCGGACGTTCGCCGTTTTGGAAATATGGCTCTGCGAGAACGGCCACAATTGGATGTTCCGTCTCTGGGAAAGCACTGGTCACCAGGGCTGTTGTGCCTGTGACTAGGCTGCCCAGGGAAGGTGAAGACCAGCAACAGCTTTCAGGGCTGGCCCCTTCCTTGTGGGAGAAGGAGCCGGACGTTCGCCGTTTTGGAAATATGGCTCTGCGAGAACGGCCACAATTGGATGTTCCGTCTCTGGGAAAGCACTGGTCACCAGGGCTGTTGTGCCTGTGACTAGGCTGCCCAGGGAAGGTGAAGACCAGCAACAGCTTTCAGGGCTGGCCCCTTCCTTGTGGGAGAAGGAGCCGGACGTTTCCCATTTTGGAAAATGGCTCTGCCGAGAACGGCTACTACGAGATGTTCCGTCTCTGGGAAAGCACTGATCCCCAGGGCTGTTGTGCCTGTGACTAGGCTGCCCAGGGAAGGTGAAGACCAGCAACAGCTTTCAGGGCTGGCACCTTCCTTGTGGGAGAAGGAGCCGGACGTTTCCCATTTTGGAAAATGGCTCTGCCAAGAACGGGTATGATGAGATGTTCCGTCTCTGGGAAAGCACTGATCCCCAGGGCTGTTGTGCCTGTGAATAGGCTGCCCAGGGAAGGTGAAGACCAGCAACAGCTTTCAGGGCTGGCCCCTTCCTTGTGGGAGAAGGATCCGGACGTTTCCAATTTCGGAAAAATGGCTCTGCCGAGAACGGGTATGGAGAGATGTTCCATCTCTGGGAAAGCACTGATCCCCAGGGCTGTTGTGCCTGTGACTAGGCTGCCCAGGGAAGGTGAAGACCAGCAACAGCTTTCAGGGCTGGCCCCTTCCTTGTGGGAGAATGAGCCAGACGTTCGTCGTTTTGGAAAAATGGCTCTGCCGAGAATGGGCACGATGAGATGTTCCGTCTCTGGGAAAGCACTGGTCACCAGGGCTGTTGTGCCTGTGACTAGGCTGCCCAGGGAAGGTGAAGACCAGCAACAGCTTTCAGGGCTGGCCCCTTCCTTGTGGGAGAAGGAGCCGGACGTTTCCCTTTTCGGAAAACGGCTCTGCCGAGAACGGGTATGAAGAGATGTTCCGTCTCTGGGAAAGCACTGATCCCCAGGGCTGTTGTGCCTGTGAATAGGTTTCCAAGGGAAGGTGAAGACCAGCAACAGCTTACAGGGCTGGCACCTTCCTTGTGGGAGAAGGAGCCGGACGTTTCCCATTTTGGAAAATGGCTCTGCCGAGAACGGGTACGATGAGATGTTCCGTCTGTGGGAAAGCACTGATCCCCAGGGCTGTTGTGCCTGTGACTAGGCTGCCCAGGGAAGGTGAAGACCAGCAACAGCTTTCAGGGCTGGCCCCTTCCTTGTGGGAGAAGGAGCCGGACGTTTCCCATTTTGGAGAAATGGCTCTGCCGAGAACGGGTACGATGAGATGTTCCGTCTCTGGGAAAGCACAGATCCCCAGGGCTGTTGTGCCTGTGACTAGGCTGCCCAGGGAAGGTGAAGACCAGCAACAGCTTTCAGGGCTGGCCCCTTCCTTGTGGGAGAAGGAGCCGGACGTTTCCCATTTCGGAAAAATGGCTCTTCCGAGAACGGCCACAATTGGATGTTCCGTCTCTGGGAAAGCACAGATCCCCATGGCTGTTGTGCCTGTGAATAGGTTTCCAAGGGAAGGTGAAGACCAGCAACAGCTTTCAGGGCTGGCACCTTCCTTGTGGGAGAAGGATCCGGCCGTTTCCCATTTTGGAAAATGGCTCTGCCGAGAACGGGTACGATGAGATGTTCCGTCTCTGGGAAAGCACTGATCCCCAGGGCTGTTGTGCCTGTGACTAGGCTGCCCAGGGAAGGTGAAGACCAGCAACAGCTTTCAGGGCTGGCCCCTTCCTTGTGGGAGAAGGAGCCGGACGTTTCCCATTTTGGAAAATGGCTCTGCCGAGAACGGCTACGACGAGATGTTCCGTCTGTGGGAAAGCACTGATCCCCAGGGCTGTTGTGCCTGTGAATAGGTTGCCCAGGGAAGGTGAAGACCAGCAACAGCTTTCAGGGCTGGCCCCTTCCTTGTGGGAGAATGAGCCAGACGTTCGTCGTGTTGGAAAAATGGCTCTGCCGAGAATGGGCACGATGAGATGTTCCGTCTCTGGGAAAGCACTGGTCACCAGGGCTGTTGTGCCTGTGACTAGGCTGCCCAGGGAAGGTGAAGACCAGCAACAGCTTTCAGGGCTGGCCCCTTCCTTGTGGGAGAAGGAGCCGGACGTTTCCCTTTTCGGAAAACGGCTCTGCCGAGAACGGGTATGAAGAGATGTTCCGTCTCTGGGAAAGCACTGATCCCCAGGGCTGTTGTGCCTGTGAATAGGTTTCCAAGGGAAGGTGAAGACCAGCAACAGCTTACAGGGCTGGCACCTTCCTTGTGGGAGAAGGAGCCGGACGTTTCCCATTTTGGAAAATGGCTCTGCCGAGAACGGGTACGATGAGATGTTCCGTCTGTGGGAAATCACTGATCCCCAGGGCTGTTGTGCCTGTGACTAGGCTGCCCAGGGAAGGTGAAGACCAGCAACAGCTTTCAGGGCTGGCCCCTTCCTTGTGGGAGAAGGAGCCGGACGTTTCCCATTTTGGAGAAATGGCTCTGCCGAGAACGGGTACGATGAGATGTTCCGTCTCTGGGAAAGCACTGATCCCCAGGGCTGTTGTGCCTGTGACTAGGCTGCCCAGGGAAGGTGAAGACCAGCAACAGCTTTCAGGGCTGGCCCCTTCCTTGTGGGAGAAGGAGCCGGACGTTTCCCATTTCGGAAAAATGGCTCTTCCGAGAACGGCCACAATTGGATGTTCCGTCTCTGGGAAAGCACAGATCCCCATGGCTGTTGTGCCTGTGAATAGGTTTCCAAGGGAAGGTGAAGACCAGCAACAGCTTTCAGGGCTGGCACCTTCCTTGTGGGAGAAGGATCCGGCCGTTTCCCATTTTGGAAAATGGCTCTGCCGAGAACGGGTACGATGAGATGTTCCGTCTCTGGGAAAGCACTGATCCCCAGGGCTGTTGTGCCTGTGACTAGGCTGCCCAGGGAAGGTGAAGACCAGCAACAGCTTTCAGGGCTGGCCCCTTCCTTGTGGGAGAAGGAGCCGGACGTTTCCCATTTTGGAAAATGGCTCTGCCGAGAACGGCTACGACGAGATGTTCCGTCTGTGGGAAAGCACTGATCCCCAGGGCTGTTGTGCCTGTGAATAGGTTGCCCAGGGAAGGTGAAGACCAGCAACAGCTTTCAGGGCTGGCCCCTTCCTTGTGGGAGAAGGAGCCGGACGTTTCCCATTTCGGAAAAATGGCTCTTCCGAGAACGGCCACAATTGGATGTTCCGTCTCTGGGAAAGCACAGATCCCCAGGGCTGTTGTGCCTGTGAATAGGTTTCCAAGGGAAGGTGAAGACCAGCAACAGCTTTCAGGGCTTGCCCCTTCCTTGTGGGAGAAGGATCGGGACATTTCCCATTTCGGAAAAATGGCTCTTCCGAGAACGGTCACAATTGGATGTTCCGTCTCTGTGAAAGCACAGATCCCCAGGGCTGTTGTGCCTGTGAATAGGTTTCCAAGGGAAGGTGAAGACCAGCAACAGCTTTCAGGGCTGGCACCTTCCTTGTGGGAGAATGAGCCGGACGTTCGCCGTTTTGGAAATATGGCTCTGCGAGAACGGCCACAATTGGATGTTCCGTCTCTGGGAAAGCACTGGTCACCAGGGCTGTTGTGCCTGTGACTAGGCTGCCCAGGGAAGGTGAAGACCAGCAACAGCTTACAGGGCTGGCACCTTCCTTGTGGGAGAAGGAGCCGGACGTTCGCCGTTTTGGAAATATGGCTCTGCGAGAACGGCCACAATTGGATGTTCCGTCTCTGGGAAAGCACTGGTCACCAGGGCTGTTGTGCCTGTGACTAGGCTGCCCAGGGAAGGTGAAGACCAGCAACAGCTTTCAGGGCTGGCCCCTTCCTTGTGGGAGAAGGAGCCGGACGTTTCCCTTTTCGGAAAACGGCTCTGCCGAGAACGGGTATGAAGAGATGTTCCGTCTCTGGGAAAGCACTGATCCCCAGGGCTGTTGTGCCTGTGAATAGGTTTCCAAGGGAAGGTGAAGACCAGCAACAGCTTTCAGGGCTGGCCCCTTCCTTGTGGGAGAAGGATCCGGACGTTTCCCATTTTGGAAAATGGCTCTGCCGAGAACGGGTACGATGAGATGTTCCGTCTCTGGGAAAGCACTGATCCCCAGGGCTGTTGTGCCTGTGACTAGGCTGCCCAGGGAAGGTGAAGACCAGCAACAGCTTTCAGGGCTGGCCCCTTCCTTGTGGGAGAAGGATCAGGACGTTTCCCATTTCGGAAAAATGGCTCTGCCGAGAACGGGTATGAAGAGATGTTCCGTCTCTGGGAAAGCACTGATCCCCAGGGCTGTTGTGCCTGTGACTAGGCTGCCCAGGGAAGGTGAAGACCAGCAACAGCTTACAGGGCTGGCCCCTTCCTTGTGGGAGAAGGAGCCGGACGTTTCCCATTTCGGAAAAATGGCTCTTCGGAGAACGGCCACAATTGGATGTTCCGTCTCTGTGAAAGCACAGATCCCCAGGGCTGTTGTGCCTGTGAATAGGTTTCCAAGGGAAGGTGAAGACCAGCAACAGCTTTCAGGGCTTGCCCCTTCCTTGTGGGAGAAGGATCCGGACGTTTCACATTTTGGAAAATGGCTCTGCCGAGAACGGCCACAATTGGATATTCCGTCTCTGGGAAAGCACAGTTCCCAGGGCTGTTGTGCCTGTGACTAGGTTTCCAAGGGAAGGTGAAGACCAGCAACAGCTTTCAGGGCTTGCCCCTTCCTTGTGGGAGAGTGAGCCGGACGTTCGCCGTTTTGGAAAAACGGCTCTTCGAGAACGGCCACAATGAGATGTTCCGTCTGTGGGAAAGCACTGGTCCCCAGGGCTGTTGTGCCTGTGACTAGGCTGCCCAGGGAAGGTGAAGACCAGCAACAGCTTTCAGGGCTGGCCCCTTCCTTGTGGGAGAAGGAGCCGGACGTTTCCCATTTTGGAAAATGGCTCTGCCGAGAACGGGTACGATGAGATGTTCCATCTGTGGGAAAGCACTGATCCCCAGGGCTGTTGTGCCTGTGACTAGGCTGCCCAGGGAAGGTGAAGACCAGCAACAGCTTACAGGGCTGGCACCTTCCTTGTGGGAGAAGGAGCCGGACGTTTCCCATTTTGGAAAAATGGCTCTGCCGAGAATGGGCACGATGAGATGTTCCGTCTCTGGGAAAGCACTGGTCCCCAGGGCTGTTGTGCCTGTGACTAGGCTGCCCAGGGAAGGTGAAGACCAGCAACAGCTTTCAGGGCTGGCCCCTTCCTTGTGGGAGAAGGAGCCGGACGTTTCCCTTTTCGGAAAGCGGCTCTGCCGAGAACGGGTATGAAGAGATGTTCCGTCTCTGGGAAAGCACTGATCCCCAGGGCTGTTGTGCCTGTGAATAGGTTGCCAAGGGAATGTGAAGACCAGCAACAGCTTACAGGGCTGGCACCTTCCTTGTGGGAGAAGGAGCCGGACGTTTCCCATTTTGGAAAATGGCTCTGCCGAGAACGGGTACGATGAGATGTTCCGTCTCTGGGAAAGCACTGATCCCCAGGGCTGTTGTGCCTGTGAATAGGCTGCCCAGGGAAGGTGAAGACCAGCAACAGCTTTCAGGGCTGGCCCCTTCCTTGTGGGAGAAGGAGCCGGACGTTTCTCTTTTCGGAAATAAGCTCTGCCGAGAATGGGCACGAGCAGATGTTCCGTCTCTGGGAAAGCACTGATCCCCAGGGCTGTTGTGCCTGTGAATAGGTTGCCCAGGGAAGGTGAAGACCAGCAACAGCTTTCAGGGCTGGCCCCTTCCTTGTGGGAGAACGAGCCGGACGTTTCCCATTTCGGAAAAATGGCTCTGCCGAGAACGGGTACGAGGAGATGTTCCGTCTGTGGGAAAGCACTGATCCCCAGGGCTGTTGTGCCTGTGAATAGGTTTCCAAGGGAAGGTGAAGACCAGCAACAGCTTTCAGGCCTTGCGCCTTCCTTGTTGGAGAAGGATCCGGACGTTTCCCATTTCGGAAAATGGCTCTGCCGAGAACGGCCACAACTGGATATTCCGTCTCTGGGAAAGCACAGATCCCCAGGGCTGTTGTGCCTGTGAATAGGTTTCCAAGGGAAGGTGAAGACCAGCAACAGCTTTCAGGGCTGGCACCTTCCTTGTGGGAGAAGGAGCCGGACATTCGCCGTTTTGGAAAAATGGCTCTGCCAGAACGGCCACAATGAGATGTTCCGTCTCTGGGAAAGCACTGGTCACCAGGGCTGTTGTGCCTGTGACTAGGCTGCCCAGGGAAGGTGAAGACCAGCAACAGCTTTCAGGGCTGGCCCCTTCCTTGTGGGAGAAGGAGCCGGACGTTTCTCTTTTCGGAAAACGGCTCTGCCGAGAACGGGTATGAAGAGATGTTCCGTCTCTGGGAAAGCACTGATCCCCACGGCTGTTGTGCCTGTGAATAGGCTGCCCAGGGAAGGTGAAGACCAGCAACAGCTTTCAGGGCTGGCCCCTTCCTTGTGGGAGAAGGAGCCGGACGTTTCCGTTTTCGGAAAACGGCTCTGCCGAGAACGGGTATGAAGAGATGTTCCGTCTCTGGGAAAGCACTGATCCCCAGGGCTGTTGTGCCTGTGACTAGGCTGTCCAGGGAAGGTGAAGACCAGCAACAGCTTTCAGGGCTGGCCCCTTCCTTGTGGGAGAAGGATCCGGACGTTTCCCATTTCGGAAAAATGGCTCTTCCGAGAACGGCCACAATTGGATGTTCCGTCTCTGGGAAAGCACAGATCCCCAGGGCTGTTGTGCCTGTGAATAGGTTTCCAAGGGAAGGTGAAGACCAGCAACAGCTTTCAGGCCTTGCCCCTTCCTTGTGGGAGAAGGATCCGGACGTTTCCCATTTCGGAAAATGGCTCTGCCGAGAACGGCCACAACTGGATATTCCGTCTCTGGGAAAGCACAGATCCCCAGGGCTGTTGTGCCTGTGAATAGGTTTCCAAGGGAAGGTGAAGACCAGCAACAGCTTTCAGGGCTGGCACCTTCCTTGTGGGAGAAGGAGCCGGACATTCGCCGTTTTGGAAAAATGGCTCTGCCAGAACGGCCACAATGAGATGTTCCGTCTCTGGGAAAGCACTGGTCCCCAGGGCTGTTGTGCCTGTGACTAGGCTGCCCAGGGAAGGTGAAGACCAGCAACAGCTTTCAGGGCTGGCACCTTCCTTGTGGGAGAATGAGCCGGACGTTCGCCGTTTTGGAAAAATGGCTCTGCCGAGAATGGGCACGATGAGATGTTCCGTCTCTGGGAAAGCACTGGTCACCAGGGCTGTTGTGCCTGTGACTAGGCTGCCCAGGGAAGGTGAAGACCAGCAACAGCTTTCAGGGCTGGCCCCTTCCTTGTGGGAGAAGGAGCCGGACGTTTCCCTTTTCGGAAAACGGCTCTGCCGAGAACGGGTATGAAGAGATGTTCCGTCTCTGGGAAAGCACTGATCCCCAGGGCTGTTGTGCCTGTGACTAGGCTGCCCAGGGAAGGTGAAGACCAGCAACAGCTTTCAGGGCTGGCCCCTTCCTTGTGGGAGAAGGAGCCGGACGTTTCCCATTTCGGAAAAATGGCTCTGCCGAGAATGGGCACGAGGAGATGTTCCGTCTCTGGGAAAGCACTGATCCCCAGGGCTGTTGTGCCTGTGAATAGGTTGCCCAGGGAAAGTGAAGTCCAGCAACAGCTTTCAGGGCTGGCACCTTCCTTGTGGGAGAAGGAGCCGGACGTTTCCAATTTTGGAAAATGGCTCTGCCGAGAACGGCTACGACGAGATGTTCCGTCTGTGGGAAAGCACTGATCCCCAGGGCTGTTGTGCCTGTGAATAGGTTGCCCAGGGAAGGTGAAGACCAGCAACAGCTTTCAGGGCTGGCACCTTCCTTGTGGCAGAAGGAGCCGGACATTCGCCGTTTTGGAAAAATGGCTCTGCCAGAACGGCCACAATGAGATGTTCCGTCTCTGGGAAAGCACTGGTCCCCAGGGCTGTTGTGCCTGTGACTAGGCTGCCCAGGGAAGGTGAAGACCAGCAACAGCTTTCAGGGCTGGCACCTTCCTTGTGGGAGAAGGAGCCGGACGTTCGCCGTTTTGGAAAAATGGCTCTGCCGAGAATGGGCACGATGAGATGTTCCGTCTCTGGGAAAGCACTGGTCACCAGGGCTGTTGTGCCTGTGACTAGGCTGCCCAGGGAAGGTGAAGACCAGCAACAGCTTTCAGGGCTGGCCCCTTCCTTGTGGGAGAAGGAGCCGGACGTTTCTCTTTTCGGAAAACGGCTCTGCCGAGAACGGGTATGAAGAGATGTTCCGTCTCTGGGAAAGCACTGATCCCCAGGGCTGTTGTGCCTGTGGATAGGTTTCCAAGGGAAGGTGAAGACCAGCAACAGCTTTCAGGGCTGGCACCTTCCTTGTGGGAGAAGGATCCGGACGTTTCCCATTTTGGAAAATGGCTCTGCCGAGAACGGCTACGATGAGATGTTCCGTCTCTGGGAAAGCACTGATCCCCAGGGCTGTTGTGCCTGTGACTAGGCTGCCCAGGGAAGGTGAAGACCAGCAACAGCTTTCAGGGCTGGCCCCTTCCTTGTGGGAGTAGGAGCCGGACGTTTCCCATTTCGGAAAAATGGCTCTGCCGAGAACGGCTACGACGAGATGTTCCGTCTCTGGGAAAGCACTGATCCCCAGGGCTGTTGTGCCTGTGAACAGGTTGCCCAGGGAAGGTGAAGACCAGCAACAGCTTTCAGGGCTGGCACCTTCCTTGTGGGAGTAGGAGCCGGACGTTTCCCATTTCGGAAAAATGGCTCTGCCGAGAACGGCTACGACGAGATGTTCCGTCTCTGGGAAAGCACTGATCCCCAGGGCTGTTGTGCCTGTGACTAGGCTGCCCAGGGAAGGTGAAGACCAGCAACAGCTTTCAGGGCTGGCCCCTTCCTTGTGGGAGAAGGAGCTGGACGTTTCCCATTTCGGAAAAATGGCTCTTCCGAGAACGGCCACAATTGGATGTTCCGTCTCTGTGAAAGCACAGATCCCCAGGGCTGTTGTGCCTGTGAATAGGTTTCCAAGGGAAGGTGAAGACCAGCAACAGCTTTCAGGGCTTGCCCCTTCCTTGTGGGATAAGGATCCGGACATTTCCCATTTCGGAAAAATGGCTCTTCCGAGAACGGCCACAATTGGATGTTCCGTCTCTGTGGGAAAGCTCAGATCCCCAGGGCTGTTGTGCCTGTGAATAGGTTTCCAAGGGAAGGTGAAGACCAGCAACAGCTTTCACGGCTGGCCCCTTCCTTGTGGGAGAAGGAGCCGGACGTTCGCCGTTTTGGAAAAATGGCTCTGCGAGAACGGCCACAATGAGATGTTCCGTCTCTGGGAAAGCACTGGTCCCCAGGGCTGTTGTGCCTGTGACTAGGCTGCCCAGGGAAGGTGAAGACCAGCAACAGCTTTCAGGGCTGGCACCTTCCTTGTGGGAGAAGGAGCCAGACGTTCGGCGTTTTGGAAAAATGGCTCTGCCGAGAATGGGCACGAAGAGATGTTCCGTCTGTGGGAAAGCACTGGTCACCAGGGCTGTTGTGCCTGTGACTAGGCTGCCCAGGGAAGGTGAAGACCAGCAACAGCTTTCAGGGCTGGCCCCTTCCTTGTGGGAGAAGGAGCCGGACGTTTCCCATTTCGGAAAAATGGCTCTTCGGAGAACGGCCACAATTGGATGTTCCGTTTCTGTGAAAGCACAGATCCCCATGGCTGTTGTGCCTGTGAATAGGCTGGCAAGGGAAGGTGAAGACCAGCAACAGCTTTCAGGGCTTGCCTCTTCCTTGTGGGAGAAGGATCCGGACGTTTCCCATTTTAGAAAATGGCTCTTCCGAGAACGGCCACAATTGGATATTCCGTCTCTGGGAAAGCACTGATCCCCAGGGCTGTTGTGCCTGTGAATAGGTTTCCAAGGGAAGGTGAAGACCAGCAACAGCTTTCAGGGCTGGCACCTTCCTTGTGGGAGAATGAGCCGGACGTTCGCCGTTTTGGAAAAATGGCTCTGCGAGAACGGCCAAAATGAGATGTTCCGTCTCTGGGAAAGCACTGGTCCCCAGGGCTGTTGTGCCTGTGAATAGGTTGCCCAGGGAAGGTGAAGACCAGCAACAGCTTTCAGGGCTGGCACCTTCCTTGTGGGAGAAGGAGCCGGACGTTTCCCATTTCGGAAAAATGGCTCTGCCGAGAACGGGCACGAGGAGATGTTCCGTCTCTGGGAAAGCACTGATCCCCAGGGCTGTTGTGCCTGTGAATAGGTTGCCCAGGGAAGGTGAAGACCAGCAACAGCTTTCAGGGCTGGCCCCTTCCTTGTGGGAGAAGGAGCCGGACGTTTCCCATTTTGGAAAATGGCTCTGCCGAGAACGGGTACGAGGAGATGTTCCGTCTCTGGGAAAGCACTGATCCCCAGGGCTGTTGTGCCTGTGACTAGGCTGCCCAGGGAAGGTGAAGACCAGCAACAGCTTTCAGGGCTGGCACCTTCCTTGTGGGAGAAGGAGCCGGACGTTTCCCATTTTGGAAAATGGCTCTGCCAAGAACGGGTATGATGAGATGTTCCGTCTCTGGGAAAGCACTGATCCCCAGGGCTGTTGTGCCTGTGAATAGGTTGCCCAGGGAAGGTGAAGACCAGCAACAGCTTTCAGGGCTGGCCCCTTCCTTGTGGGAGAAGGATCCGGACGTTTCCAATTTCGGAAAAATGGCTCTGCCGAGAACGGGTATGGAGAGATGTTCCATCTCTGGGAAAGCACTGATCCCCAGGGCTGTTGTGCCTGTGACTAGGCTGCCCAGGGAAGGTGAAGACCAGCAACAGCTTTCAGGGCTGGCCCCTTCCTTGTGGGAGAATGAGCCAGACGTTCGTCGTTTTGGAAAAATGGCTCTGCCGAGAATGGGCACGATGAGATGTTCCGTCTCTGGGAAAGCACTGGTCCCCAGGGCTGTTGTGCCTGTGACTAGGCTGCCCAGGGAAGGTGAAGACCAGCAACAGCTTTCAGGGCTGGCCCCTTCCTTGTGGGAGAAGGAGCCGGACGTTTCCCTTTTCGGAAAACGGCTCTGCCGAGAACGGGTATGAAGAGATGTTCCGTCTCTGGGAAACACTGATCCCCAGGGCTGTTGTGCCTGTGAATAGGTTTCCAAGGGAAGGTGAAGACCAGCAACAGCTTACAGGGCTGGCACCTTCCTTGTGGGAGAAGGAGCCGGACGTTTCCCATTTTGGAAAATGGCTCTGCCGAGAACGGGTACGATGAGATGTTCCGTCTCTGGGAAAGCACAGATCCCCATGGCTGTTGTGCCTGTGAATAGGTTTCCAAGGGAAGGTGAAGACCAGCAACAGCTTTCAGGGCTGGCACCTTCCTTGTGGGAGAAGGATCCGGCCGTTTCCCATTTTGGAAAATGGCTCTGCCGAGAACGGGTACGATGAGATGTTCCGTCTCTGGGAAAGCACTGATCCCCAGGGCTGTTGTGCCTGTGACTAGGCTGCCCAGGGAAGGTGAAGACCAGCAACAGCTTTCAGGGCTGGCCCCTTCCTTGTGGGAGAAGGAGCCGGACGTTTCCCATTTTGGAAAATGGCTCTGCCGAGAACGGCTACGACGAGATGTTCCGTCTGTGGGAAAGCACTGATCCCCAGGGCTGTTGTGCCTGTGAATAGGTTGCCCAGGGAAGGTGAAGACCAGCAACAGCTTTCAGGGCTGGCCCCTTCCTTGTGGGAGAAGGAGCCGGACGTTTCCCATTTTGGAAAATGGCTCTGCCGAGAACGGCTACGACGAGATGTTCCATCTCTGGGAAAGCACTGATCCCCAGGGCTGTTGTGCCTGTGACTAGGCTGCCCAGGGAAGGTGAAGACCAGCAACAGCTTTCAGGGCTGGCCCCTTCCTTGTGGGAGAAGGATCCGGACGTTTCCCATTTCGGAAAAATGGCTCTTCCGAGAACGGCCACAATTGGATGTTCCGTCTCTGGGAAAGCACAGATCCCCAGGGCTGTTGTGCCTGTGAATAAGTTTCCAAGGGAAGGTGAAGACCAGCAACAGCTTTCAGGGCTGGCACCTTCCTTGTGGGAGACTGAGCCGGACGTTCGCCGTTTTGGAAATATGGCTCTGCGAGAACGGCCACAATTGGATGTTCCGTCTCTGGGAAAGCACTGGTCACCAGGGCTGTTGTGCCTGTGACTAGGCTGCCCAGGGAAGGTGAATACCAGCAACAGCTTTCAGGGCTGGCCCCTTCCTTGTGGGAGAAGGAGCCGGACGTTTCCCTTTTCGGAAAACGGCTCTGCCGAGAACGGGTATGAAGAGATGTTCCGTCTCTGGGAAAGCACTGATCCCCAGGGCTGTTGTGCCTGTGAATAGGTTTCCAAGGGAAGGTGAAGACCAGCAACAGCTTTCAGGGCTGGCACCTTCCTTGTGGGAGAAGGATCCGGACGTTTCCCATTTTGGAAAATGGCTCTGCCGAGAACGGGTACGATGAGATGTTCCGTCTGTGGGAAAGCACTGATCCCCAGGGCTGTTGTGCCTGTGACTAGGCTGCCCAGGGAAGGTGAAGACCAGCAACAGCTTTCAGGGCTGGCCCCTTCCTTGTGGGAGAAGGATCCGGACGTTTCCCATTTCGGAAAAATGGCTCTGCCGAGAACGGGTATGAAGAGATGTTCCGTCTCTGGGAAAGCACTGATCCCCAGGGCTGTTGTGCCTGTGACTAGGCTGCCCAGGGAAGGTGAAGACCAGCAACAGCTTACAGGGCTGGCCCCTTCCTTGTGGGAGAAGGAGCCGGACGTTTCCCATTTCGGAAAAATGGCTCTTCGGAGAACGGCCACAATTGGATGTTCCGTCTCTGTGAAAGCACAGATCCCCAGGGCTGTTGTGCCTGTGAATAGGTTTCCAAGGGAAGGTGAAGACCAGCAACAGCTTTCAAGGCTTGCCCCTTCCTTGTGGGAGAAGGATCCGGACGTTTCACATTTTGGAAAATGGCTCTGCCGAGAACGGCCACAATTGGATATTCCGTCTCTGGGAAAGCACAGTTCCCAGGGCTGTTGTGCCTGTGACTATGTTTCCAAGGGAAGGTGAAGACCAGCAACAGCTTTCAGGGCTTGCCCCTTCCTTGTGGGAGAAGGAGCCGGACGTTCGCCGTTTTGGAAAAATGGCTCTGCCGAGAACGGCCAGAATGAGATGTTCCGTCTCTGGGAAAGCACTGGTCCCCAGGGCTGTTGTGCCTGTGAATAGGCTGCCCAGGGAAGGTGAAGACCAGGAACAGCTTTCAGGGCTGGCACCTTCCTTGTGGCAGAAGGAGCCGGACGTTCGCCGTTTTGGAAAAATGGCTCTTCGAGAACGGCCACAATGAGATGTTCCGTCTGTGGGAAAGCACTGGTCCCCAGGGCTGTTGTGCCTGTGAATAGGCTGCCCAGGGAAGGTGAAGACCAGCAACAGCTTACAGGGCTGGCACCTTCCTTGTGGGAGAAGGAGCCGGACGTTTCCCATTTTGGAAAAATGGCTCTGCCGAGAATGGGCACGATGAGATGTTCCGTCTCTGGGAAAGCACTGGTCCCCAGGGCTGTTGTGCCTGTGACTAGGCTGCCCAGGGAAGGTGAAGACCAGCAACAGCTTTCAGGGCTGGCCCCTTCCTTGTGGGAGAAGGAGCCGGACGTTTCCCTTTTCGGAAAACGGCTCTGCCGAGAACGGGTATGAAGAGATGTTCCGTCTCTGGGAAAGCACTGATCCCCAGGGCTGTTGTGCCTGTGAATAGGTTGCCAAGGGAAGGTGAAGACCAGCAACAGCTTACAGGGCTGGCACCTTCCTTGTGGGAGAAGGAGCCGGACGTTTCCCATTTTGGAAAATGGCTCTGCCGAGAACGGCTACGATGAGATGTTCCGTCTCTGGGAAAGCACTGATCCCCATGGCTGTTGTGCCTGTGAATAGGTTTCCAAGGGAAGGTGAAGACCAGCAACAGCTTTCAGGGCTGGCACCTTCCTTGTGGGAGAAGGATCCGGCCGTTTCCCATTTTGGAAAATGGCTCTGCCGAGAACGGCTACGACGAGATGTTCCATCTCTGGGAAAGCACTGATCCCCAGGGCTGTTGTGCCTGTGACTAGGCTGCCCAGGGAAGGTGAAGACCAGCAACAGCTTTCAGGGCTTGCCCCTTCCTTGTGGGAGAAGGATCCGGACGTTTCCCATTTCGGAAAAATGGCTCTTCCGAGAACGGCCACAATTGGATGTTCCGTCTCTGGGAAAGCACAGATCCCCAGGGCTGTTGTGCCTGTGAATAGATTTCCAAGGGAAGGTGAAGACCAGCAACAGCTTTCAGGGCTTGCCCCTTCCTTGTGGGAGAAGGATCGGGACATTTCCCATTTCGGAAAAATGGCTCTTCCGAGAACGGTCACAATTGGATGTTCCGTCTCTGTGAAAGCACAGATCCCCAGGGCTGTTGTGCCTGTGAATAGGTTTCCAAGGGAAGGTGAAGACCAGCAACAGCTTTCAGGGCTGGCACCTTCCTTGTGGGAGACTGAGCCGGACGTTCGCCGTTTTGGAAATATGGCTCTGCGAGAACGGCCACAATTGGATGTTCCGTCTCTGGGAAAGCACTGATCCCCAGGGCTGTTGTGCCTGTGACTAGGCTGCCCAGGGAAGGTGAAGACCAGCAACAGCTTTCAGGGCTGGCCCCTTCCTTGTGGGAGAAGGAGCCGGACGTTTCCCTTTTCGGAAAACGGCTCTGCCGAGAACGGGTATGAAGAGATGTTCCGTCTCTGGGAAAGCACTGATCCCCAGGGCTGTTGTGCCTGTGAATAGGTTTCCAAGGGAAGGTGAAGACCAGCAACAGCTTTCAGGGCTGGCCCCTTCCTTGTGGGAGAAGGATCCGGACGTTTCCCATTTTGGAAAATGGCTCTGCCGAGAATGGGTACGATGAGATGTTCCGTCTGTGGGAAAGCACTGATCCCCAGGGCTGTTGTGCCTGTGACTAGGCTGCCCAGGGAAGGTGAAGACCAGCAACAGCTTTCAGGGCTGGCCCCTTCCTTGTGGGAGAAGGATCCGGACGTTTCCCATTTCGGAAAAATGGCTCTGCCGAGAACGGGTATGAAGAGATGTTCCGTCTCTGGGAAAGCACTGATCCCCAGGGCTGTTGTGCCTGTGACTAGGCTGCCCAGGGAAGGTGAAGACCAGCAACAGCTTACAGGGCTGGCCCCTTCCTTGTGGGAGAAGGAGCCGGACGTTTCCCATTTCGGAAAAATGGCTCTTCGGAGAACGGCCACAATTGGATGTTCCGTCTCTGTGAAAGCACAGATCCCCAGGGCTGTTGTGCCTGTGAATAGGTTTCCAAGGGAAGGTGAAGACCAGCAACAGCTTTCAGGGCTTGCCCCTTCCTTGTGGGAGAAGGATCCGGACGTTTCACATTTTGGAAAATGGCTCTGCCGAGAACGGCCACAATTGGATATTCCGTCTCTGGGAAAGCACAGATCCCAGGGCTGTTGTGCCTGTGACTAGGTTTCCAAGGGAAGGTGAAGACCAGCAACAGCTTTCAGGGCTTGCCCCTTCCTTGTGGGAGAATGAGCCGGACGTTCGCCGTTTTGGAAAAATGGCTCTGCCGAGAACGGCCAGAATGAGATGTTCCGTCTCTGGGAAAGCACTGGTCCCCAGGGCTGTTGTGCCTGTGAATAGGCTGCCCAGGGAAGGTGAAGACCAGGAACAGCTTTCAGGGCTGGCACCTTCCTTGTGGCAGAAGGAGCCGGACGTTCGCCGTTTTGGAAAAACGGCTCTTCGAGAACGGCCACAATGAGATGTTCCGTCTGTGGGAAAGCACTGGTCCCCAGGGCTGTTGTGCCTGTGAATAGGTTGCCAAGGGAAGGTGAAGACCAGCAACAGCTTACAGGGCTGGCACCTTCCTTGTGGGAGAAGGAGCCGGACGTTTCCCATTTTGGAAAATGGCTCTGCCGAGAACGGGTACGAAGAGATGTTCCGTCTCTGGGAAAGCACTGATCCCCAGGGCTGTTGTGCCTGTGAATAGGCTGCCCAGGGAAGGTGAAGACCAGCAACAGCTTTCAGGGCTGGCCCCTTCCTTGTGGGAGAAGGAGCCGGACGTTTCCCATTTTGGAAAAATGGCTCTGCCGAGAACGGGTACGATGAGATGTTCCGTCTCTGGGAAAGCACTGGTCACCAGGGCTGTTGTGCCTGTGACTAGGCTGCCCAGGGAAGGTGAAGACCAGCAACAGCTTTCAGGGCTGGCCCCTTCCTTGTGGGAGAAGGAGCCGGACGTTTCCCATGTCGGAAAAATGGCTCTTCCGAGAACGGCCACAATTGGATGTTCCGTCTCTGGGAAAGCACAGATCCCCAGGGCTGTTGTGCCTGTGAATAGGTTTCCAAGGGAAGGTGAAGACCAGCAACAGCTTTCAGGGCTGGCACCTTCCTTGTGGGAGAAGGAGCCGGACGTTTCCCATTTTGGAAAATGGCTCTGCCGAGAACGGGTACGATGAGATGTTCCGTCTCTGGGAAAGCACTGGTCACCAGGGCTGTTGTGCCTGTGACTAGGCTGCCCAGGGAAGGTGAAGACCAGCAACAGCTTTCAGGGCTGGCCCCTTCCTTGTGGGAGAAGGAGCCGGACGTTTCCCATTTTGGAAAATGGCTCTGCCGAGAACGGCTACGACGAGATGTTCCGTCTCTGGGAAAGCACTGATCCCCAGGGCTGTTGTGCCTGTGAATAGGTTTCCAAGGGAAGGTGAAGACCAGCAACAGCTTTCAGGGCTGGCCCCTTCCTTGTGGGAGAAGGATCCGGACGTTTCCCATTTTGGAAAATGGCTCTGCCGAGAACGGGTACGATGAGATGTTCCGTCTGTGGGAAAGCACTGATCCCCAGGGCTGTTGTGCCTGTGACTAGGCTGCCCAGGGAAGGTGAAGACCAGCAACAGCTTTCAGGGCTGGCCCCTTCCTTGTGGGAGAAGGATCCGGACGTTTCCCATTTCGGAAAAATGGCTCTGCCGAGAACGGGTATGAAGAGATGTTCCGTCTCTGGGAAAGCACTGATCCCCAGGGCTGTTGTGCCTGTGACTAGGCTGCCCAGGGAAGGTGAAGACCAGCAACAGCTTACAGGGCTGGCCCCTTCCTTGTGGGAGAAGGAGCCGGACGTTTCCCATTTCGGAAAAATGGCTCTTCGGAGAACGGCCACAATTGGATGTTCCGTCTCTGGGAAAGCACAGATCCCCAGGGCTGTTGTGCCTGTGAATAGGTTTCCAAGGGAAGGTGAAGACCAGCAACAGCTTTCAGGGCTTGCCCCTTCCTTGTGGGAGAATGATCCGGACGTTTCCCATTTTGGAAAATGGCTCTGCCGAGAACGGCCACAATTGGATATTCCGTCTCTGGGAAAGCACAGTTCCCAGGGCTGTTGTGCCTGTGAATGGGTTTCCAAGGGAAGGTGAAGACCAGCAACAGCTTTCAGGGCTGGCACCTTCCTTGTGGGAGAATGAGCCGGACGTTCGCCGTTTTGGAAAAATGGCTCTGCCGAGAACGGCCAGAATGAGATGTTCCGTCTCTGGGAAAGCACTGGTCCCCAGGGCTGTTGTGCCTGTGACTAGGCTGCCCAGGGAAGGTGAAGACCAGCAACAGCTTTCAGGGCTGGCCCCTTCCTTGTGGGAGAAGGAGCCGGACGTTTCCCTTTTCGGAAAACGGCTCTGCCGAGAACGGGTATGAAGAGATGTTCCGTCTCTGGGAAAGCACTGATCCCCAGGGCTGTTGTGCCTGTGAATAGGTTTCCAAGGGAAGGTGAAGACCAGCAACAGCTTTCAGGGCTGGCCCCTTCCTTGTGGGAGAAGGATCCGGACGTTTCCCATTTTGGAAAATGGCTCTGCCGAGAACGGCTACGATGAGATGTTCCGTCTGTGGGAAAGCACTGATCCCCAGGGCTGTTGTGCCTGTGAATAGGCTGCCCAGGGAAGGTGAAGACCAGCAACAGCTTTCAGGGCTGGCCCCTTCCTTGTGGGAGAAGGATCCGGACGTTTCCCATTTCGGAAAAATGGCTCTGCCGAGAACGGTTATGAAGAGATGTTCCGTCTCTGGGAAAGCACTGATCCCCAGGGCTGTTGTGCCTGTGACTAGGCTGCCCAGGGAAGGTGAAGACCAGCAACAGCTTACAGGGCTGGCCCCTTCCTTGTGGGAGAAGGAGCCGGACGTTTCCCATTTCGGAAAAATGGCTCTTCGGAGAACGGCCACAATTGGATGTTCCGTCTCTGTGAAAGCACAGATCCCCAGGGCTGTTGTGCCTGTGAATAGGTTTCCAAGGGAAGGTGAAGACCAGCAACAGCTTTCAGGGCTTGCCCCTTCCTTGTGGGAGAAGGATCCGGACGTTTCCCATTTTGGAAAATGGCTCTGCCGAGAACGGCCACAATTGGATATTCCGTCTCTGGGAAAGCACAGTTCCCAGGGCTGTTGTGCCTGTGAATGGGTTTCCAAGGGAAGGTGAAGACCAGCAACAGCTTTCAGGGCTGGCACCTTCCTTGTGGGAGAATGAGCCGGACGTTCGCCGTTTTGGAAAAATGGCTCTGCCGAGAACGGCCAGAATGAGATGTTCCGTCTCTGGGAAAGCACTGGTCCCCAGGGCTGTTGTGCCTGTGACTAGGCTGCCCAGGGAAGGTGAAGACCAGCAACAGCTTTCAGGGCTGGCACCTTCCTTGTGGCAGAAGGAGCCGGACGTTCGCCGTTTTGGAAAAACGGCTCTTCGAGAACGGCCACAATGAGATGTTCCGTCTGTGGGAAAGCACTGGTCCCCAGGGCTGTTGTGCCTGTGACTAGGCTGCCCAGGGAAGGTGAAGACCAGCAACAGCTTTCAGGGCTGGCCCCTTCCTTGTGGGAGAAGGAGCCGGACGTTTCCCATTTTGGAAAATGGCTCTGCCGAGAACGGGTACGATGAGATGTTCCGTCTCTGGGAAAGCACTGATCCCCAGGGCTGTTGTGCCTGTGACTAGGCTGCCCAGGGAAGGTGAAGACCAGCAACAGCTTTCAGGGCTGGCACCTTCCTTGTGGGAGAAGGATCCGGACGTTTCCCATTTCGGAAAAATGGCTCTGCTGAGAACGGGTACGAGGAGATGTTCCATCTCTGGGAAAGCACAGATCCCCAGGGCTGTTGTGCCTGTGAATAGGTTGCCCAGGGAAGGTGAAGACCAGCAACAGCTTTCAGGGCTGGCCCCTTCCTTGTGGGAGAAGGATCCGGACGTTTCCCATTTTGGAAAATGGCTCTGCCGAGAACGGGTACGATGAGATGTTCCATCTGTGGGAAAGCACTGATCCCCAGGGCTGTTGTGCCTGTGACTAGGCTGCCCAGGGAAGGTGAAGACCAGCAACAGCTTACAGGGCTGGCCCCTTCCTTGTGGGAGAAGGAGCCAGACGTTTCCCATTTCGGAAAAATGGCTCTGCCGAGAACGGGCACGAGGAGATGTTCCGTCTCTGGGAAAGCACTGATCCCCAGGGCTGTTGTGCCTGTGAATAGGTTGCCCAGGGAAGGTGAAGACCAGCAACAGCTTTCAGGGCTGGCCCCTTCCTTGTGGGAGAAGGAGCCGGACGTTTCCCTTTTCGGAAAACGGCTCTGCCGAGAACGGGTATGAAGAGATGTTCCGTCTCTGGGAAAGCACTGATCCCCAGGGCTGTTGTGCCTGTGAATAGGTTTCCAAGGGAAGGTGAAGACCAGCAACAGCTTTCAGGGCTGGCCCCTTCCTTGTGGGAGAAGGATCCGGACGTTTCCCATTTCGGAAAAATGGCTCTGCCGAGAACGGGTATGAAGAGATGTTCCGTCTCTGGGAAAGCACTGATCCCCAGGGCTGTTGTGCCTGTGACTAGGCTGCCCAGGGAAGGTGAAGACCAGCAACAGCTTTCAGGGCTGGCCCCTTCCTTGTGGGAGAAGGAGCCGGACGTTTCCCATTTCGGAAAAATGGCTCTTCGGAGAACGGCCACAATTGGATGTTCCGTCTCTGGGAAAGCACAGATCCCCAGGGCTGTTGTGCCTGTGAATAGGTTTCCAAGGGAAGGTGAAGACCAGCAACAGCTTTCAGGGCTTGCCCCTTCCTTGTGGGAGAATGATCCGGACGTTTCCCATTTTGGAAAATGGCTCTGCCGAGAACGGCCACAATTGGATATTCCGTCTCTGGGAAAGCACAGTTCCCAGGGCTGTTGTGCCTGTGAATGGGTTTCCAAGGGAAGGTGAAGACCAGCAACAGCTTTCAGGGCTGGCACCTTCCTTGTGGGAGAATGAGCCGGACGTTCGCCGTTTTGGAAAAATGGCTCTGCCGAGAACGGCCAGAATGAGATGTTCCGTCTCTGGGAAAGCACTGGTCCCCAGGGCTGTTGTGCCTGTGACTAGGCTGCCCAGGGAAGGTGAAGACCAGCAACAGCTTTCATGGCTGGCACCTTCCTTGTGGCAGAAGGAGCCGGACGTTCGCCGTTTTGGAAAAACGGCTCTTCGAGAACGGCCACAATGAGATGTTCCGTCTGTGGAAAAGCACTGGTCCCCAGGGCTGTTGTGCCTGTGACTAGGCTGCCCAGGGAAGGTGAAGACCAGCAACAGCTTTCAGGGCTGGCCCCTTCCTTGTGGGAGAAGGAGCCGGACGTTTCCCATTTCGGAAAAATGGCTCTGCCGAGAACGGGCACGAGGAGATGTTCCGTCTCTGGGAAAGCACTGATCCCCAGGGCTGTTGTGCCTGTGAATAGGTTGCCCAGGGAAGGTGAAGACCAGCAACAGCTTTCAGGGCTGGCACCTTCCTTGTGGGAGAAGGAGCCGGACGTTTCCCTTTTCGGAAAACGGCTCTGCCGAGAACGGGTATGAAGAGATGTTCCGTCTCTGGGAAAGCACTGATCCCCAGGGCTGTTGTGCCTGTGAATAGGTTTCCAAGGGAAGGTGAAGACCAGCAACAGCTTTCAGGGCTGGCCCCTTCCTTGTGGGAGAAGGATCCGGACGTTTCCCATTTTGGAAAATGGCTCTGCCGAGAACGGCTACGATGAGATGTTCCATCTCTGGGAAAGCACTGATCCCAAGGGCTGTTGTGCCTGTGACTAGGCTGCCCAGGGAAGGTGAAGACCAGCAACAGCTTTCAGGGCTGGCCCCTTCCTTGTGGGAGAAGGAGCCGGACGTTTCCCTTTTCGGAAATAAGCTCTGCCGAGAATGGGCACGAGCAGATGTTCCATCTGTGGGAAAGCACTGATCCCCCGGGCTGTTTTGCCTGTGAATAGGTTGCCCAGGGAAGGTGAAGAGCAGCAACAGCTTTCAGGGCTGGCACCTTCCTTGTGGGAGAAGGAGCCGGACGTTTCCCATTTCGGAAAAATGGCTCTGCCGAGAACGGCCACAATTGGATATTCCGTCTCTGGGAAAGCACAGATCCCCAGGGCTGTTGTGCCTGTGAATAGGTTTCCAAGGGAAGGTGAGTCCAGAAACAGCTTTCAGGGCTGGCCCCTTCCTTGTGGGAGAATGAGACGGACGTTCGCCGTTTTGGAAAAATGGCTCTGCCGAGAACGGCCAGAATGAGATGTTCCATCTCTGGGAAAGCACTGGTCCCCAGGGCTGTTGTGCCTGTGACTAGGCTGCCCAGGGAAGGTGAAGACCAGCAACAGCTTTCATGGCTGGCACCTTCCTTGTGGCAGAAGGAGCCGGACGTTCGACGTTTTGGAAAAACGGCTCTGCGAGAACGGCCACAATGAGATGTTCCGTCTGTGGGAAAGCACTGATCCCCAGGGCTGTTGTGCCTGTGACTAGGCTGCCCAGGGAAGGTGAAGACCAGCAACAGCTTTCAGGGCTGGCACCTTCCTTGTGGGAGAAGGAGCCGGACGTTTCCCATTTCGGAAAAATGGCTCTGCCGAGAACGGGTACGAGGAGATGTTCCGTCTGTGGGAAAGCACTGATCCCCAGGGCTGTTGTGCCTGTGAATAGGTTGCCCAGGGAAGGTGAAGACCAGCAACAGCTTTCAGGGCTGGCCCCTTCCTTGTGGGAGGAGGAGCCGGACGTTTCCCATTTTGGAAAATAGCTCTGCCGAGAACGGGTACGATGAGATGTTCCATCTCTTGGAAAGCACTGGTCCCCAGGGCTGTTGTGCCTGTGACTAGGCTGCCCAGGGAAGGTGAAGACCAGCAACAGCTTTCATGGCTGGCACCTTCCTTGTGGCAGAAGGAGCCGGACGTTCGCCGTTTTGGAAAAACGGCTCTGCGAGAACGGCCACAATGAGATGTTCCGTCTGTGGGAAAGCACTGATCCCCAGGGCTGTTGTGCCTGTGACTAGGCTGCCCAGGGAAGGTGAAGACCAGCAACAGCTTTCAGGGCTGGCACCTTCCTTGTGGGAGAAGGAGCCGGACGTTTCCCATTTCGGAAAAATGGCTCTGCCGAGAACGGGTACGAGGAGATGTTCCGTCTCTGGGAAAGCACTGATCCCCAGGGCTGTTGTGCCTGTGAATAGGTTGCCCAGGGAAGGTGAAGACCAGCAACAGCTTTCAGGGCTGGCCCCTTCCTTGTGGGAGGAGGAGCCGGACGTTTCCCATTTTGGAAAATAGCTCTGCCGAGAATGGGTACGATGAGATGTTCCGTCTGTGGGAAAGCACTGATCCCCAGGGCTGTTGTGCCTGTGACTAGGCTGCCAAGGGAAGGTGAAGACCAGCAACAGCTTTCAGGGCTGGCCCCTTCCTTGTGGGAGAAGGAGCCGGACGTTTCCCTTTTCGGAAAACGGCTCTGCCGAGAACGGGTATGAAGAGATGTTCCGTCTCTGGGAAAGCACTGATCCCCAGGGCTGTTGTGCCTGTGAATAGGTTGCCCAGGGAAGGTGAAGACCAGCAACAGCTTTCAGGGCTGGCCCCTTCCTTGTGGGAGAAGGAGCCGGACGTTTCCCATTTTGGAAAATGGATCTGCCGAGAACGGCTACGACGAGATGTTCCGTCTCTGGGAAAGCACTGATCCCCAGGGCTGTTGTGCCTGTGAATAGGCTGCCCAGGGAAGGTGAAGACCAGCAACAGCTTTCAGGGCTGGCCCCTTCCTTGTGGGAGAAGGAGCCGGACGTTTCCCTTTTCGGAAAACGGCTCTGCCGAGAACGGGTATGAAGAGATGTTCCGTCTCTGGGAAAGCATTGATCCCCATGGCTGTTGTGCCTGTGAATAGGTTTCCAAGGGAAGGTGAAGACCAGCAACAGCTTTCAGGGCTGGCCCCTTCCTTGTGGGAGAAGGATCCGGACGTTTCCCATTTTGGAAAATGGCTCTGCCGAGAACGGCTACGACGAGATGTTCCGTCTCTGGGAAAGCACTGATCCCCAGGGCTGTTGTGCCTGTGACTAGGCTGCCCAGGGAAGGTGAAGAGCAGCAACAGCTTTCAGCGCTGGCACCTTCCTTGTGGGAGAAGGAGCCGGACGTTTCCCATTTTGGAAAATGGCTCTGCCGAGAACGGCTACGACGAGATGTTCCGTCTCTGGGAAAGCACTGGTCCCCAGGGCTGTTGTGCCTGTGACTAGGCTGCCCAGGGAAGGTGAAGACCAGCAACAGCTTTCAGGGCTGGCCCCTTCCTTGTGGGAGAAGGAGCCGGACGTTTCCCTTTTCGGAAATAAGCTCTGCCGAGAATGGGCACGAGCAGATGTTCCGTCTGTGGGAAAGCACTGATCCCCAGGGCTGTTGTGCCTGTGACTAGGCTGCCAAGGGAAGGTCAAGACCAGCAACAGCTTTCAGGGCTGGCACCTTCCTTGTGGGAGAAGGAGCCGGACGTTTCCCATTTCGGAAAAATGGCTCTGCCGACAACGGGTACGATGAGATGTTCCGTCTCTGGGAAAGCACTGATCCCCAGGGCTGTTGTGCCTGTGAATAGGTTGCCCAGGGAAGGTGAAGACCAGCAACAGCTTACAGGGCTGGCCCCTTCCTTGTGGGAGAAGGAGCCGGACGTTTCCCTTTTCGGAAAAATGGCTCTGCCGAGAACGGGCACGAGGAGATGTTCCGTCTCTGGGAAAGCACTGATCCCCAGGGCTGTTGTGCCTGTGAATAGGTTGCCCAGGGAAGGTGAAGACCAGCAACAGCTTTCAGGGCTGGCCCCTTCCTTGTGGGAGAAGGAGCCGGACGTTTCCCATTTTGGAAAATGGCTCTGCCGAGAACGGGTACGATGAGATGTTCCGTCTCTGGGAAAGCACTGGTCCCCAGGGCTGTTGTGCCTGTGACTAGGCTGCCCAGGGAAGGTGAAGACCAGCAACAGCTTTCAGGGCTGGCCCCTTCCTTGTGGGAGAAGGAGCCGGACGTTTCCCTTTTCGGAAATAAGCTCTGCCGAGAATGGGCACGAGGAGATGTTCCGTCTCTGGGAAAGCACTGATCCCCAGGGCTGTTGTGCCTGTGAATAGGTTGCCCAGGGAAGGTGAAGACCAGCAACAGCTTTCAGGGCTGGCCCCTTCCTTGTGGGAGAAGGAGCTGGACGTTTCCCATTTTGGAAAATGGCTCTGCCGAGAACGGCTACGACGAGATGTTCCGTCTGTGGGAAAGCACTGGTCCCCAGGGCTGTTGTGCCTGTGACTAGGCTGCCCAGGGAAGGTGAAGACCAGCAACAGCTTTCAGGGCTGGCCCCTTCCTTGTGGGAGAAGGATCCGGACGTTTCCCATTTTGGAAAATGGCTCTGCCGAGAACGGGTACGATGAGATGTTCCGTCTCTGGGAAAGCACTGATCCCCAGGGCTGTTGTGCCTGTGAATAGGTTGCCCAGGGAAGGTGAAGACCAGCAACAGCTTTCAGGGCTGGCCCCTTCCTTGTGGGAGAAGGAGCCGGACGTTTCCCATTTTGGAAAATGGCTCTGCCGCGAACGGCTACGACAAGATGTTCCGTCTCTGGGAAAGCACTGGTCCCCAGGGCTGTTGTGCCTGTGAATAGGCTGCCCAGGGAAGGTGAAGACCAGCAACAGCTTTCAGGGCTGGCCCCTTCCTTGTGGGAGAAGGAGCCGGACGTTTCCCTTTTCGGAAAATGGCTCTGCCGAGAACGGGTATGAAGAGATGTTCCGTCTCTGGGAAAGCACTGATCCCCAGGGCTGTTGTGCCTGTGACTAGGCTGCCCAGGGAAGGTGAAGACCAGCAACAGCTTTCAGCGCTGGCCCCTTCCTTGTGGGAGAAGGAGCCGGACGTTTCCCATTAGTGAAAATGGATCTGCCGAGAACGGGCACGATGAGATGTTCCGTCTCTGGGAAAGCACTGATCCCCAGGGCTGTTGTGCCTGTGACTAGGCTGCCCAGGGAAGGTGAAGACCAGCAACAGCTTTCAGGGCTGGCCCCTTCCTTGTGGGAGAAGGAGCCGGACGTTTCCCTTTTCGGAAATAAGCTCTGCCGTGAATGGGCACGAGGAGATGTTCCGTCTCTGGGAAAGCACTGATCCCCAGGGCTGTTGTGCCTGTGAATAGGTTTCCAAGGGAAGGTGAAGACCAGCAACAGCTTTCAGCGCTGGCCCCTTCCTTGTGGGAGAAGGATCCGGACGTTTCCCATTTTGGAAAATGGCTCTGCCGAGAATGGGTACGATGAGATGTTCCGTCTCTGGGAAAGCACTGATCCCCAGGGCTGTTGTGCCTGTGACTAGGCTGCCAAGGGAAGGTGAAGACCAGCAACAGCTTACAGGGCTGGCACCTTCCTTGTGGGAGAAGGATCCGGACGTTTCCAATTTTGGAAAAATGGCTCTGCCGAGAACGGGCACGAGGAGATGTTCCGTCTCTGGGAAAGCACTGATCCCCAGGGCTGTTGTGTCTGTGAATAGGTTGCCCAGGGAAGGTGAAGACCAGCAACAGCTTTCAGCGCTGGCCCCTTCCTTGTGGGAGAAGGATCCGGACGTTTCCCATTTTGGAAAATGGCTCTGCCGAGAACGGGTACGATGAGATGTTCCATCTGTGGAAAAGCACTGATCCCCAGGGCTGTTGTGCCTGTGACTAGGCTGCCCAGGGAAGGTGAAGACCAGCAACAGCTTACAGGGCTGGCCCCTTCCTTGTGGGAGAAGGAGCCGGACGTTTCCCATTTCGGAAAAATGGCTCTGCCGAGAACGGGCACGAGGAGATGTTCCGTCTCTGGGAAAGCACTGATCCCCAGGGCTGTTGTGCCTGTGAATAGGTTGCCCAGGGAAGGTGAAGACCAGCAACAGCTTTCAGGGCTGGCCCCTTCCTTGTGGGAGAAGGAGCCGGACGTTTCCCTTTTCGGAAAACGGCTCTGCCGAGAACGGGTATGAAGAGATGTTCCGTCTCTGGGAAAGCACTGATCCCCAGGGCTGTTGTGCCTGTGAATAGGTTTCCAAGGGAAGGTGAAGACCAGCAACAGCTTTCAGGGCTGGCCCCTTCCTTGTGGGAGAAGGATCCGGACGTTTCCCATTTTGGAAAATGGCTCTGCCGAGAACGGGTACGATGAGATGTTCCATCTCTGGGAAAGCACTGATCCCCAGGGCTGTTGTGCCTGTGACTAGGCTGCCCAGGGAAGGTGAAGACCAGCAACAGCTTTCAGGGCTGGCCCCTTCCTTGTGGGAGAAGGAGCCGGACGTTTCCCTTTTCGGAAATAAGCTCTGCCGAGAATGGGCACGAGCAGATGTTCCATCTGTGGGGAAGCACTGATCCCCCGGGCTGTTGTGCCTGTGAATAGGTTGCCCAGGGAAGGTGAAGAGCAGCAACAGCTTTCAGGGCTGGCCCCTTCCTTGTGGGAGAAGGAGCCGGACGTTTCCCATTTCGGAAAAATGGCTCTGCCGAGAACGGGTACGAGGACATGTTCCGTCTGTGGGAAAGCACAGATCCCCAGGGCTGTTGTGCCTGTGAATAGGTTGCCCAGGGAAGGTGAAGACCAGCAACAGCTTTCAGGGCTGGCACCTTCCTTGTGGGAGAAGGAGCCGGACGTTACCCATTTTGGAAAATGGCTCTGCCGAGAACGGGTACGATGATATGTTCCGTCTGTGGGAAAGCACTGATCCCCAGGGCTGTTGTGCCTGTGACTAGGCTGCCAAGGGAAGGTGAAGACCAGCAACAGCTTTCAGGGCTGGCACCTTCCTTGTGGGAGAAGGAGCCGGACGTTTCCCATTTCGGAAAAATGGCTCTGCCGAGAACGGGCACGAGGAGATGTTCCGTCTCTGGGAAAGCACTGATCCCCAGGGCTGTTGTGCCTGTGAATAGGTTGCCCAGGGAAGGTGAAGACCAGCAACAGCTTTCAGGGCTGGCACCTTCCTTGTGGGAGAAGGAGCCGGACGTTTCCCATTTTGGAAAATGGCTCTGCCGAGAACGGGTACGATGAGATGTTCCGTCTGTGGGAAAGCACTGATCCCCAGGGCTGTTGTGCCTGTGACTAGGCTGCCCAGGGAAGGTGAAGACCAGCAACAGCTTTCAGGGCTGGCCCCTTCCTTGTGGCAGAAGGAGCCGGACGTTTCCCATTTTGGAAAATGGCTCTGCCGAGAATGGGTACGATGAGATGTTCCGTCTGTGGGAAAGCACTGATCCCCAGGGCTGTTGTGCCTGTGAATAGGCTGCCCAGGGAAGGTGAAGACCAGCAACAGCTTACAGGGCTGGCCCCTTCCTTGTGGGAGAAGGAGCCGGACGTTTCCCATTTCGGAAAAATGGCTCTTCGGAGAACGGCCACAATTGGATATTCCGTTTCTGTGAAAGCACAGATCCCCATGGCTGTTGTGCCTGTGAATAGGCTGCCAAGGGAAGGTGAAGACCAGCAACAGCTTTCAGGGCTGGCCCCTTCCTTGTGGGAGAAGGATCCGGACGTTTCCCATTTTGGAAAATGGCTCTGCCGAGAACGGCCACAATTGGATATTCCGTCTCTGGGAAAGCACAGATCCCCAGGGCTGTTGTGCCTGTGAATAGGTTTCCAAGGGAAGGTGAGACCAGAAACAGCTTTCAGGGCTGGCCCCTTCCTTGTGGGAGAAGGAGCCGGACGTTTCCCATTTTGGAAAATGGCTCTGCCGAGAACGGGTACGATGAGATGTTCCGTCTCTGGGAAAGCACTGATCCCCAGGGCTGTTGTGCCTGTGACTAGGCTGCCCAGGGAAGGTGAAGACCAGCAACAGCTTTCAGGGCTGGCACCTTCCTTGTGGGAGAAGGATCCGGACGTTTCCCATTTCGGAAAAATGGCTCTGCTGAGAACGGGTACGAGGAGATGTTCCATCTCTGGGAAAGCACTGATCCCCAGGGCTGTTGTGCCTGTGAATAGGTTGCCCAGGGAAGGTGAAGACCAGCAACAGCTTTCAGGGCTGGCCCCTTCCTTGTGGGAGAAGGATCCGGACGTTTCCCATTTTGGAAAATGGCTCTGCCGAGAACGGCCAGAATGAGATGTTCCATCTCTGGGAAAGCACTGGTCCCCAGGGCTGTTGTGCCTGTGACTAGGCTGCCCAGGGAAGGTGAAGACCAGCAACAGCTTTCATGGCTGGCACCTTCCTTGTGGCAGAAGGAGCCGGACGTTCGCCGTTTTGGAAAAACGGCTCTGCGAGAACGGCCACAATGAGATGTTCCGTCTGTGGGAAAGCACTGATCCCCAGGGCTGTTGTGCCTGTGACTAGGCTGCCCAGGGAAGGTGAAGACCAGCAACAGCTTTCAGGGCTGGCACCTTCCTTGTGGGAGAAGGAGCTGGACGTTTCCCTTTTCGGAAAAATGGCTCTGCCGAGAACGGGTACGAGGAGATGTTCCGTCTCTGGGAAAGCACTGATCCCCAGGGCTGTTGTGCCTGTGAATAGGTTGCCCAGGGAAGGTGAAGACCAGCAACAGCTTTCAGGGCTGGCCCCTTCCTTGTGGGAGGAGGAGCCGGACGTTTCCCATTTTGGAAAATGGCTCTGCCGAGAACGGGTACGATGAGATGTTCCGTCTGTGGGAAAGCACTGATCCCCAGGGCTGTTGTGCCTGTGACTAGGCTGACAAGGGAAGGTGAAGACCACCAACAGCTTTCAGGGCTGGCCCCTTCCTTGTGGGAGAAGGAGCCGGACGTTTCCCTTTTCGGAAAACGGCTCTGCCGAGAACGGGTATGAAGAGATGTTCCGTCTCTGGGAAAGCACTGATCCCCAGGGCTGTTGTGCCTGTGAATAGGTTGCCCAGGGAAGGTGAAGACCAGCAACAGCTTTCAGGGCTGGCCCCTTCCTTGTGGGAGAAGGAGCCGGACGTTTCCCATTTTGGAAAATGGATCTGCCGAGAACGGCTACGACGAGATGTTCCGTCTCTGGGAAAGCACTGATCCCCAGGGCTGTTGTGCCTGTGACTAGGCTGCCCAGGGAAGGTGAAGACCAGCAACAGCTTTCAGGGCTGGCCCCTTCCTTGTGGGAGAAGGAGCCGGACGTTTCCCTTTTCGGAAAACGGCTCTGCCGAGAACGGGTATGAAGAGATGTTCCGTCTCTGGGAAAGCACTGATCCCCAGGGCTGTTGTGCCTGTGAATAGGTTTCCAAGGGAAGGTGAAGACCAGCAACAGCTTTCAGCGCTGGCCCCTTCCTTGTGGGAGAAGGATCCGGACGTTTCCCATTTTGGAAAATGGCTCTGCCGAGAACGGCTACGACGAGATGTTCCGTCTCTGGGAAAGCACTGATCCCCAGGGCTGTTGTGCCTGTGACTAGGCTGCCCAGGGAAGGTGAAGACCAGCAACAGCTTTCAGCGCTGGCACCTTCCTTGTGGGAGAAGGAGCCGGACGTTTCCCATTTTGGAAAATGGCTCTGCCGAGAACGGCTACGATGAGATGTTCCGTCTCTGGGAAAGCACTGGTCCCCAGGGCTGTTGTGCCTGTGACTAGGCTGCCCAGGGAAGGTGAAGACCAGCAACAGCTTTCAGGGCTGGCCCCTTCCTTGTGGGAGAAGGAGCCGGACGTTTCCCTTTTCGGAAATAAGCTCTGCCGAGAATGGGCACGAGCAGATGTTCCGTCTGTGGGAAAGCACTGATCCCCAGGGCTGTTGTGCCTGTGACTAGGCTGCCAAGGGAAGGTCAAGACCAGCAACAGCTTTCAGGGCTGGCACCTTCCTTGTGGGAGAAGGAGCCGGACGTTTCCCATTTCGGAAAAATGGCTCTGCCGAGAACGGGTACGATGAGATGTTCCGTCTCTGGGAAAGCACTGATCCCCAGGGCTGTTGTGCCTGTGAATAGGTTGCCCAGGGAAGGTGAAGACCAGCAACAGCTTACAGGGCTGGCCCCTTCCTTGTGGGAGAAGGAGCCGGACGTTTCCCATTTCAGAAAAATGGCTCTGCCGAGAACGGGCACGAGGAGATGTTCCGTCTCTGGGAAAGCACTGATCCCCAGGGCTGTTGTGCCTGTGAATAGGTTGCCCAGGGAAGGTGAAGACCAGCAACAGCTTTCAGGGCTGGCCCCTTCCTTGTGGGAGAAGGAGCCGGACGTTTCCCATTTTGGAAAATGGCTCTGCCGAGAACGGGTACGATGAGATGTTCCGTCTCTGGGAAAGCACTGGTCCCCAGGGCTGTTGTGCCTGTGACTAGGCTGCCCAGGGAAGGTGAAGACCAGCAACAGCTTTCAGGGCTGGCCCCTTCCTTGTGGGAGAAGGAGCCGGACGTTTCCCTTTTCGGAAATAAGCTCTGCCGAGAATGGGCACGAGGAGATGTTCCGTCTCTGGGAAAGCACTGATCCCCAGGGCTGTTGTGCCTGTGAATAGGTTGCCCAGGGAAGGTGAAGACCAGCAACAGCTTTCAGGGCTGGCCCCTTCCTTGTGGGAGAAGGAGCCCGACGTTTCCCTTTCCGGAAAAATGGCTCTTCCAAGAACGGGTATGAAGAGATGTTCCGTTTCTGGGAAAGCACTGATCCCCAGGGCTGTTGTGCCTGTGAATAGGTTTCCAAGGGAAGGTGAAGACCAGCAACAGCTTTCAGGGCTGGCCCCTTCCTTGTGGGAGAAGGATCTGGACGTTTCCCATTTCGGAAAAATGGCTCTGCCGAGAACGGCTACGATGAGATGTTCCGTCTCTGGGAAAGCACTGATCCCCAGGGCTGTTGTGCCTGTGAATAGGTTGCCCAGGGAAGGTGAAGACCAGCAACAGCTTTCAGGGCTGGCCCCTTCCTTGTGGGAGAAGGAGCCGGACATTTCCCATTTTGGAAAATGGCTCTGCCGCGAACGGCTACGACAAGATGTTCCGTCTCTGGGAAAGCACTGGTCCCCAGGGCTGTTGTGCCTGTGAATAGGCTGCCCAGGGAAGGTGAAGACCAGCAACAGCTTTCAGGGCTGGCCCCTTCCTTGTGGGAGAAGGAGCCGGACGTTTCCCTTTTCGGAAAATGGCTCTGCCGAGAACGGGTATGAAGAGATGTTCCGTCTCTGGGAAAGCACTGATCCCCAGGGCTGTTGTGCCTGTGACTAGGCTGCCCAGGGAAGGTGAAGACCAGCAACAGCTTTCAGCGCTGGCCCCTTCCTTGTGGGAGAAGGAGCCGGACGTTTCCCATTAGTGAAAATGGATCTGCCGAGAACGGGCACGATGAGATGTTCCGTCTCTGGGAAAGCACTGATCCCCAGGGCTGTTGTGCCTGTGACTAGGCTGCCCAGGGAAGGTGAAGACCAGCAACAGCTTTCAGGGCTGGCCCCTTCCTTGTGGGAGAAGGAGCCGGACGTTTCCCTTTTCGGAAATAAGCTCTGCCGTGAATGGGCACGAGGAGATGTTCCGTCTCTGGGAAAGCACTGATCCCCAGGGCTGTTGTGCCTGTGAATAGGTTTCCAAGGGAAGGTGAAGACCAGCAACAGCTTTCAGCGCTGGCCCCTTCCTTGTGGGAGAAGGATCCGGACGTTTCCCATTTTGGAAAATGGCTCTGCCGAGAATGGGTACGATGAGATGTTCCGTCTCTGGGAAAGCACTGATCCCCAGGGCTGTTGTGCCTGTGACTAGGCTGCCAAGGGAAGGTGAAGACCAGCAACAGCTTACAGGGCTGGCACCTTCCTTGTGGGAGAAGGATCCGGACGTTTCCAATTTCGGAAAAATGGCTCTGCCGAGAACGGCACGAGGACATGTTCCGTCTCTGGGAAAGCACTGATCCCCAGGGCTGTTGTGTCTGTGAATAGGTTGCCCAGGGAAGGTGAAGACCAGCAACAGCTTTCAGCGCTGGCCCCTTCCTTGTGGGAGAAGGATCCGGACGTTTCCCATTTTGGAAAAATGGCTCTGCCGAGAACGGCTACGACGAGATGTTCCGTCTCTGGGAAAGCACTGATCCCCAGGGCTGTTGTGCCTGTGACTAGGCTGCCCAGGGAAGGTGAAGACCAGCAACAGCTTTCAGGGCTGTCCCCTTCCTTGTGGGAGAAGGAGCCGGACGTTTCCCTTTTCGGAAATAAGCTCTGCCGAGAATGGGCACGAGCAGATGTTCCGTCTGTGGGAAAGCACTGATCCCCAGGGCTGTTGTGCCTGTGACTAGGCTGCCAAGGGAAGGTGAAGACCAGCAACAGCTTTCAGGGCTGGCCCCTTCCTTGTGGGAGAAGGAGCCGGACGTTTCCCATTTCGGAAAAATGGCTCTGCCGAGAACGGGTACGATGAGATGTTCCGTCTCTGGGAAAGCACTGATCCCCAGGGCTGTTGTGCCTGTGAATAGGTTTCCAAGGGAAGGTGAAGACCAGCAACAGCTTACAGGGCTGGCCCCTTCCTTGTGGGAGAAGGAGCCGGACGTTTCCCATTTCGGAAAAATGGCTCTGCCGAGAACGGGCACGAGGAGATGTTCCGTCTCTGGGAAAGCACTGATCCCCAGGGCTGTTGTGCCTGTGAATAGGTTGCCCAGGGAAGGTGAAGACCAGCAACAGCTTTCAGGGCTGGCCCCTTCCTTGTGGGAGAAGTATCCGGACGTTTCCCGTTTTGGAAAATGGCTCTGCCGAGAACGGCTACGATGAGATGTTCCGTCTCTGGGAAAGCACTGATCCCCAGGGCTGTTGTGCCTGTGACTAGGCTGCCCAGGGAAGGTGAAGAGCAGCAACAGCTTTCAGCGCTGGCACCTTCCTTGTGGGAGAAGGAGCCGGACGTTTCCCATTTTGGAAAATGGCTCTGCCGAGAACGGCTACGATGAGATGTTCCGTCTCTGGGAAAGCACAGATCCCCAGGGCTGTTGTGCCTGTGAATAGGTTGCCCAGGGAAGGTGAAGACCAGCAACAGCTTTCAGGGCTGGCCCCTTCCTTGTGGGAGGAGCCGGACGTTTCCCATTTTGGAAAATGGCTCTGCCGAGAACGGGTACGAGGAGATGTTCCGTCTCTGGGAAAGCACTGGTCCCCAGGGCTGTGGTGCTTGTGAATAGGCTGCCCAGGGAAGGTGAAGACCAGCAACAGCTTACAGGGCTGGCACCTTCCTTGTGGGAGAAGGAGCCGGACGTTTCCCATTTTGGAAAAATGGCTCTGCCGAGAACGGGCACGAGGAGATGTTCCATCTCTGGGAAAGCACTGATCCCCAGGGCTGTTGTGCCTGTGAATAGGTTGCCCAGGGAAGGTGAAGACCAGCAACAGCTTTCAGGGCTGGCACCTTCCTTTTGGGAGAAGGAGCCGGACGTTTCCCATTTTGGAAAATGGCTCTGCCGAGAACGGCTACGACAAGATGTTCCGTCTCTGGGAAAGCACTGGTCCCCAGGGCTGTTGTGCCTGTGAATAGGCTGCCCAGGGAAGGTGAAGACCAGCAACAGCTTTCAGGGCTGGCCCCTTCCTTGTGGGAGAAGGAGCCGGACGTTTCCCTTTTCGGAAATAAGCTCTGCCGAGAATGGGCACGAGGAGATGTTCCGTCTCTGGGAAAGCACTGATCCCCAGGGCTGTTGTGCCTGTGAATAGGTTTCCAAGGGAAGGTGAAGACCAGCAACAGCTTTCAGCGCTGGCCCCTTCCTTGTGGGAGAAGGAGCCGGACGTTTCCCATTAGTGAAAATGGATCTGCCGAGAACGGGCACGATGAGATGTTCCGTCTCTGGGAAAGCACTGATCCCCAGGGCTGTTGTGCCTGTGACTAGGCTGCCCAGGGAAGGTGAAGACCAGCAACAGCTTTCAGGGCTGGCCCCTTCCTTGTGGGAGAAGGAGCCGGACGTTTCCCTTTTCGGAAATAAGCTCTGCCGAGAATGGGCACGAGGAGATGTTCCGTCTCTGCGAAAGCACTGATCCCCAGGGCTGTTGTGCCTGTGAATAGGTTGCCCAGGGAAGGTGAAGACCAGCAACAGCTTTCAGGGCTGGCCCCTTCCTTGTGGGAGAAGGAGCCGGACGTTTCCCTTTTCGGAAAAATGGCTCTGCCGAGAACGGCCACAATTGGATGTTCCGTCTCTGGGAAAGCACTGATCCCCAGGGCTGTTGTGCCTGTGAATAGGTTGCCCAGGGAAGGTGAAGACCAGCAACAGCTTTTAGTGCTGGCACCTTCCTTGTGGGAGAAGGATCCGGACGTTTCCCATTTTGGAAAATGGCTCTGCCGAGAACGGCTACGACGAGATGTTCCGTCTCTGGGAAAGCACTGGTCCCCAGGGCTGTTGTGCCTGTGACTAGGCTGCCCAGGGAAGGTGAAGACCAGCAACAGCTTTCAGGGCTGGCACCTTCCTTGTGGGAGAAGGAGCCGGACGTTTCCCTTTTCGGAAAATGGCTCTGCCGAGAACGGGTATGAAGAGATGTTCCGTCTCTGGGAAAGCACTGATCCCCAGGGCTGTTGTGCCTGTGAATAGGCTGCCCAGGGAAGGTGAAGACCAGCAACAGCTTTCAGCGCTGGCCCCTTCCTTGTGGGAGAAGGAGCCGGACGTTTCCCTTTTCGAAAAAATGGCTCTGCCGAGAACGGGCACGAGGAGATGTTCCGTCTCTGGGAAAGCACAGATCCCCAGGGCTGTTGTGCCTGTGAATAGGTTGCCCAGGGAAGGTGAAGACCAGCAACAGCTTTCAGGGCTGGCCCCTTCCTTGTGGGAGAAGGAGCCGGACGTTTCCCTTTTTGGAAAATGGCTCTGCCGAGAACGGGTACGAGGAGATGTTCCGTCTCTGGGAAAGCACTGGTCCCCAGGGCTGTTGTGCCTGTGAATAGGCTGCCCAGGGAAGGTGAAGACCAGCAACAGCTTTCAGGGCTGGCACCTTCCTTGTGGGAGAAGGAGCCGGACGTTTCCCATTTCGGAAAAATGGCTCTGCCGAGAACGGGCACGAGGAGATGTTCCGTCTGTGGGAAAGCACTGATCCCCAGGGCTGTTGTGCCTGTGAATAGGTTGCCCAGGGAAGGTGAAGACCAGCAACAGCTTTCAGGGCTGGCACCTTCCTTGTGGGAGAAGGAGCCGGACGTTTCCCATTTTGGAAAATGGCTCTGCCGAGAACGGCTACGACGAGATGTTCCGTCTCTGGGAAAGCACTGGTCCCCAGGGCTGTTGTGCCTGTGACTAGGCTGCCCAGGGAAGGTGAAGACCAGCAACAGCTTTCAGGGCTGGCACCTTCCTTGTGGGAGAAGGAGCCGGACTTTTCCCATTTCGGAAAAATGGCTCTGCCGAGAACGGGCACGAGGAGATGTTCCGTCTCTGTGAAAGCACAGATCCCCAGGGCTGTTGTGCCTGTGAATAGGTTGCCCAGGGAAGGTGAAGACCAGCAACAGCTTTCAGGGCTGGCCCCTTCCTTGTTGGAGAAGGAGCCGGACGTTTCCCTTTCCGGAAAAATGGCTCTGCCAAGAACGGTTATGAAGAGATGTTCCGTTTCTGCGAAAGCACAGATGCCCAGGGCTGTTGTGCCTGTGAATAGGTTTCCAAGGGAAGGTGAAGACCAGCAACAGCTTTCAGGGCTGGCCCCTTCCTTGTGGGAGAAGGATCCGGACGTTTCCCATTTTGGAAAATGGCTCTGCCGAGAACGGCTACGATGAGATGTTCCATCTCTGGGAAAGCACTGATCCCCAGGGCTGTTGTGCCTGTGAATAGGTTGCCCAGGGAAGGTGAAGACCAGCAACAGCTTTCAGGGCTGGCACCTTCCTTTTGGGAGAAGGAGCCGGACGTTTCCCATTTTGGAAAATGGCTCTGCCGAGAACGGCTACGACAAGATGTTCCGTCTCTGGGAAAGCACTGGTCCCCAGGGCTGTTGTGCCTGTGAATAGGCTGCCCAGGGAAGGTGAAGACCAGCAACAGCTTTCAGGGCTGGCCCCTTCCTTGTGGGAGAAGGAGCCGGACGTTTCCCTTTTCGGAAAATGGCTCTGCCGAGAATGGGTATGAAGAGATGTTCCGTCTCTGGGAAAGCACTGATCCCCAGGGCTGTTGTGCCTGTGACTAGGCTGCCCAGGGAAGGTGAAGACCAGCAACAGCTTTCAGGGCTGGCCCCTTCCTTGTGGGAGAAGGAGCCGGACGTTTCCCTTTTCGGAAATAAGCTCTGCCGAGAATGGGCACGAGGAGATGTTCCGTCTCTGGGAAAGCACTGATCCCCAGGGCTGTTGTGCCTGTGAATAGGTTTCCAAGGGAAGGTGAAGACCAGCAACAGCTTTCAGGGCTGGCCCCTTCCTTGTGGGAGAAGGAGCCGGACGTTTCCCATTAGTGAAAATGGATCTGCCGAGAACGGGCACGATGAGATGTTCCGTCTCTGGGAAAGCACTGATCCCCAGGGCTGTTGTGCCTGTGACTAGGCTGCCCAGGGAAGGTGAAGACCAGCAACAGCTTTCAGGGCTGGCCCCTTCCTTGTGGGAGAAGGAGCCGGACGTTTCCCTTTTCGGAAATAAGCTCTGCCGAGAATGGGCACGAGGAGATGTTCCGTCTCTGCGAAAGCACTGATCCCCAGGGCTGTTGTGCCTGTGAATAGGTTGCCCAGGGAAGGTGAAGACCAGCAACAGCTTTCAGGGCTGGCCCCTTCCTTGTGGGAGAAGGAGCCGGACGTTTCCCTTTTCGGAAAAATGGCTCTGCCGAGAACGGGCACGAGGAGATGTTCCGTCTCTGGGAAAGCACTGATCCCCAGGGCTGTTGTGCCTGTGAATAGGTTGCCCAGGGAAGGTGAAGACCAGCAACAGCTTTTAGTGCTGGCACCTTCCTTGTGGGAGAAGGAGCTGGACGTTTCCCATTTTGGAAAATGGCTCTGCCGAGAACGGCTACGACGAGATGTTCCGTCTCTGGGAAAGCACTGGTCCCCAGGGCTGTTGTGCCTGTGACTAGGCTGCCCAGGGAAGGTGAAGACCAGCAACAGCTTTCAGGGCTGGCACCTTCCTTGTGGGAGAAGGAGCCGGACGTTTCCCTTTTCGGAAAATGGCTCTGCCGAGAACGGGTATGAAGAGATGTTCCGTCTCTGGGAAAGCACTGATCCCCAGGGCTGTTGTGCCTGTGACTAGGCTGCCCAGGGAAGGTGAAGACCAGCAACAGCTTTCAGGGCTGGCACCTTCCTTGTGGGAGAAGGAGCCGGACGTTTCCCATTTTGGAAAATGGCTCTGCCGAGAACGGCTACGACGAGATGTTCCGTCTCTGGGAAAGCACTGGTCCCCAGGGCTGTTGTGCCTGTGACTAGGCTGCCCAGGGAAGGTGAAGACCAGCAACAGCTTTCAGGGCTGGCACCTTCCTTGTGGGAGAAGGAGCCGGATGTTTCCCTTTTCGGAAAATGGCTCTGCCGAGAACGGGTATGAAGAGATGTTCCGTCTGTGGGAAAGCACTGATCCCCAGGGCTGTTGTGCCTGTGAATAGGCTGCCCAGGGAAGGTGAAGACCAGCAACAGCTTTCAGGGCTGGCCCCTTCCTTGTGGGAGAAGGAGCCGGACGTTTCCCTTTTCGGAAAAATGGCTCTGCCGAGAACGGGCACGAGGAGATGTTCCGTCTCTGGGAAAGCACTGATCCCCAGGGCTGTTGTGCCTGTGAATAGGTTGCCCAGGGAAGGTGAAGACCAGCAACAGCTTTCAGGGCTGGCACCTTCCTTGTGGGAGAAGGAGCCGGACGTTTCCCATTTTGGAAAATGGCTCTGCCGAGAACGGCTACGACGAGATGTTCCGTCTCTGGGAAAGCACTGGTCCCCAGGGCTGTTGTGCCTGTGACTAGGCTGCCCAGGGAAGGTGAAGACCAGCAACAGCTTTCAGGGCTGGCCCCTTCCTTGTGGGAGAAGGAGCCGGACTTTTCCCATTTCGGAAAAATGGCTCTGCCGAGAACGGGCACGAGGAGATGTTCCGTCTCTGTGAAAGCACAGATCCCCAGGGCTGTTGTGCCTGTGAATAGGTTGCCCAGGGAAGGTGAAGACCAGCAACAGCTTTCAGGGCTGGCCCCTTCCTTGTGGGAGAAGGAGCCGGACGTTTCCCATTTTGGAAAATGGCTCTGCCGAGAACGGGTACGACGAGATGTTCCGTCTCTGGGAAAGCACTGATCCCCAGGGCTGTTGTGCCTGTGACTAGGCTGCCCAGGGAAGGTGAAGACCAGCAACAGCTTTCAGGGCTGGCCCCTTTCTTGTGGGAGAAGGAGCCGGACGTTTCCCTTTTCGGAAATAAGCTCTTCCGAGAATGGGCACAAGGAGATGTTCCGTCTGTGGGAAAGCACTGATCCCCAGGGCTGTTGTGCCTGTGACTAGGCTGCCCAGGGAAGGTGAAGACCAGCAACAGCTTTCAGGGCTGGCCCCTTCCTTGTTGGAGAAGGAGCCGGACGTTTCCCTTTCCGGAAAAATGGCTCTGCCAAGAACGGGTATGAAGAGATGTTCCGTTTCTGCGAAAGCACAGATGCCCAGGGCTGTTGTGCCTGTGAATAGGTTTCCAAGGGAAGGTGAAGACCAGCAACAGCTTTCAGGGCTGGCCCCTTCCTTGTGGGAGAAGGATCCGGACGTTTCCCATTTTGGAAAATGGCTCTGCCGAGAACGGCTACGATGAGATGTTCCGTCTCTGGGAAAGCACTGATCCCCAGGGCTGTTGTGCCTGTGAATAGGTTGCCCAGGGAAGGTGAAGACCAGCAACAGCTTTCAGGGCTGGCACCTTCCTTGTGGGAGAAGGAGCCGGACGTTTCCCATTTTGGAAAAATGGCTCTGCCGAGAACGGCTACGACAAGATGTTCCGTCTCTGGGAAAGCACTGGTCCCCAGGGCTGTTGTGCCTGTGAATAGGCTGCCCAGGGAAGGTGAAGACCAGCAACAGCTTTCAGGGCTGGCCCCTTCCTTGTGGGAGAAGGAGCCGGACGTTTCCCTTTTCGGAAAATGGCTCTGCCGAGAATGGGTATGAAGAGATGCTCCGTCTCTGGGAAAGCACTGATCCCCAGGGCTGTTGTGCCTGTGACTAGGCTGCCCAGGGAAGGTGAAGACCAGCAACAGCTTTCAGGGCTGGCCCCTTCCTTGTGGGAGAAGGAGCCGGACGTTTCCCTTTTCGGAAATAAGCTCTGCCGAGAATGGGCACGAGCAGATGTTCCGTCTGTGGGAAAGCACTGATCCCCAGGGCTGTTGTGCCTGTGACTAGGCTGCCCAGGGAAGGTGAAGACCAGCAACAGCTTTCAGGGCTGGCCCCTTCCTTGTGGGAGAAGGAGCCGGACGTTTCCCATTTCGGAAAAATGGCTCTGCCGAGAACGGGTACGATGAGATGTTCCGTCTCTGGGAAAGCACTGATCCCCAGGGCTGTTGTGCCTGTGAATAGGTTTCCAAGGGAAGGTGAAGACCAGCAACAGCTTACAGGGCTGGCCCCTTCCTTGTGGGAGAAGGATCCGGACGTTTCCCATTTTGGAAAATGGCTCTGCCGAGAACGGGCACGAGGAGATGTTCCGTCTCTGGGAAAGCACTGATCCCCAGGGCTGTTGTGCCTGTGAATAGGTTGCCCAGGGAAGGTGAAGACCAGCAACAGCTTTCAGGGCTGGCACCTTCCTTTTGGGAGAAGGAGCCGGACGTTTCCCATTTTGGAAAATGGCTCTGCCGAGAACGGCTACGACAAGATGTTCCGTCTCTGGGAAAGCACTGGTCCCCAGGGCTGTTGTGCCTGTGAATAGGCTGCCCAGGGAAGGTGAAGACCAGCAACAGCTTTCAGGGCTGGCCCCTTCCTTGTGGGAGAAGGAGCCGGACGTTTCCCTTTTCGGAAAATGGCTCTGCCGAGAATGGGTATGAAGAGATGTTCCGTCTCTGGGAAAGCACTGATCCCCAGGGCTGTTGTGCCTGTGACTAGGCTGCCCAGGGAAGGTGAAGACCAGCAACAGCTTTCAGGGCTGGCCCCTTCCTTGTGGGAGAAGGAGCCGGACGTTTCCCTTTTCGGAAAAATGGCTCTGCCGAGAATGGGCACGAGGAGATGTTCCGTCTCTGGGAAAGCACTGATCCCCAGGGCTGTTGTGCCTGTGAATAGGTTTCCAAGGGAAGGTGAAGACCAGCAACAGCTTTCAGGGCTGGCCCCTTCCTTGTGGGAGAAGGAGCCGGACGTTTCCCATTAGTGAAAATGGATCTGCCGAGAACGGGCACGATGAGATGTTCCGTCTCTGGGAAAGCACTGATCCCCAGGGCTGTTGTGCCTGTGACTAGGCTGCCCAGGGAAGGTGAAGACCAGCAACAGCTTTCAGGGCTGGCCCCTTCCTTGTGGGAGAAGGAGCCGGACGTTTCCCTTTTCGGAAATAAGCTCTGCCGAGAATGGGCACGAGGAGATGTTCCGTCTCTGCGAAAGCACTGATCCCCAGGGCTGTTGTGCCTGTGAATAGGTTGCCCAGGGAAGGTGAAGACCAGCAACAGCTTTCAGGGCTGGCCCCTTCCTTGTGGGAGAAGGAGCCGGACGTTTCCCTTTTCGGAAAAATGGCTCTGCCGAGAACGGGCACGAGGAGATGTTCCGTCTCTGGGAAAGCACTGATCCCCAGGGCTGTTGTGCCTGTGAATAGGTTGCCCAGGGAAGGTGAAGACCAGCAACAGCTTTTAGTGCTGGCACCTTCCTTGTGGGAGAAGGAGCTGGACGTTTCCCATTTTGGAAAATGGCTCTGCCGAGAACGGCTACGACGAGATGTTCCGTCTCTGGGAAAGCACTGGTCCCCAGGGCTGTTGTGCCTGTGACTAGGCTGCCCAGGGAAGGTGAAGACCAGCAACAGCTTTCAGGGCTGGCACCTTCCTTGTGGGAGAAGGAGCCGGACGTTTCCCTTTTCGGAAAATGGCTCTGCCGAGAACGGGTATGAAGAGATGTTCCGTCTCTGGGAAAGCACTGATCCCCAGGGCTGTTGTGCCTGTGACTAGGCTGCCCAGGGAAGGTGAAGACCAGCAACAGCTTTCAGGGCTGGCACCTTCCTTGTGGGAGAAGGAGCCGGACGTTTCCCATTTTGGAAAATGGCTCTGCCGAGAACGGCTACGACGAGATGTTCCGTCTCTGGGAAAGCACTGATCCCCAGGGCTGTTGTGCCTGTGACTAGGCTGCCCAGGGAAGGTGAAGACCAGCAACAGCTTTCAGGGCTGGCCCCTTTCTTGTGGGAGAAGGAGCCGGACGTTTCCCTTTTCGGAAATAAGCTCTTCCGAGAATGGGCACGAGGAGATGTTCCGTCTGTGGGAAAGCACTGATCCCCAGGGCTGTTGTGCCTGTGACTAGGCTGCCCAGGGAAGGTGAAGACCAGCAACAGCTTTCAGGGCTGGCCCCTTCCTTGTTGGAGAAGGAGCCGGACGTTTCCCTTTCCGGAAAAATGGCTCTGCCAAGAACGGGTATGAAGAGATGTTCCGTTTCTGCGAAAGCACAGATGCCCAGGGCTGTTGTGCCTGTGAATAGGTTTCCAAGGGAAGGTGAAGACCAGCAACAGCTTTCAGGGCTGGCCCCTTCCTTGTGGGAGAAGGATCCGGACGTTTCCCATTTTGGAAAATGGCTCTGCCGAGAACGGCTACGATGAGATGTTCCGTCTCTGGGAAAGCACTGATCCCCAGGGCTGTTGTGCCTGTGAATAGGTTGCCCAGGGAAGGTGAAGACCAGCAACAGCTTTCAGGGCTGGCACCTTCCTTGTGGGAGAAGGAGCCGGACGTTTCCCATTTTGGAAAAATGGCTCTGCCGAGAACGGCTACGACAAGATGTTCCGTCTCTGGGAAAGCACTGGTCCCCAGGGCTGTTGTGCCTGTGAATAGGCTGCCCAGGGAAGGTGAAGACCAGCAACAGCTTTCAGGGCTGGCCCCTTCCTTGTGGGAGAAGGAGCCGGACGTTTCCCTTTTCGGAAAATGGCTCTGCCGAGAATGGGTATGAAGAGATGCTCCGTCTCTGGGAAAGCACTGATCCCCAGGGCTGTTGTGCCTGTGACTAGGCTGCCCAGGGAAGGTGAAGACCAGCAACAGCTTTCAGGGCTGGCCCCTTCCTTGTGGGAGAAGGAGCCGGACGTTTCCCTTTTCGGAAATAAGCTCTGCCGAGAATGGGCACGAGCAGATGTTCCGTCTGTGGGAAAGCACTGATCCCCAGGGCTGTTGTGCCTGTGACTAGGCTGCCCAGGGAAGGTGAAGACCAGCAACAGCTTTCAGGGCTGGCCCCTTCCTTGTGGGAGAAGGAGCCGGACGTTTCCCATTTCGGAAAAATGGCTCTGCCGAGAACGGGCACGAGGAGATGTTCCGTCTCTGGGAAAGCACTGATCCCCAGGGCTGTTGTGCCTGTGAATAGGTTGCCCAGGGAAGGTGAAGACCAGCAACAGCTTTCAGGGCTGGCACCTTCCTTTTGGGAGAAGGAGCCGGACGTTTCCCATTTTGGAAAATGGCTCTGCCGAGAACGGCTACGACAAGATGTTCCGTCTCTGGGAAAGCACTGGTCCCCAGGGCTGTTGTGCCTGTGAATAGGCTGCCCAGGGAAGGTGAAGACCAGCAACAGCTTTCAGGGCTGGCCCCTTCCTTGTGGGAGAAGGAGCCGGACGTTTCCCTTTTCGGAAAATGGCTCTGCCGAGAATGGGTATGAAGAGATGTTCCGTCTCTGGGAAAGCACTGATCCCCAGGGCTGTTGTGCCTGTGACTAGGCTGCCCAGGGAAGGTGAAGACCAGCAACAGCTTTCAGGGCTGGCCCCTTCCTTGTGGGAGAAGGAGCCGGACGTTTCCCTTTTCGGAAATAAGCTCTGCCGAGAATGGGCACGAGGAGATGTTCCGTCTCTGGGAAAGCACTGATCCCCAGGGCTGTTGTGCCTGTGAATAGGCTGCCCAGGGAAGGTGAAGACCAGCAACAGCTTTCAGGGCTGGCCCCTTCCTTGTGGGAGAAGGAGCCGGACGTTTCCCTTTTCGGAAATAAGCTCTTCCGAGAATGGGCACGAGGAGATGTTCCGTCTCTGTGAAAGCACAGATCCCCAGGGCTGTTGTGCCTGTGAATAGGTTGCCCAGGGAAGGTGAAGACCAGCAACAGCTTTCAGGGCTGGCCCCTTCCTTGTGGGAGAAGGAGCCGGACGTTTCCCATTTTGGAAAATGGCTCTTCCGAGAACGGGTACGATGAGATGTTCCGTCTCTGGGAAAGCACTGATCCCCAGGGCTGTTGTGCCTGTGACTAGGCTGCCCAGGGAAGGTGAAGACCAGCAACAGCTTTCAGGGCTGGCCCCTTTCTTGTGGGAGAAGGAGCCGGACGTTTCCCTTTTCGGAAATAAGCTCTGCCGAGAATGGGCACGAGGAGATGTTCCGTCTCTGGGAAAGCACTGATCCCCAGGGCTGTTGTGCCTGTGACTAGGCTGCCCAGGGAAGGTGAAGACCAGCAACAGCTTTCAGGGCTGGCCCCTTCCTTGTTGGAGAAGGAGCCGGACGTTTCCCTTTCCGGAAAAATGGCTCTGCCAAGAACGGGTATGAAGAGATGTTCCGTTTCTGCGAAAGCACAGATGCCCAGGGCTGTTGTGCCTGTGAATAGGTTTCCAAGGGAAGGTGAAGACCAGCAACAGCTTTCAGGGCTGGCCCCTTCCTTGTGGGAGAAGGATCCGGACGTTTCCCATTTTGGAAAATGGCTCTGCCGAGAACGGCTACGATGAGATGTTCCGTCTCTGGGAAAGCACTGATCCCCAGGGCTGTTGTGCCTGTGAATAGGTTGCCCAGGGAAGGTGAAGACCAGCAACAGCTTTCAGGGCTGGCACCTTCCTTGTGGGAGAAGGAGCCGGACGTTTCCCATTTTGGAAAAATGGCTCTGCCGAGAACGGCTACGACAAGATGTTCCGTCTCTGGGAAAGCACTGGTCCCCAGGGCTGTTGTGCCTGTGAATAGGCTGCCCAGGGAAGGTGAAGACCAGCAACAGCTTTCAGGGCTGGCCCCTTCCTTGTGGGAGAAGGAGCCGGACGTTTCCCTTTTCGGAAAATGGCTCTGCCGAGAATGGGTATGAAGAGATGCTCCGTCTCTGGGAAAGCACTGATCCCCAGGGCTGTTGTGCCTGTGACTAGGCTGCCCAGGGAAGGTGAAGACCAGCAACAGCTTTCAGGGCTGGCCCCTTCCTTGTGGGAGAAGGAGCCGGACGTTTCCCTTTTCGGAAATAAGCTCTGCCGAGAATGGGCACGAGCAGATGTTCCGTCTGTGGGAAAGCACTGATCCCCAGGGCTGTTGTGCCTGTGACTAGGCTGCCCAGGGAAGGTGAAGACCAGCAACAGCTTTCAGGGCTGGCCCCTTCCTTGTGGGAGAAGGAGCCGGACGTTTCCCATTTCGGAAAAATGGCTCTGCCGAGAACGGGTACGATGAGATGTTCCGTCTCTGGGAAAGCACTGATCCCCAGGGCTGTTGTGCCTGTGAATAGGTTTCCAAGGGAAGGTGAAGACCAGCAACAGCTTACAGGGCTGGCCCCTTCCTTGTGGGAGAAGGATCCGGACGTTTCCCATTTTGGAAAATGGCTCTGCCGAGAACGGGCACGAGGAGATGTTCCGTCTCTGGGAAAGCACTGATCCCCAGGGCTGTTGTGCCTGTGAATAGGTTGCCCAGGGAAGGTGAAGACCAGCAACAGCTTTCAGGGCTGGCACCTTCCTTTTGGGAGAAGGAGCCGGACGTTTCCCATTTTGGAAAATGGCTCTGCCGAGAACGGCTACGACAAGATGTTCCGTCTCTGGGAAAGCAGCGGTCCCCAGGGCTGTTGTGCCTGTGAATAGGCTGCCCAGGGAAGGTGAAGACCAGCAACAGCTTTCAGGGCTGGCCCCTTCCTTGTGGGAGAAGGAGCCGGACGTTTCCCTTTTCGGAAAATGGCTCTGCCGAGAATGGGTATGAAGAGATGTTCCGTCTCTGGGAAAGCACTGATCCCCAGGGCTGTTGTGCCTGTGACTAGGCTGCCCAGGGAAGGTGAAGACCAGCAACAGCTTTCAGGGCTGGCCCCTTCCTTGTGGGAGAAGGAGCCGGACGTTTCCCTTTTCGGAAATAAGCTCTGCCGAGAATGGGCACGAGGAGATGTTCCGTCTCTGGGAAAGCACTGATCCCCAGGGCTGTTGTGCCTGTGAATAGGTTTCCAAGGGAAGGTGAAGACCAGCAACAGCTTTCAGGGCTGGCCCCTTCCTTGTGGGAGAATGAGCCGGACGTTTCCCATTAGTGAAAATGGATCTGCCGAGAACGGGCACGATGAGATGTTCCGTCTCTGGGAAAGCACTGATCCCCAGGGCTGTTGTGCCTGTGACTAGGCTGCCCAGGGAAGGTGAAGACCAGCAACAGCTTTCAGGGCTGGCCCCTTCCTTGTGGGAGAAGGAGCCGGACGTTTCCCTTTTCGGAAATAAGCTCTGCCGAGAATGGGCACGAGGAGATGTTCCGTCTCTGCGAAAGCACTGATCCCCAGGGCTGTTGTGCCTGTGAATAGGTTGCCCAGGGAAGGTGAAGACCAGCAACAGCTTTCAGGGCTGGCCCCTTCCTTGTGGGAGAAGGAGCCGGACGTTTCCCTTTTCGGAAAAATGGCTCTGCCGAGAACGGGCACGAGGAGATGTTCCGTCTCTGGGAAAGCACTGATCCCCAGGGCTGTTGTGCCTGTGAATAGGTTGCCCAGGGAAGGTGAAGACCAGCAACAGCTTTTAGTGCTGGCACCTTCCTTGTGGGAGAAGGAGCTGGACGTTTCCCATTTTGGAAAAAGGCTCTGCCGAGAACGGCTACGACGAGATGTTCCGTCTGTGGGAAAGCACTGGTCCCCAGGGCTGTTGTGCCTGTGACTAGGCTGCCCAGGGAAGGTGAAGACCAGCAACAGCTTTCAGGGCTGGCACCTTCCTTGTGGGAGAAGGAGCCGGACGTTTCCCTTTTCGGAAAATGGCTCTGCCGAGAACGGGTATGAAGAGATGTTCCGTCTCTGGGAAAGCACTGATCCCCAGGGCTGTTGTGCCTGTGACTAGGCTGCCCAGGGAAGGTGAAGACCAGCAACAGCTTTCAGGGCTGGCACCTTCCTTGTGGGAGAAGGAGCCGGACGTTTCCCATTTTGGAAAATGGCTCTGCCGAGAACGGCTACGACGAGATGTTCCGTCTCTGGGAAAGCACTGGTCCCCAGGGCTGTTGTGCCTGTGACTAGGCTGCCCAGGGAAGGTGAAGACCAGCAACAGCTTTCAGGGCTGGCACCTTCCTTGTGGGAGAAGGAGCCGGACGTTTCCCTTTTCGGAAAATGGCTCTGCCGAGAACGGGTATGAAGAGATGTTCCGTCTCTGGGAAAGCACTGATCCCCAGGGCTGTTGTGCCTGTGAATAGGCTGCCCAGGGAAGGTGAAGACCAGCAACAGCTTTCAGGGCTGGCCCCTTCCTTGTGGGAGAAGGAGCCGGACGTTTCCCTTTTCGGAAAAATGGCTCTGCCGAGAACGGGCACGAGGAGATGTTCCGTCTCTGGGAAAGCACTGATCCCCAGGGCTGTTGTGCCTGTGAATAGGTTGCCCAGGGAAGGTGAAGACCAGCAACAGCTTTCAGGGCTGGCACCTTCCTTGTGGGAGAAGGAGCCGGACGTTTCCCATTTTGGAAAATGGCTCTGCCGAGAACGGCTACGACGAGATGTTCCGTCTCTGGGAAAGCACTGGTCCCCAGGGCTGTTGTGCCTGTGACTAGGCTGCCCAGGGAAGGTGAAGACCAGCAACAGCTTTCAGGGCTGGCACCTTCCTTGTGGGAGAAGGAGCCGGACTTTTCCCATTTCGGAAAAATGGCTCTGCCGAGAACGGGCACGAGGAGATGTTCCGTCTCTGTGAAAGCACAGATCCCCAGGGCTGTTGTGCCTGTGAATAGGTTGCCCAGGGAAGGTGAAGACCAGCAACAGCTTTCAGGGCTGGCCCCTTCCTTGTGGGAGAAGGAGCCGGACGTTTCCCATTTTGGAAAATGGCTCTGCCGAGAACGGGTACGATGAGATGTTCCGTCTCTGGGAAAGCACTGATCCCCAGGGCTGTTGTGCCTGTGACTAGGCTGCCCAGGGAAGGTGAAGACCAGCAACAGCTTTCAGGGCTGGCCCCTTTCTTGTGGGAGAAGGAGCCGGACGTTTCCCTTTTCGGAAATAAGCTCTTCCGAGAATGGGCACGAGGAGATGTTCCGTCTGTGGGAAAGCACTGATCCCCAGGGCTGTTGTGCCTGTGACTAGGCTGCCCAGGGAAGGTGAAGACCAGCAACAGCTTTCAGGGCTGGCCCCTTCCTTGTGGGAGAAGGAGCCGGACGTTTCCCTTTCCGGAAAAATGGCTCTGCCAAGAACGGGTATGAAGAGATGTTCCGTTTCTGCGAAAGCACAGATGCCCAGGGCTGTTGTGCCTGTGAATAGGTTTCCAAGGGAAGGTGAAGACCAGCAACAGCTTTCAGGGCTGGCCCCTTCCTTGTGGGAGAAGGATCCGGACGTTTCCCATTTTGGAAAATGGCTCTGCCGAGAACGGCTACGATGAGATGTTCCGTCTCTGGGAAAGCACTGATCCCCAGGGCTGTTGTGCCTGTGAATAGGTTGCCCAGGGAAGGTGAAGACCAGCAACAGCTTTCAGGGCTGGCACCTTCCTTGTGGGAGAAGGAGCCGGACGTTTCCCATTTTGGAAAAATGGCTCTGCCGAGAACGGCTACGACAAGATGTTCCGTCTCTGGGAAAGCACTGGTCCCCAGGGCTGTTGTGCCTGTGACTAGGCTGCCCAGGGAAGGTGAAGACCAGCAACAGCTTTCAGGGCTGGCCCCTTCCTTGTGGGAGAAGGAGCCGGACGTTTCCCTTTTCGGAAAATGGCTCTGCCGAGAATGGGTATGAAGAGATGCTCCGTCTCTGGGAAAGCACTGATCCCCAGGGCTGTTGTGCCTGTGACTAGGCTGCCCAGGGAAGGTGAAGACCAGCAACAGCTTTCAGGGCTGGCCCCTTCCTTGTGGGAGAAGGAGCCGGACGTTTCCCTTTTCGGAAATAAGCTCTGCCGAGAATGGGCACGAGCAGATGTTCCGTCTGTGGGAAAGCACTGATCCCCAGGGCTGTTGTGCCTGTGACTAGGCTGCCCAGGGAAGGTGAAGACCAGCAACAGCTTTCAGGGCTGGCCCCTTCCTTGTGGGAGAAGGAGCCGGACGTTTCCCATTTCGGAAAAATGGCTCTGCCGCGAACGGGTACGATGAGATGTTCCGTCTCTGGGAAAGCACTGATCCCCAGGGCTGTTGTGCCTGTGAATAGGTTTCCAAGGGAAGGTGAAGACCAGCAACAGCTTACAGGGCTGGCCCCTTCCTTGTGGGAGAAGGAGCCGGACGTTTCCCATTTCGGAAAAATGGCTCTGCCGAGAACGGGCACGAGGAGATGTTCCGTCTCTGGGAAAGCACTGATCCCCAGGGCTGTTGTGCCTGTGAATAGGTTGCCCAGGGAAGGTGAAGACCAGCAACAGCTTTCAGGGCTGGCCCCTTCCTTGTGGGAGAAGGAGCCGGACGTTTCCCATTTTGGAAAATGGCTCTGCCGAGAACGGCTACGACGAGATGTTCCGTCTCTGGGAAAGCACTGATCCCCAGGGCTGTTGTGCCTGTGACTAGGCTGCCCAGGGAAGGTGAAGACCAGCAACAGCTTTCAGGGCTGGCCCCTTCCTTGTGGGAGAAGGAGCCGGACGTTTCCCTTTTCGGAAAATGGCTCTGCCGAGAACGGGTATGAAGAGATGTTCCGTCTCTGGGAAAGCACTGATCCCCAGGGCTGTTGTGCCTGTGAATAGGTTTCCAAGGGAAGGTGAAGACCAGCAACAGCTTTCAGCGCTGGCCCCTTCCTTGTGGGAGAAGTATCCGGACGTTTCCCATTTTGGAAAATGGCTCTGCCGAGAACGGCTACGATGAGATGTTCCGTCTCTGGGAAAGCACTGATCCCCAGGGCTGTTGTGCCTGTGACTAGGCTGCCCAGGGAAGGTGAAGAGCAGCAACAGCTTTCAGCGCTGGCACCTTCCTTGTGGGAGAAGGAGCCGGACGTTTCCCATTTTGGAAAATGGCTCTGCCGAGAACGGGTACGATGAGATGTTCCGTCTCTGGGAAAGCACAGATCCCCAGGGCTGTTGTGCCTGTGAATAGGTTGCCCAGGGAAGGTGAAGACCAGCAACAGCTTTCAGGGCTGGCCCCTTCCTTGTGGGAGAAGGAGCCGGACGTTTCCCATTTTGGAAAATGGCTCTGCCGAGAACGGGTACGAGGAGATGTTCCGTCTCTGGGAAAGCACTGGTCCCCAGGGCTGTTGTGCCTGTGAATAGGCTGCCCAGGGAAGGTGAATACCAGCAACAGCTTACAGGGCTGGCACCTTCCTTGTGGGAGAAGGAGCCGGACATTTCCCATTTTAGAAAAATGGCTCTGCCGAGAACGGGCACGAGGAGATGTTCCGTCTGTGGGAAAGCACTGATCCCCAGGGCTGTTGTGCCTGTGAATAGGTTGCCCAGGGAAGGTGAAGACCAGCAACAGCTTTCAGGGCTGGCACCTTCCTTGTGGGAGAAGGAGACGGACGTTTCCCATTTTGGAAAATGGCTCTGCCGAGAACGGCTACGACGAGATGTTCCGTCTCTGGGAAAGCACTGGTCCCCAGGGCTGTTGTGCCTGTGACTAGGCTGCCCAGGGAAGGTGAAGACCAGCAACAGCTTTCAGGGCTGGCCCCTTCCTTGTGGGAGAAGGAGCCGGACGTTTCCCTTTTCGGAAATAAGCTCTGCCGAGAATGGGCACGAGAAGATGTTCCGTCTCTGGGAAAGCACTGATCCCCAGGGCTGTTGTGCCTGTGAATAGGTTGCCCAGGGAAGGTGAAGACCAGCAACAGCTTTCAGGGCTGGCCCCTCACTTGTGGGAGAAGGAGCCGGACGTTTCCCTTTTCGGAAAAATGGCTCTGCCGAGAACGGTCAAGACGAGATGTTCCGTCTCTGGGAAAGCACTGATCCCCAGGGCTGTTGTGCCTGTGAATAGGTTTCCAAGGGAAGGTGAAGACCAGCAACAGCTTTCAGGGCTGGCCCCTTCCTTGTGGGAGAAGGATCCGGACGTTTCCCATTTTGGAAAATGGCTCTGCCGAGAACGGGTACGATGAGATGTTCCGTCTCTGGGAAAGCACTGATCCCCAGGGCTGTTGTGCCTGTGAATAGGCTGCCAGGGGAAGGTGAAGACCAGCAACAGCTTTCAGGGCTGGCCCCTTCCTTGTGGGAGAAGGAGCCGGACGGTTCCCTTTTCGGAAATAAGCTCTGCCGAGAATGGGCACGAGGAGATGTTCCATCTCTGCGAAAGCACTGATCCCCAGGGCTGTTGTGCCTGTGAATAGGTTTCCAAGGGAAGGTGAAGACCAGCAACAGCTTTCAGGGCTGGCCCCTTCCTTGTGGGAGAAGGAGCCGGACGTTTCCCATTTTGGAAAATGGCTCTGCCGAGAACGGCTACGACGAGATGTTCCAACTCTGGGAAAGCACTGATCCCCAGGGCTGTTGTGCCTGTGAATAGGCTGCCCAGGGAAGGTGAAGACCAGCAACAGCTTTCAGGGCTGGCCCCTTCCTTGTGGGAGAAGGAGCCGGACGTTTCCCATTTTGGAAAATGGCTCTGCCGAGAACGGGTACGAGGAGATGTTCCGTCTCTGGGAAAGCACAGATCCCCAGGGCTGTTGTGCCTGTGAATAGGCTGCCCAGGGAAGGTGAATACCAGCAACAGCTTACAGGGCTGGCACCTTCCTTGTGGGAGAAGGAGCCGGACATTTCCCATTTTGGAAAAATGGCTCTGCCGAGAACGGGCACGAGGAGATGTTCCGTCTGTGGGAAAGCACTGATCCCCAGGGCTGTTGTGCCTGTGAATAGGTTGCCCAGGGAAGGTGAAGACCAGCAACAGCTTTCAGGGCTGGCACCTTCCTTGTGGGAGAAGGAGCCGGACGTTTCCCATTTTGGAAAATGGCTCTGCCGAGAACGGCTACGACGAGATGTTCCGTCTCTGGGAAAGCACTGATCCCCAGGGCTGTTGTGCCTGTGACTAGGCTGCCCAGGGAAGGTGAAGACCAGCAACAGCTTTCAGGGCTGGCCCCTTCCTTGTGGGAGAAGGAGCCGGACGTTTCCCTTTTCGGAAATAAGCTCTGCCGAGAATGGGCACGAGAAGATGTTCCGTCTCTGGGAAAGCACTGATCCCCAGGGCTGTTGTGCCTGTGAATAGGTTGCCCAGGGAAGGTGAAGACCAGCAACAGCTTTCAGGGCTGGCCCCTCACTTGTGGGAGAAGGAGCCGGACGTTTCCCTTTTCGGAAAAATGGCTCTGCCGAGAACGGTCAAGACGAGATGTTCCGTCTCTGGGAAAGCACTGATCCCCAGGGCTGTTGTGCCTGTGAATAGGTTTCCAAGGGAAGGTGAAGACCAGCAACAGCTTTCAGGGCTGGCCCCTTCCTTGTGGGAGAAGGATCCGGACGTTTCCCATTTTGGAAAATGGCTCTGCCGAGAACGGGTACGATGAGATGTTCCGTCTCTGGGAAAGCACTGATCCCCAGGGCTGTTGTGCCTGTGAATAGGCTGCCAGGGGAAGGTGAAGACCAGCAACAGCTTTCAGGGCTGGCCCCTTCCTTGTGGGAGAAGGAGCCGGACGGTTCCCTTTTCGGAAATAAGCTCTGCCGAGAATGGGCACGAGGAGATGTTCCATCTCTGCGAAAGCACTGATCCCCAGGGCTGTTGTGCCTGTGAATAGGTTTCCAAGGGAAGGTGAAGACCAGCAACAGCTTTCAGGGCTGGCCCCTTCCTTGTGGGAGAAGGAGCCGGACGTTTCCCATTTTGGAAAATGGCTCTGCCGAGAACGGCTACGACGAGATGTTCCAACTCTGGGAAAGCACTGATCCCCAGGGCTGTTGTGCCTGTGAATAGGCTGCCCAGGGAAGGTGAAGACCAGCAACAGCTTTCAGGGCTGGCCCCTTCCTTGTGGGAGAAGGATCCGGACGTTTCCCATTTCGGAAAATGGCTCTGACGAGAACGGGTACGAGGAGATGTTCCGTCTCTGGGAAAGCACTGGTCCCCAGGGCTGTTGTGCCTGTGAATAGGCTGCCCAGGGAAGGTGAAGACCAGCAACAGCTTACAGGGCTGGCACCTTCCTTGTGGGAGAAGGAGCCGGACATTTCCCATTTTGGAAAAATGGCTCTGCCGAGAACGGGCACGAGGAGATGTTCCGTCTGTGGGAAAGCACTGATCCCCAGGGCTGTTGTGCCTGTGAATAGGTTTCCCAGGGAAGGTGAAGACCAGCAACAGCTTTCAGGGCTGGCACCTTCCTTGTGGGAGAAGGAGCCGGACGTTTCCCATTTTGGAAAATGGCACTGCCGAGAACGGCTACGACGAGATGTTCCGTCTCTGGGAAAGCACTGGTCCCCAGGGCTGTTGTGCCTGTGACTAGGCTGCCCAGGGAAGGTGAAGACCAGCAACAGCTTTCAGGGCTGGCCCCTTCCTTGTGGGAGAAGGAGCCGGACGTTTCCCTTTTCGGAAATAAGCTCTGCCGAGAATGGGCACGAGAAGATGTTCCGTCTCTGGGAAAGCACTGATCCCCAGGGCTGTTGTGCCTGTGAATAGGTTGCCCAGGGAAGGTGAAGACCAGCAACAGCTTTCAGGGCTGGCCCCTCCCTTGTGGGAGAAGGAGCCGGACGTTTCCCATTTTGGAAAATGGCTCTGCCGAGAACGGCTACGACGAGATGTTCCGTCTCTGGGAAAGCACTGATCCCCAGGGCTGTTGTGCCTGTGAATAGGTTTCCAAGGGAAGGTGAAGACCAGCAACAGCTTTCAGGGCTGGCCCCTTCCTTGTGGGAGAAGGATCCGGACGTTTCCCATTTTGGAAAATGGCTCTGCCGAGAACGGGTACGATGAGATGTTCCGTCTCTGGGAAAGCACTGATCCCCAGGGCTGTTGTGCCTGTGAATAGGCTGCCAGGGGAAGGTGAAGACCAGCAACAGCTTTCAGGGCTGGCCCCTTCCTTGTGGGAGAAGGAGCCGGACGGTTCCCTTTTCGGAAATAAGCTCTGCCGAGAATGGGCACGAGGAGATGTTCCATCTCTGCGAAAGCACTGATCCCCAGGGCTGTTGTGCCTGTGAATAGGTTTCCAAGGGAAGGTGAAGACCAGCAACAGCTTTCAGGGCTGGCCCCTTCCTTGTGGGAGAAGGAGCCGGACGTTTCCCATTTTGGAAAATGGCTCTGCCGAGAACGGCTACGACGAGATGTTCCAACTCTGGGAAAGCACTGATCCCCAGGGCTGTTGTGCCTGTGAATAGGCTGCCCAGGGAAGGTGAAGACCAGCAACAGCTTTCAGGGCTGGCCCCTTCCTTGTGGGAGAAGGAGCCGGACGGTTCCCTTTTCGGAAATAAGCTCTGCCGAGAATGGGCACGAGGAGATGTTCCATCTCTGCGAAAGCACTGATCCCCAGGGCTGTTGTGCCTGTGAATAGGTTTCCAAGGGAAGGTGAAGACCAGCAACAGCTTTCAGGGCTGGCCCCTTCCTTGTGGGAGAAGGAGCCGGACGTTTCCCATTTTGGAAAATGGCTCTGCCGAGAACGGCTACGACGAGATGTTCCAACTCTGGGAAAGCACTGATCCCCAGGGCTGTTGTGCCTGTGAATAGGCTGCCCAGGGAAGGTGAAGACCAGCAACATCTTTCAGGGCTGGCACCTTCCTTGTGGGAGAAGGAGCCGGACTTTTCCCATTTCCGAAAAATGGCTCTGCCGAGAACGGCTACGATGAGATGTTCCGTCTCTGTGAAAGCACAGATCCCCAGGGCTGTTGTGCCTGTGAATAGGTTGCCCAGGGAAGGTGAAGACCAGCAACAGCTTTCAGGGCTGGCCCCTTCCTTGTGGGAGAAGGAGCCGGACGTTTCCCATTTTGGAAAATGGCTCTGCCGAGAACGGGTACGATGAGATGTTCCGTCTCTGGGAAAGCACTGATCCCCAGGGCTGTTGTGCCTGTGAATAGGCTGCCCAGGGAAGGTGAAGACCAGCAACAGCTTTCAGGGCTGGCCCCTTTCTTGTGGGAGAAGGAGCCGGACGTTTCCCTTTTCGGAAATAAGCTCTTCCGATAATGGGCACGAGGAGATGTTCCGTTTCCGGGAAAGCACTGATCCCCAGGGCTGTTGTGCCTGTGACTAGGCTGCCCAGGGAAGGTGAAGACCAGCAACAGCTTTCAGGGCTGGCCCCTTCCTTGTTGGAGAAGGAGCCGGACGTTTCCCTTTTCGGAAATAAGCTCTGCCGAGAATGGGCACGAGGAGATGTTCCGTCTCTGGGAAAGCACTGATCCCCAGGGCTGTTGTGCCTGTGAATAGGTTTCCAAGGGAAGGTGAAGACCAGCAACAGCTTTCAGGGCTGGCCCCTTCCTTGTGGGAGAAGGATCCGGACGTTTCCCATTTTGGAAAATGGCTCTGCCGAGAACGGGCACGATGAGATGTTCCGTCTCTGGGAAAGCACTGATCCCCAGGGCTGTTGTGCCTGTGACTAGGCTGCCCAGGGAAGGTGAAGACCAGCAACAGCTTTCAGGGCTGGCACCTTCCTTGTGGGAGAAGGAGCCGGACGTTTCCCTTTTCGGAAATAAGCTCTGCCGAGAATGGGCACGAGGAGATGTTCCGTCTCTGCGAAAGCACTGATCCCCAGGGCTGTTGTGCCTGTGAATAGGTTGCCCAGGGAAGGTGAAGACCAGCAACAGCTTTCAGGGCTGGCCCCTTCCTTGTGGGAGAAGGAGCCGGACGTTTCCCTTTTTGGAAAAATGGCTCTACCGAGAACGGGCACGAGGAGATGTTCCGTCTCTGGGAAAGCACTGATCCCCAGGGCTGTTGTGCCTGTGAATAGGTTGCCCAGGGAAGGTGAAGACCAGCAACAGCTTTTAGTGCTGGCCCCTTCCTTGTGGGAGAAGGAGCCGGACGTTTCCCATTTTGGAAAATGGCTCTGCCGAGAACGGCTACGACGAGATGTTCCGTCTCTGGGAAAGCACTGGTCCCCAGGGCTGTTGTGCCTGTGACTAGGCTGCCCAGGGAAGGTGAAGACCAGCAACAGCTTTCAGGGCTGGCACCTTCCTTGTGGGAGAAGGAGCCGGACGTTTCCCTTTTCGGAAAATGGCTCTGCCGAGAACGGGTATGAAGAGATGTTCCGTCTCTGGGAAAGCACTGATCCCCAGGGCTGTTGTGCCTGTGACTAGGCTGCCCAGGGAAGGTGAAGACCAGCAACAGCTTTCAGGGCTGGCACCTTCCTTGTGGGAGAAGGAGCCGGACGTTTCCCATTTTGGAAAATGGCTCTGCCGAGAACGGCTACGACGAGATGTTCCGTCTCTGGGAAAGCACTGGTCCCCAGGGCTGTTGTGCCTGTTAGTAGGCTGCCCAGGGAAGGTGAAGACCAGCAACAGCTTTCAGGGCTGGCACCTTCCTTGTGGGAGAAGGAGCCGGACGTTTCCCTTTTCGGAAAATGGCTCTGCCGAGAACGGGTATGAAGAGATGTTCCGTCTCTGGGAAAGCACTGATCCCCAGGGCTGTTGTGCCTGTGACTAGGCTGCCCAGGGAAGGTGAAGACCAGCAACAGCTTTCAGGGCTGGCACCTTCCTTGTGGGAGAAGGAGCCAGACGTTTCCCTTTTCGGAAATAAGCTCTGCCGAGAATGGGCACGAGGAGATGTTCCGTCTCTGGGAAAGCACAGATCCCCAGGGCTGTTGTGCCTGTGAATAGGTTGCCCAGGGAAGGTGAAGACCAGCAACAGCTTTCAGGGCTGGCCCCTTCCTTGTGGGAGAAGGAGCCGGACGTTTCCCATTTTGGAAAATGGCTCTGCCGAGAACGGGTACGATGAGATGTTCCGTCTCTGGGAAAGCACTGATCCCCAGGGCTGTTGTGCCTGTGAATAGGCTGCCCAGGGAAGGTGAAGACCAGCAACAGCTTACAGGGCTGGCCCTTTCCTTGTGGGAGAATGAGCCGGACGTTTCCCTTTTTGGATATAAGCTCTTCCGAGAATGGGCACGAGGAGATGTTCCGTCTCTGGGAAAGCACTGATCCCCAGGGCTGTTGTGCCTGTGAATAGGTTGCCCAGGGAAGGTGAAGACCAGCAACAGCTTTCAGGGCTGGCCCCTCACTTGTGGGAGAAGGAGCCGGACGTTTCCCTTTTCGGAAAAATGGCTCTGCCGAGAACGGTCAAGACGAGATGTTCCGTCTCTGGGAAAGCACTGATCCCCAGGGCTGTTGTGCCTGTGAATAGGTTTCCAAGGGAAGGTGAAGACCAGCAACAGCTTTCAGGGCTGGCCCCTTCCTTGTGGGAGAAGGATCCGGACGTTTCCCATTTTGGAAAATGGCTCTGCCGAGAACGGGTACGATGAGATGTTCCGTCTCTGGGAAAGCACTGATCCCCAGGGCTGTTGTGCCTGTGAATAGGCTGCCAGGGGAAGGTGAAGACCAGCAACAGCTTTCAGGGCTGGCCCCTTCCTTGTGGGAGAAGGAGCCGGACGGTTCCCTTTTCGGAAATAAGCTCTGCCGAGAATGGGCACGAGGAGATGTTCCATCTCTGCGAAAGCACTGATCCCCAGGGCTGTTGTGCCTGTGAATAGGTTTCCAAGGGAAGGTGAAGACCAGCAACAGCTTTCAGGGCTGGCCCCTTCCTTGTGGGAGAAGGAGCCGGACGTTTCCCATTTTGGAAAATGGCTCTGCCGAGAACGGCTACGACGAGATGTTCCAACTCTGGGAAAGCACTGATCCCCAGGGCTGTTGTGCCTGTGAATAGGCTGCCCAGGGAAGGTGAAGACCAGCAACAGCTTTCAGGGCTGGCCCCTTCCTTGTGGGAGAAGGATCCGGACGTTTCCCATTTCGGAAAATGGCTCTGACGAGAACGGGTACGAGGAGATGTTCCGTCTCTGGGAAAGCACTGGTCCCCAGGGCTGTTGTGCCTGTGACTAGGCTGCCCAGGGAAGGTGAAGACCAGCAACAGCTTACAGGGCTGGCACCTTCCTTGTGGGAGAAGGAGCCGGACATTTCCCATTTTGGAAAAATGGCTCTGCCGAGAACGGGCACGAGGAGATGTTCCGTCTGTGGGAAAGCACTGATCCCCAGGGCTGTTGTGCCTGTGAATAGGTTTCCCAGGGAAGGTGAAGACCAGCAACAGCTTTCAGGGCTGGCACCTTCCTTGTGGGAGAAGGAGCCGGACGTTTCCCATTTTGGAAAATGGCACTGCCGAGAACGGCTACGACGAGATGTTCCGTCTCTGGGAAAGCACTGGTCCCCAGGGCTGTTGTGCCTGTTAGTAGGCTGCCCAGGGAAGGTGAAGACCAGCAACAGCTTTCAGGGCTGGCACCTTCCTTGTGGGAGAAGGAGCCGGACGTTTCCCTTTTCGGAAAATGGCTCTGCCGAGAACGGGTATGAAGAGATGTTCCGTCTCTGGGAAAGCACTGATCCCCAGGGCTGTTGTGCCTGTGACTAGGCTGCCCAGGGAAGGTGAAGACCAGCAACAGCTTTCAGGGCTGGCACCTTCCTTGTGGGAGAAGGAGCCAGACGTTTCCCTTTTCGGAAATAAGCTCTGCCGAGAATGGGCACGAGGAGATGTTCCGTCTCTGGGAAAGCACAGATCCCCAGGGCTGTTGTGCCTGTGAATAGGTTGCCCAGGGAAGGTGAAGACCAGCAACAGCTTTCAGGGCTGGCCCCTTCCTTGTGGGAGAAGGAGCCGGACGTTTCCCATTTTGGAAAATGGCTCTGCCGAGAACGGGTACGATGAGATGTTCCGTCTCTGGGAAAGCACTGATCCCCAGGGCTGTTGTGCCTGTGAATAGGCTGCCCAGGGAAGGTGAAGACCAGCAACAGCTTACAGGGCTGGCCCTTTCCTTGTGGGAGAATGAGCCGGACGTTTCCCTTTTTGGATATAAGCTCTTCCGAGAATGGGCACGAGGAGATGTTCCGTCTCTGGGAAAGCACTGATCCCCAGGGCTGTTGTGCCTGTGAATAGGTTGCCCAGGGAAGGTGAAGACCAGCAACAGCTTTCAGGGCTGGCCCCTCACTTGTGGGAGAAGGAGCCGGACGTTTCCCTTTTCGGAAAAATGGCTCTGCCGAGAACGGTCAAGACGAGATGTTCCGTCTCTGGGAAAGCACTGATCCCCAGGGCTGTTGTGCCTGTGAATAGGTTTCCAAGGGAAGGTGAAGACCAGCAACAGCTTTCAGGGCTGGCCCCTTCCTTGTGGGAGAAGGATCCGGACGTTTCCCATTTTGGAAAATGGCTCTGCCGAGAACGGGTACGATGAGATGTTCCGTCTCTGGGAAAGCACTGATCCCCAGGGCTGTTGTGCCTGTGAATAGGCTGCCAGGGGAAGGTGAAGACCAGCAACAGCTTTCAGGGCTGGCCCCTTCCTTGTGGGAGAAGGAGCCGGACGGTTCCCTTTTCGGAAATAAGCTCTGCCGAGAATGGGCACGAGGAGATGTTCCATCTCTGCGAAAGCACTGATCCCCAGGGCTGTTGTGCCTGTGAATAGGTTTCCAAGGGAAGGTGAAGACCAGCAACAGCTTTCAGGGCTGGCCCCTTCCTTGTGGGAGAAGGAGCCGGACGTTTCCCATTTTGGAAAATGGCTCTGCCGAGAACGGCTACGACGAGATGTTCCAACTCTGGGAAAGCACTGATCCCCAGGGCTGTTGTGCCTGTGAATAGGCTGCCCAGGGAAGGTGAAGACCAGCAACAGCTTTCAGGGCTGGCCCCTTCCTTGTGGGAGAAGGATCCGGACGTTTCCCATTTCGGAAAATGGCTCTGACGAGAACGGGTACGAGGAGATGTTCCGTCTCTGGGAAAGCACTGGTCCCCAGGGCTGTTGTGCCTGTGACTAGGCTGCCCAGGGAAGGTGAAGACCAGCAACAGCTTACAGGGCTGGCACCTTCCTTGTGGGAGAAGGAGCCGGACATTTCCCATTTTGGAAAAATGGCTCTGCCGAGAACGGGCACGAGGAGATGTTCCGTCTGTGGGAAAGCACTGATCCCCAGGGCTGTTGTGCCTGTGAATAGGTTTCCCAGGGAAGGTGAAGACCAGCAACAGCTTTCAGGGCTGGCACCTTCCTTGTGGGAGAAGGAGCCGGACGTTTCCCATTTTGGAAAATGGCACTGCCGAGAACGGCTACGACGAGATGTTCCGTCTCTGGGAAAGCACTGGTCCCCAGGGCTGTTGTGCCTGTGACTAGGCTGCCCAGGGAAGGTGAAGACCAGCAACAGCTTTCAGGGCTGGCCCCTTCCTTGTGGGAGAAGGAGCCGGACGTTTCCCTTTTCGGAAATAAGCTCTGCCGAGAATGGGCACGAGAAGATGTTCCGTCTCTGGGAAAGCACTGATCCCCAGGGCTGTTGTGCCTGTGAATAGGTTGCCCAGGGAAGGTGAAGACCAGCAACAGCTTTCAGGGCTGGCCCCTCCCTTGTGGGAGAAGGAGCCGGACGTTTCCCATTTTGGAAAATGGCTCTGCCGAGAACGGCTACGACGAGATGTTCCGTCTCTGGGAAAGCACTGATCCCCAGGGCTGTTGTGCCTGTGAATAGGTTTCCAAGGGAAGGTGAAGACCAGCAACAGCTTTCAGGGCTGGCCCCTTCCTTGTGGGAGAAGGATCCGGACGTTTCCCATTTTGGAAAATGGCTCTGCCGAGAACGGGTACGATGAGATGTTCCGTCTCTGGGAAAGCACTGATCCCCAGGGCTGTTGTGCCTGTGAATAGGCTGCCAGGGGAAGGTGAAGACCAGCAACAGCTTTCAGGGCTGGCCCCTTCCTTGTGGGAGAAGGAGCCGGACGGTTCCCTTTTCGGAAATAAGCTCTGCCGAGAATGGGCACGAGGAGATGTTCCATCTCTGCGAAAGCACTGATCCCCAGGGCTGTTGTGCCTGTGAATAGGTTTCCAAGGGAAGGTGAAGACCAGCAACAGCTTTCAGGGCTGGCCCCTTCCTTGTGGGAGAAGGAGCCGGACGTTTCCCATTTTGGAAAATGGCTCTGCCGAGAACGGCTACGACGAGATGTTCCAACTCTGGGAAAGCACTGATCCCCAGGGCTGTTGTGCCTGTGAATAGGCTGCCCAGGGAAGGTGAAGACCAGCAACAGCTTTCAGGGCTGGCCCCTTCCTTGTGGGAGAAGGAGCCGGACGGTTCCCTTTTCGGAAATAAGCTCTGCCGAGAATGGGCACGAGGAGATGTTCCATCTCTGCGAAAGCACTGATCCCCAGGGCTGTTGTGCCTGTGAATAGGTTTCCAAGGGAAGGTGAAGACCAGCAACAGCTTTCAGGGCTGGCCCCTTCCTTGTGGGAGAAGGAGCCGGACGTTTCCCATTTTGGAAAATGGCTCTGCCGAGAACGGCTACGACGAGATGTTCCAACTCTGGGAAAGCACTGATCCCCAGGGCTGTTGTGCCTGTGAATAGGCTGCCCAGGGAAGGTGAAGACCAGCAACATCTTTCAGGGCTGGCACCTTCCTTGTGGGAGAAGGAGCCGGACTTTTCCCATTTCCGAAAAATGGCTCTGCCGAGAACGGCTACGATGAGATGTTCCGTCTCTGTGAAAGCACAGATCCCCAGGGCTGTTGTGCCTGTGAATAGGTTGCCCAGGGAAGGTGAAGACCAGCAACAGCTTTCAGGGCTGGCCCCTTCCTTGTGGGAGAAGGAGCCGGACGTTTCCCATTTTGGAAAATGGCTCTGCCGAGAACGGGTACGATGAGATGTTCCGTCTCTGGGAAAGCACTGATCCCCAGGGCTGTTGTGCCTGTGAATAGGCTGCCCAGGGAAGGTGAAGACCAGCAACAGCTTTCAGGGCTGGCCCCTTTCTTGTGGGAGAAGGAGCCGGACGTTTCCCTTTTCGGAAATAAGCTCTTCCGATAATGGGCACGAGGAGATGTTCCGTTTCCGGGAAAGCACTGATCCCCAGGGCTGTTGTGCCTGTGACTAGGCTGCCCAGGGAAGGTGAAGACCAGCAACAGCTTTCAGGGCTGGCCCCTTCCTTGTTGGAGAAGGAGCCGGACGTTTCCCTTTTCGGAAATAAGCTCTGCCGAGAATGGGCACGAGGAGATGTTCCGTCTCTGGGAAAGCACTGATCCCCAGGGCTGTTGTGCCTGTGAATAGGTTTCCAAGGGAAGGTGAAGACCAGCAACAGCTTTCAGCGCTGGCCCCTTCCTTGTGGGAGAAGGAGCCGGACGTTTCCCATTTTGGAAAATGGCTCTGCCGAGAACGGCTACGACGAGATGTTCCGTCTCTGGGAAAGCACTGATCCCCAGGGCTGTTGTGCCTGTGAATAGGCTGCCAGGGGAAGGTGAAGACCAGCAACAGCTTTCAGGGCTGGCCCCTTCCTTGTGGGAGAAGGAGCCGGACGGTTCCCTTTTCGGAAATAAGCTCTGCCGAGAATGGGCACGAGGAGATGTTCCGTCTCTGCGAAAGCACTGATCCCCAGGGCTGTTGTGCCTGTGAATAGGTTGCCCAGGGAAGGTGAAGACCAGCAACAGCTTTCAGGGCTGGCCCCTTCCTTGTGGGAGAAGGAGCCGGACGTTTCCCTTTTTGGAAAAATGGCTCTACCGAGAACGGGCACGAGGAGATGTTCCGTCTCTGGGAAAGCACTGATCCCCAGGGCTGTTGTGCCTGTGAATAGGTTGCCCAGGGAAGGTGAAGACCAGCAACAGCTTTTAGTGCTGGCCCCTTCCTTGTGGGAGAAGGAGCCGGACGTTTCCCATTTTGGAAAATGGCTCTGCCGAGAACGGCTACGACGAGATGTTCCGTCTCTGGGAAAGCACTGGTCCCCAGGGCTGTTGTGCCTGTGACTAGGCTGCCCAGGGAAGGTGAAGACCAGCAACAGCTTTCAGGGCTGGCACCTTCCTTGTGGGAGAAGGAGCCGGACGTTTCCCTTTTCGGAAAATGGCTCTGCCGAGAACGGGTATGAAGAGATGTTCCGTCTCTGGGAAAGCACTGATCCCCAGGGCTGTTGTGCCTGTGACTAGGCTGCCCAGGGAAGGTGAAGACCAGCAACAGCTTTCAGGGCTGGCACCTTCCTTGTGGGAGAAGGAGCCGGACGTTTCCCATTTTGGAAAATGGCTCTGCCGAGAACGGCTACGACGAGATGTTCCGTCTCTGGGAAAGCACTGGTCCCCAGGGCTGTTGTGCCTGTTAGTAGGCTGCCCAGGGAAGGTGAAGACCAGCAACAGCTTTCAGGGCTGGCACCTTCCTTGTGGGAGAAGGAGCCGGACGTTTCCCTTTTCGGAAAATGGCTCTGCCGAGAACGGGTATGAAGAGATGTTCCGTCTCTGGGAAAGCACTGATCCCCAGGGCTGTTGTGCCTGTGACTAGGCTGCCCAGGGAAGGTGAAGACCATCAACAGCTTTCAGGGCTGGCACCTTCCTTGTGGGAGAAGGAGCCAGACGTTTCCCTTTTCGGAAATAAGCTCTGCCGAGAATGGGCACGAGGAGATGTTCCGTCTCTGGGAAAGCACAGATCCCCAGGGCTGTTGTGCCTGTGAATAGGTTGCCCAGGGAAGGTGAAGACCAGCAACAGCTTTCAGGGCTGGCCCCTTCCTTGTGGGAGAAGGAGCCGGACGTTTCCCATTTTGGAAAATGGCTCTGCCGAGAACGGGTATGAAGAGATGTTCCGTCTCTGGGAAAGCACTGATCCCCAGGGCTGTTGTGCCTGTGAATAGGCTGCCCAGGGAAGGTGAAGACCAGCAACAGCTTACAGGGCTGGCCCTTTCCTTGTGGGAGAATGAGCCGGACGTTTCCCTTTTTGGATATAAGCTCTTCCGAGAATGGGCACGAGGAGATGTTCCGTCTCCGGGAAAGCACTGATCCCCAGGGCTGTTGTGCCTGTGAATAGGTTGCCCAGGGAAGGTGAAGACCAGCAACAGCTTTCAGGGCTGGCCCCTTCCTTGTTGGAGAAGGAGCCGGACGATTCCCTTTCCGGAAAAATGGCTCTGCCAAGAACGGGTATGAAGAGATGTTCCGTTTCTGCGAAAGCACAGATGCCCAGGGCTGTTGTGCCTGTGAATAGGTTTCCAAGGGAAGGTGAAGACCAGCAACAGCTTTCAGGGCTGGCCCCTTCCTTGTGGGAGAAGGATCCGGACGTTTCCCATTTTGGAAAATGGCTCTGCCGAGAACGGCTACGATGAGATGTTCCGTCTCTGGGAAAGCACTGATCCCCAGGGCTGTTGTGCCTGTGAATAGGTTGCCCAGGGAAGGTGAAGACCAGCAACAGCTTTCAGGGCTGGCACCTTCCTTGTGGGAGAAGGAGCCGGACGTTTCCCATTTTGGAAAATGGCTCTGCCGAGAACGGGTACGATGAGATGTTCCGTCTCTGGGAAAGCACTGATCCCCAGGGCTGTTGTGCCTGTGAATAGGCTGCCCAGGGAAGGTGAAGACCAGCAACAGCTTTCAGGGCTGGCCCCTTCCTTGTGGGAGAAGGAGCCGGACGTTTCCCTTTTCGGAAAATGGCTCTGCCGAGAACGGCTACGACGAGATGTTCCGTCTCTGGGAAAGCACTGATCCCCAGGGCTGTTGTGCCTGTGACTAGGCTGCCCAGGGAAGGTGAAGACCAGCAACAGCTTTCAGGGCTGGCCCCTTCCTTGTGGGAGAAGGAGCCGGACGTTTCCCATTTCGGAAAAATGGCTCTGCCGAGAACGGGTATGAAGAGATGTTCCGTCTCTGGGAAAGCACTGATCCCCAGGGCTGTTGTGCCTGTGAATAGGCTGCCCAGGGAAGGTGAAGACCAGCAACAGCTTTCAGGGCTGGCCCCTTTCTTGTGGGAGAAGGAGCCGGACGTTTCCCTTTTCGGAAATAAGCTCTTCCGATAATGGGCACGAGGAGATGTTCCGTTTCCGGGAAAGCACTGATCCCCAGGGCTGTTGTGCCTGTGACTAGGCTGCCCAGGGAAGGTGAAGACCAGCAACAGCTTTCAGGGCTGGCCCCTTCCTTGTTGGAGAAGGAGCCGGACGTTTCCCTTTTCGGAAATAAGCTCTGCCGAGAATGGGCACGAGGAGATGTTCCGTCTCTGGGAAAGCACTGATCCCCAGGGCTGTTGTGCCTGTGAATAGGTTTCCAAGGGAAGGTGAAGACCAGCAACAGCTTTCAGGGCTGGCCCCTTCCTTGTGGGAGAAGGATCCGGACGTTTCCCATTTTGGAAAATGGCTCTGCCGAGAACGGGCACGATGAGATGTTCCGTCTCTGGGAAAGCACTGATCCCCAGGGCTGTTGTGCCTGTGACTAGGCTGCCCAGGGAAGGTGAAGACCAGCAACAGCTTTCAGGGCTGGCACCTTCCTTGTGGGAGAAGGAGCCGGACGTTTCCCTTTTCGGAAATAAGCTCTGCCGAGAATGGGCACGAGGAGATGTTCCGTCTCTGCGAAAGCACTGATCCCCAGGGCTGTTGTGCCTGTGAATAGGTTGCCCAGGGAAGGTGAAGACCAGCAACAGCTTTCAGGGCTGGCCCCTTCCTTGTGGGAGAAGGAGCCGGACGTTTCCCTTTTTGGAAAAATGGCTCTACCGAGAACGGGCACGAGGAGATGTTCCGTCTCTGGGAAAGCACTGATCCCCAGGGCTGTTGTGCCTGTGAATAGGTTGCCCAGGGAAGGTGAAGACCAGCAACAGCTTTTAGTGCTGGCCCCTTCCTTGTGGGAGAAGGAGCCGGACGTTTCCCATTTTGGAAAATGGCTCTGCCGAGAACGGCTACGACGAGATGTTCCGTCTCTGGGAAAGCACTGGTCCCCAGGGCTGTTGTGCCTGTGACTAGGCTGCCCAGGGAAGGTGAAGACCAGCAACAGCTTTCAGGGCTGGCACCTTCCTTGTGGGAGAAGGAGCCGGACGTTTCCCTTTTCGGAAAATGGCTCTGCCGAGAACGGGTATGAAGAGATGTTCCGTCTCTGGGAAAGCACTGATCCCCAGGGCTGTTGTGCCTGTGACTAGGCTGCCCAGGGAAGGTGAAGACCAGCAACAGCTTTCAGGGCTGGCACCTTCCTTGTGGGAGAAGGAGCCGGACGTTTCCCATTTTGGAAAATGGCTCTGCCGAGAACGGCTACGACGAGATGTTCCGTCTCTGGGAAAGCACTGGTCCCCAGGGCTGTTGTGCCTGTTAGTAGGCTGCCCAGGGAAGGTGAAGACCAGCAACAGCTTTCAGGGCTGGCACCTTCCTTGTGGGAGAAGGAGCCGGACGTTTCCCTTTTCGGAAAATGGCTCTGCCGAGAACGGGTATGAAGAGATGTTCCGTCTCTGGGAAAGCACTGATCCCCAGGGCTGTTGTGCCTGTGACTAGGCTGCCCAGGGAAGGTGAAGACCAGCAACAGCTTTCAGGGCTGGCACCTTCCTTGTGGGAGAAGGAGCCAGACGTTTCCCTTTTCGGAAATAAGCTCTGCCGAGAATGGGCACGAGGAGATGTTCCGTCTCTGGGAAAGCACAGATCCCCAGGGCTGTTGTGCCTGTGAATAGGTTGCCCAGGGAAGGTGAAGACCAGCAACAGCTTTCAGGGCTGGCCCCTTCCTTGTGGGAGAAGGAGCCGGACGTTTCCCATTTTGGAAAATGGCTCTGCCGAGAACGGGTACGATGAGATGTTCCGTCTCTGGGAAAGCACTGATCCCCAGGGCTGTTGTGCCTGTGAATAGGCTGCCCAGGGAAGGTGAAGACCAGCAACAGCTTACAGGGCTGGCCCTTTCCTTGTGGGAGAATGAGCCGGACGTTTCCCTTTTTGGATATAAGCTCTTCCGAGAATGGGCACGAGGAGATGTTCCGTCTCTGGGAAAGCACTGATCCCCAGGGCTGTTGTGCCTGTGAATAGGTTGCCCAGGGAAGGTGAAGACCAGCAACAGCTTTCAGGGCTGGCCCCTCACTTGTGGGAGAAGGAGCCGGACGTTTCCCTTTTCGGAAAAATGGCTCTGCCGAGAACGGTCAAGACGAGATGTTCCGTCTCTGGGAAAGCACTGATCCCCAGGGCTGTTGTGCCTGTGAATAGGTTTCCAAGGGAAGGTGAAGACCAGCAACAGCTTTCAGGGCTGGCCCCTTCCTTGTGGGAGAAGGATCCGGACGTTTCCCATTTTGGAAAATGGCTCTGCCGAGAACGGGTACGATGAGATGTTCCGTCTCTGGGAAAGCACTGATCCCCAGGGCTGTTGTGCCTGTGAATAGGCTGCCAGGGGAAGGTGAAGACCAGCAACAGCTTTCAGGGCTGGCCCCTTCCTTGTGGGAGAAGGAGCCGGACGGTTCCCTTTTCGGAAATAAGCTCTGCCGAGAATGGGCACGAGGAGATGTTCCATCTCTGCGAAAGCACTGATCCCCAGGGCTGTTGTGCCTGTGAATAGGTTTCCAAGGGAAGGTGAAGACCAGCAACAGCTTTCAGGGCTGGCCCCTTCCTTGTGGGAGAAGGAGCCGGACGTTTCCCATTTTGGAAAATGGCTCTGCCGAGAACGGCTACGACGAGATGTTCCAACTCTGGGAAAGCACTGATCCCCAGGGCTGTTGTGCCTGTGAATAGGCTGCCCAGGGAAGGTGAAGACCAGCAACAGCTTTCAGGGCTGGCCCCTTCCTTGTGGGAGAAGGATCCGGACGTTTCCCATTTCGGAAAATGGCTCTGACGAGAACGGGTACGAGGAGATGTTCCGTCTCTGGGAAAGCACTGGTCCCCAGGGCTGTTGTGCCTGTGACTAGGCTGCCCAGGGAAGGTGAAGACCAGCAACAGCTTACAGGGCTGGCACCTTCCTTGTGGGAGAAGGAGCCGGACATTTCCCATTTTGGAAAAATGGCTCTGCCGAGAACGGGCACGAGGAGATGTTCCGTCTGTGGGAAAGCACTGATCCCCAGGGCTGTTGTGCCTGTGAATAGGTTTCCCAGGGAAGGTGAAGACCAGCAACAGCTTTCAGGGCTGGCACCTTCCTTGTGGGAGAAGGAGCCGGACGTTTCCCATTTTGGAAAATGGCACTGCCGAGAACGGCTACGACGAGATGTTCCGTCTCTGGGAAAGCACTGGTCCCCAGGGCTGTTGTGCCTGTTAGTAGGCTGCCCAGGGAAGGTGAAGACCAGCAACAGCTTTCAGGGCTGGCACCTTCCTTGTGGGAGAAGGAGCCGGACGTTTCCCTTTTCGGAAAATGGCTCTGCCGAGAACGGGTATGAAGAGATGTTCCGTCTCTGGGAAAGCACTGATCCCCAGGGCTGTTGTGCCTGTGACTAGGCTGCCCAGGGAAGGTGAAGACCAGCAACAGCTTTCAGGGCTGGCACCTTCCTTGTGGGAGAAGGAGCCAGACGTTTCCCTTTTCGGAAATAAGCTCTGCCGAGAATGGGCACGAGGAGATGTTCCGTCTCTGGGAAAGCACAGATCCCCAGGGCTGTTGTGCCTGTGAATAGGTTGCCCAGGGAAGGTGAAGACCAGCAACAGCTTTCAGGGCTGGCCCCTTCCTTGTGGGAGAAGGAGCCGGACGTTTCCCATTTTGGAAAATGGCTCTGCCGAGAACGGGTACGATGAGATGTTCCGTCTCTGGGAAAGCACTGATCCCCAGGGCTGTTGTGCCTGTGAATAGGCTGCCCAGGGAAGGTGAAGACCAGCAACAGCTTACAGGGCTGGCCCTTTCCTTGTGGGAGAATGAGCCGGACGTTTCCCTTTTTGGATATAAGCTCTTCCGAGAATGGGCACGAGGAGATGTTCCGTCTCTGGGAAAGCACTGATCCCCAGGGCTGTTGTGCCTGTGAATAGGTTGCCCAGGGAAGGTGAAGACCAGCAACAGCTTTCAGGGCTGGCCCCTCACTTGTGGGAGAAGGAGCCGGACGTTTCCCTTTTCGGAAAAATGGCTCTGCCGAGAACGGTCAAGACGAGATGTTCCGTCTCTGGGAAAGCACTGATCCCCAGGGCTGTTGTGCCTGTGAATAGGTTTCCAAGGGAAGGTGAAGACCAGCAACAGCTTTCAGGGCTGGCCCCTTCCTTGTGGGAGAAGGATCCGGACGTTTCCCATTTTGGAAAATGGCTCTGCCGAGAACGGGTACGATGAGATGTTCCGTCTCTGGGAAAGCACTGATCCCCAGGGCTGTTGTGCCTGTGAATAGGCTGCCAGGGGAAGGTGAAGACCAGCAACAGCTTTCAGGGCTGGCCCCTTCCTTGTGGGAGAAGGAGCCGGACGGTTCCCTTTTCGGAAATAAGCTCTGCCGAGAATGGGCACGAGGAGATGTTCCATCTCTGCGAAAGCACTGATCCCCAGGGCTGTTGTGCCTGTGAATAGGTTTCCAAGGGAAGGTGAAGACCAGCAACAGCTTTCAGGGCTGGCCCCTTCCTTGTGGGAGAAGGAGCCGGACGTTTCCCATTTTGGAAAATGGCTCTGCCGAGAACGGCTACGACGAGATGTTCCAACTCTGGGAAAGCACTGATCCCCAGGGCTGTTGTGCCTGTGAATAGGCTGCCCAGGGAAGGTGAAGACCAGCAACAGCTTTCAGGGCTGGCCCCTTCCTTGTGGGAGAAGGATCCGGACGTTTCCCATTTCGGAAAATGGCTCTGACGAGAACGGGTACGAGGAGATGTTCCGTCTCTGGGAAAGCACTGGTCCCCAGGGCTGTTGTGCCTGTGACTAGGCTGCCCAGGGAAGGTGAAGACCAGCAACAGCTTACAGGGCTGGCACCTTCCTTGTGGGAGAAGGAGCCGGACATTTCCCATTTTGGAAAAATGGCTCTGCCGAGAACGGGCACGAGGAGATGTTCCGTCTGTGGGAAAGCACTGATCCCCAGGGCTGTTGTGCCTGTGAATAGGTTTCCCAGGGAAGGTGAAGACCAGCAACAGCTTTCAGGGCTGGCACCTTCCTTGTGGGAGAAGGAGCCGGACGTTTCCCATTTTGGAAAATGGCACTGCCGAGAACGGCTACGACGAGATGTTCCGTCTCTGGGAAAGCACTGGTCCCCAGGGCTGTTGTGCCTGTGACTAGGCTGCCCAGGGAAGGTGAAGACCAGCAACAGCTTTCAGGGCTGGCCCCTTCCTTGTGGGAGAAGGAGCCGGACGTTTCCCTTTTCGGAAATAAGCTCTGCCGAGAATGGGCACGAGAAGATGTTCCGTCTCTGGGAAAGCACTGATCCCCAGGGCTGTTGTGCCTGTGAATAGGTTGCCCAGGGAAGGTGAAGACCAGCAACAGCTTTCAGGGCTGGCCCCTCCCTTGTGGGAGAAGGAGCCGGACGTTTCCCATTTTGGAAAATGGCTCTGCCGAGAACGGCTACGACGAGATGTTCCGTCTCTGGGAAAGCACTGATCCCCAGGGCTGTTGTGCCTGTGAATAGGTTTCCAAGGGAAGGTGAAGACCAGCAACAGCTTTCAGGGCTGGCCCCTTCCTTGTGGGAGAAGGATCCGGACGTTTCCCATTTTGGAAAATGGCTCTGCCGAGAACGGGTACGATGAGATGTTCCGTCTCTGGGAAAGCACTGATCCCCAGGGCTGTTGTGCCTGTGAATAGGCTGCCAGGGGAAGGTGAAGACCAGCAACAGCTTTCAGGGCTGGCCCCTTCCTTGTGGGAGAAGGAGCCGGACGGTTCCCTTTTCGGAAATAAGCTCTGCCGAGAATGGGCACGAGGAGATGTTCCATCTCTGCGAAAGCACTGATCCCCAGGGCTGTTGTGCCTGTGAATAGGTTTCCAAGGGAAGGTGAAGACCAGCAACAGCTTTCAGGGCTGGCCCCTTCCTTGTGGGAGAAGGAGCCGGACGTTTCCCATTTTGGAAAATGGCTCTGCCGAGAACGGCTACGACGAGATGTTCCAACTCTGGGAAAGCACTGATCCCCAGGGCTGTTGTGCCTGTGAATAGGCTGCCCAGGGAAGGTGAAGACCAGCAACAGCTTTCAGGGCTGGCCCCTTCCTTGTGGGAGAAGGAGCCGGACGGTTCCCTTTTCGGAAATAAGCTCTGCCGAGAATGGGCACGAGGAGATGTTCCATCTCTGCGAAAGCACTGATCCCCAGGGCTGTTGTGCCTGTGAATAGGTTTCCAAGGGAAGGTGAAGACCAGCAACAGCTTTCAGGGCTGGCCCCTTCCTTGTGGGAGAAGGAGCCGGACGTTTCCCATTTTGGAAAATGGCTCTGCCGAGAACGGCTACGACGAGATGTTCCAACTCTGGGAAAGCACTGATCCCCAGGGCTGTTGTGCCTGTGAATAGGCTGCCCAGGGAAGGTGAAGACCAGCAACATCTTTCAGGGCTGGCACCTTCCTTGTGGGAGAAGGAGCCGGACTTTTCCCATTTCCGAAAAATGGCTCTGCCGAGAACGGCTACGATGAGATGTTCCGTCTCTGTGAAAGCACAGATCCCCAGGGCTGTTGTGCCTGTGAATAGGTTGCCCAGGGAAGGTGAAGACCAGCAACAGCTTTCAGGGCTGGCCCCTTCCTTGTGGGAGAAGGAGCCGGACGTTTCCCATTTTGGAAAATGGCTCTGCCGAGAACGGGTACGATGAGATGTTCCGTCTCTGGGAAAGCACTGATCCCCAGGGCTGTTGTGCCTGTGAATAGGCTGCCCAGGGAAGGTGAAGACCAGCAACAGCTTTCAGGGCTGGCCCCTTTCTTGTGGGAGAAGGAGCCGGACGTTTCCCTTTTCGGAAATAAGCTCTTCCGATAATGGGCACGAGGAGATGTTCCGTTTCCGGGAAAGCACTGATCCCCAGGGCTGTTGTGCCTGTGACTAGGCTGCCCAGGGAAGGTGAAGACCAGCAACAGCTTTCAGGGCTGGCCCCTTCCTTGTTGGAGAAGGAGCCGGACGTTTCCCTTTTCGGAAATAAGCTCTGCCGAGAATGGGCACGAGGAGATGTTCCGTCTCTGGGAAAGCACTGATCCCCAGGGCTGTTGTGCCTGTGAATAGGTTTCCAAGGGAAGGTGAAGACCAGCAACAGCTTTCAGCGCTGGCCCCTTCCTTGTGGGAGAAGGAGCCGGACGTTTCCCATTTTGGAAAATGGCTCTGCCGAGAACGGCTACGACGAGATGTTCCGTCTCTGGGAAAGCACTGATCCCCAGGGCTGTTGTGCCTGTGAATAGGCTGCCAGGGGAAGGTGAAGACCAGCAACAGCTTTCAGGGCTGGCCCCTTCCTTGTGGGAGAAGGAGCCGGACGGTTCCCTTTTCGGAAATAAGCTCTGCCGAGAATGGGCACGAGGAGATGTTCCGTCTCTGCGAAAGCACTGATCCCCAGGGCTGTTGTGCCTGTGAATAGGTTGCCCAGGGAAGGTGAAGACCAGCAACAGCTTTCAGGGCTGGCCCCTTCCTTGTGGGAGAAGGAGCCGGACGTTTCCCTTTTTGGAAAAATGGCTCTACCGAGAACGGGCACGAGGAGATGTTCCGTCTCTGGGAAAGCACTGATCCCCAGGGCTGTTGTGCCTGTGAATAGGTTGCCCAGGGAAGGTGAAGACCAGCAACAGCTTTTAGTGCTGGCCCCTTCCTTGTGGGAGAAGGAGCCGGACGTTTCCCATTTTGGAAAATGGCTCTGCCGAGAACGGCTACGACGAGATGTTCCGTCTCTGGGAAAGCACTGGTCCCCAGGGCTGTTGTGCCTGTGACTAGGCTGCCCAGGGAAGGTGAAGACCAGCAACAGCTTTCAGGGCTGGCACCTTCCTTGTGGGAGAAGGAGCCGGACGTTTCCCTTTTCGGAAAATGGCTCTGCCGAGAACGGGTATGAAGAGATGTTCCGTCTCTGGGAAAGCACTGATCCCCAGGGCTGTTGTGCCTGTGACTAGGCTGCCCAGGGAAGGTGAAGACCAGCAACAGCTTTCAGGGCTGGCACCTTCCTTGTGGGAGAAGGAGCCGGACGTTTCCCATTTTGGAAAATGGCTCTGCCGAGAACGGCTACGACGAGATGTTCCGTCTCTGGGAAAGCACTGGTCCCCAGGGCTGTTGTGCCTGTTAGTAGGCTGCCCAGGGAAGGTGAAGACCAGCAACAGCTTTCAGGGCTGGCACCTTCCTTGTGGGAGAAGGAGCCGGACGTTTCCCTTTTCGGAAAATGGCTCTGCCGAGAACGGGTATGAAGAGATGTTCCGTCTCTGGGAAAGCACTGATCCCCAGGGCTGTTGTGCCTGTGACTAGGCTGCCCAGGGAAGGTGAAGACCATCAACAGCTTTCAGGGCTGGCACCTTCCTTGTGGGAGAAGGAGCCAGACGTTTCCCTTTTCGGAAATAAGCTCTGCCGAGAATGGGCACGAGGAGATGTTCCGTCTCTGGGAAAGCACAGATCCCCAGGGCTGTTGTGCCTGTGAATAGGTTGCCCAGGGAAGGTGAAGACCAGCAACAGCTTTCAGGGCTGGCCCCTTCCTTGTGGGAGAAGGAGCCGGACGTTTCCCATTTTGGAAAATGGCTCTGCCGAGAACGGGTATGAAGAGATGTTCCGTCTCTGGGAAAGCACTGATCCCCAGGGCTGTTGTGCCTGTGAATAGGCTGCCCAGGGAAGGTGAAGACCAGCAACAGCTTACAGGGCTGGCCCTTTCCTTGTGGGAGAATGAGCCGGACGTTTCCCTTTTTGGATATAAGCTCTTCCGAGAATGGGCACGAGGAGATGTTCCGTCTCCGGGAAAGCACTGATCCCCAGGGCTGTTGTGCCTGTGAATAGGTTGCCCAGGGAAGGTGAAGACCAGCAACAGCTTTCAGGGCTGGCCCCTTCCTTGTTGGAGAAGGAGCCGGACGATTCCCTTTCCGGAAAAATGGCTCTGCCAAGAACGGGTATGAAGAGATGTTCCGTTTCTGCGAAAGCACAGATGCCCAGGGCTGTTGTGCCTGTGAATAGGTTTCCAAGGGAAGGTGAAGACCAGCAACAGCTTTCAGGGCTGGCCCCTTCCTTGTGGGAGAAGGATCCGGACGTTTCCCATTTTGGAAAATGGCTCTGCCGAGAACGGCTACGATGAGATGTTCCGTCTCTGGGAAAGCACTGATCCCCAGGGCTGTTGTGCCTGTGAATAGGTTGCCCAGGGAAGGTGAAGACCAGCAACAGCTTTCAGGGCTGGCACCTTCCTTGTGGGAGAAGGAGCCGGACGTTTCCCATTTTGGAAAATGGCTCTGCCGAGAACGGGTACGATGAGATGTTCCGTCTCTGGGAAAGCACTGATCCCCAGGGCTGTTGTGCCTGTGAATAGGCTGCCCAGGGAAGGTGAAGACCAGCAACAGCTTTCAGGGCTGGCCCCTTCCTTGTGGGAGAAGGAGCCGGACGTTTCCCTTTTCGGAAAATGGCTCTGCCGAGAACGGCTACGACGAGATGTTCCGTCTCTGGGAAAGCACTGATCCCCAGGGCTGTTGTGCCTGTGACTAGGCTGCCCAGGGAAGGTGAAGACCAGCAACAGCTTTCAGGGCTGGCCCCTTCCTTGTGGGAGAAGGAGCCGGACGTTTCCCATTTCGGAAAAATGGCTCTGCCGAGAACGGGTATGAAGAGATGTTCCGTCTCTGGGAAAGCACTGATCCCCAGGGCTGTTGTGCCTGTGAATAGGCTGCCCAGGGAAGGTGAAGACCAGCAACAGCTTTCAGGGCTGGCCCCTTCCTTGTGGGAGAAGGAGCCGGACGTTTCCCTTCTCGGAAATAAGCTCTGCCGAGAACGGGTATGAAGAGATGTTCCGTCTCTGTGAAAGCACAGATCCCCAGGGCTGTTGTGCCTGTGAATAGGTTGCCCAGGGAAGGTGAAGACCAGCAACAGCTTTCAGGGCTGGCCCCTTCCTTGTGGGAGAAGGAGCCGGACGTTTCCCATTTCGGAAAAATGGCTCTGCCGAGAACGGGTATGAAGAGATGTTCCGTCTCTGGGAAAGCACTGATCCCCAGGGCTGTTGTGCCTGTGAATAGGCTGCCCAGGGAAGGTGAAGACCAGCAACAGCTTTCAGGGCTGGCCCCTTCCTTGTGGGAGAAGGAGCCGGACGTTTCCCTTCTCGGAAATAAGCTCTGCCGAGAATGGGCACGAGGAGATGTTCCGTCTCTGTGAAAGCACAGATCCCCAGGGCTGTTGTGCCTGTGAATAGGTTGCCCAGGGAAGGTGAAGACCAGCAACAGCTTTCAGGGCTGGCCCCTTCCTTGTGGGAGAAGGAGCCGGACGTTTCCCATTTTGGAAAATGGCTCTGCCGAGAACGGCTACGATGAGATGTTCCGTCTCTGGGAAAGCACTGATCCCCAGGGCTGTTGTGCCTGTGACTAGGCTGCCCAGGGAAGGTGAAGACCAGCAACAGCTTACAGGGCTGGCCCTTTCCTTGTGGGAGAATGAGCCGGACGTTTCCCTTTTCGGATATAAGCTCTTCCGAGAATGGGCACGAGGAGATGTTCCGTCTCTGGGAAAGCACTGATCCCCAGGGCTGTTGTGCCTGTGAATAGGTTGCCCAGGGAAGGTGAAGACCAGCAACAGCTTTCAGGGCTGGCCCCTTCCTTGTTGGAGAAGGAGCCGGACGTTTCCCTTTCCGGAAAAATGGCTCTGCCAAGAACGGGTATGAAGAGATGTTCCGTTTCTGCGAAAGCACAGATGCCCAGGGCTGTTGTGCCTGTGAATAGGTTTCCAAGGGAAGGTGAAGACCAGCAACAGCTTTCAGGGCTGGCCCCTTCCTTGTGGGAGAAGGATCCGGACGTTTCCCATTTTGGAAAATGGCTCTGCCGAGAACGGGTACGATGAGATGTTCCGTCTCTGGGAAAGCACTGATCCCCAGGGTTGTTGTGCCTGTGAATAGGTTGCCCAGGGAAGGTGAAGACCAGCAACAACTTTCAGGGCTGGCACCTTCCTTGTGGGAGAAGGAGCCGGACGTTTCCCATTTTGGAAAATGGCTCTGCCGCGAACGGCTACGACAAGATGTTCTGTCTCTGGGTAAGCACTGGTCCCCAGGGCTGTTGTGCCTGTGAATAGGCAGCCCAGGGAAGGTGAAGACCAGCAACAGCTTTCAGGGCTGGCACCTTCCTTGTGGGAGAAGGAGCCGGACGTTTCCCTTTTCGGAAAATGGCTCTGCCGAGAACGGGTATGAAGAGATGTTCCGTCTCTGGGAAAGCACTGATCCCCAGGGCTGTTGTGCCTGTGACTAGGCTGCCCAGGGAAGGTGAAGACCAGCAACAGCTTTCAGGGCTGGCCCCTTCCTTGTGGGAGAAGGAGCCGGACGTTTCCCTTTTCGGAAATAAGCTCTGCCGAGAATGGGCACGAGGAGATGTTCCGTCTCTGGGAAAGCACTGATCCCCAGGGCTGTTGTGCCTGTGAATAGGTTTCCAAGGGAAGGTGAAGACCAGCAACAGCTTTCAGCGCTGGCCCCTTCCTTGTGGGAGAAGGAGCCGGACGTTTCCCATTTTGGAAAATGGCTCTGCCGCGAACGGCTACGACAAGATGTTCTGTCTCTGGGTAAGCACTGGTCCCCAGGGCTGTTGTGCCTGTGAATAGGCAGCCCAGGGAAGGTGAAGACCAGCAACAGCTTTCAGGGCTGGCACCTTCCTTGTGGGAGAAGGAGCCGGACGTTTCCCTTTTCGGAAAATGGCTCTGCCGAGAACGGGTATGAAGAGATGTTCCGTCTCTGGGAAAGCACTGATCCCCAGGGCTGTTGTGCCTGTGACTAGGCTGCCCAGGGAAGGTGAAGACCAGCAACAGCTTTCAGGGCTGGCCCCTTCCTTGTGGGAGAAGGAGCCGGACGTTTCCCTTTTCGGAAATAAGCTCTGCCGAGAATGGGCACGAGGAGATGTTCCGTCTCTGGGAAAGCACTGATCCCCAGGGCTGTTGTGCCTGTGAATAGGTTTCCAAGGGAAGGTGAAGACCAGCAACAGCTTTCAGCGCTGGCCCCTTCCTTGTGGGAGAAGGAGCCGGACGTTTCCCATTTTGGAAAATGGCTCTGCCGAGAACGGCTACGACGAGATGTTCCAACTCTGGGAAAGCACTGATCCCCAGGGCTGTTGTGCCTGTGAATAGGCTGCCCAGGGAAGGTGAAGACCAGCAACAGCTTTCAGGGCTGGCCCCTTCCTTGTGGGAGAAGGAGCCGGACGTTTCCCTTTTCGGAAATAAGCTCTGCCGAGAATGGGCACGAGGAGATGTTCCGTCTCTGCGAAAGCACTGATCCCCAGGGCTGTTGTGCCTGTGAATAGGTTGCCCAGGGAAGGTGAAGACCAGCAACAGCTTTCAGGGCTGGCCCCTTCCTTGTGGGAGAAGGAGCCGGACGTTTCCCATTTTGGAAAATGGCTCTGCCGAGAACGGCTACGACGAGATGTTCCGTCTCTGGGAAAGCACTGATCCCCAGGGCTGTTGTGCCTGTGACTAGGCTGCCCAGGGAAGGTGAAGACCAGCAACAGCTTTCAGGGCTGGCCCCTTCCTTGTGGGAGAAGGAGCCGGATGTTTTCCATTTTGGAAATGGATCTGCCGAGAATGGGCACGAGGAGATGTTCCGTCTCTGCGAAAGCACTGATCCCCAGGGCTGTTGTGCCTGTGAATAGGTTGCCCAGGGAAGGTGAAGACCAGCAACAGCTTTCAGGGCTGGCCCCTTCCTTGTGGGAGAAGGAGCCGGACGTTTCCCATTTTGGAAAATGGCTCTGCCGAGAACGGCTACGACGAGATGTTCCAACTCTGGGAAAGCACTGATCCCCAGGGCTGTTGTGCCTGTGACTAGGCTGCCCAGGGAAGGTGAAGACCAGCAACAGCTTTCAGGGCTGGCCCCTTCCTTGTGGGAGAAGGAGCCGGACGTTTCCCATTTCGGAAAAATGGCTCTGCCGAGAACGGGCACGAGGAGATGTTCCGTCTCTGGGAAAGCACTGATCCCCAGGGCTGTTGTGGCTGTGAATATGTTGCCCAGGGAAGGTGAAGACCAGCAACAGCTTTCAGGGCTGGCCCCTTCCTTGTGGGAGAAGGAGCCGGACGTTTCCCATTTTGGAAAATGGCTCTGCCGAGAACGGGTACGATGAGATGTTCCGTCTCTGGGAAAGCACTGATCCCCAGGGCTGTTGTGCCTGTGACTAGGCTGCCCAGGGAAGGTGAAGACCAGCAACAGCTTTCAGGGCTGGCCCCTTCCTTGTGGGAGAAGGAGCCGGACGTTTCCCTTTTCGGAAATAAGCTCTGCCGAGAATGGGCACGAGGAGATGTTCCGTCTCTGCGAAAGCACTGATCCCCAGGGCTGTTGTGCCTGTGAATAGGTTGCCCAGGGAAGGTGAAGACCAGCAACAGCTTTCAGGGCTGGCCCCTTCCTTGTGGGAGAAGGAGCCGGACGTTTCCCATTTCGGAAAAATGGCTCTGCCGAGAACGGGTATGAAGAGATGTTCCGTCTCTGGGAAAGCACTGATCCCCAGGGCTGTTGTGCCTGTGAATAGGTTTCCAAGGGAAGGTGAAGACCAGCAACAGCTTTCAGGGCTGGCCCCTTCCTTGTGGGAGAAGGATCCGGACGTTTCCCATTTTGGAAAATGGCTCTGCCGAGAACGGGTACGATGAGATGTTCCGTCTCTGGGAAAGCACTGATCCCCAGGGCTGTTGTGCCTGTGAATAGGCTGCCCAGGGAAGGTGAAGACCAGCAACAGCTTTCAGGGCTGGCACCTTCCTTGTGGGAGAAGGAGCCGGACGTTTCCCATTTTGGAAAATGGCTCTGCCGAGAACGGGTATGAAGAGATGTTCCGTCTCTGGGAAAGCACTGATCCCCAGGGCTGTTGTGCCTGTGACTAGGCTGCCCAGGGAAGGTGAAGACCAGCAACAGCTTTCAGGGCTGGCACCTTCCTTGTGGGAGAAGGAGCCGGACGTTTCCCATTTTGGAAAATGGCTCTGCCGAGAACGGCTACGACGAGATGTTCCGTCTCTGGGAAAGCACTGATCCCCAGGGCTGTTGTGCCTGTGACTAGGCTGCCCAGGGAAGGTGAAGACCAGCAACAGCTTTCAGGGCTGGCCCCTTCCTTGTGGGAGAAGGAGCCAGACGTTTCCCTTTTCGGAAATAAGCTCTGCCGAGAATGGGCACGAGGAGATGTTCCGTCTCTGTGAAAGCACAGATCCCCAGGGCTGTTGTGCCTGTGAATAGGTTGCCCAGGGAAGGTGAAGACCAGCAACAGCTTTCAGGGCTGGCCCCTTCCTTGTGGGAGAAGGAGCCGGACGTTTCCCATTTTGGAAAATGGCTCTGCCGAGAACGGGTACGATGAGATGTTCCGTCTCTGGGAAAGCACTGATCCCCAGGGCTGTTGTGCCTGTGACTAGGCTGCCCAGGGAAGGTGAAGACCAGCAACAGCTTTCAGGGCTGGCCCCTTCCTTGTGGGAGAAGGAGCCGGACGTTTCCCATTTCGGAAAAATGGCTCTGCCGAGAACGGGTATGAAGAGATGTTCCGTCTCTGGGAAAGCACTGATCCCCAGGGCTGTTGTGCCTGTGAATAGGTTTCCAAGGGAAGGTGAAGACCAGCAACAGCTTTCAGGGCTGGCCCCTTCCTTGTGGGAGAAGGATCCGGACGTTTCCCATTTTGGAAAATGGCTCTGCCGAGAACGGGTACGATGAGATGTTCCGTCTCTGGGAAAGCACTGATCCCCAGGGCTGTTGTGCCTGTGAATAGGCTGCCCAGGGAAGGTGAAGACCAGCTACAGCTTTCAGGGCTGGCCCCTTCCTTGTGGGAGAAGGAGCCGGACGTTTCCCATTTTGGAAAATGGCTCTGCCGAGAACGGGTATGAAGAGATGTTCCGTCTCTGGGAAAGCACTGATCCCCAGGGCTGTTGTGCCTGTGACTAGGCTGCCCAGGGAAGGTGAAGACCAGCAACAGCTTTCAGGGCTGGCACCTTCCTTGTGGAAGAAGGAGCCGGACGTTTCCCATTTTGGAAAATGGCTCTGCCGAGAACGGCTACGACGAGATGTTCCGTCTCTGGGAAAGCACTGATCCCCAGGGCTGTTGTGCCTGTGACTAGGCTGCCCAGGGAAGGTGAAGACCAGCAACAGCTTTCAGGGCTGGCCCCTTCCTTGTGGGAGAAGGAGCCAGACGTTTCCCTTTTCGGAAATAAGCTCTGCCGAGAATGGGCACGAGGAGATGTTCCGTCTCTGTGAAAGCACAGATCCCCAGGGCTGTTGTGCCTGTGAATAGGTTGCCCAGGGAAGGTGAAGACCAGCAACAGCTTTCAGGGCTGGCACCTTCCTTGTGGGAGAAGGAGCCGGACGTTTCCCATTTTGGAAAATGGCTCTGCCGAGAACGGGTACGATGAGATGTTCCGTCTCTGGGAAAGCACTGATCCCCAGGGCTGTTGTGCCTGTGACTAGGCTGCCCAGGGAAGGTGAAGACCAGCAACAGCTTTCAGGGCTGGCCCTTTCCTTGTGGGAGAAGGAGCCGGACGTTTCCCTTTTCGGAAATAAGCTCTTCCGAGAATGGGCACGAGGAGATGTTCCGTCTCCGGGAAAGCACTGATCCCCAGGGCTGTTGTGCCTGTGAATAGGTTTCCAAGGGAAGGTGAAGACCAGCAACAGCTTTCAGGGCTGGCCCCTTCCTTGTGGGAGAAGGAGCCGGACGTTTCCCTTTCCGGAAAAATGGCTCTGCCAAGAACGGGTATGAAGAGATGTTCCGTTTCTGCGAAAGCACAGATGCCCAGGGCTGTTGTGCCTGTGAATAGGTTTCCAAGGGAAGGTGAAGACCAGCAACAGCTTTCAGGGCTGGCCCCTTCCTTGTGGGAGAAGGATCCGGACGTTTCCCATTTTGGAAAATGGCTCTGCCGAGAACGGGTACGATGAGATGTTCCGTCTCTGGGAAAGCACTGATCCCCAGGGCTGTTGTGCCTGTGAATAGGTTGCCCAGGGAAGGTGAAGACCAGCAACAGCTTTCAGGGCTGGCACCTTCCTTTTGGGAGAAGGAGCCGGACGTTTCCCTTTTCGGAAATAAGCTCTGCCGAGAATGGGCACGATGAGATGTTCCGTCTCTGCGAAAGCACTGATCCCCAGGGCTGTTGTGCCTGTGAATAGGTTGCCAAAGGAAGGTGAAGACCAGCAACAGCTTTCAGGGCTGGCCCCTTCCTTGTGGGAGAAGGAGCCGGACGTTTCCCTTTTCGTAAAATGGCTCTGCCGAGAACGGGCACGATGAGATGTTCCGTCTCTGGGAAAGCACTGATCCCCAGGGCTGTTGTGCCTGTGAATAGGTTTCCAAGGGAAGGTGAAGACCAGCAACAGCTTTCAGGGCTGGCCCCTTCCTTGTGGGAGAAGGATCCGGACGTTTCCCATTAGTGAAAATGGATCTGCCGAGAACGGCTACGATGAGATGTTCCGTCTCTGGGAAAGCACTGATCCCCAGGGCTGTTGTGCCTGTGACTAGGCTGCCCAGGGAAGGTGAAGACCAGCAACAGCTTTCAGGGCTGGCCCCTTCCTTGTGGGAGAAGGAGCCGGACGTTTCCCTTTTCGGAAATAAGCTCTGCCGAGAATGGGCACGAGGAGATGTTCCGTCTGTGGGAAAGCACTGATCCCCAGGGCTGTTGTGCCTGTGAATATGTTTCCAAGGGAAGGTGAAGACCAGCAACAGCTTTCAGCGCTGGCCCCTTCCTTGTGGGAGAAGGAGCCGGACGTTTCCCATTAGTGAAAATGGATCTGCCGAGAACGGGCACGATGAGATGTTCCGTCTCTGGGAAAGCACTGATCCCCAGGGCTGTTGTGCCTGTGACTAGGCTGCCCAGGGAAGGTGAAGACCAGCAACAGCTTTCAGGGCTGGCCCCTTCCTTGTGGGAGAAGGAGCCGGACGTTTCCCTTTTCGGAAATAAGCTCTGCCGAGAATGGGCACGAGGAGATGTTCCGTCTCTGCGAAAGCACTGATCCCCAGGGCTGTTGTGCCTGTGACTAGGCTGCCCAGGGAAGGTGAAGACCAGCAACAGCTTACAGGGCTGGCACCTTCCTTGTGGGAGAAGGAGCCGGACGTTTCCCTTTTCGGAAATAAGCTCTGCCGAGAATGGGCACGAGGAGATGTTCCGTCTCTGGGAAAGCACTGATCCCCAGGGCTGTTGTGCCTGTGAATAGGTTGCCCAGGGAAGGTGAAGACCAGCAACAGCTTTCAGGGCTGGCCCCTTCCTTGTGGGAGAAGGAGCCGGACGTTTCCCATTTTGGAAAATGGCTCTGCCGAGAACGGCTACGACGAGATGTTCCGTCTCTGGGAAAGCACTGATCCCCAGGGCTGTTGTGCCTGTGACTAGGCTGCCCAGGGAAGGTGAAGACCAGCAACAGCTTTCAGGGCTGGCCCCTTCCTTGTGGGAGAAGGAGCCGGACGTTTTCCATTTTGGAAATGGATCTGCCGAGAATGGGCACGAGGAGGTGTTCCGTCTCTGCGAAAGCACTGATCCCCAGGGCTGTTGTGCCTGTGAATAGGCTGCCAAGGGAAGGTGAAGACCAGCAACAGCTTACAGGGCTGGCCCCTTCCTTGTGGGAGAAGGAGCCGGACGTTTCCCATTTTGGAAAATGGCTCTGCCGAGAACGGGTACGATGAGATGTTCCGTCTCTGGGAAAGCACTGATCCCCAGGGCTGTTGTGCCTGTGAATAGGTTGCCCAGGGAAGGTGAAGACCAGCAACAGCTTTCAGGGCTGGCACCTTCCTTGTGGGAGAAGGAGCCGGACGTTTCCCATTTTGGAAAATGGCTCTGCCGAGAACGGCTACGACGAGATGTTCTATCTCTGGGAAAGCACTGATCCCCAGGGCTGTTGTGCCTGTGACTAGGCTGCCCAGGGAAGGTGAAGACCAGCAACAGCTTTCAGGGCTGGCCCCTTCCTTGTGGGAGAAGGAGCCGGACGTTTCCCATTTCGGAAAAATGGCTCTGCCGAGAACGGGCACGAGGAGATGTTCCGTCTCTGGGAAAGCACTGATCCCCAGGGCTGTTGTGGCTGTGAATAGGTTGCCCAGGGAAGGTGAAGACCAGCAACAGCTTTCAGGGCTGGCCCCTTCCTTGTGGGAGAAGGATCCGGACGTTTCCCATTTCGGAAAAATTGCTCTGCCGAGAACGGGTATGAAGAGATGTTCCGTCTCTGGGAAAGCACTGGTCCCCAGGGCTGTTGTGCCTGTGAATAGGTTTCCAAGGGAAGGTGAAGACCAGCAACAGCTTTCAGGGCTGGCCCCTTCCTTGTGGGAGAAGGAGCCGGACGTTTCCCATTTTGGAAAATGGCTCTGCCGAGAACGGCTACGACGAGATGTTCCGTCTCTGGGAAAGCACTGATCCCCAGGGCTGTTGTGCCTGTGACTAGGCTGCCCAGGGAAGGTGAAGACCAGCAACAGCTTTCAGGGCTGGCCCCTTCCTTGTGGGAGAAGGATCCGGACGTTTCCCATTTTGGAAAATGGCTCTGCCGAGAACGGGTACGATGAGATGTTCCGTCTCTGGGAAAGCACTGATCCCCAGGGCTGTTGTGCCTGTGAATAGGTTGCCCAGGGAAGGTGAAGACCAGCAACAGCTTTCAGGGCTTTCACCTTCCTTTTGGGAGAAGGAGCCGGACGTTTCCCATTTTGGAAAATGGCTCTGCCGAGAACGGCTACGACGAGATGTTCTATCTCTGGGAAAGCACTGATCCCCAGGGCTGTTGTGCCTGTGACTAGGCTGCCCAGGGAAGGTGAAGACCAGCAACAGCTTTCAGGGCTGGCCCCTTCCTTGTGGGAGAAGGAGCCGGACGTTTCCCATTTCGGAAAAATGGCTCTTCCGAGAACGGGCACGAGGAGATGTTCCGTCTCTGGGAAAGCACTGATCCCCAGGGCTGTTGTGGCTGTGAATAGGTTGCCCAGGGAAGGTGAAGACCAGCAACAGCTTTCAGGGCTGGCCCCTTCGTTGTGGGAGAAGGATCCGGACGTTTCCCATTTCGGAAAAATTGCTCTGCCGAGAACGGGTATGAATAGATGTTCCGTCTCTGGGAAAGCACAGATCCCCATGGCTGTTGTGCCTGTGAATAGGTTTCCAAGGGAAGGTGAAGACCAGCAACAGCTTTCAGGGCTGGCCCCTTCCTTGTGGGAGAAGGAGCCGGACGTTTCCCATTTTGGAAAATGGCTCTGCCGAGAACGGCTACGACGAGATGTTCCGTCTCTGGGAAAGCACTGATCCCCAGGGCTGTTGTGCCTGTGAATAGGCTGCCAAGGGAAGGTGAAGACCAGCAACAGCTTTCAGGGCTGGCCCCTTCCTTGTGGGAGAAGGAGCCAGACGTTTCCCTTTTCGGAAATAAGCTCTGCCGAGAATGGGCACGAGGAGATGTTCCGTCTCTGTGAAAGCACAGATCCCCAGGGCTGTTGTGCCTGTGAATAGGTTTCCAAGGGAAGGTGAAGACCAGCAACAGCTTTCAGGGCTGGCCCCTTCCTTGTTGGAGAAGGAGCCGGACGTTTCCCTTTCCGGAAAAATGGCTCTGCCAAGAACGGGTATGAAGAGATGTTCCGTTTCTGCGAAAGCACAGATGCCCAGGGCTGTTGTGCCTGTGAATAGGTTTCCAAGGGAAGGTGAAGACCAGCAACAGCTTTCAGGGCTGGCACCTTCCTTTTGGGAGAAGGAGCCGGACGTTTCCCATTTTGGAAAATGGCTCTGCCGAGAACGGGTACGACGAGATGTTCTATCTCTGGGAAAGCACTGATCCCCAGGGCTGTTGTGCCTGTGACTAGGCTGCCCAGGGAAGGTGAAGACCAGCAACAGCTTTCAGGGCTGGCCCCTTCCTTGTGGGAGAAGGAGCCGGACGTTTCCCATTTCGGAAAAATGGCTCTGCCGAGAACGGGCACGAGGAGATGTTCCGTCTCTGGGAAAGCACTGATCCCCAGGGCTGTTGTGGCTGTGAATAGGTTGCCCAGGGAAGGTGAAGACCAGCAACAGCTTTCAGGGCTGGCCCCTTCCTTGTGGGAGAAGGATCCGGACGTTTCCCATTTCGGAAAAATTGCTCTGCCGAGAACGGGTATGAATAGATGTTCCGTCTCTGGGAAAGCACAGATCCCCATGGCTGTTGTGCCTGTGAATAGGTTTCCAAGGGAAGGTGAAGACCAGCAACAGCTTTCAGGGCTGGCACCTTCCTTGTGGGAGAAGGAGCCGGACGTTTCCCATTTTGGAAAATGGCTCTGCCGAGAACGGCTACGACGAGATGTTCCGTCTCTGGGAAAGCACTGATCCCCAGGGCTGTTGTGCCTGTGACTAGGCTGCCAAGGGAAGGTGAAGACCAGCAACAGCTTTCAGGGCTGGCCCCTTCCTTGTGGGAGAATGAGCCGGACGTTTCCCATTTTGGAAGATGGCTCTGACGAGAACGGGTACGATGAGATGTTCCGTCTCTGGGAAAGCACTGATCCCCAGGGCTGTTGTGCCTGTGAATAGGTTGCCCAGGGAAGGTGAAGACCAGCAACAGCTTTCAGGGCTGGCCCCTTCCTTGTGGGAGAAGGAGCCGGACGTTTCCCATTTCGGAAAAATGGCTCTGCCGAGAACGGGCACGAGGAGATGTTCCGTCTCTGTGAAAGCACAGATCCCCAGGGCTGTTGTGCCTGTGAATAGGCTGCCAAGGGAAGGTGAAGACCAGCAACAGCTTTCAGGGCTGGCCCCTTCCTTGTGGGAGAAGGATCCGGACGTTTCCCATTTTGGAAAATGGCTCTGCCGAGAACGGGTACGATGAGATGTTCCGTCTCTGGGAAAGCACTGATCCCCAGGGCTGTTGTGCCTGTGACTAGGCTGCCCAGGGAAGGTGAAGACCAGCAACAGCTTACAGGGCTGGCCCTTTCCTTGTGGGAGAAGGAGCCGGACGTTTCCCTTTTCGGAAATAAGCTCTTCCGAGAATGGGCACGAGGAGATGTTCCGTCTCCGGGAAAGCACTGATCCCCAGGGCTGTTGTGCCTGTGAATAGGTTTCCAAGGGAAGGTGAAGACCAGCAACAGCTTTCAGGGCTGGCCCCTTCCTTGTTGGAGAAGGAGCCGGACGTTTCCCTTTCCGGAAAAATGGCTCTGCCAAGAACGGGTATGAAGAGATGTTCCGTTTCTGCGAAAGCACAGATGCCCAGGGCTGTTGTGCCTGTGAATAGGTTTCCAAGGGAAGGTGAAGACCAGCAACAGCTTTCAGGGCTGGCACCTTCCTTTTGGGAGAAGGAGCCGGACGTTTCCCATTTTGGAAAATGGCTCTGCCGAGAACGGGTACGACGAGATGTTCTATCTCTGGGAAAGCACTGATCCCCAGGGCTGTTGTGCCTGTGACTAGGCTGCCCAGGGAAGGTGAAGACCAGCAACAGCTTTCAGGGCTGGCCCCTTCCTTGTGGGAGAAGGAGCCGGACGTTTCCCATTTCGGAAAAATGGCTCTGCCGAGAACGGGCACGAGGAGATGTTCCGTCTCTGGGAAAGCACTGATCCCCAGGGCTGTTGTGGCTGTGAATAGGTTGCCCAGGGAAGGTGAAGACCAGCAACAGCTTTCAGGGCTGGCCCCTTCCTTGTGGGAGAAGGATCCGGACGTTTCCCATTTCGGAAAATTTGCTCTGCCGAGAACGGGTATGAATAGATGTTCCGTCTCTGGGAAAGCACAGATCCCCAGGGCTGTTGTGCCTGTGAATAGGTTTCCAAGGGAAGGTGAAGACCAGCAACAGCTTTCAGGGCTGGCACCTTCCTTGTGGGAGAAGGAGCCGGACGTTTCCCATTTTGGAAAATGGCTCTGCCGAGAACGGCTACGACGAGATGTTCCGTCTCTGGGAAAGCACTGATCCCCAGGGCTGTTGTGCCTGTGAATAGGCTGCCAAGGGAAGGTGAAGACCAGCAACAGCTTTCAGGGCTGGCACCTTCCTTTTGGGAGAAGGATCCGGACGTTTCCCATTTTGGAAAATGGCTCTGCCGAGAACGGGTACGACGAGATGTTCTATCTCTGGGAAAGCACTGATCCCCAGGGCTGTTGTGCCTGTGAATAGGTTTCCAAGGGAAGGTGAAGACCAGCAACAGCTTTCAGGGCTGGCCCCTTCCTTGTGGGAGAAGGAGCCGGACGTTTCCCATTTCGGAAAAATGGCTCTGCCGAGAACGGGCACGAGGAGATGTTCCGTCTCTGGGAAAGCACTGATCCCCAGGGCTGTTGTGGCTGTGAATAGGTTGCCCAGGGAAGGTGAAGACCAGCAACAGCTTTCAGGGCTGGCCCCTTCCTTGTGGGAGAAGGATCCGGACGTTTCCCATTTCGGAAAATTTGCTCTGCCGAGAACGGGTATGAATAGATGTTCCGTCTCTGGGAAAGCACAGATCCCCATGGCTGTTGTGCCTGTGAATAGGTTTCCAAGGGAAGGTGAAGACCAGCAACAGCTTTCAGGGCTGGCACCTTCCTTGTGGGAGAAGGAGCCGGACGTTTCCCATTTTGGAAAATGGCTCTGCCGAGAACGGCTACGACGAGATGTTCCGTCTCTGGGAAAGCACTGATCCCCAGGGCTGTTGTGCCTGTGAATAGGCTGCCAAGGGAAGGTGAAGACCAGCAACAGCTTTCAGGGCTGGCCCCTTCCTTGTGGGAGAAGGATCCGGACGTTTCCCATTTTGGAAGATGGCTCTGCCGAGAACGGGTACGATGAGATGTTCCGTCTCTGGGAAAGCACTGATCCCCAGGGCTGTTGTGCCTGTGAATAGGCTGCCCAGGGAAGGTGAAGACCAGCAACAGCTTTCAGGGCTGGCCCCTTCCTTGTGGGAGAAGGAGCCGGACGTTTCCCATTTCGGAAAAATGGCTCTGCCGAGAACGGGCACGAGGAGATGTTCCGTCTCTGGGAAAGCACTGATCCCCAGGGCTGTTGTGGCTGTGAATAGGTTGCCCAGGGAAGGTGAAGACCAGCAACAGCTTTCAGGGCTGGCCCCTTCCTTGTGGGAGAAGGAGCCGGACGTTTCCCATTTCGGAAAAATTGCTCTGCCGAGAACGGGTATGAAGAGATGTTCCGTCTCTGGGAAAGCACAGATCCCCATGGCTGTTGTGCCTGTGAATAGGTTGCCCAGGGAAGGTGAAGACCAGCAACAGCTTTCAGGGCTGGCCCCTTCCTTGTGGGAGAAGGAGCCGGACGTTTCCCATTTTGGAAAATGGCTCTGCCGAGAACGGCTACGACGAGATGTTCCGTCTCTGGGAAAGCACTGATCCCCAGGGCTGTTGTGCCTGTGACTAGGCTGCCAAGGGAAGGTGAAGACCAGCAACAGCTTTCAGGGCTGGCCCCTTCCTTGTGGGAGAAGGATCCGGACGTTTCCCATTTTGGAAAATGGCTCTGCCAAGAACGGCTACGACGAGATGTTCCGTCTCTGGGAAAGCACTGATCCCCAGGGCTGTTGTGCCTGTGACTAGGCTGCCCAGGGAAGGTGAAGACCAGCAACAGCTTTCAGGGCTGGCACCTTCCTTGTGGGAGAAGGAGCCGGACGTTTCCCTTTTCGGAAAATGGCTCTGCCGAGAACGGCTACGACGAGATGTTCCGACTCTGGGAAAGCACTGATCCCCAGGGCTGTTGTGCCTGTGACTAGGCTGCCCAGGGAAGGTGAAGACCAGCAACAGCTTTCAGGGCTGGCCCCTTCCTTGTGGGAGAAGGAGCCAGACGTTTCCCTTTTCGGAAATAAGCTCTGCCGAGAATGGGCACGAGGAGATGTTCCGTCTCTGTGAAAGCACAGATCCCCAGGGCTGTTGTGCCTGTGAATAGGCTGCCAAGGGAAGGTGAAGACCAGCAACAGCTTTCAGGGCTGGCCCCTTCCTTGTGGGAGAAGGATCCGGACGTTTCCCATTTTGGAAAATGGCTCTGCCGAGAACGGGTACGATGAGATGTTCCGTCTCTGGGAAAGCACTGATCCCCAGGGCTCTTGTGCCTGTGAATAGGTTGCCCAGGGAAGGTGAAGACCAGCAACAGCTTTCAGGGCTGGCACCTTCCTTTTGGGAGAAGGAGCCGGACGTTTCCCATTTTGGAAAATGGCTCTGCCGAGAACGGCTACGACGAGATGTTCTATCTCTGGGAAAGCACTGATCCCCAGGGCTGCTGTGCCTGTGACTAGGCTGCCCAGGGAAGGTGAAGACCAGCAACAGCTTTCAGGGCTGGCCCCTTCCTTGTGGGAGAAGGAGCCGGACGTTTCCCATTTCGGAAAAATGGCTCTGCCGAGAACGGGCACGAGGAGATGTTCCGTCTCTGGGAAAGCACTGATCCCCAGGGCTGTTGTGGCTGTGAATAGGTTGCCCAGGGAAGGTGAAGACCAGCAACAGCTTTCAGGGCTGGCCCCTTCCTTGTGGGAGAAGGAGCCGGACGTTTCCCATTTCGGAAAAATTGCTCTGCCGAGAACGGGTATGAAGAGATGTTCCGTCTCTGGGAAAGCACAGATCCCCATGGCTGTTGTGCCTGTGAATAGGTTTCCAAGGGAAGGTGAAGACCAGCAACAGCTTTCAGGGCTGGCCCCTTCCTTGTGGGAGAAGGAGCCGGACGTTTCCCATTTTTGGAAAATGGCTCTGCCGAGAACGGGTACGACGAGATGTTCCGTCTCTGGGAAAGCACTGATCCCCAGGGCTGTTGTGCCTGTGACTAGGCTGCCCAGGGAAGGTGAAGACCAGCAACAGCTTTCAGGGCTGGCCCCTTCCTTGTGGGAGAAGGAGCCGGACGTTTCCCTTTTCGGAAATAAGCTCTGCCGAGAATGGGCACGATGAGATGTTCCGTCTCTGCGAAAGCACTGGTCCCCAGGGCTGTTGTGCCTGTGAATAGGTTGCCCAGGGAAGGTGAAGACCAGCAACAGCTTTCAGGGCTGGCCCCTTCCTTGTGGGAGAAGGAGCCGGACGTTTCCCTTTTCGGAAAACGGCTCTGCCGAGAACGGGTATGAAGAGATGTTCCGTCTCTGGGAAAGCACTGATCCCCAGGGCTGTTGTGCCTGTGAATAGGTTTCCAAGGGAAGGTGAAGACCAGCAACAGCTTTCAGGGCTGGCCCCTTCCTTGTGGGAGAAGGAGCCGGACGTTTCCCATTAGTGAAAATGGATCTGCCGAGAACGGGCACGATGAGATGTTCCGTCTCTGGGAAAGCACTGATCCCCAGGGCTGTTGTGCCTGTGACTAGGCTGCCAAGGGAAGGTGAAGACCAGCAACAGCTTTCAGGGCTGGCCCCTTCCTTGTGGGAGAAGGAGCCGGACGTTTCCCTTTTTGGAAATAAGCTCTGCCGAGAATGGGCACGAGGAGATGTTCCGTCTCTGGGAAAGCACTGATCCCCAGGGCTGTTGTGCCTGTGAATAGGTTTCCAAGGGAAGGTGAAGACCAGCAACAGCTTTCAGCGCTGGCCCCTTCCTTGTGGGAGAAGGAGCCGGACGTTTCCCATTAGTGAAAATGGATCTGCCGAGAACGGGCACGATGAGATGTTCCGTCTCTGGGAAAGCACTGATCCCCAGGGCTGTTGTGCCTGTGACTAGGCTGCCCAGGGAAGGTGAAGACCAGCAACAGCTTACAGGGCTGGCCCCTTCCTTGTGGGAGAAGGAGCCGGACGTTTCCCTTTTCGGAAATAAGCTCTTCCGAGAATGGGCACGAGGAGATGTTCCGTCTCCGGGAAAGCACTGATCCCCAGGGCTGTTGTGCCTGTGAATAGGTTTCCAAGGGAAGGTGAAGACCAGCAACATCTTACAGGGCTGGCCCCTTCCTTGTTGTAGAAGGAGCCGGACGTTTCCCTTTCCGGAAAAATGGCTCTGCCAAGAACGGGTATGAAGAGATGTTCCGTTTCTGCGAAAGCACAGATGCCCAGGGCTGTTGTGCCTGTGAATAGGTTTCCAAGGGAAGGTGAAGACCAGCAACAGCTTTCAGGGCTGGCCCCTTCCTTGTGGGAGAAGGAGCCGGACGTTTCCCATTTTGGAAAATGGCTCTGCCGAGAACGGGTACGATGAGATGTTCCGTCTCTGGGAAAGCACTGATCCCCAGGGCTGTTGTGCCTGTGAATAGGTTGCCCAGGGAAGGTGAAGACCAGCAACAGCTTTCAGGGCTGGCACCTTCCTTTTGGGAGAAGGAGCCAGACGTTTCCCATTTTGGAAAATGGCTCTGCCGAGAACGGGTACGATGAGATGTTCCGTCTCTGGGAAAGCACTGATCCCCAGGGCTGTTGTGCCTGTGACTAGGCTGCCCAGGGAAGGTGAAGACCAGCAACAGCTTTCAGGGCTGGCCCCTTCCTTGTGGGAGAAGGAGCCGGACGTTTCCCATTTCGGAAAAATGGCTCTGCCGAGAACGGGCACGAGGAGATGTTCCGTCTCTGGGAAAGCACTGATCCCCAGGGCTGTTGTGCCTGTGAATAGGTTGCCCAGGGAAGGTGAAGACCAGCAACAGCTTTCAGAGCTGGCCCCTTCCTTGTGGGAGAAGGAGCCGGACGTTTCCCATTTCGGAAAAATGGCTCTGCCGAGAACGGGTATGAAGAGATGTTCCGTCTCTGGGAAAGCACAGATCCCCATGGCTGTTGTGCCTGTGAATAGGTTTCCAAGGGAAGGTGAAGACCAGCAACAGCTTTCAGGGCTGGCCCCTTCCTTGTGGGAGAAGGAGCCGGACGTTTCCCATTTTGGAAAATGGCTCTGCCGAGAACGGCTACGACGAGATGTTCCGTCTCTGGGAAAGCACTGATCCCCAGGGCTGTTGTGCCTGTGACTAGGCTGCCCAGGGAAGGTGAAGACCAGCAACAGCTTTCAGGGCTGGCCCCTTCCTTGTGGGAGAAGGAGCCAGACGTTTCCCTTTTCGGAAATAAGCTCTGCCGAGAATGGGCACGATGAGATGTTCCGTCTCTGCGAAAGCACTGGTCCCCAGGGCTGTTGTGCCTGTGAATAGGTTGCCCAGGGAAGGTGAAGACCAGCAACAGCTTTCAGGGCTGGCACCTTCCTTGTGGGAGAAGGAGCCGGACGTTTCCCTTTTCGGAAAATGGCTCTGCCGAGAACGGGTATGAAGAGATGTTCCGTCTCTGGGAAAGCACTGATCCCCAGGGCTGTTGTGCCTGTGAATAGGTTTCCAAGGGAAGGTGAAGACCAGCAACAGCTTTCAGGGCTGGCCCCTTCCTTGTGGGAGAAGGATCCGGACGTTTCCCATTAGTGAAAATGGATCTGCCGAGAACGGGCACGATGAGATGTTCCGTCTCTGGGAAAGCACTGATCCCCAGGGCTGTTGTGCCTGTGACTAGGCTGCCCAGGGAAGGTGAAGACCAGCAACAGCTTTCAGGGCTGGCCCCTTCCTTGTGGGAGAAGGAGCCGGACGTTTCCCTTTTTGGAAATAAGCTCTGCCGAGAACGGGCACGAGGAGATGTTCCGTCTCTGGGAAAGCACTGATCCCCAGGGCTGTTGTGCCTGTGAATAGGTTTCCAAGGGAAGGTGAAGACCAGCAACAGCTTTCAGCGCTGGCTCCTTCCTTGTGGGAGAAGGAGCCGGATGTTTCCCATTTTGGAAAATGGCTCTGCCGAGAACGGGCACGATGAGATGTTCCGTCTCTGGGAAAGCACTGATCCCCAGGGCTGTTGTGCCTGTGACTAGGCTGCCCAGGGAAGGTGAAGACCAGCAACAGCTTTCAGGGCTGGCCCCTTCCTTGTGGGAGAAGGAGCCGGACGTTTCCCTTTTCGGAAAATGGCTCTGCCGAGAACGGGTATGAAGAGATGTTCCGTCTCTGGGAAAGCACTGATCCCCAGGGCTGTTGTGCCTGTGAATAGGTTTCCAAGGGAAGGTGAAGACCAGCAACAGCTTTCAGGTCTGGCCCCTTCCTTGTGGGAGAAGGAGCCGGACGTTTCCCTTTTCGGAAATAAGCTCTGCCGAGAATGGGCACGAGGAGATGTTCCGTCTCTGGGAAAGCACTGGTCCCCAGGGCTGTTGTGCCTGTGAATAGGCTGCCCAGGGAAGGTGAAGACCAGCAACAGCTTTCAGGGCTGGCCCCTTCCTTGTGGGAGAAGGAGCCGGACGTTTCCCTTTTCGGAAAATGGCTCTGCCGAGAACGGGTATGAAGAGATGTTCCGTCTCTGGGAAAGCACTGATCCCCAGGGCTGTTGTGCCTGTGAATAGGTTTCCAAGGGAAGGTGAAGACCAGCAACAGCTTTCAGGGCTGGCCCCTTCCTTGTGGGAGAAGGAGCCGGACGTTTCCCATTAGTGAAAATGGATCTGCCGAGAACGGGCACGATGAGATGTTCCGTCTCTGGGAAAGCACTGATCCCCAGGGCTGTTGTGCCTGTGACTAGGCTGCCCAGGGAAGGTGAAGACCAGCAACAGCTTTCAGGGCTGGCCCCTTCCTTGTGGGAGAAGGAGCCGGACGTTTCCCTTTTCGGAAATAAGCTCTGCCGAGAATGGGCACGAGGAGATGTTCCGTCTCTGGGAAAGCACTGATCCCCAGGGCTGTTGTGCCTGTGAATAGGTTTCCCAGGGAAGGTGAAGACCAGCAACAGCTTTCAGGGCTGGCCCCTTCCTTGTGGGAGAAGGAGCCGGACGTTTCCCATTTTGGAAAATGGCTCTGCCGAGAACGGGCACGAGGAGATGTTCCGTCTCTGGGAAAGCACTGATCCCCAGGGCTGTTGTGCCTGTGACTAGGCTGCCCAGGGAAGGTGAAGACCAGCAACAGCTTACAGGGCTGGCCCCTTCCTTGTGGGAGAAGGAGCCGGACGTTTCCCTTTTCGGAAATAAGCTCTGCCGAGAACGGGCACGAGGAGATGTTCCGTCTCTGGGAAAGCACTGATCCCCAGGGCTGTTGTGGCTGTGAATAGGTTGCCCAGGGAAGGTGAAGACCAGCAACAGCTTTCAGGGCTGGCCCCTTCCTTGTGGGAGAAGGAGCCGGACGTTTCCCATTTCGGAAAAATTGCTCTGCCGAGAACGGGTATGAAGAGATGTTCCGTCTCTGGGAAAGCACAGATCCCCATGGCTGTTGTGCCTGTGAATAGGTTTCCAAGGGAAGGTGAAGACCAGCAACAGCTTTCAGGGCTGGCCCCTTCCTTGTGGGAGAAGGAGCCGGACGTTTCCCATTTTGGAAAATGGCTCTGCCGAGAACGGCTACGACGAGATGTTCCGTCACTGGGAAAGCACTGATCCCCAGGGCTGTTGTGCCTGTGACTAGGCTGCCCAGGGAAGGTGAAGACCAGCAACAGCTTTCAGGGCTGGCCCCTTCCTTGTGGGAGAAGGAGCCGGACGTTTCCCTTTTCGGAAATAAGCTCTGCCGAGAATGGGCACGATGAGATGTTCCGTCTCTGCGAAAGCACTGGTCCCCAGGGCTGTTGTGCCTGTGAATAGGTTTCCAAGGGAAGGTGAAGACCAGCAACAGCTTACAGGGCTGGCCCCTTCCTTGTGGGAGAAGGATCCGGACGTTTCCCATTAGTGAAAATGGATCTGCCGAGAACGGGCACGATGAGATGTTCCGTCTCTGGGAAAGCACTGATCCCCAGGGCTGTTGTGCCTGTGACTAGGCTGCCCAGGGAAGGTGAAGACCAGCAACAGCTTTCAGGGCTGGCCCCTTCCTTGTGGGAGAAGGAGCCGGACGTTTCCCATTTCGGAAATAAGCTCTGCCGAGAATGGGCACGAGGAGATGTTCCGTCTCTGGGAAAGCACTGATCCCCAGGGCTGTTGTGCCTGTGAATAGGTTTCCAAGGGAAGGTGAAGACCAGCAACAGCTTTCAGCGCTGGCCCCTTCCTTGTGGGAGAAGGAGCCGGACGTTTCCCATTAGTGAAAATGGATCTGCCGAGAACGGGCACGATGAGATGTTCCGTCTCTGGGAAAGCACTGATCCCCAGGGCTGTTGTGCCTGTGACTAGGCTGCCCAGGGAAGGTGAAGACCAGCAACAGCTTTCAGGGCTGGCCCCTTCCTTGTGGGAGAAGGAGCCGGACGTTTCCCTTTTCGGAAATAAGCTCTGCCGAGAATGGGCACGAAGAGATGTTCCGTCTCTGGGAAAGCACTGATCCCCAGGGCTGTTGTGCCTGTGAATAGGTTGCCCAGGGAAGGTGAAGACCAGCAACAGCTTTCAGGGCTGGCACCTTCCTTTTGGGAGAAGGAGCCGGACGTTTCCCATTTTGGAAAATGGCTCTGCCGAGAACGGGTACGATGAGATGTTCCGTCTCTGGGAAAGCACTGATCCCCAGGGCTGTTGTGCCTGTGACTAGGCTGCCCAGGGAAGGTGAAGACCAGCAACAGCTTTCAGGGCTGGCCCCTTCCTTGTGGGAGAAGGAGCCGGACGTTTCCCATTTCGGAAAAATGGCTCTGCCGAGAACGGGCACGAGGAGATGTTCCGTCTCTGGGAAAGCACTGATCCCCAGGGCTGTTGTGGCTGTGAATAGGTTGCCCAGGGAAGGTGAAGACCAGCAACAGCTTTCAGGGCTGGCCCCTTCCTTGTGGGAGAAGGAGCCGGACGTTTCCCATTTCGGAAAAATGGCTCTGCCGAGAACGGGTATGAAGAGATGTTCCGTCTCTGGGAAAGCACAGATCCCCATGGCTGTTGTGCCTGTGAATAGGTTTCCAAGGGAAGGTGAAGACCAGCAACAGCTTTCAGGGCTGGCCCCTTCCTTGTGGGAGAAGGAGCCGGACGTTTCCCATTTTGGAAAATGGCTCTGCCGAGAACGGCTACGACGAGATGTTCCGTCTCTGGGAAAGCACTGATCCCCAGGGCTGTTGTGCCTGTGACTAGGCTGCCCAGGGAAGGTGAAGACCAGCAACAGCTTTCAGGGCTGGCCCCTTCCTTGTGGGAGAAGGAGCCGGACGTTTCCCTTTTCGGAAATAAGCTCTGCCGAGAATGGGCACGATGAGATGTTCCGTCTCTGCGAAAGCACTGGTCCCCAGGGCTGTTGTGCCTGTGAATAGGTTGCCCAGGGAAGGTGAAGACCAGCAACAGCTTTCAGGGCTGGCACCTTCCTTGTGGGAGAAGGAGCCGGACGTTTCCCTTTTCGGAAAATGGCTCTGCCGAGAACGGGTATGAAGAGATGTTCCGTCTCTGGGAAAGCACTGATCCCCAGGGCTGTTGTGCCTGTGAATAGGTTTCCAAGGGAAGGTGAAGACCAGCAACAGCTTTCAGGGCTGGCCCCTTCCTTGTGGGAGAAGGATCCGGACGTTTCCCATTAGTGAAAATGGATCTGCCGAGAACGGGCACGATGAGATGTTCCGTCTCTGGGAAAGCACTGATCCCCAGGGCTGTTGTGCCTGTGACTAGGCTGCCCAGGGAAGGTGAAGACCAGCAACAGCTTTCAGGGCTGGCCCCTTCCTTGTGGGAGAAGGAGCCGGACGTTTCCCTTTTTGGAAATAAGCTCTGCCGAGAACGGGCACGAGGAGATGTTCCGTCTCTGGGAAAGCACTGATCCCCAGGGCTGTTGTGCCTGTGAATAGGTTTCCAAGGGAAGGTGAAGACCAGCAACAGCTTTCAGCGCTGGCTCCTTCCTTGTGGGAGAAGGAGCCGGACGTTTCCCATTTTGGAAAATGGCTCTGCCGAGAACGGGCACGATGAGATGTTCCGTCTCTGGGAAAGCACTGATCCCCAGGGCTGTTGTGCCTGTGACTAGGCTGCCCAGGGAAGGTGAAGACCAGCAACAGCTTTCAGGGCTGGCCCCTTCCTTGTGGGAGAAGGAGCCGGACGTTTCCCTTTTCGGAAAATGGCTCTGCCGAGAACGGGTATGAAGAGATGTTCCGTCTCTGGGAAAGCACTGATCCCCAGGGCTGTTGTGCCTGTGAATAGGTTTCCAAGGGAAGGTGAAGACCAGCAACAGCTTTCAGGTCTGGCCCCTTCCTTGTGGGAGAAGGAGCCGGACGTTTCCCTTTTCGGAAATAAGCTCTGCCGAGAATGGGCACGAGGAGATGTTCCGTCTCTGGGAAAGCACTGATCCCCAGGGCTGTTGTGCCTGTGACTAGGCTGCCCAGGGAAGGTGAAGACCAGCAACAGCTTTCAGGGCTGGCCCCTTCCTTGTGGGAGAAGGAGCCGGACGTTTCCCTTTTCGGAAAATGGCTCTGCCGAGAACGGGTATGAAGAGATGTTCCGTCTCTGGGAAAGCACTGATCCCCAGGGCTGTTGTGCCTGTGAATAGGTTTCCAAGGGAAGGTGAAGACCAGCAACAGCTTTCAGGGCTGGCCCCTTCCTTGTGGGAGAAGGAGCCGGACGTTTCCCATTAGTGAAAATGGATCTGCCGAGAACGGGCACGATGAGATGTTCCGTCTCTGGGAAAGCACTGATCCCCAGGGCTGTTGTGCCTGTGACTAGGCTGCCCAGGGAAGGTGAAGACCAGCAACAGCTTACAGGGCTGGCCCCTTCCTTGTGGGAGAAGGAGCCGGACGTTTCCCTTTTCGGAAATAAGCTCTGCCGAGAATGGGCACGAGGAGATGTTCCGTCTCTGGGAAAGCACTGATCCCCAGGGCTGTTGTGCCTGTGAATAGGTTTCCCAGGGAAGGTGAAGACCAGCAACAGCTTTCAGGGCTGGCCCCTTCCTTGTGGGAGAAGGAGCCGGACGTTTCCCATTTTGGAAAATGGCTCTGCCGAGAACGGGCACGAGGAGATGTTCCGTCTCTGGGAAAGCACTGATCCCCAGGGCTGTTGTGCCTGTGACTAGGCTGCCCAGGGAAGGTGAAGACCAGCAACAGCTTACAGGGCTGGCCCCTTCCTTGTGGGAGAAGGAGCCGGACGTTTCCCTTTTCGGAAATAAGCTCTGCCGAGAACGGGCACGAGGAGATGTTCCGTCTCTGGGAAAGCACTGATCCCCAGGGCTGTTGTGGCTGTGAATAGGTTGCCCAGGGAAGGTGAAGACCAGCAACAGCTTTCAGGGCTGGCCCCTTCCTTGTGGGAGAAGGAGCCGGACGTTTCCCATTTCGTAAAAATTGCTCTGCCGAGAACGGGTATGAAGAGATGTTCCGTCTCTGGGAAAGCACAGATCCCCATGGCTGTTGTGCCTGTGAATAGGTTTCCAAGGGAAGGTGAAGACCAGCAACAGCTTTCAGGGCTGGCCCCTTCCTTGTGGGAGAAGGAGCCGGACGTTTCCCATTTTGGAAAATGGCTCTGCCGAGAACGGCTACGACGAGATATTCCGTCTCTGGGAAAGCACTGATCCCCAGGGCTGTTGTGCCTGTGACTAGGCTGCCCAGGGAAGGTGAAGACCAGCAACAGCTTTCAGGGCTGGCCCCTTCCTTGTGGGAGAAGGAGCCGGACGTTTCCCTTTTCGGAAATAAGCTCTGCCGAGAATGGGCACGATGAGATGTTCCGTCTCTGCGAAAGCACTGGTCCCCAGGGCTGTTGTGCCTGTGAATAGGTTTCCAAGGGAAGGTGAAGACCAGCAACAGCTTACAGGGCTGGCCCCTTCCTTGTGGGAGAAGGATCCGGACGTTTCCCATTAGTGAAAATGGATCTGCCGAGAACGGGCACGATGAGATGTTCCGTCTCTGGGAAAGCACTGATCCCCAGGGCTGTTGTGCCTGTGACTAGGCTGCCCAGGGAAGGTGAAGACCAGCAACAGCTTTCAGGGCTGGCCCCTTCCTTGTGGGAGAAGGAGCCGGACGTTTCCCATTTCGGAAATAAGCTCTGCCGAGAATGGGCACGAGGAGATGTTCCGTCTCTGGGAAAGCACTGATCCCCAGGGCTGTTGTGCCTGTGAATAGGTTTCCAAGGGAAGGTGAAGACCAGCAACAGCTTTCAGCGCTGGCCCCTTCCTTGTGGGAGAAGGAGCCGGACGTTTCCCATTAGTGAAAATGGATCTGCCGAGAACGGGCACGATGAGATGTTCCGTCTCTGGGAAAGCACTGATCCCCAGGGCTGTTGTGCCTGTGACTAGGCTGCCCAGGGAAGGTGAAGACCAGCAACAGCTTTCAGGGCTGGCCCCTTCCTTGTGGGAGAAGGAGCCGGACGTTTCCCTTTTCGGAAATAAGCTCTGCCGAGAATGGGCACGATGAGATGTTCCGTCTCTGCGAAAGCACTGGTCCCCAGGGCTGTTGTGCCTGTGAATAGGTTTCCAAGGGAAGGTGAAGACCAGCAACAGCTTTCAGGTCTGGCCCCTTCCTTGTGGGAGAAGGAGCCGGACGTTTCCCATTTCGGAAATAAGCTCTGCCGAGAATGGGCACGAGGAGATGTTCCGTCTCTGGGAAAGCACTGATCCCCAGGGCTGTTGTGCCTGTGAATAGGTTTCCAAGGGAAGGTGAAGACCAGCAACAGCTTTCAGGGCTGGCCCCTTCCTTGTGGGAGAAGGAGCCGGACGTTTCCCATTTTGGAAAATGGCTCTGCCGAGAACGGGCACGAGGAGATGTTCCGTCTCTGGGAAAGCACTGATCCCCAGGGCTGTTGTGCCTGTGAATAGGCTGCCCAGGGAAGGTGAAGACCAGCAACAGCTTTCAGGGCTGGCCCCTTCCTTGTGGGAGAAGGAGCCGGACGTTTTCCATTTTGGAAATGGATCTGCCGAGAATGGGCACGAGGAGATGTTCCGTCTCTGGGAAAGCACTGATCCCCAGGGCTGTTGTGCCTGTGAATAGGTTGCCCAGGGAAGGTGAAGACCAGCAACAGCTTTCAGGGCTGGCCCCTTCCTTGTGGGAGAAGGAGCCGGACGTTTCCCATTTTGGAAAATGGCTCTGCCGCGAACGGGTACGATGAGATGTTCCGTCTCTGGGAAAGCACTGATCCCCAGGGCTGTTGTGCCCGTGAATAGGCTGCCAAGGGAAGGTGAAGACCAGCAACAGCTTTCAGGGCTGGCCCCTTCCTTGTGGGAGAAGGAGCCGGACGTTTCCCTTTTCGGAAATAAGCTCTGCCGAGAACGGGTACGATGAGATGTTCCGTCTCTGGGAAAGCACTGATCCCCAGGGCTGTTGTGGCTGTGAATAGGTTTCCAAGGGAAGGTGAAGACCAGCAACAGCTTTCAGGGCTGGCACCTTCCTTGTGGGAGAAGGAGCCGGACGTTCGCCGTTTTGGAAAAATGGCTCTGCGAGAACGGCCACAATGAGATGTTCCGTGTCTGGGAAAGCACTGGTCCCCAGGGCTGTTGTGCCTGTGACTAGGCTGCCCAGGGAAGGTGAAGACCAGCAACAGCTTACAGGGCTGGCCCCTTCCTTGTGGGAGAAGGAGCCGGACGTTTCCCTTTTCGGAAATAAGCCCTTCCGAGAATGGGCACGAGGAGATGTTCCGTCTCTGCGAAAGCACTGATCCCCAGGGCTGTTGTGCCTGTGAATAGGTTGCCCAGGGAAGGTGAAGACCAGCAACAGCTTTCAGGGCTGGCCCCTTCCTTGTGGGAGAAGGAGCCGGACGTTTCCCATTTTGGAAAATGGCTCTGCCGAGAACGGGTACGATGAGATGTTCCGTCTCTGGGAAAGCACTGATCCCCAGGGCTGTTGTGGCTGTGAATAGGTTGCCCAGGGAAGGTGAAGACCAGCAACAGCTTTCAGGGCTGGCCCCTTCCTTGTGGGAGAAGGAGCCGGACGTTTCCCATTTTGGAAAATGGCTCTGCCGAGAACGGGCACGAGGAGATGTTCCGTCTCTGGGAAAGCACTGATCCCCAGGGCTGTTGTGCCTGTGAATAGGTTGCCCAGGGAAGGTGAAGACCAGCAACAGCTTTCAGGGCTTGCCCCTTCCTTGTGGGAGAAGGAGCCGGACGTTTCCCTTTTCGGAAATAAGCTCTGCCGAGAATGGGCACGAGGAGATGTTCCGTCTCTGCGAAAGCACTGATCCCCAGGGCTGTTGTGCCTGTGAATAGGTTGCCCAGGGAAGGTGAAGACCAGCAACAGCTTTCAGGGCTGGCCCCTTCCTTGTGGGAGAAGGAGCCGGACGTTTCCCATTTCGGAAAAATGGCTCTGCCGAGAACGGGCACGATGAGATGTTCCGTCTCTGGGAAAGCACTGATCCCCAGGGCTGTTGTGCCTGTGAATAGGTTTCCAAGGGAAGGTGAAGACCAGCAACAGCTTTCAGGGCTGGCCCCTTCCTTGTGGGAGAAGGAGCCGGACGTTTCCCATTTTGGAAAATGGCTCTGCCGAGAACGGGTACGATGAGATGTTCCGTCTCTGGGAAAGCACTGATCCCCAGGGCTGTTGTGCCTGTGAATAGGCTGCCCAGGGAAGGTGAAGACCAGCAACAGCTTTCAGGGCTGGCACCTTCCTTGTGGGAGAAGGAGCCGGACGTTTCCCTTTTCGGAAATAAGCTCTGCCGAGAATGGGCACGAGGAGATGTTCCGTCTCTGCGAAAGCACTGATCCCCAGGGCTGTTGTGCCTGTGAATAGGTTGCCCAGGGAAGGTGAAGACCAGCAACAGCTTTCAGGGCTGGCCCCTTCCTTGTGGGAGAAGGAGCCGGACGTTTCCCATTTTGGAAAATGGCTCTGTCGAGAACGGCTACGACGAGATGTTCCATCTCTGGGAAAGCACTGATCCCCAGGGCTGTTGTGCCTGTGACTAGGCTGCCCAGGGAAGGTGAAGACCAGCAACAGCTTTCAGGGCTGGCCCCTTCCTTGTGGGAGAAGGAGCCGGACGTTTCCCATTTCGGAAAAATGGCTCTTCCAAGAACGGCCACAATTGGATGTTCCGTCTCTGTGAAAGCACAGATCCCCATGGCTGTTGTGCCTGTGAATAGGTTTCCAAGGGAAGGTGAAGACCAGCAACAGCTTTCAGGGCTGGCACCTTCCTTGTGGGAGAAGGAGCCGGACGTTTGCCGTTTTGGAAAAATGGCTCTGCGAGAACGGCCACAATGAGATGTTCCGTCTCTGGGAAAGCACTGATCCCCAGGGCTGTTGTGCCTGTGACTAGGCTGCCCAGGGAAGGTGAAGACCAGCAACAGCTTTCAGGGCTGGCCCCTTCCTTGTGGGAGAAGGAGCCGGACGTTTCCCTTTTCGGAAATAAGCCCTTCCGAGAATGGGCACGAGGAGATGTTCCGTCTCTGGGAAAGCACTGATCCCCAGGGCTGTTGTGCCTGTGAATAGGTTGCCCAGGGAAGGTGAAGACCAGCAACAGCTTTCAGGGCTGGCCCCTTCCTTGTGGGAGAAGGATCCGGACGTTTCCCATTTTGGAAAATGGCTCTGCCGAGAACGGCTACGATGAGATGTTCCGTCTCTGGGAAAGCACTGATCCCCAGGGCTGTTGTGCCTGTGAATAGGTTGCCCAGGGAAGGTGAAGACCAGCAACAGCTTTCAGGGCTGGCACCTTCCTTTTGGGAGAAGGAGCCGGACGTTTCCCATTTTGGAAAATGGCTCTGCCGAGAACGGCTACGACGAGATGTTCCGTCTCTGGGAAAGCACTGGTCCCCAGGGCTGTTGTGCCTGTGACTAGGCTGCCCAGGGAAGGTGAAGACCAGCAACAGCTTACAGGGCTGGCACCTTCCTTGTGGGAGAAGGAGCCGGACGTTTCCCTTTTCGGAAAATGGCTCTGCCGAGAACGGGTATGAAGAGATGTTCCGTCTCTGGGAAAGCACTGATCCCCAGGGCTGTTGTGCCTGTGAATAGGTTGCCCAGGGAAGGTGAAGACCAGCAACAGCTTTCAGGGCTGGCCCCTTCCTTGTGGGAGAAGGAGCCGGACGTTTCCCATTTTGGAAAATGGCTCTGCTGAGAACGGCTACGACGAGATGTTCCATCTCTGGGAAAGCACTGATCCCCAGGGCTGTTGTGCCTGTGACTAGGCTGCCCAGGGAAGGTGAAGACCAGCAACAGCTTTCAGGGCTGGCACCTTCCTTGTGGGAGAAGGAGCCGGACGTTTCCCATTTCGGAAAAATGGCTCTTCCAAGAACGGCCACAATTGGATGTTCCGTCTCTGTGAAAGCACAGATCCCCATGGCTGTTGTGGCTGTGAATAGGTTTCCAAGGGAAGGTGAAGACCAGCAACAGCTTTCAGGGCTGGCACCTTCCTTGTGGGAGAAGGAGCCGGACGTTCGCCGTTTTGGAAAAATGGCTCTGCGAGAACGGCCACAATGAGATGCTCCGTGTCTGGGAAAGCACTGATCCCCAGGGCTGTTGTGCCTGTGACTAGGCTGCCCAGGGAAGGTGAAGAGCAGCAGCAGCTTTCAGGCCTGGCCCCTTCCTTGTGGGAGAATGAGCCGGACGTTTCCCTTTTCGGAAATAAGCCCTTCCGAGAATGGGCACGGGGAGATGTTCCGTCTCCGGCAAAGCACTGATCCATAGGGCTGTTGTGCCTGTCAATAGGTTGCCCAGGGAAGGTGAAGACCAGCAACAGCTTTCAGGGCTGGCCCCTTCCTTGTGGGAGAAGGAGCCGGACGTTTCCCTTTTCGGAAATATGGCTCTGCCAAGAACGGGTACGATGAGATGTTCCGTCCCTGGGAAAGCACTGATCCCCAGGGCTGTTGTGCCTGTGAATAGGTTTCCAAGGGAAGGTGAAGACCAGCAACAGCTTTCAGGGCTGGCCCCTTCCTTGTGCGAGAAGGATCCGGACGTTTCCCATTTTGGAAAATGGCTCTGCCGAGAACGGGTACGATGAGATGTTCCGTCTGTGGGAAAGCACTGATCCCCAGGGCTGTTGTGCCTGTGAATAGGTTGCCCAGGGAAGGTGAAGACCAGCAACAGCTTTCAGGGCTGGCACCTTCCTTTTGGGAGAAGGAGCCGGACGTTTCCCATTTTGGAAAATGGCTCTACCGAGAACGGCTACAACGAGATGTTCCGGCTCTGGGAAAGCACTGGTCCCCAGGGCTGTTGTGCCTGTGACTAGGCTGCCCAGGGAAGGTGAAGACCAGCAACAGCTTTCAGGGCTGGCACCTTCCTTGTGGGAGAAGGAGCCGGACGTTTCCCTTTTCGGAAAATGGCTCTGCCAAGAACGGGTATGAAGAGATGTTCCGTCTCTGGGAAAGCACTGATCCCCAGGGCTGTTGTGCCTGTGAATAGGTTTCCAAGGGAAGGTGAAGACCAGCAACAGCTTTCAGCGCTGGCCCCTTCCTTGTGGGAGAAGGATCCGGACGTTTCCCATTAGTGAAAATGGATCTGCCGAGAACGGGCACGATGAGATGTTCCGTCTCTGGGAAAGCACTGATCCCCAGGGCTGTTGTGCCTGTGACTAGGCTGCCCAGGGAAGGTGAAGACCAGCAACAGCTTTCAGGGCTGGCCCCTTCCTTGTGGGAGAAGGAGCCGGACGTTTCCCTTTTCGGAAATAAGCTCTGCCGAGAATGGGCACGAGGAGATGTTCCGTCTCTGGGAAAGCACTGATCCCCAGGGCTGTTGTGCCTGTGAATAGGTTTCCAAGGGAAGGTGAAGACCAGCAACAGCTTTCAGGGCTGGCACCTTCCTTGTGGGAGAAGGAGCCGGACGTTTCCCATTAGTGAAAATGGCTCTGCCGAGAACGGGCATGATGAGATGTTCCGTCTCTGGGAAAGCACTGATCCCCAGGGCTGTTGTGCCTGTGACTAGGCTGCCCAGGGAAGGTGAAGACCAGCAACAGCTTTCAGGGCTGGCCCCTTCCTTGTGGGAGAAGGAGCCGGACGTTTCCCTTTTCGGAAATAAGCTCTGCCGAGAATGGGCACGAGGAGATGTTCCGTCTCTGGGAAAGCTCTGATCCCCAGGGCTGTTGTGCCTGTGAATAGGTTGCCCAGGGAAGGTGAAGACCAGCAACAGCTTTCAGGGCTGGCACCTTCCTTGTGGTAGAAGGAGCCGGACGTTCGCCGTTTTGGAAAAATGGCTCTGCGAGAACGGCCACAATGAGATGTTCCGTGTCTGGGAAAGCACTGGTCCCCAGGGCTGTTGTGCCTGTGACTAGGCTGCCCAGGGAAGGTGAAGACCAGCAACAGCTTACAGGGCTGGCCCCTTCCTTGTGGGAGAAGGAGCCGGACGTTTCCCTTTTCGGAAATAAGCCCTTCCGAGAATGGGCACGAGGAGATGTTCCGTCTCTGCGAAAGCACTGATCCCCAGGGCTGTTGTGCCTGTGAATAGGTTGCCCAGGGAAGGTGAAGACCAGCAACAGCTTTCAGGGCTGGCCCCTTCCTTGTGGGAGAAGGAGCCGGACGTTTCCCATTTTGGAAAATGGCTCTGCCGAGAACGGGTACGATGAGATGTTCCGTCTCTGGGAAAGCACTGATCCCCAGGGCTGTTGTGCCTGTGAATAGGTTGCCCAGGGAAGGTGAAGACCAGCAACAGCTTTCAGGGCTGGCCCCTTCCTTGTGGGAGAAGGAGCCGGACGTTTCCCTTTTCGGAAATATGGCTCTGCCAAGAACGGCTACGACGAGATGTTCCAACTCTGGGAAAGCACTGATCCCCAGGGCTGTTGTGCCTGTGACTAGGCTGCCCAGGGAAGGTGAAGACCAGCAACAGCTTTCAGGGCTGGCCCCTTCCTTGTGGGAGAAGGAGCCGGACGTTTCCCATTTCGGAAAAATGGCTCTGCCGAGAACGGGCACGAGGAGATGTTCCGTCTCTGGGAAAGCACTGATCCCCAGGGCTGTTGTGGCTGTGAATAGGTTGCCCAGGGAAGGTGAAGACCAGCAACAGCTTTCAGGGCTGGCCCCTTCCTTGTGGGAGAAGGAGCCGGACGTTTCCCATTTTGGAAAATGGCTCTGCCGAGAACGGGTACGATGAGATGTTCCGTCTCTGGGAAAGCACTGATCCCCAGGGCTGTTGTGCCTGTGAATAGGTTGCCCAGGGAAGGTGAAGACCAGCAACAGCTTTCAGGGCTTGCCCCTTCCTTGTGGGAGAAGGAGCCGGACGTTTCCCTTTTCGGAAATAAGCTCTGCCGAGAATGGGCACGAGGAGATGTTCCGTCTCTGCGAAAGCACTGATCCCCAGGGCTGTTGTGCCTGTGAATAGGTTGCCCAGGGAAGGTGAAGACCAGCAACAGCTTTCAGGGCTGGCCCCTTCCTTGTGGGAGAAGGAGCCGGACGTTTCCCATTTCGGAAAAATGGCTCTGCCGAGAACGGGCACGATGAGATGTTCCGTCTCTGGGAAAGCACTGATCCCCAGGGCTGTTGTGCCTGTGAATAGGTTTCCAAGGGAAGGTGAAGACCAGCAACAGCTTTCAGGGCTGGCCCCTTCCTTGTGGGAGAAGGAGCCGGACGTTTCCCATTTTGGAAAATGGCTCTGCCGAGAACGGGTACGATGAGATGTTCCGTCTCTGGGAAAGCACTGATCCCCAGGGCTGTTGTGCCTGTGAATAGGCTGCCCAGGGAAGGTGAAGACCAGCAACAGCTTTCAGGGCTGGCACCTTCCTTGTGGGAGAAGGAGCCGGACGTTTCCCTTTTCGGAAATAAGCTCTGCCGAGAATGGGCACGAGGAGATGTTCCGTCTCTGCGAAAGCACTGATCCCCAGGGCTGTTGTGCCTGTGAATAGGTTGCCCAGGGAAGGTGAAGACCAGCAACAGCTTTCAGGGCTGGCCCCTTCCTTGTGGGAGAAGGAGCCGGACGTTTCCCATTTTGGAAAATGGCTCTGTCGAGAACGGCTACGACGAGATGTTCCATCTCTGGGAAAGCACTGATCCCCAGGGCTGTTGTGCCTGTGACTAGGCTGCCCAGGGAAGGTGAAGACCAGCAACAGCTTTCAGGGCTGGCCCCTTCCTTGTGGGAGAAGGAGCCGGACGTTTCCCATTTCGGAAAAATGGCTCTTCCAAGAACGGCCACAATTGGATGTTCCGTCTCTGTGAAAGCACAGATCCCCATGGCTGTTGTGCCTGTGAATAGGTTTCCAAGGGAAGGTGAAGACCAGCAACAGCTTTCAGGGCTGGCACCTTCCTTGTGGGAGAAGGAGCCGGACGTTTGCCGTTTTGGAAAAATGGCTCTGCGAGAACGGCCACAATGAGATGTTCCGTCTCTGGGAAAGCACTGATCCCCAGGGCTGTTGTGCCTGTGACTAGGCTGCCCAGGGAAGGTGAAGACCAGCAACAGCTTTCAGGGCTGGCCCCTTCCTTGTGGGAGAAGGAGCCGGACGTTTCCCTTTTCGGAAATAAGCCCTTCCGAGAATGGGCACGAGGAGATGTTCCGTCTCTGGGAAAGCACTGATCCCCAGGGCTGTTGTGCCTGTGAATAGGTTGCCCAGGGAAGGTGAAGACCAGCAACAGCTTTCAGGGCTGGCCCCTTCCTTGTGGGAGAAGGATCCGGACGTTTCCCATTTTGGAAAATGGCTCTGCCGAGAACGGCTACGATGAGATGTTCCGTCTCTGGGAAAGCACTGATCCCCAGGGCTGTTGTGCCTGTGAATAGGTTGCCCAGGGAAGGTGAAGACCAGCAACAGCTTTCAGGGCTGGCACCTTCCTTTTGGGAGAAGGAGCCGGACGTTTCCCATTTTGGAAAATGGCTCTGCCGAGAACGGCTACGACGAGATGTTCCGTCTCTGGGAAAGCACTGGTCCCCAGGGCTGTTGTGCCTGTGACTAGGCTGCCCAGGGAAGGTGAAGACCAGCAACAGCTTACAGGGCTGGCACCTTCCTTGTGGGAGAAGGAGCCGGACGTTTCCCTTTTCGGAAAATGGCTCTGCCGAGAACGGGTATGAAGAGATGTTCCGTCTCTGGGAAAGCACTGATCCCCAGGGCTGTTGTGCCTGTGAATAGGTTGCCCAGGGAAGGTGAAGACCAGCAACAGCTTTCAGGGCTGGCCCCTTCCTTGTGGGAGAAGGAGCCGGACGTTTCCCATTTTGGAAAATGGCTCTGCTGAGAACGGCTACGACGAGATGTTCCATCTCTGGGAAAGCACTGATCCCCAGGGCTGTTGTGCCTGTGACTAGGCTGCCCAGGGAAGGTGAAGACCAGCAACAGCTTTCAGGGCTGGCACCTTCCTTGTGGGAGAAGGAGCCGGACGTTTCCCATTTCGGAAAAATGGCTCTTCCAAGAACGGCCACAATTGGATGTTCCGTCTCTGTGAAAGCACAGATCCCCATGGCTGTTGTGGCTGTGAATAGGTTTCCAAGGGAAGGTGAAGACCAGCAACAGCTTTCAGGGCTGGCACCTTCCTTGTGGGAGAAGGAGCCGGACGTTCGCCGTTTTGGAAAAATGGCTCTGCGAGAACGGCCACAATGAGATGCTCCGTGTCTGGGAAAGCACTGATCCCCAGGGCTGTTGTGCCTGTGACTAGGCTGCCCAGGGAAGGTGAAGAGCAGCAGCAGCTTTCAGGCCTGGCCCCTTCCTTGTGGGAGAATGAGCCGGACGTTTCCCTTTTCGGAAATAAGCCCTTCCGAGAATGGGCACGGGGAGATGTTCCGTCTCCGGCAAAGCACTGATCCATAGGGCTGTTGTGCCTGTCAATAGGTTGCCCAGGGAAGGTGAAGACCAGCAACAGCTTTCAGGGCTGGCCCCTTCCTTGTGGGAGAAGGAGCCGGACGTTTCCCTTTTCGGAAATATGGCTCTGCCAAGAACGGGTACGATGAGATGTTCCGTCCCTGGGAAAGCACTGATCCCCAGGGCTGTTGTGCCTGTGAATAGGTTTCCAAGGGAAGGTGAAGACCAGCAACAGCTTTCAGGGCTGGCCCCTTCCTTGTGCGAGAAGGATCCGGACGTTTCCCATTTCAGAAAATGGCTCTGCCGAGAACGGGTACGATGAGATGTTCCGTCTGTGGGAAAGCACTGATCCCCAGGGCTGTTGTGCCTGTGAATAGGTTGCCCAGGGAAGGTGAAGACCAGCAACAGCTTTCAGGGCTGGCACCTTCCTTTTGGGAGAAGGAGCCGGACGTTTCCCATTTTGGAAAATGGCTCTACCGAGAACGGCTACAACGAGATGTTCCGGCTCTGGGAAAGCACTGGTCCCCAGGGCTGTTGTGCCTGTGACTAGGCTGCCCAGGGAAGGTGAAGACCAGCAACAGCTTTCAGGGCTGGCACCTTCCTTGTGGGAGAAGGAGCCGGACGTTTCCCTTTTCGGAAAATGGCTCTGCCAAGAACGGGTATGAAGAGATGTTCCGTCTCTGGGAAAGCACTGATCCCCAGGGCTGTTGTGCCTGTGAATAGGTTTCCAAGGGAAGGTGAAGACCAGCAACAGCTTTCAGCGCTGGCCCCTTCCTTGTGGGAGAAGGATCCGGACGTTTCCCATTAGTGAAAATGGATCTGCCGAGAACGGGCACGATGAGATGTTCCGTCTCTGGGAAAGCACTGATCCCCAGGGCTGTTGTGCCTGTGACTAGGCTGCCCAGGGAAGGTGAAGACCAGCAACAGCTTTCAGGGCTGGCCCCTTCCTTGTGGGAGAAGGAGCCGGACGTTTCCCTTTTCGGAAATAAGCTCTGCCGAGAATGGGCACGAGGAGATGTTCCGTCTCTGGGAAAGCACTGATCCCCAGGGCTGTTGTGCCTGTGAATAGGTTTCCAAGGGAAGGTGAAGACCAGCAACAGCTTTCAGGGCTGGCACCTTCCTTGTGGGAGAAGGAGCCGGACGTTTCCCATTAGTGAAAATGGCTCTGCCGAGAACGGGCATGATGAGATGTTCCGTCTCTGGGAAAGCACTGATCCCCAGGGCTGTTGTGCCTGTGACTAGGCTGCCCAGGGAAGGTGAAGACCAGCAACAGCTTTCAGGGCTGGCCCCTTCCTTGTGGGAGAAGGAGCCGGACGTTTCCCTTTTCGGAAATAAGCTCTGCCGAGAATGGGCACGAGGAGATGTTCCGTCTCTGGGAAAGCTCTGATCCCCAGGGCTGTTGTGCCTGTGAATAGGTTGCCCAGGGAAGGTGAAGACCAGCAACAGCTTTCAGGGCTGGCCCCTTCCTTGTGTGAGAAGGAGCCGGACGTTTCCCATTTCGGAAAAATGGCTCTGCCGAGAACGGGTATGAAGAGATATTCCGTCTCTGGGAAAGCACTGATCCCCAGGGCTGTTGTGCCTGTGAATAGGTTTCCAAGGGAAGGTGAAGACCAGCAACAGCTTTCAGGGCTGGCCCCTTCCTTGTGGGAGAAGGAGCCGGACGTTTCCCATTTTGGAAAATGGCTCTGCCGAGAACGGCTACGACGAGATGTTCCGTCTCTGGGAAAGCACTGATCCCCAGGGCTGTTGTGCCTGTGAATAGGCTGCCCAGGGAAGGTGAAGACCAGCAACAGCTTTCAGGGCTGGCCCCTTCCTTGTGGGAGAAGGAGCCGGACGTTTTCCATTTTGGAAATGGATCTGCCGAGAATGGGCACGAGGAGATGTTCCGTCTCTGCAAAAGCACTGATCCCCAGGGCTGTTGTGCCTGTGAATAGGTTGCCCAGGGAAGGTGAAGACCAGCAACAGCTTTCAGGGCTGGCCCCTTCCTTGTGGGAGAAGGAGCCGGACGTTTCCCATTTTGGAAAATGGCTCTGCTGAGAACGGCTACGACGAGATGTTCCATCTCTGGGAAAGCACTGATCCCCAGGGCTGTTGTGCCTGTGACTAGGCTGCCCAGGGAAGGTGAAGTCCAGCAACAGCTTTCAGGGCTCGCCCCTTCCTTGTGGGAGAAGGAGCCGGACGTTTCCCATTTCGGAAAAATGGCTCTTCCAAGAACGGCCACAATTGGATGTTCCGTCTCTGTGAAAGCACTGATCCCCATGGCTGTTGTGCCTGTGAATAGGTTTCCAAGGGAAGGTGAAGACCAGCAACAGCTTTCAGGGCTGGCACCTTCCTTGTGGCAGAAGGAGCCGGACGTTCGCCGTTTTGGAAAAATGGCTCTGCGAGAACGGCCACAATGAGATGTTCCGTCTCTGGGAAAGCACTGGTCCCAAGGGCTGTTGTGCCTTTGACTAGGCTGCCCAGGGAAGGTGAAGACCAGCAACAGCTTACAGGGCTGGCACCTTCCTTGTGGGAGAAGGAGCCGGACGTTTCCCTTTTCGGAAATAAGCTCTGCCGAGAATGGGCACGAGGAGATGTTCCGTCTCTGGGAAAGCACTGATCCCCAGGGCTGTTGTGCCTGTGAATAGGTTTCCAAGGGAAGGTGAAGACCAGCAACAGCTTTCAGGGCTGGCCCCTTCCTTGTGGGAGAAGGAGCCGGACGTTTCCCATTTTGGAAAATGGCTCTGCCGAGAACGGCTACGACGAGATGTTCCGTCTCTGGGAAAGCACTGATCCCCAGGGCTGTTGTGCCTGTGACTAGGCTGCCCAGGGAAGGTGAAGACCAGCAACAGCTTTCAGGGCTGGCCCCTTCCTTGTGGGAGAAGGAGCCGGACGTTTTCCATTTTGGAAATGGATCTGCCGAGAATGGGCACGAGGAGATGTTCCATCTCTGGGAAAGCACTGATCCCCAGGGCTGTTGTGCCTGTGACTAGGTTGCCCAGGGAAGGTGAAGACCAGCAACAGCTTTCAGGGCTGGCCCCTTCCTTGTGGGAGAAGGAGCCGGACGTTTCCCATTTCGGAAAAATGGCTCTGTCGAGAACGGGTATGAAGAGATGTTCCGTCTCTGGGAAAGCACTGATCCCCAGGGCTGTTGTGCCTGTGAATAGGTTTCCAAGGGAAGGTGAAGACCAGCAACAGCTTTCAGCGCTGGCCCCTTCCTTGTGGGAGAAGGAGCCGGACGTTTCCCATTAGTGAAAATGGATCTGCCGAGAACGGGTACGATGAGATGTTCCGTCTCTGGGAAAGCACTGATCCCCAGGGCTGTTGTGCCTGTGACTAGGCTGCCCAGGGAAGGTGAAGACCAGCAACAGCTTTCAGGGCTGGCCCCTTCCTTGTGGGAGAAGGAGCCGGACGTTTCCCTTTTCGGAAATAAGCTCTGCCGAGAATGGGCACGAGGAGATGTTCCGTCTCTGGGAAAGCACTGATCCCCAGGGCTGTTGTGCCTGTGAATAGGTTGCCCAGGGAAGGTGAAGACCAGCAACAGCTTTCAGGGCTGGCCCCTTCCTTGTGGGAGAAGGAGCCGGACGTTTCCCATTTCGGAAAAATGGCTCTGCCGAGAACGGGTATGAAGAGATGTTCTGTCTCTGGGAAAGCACTGATCCCCAGGGCTGTTGTGCCTGTGAATAGGTTTCCAAGGGAAGGTGAAGACCAGCAACAGCTTTCAGGGCTGGCCCCTTCCTTGTGGGAGAAGGATCCGGACGTTTCCCATTTTGGAAAATGGCTCTGCCGAGAACGGCTACGACGAGATGTTCCGTCTCTGGGAAAGCACTGATCCCCAGGGCTGTTGTGCCTGTGACTAGGCTGCCCAGGGAAGGTGAAGACCAGCAACAGCTTTCAGGGCTGGCCCCTTCCTTGTGGGAGAAGGAGCCGGACGTTTTCCAATTTGGAAATGGATCTGCCGAGAATGGGCACGAGGAGATGTTCCGTCTCTGGGAAAGCACTGATCCCCAGGGCTGTTGTGCCTGTGAATAGGTTGCCCAGGGAAGGTGAAGACCAGCAACAGCTTTCAGGGCTGGCCCCTTCCTTGTGGGAGAAGGATCCGGACGTTTCCCATTTTGGAAAATGGCTCTGCCGAGAACGGCTACGACGAGATGTTCCGTCTCTGGGAAAGCACTGATCCCCAGGGCTGTTGTGCCTGTGAATAGGCTGCCCAGGGAAGGTGAAGACCAGCAACAGCTTTCAGGGCTGGCCCCTTCCTTGTGGGAGAAGGAGCCGGACGTTTCCCATTTTGGAAAATGGCTCTGCCGAGAACGGCTACGACGAGATGTTCCGTCTCTGGGAAAGCACTGGTCCCCAGGGCTGTTGTGCCTGTGAATAGGCTGCCCAGGGAAGGTGAAGACCAGCAACAGCTTTCAGGGCTGGCCCCTTCCTTGTGGGAGAAGGAGCCGGACGTTTTCCATTTTGGAAATGGATCTGCCGAGAATGGGCACGAGGAGATGTTCCGTCTCTGCAAAAGCACTGATCCCCAGGGCTGTTGTGCCTGTGAATAGGTTGCCCAGGGAAGGTGAAGACCAGCAACAGCTTTCAGGGCTGGCCCCTTCCTTGTGGGAGAAGGAGCCGGACGTTTCCCATTTTGGAAAATGGCTCTGCTGAGAACGGCTACGACGAGATGTTCCATCTCTGGGAAAGCACTGATCCCCAGGGCTGTTGTGCCTGTGACTAGGCTGCCCAGGGAAGGTGAAGACCAGCAACAGCTTTCAGGGCTGGCCCCTTCCTTGTGGGAGAAGGAGCCGGACGTTTCCCATTTCGGAAAAATGGCTCTTCCAAGAACGGCCACAATTGGATGTTCCGTCTCTGTGAAAGCACAGATCCCCATGGCTGTTGTGCCTGTGAATAGGTTTCCAAGGGAAGGTGAAGACCAGCAACAGCTTTCAGGGCTGGCACCTTCCTTGTGGGAGAAGGAGCCGGACGTTCGCCGTTTTGGAAAAATGGCTCTGCGAGAACGGCCACAATGAGATGTTCCGTCTCTGGGAAAGCACTGGTCCCCAGGGCTGTTGTGCCTTTGACTAGGCTGCCCAGGGAAGGTGAAGACCAGCAACAGCTTACAGGGCTGGCACCTTCCTTGTGGGAGAAGGAGCCGGACGTTTCCCTTTTCGGAAATAAGCTCTGCCGAGAATGGGCACGAGGAGATGTTCCGTCTCTGGGAAAGCACTGATCCCCAGGGCTGTTGTGCCTGTGAATAGGTTTCCAAGGGAAGGTGAAGACCAGCAACAGCTTTCAGGGCTGGCCCCTTCCTTGTGCGAGAAGGATCCGGACGTTTCCCATTTTGGAAAATGGCTCTGCCGAGAACGGGCACGACGAGATGTTCCGTCTCTGGGAAAGCACTGATCCCCAGGGCTGTTGTGCCTGTGACTAGGCTGCCCAGGGAAGGTGAAGACCAGCAACAGCTTTCAGGGCTGGCCCCTTCCTTGTGGGAGAAGGAGCCGGACGTTTCCCATTTCGGAAAAATGGCTCTGCCGAGAACGGGTATGAAGAGATGTTCCGTCTCTGGGAAAGCACTGATCCCCAGGGCTGTTGTGCCTGTGAATAGGTTTCCAAGGGAAGGTGAAGACCAGCAACAGCTTTCAGGGCTGGCCCCTTCCTTGTGGGAGAAGGAGCCGGACGTTTCCCATATTGGAAAATGGCTCTGCCGAGAACGGCTACGACGAGATGTTCCATCTCTGGGAAAGCACTGATCCCCAGGGCTGTTGTGCCTGTGACTAGGCTGCCCAGGGAAGGTGAAGACCAGCAACAGCTTTCAGGGCTGGCCCCTTCCTTGTGGGAGAAGGAGCCGGACGTTTCCCATTTCGGAAAAATGGCTCTGCCGAGAACGGGCACGATGAGATGTTCCGTCTCTGGGAAAGCACTGATCCCCAGGGCTGTTGTGCCTGTGAATAGGTTGCCCAGGGAAGGTGAAGACCAGCAACAGCTTTCAGGGCTGGCCCCTTCCTTGTGGGAGAAGGAGCCGGACGTTTCCCATTTCGGAAAAATGGCTCTGCCGAGAACGGGTATGAAGAGATGTTCCGTCTCTGGGAAAGCAGTGATCCCCAGGGCTGTTGTGCCTGTGAATAGGTTTCCAAGGGAAGGTGAAGACCAGCAACAGCTTTCAGCGCTGGCCCCTTCCTTGTGGGAGAAGGAGCCGGACGTTTCCCATTAGTGAAAATGGATCTGCCGAGAACGGGCACGATGAGATGTTCCGTCTCTGGGAAAGCACTGATCCCCAGGGCTGTTGTGCCTGTGACTAGGCTGCCCAGGGAAGGTGAAGACCAGCAACAGCTTTCAGGGCTGGCCCCTTCCTTGTGGGAGAAGGAGCCGGATGTTTCCCTTTTCGGAAATAAGCTCTGCCGAGAATGGGCACGAGGAGTTGTTCCGTTTCTGGGAAAGCACTGATCCCCAGGGCTGTTGTGCCTGTGAATAGGTTGCCCAGGGAAGGTGAAGACCAGCAACAGCTTTCAGGGCTGGCCCCTTCCTTGTGGGAGAAGGAGCCGGACGTTTCCCATTTCGGAAAAATGGCTCTGCCGAGAACGGGTATGAAGAGATGTTCCGTCTCTGGGAAAGCACTGATCCCCAGGGCTGTTGTGCCTGTGAATAGGTTTCCAAGGGAAGGTGAAGACCAGCAACAGCTTTCAGCGCTGGCCCCTTCCTTGTGGGAGAAGGAGCCGGACGTTTCCCATTAGTGAAAATGGATCTGCCGAGAACGGGTACGATGAGATGTTCCGTCTCTGGGAAAGCACTGATCCCCAGGGCTGTTGTGCCTGTGACTAGGCTGCCCAGGGAAGGTGAAGACCAGCAACAGCTTTCAGGGCTGGCCCCTTCCTTGTGGGAGAAGGAGCCGGACGTTTCCCATTTTGGAAAATGGCTCTGCTGAGAACGGCTACTGTGGAAGAATGGCTAAACGAAAGAGGACACGTATACTTAAGCCTGAGCAATCCAGGCTTTAGCAGTAGTAACTTGACCTTGGCAGATAAGATTAGCTAGAAGGAAAACAACTAAAGAGGAATGCAGGTCAGCGTTACAGCTTGCCTAAGGTGCGTGCACAAAGGAGAAGCACCAACCGTAGCGTTGCCTAAGGTGCGTGCACAAAGGAGAAGCACCAACCGTAGTGTTGCCTAAGGCTCGTGGACAAAGGCCATTATCCAATCCAGTAGCAGCTTCTGCCGCGTGTGACTATATAAACCCTGTAGTGTTTGAATAAAGTAGAGAACGATCATACTCATATTGAGATCGCGTCGTTACTCTGGGTTCGGCTCCCACTCCGACATCTGGTAGCAGAGGACGGTTCGGCTCGACTAGGGAGTAGCGAGACCGACTTCTCCGAGTCTGCGGTAAGCAGCAAGAGGAGGGGAGTGGGAAACAACGGCTGAGGGTCGGCAGCCCTGCCCCCAGCAGGGTTTGCACGGTTGGTGTGAGGTCGCTACTCACCCCTCAGTGGCAGCGATGGAGCTGGAAGCGGCAGCTAAGTTACTCGCCGGGATCCTCTCTAAGAGAGGGATAGAAACCCCGGTGAAACAACTAGTCCGTCTGATCAAGCTGGGGCAAGCGTGGGGACATTTCTCAGACAGCCATATGTTATTTTCGATTACGGAATGGCGGGACTTTGGGGAAACGATGTGGCAAAAGACTATAAAGGGCACGGACAAAGACGAAAAGGAGGTAAAGGCTGTTCGGGCGTTGTGGCATAGCGTGCTAGAGACTCTAAAAGAAATGAAAGCAGAGAGGGAGGTTGCCTGCGCGGCGGCACAGATGCTGGGGCCAGAGCGAAAGACAGACCCTCCGAAGCGATCAGGTTTCGGAGCAAGCCTTCGCGGGGTATTCCCGGGATTGCTCCCTGTGAGCGGGATCTCTGCCCCGGTTTGTAACAGCCCTCTGGAAGTTGCTCAGCTAGTGTCTCCGAGCCCGACACCGCTCCATGCGAATGCGGAAGTTACCGCCAGTGAGCCTCCGGTACATACTGAGCCAGTTGCGGAAGTACAACCGATGCAGCCTCCAGGGGAGGAGACTGCAACGCCCATTGGGAGTGGCAAAGAGTTAGGTGGAACCGTTTGCTGTCCTCCACCTCCTGCGCCTCCTCCCGAACCGCCCTCAGCTCCGCCTTTGTATCCACCCTTACCAACATCGACTGATATATCCCCTGGCCCTGCGACGCCACCTTCTGAGAAGGAAGAGCAACATGCGAATGACGCTGTGACCAAAATGTTACAAACCGTTTTACAGCGCCTTGATAAATTGGAACTACAAACTGTTACCAAAGAGCAGGATAAACCTCCTTGCTTACAAAACATTATTACTCAACCACAACCCATCCGCTGGAGCGGAATTATTAAGAATGCGATTTTAGAAGGACAGCTTTCTCCGCTGAACATGGCGTTTCCAGTCGTACAGGAAGCAGGAGGGCAAAAGTGGGAAGCACATGACTGGAAAATCTTACAGCAAGCACGCACTACTGTCTCCACTTACGGACTAAAATCTGAAGCTACGCGCCAAATTGTGAGCTGGATTTTTTCTGCAGATCTGATGTGTCCGTATGACTGTCAAAATCTAATGAGACTTTTGCTAACGCCCACACAATATCTGTTGTGGCAATCAGCGTGGAGTCAAAGAGCTGTGAGTGCAGCTGCCCAAAGACAACGAGTTGGAGGACATTCCATTTCAAAAATCAGTAAACATCTTGTACAATTACAGTTTCCAGAAGGGCAAAAAGCCACACTCAAAGTGTATGTCTTATCCCTACCGTCAACCTTGGAGGCCTTAATCGGCAGAGATGTCTTAACTCAAATTGGAGCTGTGCTAACTACTCCGCCTTTTTAGCTGCGGTCACTGGCGCGCAGTCGCCCAACCCACCATTAGTGTGGAATACCAATGACCCTGTGTGGGTTGACCAGTGGCCTTTAACAGAGGAGCGACTGCAAGCAGCCAAACAGTTAGTCGCCGAACAATTAGCTGCAGAACATATCAAACCATCTGTCAGTCCATGGAACACTCCAATATTTGTAATCCCAAAGAAAAATGGAAAATGGCGATTATTACATGATCTGAGAAAAGTGAATGATCAAATGCAAACAATGGGTGCGTTGCAACCCGGAATGCCTTCCCCTAATATGTTACCTCAAGGCTGGCACATCTTAATAGTAGATCTGAAAGACTGTTTTTTTACTATTCCGCTACACCCGCAGGACACTCAACGATTCGCCTTTTCACTTCCATCAACAAATAAAGCTACTCCAGCAGAACGATATGAATGGGTTGTCTTACCACAAGGCATGAAGAACTCTCCCACGTTGTGTCAGCTTTATGTCGCTTGGGCACTTCAACCACTGCGCAATCAATGGCCGGAAACCATCATTTATCACTATATGGACGACATCCTCTGTTGTCAAGAAAAACCCTTCACTGATGCGTCACTAAAACAGCTAGTCACCGCCCTATCGACAAAAGGTCTTGTCATTGCTCCAGAAAAAGTGCAACGTTCAGCCCCGTGGAAATATCTGGGATGGACTATCTCGGACTCAAAAATCCGCCCACAAAAGACTGAACTTTCTACTCAAATTCAAACTCTCCACGATATACAGACTATACTTGGAGACATTCAATGGGTTCGCAATTGTGTCGGTATTTCGAATTCCGATATTGCCCCACTGACGTGCCTTTTAAGGGGTTCCAACCCAGCAGATACCGTCTCGTTGAACACAGAGCAGACAAGAACACTGCGACAAATAGGAGAAAAACTGCAACAATCATGGTCCACACGGCGCCTGTTGGACTTGCCAATCTCTTTATTAATTTGTAATGGTAAAACCTCACCATACGCAGTCATTTGCCAATGGCAAAAGAAGAACGGGGAGATATCTTCCTCTTCTGTAACCTCTAATGCCACTGGCAAATGCGAATTGCAAAATGATGGGTTTGGTGTATTGGAATGGGTGTTTTTGAGTGTACAGCCCAAAACCAGCATTGAAACGCGTACTCAAGCAATAGCCACCCTGATACGTAAGGGACGCTCGCGAATAATTGAGATGAGCGGGCATGAACCAGAGGATATTAGCATCCCTACAAATGCTGCTGACATAGACTGGTGGCTCCGTACTTCCTTACCCATACAAAATGCTCTGCTCAGCTATGACGGAAAGATTCATTCCCAACAGCCGTCAGGGAAATTGTGGCAGGTTCTTTCGCGAAACCAGTGGTTAGAAAGGTCCAAAGTGTGTACTACACCTCTGACAGAAGGGGTCACAGTATACACCGATGCGGGTCGACGATCGCATAAAGCAACATGTGTGTGGAGACACGGAACTGAATGGCAACATCATATGATTGATGGCCACCCGAGAGATTCGTTACAGACCTTAGAACTCAGTGCAGTTACCTGGGCACTAAAAAATTGGCTTAGTACTCCTCTAAATGTGGTCACAGACTCCTTGTATGTCGCAGGAGTAGTACCACGTCTCGAGGATGCACTTTTGCGGGAAACGTCGAATCCCAGGTTGGGACAGCTATTTATTCAGTTGCGTTCAATCATGTCCCAACGCACGGCTCAGTGCTGTGTACTACATATCCGCAGTCACCAATTCGAATTAGGTCTTGGTGAGGGAAATCATGTAGCTGATCAGCTAGTGAGTATAGTTACCATGCCCCCCATGGACAAGTTTCAACAGGCAAGACAGAGTCATGAACACTTTCACCAAAATGCCAAAGGGCTAAGACGCCAGTTTGACTTAACAGAAAATGAAGCAAAAGGAATAATACAGGCTTGCCCACAATGTGGAAATCATGGGCCAGGCATAGGCTTGGGGGTTAACCCTAAAGGCTTGCAAGCCCTAGAGTTGTGGCAAATGGATGTCACACACGTTCCAGAATTTGGAAAATTAAAATATGTACATGTAACGATTGATACCTTTTCAAAAATGATATGGGCCACGGCTTTGCCTGGTGAAAAGGCTCTACATGTTTGTAAACATTTACTTGCCTGTTTTGCAATTCTTGGGGTCCCTACGTGCATAAAAACAGACAACGGACCCGCATATACAAGTCAGAAAGTCAGAGCATTTCTAACGCGCTGGGGAGTCAAACATGTGACGGGTATCCCACATTCTCCCACAGGACAGGGCATGATAGAACGTACTCATCAAATACTGAAGGATTATTTACGAAAACAACAGGGTGCTGAGACCGAGGCTCAACAGAGGTTGCATCGGGTGTTATTCACGCTAAACTTTCTCTGTCTCATGGGAGATAGGGAAGAACCACCCGTAATGATCCACCATCAAATGATCAAATTGAATAGTAAAACAACATTACCACAATTTAAGGTTCTGTACAAAGATCCAGTCTCTGGTGAATGGTTAGGTCCTGTGCCAGTTATTTTTAATGGCCGAGGGTATATGTGTGTCTCCACAGATCAAGGACCAGTGTGGGTACCGAGCAAGAGCATCAAACCAGCACTCGCACCCTCACGGTGATTAAAGAAGACGTGCATGCCCACAGTCATCAAAGATTGCACGGTTAATCCTGAAGGAGATCATTCCCGAGTTTTGTCTACGTCACGGGAAATATGCAAACAGACATGATGATTATTATTCTATTTTTATCCGTGGCTGAGGCCATTTGGCCTCCCCCCATCTTACCCAAAACTAACATCTGGCTTACGCTTGCTAACCAAACTAATCAATCGACATTATGCTTGGCTATGGCTAGCGCCAACAACCCATTTTCCACGTGTTTGATAGGAGTGCCGCTGGATGACCAAGCTTGGCCCTGCCCTATGAGCTCTATAAGCTTTGAGCTTTGTTCAGGCAGGAGCAAGACTGACAATTGGGATGGCATCATTCCTCAATTACCTGGGTCATTAGTCGAGCCACAGGAATTAGAACTCCTTGGTTCACTAAAGATGGATTACTGCGTACTGTTTAATTACAGCAGCAATGCCACGAAAAAAGGGCAAGTTATCAATGCGACCTTGCCGGTGTATCGCAATGCAAGTGAGTGGTGTAATTATACAAGCACTAACTTGTCTAGGTCCAGCAACGCCCCAATACAACTACCACCCGGGGTATTTTTAATATGTGGCGACCGAGCATGGCCTGGAGTGCCTTCTCGATTGCAAGGTGGACCATGTAGTTTGGGACGCCTGACAATATTCCTCCCAAACAACACCCAAATTTGGCAACATAGGAGGAACCATATCAGGACAAAACGTGAAATCCATGCCTTTGAATCTGATTGTGACTCGAACGTAGAATTCTGGAACCCCGGAGAAATTATAGCCGCCAGTGTCCTGGCGCCAGGAGTAGCTACGTCACAAGCATTAACCCAGATGAGAAAAATGGGATGTTGGCTAGCTAAGCAAAGCAACTTAACCTCAGTAGCATTAGATGGTTTGCTTACCGATGTAGATAGTATTAGACACGCTACACTACAAAATAGAGCTGCCATAGATTTTTTATTGCTAGCGCATGGTCATGGGTGTGAAGATCTGGATGGAATGTGTTGCATGAATCTGTCAGATCATTCAGAGTCGATTCATAAAGCCCTTCAAACCATGAAGGAACAAGTAGGCAAGTTACAAGTTAGTGATGGCCTTGAATGGTTAAACAAATTACTTAGTGGATGGGGAATTACTGGCTGGTTACAAACCTTGGTCCTTGAAGGAGGTAGACTCTTGGTAATGATTCTGATTGTAATAATTGTCTTTAGCTGTATGTTTTCGTGTATTAAAACCCTCATAATGCGCATGGTCCATCAAACCTGGATTGCTCAAAAAGAAGAACGGGGAGTTGTGGAAGAATGGCTAAACGAAAGAGGACACGTATACTTAAGCCTGAGCAATCCAGGCTTTAGCAGTAGTAACTTGACCTTGGCAGATAAGATTAGCTAGAAGGAAAACAACTAAAGAGGAATGCAGGTCAGCGTTACAGCTTGCCTAAGGTGCGTGCACAAAGGAGAAGCACCAACCGTAGCGTTGCCTAAGGTGCGTGCACAAAGGAGAAGCACCAACCGTAGTGTTGCCTAAGGCTCGTGGACAAAGGCCATTATCCAATCCAGTAGCAGCTTCTGCCGCGTGTGACTATATAAACCCTGTAGTGTTTGAATAAAGTAGAGAACGATCATACTCATATTGAGATCGCGTCGTTACTCTGGGTTCGGCTCCCACTCCGACAGGCTACGACGAGATGTTCCATCTCTGGGAAAGCACTGATCCCCAGGGCTGTTGTGCCTGTGACTAGGCTGCCCAGGGAAGGTGAAGACCAGCAACAGCTTTCAGGGCTGGCCCCTTCCTTGTGGGAGAAGGAGCCGGACGTTTCCCATTTCGGAAAAATGGCTCTTCCAAGAACGGCCACAATTGGATGTTCCGTCTCTGTGAAAGCACAGATCCCCATGGCTGTTGTGCCTGTGAATAGGTTTCCAAGGGAAGGTGAAGACCAGCAACAGCTTTCAGGGCTGGCCCCTTCCTTGTGGGAGAAGGAGCCGGATGTTTCCCTTTTCGGAAATAAGCTCTGCCGAGAATGGGCACGAGGAGTTGTTCCGTTTCTGGGAAAGCACTGATCCCCAGGGCTGTTGTGCCTGTGAATAGGTTGCCCAGGGAAGGTGAAGACCAGCAACAGCTTTCAGGGCTGGCCCCTTCCTTGTGGGAGAAGGAGCCGGACGTTTCCCATTTCGGAAAAATGGCTCTGCCGAGAACGGGTATGAAGAGATGTTCCGTCTCTGGGAAAGCACTGATCCCCAGGGCTGTTGTGCCTGTGAATAGGTTTCCAAGGGAAGGTGAAGACCAGCAACAGCTTTCAGCGCTGGCCCCTTCCTTGTGGGAGAAGGAGCCGGACGTTTCCCATTAGTGAAAATGGATCTGCCGAGAACGGGTACGATGAGATGTTCCGTCTCTGGGAAAGCACTGATCCCCAGGGCTGTTGTGCCTGTGACTAGGCTGCCCAGGGAAGGTGAAGACCAGCAACAGCTTTCAGGGCTGGCCCCTTCCTTGTGGGAGAAGGAGCCGGACGTTTCCCATTTTGGAAAATGGCTCTGCTGAGAACGGCTACTGTGGAAGAATGGCTAAACGAAAGAGGACACGTATACTTAAGCCTGAGCAATCCAGGCTTTAGCAGTAGTAACTTGACCTTGGCAGATAAGATTAGCTAGAAGGAAAACAACTAAAGAGGAATGCAGGTCAGCGTTACAGCTTGCCTAAGGTGCGTGCACAAAGGAGAAGCACCAACCGTAGCGTTGCCTAAGGTGCGTGCACAAAGGAGAAGCACCAACCGTAGTGTTGCCTAAGGCTCGTGGACAAAGGCCATTATCCAATCCAGTAGCAGCTTCTGCCGCGTGTGACTATATAAACCCTGTAGTGTTTGAATAAAGTAGAGAACGATCATACTCATATTGAGATCGCGTCGTTACTCTGGGTTCGGCTCCCACTCCGACATCTGGTAGCAGAGGATGGTTTGCTTACCGATGTAGATAGTATTAGACACGCTACACTACAAAATAGAGCTGCCATAGATTTTTTATTGCTAGCGCATGGTCATGGGTGTGAAGATCTGGATGGAATGTGTTGCATGAATCTGTCAGATCATTCAGAGTCGATTCATAAAGCCCTTCAAACCATGAAGGAACAAGTAGGCAAGTTACAAGTTAGTGATGGCCTTGAATGGTTAAACAAATTACTTAGTGGATGGGGAATTACTGGCTGGTTACAAACCTTGGTCCTTGAAGGAGGTAGACTCTTGGTAATGATTCTGATTGTAATAATTGTCTTTAGCTGTATGTTTTCGTGTATTAAAACCCTCATAATGCGCATGGTCCATCAAACCTGGATTGCTCAAAAAGAAGAACGGGGAGTTGTGGAAGAATGGCTAAACGAAAGAGGACACGTATACTTAAGCCTGAGCAATCCAGGCTTTAGCAGTAGTAACTTGACCTTGGCAGATAAGATTAGCTAGAAGGAAAACAACTAAAGAGGAATGCAGGTCAGCGTTACAGCTTGCCTAAGGTGCGTGCACAAAGGAGAAGCACCAACCGTAGCGTTGCCTAAGGTGCGTGCACAAAGGAGAAGCACCAACCGTAGTGTTGCCTAAGGCTCGTGGACAAAGGCCATTATCCAATCCAGTAGCAGCTTCTGCCGCGTGTGACTATATAAACCCTGTAGTGTTTGAATAAAGTAGAGAACGATCATACTCATATTGAGATCGCGTCGTTACTCTGGGTTCGGCTCCCACTCCGACAGGCTACGACGAGATGTTCCATCTCTGGGAAAGCACTGATCCCCAGGGCTGTTGTGCCTGTGACTAGGCTGCCCAGGGAAGGTGAAGACCAGCAACAGCTTTCAGGGCTGGCCCCTTCCTTGTGGGAGAAGGAGCCGGACGTTTCCCATTTCGGAAAAATGGCTCTTCCAAGAACGGCCACAATTGGATGTTCCGTCTCTGTGAAAGCACAGATCCCCATGGCTGTTGTGCCTGTGAATAGGTTTCCAAGGGAAGGTGAAGACCAGCAACAGCTTTCAGGGCTGGCACCTTCCTTGTGGGAGAAGGAGCCGGACGTTCGCCGTTTTGGAAAAATGGCTCTGCGAGAACGGCTACGACGAGATGTTCCGTCTCTGGGAAAGCACTGGTCCCCAGGGCTGTTGTGCCTTTGACTAGGCTGCCCAGGGAAGGTGAAGACCAGCAACAGCTTACAGGGCTGGCACCTTCCTTGTGGGAGAAGGAGCCGGACGTTTCCCTTTTCGGAAATAAGCTCTGCCGAGAATGGGCACGAGGAGATGTTCCGTCTCTGGGAAAGCACTGATCCCCAGGGCTGTTGTGCCTGTGAATAGGTTTCCAAGGGAAGGTGAAGACCAGCAACAGCTTTCAGGGCTGGCCCCTTCCTTGTGCGAGAAGGATCCGGACGTTTCCCATTTTGGAAAATGGCTCTGCCGAGAACGGCCACGACGAGATGTTCCGTCTCTGGGAAAGCACTGATCCCCAGGGCTGTTGTGCCTGTGACTAGGCTGCCCAGGGAAGGTGAAGACCAGCAACAGCTTTCAGGGCTGGCCCCTTCCTTGTGGGAGAAGGAGCCGGACGTTTCCCATTTCGGAAAAATGGCTCTGCCGAGAACGGGTATGAAGAGATGTTCCGTCTCTGGGAAAGCACTGGTCCCCAGGGCTGTTGTGCCTGTGAATAGGCTGCCCAGGGAAGGTGAAGACCAGCAACAGCTTTCAGGGCTGGCCCCTTCCTTGTGGGAGAAGGAGCCGGACGTTTTCCATTTTGGAAATGGATCTGCCGAGAATGGGCACGAGGAGATGTTCCGTCTCTGCAAAAGCACTGATCCCCAGGGCTGTTGTGCCTGTGAATAGGTTGCCCAGGGAAGGTGAAGACCAGCAACAGCTTTCAGGGCTGGCCCCTTCCTTGTGGGAGAAGGAGCCGGACGTTTCCCATTTTGGAAAATGGCTCTGCTGAGAACGGCTACGACGAGATGTTCCATCTCTGGAAAGCACTGATCCCCAGGGCTGTTGTGCCTGTGACTAGGCTGCCCAGGGAAGGTGAAGACCAGCAACAGCTTTCAGGGCTGGCCCCTTCCTTGTGGGAGAAGGAGCCGGACGTTTCCCATTTCGGAAAAATGGCTCTTCCAAGAACGGCCACAATTGGATGTTCCGTCTCTGTGAAAGCACAGATCCCCATGGCTGTTGTGCCTGTGAATAGGTTTCCAAGGGAAGGTGAAGACCAGCAACAGCTTTCAGGGCTGGCACCTTCCTTGTGGGAGAAGGAGCCGGACTTTCGCCGTTTTGGAAAAATGGCTCTGCGAGAACGGCCACAATGAGATGTTCCGTCTCTGGGAAAGCACTGGTCCCCAGGGCTGTTGTGCCTTTGACTAGGCTGCCCAGGGAAGGTGAAGACCAGCAACAGCTTACAGGGCTGGCACCTTCCTTGTGGGAGAAGGAGCCGGACGTTTCCCTTTTCGGAAATAAGCTCTGCCGAGAATGGGCACGAGGAGATGTTCCGTCTCTGGGAAAGCACTGATCCCCAGGGCTGTTGTGCCTGTGAATAGGTTTCCAAGGGAAGGTGAAGACCAGCAACAGCTTTCAGGGCTGGCCCCTTCCTTGTGCGAGAAGGATCCGGACGTTTCCCATTTTGGAAAATGGCTCTGCCGAGAACGGGCACGACGAGATGTTCCGTCTCTGGGAAAGCACTGATCCCCAGGGCTGTTGTGCCTGTGACTAGGCTGCCCAGGGAAGGTGAAGACCAGCAACAGCTTTCAGGGCTGGCCCCTTCCTTGTGGGAGAAGGAGCCGGACGTTTCCCATTTCGGAAAAATGGCTCTGCCGAGAACGGGTATGAAGAGATGTTCCGTCTCTGGGAAAGCACTGATCCCCAGGGCTGTTGTGCCTGTGAATAGGTTTCCAAGGGAAGGTGAAGACCAGCAACAGCTTTCAGGGCTGGCCCCTTCCTTGTGGGAGAAGGAGCCGGACGTTTCCCATTTTGGAAAATGGCTCTGCCGAGAACGGCTACGACGAGATGTTCCGTCTCTGGGAAAGCACTGATCCCCAGGGCTGTTGTGCCTGTGACTAGGCTGCCCAGGGAAGGTGAAGACCAGCAACAGCTTTCAGGGCTGGCCCCTTCCTTGTGGGAGAAGGAGCCGGACGTTTTCCATTTTGGAAATGGATCTGCCGAGAATGGGCACGAGGAGATGTTCCATCTCTGCGAAAGCACTGATCCCCAGGGCTGTTGTGCCTGTGACTAGGTTGCCCAGGGAAGGTGAAGACCAGCAACAGCTTTCAGGGCTGGCCCCTTCCTTGTGGGAGAAGGAGCCGGACGTTTCCCATATTGGAAAATGGCTCTGCCGAGAACGGCTACGAGGAGATGTTCCATCTCTGGGAAAGCACTGATCCCCAGGGCTGTTGTGCCTGTGACTAGGCTGCCCAGGGAAGGTGAAGACCAGCAACAGCTTTCAGGGCTGGCCCCTTCCTTGTGGGAGAAGGAGCCGGACGTTTCCCATTTCGGAAAAATGGCTCTGCCGAGAACGGGCACGATGAGATGTTCCGTCTCTGGGAAAGCACTGATCCCCAGGGCTGTTGTGCCTGTGAATAGGTTGCCCAGGGAAGGTGAAGACCAGCAACAGCTTTCAGGGCTGGCCCCTTCCTTGTGGGAGAAGGAGCCGGACGTTTCCCATTTCGGAAAAATGGCTCTGCCGAGAACGGGTATGAAGAGATGTTCCGTCTCTGGGAAAGCACTGATCCCCAGGGCTGTTGTGCCTGTGAATAGGTTTCCAAGGGAAGGTGAAGACCAGCAACAGCTTTCAGCGCTGGCCCCTTCCTTGTGGGAGAAGGAGCCGGACGTTTCCCATATTGGAAAATGGCTCTGCCGAGAACGGCTACGAGGAGATGTTCCGTCTCTGGGAAAGCACTGATCCCCAGGGCTGTTGTGCCTGTGACTAGGCTGCCCAGGGAAGGTGAAGACCAGCAACAGCTTTCAGGGCTGGCCCCTTCCTTGTGGGAGAAGGAGCCGGATGTTTCCCTTTTCGGAAATAAGCTCTGCCGAGAATGGGCACGAGGAGTTGTTCCGTTTCTGGGAAAGCACTGATCCCCAGGGCTGTTGTGCCTGTGAATAGGTTGCCCAGGGAAGGTGAAGACCAGCAACAGCTTTCAGGGCTGGCCCCTTCCTTGTGGGAGAAGGAGCCGGACGTTTCCCATTTCGGAAAAATGGCTCTGCCGAGAACGGGTATGAAGAGATGTTCCGTCTCTGGGAAAGCACTGATCCCCAGGGCTGTTGTGCCTGTGAATAGGTTTCCAAGGGAAGGTGAAGACCAGCAACAGCTTTCAGCGCTGGCCCCTTCCTTGTGGGAGAAGGAGCCGGACGTTTCCCATTTTGGAAAATGGATCTGCCGAGAACGGGTACAATGAGATGTTCCGTCTCTGGGAAAGCACTGATCCCCAGGGCTGTTGTGCCTGTGAATAGGCTGCCCAGGGAAGGTGAAGACCAGCAACAGCTTTCAGGGCTGGCCCCTTCCTTGTGGGAGAAGGAGCCGGACGTTTTCCAATTTGGAAATGGATCTGCCGAGAATGGGCACGAGGAGATGTTCCGTCTCTGGGAAAGCACTGATCCCCAGGGCTGTTGTGCCTGTGAATAGGTTGCCCAGGGAAGGTGAAGACCAGCAACAGCTTTCAGGGCTGGCCCCTTCCTTGTGGGAGAAGGATCCGGACGTTTCCCATTTTGGAAAATGGCTCTGCGAGAACGTCCACAATGAGATGTTCCGTCTCTGGGAAAGCACTGATCCCCAGGGCTGTTGTGCCTGTGACTAGGCTGCCCAGGGAAGGTGAAGACCAGCAACAGCTTTCAGGGCTGGCACCTTCCTTGTGGGAGAAGGAGCCGGACGTTTCCCATTTTGGAAAATGGCTCTGCCGAGAACGGGTAAGATGAGATGTTCCGTCTCTGGGAAAGCACTGATCCCCAGGGCTGTTGTGCCTGTGAATAGGCTGCCAAGGGAAGGTGAAGACCAGCAACAGCTTTCAGGGCTGGCACCTTCCTTGTGGGAGAAGGAGCCGGACGTTTCCCTTTTCGGAAATAAGCTCTGCCGAGAATGGGTACGAGGAGATGTTCCGTCTCTGCGAAAGCACTGATCCCCAGGGCTGTTGTGCCTGTGAATAGGTTGCCCAGGGAAGGTGAAGACCAGCAACAGCTTACAGGGCTGGCCCCTTCCTTGTGGGAGAAGGAGCCGGACGTTCGCCGTTTTGGAAAAATGGCTCTGCGAGAACGGCCACAATGAGATGTTCCGTCTCTGGGAAAGCACTGGTCCCCAGGGCTGTTGTGCCTGTGAATAGGTTGCCCAGGGAAGGTGAAGACCAGCAACAGCTTTCAGGGCTGGCCCCTTCCTTGTGGGAGAAGGAGCCGGACGTTTCCCTTTTCGGAAATAAGCTCTGCCGAGAATGGGCACGAGGAGATGTTCCGTCTCTGCGAAAGCACTGATCCCCAGGGCTGTTGTGCCTGTGAATAGGTTGCCCAGGGAAGGTGAAGACCAGCAACAGCTTTCAGGGCTGGCCCCTTCCTTGTGGGAGAAGGAGCCGGATGTTTCCCATTTCGGAAAAATGGCTCTGCCGAGAACGGGTATGAAGAGATGTTCCGTCTCTGGGAAAGCACTGGTCCCCAGGGCTGTTGTGCCTGTGAATAGGTTTCCAAGGGAAGGTGAAGACCAGCAACAGCTTTCAGGGCTGGCCCCTTCCTTGTGGGAGAAGGAGCCGGACGTTTCCCATTTTGGAAAATGGCTCTGCCGAGAACGGCTACGACGAGATGTTCCTTCTCTGGAAAAGCTCTGATCCCCAGGGCTGTTGTGCCTGTGAATAGGCTGCCCAGGGAAGGTGAAGACCAGCAACAGCTTTCAGGGCTGGCCCCTTCCTTGTGGGAGAAGGAGCCGGACGTTTTCCATTTTGGAAATGGATCTGCCGAGAATGGGCACGAGGAGATGTTCCGTCTCTGCGAAAGCACTGATCCCCAGGGCTGTTGTGCCTGTGAATAGGTTGCCCAGGGAAGGTGAAGACCAGCAACAGCTTTCAGGGCTGGCACCTTCCTTGTGGGAGAAGGAGCCGGACGTTTCCCTTTTCGGAAAATGGCTCTGCCGAGAACGGGTATGAAGAGATGTTCCGTCTCTGGGAAAGCACTGATCCCCAGGGCTGTTGTGCCTGTGAATAGGTTTCCAAGGGAAGGTGAAGACCAGCAACAGCTTTCAGGGCTGGCCCCTTCCTTGTGGGAGAAGGATCCGGACGTTTCCCATTTTGGAAAATGGCTCTGCCGAGAACGGGTATGAAGAGATGTTCCGTCTCTGGGAAAGCACTGATCCCCAGGGCTGTTGTGCCTGTGACTAGGCTGCCCAGGGAAGGTGAAGACCAGCAACAGCTTTCAGGGCTGGCCCCTTCCTTGTGGGAGAAGGAGCCGGACGTTTCCCTTTTCGGAAATAAGCTCTGCCGAGAATGGGCACGAGGAGATGTTCCGTCTCTGGGAAAGCACTGATCCCCAGGGCTGTTGTGCCTGTGAATAGGTTTCCAAGGGAAGGTGAAGACCAGCAACAGCTTTCAGGGCTGGCCCCTTCCTTGTGGGAGAAGGAGCCGGACGTTTCCCCTTAGTGAAAATGGCTCTGCCGAGAACGGCTACGACGAGATGTTCCGTCTCTGGGAAAGCACTGATCCCCAGGGCTGTTGTGCCTGTGAATAGGCTGCCAAGGGAAGGTGAAGACCAGCAACAGCTTTCAGGGCTGGCCCCTTCCTTGTGGGAGAAGGAGCCGGACGTTTCCCATTTCGGAAATAAGCTCTGCCGAGAATGGGCACGAGGAGATGTTCCGTCTCTGCGAAAGCACTGATCCCCAGGGCTGTTGTGCCTGTGAATAGGTTGCCCAGGGAAGGTGAAGACCAGCAACAGCTTTCAGGGCTGGCACCTTCCTTGTGGGAGAAGGAGCCGGACGTTTCCCTTTTCGGAAAATGGCTCTGCCGAGAACGGGTATGAAGAGATGTTCCGTCTCTGGGAAAGCACTGATCCCCAGGGCTGTTGTGCCTGTGAATAGGTTTCCAAGGGAAGGTGAAGACCAGCAACAGCTTTCAGGGCTGGCCCCTTCCTTGTGGGAGAAGGATCCGGACGTTTCCCATTTTGGAAAATGGCTCTGCCGAGAACGGGTACGATGAGATGTTCCGTCTCTGGGAAAGCACTGATCCCCAGGGCTGTTGTGCCTGTGACTAGGCTGCCCAGGGAAGGTGAAGACCAGCAACAGCTTTCAGGGCTGGCCCCTTCCTTGTGGGAGAAGGAGCCGGACGTTTCCCTTTTCGGAAATAAGCTCTGCCGAGAATGGGCACGAGGAGATGTTCCGTCTCTGGGAAAGCACTGATCCCCAGGGCTGTTGTGCCTGTGAATAGGTTTCCAAGGGAAGGTGAAGACCAGCAACAGCTTTCAGGGCTGGCCCCTTCCTTGTGGGAGAAGGAGCCGGACGTTTCCCATTAGTGAAAATGGATCTGCCGAGAACGGGCACGATGAGATGTTCCGTCTCTGGGAAAGCACTGATCCCCAGGGCTGTTGTGCCTGTGACTAGGCTGCCCAGGGAAGGTGAAGACCAGCAACAGCTTTCAGGGCTGGCCCCTTCCTTGTGGGAGAAGGAGCCGGACGTTTCCCTTTTCGGAAATAAGCTCTGCCGAGAATGGGCACGAGGAGATGTTCCGTCTCTGGGAAAGCACTGATCCCCAGGGCTGTTGTGCCTGTGAATAGGTTTCCAAGGGAAGGTGAAGACCAGCAACAGCTTTCAGCGCTGGCCCCTTCCTTGTGGGAGAAGGAGCCGGACTTTTCCCATTAGTGAAAATGGATCTGCCGAGAACGGCTACGACGAGATGTTCCGTCTCTGGGAAAGCACTGATCCCCAGGGCTGTTGTGCCTGTGACTAGGCTGCCCAGGGAAGGTGAAGACCAGCAACAGCTTTCAGGGCTGGCCCCTTCCTTGTGGGAGAAGGAGCCGGACGTTTCCCTTTTCGGAAATAAGCTCTGCCGAGAATGGGCACGAGGAGATGTTCCGTCTCTGGGAAAGCACTGATCCCCAGGGCTGTTGTGCCTGTGAATAGGTTGCCCAGGGAAGGTGAAGACCAGCAACAGCTTTCAGGGCTGGCCCCTTCCTTGTGGGAGAAGGAGCCGGACGTTTCCCATTTCGGAAAAATGGCTCTGCCGAGAACGGGCACGATGAGATGTTCCGTCTCTGGGAAAGCACTGATCCCCAGGGCTGTTGTGCCTGTGAATAGGTTTCCAAGGGAAGGTGAAGACCAGCAACAGCTTTCAGGGCTGGCCCCTTCCTTGTGGGAGAAGGAGCCGGACGTTTCCCATTTTGAAAATGGCTCTGCCGAGAACGGCTACGACGAGATGTTCCGTCTCTGGGAAAGCACTGATCCCCAGGGCTGTTGTGCCTGTGACTAGGCTGCCAAGGGAAGGTGAAGACCAGCAACAGCTTTCAGGGCTGGCACCTTCCTTGTGGGAGAAGGAGCCGGACGTTTCCCTTTTCGGAAATAAGCTCTGCCGAGAATGGGCACGAGGAGATGTTCCGTCTCTGCGAAAGCACTGATCCCCAGGGCTGTTGTGCCTGTGAATAGGTTGCCCAGGGAAGGTGAAGACCAGCAACAGCTTTCAGGGCTGGCCCCTTCCTTGTGGGAGAAGGAGCCAGACGTTTCCCATTTCGGAAAAATGGCTCTGCCGAGAACGGGTATGAAGAGATGTTCCGTCTCTGGGAAAGCACTGATCCCCAGGGCTGTTGTGCCTGTGAATAGGTTTCCAAGGGAAGGTGAAGACCAGCAACAGCATTCAGGGCTGGTCCCTTCCTTGTGGGAGAAGGAGCCGGACGTTTCCCATTTTGGAAAATGGCTCTGCCGAGAACGGCTACGACGAGATGTTCCTTCTCTGGGAAAGCACTGATCCCCAGGGCTGTTGTGCCTGTGAATAGGCTGCCCAGGGAAGGTGAAGACCAGCAACAGCTTTCAGGGCTGGCCCCTTCCTTGTGGGAGAAGGAGCCGGACGTTTTCCATTTTGGAAATGGATCTGCCGAGAATGGGCACGAGGAGATGTTCCGTCTCTGGGAAAGCACTGATCCCCAGGGCTGTTGTGCCTGTGAATAGGTTGCCCAGGGAAGGTGAAGACCAGCAACAGCTTTCAGGGCTGGCCCCTTCCTTGTGGGAGAAGGAGCCGGACGTTTCCCATTTCGGAAAATGGCTCTGCCGAGAACGGGTACGAGGAGATGTTCCATCTCTGGGAAAGCACTGATCCCCAGGGCTGTTGTGCCTGTGACTAGGCTGCCCAGGGAAGGTGAAGACCAGCAACAGTTTTCAGGGCTGGCACCTTCCTTGTGGGAGAAGGAGCCGGACGTTTCCCATTTCGGAAAAATGGCTCTGCCGAGTACGGGCACGAGGAGATGTTCCGTCTCTGGGAAAGCACTGATCCCCAGGGCTGTTGTGCCTGTGAATAGGTTGCCCAGGGAAGGTGAAGACCAGCAACAGCTTTCAGGGCTGGCCCCTTCCTTGTGGGAGAAGGAGCCGGACGTTTCCCATTAGTGAAAATGGATCTGCCGAGAACGGGCACGATGAGATGTTCCGTCTCTGGGAAAGCACTGATCCCCAGGGCTGTTGTGCCTGTGACTAGGCTGCCCAGGGAAGGTGAAGACCAGCAACAGCTTTCAGGGCTGGCCCCTTCCTTGTGGAAGAAGGAGCCGGACGTTTCCCTTTTCGGAAATAAGCTCTGCCGAGAATGGGCACGAGGAGATGTTCCGTCTCTGGGAAAGCACTGATCCCCAGGGCTGTTGTGCCTGTGAATAGGTTTCCAAGGGAAGGTGAAGACCAGCAACAGCTTTCAGCGCTGGCCCCTTCCTTGTGGGAGAAGGAGCCGGACGTTTCCCATTAGTGAAAATGGATCTGCCGAGAACGGGCACGATGAGATGTTCCGTCTCTGGGAAAGCACTGATCCCCAGGGCTGTTGTGCCTGTGACTAGGCTGCCCAGGGAAGGTGAAGACCAGCAACAGCTTTCAGGGCTGGCCCCTTCCTTGTGGGAGAAGGAGCCGGACGTTTCCCTTTTCGGAAATAAGCTCTGCCGAGAATGGGCACGAGGAGATGTTCCGTCTCTGGGAAAGCACTGATCCCCAGGGCTGTTGTGCCTGTGAATAGGTTTCCAAGGGAAGGTGAAGACCAGCAACAGCTTTCAGCGCTGGCCCCTTCCTTGTGGGAGAAGGAGCCGGACGTTTCCCATTAGTGAAAATGGATCTGCCGAGAACGGGCACGATGAGATGTTCCGTCTCTGGGAAAGCACTGATCCCCAGGGCTGTTGTGCCTGTGACTAGGCTGCCCAGGGAAGGTGAAGACCAGCAACAGCTTTCAGGGCTGGCCCCTTCCTTGTGGGAGAAGGAGCCGGACGTTTCCCTTTTCGGAAATAAGCTCTGCCGAGAATGGGCACGAGGAGATGTTCCGTCTCTGCGAAAGCACTGATCCCCAGGGCTGTTGTGCCTGTGAATAGGTTTCCAAGGGAAGGTGAAGACCAGCAACAGCTTTCAGGGCTGGCCCCTTCCTTGTGGGAGAAGGAGCCGGACGTTTCCCATTTTGAAAATGGCTCTGCCGAGAACGGCTACGACGAGATGTTCCGTCTCTGGGAAAGCACTGATCCCCAGGGCTGTTGTGCCTGTGACTAGGCTGCCAAGGGAAGGTGAAGACCAGCAACAGCTTTCAGGGCTGGCACCTTCCTTGTGGGAGAAGGAGCCGGACGTTTCCCTTTTCGGAAATAAGCTCTTCCGAGAATGGGCACGAGGAGATGTTCCGTCTCTGCGAAAGCACTGATCCCCAGGGCTGTTGTGCCTGTGAATAGGTTGCCCAGGGAAGGTGAAGACCAGCAACAGCTTTCAGGGCTGGCCCCTTCCTTGTGGGAGAAGGAGCCGGACGTTTCCCATTTCGGAAAAATGGCTCTGCCGAGAACGGGTATGAAGAGATGTTCCGTCTGTGGGAAAGCACTGATCCCCAGGGCTGTTGTGCCTGTGAATAGGTTTCCAAGGGAAGGTGAAGACCAGCAACAGCATTCAGGGCTGGTCCCTTCCTTGTGGGAGAAGGAGCCGGACGTTTCCCATTTTGGAAAATGGCTCTGCCGAGAATGGGCACGAGGAGATGTTCCTTCTCTGGGAAAGCACTGATCCCCAGGGCTGTTGTGCCTGTGAATAGGCTGCCCAGGGAAGGTGAAGACCAGCAACAGCTTTCAGGGCTGGCCCCTTCCTTGTGGGAGAAGGAGCCGGACGTTTCCCTTTTCGGAAATAAGCTCTGCCGAGAATGGGCACGAGGAGGTGTTCCGTCTCTGGGAAAGCACTGATCCCCAGGGCTGTTGTGGCTGTGAATAGGTTGCCCAGGGAAGGTGAAGACCAGCAACAGCTTTCAGGGCTGGCCCCTTCCTTGTGGGAGAAGGAGCCGGACGTTTCCCATTTCGGAAAAATGGCTCTGCCGAGAACGGGTATGAAGAGATGTTCTGTCTCTGGGAAAGCACTGATCCCCAGGGCTGTTGTGCCTGTGAATAGGTTTCCAAGGGAAGGTGAAGACCAGCAACAGCTTTCAGGGCTGGCCCCTTCCTTGTGGGAGAAGGATCCGGACGTTTCCCATTTTGGAAAATGGCTCTGCCGATAACGGGTATGAAGAGATGTTCCGTCTCTGGGAAAGCACTGATCCCCAGGGCTGTTGTGCCTGTGAATAGGTTGCCCAGGGAAGGTGAAGACCAGCAACAGCTTTCAGGGCTGGCCCCTTCCTTGTGGGAGAAGGAGCCGGACGTTTTCCAATTTGGAAATGGATCTGCCGAGAATGGGCACGAGGAGATGTTCCGTCTCTGGGAAAGCACTGATCCCCAGGGCTGTTGTGCCTGTGAATAGGTTGCCCAGGGAAGGTGAAGACCAGCAACAGCTTTCAGGGCTGGCCCCTTCCTTGTGGGAGAAGGATCCGGACGTTTCCCATTTTGGAAAATGGCTCTGCCGAGAACGGCTACGACGAGATGTTCCGTCTCTGGGAAAGCACTGATCCCCAGGGCTGTTGTGCCTGTGACTAGGCTGCCCAGGGAAGGTGAAGACCAGCAACAGCTTTCAGGGCTGGCACCTTCCTTGTGGGAGAAGGAGCCGGACGTTTCCCATTTTGGAAAATGGCTCTGCCGAGAACGGGTAAGATGAGATGTTCCGTCTCTGGGAAAGCACTGATCCCCAGGGCTGTTGTGCCTGTGAATAGGCTGCCAAGGGAAGGTGAAGACCAGCAACAGCTTTCAGGGCTGGCACCTTCCTTGTGGGAGAAGGAGCCGGACGTTTCCCTTTTCGGAAATAAGCTCTGCCGAGAATGGGTACGAGGAGATGTTCCGTCTCTGCGAAAGCACTGATCCCCAGGGCTGTTGTGCCTGTGAATAGGTTGCCCAGGGAAGGTGAAGACCAGCAACAGCTTACAGGGCTGGCCCCTTCCTTGTGGGAGAAGGAGCCGGACGTTCGCCGTTTTGGAAAAATGGCTCTGCGAGAACGGCCACAATGAGATGTTCCGTCTCTGGGAAAGCACTGGTCCCCAGGGCTGTTGTGCCTGTGAATAGGTTGCCCAGGGAAGGTGAAGACCAGCAACAGCTTTCAGGGCTGGCCCCTTCCTTGTGGGAGAAGGAGCCGGACGTTTCCCTTTTCGGAAATAAGCTCTGCCGAGAATGGGCACGAGGAGATGTTCCGTCTCTGCGAAAGCACTGATCCCCAGGGCTGTTGTGCCTGTGAATAGGTTGCCCAGGGAAGGTGAAGACCAGCAACAGCTTTCAGGGCTGGCCCCTTCCTTGTGGGAGAAGGAGCCGGACGTTTCCCATTTCGGAAAAATGGCTCTGCCGAGAACGGGTATGAAGAGATGTTCCGTCTCTGGGAAAGCACTGGTCCCCAGGGCTGTTGTGCCTGTGAATAGGTTTCCAAGGGAAGGTGAAGACCAGCAACAGCTTTCAGGGCTGGCCCCTTCCTTGTGGGAGAAGGAGCCGGACGTTTCCCATTTTGGAAAATGGCTCTGCCGAGAACGGCTACGACGAGATGTTCCTTCTCTGGAAAAGCTCTGATCCCCAGGGCTGTTGTGCCTGTGAATAGGCTGCCCAGGGAAGGTGAAGACCAGCAACAGCTTTCAGGGCTGGCCCCTTCCTTGTGGGAGAAGGAGCCGGACGTTTTCCATTTTGGAAATGGATCTGCCGAGAATGGGCACGAGGAGATGTTCCGTCTCTGCGAAAGCACTGATCCCCAGGGCTGTTGTGCCTGTGAATAGGTTGCCCAGGGAAGGTGAAGACCAGCAACAGCTTTCAGGGCTGGCACCTTCCTTGTGGGAGAAGGAGCCGGACGTTTCCCTTTTCGGAAAATGGCTCTGCCGAGAACGGGTATGAAGAGATGTTCCGTCTCTGGGAAAGCACTGATCCCCAGGGCTGTTGTGCCTGTGAATAGGTTTCCAAGGGAAGGTGAAGACCAGCAACAGCTTTCAGGGCTGGCCCCTTCCTTGTGCGAGAAGGAGCCGGACGTTTCCCATTTTGGAAAATGGCTCTGCCGAGAACGGGTACGATGAGATGTTCCGTCTCTGGGAAAGCACTGATCCCCAGGGCTGTTGTGCCTGTGACTAGGCTGCCCAGGGAAGGTGAAGACCAGCAACAGCTTTCAGGGCTGGCCCCTTCCTTGTGGGAGAAGGAGCCGGACGTTTCCCTTTTCGGAAATAAGCTCTGCCGAGAATGGGCACGAGGAGATGTTCCGTCTCTGGGAAAGCACTGATCCCCAGGGCTGTTGTGCCTGTGAATAGGTTTCCAAGGGAAGGTGAAGACCAGCAACAGCTTTCAGCGCTGGCCCCTTCCTTGTGGGAGAAGGAGCCGGACGTTTCCCCTTAGTGAAAATGGATCTGCCGAGAACGGCTACGACGAGATGTTCCGTCTCTGGGAAAGCACTGATCCCCAGGGCTGTTGTGCCTGTGAATAGGCTGCCAAGGGAAGGTGAAGACCAGCAACAGCTTTCAGGGCTGGCCCCTTCCTTGTGGGAGAAGGAGCCGGACGTTTCCCATTTCGGAAATAAGCTCTGCCGAGAATGGGCACGAGGAGATGTTCCGTCTCTGCGAAAGCACTGATCCCCAGGGCTGTTGTGCCTGTGAATAGGTTGCCCAGGGAAGGTGAAGACCAGCAACAGCTTTCAGGGCTGGCACCTTCCTTGTGGGAGAAGGAGCCGGACGTTTCCCTTTTCGGAAAATGGCTCTGCCGAGAACGGGTATGAAGAGATGTTCCGTCTCTGGGAAAGCACTGATCCCCAGGGCTGTTGTGCCTGTGAATAGGTTTCCAAGGGAAGGTGAAGACCAGCAACAGCTTTCAGGGCTGGCCCCTTCCTTGTGGGAGAAGGATCCGGACGTTTCCCATTTTGGAAAATGGCTCTGCCGAGAACGGGTACGATGAGATGTTCCGTCTCTGGGAAAGCACTGATCCCCAGGGCTGTTGTGCCTGTGACTAGGCTGCCCAGGGAAGGTGAAGACCAGCAACAGCTTTCAGGGCTGGCCCCTTCCTTGTGGGAGAAGGAGCCGGACGTTTCCCTTTTCGGAAATAAGCTCTGCCGAGAATGGGCACGAGGAGATGTTCCGTCTCTGGGAAAGCACTGATCCCCAGGGCTGTTGTGCCTGTGAATAGGTTTCCAAGGGAAGGTGAAGACCAGCAACAGCTTTCAGGGCTGGCCCCTTCCTTGTGGGAGAAGGAGCCGGACGTTTCCCATTAGTGAAAATGGATCTGCCGAGAACGGGCACGATGAGATGTTCCATCTCTGGGAAAGCACTGATCCCCAGGGCTGTTGTGCCTGTGACTAGGCTGCCCAGGGAAGGTGAAGACCAGCAACAGCTTTCAGGGCTGGCCCCTTCCTTGTGGGAGAAGGAGCCGGACGTTTCCCTTTTCGGAAATAAGCTCTGCCGAGAATGGGCACGAGGAGATGTTCCGTCTCTGGGAAAGCACTGATCCCCAGGGCTGTTGTGCCTGTGAATAGGTTTCCAAGGGAAGGTGAAGACCAGCAACAGCTTTCAGCGCTGGCCCCTTCCTTGTGGGAGAAGGAGCCGGACGTTTCCCATTAGTGAAAATGGATCTGCCGAGAACGGCTACGACGAGATGTTCCGTCTCTGGGAAAGCACTGATCCCCAGGGCTGTTGTGCCTGTGACTAGGCTGCCCAGGGAAGGTGAAGACCAGCAACAGCTTTCAGGGCTGGCCCCTTCCTTGTGGGAGAAGGAGCCGGACGTTTCCCTTTTCGGAAATAAGCTCTGCCGAGAATGGGCACGAGGAGATGTTCCGTCTCTGGGAAAGCACTGATCCCCAGGGCTGTTGTGCCTGTGAATAGGTTGCCCAGGGAAGGTGAAGACCAGCAACAGCTTTCAGGGCTGGTCCCTTCCTTGTGGGAGAAGGAGCCGGACGTTTCCCATTTTGGAAAATGGCTCTGCCGAGAATGGGCACGAGGAGATGTTCCTTCTCTGGGAAAGCACTGATCCCCAGGGCTGTTGTGCCTGTGAATAGGCTGCCCAGGGAAGGTGAAGACCAGCAACAGCTTTCAGGGCTGGCCCCTTCCTTGTGGGAGAAGGAGCCGGACGTTTCCCTTTTCGGAAATAAGCTCTGCCGAGAATGGGCACGAGGAGATGTTCCGTCTCTGGGAAAGCACTGATCCCCAGGGCTGTTGTGGCTGTGAATAGGTTGCCCAGGGAAGGTGAAGACCAGCAACAGCTTTCAGGGCTGGCACCTTCCTTGTGGGAGAAGGAGCCGGACGTTTCCCATTTCGGAAAAATGGCTCTGCCGAGAACGGGTATGAAGAGATGTTCTGTCTCTGGGAAAGCACTGATCCCCAGGGCTGTTGTGCCTGTGAATAGGTTTCCAAGGGAAGGTGAAGACCAGCAACAGCTTTCAGGGCTGGCCCCTTCCTTGTGGGAGAAGGATCCGGACGTTTCCCATTTTGGAAAATGGCTCTGCCGAGAACGGGTATGAAGAGATGTTCCGTCTCTGGGAAAGCACTGATCCCCAGGGCTGTTGTGCCTGTGAATAGGTTTCCAAGGGAAGGTGAAGACCAGCAACAGCTTTCAGGGCTGGCCCCTTCCTTGTGGGAGAAGGAGCCGGACGTTTTCCAATTTGGAAATGGATCTGCCGAGAATGGGCACGAGGAGATGTTCCGTCTCTGGGAAAGCACTGATCCCCAGGGCTGTTGTGCCTGTGAATAGGTTGCCCAGGGAAGGTGAAGACCAGCAACAGCTTTCAGGGCTGGCCCCTTCCTTGTGGGAGAAGGATCCGGACGTTTCCCATTTTGGAAAATGGCTCTGCCGAGAACGGCTACGACGAGATGTTCCGTCTCTGGGAAAGCACTGATCCCCAGGGCTGTTGTGCCTGTGACTAGGCTGCCCAGGGAAGGTGAAGACCAGCAACAGCTTTCAGGGCTGGCCCCTTCCTTGTGGGAGAAGGAGCCGGACGTTTCCCATTTTGGAAAATGGCTCTGCCGAGAACGGGTAAGATGAGATGTTCCGTCTCTGGGAAAGCACTGATCCCCAGGGCTGTTGTGCCTGTGAATAGGCTGCCAAGGGAAGGTGAAGACCAGCAACAGCTTTCAGGGCTGGCACCTTCCTTGTGGGAGAAGGAGCCGGACGTTTCCCTTTTCGGAAATAAGCTCTGCCGAGAATGGGTACGAGGAGATGTTCCGTCTCTGCGAAAGCACTGATCCCCAGGGCTGTTGTGCCTGTGAATAGGTTGCCCAGGGAAGGTGAAGACCAGCAACAGCTTACAGGGCTGGCCCCTTCCTTGTGGGAGAAGGAGCCGGACGTTCGCCGTTTTGGAAAAATGGCTCTGCGAGAACGGCCACAATGAGATGTTCCGTCTCTGCGAAAGCACTGGTCCCCAGGGCTGTTGTGCCTGTGAATAGGTTGCCCAGGGAAGGTGAAGACCAGCAACAGCTTTCAGGGCTGGCCCCTTCCTTGTGGGAGAAGGAGCCGGACGTTTCCCTTTTCGGAAATAAGCTCTGCCGAGAATGGGCACGAGGAGATGTTCCGTCTCTGCGAAAGCACTGATCCCCAGGGCTGTTGTGCCTGTGAATAGGTTGCCCAGGGAAGGTGAAGACCAGCAACAGCTTTCAGGGCTGGCCCCTTCCTTGTGGGAGAAGGAGCCGGACGTTTCCCATTTCGGAAAAATGGCTCTGCCGAGAACGGGTATGAAGAGATGTTCCGTCTCTGGGAAAGCACTGGTCCCCAGGGCTGTTGTGCCTGTGAATAGGTTTCCAAGGGAAGGTGAAGACCAGCAACAGCTTTCAGGGCTGGCCCCTTCCTTGTGGGAGAAGGAGCCGGACGTTTCCCATTTTGGAAAATTTCTCTGCCGAGAACGGCTACGACGAGATGTTCCTTCTCTGGAAAAGCTCTGATCCCCAGGGCTGTTGTGCCTGTGAATAGGCTGCCCAGGGAAGGTGAAGACCAGCAACAGCTTTCAGGGCTGGCCCCTTCCTTGTGGGAGAAGGAGCCGGACGTTTTCCATTTTGGAAATGGATCTGCCGAGAATGGGCACGAGGAGATGTTCCGTCTCTGCGAAAGCACTGATCCCCAGGGCTGTTGTGCCTGTGAATAGGTTGCCCAGGGAAGGTGAAGACCAGCAACAGCTTTCAGGGCTGGCCCCTTCCTTGTGGGAGAAGGAGCCGGACGTTTCCCTTTTCGGAAATAAGCTCTGCCGAGAATGGGCACGAGGAGATGTTCCGTCTCTGGGAAAGCACTGATCCCCAGGGCTGTTGTGCCTGTGAATAGGTTGCCCAGGGAAGGTGAAGACCAGCAACAGCTTTCAGGGCTGGTCCCTTCCTTGTGGGAGAAGGAGCCGGACGTTTCCCATTTTGGAAAATGGCTCTGCCGAGAATGGGCACGAGGAGATGTTCCTTCTCTGGGAAAGCACTGATCCCCAGGGCTGTTGTGCCTGTGAATAGGCTGCCCAGGGAAGGTGAAGACCAGCAACAGCTTTCAGGGCTGGCCCCTTCCTTGTGGGAGAAGGAGCCGGACGTTTCCCTTTTCGGAAATAAGCTCTGCCGAGAATGGGCACGAGGAGATGTTCCGTCTCTGGGAAAGCACTGATCCCCAGGGCTGTTGTGGCTGTGAATAGGTTGCCCAGGGAAGGTGAAGACCAGCAACAGCTTTCAGGGCTGGCCCCTTCCTTGTGGGAGAAGGAGCCGGACGTTTCCCATTTCGGAAAAATGGCTCTGCCGAGAACGGGTATGAAGAGATGTTCTGTCTCTGGGAAAGCACTGATCCCCAGGGCTGTTGTGCCTGTGAATAGGTTTCCAAGGGAAGGTGAAGACCAGCAACAGCTTTCAGGGCTGGCCCCTTCCTTGTGGGAGAAGGATCCGGACGTTTCCCATTTTGGAAAATGGCTCTGCCGAGAACGGCTACGACGAGATGTTCCGTCTCTGGGAAAGCACTGATCCCCAGGGCTGTTGTGCCTGTGAATAGGTTTCCAAGGGAAGGTGAAGACCAGCAACAGCTTTCAGGGCTGGCCCCTTCCTTGTGGGAGAAGGAGCCGGACGTTTTCCAATTTGGAAATGGATCTGCCGAGAATGGGCACGAGGAGATGTTCCGTCTCTGGGAAAGCACTGATCCCCAGGGCTGTTGTGCCTGTGAATAGGTTGCCCAGGGAAGGTGAAGACCAGCAACAGCTTTCAGGGCTGGCCCCTTCCTTGTGGGAGAAGGATCCGGACGTTTCCCATTTTGGAAAATGGCTCTGCCGAGAACGGCTACGACGAGATGTTCCGTCTCTGGGAAAGCACTGATCCCCAGGGCTGTTGTGCCTGTGACTAGGCTGCCCAGGGAAGGTGAAGACCAGCAACAGCTTTCAGGGCTGGCCCCTTCCTTGTGGGAGAAGGAGCCGGACGTTTCCCATTTTGGAAAATGGCTCTGCCGAGAACGGGTAAGATGAGATGTTCCGTCTCTGGGAAAGCACTGATCCCCAGGGCTGTTGTGCCTGTGAATAGGCTGCCAAGGGAAGGTGAAGACCAGCAACAGCTTTCAGGGCTGGCACCTTCCTTGTGGGAGAAGGAGCCGGACGTTTCCCTTTTCGGAAATAAGCTCTGCCGAGAATGGGCACGAGGAGATGTTCCGTCTCTGCGAAAGCACTGATCCCCAGGGCTGTTGTGCCTGTGAATAGGTTGCCCAGGGAAGGTGAAGACCAGCAACAGCTTACAGGGCTGGCCCCTTCCTTGTGGGAGAAGGAGCCGGACGTTCGCCGTTTTGGAAAAATGGCTCTGCGAGAACGGCCACAATGAGATGTTCCGTCTCTGCGAAAGCACTGGTCCCCAGGGCTGTTGTGCCTGTGAATAGGTTGCCCAGGGAAGGTGAAGACCAGCAACAGCTTTCAGGGCTGGCCCCTTCCTTGTGGGAGAAGGAGCCGGACGTTTCCCTTTTCGGAAATAAGCTCTGCCGAGAATGGGCACGAGGAGATGTTCCGTCTCTGCGAAAGCACTGATCCCCAGGGCTGTTGTGCCTGTGAATAGGTTGCCCAGGGAAGGTGAAGACCAGCAACAGCTTTCAGGGCTGGCCCCTTCCTTGTGGGAGAAGGAGCCGGACGTTTCCCATTTCGGAAAAATGGCTCTGCCGAGAACGGGTATGAAGAGATGTTCCGTCTCTGGGAAAGCACTGGTCCCCAGGGCTGTTGTGCCTGTGAATAGGTTTCCAAGGGAAGGTGAAGACCAGCAACAGCTTTCAGGGCTGGCCCCTTCCTTGTGGGAGAAGGATCCGGACGTTTCCCATTTTGGAAAATGGCTCTGCCGAGAACGGCTACGACGAGATGTTCCTTCTCTGGAAAAGCTCTGATCCCCAGGGCTGTTGTGCCTGTGAATAGGCTGCCCAGGGAAGGTGAAGACCAGCAACAGCTTTCAGGGCTGGCCCCTTCCTTGTGGGAGAAGGAGCCGGACGTTTTCCATTTTGGAAATGGATCTGCCGAGAATGGGCACGAGGAGATGTTCCGTCTCTGCGAAAGCACTGATCCCCAGGGCTGTTGTGCCTGTGAATAGGTTGCCCAGGGAAGGTGAAGACCAGCAACAGCTTTCAGGGCTGGCACCTTCCTTGTGGGAGAAGGAGCCGGACGTTTCCCTTTTCGGAAAATGGCTCTGCCGAGAACGGGTATGAAGAGATGTTCCGTCTCTGGGAAAGCACTGATCCCCAGGGCTGTTGTGCCTGTGAATAGGTTTCCAAGGGAAGGTGAAGACCAGCAACAGCTTTCAGGGCTGGCCCCTTCCTTGTGGGAGAAGGATCCGGACGTTTCCCATTTTGGAAAATGGCTCTGCCGAGAACGGGTACGATGAGATGTTCCGTCTCTGGGAAAGCACTGATCCCCAGGGCTGTTGTGCCTGTGACTAGGCTGCCCAGGGAAGGTGAAGACCAGCAACAGCTTTCAGGGCTGGCCCCTTCCTTGTGGGAGAAGGAGCCGGACGTTTCCCTTTTCGGAAATAAGCTCTGCCGAGAATGGGCACGAGGAGATGTTCCGTCTCTGGGAAAGCACTGATCCCCAGGGCTGTTGTGCCTGTGAATAGGTTTCCAAGGGAAGGTGAAGACCAGCAACAGCTTTCAGCGCTGGCCCCTTCCTTGTGGGAGAAGGAGCCGGACGTTTCCCCTTAGTGAAAATGGATCTGCCGAGAACGGCTACGACGAGATGTTCCGTCTCTGGGAAAGCACTGATCCCCAGGGCTGTTGTGCCTGTGAATAGGCTGCCAAGGGAAGGTGAAGACCAGCAACAGCTTTCAGGGCTGGCCCCTTCCTTGTGGGAGAAGGAGCCGGACGTTTCCCATTTCGGAAATAAGCTCTGCCGAGAATGGGCACGAGGAGATGTTCCGTCTCTGCGAAAGCACTGATCCCCAGGGCTGTTGTGCCTGTGAATAGGTTGCCCAGGGAAGGTGAAGACCAGCAACAGCTTTCAGGGCTGGCACCTTCCTTGTGGGAGAAGGAGCCGGACGTTTCCCTTTTCGGAAAATGGCTCTGCCGAGAACGGGTATGAAGAGATGTTCCGTCTCTGGGAAAGCACTGATCCCCAGGGCTGTTGTGCCTGTGAATAGGTTTCCAAGGGAAGGTGAAGACCAGCAACAGCTTTCAGGGCTGGCCCCTTCCTTGTGGGAGAAGGATCCGGACGTTTCCCATTTTGGAAAATGGCTCTGCCGAGAACGGGTACGATGAGATGTTCCGTCTCTGGGAAAGCACTGATCCCCAGGGCTGTTGTGCCTGTGACTAGGCTGCCCAGGGAAGGTGAAGACCAGCAACAGCTTTCAGGGCTGGCCCCTTCCTTGTGGGAGAAGGAGCCGGACGTTTCCCTTTTCGGAAATAAGCTCTTCCGAGAATGGGCACGAGGAGATGTTCCGTCTCTGGGAAAGCACTGATCCCCAGGGCTGTTGTGCCTGTGAATAGGTTTCCAAGGGAAGGTGAAGACCAGCAACAGCTTTCAGGGCTGGCCCCTTCCTTGTGGGAGAAGGAGCCGGACGTTTCCCATTAGTGAAAATGGATCTGCCGAGAACGGGCACGATGAGATGTTCCATCTCTGGGAAAGCACTGATCCCCAGGGCTGTTGTGCCTGTGACTAGGCTGCCCAGGGAAGGTGAAGACCAGCAACAGCTTTCAGGGCTGGCCCCTTCCTTGTGGGAGAAGGAGCCGGACGTTTCCCTTTTCGGAAATAAGCTCTGCCGAGAATGGGCACGAGGAGATGTTCCGTCTCTGGGAAAGCACTGATCCCCAGGGCTGTTGTGCCTGTGAATAGGTTTCCAAGGGAAGGTGAAGACCAGCAACAGCTTTCAGCGCTGGCCCCTTCCTTGTGGGAGAAGGAGCCGGACGTTTCCCATTAGTGAAAATGGATCTGCCGAGAACGGCTACGACGAGATGTTCCGTCTCTGGGAAAGCACTGATCCCCAGGGCTGTTGTGCCTGTGACTAGGCTGCCCAGGGAAGGTGAAGACCAGCAACAGCTTTCAGGGCTGGCCCCTTCCTTGTGGGAGAAGGAGCCGGACGTTTCCCTTTTCGGAAATAAGCTCTGCCGAGAATGGGCACGAGGAGATGTTCCGTCTCTGGGAAAGCACTGATCCCCAGGGCTGTTGTGCCTGTGAATAGGTTGCCCAGGGAAGGTGAAGACCAGCAACAGCTTTCAGGGCTGGCCCCTTCCTTGTGGGAGAAGGAGCCGGACGTTTCCCATTTCGGAAAAATGGCTCTGCCGAGAACGGGCACGATGAGATGTTCCGTCTCTGGGAAAGCACTGATCCCCAGGGCTGTTGTGCCTGTGAATAGGTTTCCAAGGGAAGGTGAAGACCAGCAACAGCATTCAGGGCTGGTCCCTTCCTTGTGGGAGAAGGAGCCGGACGTTTCCCATTTTGGAAAATGGCTCTGCCGAGAACGGCTACGACGAGATGTTCCTTCTCTGGGAAAGCACTGATCCCCAGGGCTGTTGTGCCTGTGAATAGGCTGCCCAGGGAAGGTGAAGACCAGCAACAGCTTTCAGGGCTGGCCCCTTCCTTGTGGGAGAAGGAGCCGGACGTTTTCCATTTTGGAAATGGATCTGCCGAGAATGGGCACGAGGAGATGTTCCGTCTCTGGGAAAGCACTGATCCCCAGGGCTGTTGTGCCTGTGAATAGGTTGCCCAGGGAAGGTGAAGACCAGCAACAGCTTTCAGGGCTGGCCCCTTCCTTGTGGGAGAAGGAGCCGGACGTTTCCCATTTTGGAAAATGGCTCTGCCGAGAACGGGTACGAGGAGATGTTCCATCTCTGGGAAAGCACTGATCCCCAGGGCTGTTGTGCCTGTGACTAGGCTGCCCAGGGAAGGTGAAGACCAGCAACAGTTTTCAGGGCTGGCACCTTCCTTGTGGGAGAAGGAGCCGGACGTTTCCCATTTCGGAAAAATGGCTCTGCCGAGTACGGGCACGAGGAGATGTTCCGTCTCTGGGAAAGCACTGATCCCCAGGGCTGTTGTGCCTGTGAATAGGTTGCCCAGGGAAGGTGAAGACCAGCAACAGCTTTCAGGGCTGGCCCCTTCCTTGTGGGAGAAGGAGCCGGACGTTTCCCATTTCGGAAAAATGGCTCTGCCGAGAACGGGTATGAAGAGATGTTCCGTCTCTGGGAAAGCACTGATCCCCAGGGCTGTTGTGCCTGTGAATAGGTTTCCAAGGGAAGGTGAAGACCAGCAACAGCTTTCAGGGCTGGCCCCTTCCTTGTGGGAGAAGGAGCCGGACGTTTCCCATTTTGGAAAATGGCTCTGCCGAGAACGGGCACGATGAGATGTTCCGTCTCTGGGAAAGCACTGATCCCCAGGGCTGTTGTGCCTGTGACTAGGCTGCCCAGGGAAGGTGAAGACCAGCAACAGCTTTCAGGGCTGGCCCCTTCCTTGTGGGAGAAGGAGCCGGACGTTTCCCTTTTCGGAAATAAGCTCTGCCGAGAATGGGCACGAGGAGATGTTCCGTCTCTGGGAAAGCACTGATCCCCAGGGCTGTTGTGCCTGTGAATAGGTTTCCAAGGGAAGGTGAAGACCAGCAACAGCTTTCAGCGCTGGCCCCTTCCTTGTGGGAGAAGGAGCCGGACGTTTCCCATTAGTGAAAATGGATCTGCCGAGAACGGGCACGATGAGATGTTCCATCTCTGGGAAAGCACTGATCCCCAGGGCTGTTGTGCCTGTGACTAGGCTGCCCAGGGAAGGTGAAGACCAGCAACAGCTTTCAGGGCTGGCCCCTTCCTTGTGGGAGAAGGAGCCGGACGTTTCCCTTTTCGGAAATAAGCTCTGCCGAGAATGGGCACGAGGAGATGTTCCGTCTCTGGGAAAGCACTGATCCCCAGGGCTGTTGTGCCTGTGAATAGGTTTCCAAGGGAAGGTGAAGACCAGCAACAGCTTTCAGGGCTGGCCCCTTCCTTGTGGGAGAAGGAGCCGGACGTTTCCCATTTTGAAAATGGCTCTGCCGAGAACGGCTACGACGAGATGTTCCGTCTCTGGGAAAGCACTGATCCCCAGGGCTGTTGTGCCTGTGACTAGGCTGCCAAGGGAAGGTGAAGACCAGCAACAGCTTTCAGGGCTGGCACCTTCCTTGTGGGAGAAGGAGCCGGACGTTTCCCTTTTCGGAAATAAGCTCTTCCGAGAATGGGCACGAGGAGATGTTCCGTCTCTGCGAAAGCACTGATCCCCAGGGCTGTTGTGCCTGTGAATAGGTTGCCCAGGGAAGGTGAAGATCAGCAACAGCTTTCAGGGCTGGCCCCTTCCTTGTGGGAGAAGGAGCCGGACGTTTCCCATTTCGGAAAAATGGCTCTGCCGAGAACGGGTATGAAGAGATGTTCCGTCTGTGGGAAAGCACTGATCCCCAGGGCTGTTGTGCCTGTGAATAGGTTTCCAAGGGAAGGTGAAGACCAGCAACAGCATTCAGGGCTGGTCCCTTCCTTGTGGGAGAAGGAGCCGGACGTTTCCCATTTTGGAAAATGGCTCTGCCGAGAATGGGCACGAGGAGATGTTCCTTCTCTGGGAAAGCACTGATCCCCAGGGCTGTTGTGCCTGTGAATAGGCTGCCCAGGGAAGGTGAAGACCAGCAACAGCTTTCAGGGCTGGCCCCTTCCTTGTGGGAGAAGGAGCCGGACGTTTTCCATTTTGGAAATGGATCTGCCGAGAATGGGCACGAGGAGATGTTCCGTCTCTGGGAAAGCACTGATCCCCAGGGCTGTTGTGCCTGTGAATAGGTTGCCCAGGGAAGGTGAAGACCAGCAACAGCTTTCAGGGCTGGCCCCTTCCTTGTGGGAGAAGGAGCCGGACGTTTCCCATTTTGGAAAATGGCTCTGCCGAGAACGGGTACGAGGAGATGTTCCATCTCTGTGAAAGCACAGATCCCCAGGGCTGTTGTGCCTGTGACTAGGCTGCCCAGGGAAGGTGAAGACCAGCAACAGTTTTCAGGGCTGGCACCTTCCTTGTGGGAGAAGGAGCCGGACGTTTCCCATTTCGGAAAAATGGCTCTGCCGAGAACGGGCACGAGGAGATGTTCCGTCTCTGGGAAAGCACTGATCCCCAGGGCTGTTGTGCCTGTGAATAGGTTGCCCAGGGAAGGTGAAGACCAGCAACAGCTTTCAGGGCTGGCCCCTTCCTTGTGGGAGAAGGAGCCGGACGTTTCCCATTTCGGAAAAATAGCTCTGCCGAGAACGGGTATGAAGAGATGTTCCGTCTCTGGGAAAGCACTGATCCCCAGGGCTGTTGTGCCTGTGAATAGGTTTCCAAGGGAAGGTGAAGACCAGCAACAGCTTTCAGCGCTGGCCCCTTCCTTGTGGGAGAAGGAGCCGGACGTTTCCCCTTAGTGAAAATGGATCTGCCGAGAACGGCTACGACGAGATGTTCCGTCTCTGGGAAAGCACTGATCCCCAGGGCTGTTGTGCCTGTGAATAGGCTGCCAAGGGAAGGTGAAGACCAGCAACAGCTTTCAGGGCTGGCCCCTTCCTTGTGGGAGAAGGAGCCGGACGTTTCCCTTTTCGGAAATAAGCTCTGCCGAGAATGGGCACGAGGAGATGTTCCGTCTCTGCGAAAGCACTGATCCCCAGGGCTGTTGTGCCTGTGAATAGGTTTCCAAGGGAAGGTGAAGACCAGCAACAGCTTTCAGCGCTGGCCCCTTCCTTGTGGGAGAAGGAGCCGGACGTTTCCCATTAGTGAAAATGGATCTACCGAGAACGGGCACGATGAGATGTTCTGTCTCTGGGAAAGCACTGATCCCCAGGGCTGTTGTGCCTGTGACTAGGCTGCCCAGGGAAGGTGAAGACCAGCAACAGCTTTCAGGGCTGGCCCCTTCCTTGTGGGAGAAGGAGCCGGACGTTTCCCATTTCGGAAAATGGCTCTTCCGAGAACGGGTACGACGAGATGTTCCTTCTCTGGGAAAGCACTGATCCCCAGGGCTGTTGTGCCTGTGAATAGGCTGCCCAGGGAAGGTGAAGACCAGCAACAGCTTTCAGGGCTGGCCCCTTCCTTGTGGGAGAAGGAGCCGGACGTTTTCCATTTTGGAAATGGCTCTGCCGAGAATGGGCACGAGGAGATGTTCCGTCTCTGGGAAAGCACTGATCCCCAGGGCTGTTGTGCCTGTGAATAGGTTGCCCAGGGAAGGTGAAGACCAGCAACAGCTTTCAGGGCTGGCCCCTTCCTTGTGGGAGAAGGAGCCGGACGTTTCCCATTTTGGAAAATGGCTCTGCCGAGAACGGCTACGACGAGATGTTCCATCTCTGGGAAAGCACTGATCCCCAGGGCTGTTGTGCCTGTGACTAGGCTGCCCAGGGAAGGTGAAGACCAGCAACAGCTTTCAGGGCTGGCCCCTTCCTTGTGGGAGAAGGAGCCGGACGTTTCCCATTTCGGAAAAATGGCTCTGCCGAGAATGGTCACGAGGAGATGTTCCGTCTCTGGGAAAGCACTGATCCCCATGGCTGTTGTGCCTGTGAATAGGTTGCCCAGGGAAGGTGAAGACCAGCAACAGCTTTCAGGGCTGGCCCCTTCCTTGTGGGAGAAGGAGCCGGACGTTTCCCATTTCGGAAAAATGGCTCTGCCGAGAACGGGTATGAAGAGATGTTCCGTCTCTGGGAAAGCACTGATCCCCAGGGCTGTTGTGCCTGTGAATAGGTTTCCAAGGGAAGGTGAAGACCAGCAACAGCTTTCAGGGCTGGCACCTTCCTTGTGGGAGAAGGAGCCGGACGTTTCCCATTAGTGAAAATGGATCTGCCGAGAACGGCTACGACGAGATGTTCCGTCTCTGGGAAAGCACTGATCCCCAGGGCTGTTGTGCCTGTGACTAGGCTGCCCAGGGAAGGTGAAGACCAGCAACAGCTTTCAGGGCTGGCCCCTTCCTTGTGGGAGAAGGAGCCGGACGTTTCCCTTTTCGGAAATAAGCTCTGCCGAGAATGGGCACGAGGAGATGTTCCGTCTGTGGGAAAGCACTGATCCCCAGGGCTGTTGTGCCTGTGAATAGGTTGCCCAGGGAAGGTGAAGACCAGCAACAGCTTTCAGGGCTGGCACCTTCCTTGTGGGAGAAGGAGCCGGACGTTTCCCTTTTCGGAAAATGGCTCTGCCGAGAACGGGTATGAAGAGATGTTCCGTCTCTGGGAAAGCACTGATCCCCAGGGCTGTTGTGCCTGTGAATAGGTTTCCAAGGGAAGGTGAAGACCAGCAACAGCTTTCAGGGCTGGCCCCTTCCTTGTGGGAGAAGGATCCGGACGTTTCCCATTTTGGAAAATGGCTCTGCCGAGAACGGGTACGATGAGATGTTCCGTCTCTGGGAAAGCACTGATCCCCAGGGCTGTTGTGCCTGTGACTAGGCTGCCCAGGGAAGGTGAAGACCAGCAACAGCTTTCAGGGCTGGCCCCTTCCTTGTGGGAGAAGGAGCCGGACGTTTCCCTTTTCGGAAATAAGCTCTGCCGAGAATGGGCACGAGGAGATGTTCCGTCTCTGGGAAAGCACTGATCCCCAGGGCTGTTGTGCCTGTGAATAGGTTTCCAAGGGAAGGTGAAGACCAGCAACAGCTTTCAGCGCTGGCCCCTTCCTTGTGGGAGAAGGAGCCGGACGTTTCCCCTTAGTGAAAATGGATCTGCCGAGAACGGCTACGACGAGATGTTCCGTCTCTGGGAAAGCACTGATCCCCAGGGCTGTTGTGCCTATGAATAGGCTGCCCAGGGAAGGTGAAGACCAGCAACAGCTTTCAGGGCTGGCCCCTTCCTTGTGGGAGAAGGAGCCGGACGTTCCCCTTTTCGGAAATAAGCTCTGCCGAGAATGGGCACGAGGAGATGTTCCGTCTCTGCGAAAGCACTGATCCCCAGGGCTGTTGTGCCTGTGAATAGGTTGCCCAGGGAAGGTGAAGACCAGCAACAGCTTTCAGGGCTGGCCCCTTCCTTGTGGGAGAAGGAGCCGGACGTTTCCCTTTTCGGAAAATGGCTCTGCCGAGAACGGGTATGAAGAGATGTTCCGTCTCTGGGAAAGCACTGATCCCCAGGGCTGTTGTGCCTGTGAATAGGTTTCCAAGGGAAGGTGAAGACCAGCAACAGCTTTCAGGGCTGGCCCCTTCCTTGTGGGAGAAGGATCCGGACGTTTCCCATTTTGGAAAATGGCTCTGCCGAGAACGGGTACGATGAGATGTTCCGTCTCTGGGAAAGCACTGATCCCCAGGGCTGTTGTGCCTGTGACTAGGCTGCCCAGGGAAGGTGAAGACCAGCAACAGCTTTCAGGGCTGGCCCCTTCCTTGTGGGAGAAGGAGCCGGACGTTTCCCTTTTCGGAAATAAGCTCTGCCGAGAATGGGCACGAGGAGATGTTCCGTCTCTGGGAAAGCACTGATCCCCAGGGCTGTTGTGCCTGTGAATAGGTTTCCAAGGGAAGGTGAAGACCAGCAACAGCTTTCAGGGCTGGCCCCTTCCTTGTGGGAGAAGGAGCCGGACGTTTCCCATTAGTGAAAATGGATCTGCCGAGAACGGGCACGATGAGATGTTCCGTCTCTGGGAAAGCACTGATCCCCAGGGCTGTTGTGCCTGTGACTAGGCTGCCCAGGGAAGGTGAAGACCAGCAACAGCTTTCAGGGCTGGCCCCTTCCTTGTGGGAGAAGGAGCCGGACGTTTCCCTTTTCGGAAATAAGCTCTGCCGAGAATGGGCACGAGGAGATGTTCCGTCTCTGGGAAAGCACTGATCCCCAGGGCTGTTGTGCCTGTGAATAGGTTGCCCAGGGAAGGTGAAGACCAGCAACAGCTTTCAGGGCTGGCCCCTTCCTTGTGGGAGAAGGAGCCGGACGTTTCCCATTTCGGAAAAATGGCTCTGCCGAGAACGGGTATGAAGAGATGTTCCGTCTCTGGGAAAGCACTGATCCCCAGGGCTGTTGTGCCTGTGAATAGGTTTCCAAGGGAAGGTGAAGACCAGCAACAGCTTTCAGGGCTGGCCCCTTCCTTGTGGGAGAAGGAGCCGGACGTTTCCCATTTTGGAAAATGGCTCTGCCGAGAACGGCTACGACGAGATGTTCCGTCTCTGGGAAAGCACTGATCCCCAGGGCTGTTGTGCCTGTGACTAGGCTGCCCAGGGAAGGTGAAGACCAGCAACAGCTTTCAGGGCTGGCCCCTTCCTTGTGGGAGAAGGAGCCGGACGTTTCCCTTTTCGGAAATAAGCTCTGCCGAGAATGGGCACGAGGAGATGTTCCGTCTCTGGGAAAGCACTGATCCCCAGGGCTGTTGTGCCTGTGAATAGGTTTCCAAGGGAAGGTGAAGACCAGCAACAGCTTTCAGGGCTGGCCCCTTCCTTGTGGGAGAAGGAGCCGGACGTTTCCCATTAGTGAAAATGGATCTGCCGAGAACGGGCACGATGAGATGTTCCGTCTCTGGGAAAGCACTGATCCCCAGGGCTGTTGTGCCTGTGACTAGGCTGCCCAGGGAAGGTGAAGACCAGCAACAGCTTTCAGGGCTGGCCCCTTCCTTGTGGGAGAAGGAGCCGGACGTTTCCCTTTTCGGAAATAAGCTCTGCCGAGAATGGGCACGAGGAGATGTTCCGTCTCTGGGAAAGCACTGATCCCCAGGGCTGTTGTGCCTGTGAATAGGTTGCCCAGGGAAGGTGAAGACCAGCAACAGCTTTCAGGGCTGGCCCCTTCCTTGTGGGAGAAGGAGCCGGACGTTTCCCATTTCGGAAAAATGGCTCTGCCGAGAACGGGTATGAAGAGATGTTCCGTCTCTGGGAAAGCACTGATCCCCAGGGCTGTTGTGCCTGTGAATAGGTTTCCAAGGGAAGGTGAAGACCAGCAACAGCTTTCAGGGCTGGCCCCTTCCTTGTGGGAGAAGGAGCCGGACGTTTCCCATTTTGGAAAATGGCTCTGCCGAGAACGGCTACGACGAGATGTTCCGTCTCTGGGAAAGCACTGATCCCCAGGGCTGTTGTGCCTGTGACTAGGCTGCCAAGGGAAGGTGAAGACCAGCAACAGCTTTCAGGGCTGGCACCTTCCTTGTGGGAGAAGGAGCCGGACGTTTTCCATTTTGGAAATGGATCTGCCGAGAATGGGCACGAGGAGATGTTCCGTCTCTGCGAAAGCACTGATCCCCAGGGCTGTTGTGCCTGTGAATAGGTTGCCCAGGGAAGGTGAAGACCAGCAACAGCTTTCAGGGCTGGCACCTTCCTTGTGGGAGAAGGAGCCGGACGTTCGCCGTTTTGGAAAAATGGCTCTGCGAGAACGGCCACAATGAGATGTTCCGTCTCTGGGAAAGCACTGGTCCCCAGGGCTGTTGTGCCTGTGACTAGGCTGCCCAGGGAAGGTGAAGACCAGCAACAGCTTTCAGGGCTGGCCCCTTCCTTGTGGGAGAAGGAGCCGGACGTTTCCCTTTTCGGAAATAAGCTCTGCCGAGAATGGGCACGAGGAGATGTTCCGTCTCTGCGAAAGCACTGATCCCCAGGGCTGTTGTGCCTGTGAATAGGTTGCCCAGGGAAGGTGAAGACCAGCAACAGCTTTCAGGGCTGGCCCCTTCCTTGTGGGAGAAGGAGCCGGACGTTTCCCATTTCGGAAAAATGGCTCTGCCGAGAACGGGTATGAAGAGATGTTCTGTCTCTGGGAAAGCACTGATCCCCAGGGCTGTTGTGCCTGTGAATAGGTTTCCAAGGGAAGGTGAAGACCAGCAACAGCTTTCAGGGCTGGCCCCTTCCTTGTGGGAGAAGGATCCGAACGTTTCCCATTTTGGAAAATGGCTCTGCCGAGAACGGGTACGATGAGATGTTCCGTCTCTGGGAAAGCACTGATCCCCAGGGCTGTTGTGCCTGTGAATAGGCTGCCAAGGGAAGGTGAAGACCAGCAACAGCTTTCAGGGCTGGCACCTTCCTTGTGGGAGAAGGAGCCGGACGTTTCCCTTTTCGGAAATAAGCTCTGCCGAGAATGGGCACAAGGAGATGTTCCGTCTCTGGGAAAGCACTGATCCCCAGGGCTGTTGTGCCTGTGAATAGGTTGCCCAGGGAAGGTGAAGACCAGCAACAGCTTTCAGGGCTGGCCCCTTCCTTGTGGGAGAAGGAGCCGGACGTTTCCCATTTTGGAAAATGGCTCTGCCGAGAACGGCTACGACGAGATGTTCCGTCTCTGGGAAAGCACTGGTCCCCAGGGCTGTTGTGCCTGTGACTAGGCTGCCCAGGGAAGGTGAAGACCAGCAACAGCTTTCAGGGCTGGCCCCTTCCTTGTGGGAGAAGGAGCCGGACGTTTCCCATTTCGGAAAAATGGCTCTTCCAAGAACGGCCACAATTGGATGTTCCGTCTCTGTGAAAGCACAGATCCCCAGGGCTGTTGTGCCTGTGAATAGGTTTCCAAGGGAAGGTGAAGACCAGCAACAGCTTTCAGGGCTGGCACCTTCCTTGTGGGAGAAGGAGCCGGACGTTCGCCGTTTTGGAAAAATGGCTCTGCGAGAACGGCCACAATGAGATGTTCCGTCTCTGGGAAAGCACTGGTCCCCAGGGCTGTTGTGCCTGTGACTAGGCTGCCCAGGGAAGGTGAAGACCAGCAACAGCTTTCAGGGCTGGCACCTTCCTTGTGGGAGAAGGAGCCGGACGTTTCCCTTTTCGGAAATAAGCTCTGCCGAGAATGGGCACGAGGAGATGTTCCGTCTCTGCGAAAGCACTGATCCCCAGGGCTGTTGTGCCTGTGAATAGGTTGCCCAGGGAAGGTGAAGACCAGCAACAGCTTTCAGGGCTGGCCCCTTCCTTGTGGGAGAAGGAGCCGGACGTTTCCCATTTCGGAAAAATGGCTCTGCCGAGAACGGGTATGAAGAGATGTTCCGTCTCTGGGAAAGCACTGATCCCCAGGGCTGTTGTGCCTGTGAATAGGTTTCCAAGGGAAGGTGAAGACCAGCAACAGCTTTCAGGGCTGGCCCCTTCCTTGTGGGAGAAGGATCCGAACGTTTCCCATTTTGGAAAATGGCTCTGCCGAGAACGGGTACGATGAGATGTTCCGTCTCTGGGAAAGCACTGATCCCCAGGGCTGTTGTGCCTGTGAATAGGCTGCCAAGGGAAGGTGAAGACCAGCAACAGCTTTCAGGGCTGGCACCTTCCTTGTGGGAGAAGGAGCCGGACGTTTCCCTTTTCGGAAATAAGCTCTGCCGAGAATGGGCACAAGGAGATGTTCCGTCTCTGGGAAAGCACTGATCCCCAGGGCTGTTGTGCCTGTGAATAGGTTGCCAGGGAAGGTGAAGACCAGCAACAGCTTTCAGGGCTGGCCCCTTCCTTGTGGGAGAAGGAGCCGGACGTTTCCCATTTTGGAAAATGGCTCTGCCGAGAACGGGTACGATGAGATGTTCCGTCTCTGGGAAAGCACTGATCCCCAGGGCTGTTGTGCCTGTGACTAGGCTGCCCAGGGAAGGTGAAGACCAGCAACAGCTTTCAGGGCTGGCCCCTTCCTTGTGGGAGAAGGAGCCGGACGTTTCCCTTTTCGGAAATAAGCTCTGCCGAGAATGGGCACGAGGAGATGTTCCGTCTCTGGGAAAGCACTGATCCCCAGGGCTGTTGTGCCTGTGAATAGGTTTCCAAGGGAAGGTGAAGACCAGCAACAGCTTTCAGGGCTGGCCCCTTCCTTGTGGGAGAAGGATCCGGACGTTTCCCATTAGTGAAAATGGATCTGCCGAGAACGGGCACGATGAGATGTTCCGTCTCTGGGAAAGCACTGATCCCCAGGGCTGTTGTGCCTGTGACTAGGCTGCCCAGGGAAGGTGAAGACCAGCAACAGCTTTCAGGGCTGGCCCCTTCCTTGTGGGAGAAGGAGCCGGACGTTTCCCTTTTCGGAAATAAGCTCTGCCGAGAATGGGCACGAGGAGATGTTCCGTCTCTGGGAAAGCACTGATCCCCAGGGCTGTTGTGCCTGTGAATAGGTTGCCCAGGGAAGGTGAAGACCAGCAACAGCTTTCAGGGCTGGCCCCTTCCTTGTGGGAGAAGGAGCCGGACGTTTCCCATTTCGGAAAAATGGCTCTGCCGAGAACGGGTATGAAGAGATGTTCCGTCTCTGGGAAAGCACTGATCCCCAGGGCTGTTGTGCCTGTGAATAGGTTTCCAAGGGAAGGTGAAGACCAGCAACAGCTTTCAGGGCTGGCCCCTTCCTTGTGGGAGAAGGAGCCGGACGTTTCCCATTTTGGAAAATGGCTCTGCCGAGAACGGCTACGACGAGATGTTCCGTCTCTGGGAAAGCACTGATCCCCAGGGCTGTTGTGCCTGTGACTAGGCTGCCAAGGGAAGGTGAAGACCAGCAACAGCTTTCAGGGCTGGCACCTTCCTTGTGGGAGAAGGAGCCGGACGTTTTCCATTTTGGAAATGGATCTGCCGAGAATGGGCACGAGGAGATGTTCCGTCTCTGCGAAAGCACTGATCCCCAGGGCTGTTGTGCCTGTGAATAGGTTGCCCAGGGAAGGTGAAGACCAGCAACAGCTTTCAGGGCTGGCACCTTCCTTGTGGGAGAAGGAGCCGGACGTTCGCCGTTTTGGAAAAATGGCTCTGCGAGAACGGCCACAATGAGATGTTCCGTCTCTGGGAAAGCACTGGTCCCCAGGGCTGTTGTGCCTGTGACTAGGCTGCCCAGGGAAGGTGAAGACCAGCAACAGCTTTCAGGGCTGGCCCCTTCCTTGTGGGAGAAGGAGCCGGACGTTTCCCTTTTCGGAAATAAGCTCTGCCGAGAATGGGCACGAGGAGATGTTCCGTCTCTGCGAAAGCACTGATCCCCAGGGCTGTTGTGCCTGTGAATAGGTTGCCCAGGGAAGGTGAAGACCAGCAACAGCTTTCAGGGCTGGCCCCTTCCTTGTGGGAGAAGGAGCCGGACGTTTCCCTTTTCGGAAATAAGCTCTGCCGAGAATGGGCACGAGCAGATGTTCCATCTGTGGGAAAGCACTGATCCCCAGGGCTGTTGTGCCTGTGAATAGGTTTCCAAGGGAAGGTGAAGACCAGCAACAGCTTTCAGGGCTGGCCCCTTCCTTGTGGGAGAAGGATCCGAACGTTTCCCATTTTGGAAAATGGCTCTGCCGAGAACGGGTACGATGAGATGTTCCGTCTCTGGGAAAGCACTGATCCCCAGGGCTGTTGTGCCTGTGAATAGGCTGCCCAGGGAAGGTGAAGACCAGCAACAGCTTTCAGGGCTGGCACCTTCCTTGTGGGAGAAGGAGCCGGACGTTTCCCTTTTCGGAAATAAGCTCTGCCGAGAATGGGCACAAGGAGATGTTCCGTCTCTGGGAAAGCACTGATCCCCAGGGCTGTTGTGCCTGTGAATAGGTTGCCCAGGGAAGGTGAAGACCAGCAACAGCTTTCAGGACTGGCCCCTTCCTTGTGGGAGAAGGAGCCGGACGTTTCCCATTTTGGAAAATGGCTCTGCCGAGAACGGCTACGACGAGATGTTCCATCTCTGGGAAAGCACTGATCCCCAGGGCTGTTGTGCCTGTGACTAGGCTGCCCAGGGAAGGTGAAGACCAGCAACAGCTTTCAGGGCTGGCCCCTTCCTTGTGGGAGAAGGATCCGGACGTTTCCCATTTCGGAAAAATGGCTCTTCCAAGAACGGCCACAATTGGATGTTCCATCTCTGTGAAAGCACAGATCCCCAGGGCTGTTGTGCCTGTGAATAGGTTTCCAAGGGAAGGTGAAGACCAGCAACAGCTTTCAGGGCTGGCACCTTCCTTGTGGGAGAATGAGCCGGACGTTCGCCGTTTTGGAAAAATGGCTCTGCGAGAACGGCCACAATGAGATGTTCCGTCTCTGGGAAAGCACTGGTCCCCAGGGCTGTTGTGCCTGTGACTAGGCTGCCCAGGGAAGGTGAAGACCAGCAACAGCTTTCAGGGCTGGCCCCTTCCTTGTGGGAGAAGGAGCCGGACGTTTCCCTTTTCGGAAATAAGCTCTGCCGAGAATGGGCACGAGGAGATGTTCCGTCTCTGCGAAAGCACTGATCCCCAGGGCTGTTGTGCCTGTGTATAGGTTGCCCAGGGAAGGTGAAGACCAGCAACAGCTTTCAGGGCTGGCCCCTTCCTTGTGGGAGAAGGAGCCGGACGTTTCCCATTTCGGAAAAATGGCTCTGCCGAGAACGGGTATGAAGAGATGTTCCGTCTCTGGGAAAGCACTGATCCCCAGGGCTGTTGTGCCTGTGAATAGGTTTCCAAGGGAAGGTGAAGACCAGCAACAGCTTTCAGGGCTGGCCCCTTCCTTGTGGGAGAAGGATCCGAACGTTTCCCATTTTGGAAAATGGCTCTGCCGAGAACGGGTACGATGAGATGTTCCGTCTCTGGGAAAGCACTGATCCCCAGGGCTGTTGTGCCTGTGAATAGGCTGCCAAGGGAAGGTGAAGACCAGCAACAGCTTTCAGGGCTGGCACCTTCCTTGTGGGAGAAGGAGCCGGACGTTTCCCTTTTCGGAAATAAGCTCTGCCGAGAATGGGCACAAGGAGATGTTCCGTCTCTGGGAAAGCACTGATCCCCAGGGCTGTTGTGCCTGTGAATAGGTTGCCAGGGAAGGTGAAGACCAGCAACAGCTTTCAGGGCTGGCCCCTTCCTTGTGGGAGAAGGAGCCGGACGTTTCCCATTTTGGAAAATGGCTCTGCCGAGAACGGGTACGATGAGATGTTCCGTCTCTGGGAAAGCACTGAGCCCCAGGGCTGTTGTGCCTGTGAATAGGCTGCCCAGGGAAGGTGAAGACCAGCAACAGCTTTCAGGGCTGGCACCTTCCTTGTGGGAGAAGGAGCCGGACGTTTCCCTTTTCGGAAAAATGGCTCTGCCGAGAATGGGCACGAGGAGATGTTCCGTCTCTGGGAAAGCACAGATCCCCAGGGCTGTTGTGCCTGTGAATAGGTTGCCCAGGGAAGGTGAAGACCAGCAACAGCTTTCAGGGCTGGCACCTTCCTTGTGGGAGAAGGAGCCGGACGTTTCCCATTTCGGAAAAATGGCTCTGCCGAGAACGGGCACGAGGAGATGTTCCGTCTCTGGGAAAGCACTGATCCCCAGGGCTGTTGTGCCTGTGAATAGGTTTCCAAGGGAAGGTGAAGACCAGCAACAGCTTTCAGGGCTGGCCCCTTCCTTGTGGGAGAAGGATCCGGACGTTTCCCATTTCGGAAAAAGGCTCTGCCGAGAACGGACACACTTGGAGGTTCTGTCTCTGTGAAAGCACAGATCCCCAGGGCTATTGTGCCTGTGAATAGGTTGCCCAGGGAAGGTGAAGACCAGCAACAGCTTTCAGGGCTGGCCCCTTCCTTGTGGGAGAAGGAGCCGGATGTTTCCCATTTTGGAAAATGGCTCTGCCGAGAACGGCTACGACGAGATGTTCCGTCTCTGGGAAAGCACTGGTCCCCAGGGCTGTTGTGCCTGTGACTAGGCTGCCCAGGGAAGGTGAAGACCAGCAACAGCTTTCAGGGCTGGCACCTTCCTTGTGGCAGAAGGAGCCGGACGTTTCCCTTTTCGGAAAACGGCTCTGCCGAGAACGGGTATGAAGAGATGTTCCGTCTCTGGGAAAGCACTGATCCCCAGGGCTGTTGTGCCTGTGAATAGGTTTCCAAGGGAAGGTGAAGACCAGCAACAGCTTTCAGGGCTGGCACCTTCCTTGTGGGAGAAGGAGCCGGACGTTACCCTTTTCGGAAATAAGCTCTGCCGAGAACGGGCACGAGCAGATGTTCCGTCTGTGGGAAAGCACTGATCCACAGGGCTGTTGTGCCTGTGAATAGGTTGCCCAGGGAAGGTGAAGACCAGCAACAGCTTTCAGGGCTGGCCCCTTCCTTGTGGGAGAAGGAGCTGGATGTTTCCCATTTTGGAAAATGGCTCTGCCGAGAACGGCTACGACGAGATGTTCCGTCTCTGGGAAAGCACTGGTCCCCAGGGCTGTTGTGCCTGTGACTAGGCTGCCCAGGGAAGGTGAAGACCAGCAACAGCTTTCAGGGCTGGCCCCTTCCTTGTGGGAGAAGGATCCGAACGTTTCCCATTTTGGAAAATGGCTCTGCCGAGAACGGGTACGATGAGATGTTCCGTCTCTGGGAAAGCACTGATCCCCAGGGCTGTTGTGCCTGTGAATAGGCTGCCAAGGGAAGGTGAAGACCAGCAACAGCTTTCAGGGCTGGCACCTTCCTTGTGGGAGAAGGAGCCGGACGTTTCCCTTTTCGGAAATAAGCTCTGCCGAGAATGGGCACAAGGAGATGTTCCGTCTCTGGGAAAGCACTGATCCCCAGGGCTGTTGTGCCTGTGAATAGGTTGCCAGGGAAGGTGAAGACCAGCAACAGCTTTCAGGGCTGGCCCCTTCCTTGTGGGAGAAGGAGCCGGACGTTTCCCATTTTGGAAAATGGCTCTGCCGAGAACGGGTACGATGAGATGTTCCGTCTCTGGGAAAGCACTGATCCCCAGGGCTGTTGTGCCTGTGACTAGGCTGCCCAGGGAAGGTGAAGACCAGCAACAGCTTTCAGGGCTGGCCCCTTCCTTGTGGGAGAAGGAGCCGGACGTTTCCCTTTTCGGAAATAAGCTCTGCCGAGAATGGGCACGAGGAGATGTTCCGTCTCTGGGAAAGCACTGATCCCCAGGGCTGTTGTGCCTGTGAATAGGTTTCCAAGGGAAGGTGAAGACCAGCAACAGCTTTCAGGGCTGGCCCCTTCCTTGTGGGAGAAGGAGCCGGACGTTTCCCATTAGTGAAAATGGATCTGCCGAGAACGGGCACGATGAGATGTTCCGTCTCTGGGAAAGCACTGATCCCCAGGGCTGTTGTGCCTGTGACTAGGCTGCCCAGGGAAGGTGAAGACCAGCAACAGCTTTCAGGGCTGGCCCCTTCCTTGTGGGAGAAGGAGCCGGACGTTTCCCTTTTCGGAAATAAGCTCTGCCGAGAATGGGCACGAGGAGATGTTCCGTCTCTGGGAAAGCACTGATCCCCAGGGCTGTTGTGCCTGTGAATAGGTTGCCCAGGGAAGGTGAAGACCAGCAACAGCTTTCAGGGCTGGCCCCTTCCTTGTGGGAGAAGGAGCCGGACGTTTCCCATTTTGGAAAAATGGCTCTTCCGAGAACGGGTATGAAGAGATGTTCCGTCTCTGGGAAAGCACTGATCCCCAGGGCTGTTGTGCCTGTGAATAGGTTTCCAAGGGAAGGTGAAGACCAGCAACAGCTTTCAGGGCTGGCCCCTTCCTTGTGGGAGAAGGAGCCGGACGTTTCCCATTTTGGAAAATGGCTCTGCCGAGAACGGCTACGACGAGATGTTCCGTCTCTGGGAAAGCACTGATCCCCAGGGCTGTTGTGCCTGTGACTAGGCTGCCAAGGGAAGGTGAAGACCAGCAACAGCTTTCAGGGCTGGCACCTTCCTTGTGGGAGAAGGAGCCGGACGTTTTCCATTTTGGAAATGGATCTGCCGAGAATGGGCACGAGGAGATGTTCCGTCTCTGCGAAAGCACTGATCCCCAGGGCTGTTGTGCCTGTGAATAGGTTGCCCAGGGAAGGTGAAGACCAGCAACAGCTTTCAGGGCTGGCACCTTCCTTGTGGGAGAAGGAGCCGGACGTTCGCCGTTTTGGAAAAATGGCTCTGCGAGAACGGCCACAATGAGATGTTCCGTCTCTGGGAAAGCACTGGTCCCCAGGGCTGTTGTGCCTGTGACTAGGCTGCCCAGGGAAGGTGAAGACCAGCAACAGCTTTCAGGGCTGGCCCCTTCCTTGTGGGAGAAGGAGCCGGACGTTTCCCTTTTCGGAAATAAGCTCTGCCGAGAATGGGCACGAGGAGATGTTCCGTCTCTGCGAAAGCACTGATCCCCAGGGCTGTTGTGCCTGTGAATAGGTTGCCCAGGGAAGGTGAAGACCAGCAACAGCTTTCAGGGCTGGCCCCTTCCTTGTGGGAGAAGGAGCCGGACGTTTCCCTTTTCGGAAATAAGCTCTGCCGAGAATGGGCACGAGCAGATGTTCCATCTGTGGGAAGCACTGATCCCCAGGGCTGTTGTGCCTGTGAATAGGTTTCCAAGGGAAGGTGAAGACCAGCAACAGCTTTCAGGGCTGGCCCCTTCCTTGTGGGAGAAGGATCCGAACGTTTCCCATTTTGGAAAATGGCTCTGCCGAGAACGGGTACGATGAGATGTTCCGTCTCTGGGAAAGCACTGATCCCCAGGGCTGTTGTGCCTGTGAATAGGCTGCCCAGGGAAGGTGAAGACCAGCAACAGCTTTCAGGGCTGGCACCTTCCTTGTGGGAGAAGGAGCCGGACGTTTCCCTTTTCGGAAATAAGCTCTGCCGAGAATGGGCACAAGGAGATGTTCCGTCTCTGGGAAAGCACTGATCCCCAGGGCTGTTGTGCCTGTGAATAGGTTGCCCAGGGAAGGTGAAGACCAGCAACAGCTTTCAGGACTGGCCCCTTCCTTGTGGGAGAAGGAGCCGGACGTTTCCCATTTTGGAAAATGGCTCTGCCGAGAACGGCTACGACGAGATGTTCCATCTCTGGGAAAGCACTGATCCCCAGGGCTGTTGTGCCTGTGACTAGGCTGCCCAGGGAAGGTGAAGACCAGCAACAGCTTTCAGGGCTGGCCCCTTCCTTGTGGGAGAAGGATCCGGACGTTTCCCATTTCGGAAAAATGGCTCTTCCAAGAACGGCCACAATTGGATGTTCCATCTCTGTGAAAGCACAGATCCCCAGGGCTGTTGTGCCTGTGAATAGGTTTCCAAGGGAAGGTGAAGACCAGCAACAGCTTTCAGGGCTGGCACCTTCCTTGTGGGAGAAGGAGCCGGACGTTCGCCGTTTTGGAAAAATGGCTCTGCGAGAACGGCCACAATGAGATGTTCCGTCTCTGGGAAAGCACTGGTCCCCAGGGCTGTTGTGCCTGTGACTAGGCTGCCCAGGGAAGGTGAAGACCAGCAACAGCTTTCAGGGCTGGCCCCTTCCTTGTGGGAGAAGGAGCCGGACGTTTCCCTTTTCGGAAATAAGCTCTGCCGAGAATGGGCACGAGGAGATGTTCCGTCTCTGCGAAAGCACTGATCCCCAGGGCTGTTGTGCCTGTGTATAGGTTGCCCAGGGAAGGTGAAGACCAGCAACAGCTTTCAGGGCTGGCCCCTTCCTTGTGGGAGAAGGAGCCGGACGTTTCCCATTTCGGAAAAATGGCTCTGCCGAGAACGGGTATGAAGAGATGTTCCGTCTCTGGGAAAGCACTGATCCCCAGGGCTGTTGTGCCTGTGAATAGGTTTCCAAGGGAAGGTGAAGACCAGCAACAGCTTTCAGGGCTGGCCCCTTCCTTGTGGGAGAAGGATCCGAACGTTTCCCATTTTGGAAAATGGCTCTGCCGAGAACGGGTACGATGAGATGTTCCGTCTCTGGGAAAGCACTGATCCCCAGGGCTGTTGTGCCTGTGAATAGGCTGCCAAGGGAAGGTGAAGACCAGCAACAGCTTTCAGGGCTGGCACCTTCCTTGTGGGAGAAGGAGCCGGACGTTTCCCTTTTCGGAAATAAGCTCTGCCGAGAATGGGCACAAGGAGATGTTCCGTCTCTGGGAAAGCACTGATCCCCAGGGCTGTTGTGCCTGTGAATAGGTTGCCAGGGAAGGTGAAGACCAGCAACAGCTTTCAGGGCTGGCCCCTTCCTTGTGGGAGAAGGAGCCGGACGTTTCCCATTTTGGAAAATGGCTCTGCCGAGAACGGGTACGATGAGATGTTCCGTCTCTGGGAAAGCACTGAGCCCCAGGGCTGTTGTGCCTGTGAATAGGCTGCCCAGGGAAGGTGAAGACCAGCAACAGCTTTCAGGGCTGGCACCTTCCTTGTGGGAGAAGGAGCCGGACGTTTCCCTTTTCGGAAAAATGGCTCTGCCGAGAATGGGCACGAGGAGATGTTCCGTCTCTGGGAAAGCACAGATCCCCAGGGCTGTTGTGCCTGTGAATAGGTTGCCCAGGGAAGGTGAAGACCAGCAACAGCTTTCAGGGCTGGCACCTTCCTTGTGGGAGAAGGAGCCGGACGTTTCCCATTTCGGAAAAATGGCTCTGCCGAGAACGGGCACGAGGAGATGTTCCGTCTCTGGGAAAGCACTGATCCCCAGGGCTGTTGTGCCTGTGAATAGGTTTCCAAGGGAAGGTGAAGACCAGCAACATCTTTCAGGGCTGGCCCCTTCCTTGTGGGAGAAGGATCCGGACGTTTCCCATTTCGGAAAAAGGCTCTGCCGAGAACGGACACACTTGGAGGTTCTGTCTCTGTGAAAGCACAGATCCCCAGGGCTATTGTGCCTGTGAATAGGTTGCCCAGGGAAGGTGAAGACCAGCAACAGCTTTCAGGGCTGGCCCCTTCCTTGTGGGAGAAGGAGCCGGATGTTTCCCATTTTGGAAAATGGCTCTGCCGAGAACGGCTACGACGAGATGTTCCGTCTCTGGGAAAGCACTGGTCCCCAGGGCTGTTGTGCCTGTGACTAGGCTGCCCAGGGAAGGTGAAGACCAGCAACAGCTTTCAGGGCTGGCACCTTCCTTGTGGCAGAAGGAGCCGGACGTTTCCCTTTTCGGAAAACGGCTCTGCCGAGAACGGGTATGAAGAGATGTTCCGTCTCTGGGAAAGCACTGATCCCCAGGGCTGTTGTGCCTGTGAATAGGTTTCCAAGGGAAGGTGAAGACCAGCAACAGCTTTCAGGGCTGGCACCTTCCTTGTGGGAGAAGGAGCCGGACGTTACCCTTTTCGGAAATAAGCTCTGCCGAGAACGGGCACGAGCAGATGTTCCGTCTGTGGGAAAGCACTGATCCCCAGGGCTGTTGTGCCTGTGAATAGGTTGCCCAGGGAAGGTGAAGACCAGCAACAGCTTTCAGGGCTGGCCCCTTCCTTGTGGGAGAAGGAGCTGGATGTTTCCCATTTTGGAAAATGGCTCTGCCGAGAACGGCTACGACGAGATGTTCCGTCTCTGGGAAAGCACTGGTCCCCAGGGCTGTTGTGCCTGTGACTAGGCTGCCCAGGGAAGGTGAAGACCAGCAACAGCTTTCAGGGCTGGCCCCTTCCTTGTGGGAGAAGGAGCCGGACGATTCCCTTTTCGGAAAACGGCTCTGCCGAGAACGGGTATGAAGAGATGTTCCGTCTCTGGGAAAGCACTGATCCCCAGGGCTGTTGTGCCTGTGAATAGGTTTCCAAGGGAAGTTGAAGACCAGCAACAGCTTTCAGGGCTGGCCCCTTCCTTGTGGGAGAAGGATCCGGACGTTTCCCTTTTCGGAAATAAGCTCTGCCGAGAATGGGCACGAGGAGATGTTCCGTCTCTGGGAAAGCACTGATCCCCAGGGCTGTTGTGCCTGTGAATAGGTTGCCCAGGGAAGGTGAAGACCAGCAACAGCTTTCAGGGCTGGCCCCTTCCTTGTGGGAGAAGGAGCCGGACGTTTCCCATTTTGGAAAATGGCTCTGCCAAGAACGGGTACGAGGAGATGTTCCGTCTCTGGGAAAGCACTGGTCCCCAGGGCTGTTGTGCCTGTGACTAGGCTGCACAGGGAAGGTGAAGACCAGCAACAGCTTTCAGGGCTGGCCCCTTCCTTGTGGGAGAAGGAGCCGGACGTTTCCATTTCGGAAAACGGCTCTGCCGAGAACGGGTATGAAGAGATGTTCTGTCTCTGGGAAAGCACTGATCCCCAGGGCTGTTGTGCCTGTGAATAAGTTTCCAAGGGAAGGTGAAGACCAGCAACAGCTTTCAGCGCTGGCCCCTTCCTTGTGGGAGAAGGATCCGGACGTTTCCCATTTTGGAAAATGGACCTGCCGAGAACGGGTACGATGAGATGTTCCGTCTCTGGGAAAGCACTGGTCCCCAGGGCTGTTGTGCCTGTGACTAGGCTGCCCAGGGAAGGTGAAGACCAGCAACAGCTTTCAGGGCTGGCACCTTCCTTGTGGGAGAAGGAGCCGGACGTTTCCCATTTTGGAAAATGGCTCTGCCGAGAACGGCTACGATGAGATGTTCCGTCTCTGGGAAAGCACAGATCCCCATGGCTGTTGTGCCTGTGAATAGGTTTCCAAGGGAAGGTGAAGACCAGCAACAGCTTTCAGGGCTGGCCCCTTCCTTGTGGGAGAAGGAGCCGGACGTTTCCCATTTCGGAAAAATGGCTCTGCCGAGAACGACTACGACGAGATGTTCCGTCTCTGGGAAAGCACTGGTCCCCAGGGCTGTTGTGCCTGTGACTAGGCTGCCCAGGGAAGGTGAAGACCAGCAACAGCTTTCAGGGCTGGCCCCTTCCTTGTGGGAGAAGGAACCGGACGTTTCCCTTTTCGGAAATAAGCTCTGCCGAGAATGGGCACGAGGAGATGTTCCGTCTCTGGGAAAGCACTGATCCCCAGGGCTGTTGTGCCTGTGAATAGGTTGCAAAGGGAAGGTGAAGACCAGCAACAGCTTTCAGGGCTGGCCCCTTCCTTGTGGGAGAAGGAGCCGGACGTTTCCCTTTTCCGAAAAATGGCTCTTCCGAGAACGGCCACAATTGGATGTTCCGTCTCTGTGAAAGCACAGATCCCCAGGGCTGTTGTGCCTGTGAATAGGTTGCCAAGGGAAGGTGAAGACCAGCAACAGCTTTCAGGGCTTGCCCCTTCCTTGTGGGAGAAGGATCCGGACGTTTCCCATTTTGGAAAATGGCTCTGCCGAGAACGGCCACAATTGGATATTCCGTCTCTGGGAAAGCACAGATCCCCAGGGCTGTTGTGCCTGTGAATAGGTTTCCAAGGGAAGGTGAAGACCAGCAACAGCTTTCAGGGCTGGCACTTTCCTTGTGGGAGAATGAGACGGACGTTCGCCGTTTTGGAAAAATGGCTCTGCCGAGAACGGCCACAATGAGATGTTCCGTCTGTGGGAAAGCACAGATCCCCAGGGCTGTTGTGCCTGTGAATAGGCTGCCCAGGGAAGGTGAAGACCAGCAACAGCTTTCAGGGCTGGCACCTTCCTTGTGGGAGAAGGAGCCGGACGTTTCCCATTTCGGAAAAATGGCTCTGCCGAGAAAGGGTACGAGGAGATGTTCCGTCTCTGGGAAAGCACTGATCCCCAGGGCTGTTGTGCCTGTGAATAGGTTTCCAAGGGAAGGTGAAGACCAGCAACAGCTTTCAGGGCTGGCCCCTTCCTTGTGGGAGAAGGATCCGGGCGTTTCCCATTTTGGAAAATGGCTCTGCCGAGAACGGCCACAATGAGATGTTCCGTCTCTGGGAAAGCACTGATCCCCAGGGCTGTTGTGCCTGTGAATAGGCTGCCCAGGGAAGGTGAAGACCAGCAACAGCTTTCAGGGCTGGCCCCTTCCTTGTGGGAGAAGGAGCCGGACGTTTCCCTTTTCGGAAAATGGCTCTGCCGAGAACGGGTACGAGGAGATGTTCCGTCTCTGGGAAAGCACAGATCCCCAGGGCTGTTGTGCCTGTGAATAGGTTGCCCAGGGAAGGTGAAGACCAGCAACAGCTTTCAGAGCTGGGCCCTTCCTTGTGGGAGAAGGAGCCCGACGTTTCTCATTTTGGAAAATGGCTCTGCCGAGAATGGGCACGAGGAGATGTTCCGTCTCTGGGAAAGCACTGATCCCCAGGGCTGTTGTGCCTGTGAATAGGTTGCCCAGGGAAGGTGAAGACCAGCAACAGCTTTCAGGGCTGGCCCCTTCCTTGTGGGAGAAGGAGCTGGATGTTTCCCATTTTGGAAAATGGCTCTGCCGAGAACGGCTACGACGAGATGTTCCGTCTCTGGGAAAGCACTGGTCCCCAGGGCTGTTGTGCCTGTGACTAGGCTGCCCAGGGAAGGTGAAGACCAGCAACAGCTTTCAGGGCTGGCCCCTTCCTTGTGGGAGAAGGAGCCGGACGATTCCCTTTTCGGAAAACGGCTCTGCCGAGAACGGGTATGAAGAGATGTTCCGTCTCTGGGAAAGCACTGATCCCCAGGGCTGTTGTGCCTGTGAATAGGTTTCCAAGGGAAGTTGAAGACCAGCAACAGCTTTCAGGGCTGGCCCCTTCCTTGTGGGAGAAGGATCCGGACGTTTCCCTTTTCGGAAATAAGCTCTGCCGAGAATGGGCACGAGGAGATGTTCCGTCTCTGGGAAAGCACTGATCCCCAGGGCTGTTGTGCCTGTGAATAGGTTGCCCAGGGAAGGTGAAGACCAGCAACAGCTTTCAGGGCTGGCCCCTTCCTTGTGGGAGAAGGAGCCGGACGTTTCCCATTTTGGAAAATGGCTCTGCCAAGAACGGGTACGAAGAGATGTTCCGTCTCTGGGAAAGCACTGGTCCCCAGGGCTGTTGTGCCTGTGACTAGGCTGCACAGGGAAGGTGAAGACCAGCAACAGCTTTCAGGGCTGGCCCCTTCCTTGTGGGAGAAGGAGCCGGACGTTTCCATTTCGGAAAACGGCTCTGCCGAGAACGGGTATGAAGAGATGTTCTGTCTCTGGGAAAGCACTGATCCCCAGGGCTGTTGTGCCTGTGAATAAGTTTCCAAGGGAAGGTGAAGACCAGCAACAGCTTTCAGCGCTGGCCCCTTCCTTGTGGGAGAAGGATCCGGACGTTTCCCATTTTGGAAAATGGACCTGCCGAGAACGGGTACGATGAGATGTTCCGTCTCTGGGAAAGCACTGGTCCCCAGGGCTGTTGTGCCTGTGACTAGGCTGCCCAGGGAAGGTGAAGACCAGCAACAGCTTTCAGGGCTGGCACCTTCCTTGTGGGAGAAGGAGCCGGACGTTTCCCATTTTGGAAAATGGCTCTGCCGAGAACGGCTACGATGAGATGTTCCGTCTCTGGGAAAGCACAGATCCCCATGGCTGTTGTGCCTGTGAATAGGTTTCCAAGGGAAGGTGAAGACCAGCAACAGCTTTCAGGGCTGGCCCCTTCCTTGTGGGAGAAGGAGCCGGACGTTTCCCATTTCGGAAAAATGGCTCTGCCGAGAACGACTACGACGAGATGTTCCGTCTCTGGGAAAGCACTGGTCCCCAGGGCTGTTGTGCCTGTGACTAGGCTGCCCAGGGAAGGTGAAGACCAGCAACAGCTTTCAGGGCTGGCCCCTTCCTTGTGGGAGAAGGAGCCGGACGTTTCCCTTTTCGGAAATAAGCTCTGCCGAGAATGGGCACGAGGAGATGTTCCGTCTCTGGGAAAGCACTGATCCCCAGGGCTGTTGTGCCTGTGAATAGGTTGCAAAGGGAAGGTGAAGACCAGCAACAGCTTTCAGGGCTGGCCCCTTCCTTGTGGGAGAAGGAGCCGGACGTTTCCCTTTTCCGAAAAATGGCTCTTCCGAGAACGGCCACAATTGGATGTTCCGTCTCTGTGAAAGCACAGATCCCCAGGGCTGTTGTGCCTGTGAATAGGTTGCCAAGGGAAGGTGAAGACCAGCAACAGCTTTCAGGGCTTGCCCCTTCCTTGTGGGAGAAGGATCCGGACGTTTCCCATTTTGGAAAATGGCTCTGCCGAGAACGGCCACAATTGGATATTCCGTCTCTGGGAAAGCACAGATCCCCAGGGCTGTTGTGCCTGTGAATAGGTTTCCAAGGGAAGGTGAAGACCAGCAACAGCTTTCAGGGCTGGCACTTTCCTTGTGGGAGAATGAGACGGACGTTCGCCGTTTTGGAAAAATGGCTCTGCCGAGAACGGCCACAATGAGATGTTCCGTCTGTGGGAAAGCACTGATCCCCAGGGCTGTTGTGCCTGTGAATAGGCTGCCCAGGGAAGGTGAAGACCAGCAACAGCTTTCAGGGCTGGCACCTTCCTTGTGGGAGAAGGAGCCGGACGTTTCCAATTTCGGAAAAATGGCTCTGCCGAGAAAGGGTACGAGGAGATGTTCCGTCTCTGGGAAAGCACTGATCCCCAGGGCTGTTGTGCCTGTGAATAGGTTTCCAAGGGAAGGTGAAGACCAGCAACAGCTTTCAGGGCTGGCCCCTTCCTTGTGGGAGAAGGATCCGGGCGTTTCCCATTTTGGAAAATGGCTCTGCCGAGAACGGCCACAATGAGATGTTCCGTCTCTGGGAAAGCACTGATCCCCAGGGCTGTTGTGCCTGTGAATAGGCTGCCCAGGGAAGGTGAAGACCAGCAACAGCTTTCAGGGCTGGCCCCTTCCTTGTGGGAGAAGGAGCCGGACGTTTCCCTTTTCGGAAAATGGCTCTGCCGAGAACGGGTACGAGGAGATGTTCCGTCTCTGGGAAAGCACAGATCCCCAGGGCTGTTGTGCCTGTGAATAGGTTGCCCAGGGAAGGTGAAGACCAGCAACAGCTTTCAGAGCTGGGCCCTTCCTTGTGGGAGAAGGAGCCCGACGTTTCTCATTTTGGAAAATGGCTCTGCCGAGAATGGGCACGAGGAGATGTTCCGTCTCTGGGAAAGCACTGATCCCCAGGGCTGTTGTGCCTGTGACTAGGCTGCCAAGGGAAGGTGAAGACCAGCAACAGCTTTCAAGGCTGGCCCCTTCCTTGTGGGAGAAGGAGCCGGACGTTTCCCTTTTCGGAAATAAGCTCTGCCGAGAATGGGCACGAGGAGATGTTCCGTCTCTGGGAAAGCACAGATCCCTAGGGCTGTTGTGCCTGTGAATAGGTTGCCAAGGGAAGGTGAAGACCAGCAACAGCTTTCAGGGCTGGCACCTTCCTTGTGGGAGAAGGATCCGGACGTTTCCCATTTCGGAAAAATGGCTCTTCCGAGAACGGCCACAATTGGATATTCTGTCTCTGGGAAAGCACAGATCCCCAGGGCTGTTGTGGCTGTGAATAGGTTTCCAAGGGAAGGTGAAGACCAGCAACAGCTTTCAGGGCTGGCACTTTCCCTGTGGGAGAATGAGACGGACGTTCGCCGTTTGGAAAAATGGCTCTGCCGAGAACGGGTATGAAGAGATGATCCGTCTCTGGGAAAGCACTGATCCCCAGGGCTGTTGTGCCTGTGACTAGGCTGCCCAGGGAAGGTGAAGACCAGCAACAGCTTACAGGGCTGGCCCCTTCCTTGTGGGAGAAGGAGCCGGACGTTTCCCTTTTCGGAAATAAGCTCTGCCGAGAATGGGCACGAGGAGATGTTCCGTCTCTGGTAAAGCACTGATCCCCAGGGCTGTTGTGCCTGTGAATAGGTTGCCCAGGGAAGGTGAAGACCAGCAACAGCTTTCAGGGCTGGCCCCTTCCTTGTGGGAGAAGGAGCCGGACGTTTCCCATTTTGGAAAATGGCTCTGCCGAGAACGGCCACAATGAGATGTTCCGTCTCTGGGAAAGCACTGGTCCCCAGGGCTGTTGTGCCTGTGAATAGGATTCCAAGGGAAGGTGAAGACCAGCAACAGCTTTCAGGGCTGGCCCCTTCCTTGTGGGAGAAGGAGCCGGACGTTTCCCATTTTGGAAAATGGCTCTGCCGAGAACGGCCACAATGAGATGTTCCGTCTCTGGGAAAGCACAGATCCCTAGGGCTGTTGTGCCTGTGAATAGGTTGCCAAGGGAAGGTGAAGACCAGCAACAGCTTTCAGGGCTGGCACCTTCCTTGTGGGAGAAGGAGCCGGACGTTTCCCATTTCGGAAAAATGGCTCTTCCGAGAACGGCCACAATTGGATATTCTGTCTCTGGGAAAGCACAGATCCCCAGGGCTGTTGTGGCTGTGAATAGGTTTCCAAGGGAAGGTGAAGACCAGCAACAGCTTTCAGGGCTGGCACTTTCCCTGTGGGAGAATGAGACGGACGTTCGCCGTTTGGAAAAATGGCTCTGCCGAGAACGGGTATGAAGAGATGATCCGTCTCTGGGAAAGCACTGATCCCCAGGGCTGTTGTGCCTGTGACTAGGCTGCCCAGGGAAGGTGAAGACCAGCAACAGCTTACAGGGCTGGCCCCTTCCTTGTGGGAGAAGGAGCCGGACGTTTCCCTTTTCGGAAATAAGCTCTGCCGAGAATGGGCACGAGGAGATGTTCCGTCTCTGGTAAAGCACTGATCCCCAGGGCTGTTGTGCCTGTGAATAGGTTGCCCAGGGAAGGTGAAGACCAGCAACAGCTTTCAGGGCTGGCCCCTTCCTTGTGGGAGAAGGATCCGGACGTTTCCCATTTTGGAAAATGGACCTGCCGAGAACGGGTACGATGAGATGTTCCGTCTCTGGGAAAGCACTGGTCCCCAGGGCTGTTGTGCCTGTGACTAGGCTGCCCAGGGAAGGTGAAGACCAGCAACAGCTTTCAGGGCTGGCACCTTCCTTGTGGGAGAAGGAGCCGGACGTTTCCCATTTTGGAAAATGGCTCTGCCGAGAACGGCTACGATGAGATGTTCCGTCTCTGGGAAAGCACAGATCCCCATGGCTGTTGTGCCTGTGAATAGGTTTCCAAGGGAAGGTGAAGACCAGCAACAGCTTTCAGGGCTGGCCCCTTCCTTGTGGGAGAAGGAGCCGGACGTTTCCCATTTCGGAAAAATGGCTCTGCCGAGAACGACTACGACGAGATGTTCCGTCTCTGGGAAAGCACTGGTCCCCAGGGCTGTTGTGCCTGTGACTAGGCTGCCCAGGGAAGGTGAAGACCAGCAACAGCTTTCAGGGCTGGCCCCTTCCTTGTGGGAGAAGGAGCCGGACGTTTCCCTTTTCGGAAATAAGCTCTGCCGAGAATGGGCACGAGGAGATGTTCCGTCTCTGGGAAAGCACTGATCCCCAGGGCTGTTGTGCCTGTGAATAGGTTGCAAAGGGAAGGTGAAGACCAGCAACAGCTTTCAGGGCTGGCCCCTTCCTTGTGGGAGAAGGAGCCGGACGTTTCCCTTTTCCGAAAAATGGCTCTTCCGAGAACGGCCACAATTGGATGTTCCGTCTCTGTGAAAGCACAGATCCCCAGGGCTGTTGTGCCTGTGAATAGGTTGCCAAGGGAAGGTGAAGACCAGCAACAGCTTTCAGGGCTTGCCCCTTCCTTGTGGGAGAAGGATCCGGACGTTTCCCATTTTGGAAAATGGCTCTGCCGAGAACGGCCACAATTGGATATTCCGTCTCTGGGAAAGCACAGATCCCCAGGGCTGTTGTGCCTGTGAATAGGTTTCCAAGGGAAGGTGAAGACCAGCAACAGCTTTCAGGGCTGGCACTTTCCTTGTGGGAGAATGAGACGGACGTTCGCCGTTTTGGAAAAATGGCTCTGCCGAGAACGGCCACAATGAGATGTTCCGTCTCTGGGAAAGCACAGATCCCCAGGGCTGTTGTGCCTGTGAATAGGCTGCCCAGGGAAGGTGAAGACCAGCAACAGCTTTCAGGGCTGGCCCCTTCCTTGTGGGAGAAGGAGCCGGACGTTTCCCATTTTGGAAAAATGGCTCTGCCGAGAACGGGTATGAAGAGATGTTCCGTCTCTGGGAAACCACTGATACCCAGGGCTGTTGTGCCTGTGAATAGGCTGCCAAGGGAAGGTGAAGACCAGCAACAGCTTTCAGGGCTGGCCCCTTCCTTGTGGGAGAAGGAGCCGGACGTTTCCCTTTTCGGAAATAAGCTCTGCCGAGAATGGGCACGAGGAGATGTTCCGTCTCTGGGAAAGCACAGATCCCCAGGGCTGTTGTGCCTGTGAATAGGTTGCCCAGGGAAGGTGAAGACCAGCAACAGCTTTCAGGGCTGGCCCCTTCCTTGTGGGAGAAGGAGCCGGACGTTTCCCATTTTGGAAAATGGCTCTGCCGAGAACGGCTACGATGAAATGTTCCGTCTCTGGGAAAGCACTGGTCCCCAGGGCTGTTGTGCCTGTGACTAGGCTGCCCAGGGAAGGTGAAGACCAGCAACAGCTTTCAGGGCTGGCACCTTCCTTGTGGGAGAAGGATCCGGACGTTTCCCATTTTGGAAAATGGCTCTGCCGAGAACGGGCATGAAGAGATGTTCTGTCTCTGGGAAAGTACTGATCCCCAGGGCTGTTGTGCCTGTGAATAGGTTTCCAAGGGAAGGTGAAGACCAGCAACAGCTTTCAGGGCTGGCACCTTCCTTGTGGGAGAAGGATCCGGACGTTTCCCATTTTGGAAAATGGCTCTGCCGAGAACGGGTACGAAGAGATGTTCCGTCTCTGGGAAAGCACTGATCCCCAGGGCTGTTGTGCCTGTGACTAGGCTGCCCAGGGAAGGTGAAGACCAGCAACAGCTTTCAGGGCTGGCACCTTCCTTGTGGGAGAAGGAGCCGGACGTTTCCCATTTCGGAAAAATGGCTCTGCCGAGAAAGGGTACGAGGAGATGTTCCGTCTCTGGGAAAGCACTGATCCCCAGGGCTGTTGTGCCTGTGAATAGGTTTCCAAGGGAAGGTGAAGACCAGCAACAGCTTTCAGGGCTGGCCCCTTCCTTGTGGGAGAAGGATCCGGGCGTTTCCCATTTTGGAAAATGGCTCTGCCGAGAACGGCCACAATGAGATGTTCCGTCTCTGGGAAAGCACTGATCCCCAGGGCTGTTGTGCCTGTGAATAGGCTGCCCAGGGAAGGTGAAGACCAGCAACAGCTTTCAGGGCTGGCCCCTTCCTTGTGGGAGAAGGAGCCGGACGTTTCCCTTTTCGGAAAATGGCTCTGCCGAGAACGGGTACGAGGAGATGTTCCGTCTCTGGGAAAGCACAGATCCCCAGGGCTGTTGTGCCTGTGAATAGGTTGCCCAGGGAAGGTGAAGACCAGCAACAGCTTTCAGAGCTGGGCCCTTCCTTGTGGGAGAAGGAGCCCGACGTTTCTCATTTTGGAAAATGGCTCTGCCGAGAATGGGCACGAGGAGATGTTCCGTCTCTGGGAAAGCACTGATCCCCAGGGCTGTTGTGCCTATGACTAGGCTGCCAAGGGAAGGTGAAGACCAGCAACAGCTTTCAAGGCTGGCCCCTTCCTTGTGGGAGAAGGAGCCGGACGTTTCCCTTTTCGGAAATAAGCTCTGCCGAGAATGGGCACGAGGAGATGTTCCGTCTCTGGGAAAGCACAGATCCCTAGGGCTGTTGTGCCTGTGAATAGGTTGCCAAGGGAAGGTGAAGACCAGCAACAGCTTTCAGGGCTGGCACCTTCCTTGTGGGAGAAGGATCCGGACGTTTCCCATTTCGGAAAAATGGCTCTTCCGAGAACGGCCACAATTGGATATTCTGTCTCTGGGAAAGCACAGATCCCCAGGGCTGTTGTGGCTGTGAATAGGTTTCCAAGGGAAGGTGAAGACCAGCAACAGCTTTCAGGGCTGGCACTTTCCCTGTGGGAGAATGAGACGGACGTTCGCCGTTTGGAAAAATGGCTCTGCCGAGAACGGGTATGAAGAGATGATCCGTCTCTGGGAAAGCACTGATCCCCAGGGCTGTTGTGCCTGTGACTAGGCTGCCCAGGGAAGGTGAAGACCAGCAACAGCTTACAGGGCTGGCCCCTTCCTTGTGGGAGAAGGAGCCGGACGTTTCCCTTTTCGGAAATAAGCTCTGCCGAGAATGGGCACGAGGAGATGTTCCGTCTCTGGTAAAGCACTGATCCCCAGGGCTGTTGTGCCTGTGAATAGGTTGCCCAGGGAAGGTGAAGACCAGCAACAGCTTTCAGGGCTGGCCCCTTCCTTGTGGGAGAAGGAGCCGGACGTTTCCCATTTTGGAAAATGGCTCTGCCGAGAACGGGTACGATGAGATGTTCCGTCTCTGGGAAAGCACTGATCCCCAGGGCTGTTGTGCCTGTGAATAGGCTGCCAAGGGAAGGTGAAGACCAGCAACAGCTTTCAGGGCTGGCCCCTTCCTTGTGTGAGAAGGAGCCGGACGTTTCCCTTTTCGGAAATAAGCTCTGCCGAGAATGGGCACGAGGAGATGTTCCGTCTCTGGGAAAGCACAGATCCCCAGGGCTGTTGTGCCTGTGAATAGGTTGCCAAGGGAAGGTGAAGACCAGCAACAGCTTTCAGGGCTGGCCCCTTCCTTGTGGGAGAAGGATCCGGACGTTTCCCATTTCGGAAAAATGGCTCTTCCGAGAACGGCCACAATTGGATGTTCCGTCTCTGTGAAAGCACAGATCCCCATGGCTGTTGTGCCTGTGAATAGGTTTCCAAGGGAAGGTGAAGACCAGCAACAGCTTTCAGGGCTGGCACCTTCCTTGTGGGAGAAGGAGCCGGACGTTTCCCTTTTCGGAAAACGGCTCTGCCGAGAACGGGTATGAAGAGATGTTCCGTCTCTGGGAAAGCACTGATCCCCAGGGCTGTTGTGCCTGTGAATAGGTTTCCAAGGGAAGGTGAAGACCAGCAACAGCTTTCAGGGCTGGCCCCTTCCTTGTGGGAGAAGGAGCCGGACGTTTCCCTTTTCGGAAATAAGCTCTGCCGAGAATGGGCACGAGCAGATGTTCCGTCTGTGGGAAAGCACTGATCCCCAGGGCTGTTGTGCCTGTGAATAGGTTTCCAAGGGAAGGTGAAGACCAGCAACAGCTTTCAGGGCTGGCACCTTCCTTGTGGGAGAAGGAGCCGGACGTTTCCCATTTCGGAAAAATGGCTCTTCCGAGAATGGCCACAATTGGATGTTCCGTCTCTGTGAAAGCACAGATCCCCATGGCTGTTGTGCCTGTGAATAGGTTGCCAAGGGAAGGTGAAGACCAGCAACAGCTTTCAGGGCTTGCCCCTTCCTTGTGGGAGAAGGATCCGGACGTTTCCCATTTTGGAAAATGGCTCTGACGAGAACGGCCACAATTGGATATTCCGTCTCTGGGAAAGCACAGATCCCCAGGGCTGTTGTGGCTGTGAATAGGTTTCCAAGGGAAGGTGAAGACCAGCAACAGCTTTCAGGGCTGGCACTTTCCTTGTGGGAGAATGAGCCGGACGTTCGCCGTTTTGGAAAAATGGCTCTGCCGAGAACGGCCACAATGAGATGTTCCGTCTGTGGGAAAGCACTGATCCCCAGGGCTGTTGTGCCTGTGACTAGGCTGCCCAGGGAAGGTGAAGACCAGCAACAGCTTTCAGGGCTGGCACCTTCCTTGTGGGAGAAGGAGCCGGACGGTCGCCGTTTTGGAAAAACGTCTCTGCGAGAACGGGTATGAAGAGATGTTCCGTCTCTGGGAAAGCACTGATCCCCAGGGCTGTTGTGCCTGTGAATAGGTTTCCAAGGGAAGGTGAAGACCAGCAACAGCTTTCAGGGCTGGCACCTTCCTTGTGGGAGAAGGAGCCGGACGTTTCCCATTTCGGAAATAAGCTCTGCCGAGAACGGCCACGAGCAGATGTTCCGTCTCTGGGAAAGCACTGATCCACAGGGCTGTTGTGCCTGTGAATAGGTTTCCAAGGGAAGGTGAAGACCAGCAACAGCTTTCAGGGCTGGCACCTTCCTTGTGGGAGAAGGAGCCGGACGTTTCCCATTTTGGAAATGGATCTGCCGAGAACGGGTACGATGAGATGTTCCGTCTCTGGGAAAGCACTGATCCCCAGGGCTGTTGTGCCTGTGACTAGGCTGCCCAGGGAAGGTGAAGACCAGCAACAGCTTTCAGGGCTGGCCCCTTCCTTGTGGGAGAAGGTGCCGGACGTTTCCCATTTTGGAAAAATGGCTCTGCCGAGAACGGGTATGAAGAGATGTTCCGTCTCTGGGAAAGCACTGATCCCCAGGGCTGTTGTGCCTGTGAATAGGTTTCCAAGGGAAGGTGAAGACCAGCAACAGCTTTCAGGGCTGGCCCCTTCCTTGTGGGAGAAGGAGCCGGACGTTTCCCATTTCGGAAAGTGGCTCTGCCGAGAACGGCTACGACGAGATCTTCCGTCTCTGGGAAAGCACTGGTCCCCAGGGCTGTTGTGTCTGTGACTAGGCTGCCCAGGGAAGGTGAAGACCAGCAACAGCTTTCAGGGCTGGCACCTTCCTTGTGGGAGAAGGAGCCGGACGTTTCCCTTTTCGGAAAACGGCTCTGCCGAGAACGGGTATGAAGAGATGTTCCGTCTCTGGGAAAGCACTGATCCCCAGGGCTGTTGTGCCTGTGAATAGGTTTCCAAGGGAAGGTGAAGACCAGCAACAGCTTTCAGGGCTGGCCCCTTCCTTGTGGGAGAAGGATCCGGACGTTTCCCATTTTGGAAAATGGCTCTGCCGAGAACGGCTACGATGAGATGTTCCGTCTCTGGGAAAGCACTGATCCCCAGGGCTGTTGTGCCTGTGACTAGGCTGCCCAGGGAAGGTGAAGACCAGCAACAGCTTTCAGGGCTGGCCCCTTCCTTGTGGGAGAAGGAGCCGGACTTTTCCCATTTTGGAAAAATGGCTCTGCCGAGAACGGGTATGAAGAGATGTTCCGTCTCTGGGAAAGCACTGATCCCCAGGGCTGTTGTGCCTGTGAATAGGTTTCCAAGGGAAGGTGAAGACCAGCAACAGCTTTCAGGGCTGGCCCCTTCCTTGTGGGAGAAGGAGCCGGACGTTTCCCATTTTGGAAAATAACTCTGCCGAGAACGGCTACGATGAGATGTTCCGTCTCTAGGAAAGCACTGATCCCCAGGGCTGTTGTGCCTGTGACTAGGCTGCCCAGGGAAGGTGAAGACCAGCAACAGCTTTCAGGGCTGGCCCCTTCCTTGTGGGAGAAGGAGCCGGACGTTTCCCATTTTTGGAAAATGGCTCTGCCGAGAACGGGTACGATGAGATGTTCCGTCTCTGGGAAAGCACTGATCCCCAGGGCTGTTGTGCCTGTGAATAGGTTTCCAAGGGAAGGTGAAGACCAGCAACAGCTTTCAGGGCTGGCCCCTTCCTTGTGGGAGAAGGAGCCGGACGTTTTCCATTTTGGAAATGGATCTGCCGAGAACGGGTACGATGAGATGTTCCGTCTCTGGGAAAGCACTGATCCCCAGGGCTGTTGTGCCTGTGACTAGGCTGCCCAGGGAAGGTGAAGACCAGCAACAGCTTTCAGGGCTGGCCCCTTCCTTGTGGGAGAAGGTGCCGGACGTTTCCCATTTTGGAAAAATGGCTCTGCCGAGAACGGGTATGAAGAGATGTTCCGTCTCTGGGAAAGCACTGATCCCCAGGGCTGTTGTGCCTGTGAATAGGTTTCCAAGGGAAGGTGAAGACCAGCAACAGCTTTCAGGGCTGGCCCCTTCCTTGTGGGAGAAGGAGCCGGACGTTTCCCTTTTCGGAAATAAGCTCTGCCGAGAATGGGCACGAGGAGATGTTCCGTCTCTGGGAAAGCACAGATCCCCAGGGCTGTTGTGCCTGTGAATAGGTTGCCCAGGGAAGGTGAAGACCAGCAACACCTTTCAGGGCTGGCACCTTCCTTGTGGGAGAAGGAGCCGGACGTTTCCCATTTCGGAAAGTGGCTCTGCCGAGAACGGCTACGACGAGATGTTCCGTCTCTGTGAAAGCACTGGTCCCCAGGGCTGTTGTGCCTGTGACTAGGCTGCCCAGGGAAGGTGAAGACCAGCAACAGCTTTCAGGGCTGGCACCTTCCTTGTGGGAGAAGGAGCCGGACGTTTCCCTTTTCGGAAAACGGCTCTGCCGAGAACGGCTACGACAAGATGTTCCGTCTCTGGGAAAGCACTGATCCCCAGGGCTGTTGTGCCTGTGAATAGGCTGCCCAGGGAAGGTGAAGACCAGCAACAGCTTTCAGGGCTGGCCCCTTCCTTGTGGGAGAAGGAGCCGGACGTTTCCCATTTCGGAAAAATGGCTCTTCCGAGAACGGGTATGAAGAGATGTTCCGTCTCTGGGAAAGCACTGATCCCCAGGGCTGTTGTGCCTGTGACTAGGCTGCCCAGGGAAGGTGAAGACCAGCAACAGCTTTCAGGGCTGGCCCCTTCGTTGTGGGAGAAGGATCCGGACGTTTCCCTTTTCGGAAATAAGCTCTGCCGAGAATGGGCACGAGGAGATGTTCCGTCTGTGGGAAAGCACAGATCCCCAGGGCTGTTGTGCCTGTGAATAGGTTGCCCAGGGAAGGTGAAGACCAGCAACAGCTTTCAGGGCTGGCACCTTCCTTGTGGGAGAAGGAGCCGGACGTTTCCCATTTTGGAAAGTGGCTCTGCCGAGAACGGCTACGACGAGATCTTCCGTCTCTGGGAAAGCACTGGTCCCCAGGGCTGTTGTGCCTGTGACTAGGCTGCCCAGGGAAGGTGAAGACCAGCAACAGCTTTCAGGGCTGGCACCTTCCTTGTGGGAGAAGGAGCCGGACGGTCGCCGTTTTGGAAAAACGTCTCTGCGAGAACGGGTATGAAGAGATGTTCCGTCTCTGGGAAAGCACTGATCCCCAGGGCTGTTGTGCCTGTGAATAGGTTTCCAAGGGAAGGTGAAGACCAGCAACAGCTTTCAGGGCTGGCACCTTCCTTGTGGGAGAAGGAGCCGGACGTTTCCCATTTCGGAAATAAGCTCTGCCGAGAATGGGCACGAGCAGATGTTCCGTCTGTGGGAAAGCACTGATCCACAGGGCTGTTGTGCCTGTGAATAGGTTTCCAAGGGAAGGTGAAGACCAGCAACAGCTTTCAGGGCTGGCCCCTTCCTTGTGGGAGAAGGAGCCGGACGTTTCCCATTTTGGAAATGGATCTGCCGAGAACGGGTACGATGAGATGTTCCATCTCTGGGAAAGCACTGATCCCCAGGGCTGTTGTGCCTGTGACTAGGCTGCCCAGGGAAGGTGAAGACCAGCAACAGCTTTCAGGGCTGGCCCCTTCCTTGTGGGAGAAGGTGCCGGACGTTTCCCATTTTGGAAAAATGGCTCTGCCGAGAACGGGTATGAAGAGATGTTCCGTCTCTGGGAAAGCACTGATCCCCAGGGCTGTTGTGCCTGTGAATAGGTTTCCAAGGGAAGGTGAAGACCAGCAACAGCTTTCAGGGCTGGCCCCTTCCTTGTGGGAGAAGGAGCCGGACGTTCCCCTTTTCGGAAATAAGCTCTGCCGAGAATGGGCACGAGGAGATGTTCCGTCTCTGGGAAAGCACAGATCCCCAGGGCTGTTGTGCCTGTGAATAGGTTGCCCAGGGAAGGTGAAGACCAGCAACAGCTTTCAGGGCTGGCCCCTTCCTTGTGGGAGAAGGAGCCGGACGTTTCCCATTTCGGAAAGTGGCTCTGCCGAGAACGGCTACGACGAGATGTTCCGTCTCTGTGAAAGCACTGGTCCCCAGGGCTGTTGTGCCTGTGACTAGGCTGCCAAGGGAAGGTGAAGACCAGCAACAGCTTTCAGGGCTGGCCCCTTCCTTGTGGGAGAAGGAGCCGGACGTTTCCCTTTTCGGAAAACGGCTCTGCCGAGAACGGGTATGAAGAGATGTTCCGTCTCTGGGAAAGCACTGATCCCCAGGGCTGTTGTGCCTGTGAATAGGTTTCCAAGGGAAGGTGAAGACCAGCAACAGCTTTCAGCGCTGGCCCCTTCCTTGTGGGAGAAGGATCCGGACGTTTCCCATTTTGGAAAATGGCTCTGCCGAGAACGGGTACGATGAGATGTTCCGTCTCTGGGAAAGCACTGATCCCCAGGGCTGTTGTGCCTGTGACTAGGCTGCCCAGGGAAGGTGAAGACCAGCAACAGCTTTCAGGGCTGGCCCCTTCCTTGTGGGAGAAGGAGCCGGACGTTTCCCATTTCGGAAAAATGGCTCTGCCGAGAACGGGTATGAAGAGATGTTCCGTCTCTGGGAAAGCACTGATCCCCAGGGCTGTTGTGCCTGTGACTAGGTTTCCAAGGGAAGGTGAAGACCAGCAACAGCTTTCAGGGCTGGCCCCTTCCTTGTGGGAGAAGGATCCGGACGTTTCCCATTTTGGAAAATAACTCTGCCGAGAACGGCTACGATGAGATGTTCCGTCTCTGGGAAAGCACTGATCCCCAGGGCTGTAGTGCCTGTGACTAGGCTGCCCAGGGAAGGTGAAGACCAGCAACAGCTTTCAGGGCTGGCCCCTTCCTTGTGGGAGAAGGGTCCGGACGTTTCCCATTTTTGGAAAATGGCTCTGCCGAGAACGGGTACGATGAGATGTTCCGTCTCTGGGAAAGCACTGATCCCCAGGGCTGTTGTGCCTGTGAATAGGCTGCCCAGGGAAGGTGAAGACCAGCAACAGCTTTCAGGGCTGGCCCCTTCCTTGTGGGAGAAGGAGCCGGATGTTTTCCATTTTGGAAATGGATCTGCCGAGAACGGCTACGACGAGATGTTCCGTCTCTGGGAAAGCACTGGTCCCCAGGGCTGTTGTGCCTGTGACTAGGCTGCCCAGGGAAGGTGAAGACCAGCAACAGCTTTCAGGGCTGGCCCCTTCCTTGTGGGAGAAGGTGCCGGACGTTTCCCATTTTGGAAAAATGGCTCTGCCGAGAACGGGTATGAAGAGATGTTCCGTCTCTGGGAAAGCACTGATCCCCAGGGCTGTTGTGCCTGTGAATAGGTTTCCAAGGGAAGGTGAAGACCAGCAACAGCTTTCAGGGCTGGCCCCTTCCTTGTGGGAGAAGGAGCCGGACGTTTCCCTTTTCGGAAATAAGCTCTGCCGAGAATGGGCACGAGGAGATGTTCCGTCTCTGGGAAAGCACAGATCCCCAGGGCTGTTGTGCCTGTGAATAGGTTGCCCAGGGAAGGTGAAGACCAGCAACACCTTTCAGGGCTGGCACCTTCCTTGTGGGAGAAGGAGCCGGACGTTTCCCATTTCGGAAAGTGGCTCTGCCGAGAACGGCTACGACGAGATGTTCCGTCTCTGTGAAAGCACTGGTCCCCAGGGCTGTTGTGCCTGTGACTAGGCTGCCCAGGGAAGGTGAAGACCAGCAACAGCTTTCAGGGCTGGCACCTTCCTTGTGGGAGAAGGAGCCGGACGTTTCCCTTTTCGGAAAACGGCTCTGCCGAGAACGGGTATGAAGAGATGTTCCGTCTCTGGGAAAGCACTGATCCCCAGGGCTGTTGTGCCTGTGAATAGGCTGCCCAGGGAAGGTGAAGACCAGCAACAGCTTTCAGGGCTGGCCCCTTCCTTGTGGGAGAAGGAGCCGGACGTTTCCCATTTCGGAAAAATGGCTCTTCCGAGAACGGGTATGAAGAGATGTTCCGTCTCTGGGAAAGCACTGATCCCCAGGGCTGTTGTGCCTGTGACTAGGCTGCCCAGGGAAGGTGAAGACCAGCAACAGCTTTCAGGGCTGGCCCCTTCCTTGTGGGAGAAGGAGCCGGACGTTTCCCTTTTCGGAAATAAGCTCTGCCGAGAATGGGCACGAGGAGATGTTCCGTCTGTGGGAAAGCACAGATCCCCAGGGCTGTTGTGCCTGTGAATAGGTTGCCCAGGGAAGGTGAAGACCAGCAACAGCTTTCAGGGCTGGCACCTTCCTTGTGGGAGAAGGAGCCGGACGTTTCCCATTTTGGAAAGTGGCTCTGCCGAGAACGGCTACGACGAGATCTTCCATCTCTGGGAAAGCACTGGTCCCCAGGGCTGTTGTGCCTGTGAATAGGCTGCCCAGGGAAGGTGAAGACCAGCAACAGCTTTCAGGGCTGGCACCTTCCTTGTGGGAGAAGGAGCCGGACGTTTCCCTTTTCGGAAAACGGCTCTGCCGAGAACGGGTATGAAGAGAAGTTCCGTCTCTGGGAAAGCACTGATCCCCAGGGCTGTTGTGCCTGTGAATAGGTTTCCAAGGGAAGGTGAAGACCAGCAACAGCTTTCAGCGCTGGCCCCTTCCTTGTGGGAGAAGGGTCCGGACGTTTCCCTTTTCGGAAATAAGCTCTGCCGAGAATGGGCACGAGCAGATGTTCCGTCTGTGGGAAAGCACTGATCCCCAGGGCTGTTGTGCCTGTGAATAGGTTTCCAAGGGAAGGTGAAGACCAGCAACAGCTTTCAGGGCTGGCCCCTTCCTTGTGGGAGAAGGAGCCGGACTTTTCCCATTTTGGAAATGGATCTGCCGAGAACGGGTACAATGAGATGTTCCATCTCTGGGAAAGCACTGATCCCCAGGGCTGTTGTGCCTGTGACTAGGCTGCCCAGGGAAGGTGAAGACCAGCAACAGCTTTCAGGGCTGGCCCCTTCCTTGTGGGAGAATGTGCCGGACGTTTCCCATTTTGGAAAAATGGCTCTGCCGAGAACGGGTATGAAGAGATGTTCCGTCTCTGGGAAAGCACTGATCCCCAGGGCTGTTGTGCCTGTGAATAGGTTTCCAAGGGAAGGTGAAGACCAGCAACAGCTTTCAGGGCTGGCCCCTTCCTTGTGGGAGAAGGAGCCGGACGTTTCCCTTTTCGGAAATAAGCTCTGCCGAGAATGGGCACGAGGAGATGTTCCGTCTCTGGGAAAGCACAGATCCCCAGGGCTGTTGTGCCTGTGAATAGGTTGCCCAGGGAAGGTGAAGACCAGCAACAGCTTTCAGGGCTGGCACCTTCCTTGTGGGAGAAGGAGCCGGACGTTTCCCATTTCGGAAAGTGGCTCTGCCGAGAACGGCTACGACGAGATCTTCCGTCTCTGGGAAAGCACTGGTCCCCAGGGCTGTTGTGCCTGTGACTAGGCTGCCCAGGGAAGGTGAAGAGCAGCAACAGCTTTCAGGGCTGGCCCCTTCCTTGTGGGAGAAGGAGCCGGACGTTTCCCTTTTCGGAAAACGGCTCTGCCGAGAACGGGTATGAAGAGATGTTCCGTCTCTGGGAAAGCACTGATCCCCAGGGCTGTTGTGCCTGTGAATAGGTTTCCAAGGGAAGGTGAAGACCAGCAACAGCTTTCAGGGCTGGCCCCTTCCTTGTGGGAGAAGGATCCGGACGTTTCCCATTTTGGAAAATGGCTCTGCCGAGAACGGGTACGATGAGATGTTCCGTCTCTGGGAAAGCACTGATCCCCAGGGCTGTTGTGCCTGTGACTAGGCTGCCCAGGGAAGGTGAAGACCAGCAACAGCTTTCAGGGCTGGCCCCTTCCTTGTGGGAGAAGGAGCCGGACGTTTCCCATTTCGGAAAAATGGCTCTGCCGAGAACGGGTATGAAGAGATGTTCCGTCTCTGGGAAAGCACTGATCCCCAGGGCTGTTGTGCCTGTGAATAGGTTTCCAAGGGAAGGTGAAGACCAGCAACAGCTTTCAGGGCTGGCCCCTTCCTTGTGGGAGAAGGATCCGGAGGTTTCCCATTTTGGAAAATGACTCTGCCGAGAACGGGTATGAAGAGATGTTCCGTCTCTGGGAAAGCACTGATCCCCAGGGCTGTTGTGCCTGTGACTAGGCTGCCCAGGGAAGGTGAAGAGCAGCAACAGCTTTCAGGGCTGGCCCCTTCCTTGTGGGAGAAGGTGCCGGACGTTTCCCATTTTTGGAAAATGGCTCTGCCGAGAACGGGTACGATGAGATGTTCCGTCTCTGGGAAAGCACTGATCCCCAGGGCTGTTGTGCCTGTGACTAGGCTGCCCAGGGAAGGTGAAGACCAGCAACAGCTTTCAGGGCTGGCCCCTTCCTTGTGGGAGAAGGAGCCGGACGTTTTCCATTTTGGAAATGGATCTGCCGAGAACGGGTACGATGAGATGTTCCATCTCTGGGAAAGCACAGATCCCCAGGGCTGTTGTGCCTGTGACTAGGCTGCCCAGGGAAGGTGAAGACCAGCAACAGCTTTCAGGGCTGGCCCCTTCCTTGTGGGAGAAGGAGCCGGACGTTTCCCATTTTGGAAAAATGGCTCTGCCGAGAACGGGTATGAAGAGATGTTCCGTCTGTGGGAAAGCACTGATCCCCAGGGCTGTTGTGCCTGTGAATAGGTTTCCAAGGGAAGGTGAAGACCAGCAACAGCTTTCAGGGCTGGCCCCTTCCTTGTGGGAGAAGGAGCCGGACGTTTCCCTTTTCGGAAAAAAGCTCTGCCGAGAATGGGCACGAGGAGATGTTCCGTCTCTGGGAAAGCACAGATCCCCAGGGCTGTTGTGCCTGTGAATAGGTTGCCCAGGGAAGGTGAAGACCAGCAACAGCTTTCAGGGCTGGCACCTTCCTTGTGGGAGAAGGAGCCGGACGTTTCCCATTTCGGAAAGTGGCTCTGCCGAGAACGGCTACGACGAGATGTTCCGTCTCTGTGAAAGCACTGGTCCCCAGGGCTGTTGTGCCTGTGACTAGGCTGCCCAGGGAAGGTGAAGACCAGCAACAGCTTTCAGGGCTGGCACCTTCCTTGTGGGAGAAGGAGCCGGACGTTTCCCTTTTCGGAAAACGACTCTGCCGAGAACGGGTATGAAGAGATGTTCCGTCTCTGGGAAAGCACTGATCCCCAGGGCTGTTGTGCCTGTGAATAGGTTTCCAAGGGAAGGTGAAGACCAGCAACAGCTTTCAGCGCTGGCCCCTTCCTTGTGGGAGAAGGATCCGGACGTTTCCCATTTTGGAAAATGGCTCTGCCGAGAACGGGTATGAAGAGATGTTCCGTCTCTGGGAAAGCACTGATCCCCAGGGCTGTTGTGCCTGTGACTAGGCTGCCCAGGGAAGGTGAAGACCAGCAACAGCTTTCAGGGCTGGCCCCTTCCTTGTGGGAGAAGGAGCCGGACGTTTCCCATTTCGGAAAAATGGCTCTGCCGAGAACGGGTATGAAGAGATGTTCCGTCTCTGGGAAAGCACTGATCCCCAGGGCTGTTGTGCCTGTGAATAGTTTGCCCAGGGAAGGTGAAGACCAGCAACAGCTTTCAGGGCTGGCCCCTTCCTTGTGGGAGAAGGAGCCGGACGTTTCCCATTTTGGAAAATGACTCTGCCGAGAACGGCTACGATGAGATGTTCCGTCTCTGGGAAAGCACTGATCCCCAGGGCTGTTGTGCCTGTGACTAGGCTGCCCAGGGAAGGTGAAGACCAGCAACAGCTTTCAGGGCTGGCCCCTTCCTTGTGGGAGAAGGAGCCGGACGTTTCCCATTTTGGAAATGGATCTGCCGAGAACGGGTACGATGAGATGTTCCGTCTCTGGGAAAGCACTGATCCCCAGGGCTGTTGTGCCTGTGACTAGGCTGCCCAGGGAAGGTGAAGACCAGCAACAGCTTTCAGGGCTGGCCCCTTCCTTGTGGGAGAAGGAGCCGGACGTTTCCCATTTCGGAAAAATGGCTCTTCCGAGAACGGGTATGAAGAGATGTTCCATCTCTGGGAAAGCACTGATCCCCAGGGCTGTTGTGCCTGTGAATAGGTTTCCAAGGGAAGGTGAAGACCAGCAACAGCTTTCAGGGCTGGCCCCTTCGTTGTGGGAGAAGGAGCCGGACGTTTCCCTTTTCGGAAATAAGCTCTGCCGAGAATGGGCACGAGGAGATGTTCCGTCTCTGGGAAAGCACAGATCCCCAGGGCTGTTGTGCCTGTGAATAGGTTGCCCAGGGAAGGTGAAGACCAGCAACAGCTTTCAGGGCTGGCACCTTCCTTGTGGGAGAAGGAGCCGGACGTTTCCCATTTTGGAAAGTGGCTCTGCCGAGAATGGCTACGACGAGATCTTCCGTCTCTGGGAAAGCACTGGTCCCCAGGGCTGTTGTGCCTGTGACTAGGCTGCCCAGGGAAGGTGAAGACCAGCAACAGCTTTCAGGGCTGGCACCTTCCTTGTGGGAGAAGGAGCCGGACGTTTCCCTTTTCGGAAAACGGCTCTGCCGAGAACGGGTATGAAGAGAAGTTCCGTCTCTGGGAAAGCACTGATCCCCAGGGCTGTTGTGCCTGTGAATAGGTTTCCAAGGGAAGGTGAAGACCAGCAACAGCTTTCAGCGCTGGCCCCTTCCTTGTGGGAGAAGGATCCGGACGTTTCCCATTTTGGAAAATGGCTCTGCCGAGAACGGCTACGATGAGATGTTCCGTCTCTGGGAAAGCACTGATCCCCAGGGCTGTTGTGCCTGTGACTAGGCTGCCCAGGGAAGGTGAAGACCAGCAACAGCTTTCAGGGCTGGCACCTTCCTTGTGGGAGAAGTTTCCGGACGTTTCCCATTTTGGAAAATGGCTCTGCCGAGAACGGGTACGATGAGATGTTCCGTCTCTGGGAAAGCACTGATCCCCAGGGCTGTTGTGCCTGTGACTAGGCTGCCCAGGGAAGGTGAAGACCAGCAACAGCTTTCAGGGCTGGCACCTTCCTTGTGGGAGAAGGAGCTGGACGTTTCCCATTTCGGAAAAATGGCTCTGCCGAGAAAGGGTACGAGGAGATGTTCCGTCTCTGGGAAAGCACTGATCCCCAGGGCTGTTGTGCCTGTGAATAGGTTTCCAAGGGAAGGTGAAGACCAGCAACAGCTTTCAGGGCTGGCCCCTTCCTTGTGGGAGAAGGATCCGGACGTTTCCCATTTTGGAAAATGGCTCTGCCGAGAACGGGTACGATGAGATGTTCCGTCTGTGGGAAAGCACTGATCCCCAGGGCTGTTGTGCCTGTGACTAGGCTGCCAAGGGAAGGTGAAGACCAGCAACAGCTTTCAGGGCTGGCCCCTTCCTTGTGGGAGAAGGATCCGGACGTTTCCCATTTCGGATAATGGCTCTTCCGAGAACGGCCACAATTGGATATTCTTCTCTGGGAAAGCACAGATCCCCAGGGCTGTTGTGGCTGTGAATAGGTTTCCAAGGGAAGGTGAAGACCAGCAACAGCTTTCAGGGCTGGCACTTTCCCTGTGGGAGAATGAGACGGACGTTCGCCGTTTGGAAAAATGGCTCTGCCGAGAACGGGTATGAAGAGATGATCCGTCTCTGGGAAAGCACTGATCCCCAGGGCTGTTGTGCCTGTGACTAGGCTGCCCAGGGAAGGTGAAGACCAGCAACAGCTTACAGGGCTGGCCCCTTCCTTGTGGGAGAAGGAGCCGGACGTTTCCCTTTTCGGAAATAAGCTCTGCCGAGAATGGGCACGAGGAGATGTTCCGTCTCTGGTAAAGCACAGAACCCCAGGGCTGTTGTGCCTGTGAATAGGTTTCCAAGGGAAGGTGAAGACCAGCAACAGCTTTCAGGGCTGGCCCCTTCCTTGTGGGAGAAGGAGCCGGACGTTTCCCATTTCGGAAAAATGGCTCTTCCGAGAACGGCCACAATTGGATGTTCCGTCTCTGTGAAAGCACAGATCCCCATGGCTGTTGTTCCTGTGAATAGGTTGACAAGGGAAGGTGAAGACCAGCAACAGCTTTCAGGGCTGGCCCCTTCCTTGTGGGAGAAGGATCCGGACGTTTCCCATTTTGGAAAATGGCTCTGCCGAGAACGGCCACAATTGGATATTCCGTCTCTGGGAAAGCACAGATCCCCAGGGCTGTTGTGCCTGTGAATAGGTTTCCAAGGGAAGGTGAAGACCAGCAACAGCTTTCAGGGCTGGCACCTTCCTTGTGGGAGAAGGAGCCGGACGTTTCCCTTTTCGGAAAACGGCTCTGCCGAGAACGGGTATGAAGAGATGTTCCGTCTCTGGGAAAGCACTGATCCCCAGGGCTGTTGTGCCTGTGAATAGGTTGCCCAGGGAAGGTGAAGACCAGCAACAGCTTTCAGGGCTGGCACCTTCCTTGTGGGAGAAGGAGCCGGACGTTTCCCATTTCGGAAAAATGGCTCTTCCGAGAATGGCCACAATTGGATGTTCCGTCTCTGTGAAAGCACAGATCCCCATGGCTGTTGTGCCTGTGAATAGGTTGCCAAGGGAAGGTGAAGACCAGCAACAGCTTTCAGGGCTTGCCCCTTCCTTGTGGGAGAAGGATCCGGACGTTTCCCATTTTGGAAAATGGCTCTGCCGAGAACGGCCACAATTGGATATTCCGTCTCTGGGAAAGCACAGATCCCCAGGGCTGTTGTGGCTGTGAATAGGTTTCCAAGGGAAGGTGAAGACCAGCAACAGCTTTCAGGGCTGGCACTTTCCTTGTGGGAGAATGAGACGGACGTTCGCCGTTTTGGAAAAATGGCTCTGCCGAGAACGGCCACAATGAGATGTTCCGTCTCTGGGAAAGCACTGATCCCCAGGGCTGTTGTGCCTGTGACTAGGCTGCCCAGGGAAGGTGAAGACCAGCAACAGCTTTCAGGGCTGGCACCTTCCTTGTGGGAGAAGGAGCCGGACGGTCGCCGTTTTGGAAAAACGTCTCTGCGAGAACGGGTATGAAGAGAAGTTCCGTCTCTGGGAAAGCACTGATCCCCAGGGCTGTTGTGCCTGTGAATAGGTTTCCAAGGGAAGGTGAAGACCAGCAACAGCTTTCAGGGCTGGCACCTTCCTTGTGGGAGAAGGAGCCGGACGTTTCCCTTTTCGGAAATAAGCTCTGCCGAGAATGGGCACGAGCAATTGTTCCGTCTCTGGGAAAGCACTGATCCCCAGGGCTGTTGTGCCTGTGAATAGGTTTCCAAGGGAAGGTGAAGACCAGCAACAGCTTTCAGGGCTGGCCCCTTCCTTGTGGGAGAAGGATCCGGACGTTTTCCATTTTGGAAATGGATCTGCCGAGAACGGGTATGAAGAGATGTTCCGTCTCTGGGAAAGCACAGATCCCCAGGGCTGTTGTGCCTGTGAATAGGTTGCCCAGGGAAGGTGAAGACCAGCAACAGCTTTCAGGGCTGGCACCTTCCTTGTGGGAGAAGGAGCCGGACGTTTCCCATTTTGGAAAGTGGCTCTGCCGAGAACGGCTACGACGAGATCTTCCGTATCTGGGAAAGCACTGGTCCCCAGGGCTGTTGTGCCTGTGACTAGGCTGCCCAGGGAAGGTGAATAGCAGCAACAGCTTTCAGGGCTGGCCCCTTCCTTGTGGGAGAAGGAGCCGGACGTTTCCCTTTTCGGAAAACGGCTCTGCCGAGAACGGGTATGAAGAGATGTTCCGTCTCTGGGAAAGCACTGATCCCCAGGGCTGTTGTGCCTGTGAATAGGTTTCCAAGGGAAGGTGAAGACCAGCAACAGCTTTCAGGGCTGGCCCCTTCCTTGTGGGAGAAGGAGCCGGACGTTTCCCTTTTCGGAAATAAGCTCTGCCGAGAATGGGCACGAGGAGATGTTCCGTCTCTGGGAAAGCACAGATCCCCAGGGCTGTTGTGCCTGTGAATAGGTTGCCCAGGGAAGGTGAAGACCAGCAACAGCTTTCAGGGCTGGCCCCTTCCTTGTGGGAGAAGGAGCCGGACGTTTCCCATTTCGGAAAGTGGCTCTGCCGAGAACGGCTACGACGAGATCTTCCGTCTCTGGGAAAGCACTGGTCCCCAGGGCTGTTGTGCCTGTGACTAGGCTGCCCAGGGAAGGTGAAGACCAGCAACAGCTTTCAGGGCTGGCCCCTTCCTTGTGGGAGAAGGAGCCGGACGTTTCCCTTTTCGGAAAACGGCTCTGCCGAGAACGGGTATGAAGAGATGTTCCGTCTCTGGGAAAGCACTGATCCCCAGGGCTGTTGTGCCTGTGAATAGGTTTCCAAGGGAAGGTGAAGACCAGCAACAGCTTTCAGGGCTGGCCCCTTCCTTGTGGGAGAAGGATCCGGACGTTTCCCATTTTGGAAAATGGCTCTGCCGAGAACGGGTACGATGAGATGTTCCGTCTCTGGGAAAGCACTGATCCCCAGGGCTGTTGTGCCTGTGACTAGGCTGCCCAGGGAAGGTGAAGACCAGCAACAGCTTTCAGGGCTGGCCCCTTCCTTGTGGGAGAAGGAGCCGGACGTTTCCCATTTCGGAAAAATGGCTCTGCCGAGAACGGGTATGAAGAGATGTTCCGTCTCTGGGAAAGCACTGATCCCCAGGGCTGTTGTGCCTGTGAATAGGTTTCCAAGGGAAGGTGAAGACCAGCAACAGCTTTCAGGGCTGGCCCCTTCCTTGTGGGAGAAGGATCCGGAGGTTTCCCATTTTGGAAAATGACTCTGCCGAGAACGGCTACGATGAGATGTTCCGTCTCTGGGAAAGCACTGATCCCCAGGGCTGTTGTGCCTGTGACTAGGCTGCCCAGGGAAGGTGAAGAGCAGCAACAGCTTTCAGGGCTGGCCCCTTCCTTGTGGGAGAAGGTGCCGGACGTTTCCCATTTTTGGAAAATGGCTCTGCCGAGAACGGGTACGATGAGATGTTCCGTCTCTGGGAAAGCACTGATCCCCAGGGCTGTTGTGCCTGTGACTAGGCTGCCCAGGGAAGGTGAAGACCAGCAACAGCTTTCAGGGCTGGCCCCTTCCTTGTGGGAGAAGGAGCCGGACGTTTTCCATTTTGGAAATGGATCTGCCGAGAACGGGTACGATGAGATGTTCCATCTCTGGGAAAGCACAGATCCCCAGGGCTGTTGTGCCTGTGACTAGGCTGCCCAGGGAAGGTGAAGACCAGCAACAGCTTTCAGGGCTGGCCCCTTCCTTGTGGGAGAAGGAGCCGGACGTTTCCCATTTTGGAAAAATGGCTCTGCCGAGAACGGGTATGAAGAGATGTTCCGTCTCTGGGAAAGCACTGATCCCCAGGGCTGTTGTGCCTGTGAATAGGTTTCCAAGGGAAGGTGAAGACCAGCAACAGCTTTCAGGGCTGGCCCCTTCCTTGTGGGAGAAGGAGCCGGACGTTTCCCTTTTCGGAAATAAGCTCTGCCGAGAATGGGCACGAGGAGATGTTCCGTCTCTGGGAAAGCACAGATCCCCAGGGCTGTTGTGCCTGTGAATAGGTTGCCCAGGGAAGGTGAAGACCAGCAACAGCTTTCAGGGCTGGCACCTTCCTTGTGGGAGAAGGAGCCGGACGTTTCCCATTTCGGAAAGTGGCTCTGCCGAGAACGGCTACGACGAGATGTTCCGTCTCTGTGAAAGCACTGGTCCCCAGGGCTGTTGTGCCTGTGACTAGGCTGCCCAGGGAAGGTGAAGACCAGCAACAGCTTTCAGGGCTGGCACCTTCCTTGTGGGAGAAGGAGCCGGACGTTTCCCTTTTCGGAAAACGACTCTGCCGAGAACGGGTATGAAGAGATGTTCCGTCTCTGGGAAAGCACTGATCCCCAGGGCTGTTGTGCCTGTGAATAGGTTTCCAAGGGAAGGTGAAGACCAGCAACAGCTTTCAGCGCTGGCCCCTTCCTTGTGGGAGAAGGATCCGGACGTTTCCCATTTTGGAAAATGGCTCTGCCGAGAACGGGTATGAAGAGATGTTCCGTCTCTGGGAAAGCACTGATCCCCAGGGCTGTTGTGCCTGTGACTAGGCTGCCCAGGGAAGGTGAAGACCAGCAACAGCTTTCAGGGCTGGCCCCTTCCTTGTGGGAGAAGGAGCCGGACGTTTCCCATTTCGGAAAAATGGCTCTGCCGAGAACGGGTATGAAGAGATGATCCGTCTCTGGGAAAGCACTGATCCCCAGGGCTGTTGTGCCTGTGAATAGTTTGCCCAGGGAAGGTGAAGACCAGCAACAGCTTTCAGGGCTGGCCCCTTCCTTGTGGGAGAAGGATCCGGACGTTTCCCATTTTGGAAAATGACTCTGCCGAGAACGGCTACGATGAGATGTTCCGTCTCTGGGAAAGCACTGATCCCCAGGGCTGTTGTGCCTGTGAATAGGCTGCCCAGGGAAGGTGAAGACCAGCAACAGCTTTCAGGGCTGGCCCCTTCCTTGTGGGAGAAGGAGCCGGACGTTTCCCATTTTGGAAATGGATCTGCCGAGAACGGGTACGATGAGATGTTCCGTCTCTGGGAAAGCACTGATCCCCAGGGCTGTTGTGCCTGTGACTAGGCTGCCCAGGGAAGGTGAAGACCAGCAACAGCTTTCAGGGCTGGCCCCTTCCTTGTGGGAGAAGGAGCCGGACGTTTCCCATTTCGGAAAAATGGCTCTTCCGAGAACGGGTATGAAGAGATGTTCCGTCTCTGGGAAAGCACTGATCCCCAGGGCTGTTGTGCCTGTGAATAGGTTTCCAAGGGAAGGTGAAGACCAGCAACAGCTTTCAGGGCTGGCCCCTTCGTTGTGGGAGAAGGAGCCGGACGTTTCCCTTTTCGGAAATAAGCTCTGCCGAGAATGGGCACGAGGAGATGTTCCGTCTCTGGGAAAGCACAGATCCCCAGGGCTGTTGTGCCTGTGAATAGGTTGCCCAGGGAAGGTGAAGACCAGCAACAGCTTTCAGGGCTGGCACCTTCCTTGTGGGAGAAGGAGCCGGACGTTTCCCATTTTGGAAAGTGGCTCTGCCGAGAATGGCTACGACGAGATCTTCCGTCTCTGGGAAAGCACTGGTCCCCAGGGCTGTTGTGCCTGTGACTAGGCTGCCCAGGGAAGGTGAAGACCAGCAACAGCTTTCAGGGCTGGCACCTTCCTTGTGGGAGAAGGAGCCGGACGTTTCCCTTTTCGGAAAACGGCTCTGCCGAGAACGGGTATGAAGAGAAGTTCCGTCTCTGGGAAAGCACTGATCCCCAGGGCTGTTGTGCCTGTGAATAGGTTTCCAAGGGAAGGTGAAGACCAGCAACAGCTTTCAGCGCTGGCCCCTTCCTTGTGGGAGAAGGATCCGGACGTTTCCCATTTTGGAAAATGGATCTGCCGAGAACGGCTACGATGAGATGTTCCGTCTCTGGGAAAGCACTGATCCCCAGGGCTGTTGTGCCTGTGACTAGGCTGCCCAGGGAAGGTGAAGACCAGCAACAGCTTACAGGGCTGGCCCCTTCCTTGTGGGAGAAGGAGCCGGACGTTTCCCTTTTCGGAAATAAGCTCTGTCGAGAATGGGCACGAGGAGATGTTCCGTCTCTGGTAAAGCACAGAACCCCAGGGCTGTTGTGCCTGTGAATAGGTTTCCAAGGGAAGGTGAAGACCAGCAACAGCTTTCAGGGCTGGCCCCTTCCTTGTGGGAGAAGGAGCCGGACGTTTCCCATTTCGGAAAAATGGCTCTTCCGAGAACGGCCACAATTGGATGTTCCGTCTCTGTGAAAGCACAGATCCCCATGGCTGTTGTTCCTGTGAATAGGTTGACAAGGGAAGGTGAAGACCAGCAACAGCTTTCAGGGCTGGCCCCTTCCTTGTGGGAGAAGGATCCGGACGTTTCCCATTTTGGAAAATGGCTCTGCCGAGAACGGCCACAATTGGATATTCCGTCTCTGGGAAAGCACAGATCCCCAGGGCTGTTGTGCCTGTGAATAGGTTTCCAAGGGAAGGTGAAGACCAGCAACAGCTTTCAGGGCTGGCACCTTCCTTGTGGGAGAAGGAGCCGGACGTTTCCCTTTTCGGAAAACGGCTCTGCCGAGAACGGGTATGAAGAGATGTTCCGTCTGTGGGAAAGCACTGATCCCCAGGGCTGTTGTGCCTGTGAATAGGTTGCCCAGGGAAGGTGAAGACCAGCAACAGCTTTCAGGGCTGGCACCTTCCTTGTGGGAGAAGGAGCCGGACGTTTCCCATTTCGGAAAAATGGCTCTTCCGAGAATGGCCACAATTGGATGTTCCGTCTCTGTGAAAGCACAGATCCCCATGGCTGTTGTGCCTGTGAATAGGTTGCCAAGGGAAGGTGAAGACCAGCAACAGCTTTCAGGGCTTGCCCCTTCCTTGTGGGAGAAGGATCCGGACGTTTCCCATTTTGGAAAATGGCTCTGCCGAGAACGGCCACAATTGGATATTCCGTCTCTGGGAAAGCACAGATCCCCAGGGCTGTTGTGGCTGTGAATAGGTTTCCAAGGGAAGGTGAAGACCAGCAACAGCTTTCAGGGCTGGCACTTTCCTTGTGGGAGAATGAGACGGACGTTCGCCGTTTTGGAAAAATGGCTCTGCCGAGAACGGCCACAATGAGATGTTCCGTCTCTGGGAAAGCACTGATCCCCAGGGCTGTTGTGCCTGTGACTAGGCTGCCCAGGGAAGGTGAAGACCAGCAACAGCTTTCAGGGCTGGCACCTTCCTTGTGGGAGAAGGAGCCGGACGGTCGCCGTTTTGGAAAAACGTCTCTGCGAGAACGGGTATGAAGAGAAGTTCCGTCTCTGGGAAAGCACTGATCCCCAGGGCTGTTGTGCCTGTGAATAGGTTTCCAAGGGAAGGTGAAGACCAGCAACAGCTTTCAGGGCTGGCCCCTTCCTTGTGGGAGAAGGAGCCGGACGTTTCCCTTTTCGGAAATAAGCTCTGCCGAGAATGGGCACGAGCAGATGTTCCGTCTGTGGGAAAGCACTGATCCACAGGGCTGTTGTGCCTGTGAATAGGTTTCCAAGGGAAGGTGAAGACCAGCAACAGCTTTCAGGGCTGGCCCCTTCCTTGTGGGAGAAGGATCCGGACGTTTTCCATTTTGGAAATGGATCTGCCGAGAACGGGTATGAAGAGATGTTCCGTCTCTGGGAAAGCACAGATCCCCAGGGCTGTTGTGCCTGTGAATAGGTTGCCCAGGGAAGGTGAAGACCAGCAACAGCTTTCAGGGCTGGCACCTTCCTTGTGGGAGAAGGAGCCGGACGTTTCCCATTTTGGAAAGTGGCTCTGCCGAGAACGGCTACGACGAGATCTTCCGTATCTGGGAAAGCACTGGTCCCCAGGGCTGTTGTGCCTGTGACTAGGCTGCCCAGGGAAGGTGAAGAGCAGCAACAGCTTTCAGGGCTGGCCCCTTCCTTGTGGGAGAAGGAGCCGGACGTTTCCCTTTTCGGAAAACGGCTCTGCCGAGAACGGGTATGAAGAGATGTTCCGTCTCTGGGAAAGCACAGATCCCCAGGGCTGTTGTGCCTGTGAATAGGTTTCCAAGGGAAGGTGAAGACCAGCAACAGCTTTCAGCGCTGGCCCCTTCCTTGTGGGAGAAGGATCCGGACGTTTCCCATTTTGGAAAATGGCTCTGCCGAGAACGGGTACGATGAGATGTTCCGTCTCTGGGAAAGCACTGATCCCCAGGGCTGTTGTGCCTGTGACTAGGGTGCCCAGGGAAGGTGAAGACCAGCAACAGCTTTCAGGGCTGGCCCCTTCCTTGTGGGAGAAGGAGCCGGACGTTTCCCATTTCGGAAAAATGGCTCTGCCGAGAACGGGTATGAAGAGATGTTCCATCTCTGGGAAAGCACTGATCCCCAGGGCTGTTGTGCCTGTGAATAGGTTTCCAAGGGAAGGTGAAGACCAGCAACAGCTTTCAGGGCTGGCCCCTTCCTTGTGGGAGAAGGATCCGGACGTTTCCCATTTTGGAAAATGACTCTGCCGAGAACGGCTACGATGAGATGTTCCGTCTCTGGGAAAGCACTGATCCCCAGGGCTGTTGTGCCTGTGAATAGGCTGCCCAGGGAAGGTGAAGACCAGCAACAGCTTTCAGCGCTGGCCCCTTCCTTGTGGGAGAAGGATCCGGACGTTTTCCATTTTGGAAATGGATCTGCCGAGAACGGCCACAATTGGATATTCCGTCTCTGGGAAAGCACAGATCCCCAGGGCTGTTGTGGCTGTGAATAGGTTTCCAAGGGAAGGTGAAGACCAGCAACAGCTTTCAGGGCTGGCACTTTCCTTGTGGGAGAATGAGACGGACGTTCGCCGTTTTGGAAAAATGGCTCTGCCGAGAACGGCCACAATGAGATGTTCCGTCTCTGGGAAAGCACTGATCCCCAGGGCTGTTGTGCCTGTGACTAGGCTGCCCAGGGAAGGTGAAGACCAGGAACAGCTTTCAGGGCTGGCACCTTCCTTGTGGGAGAAGGAGCCGGACGGTCGCCGTTTTGGAAAAACGTCTCTGCGAGAACGGGTATGAAGAGAAGTTCCGTCTCTGGGAAAGCACTGATCCCCAGGGCTGTTGTGCCTGTGAATAGGTTTCCAAGGGAAGGTGAAGACCAGCAACAGCTTTCAGGGCTGGCACCTTCCTTGTGGGAGAAGGAGCCGGACGTTTCCCTTTTCGGAAATAAGCTCTGCCGAGAATGGGCACGAGCAGATGTTCCGTCTGTGGGAAAGCACTGATCCACAGGGCTGTTGTGCCTGTGAATAGGTTTCCAAGGGAAGGTGAAGACCAGCAACAGCTTTCAGGGCTGGCCCCTTCCTTGTGGGAGAAGGATCCGGACGTTTTCCATTTTGGAAATGGATCTGCCGAGAACGGGTACGATGAGATGTTCCGTCTCTGGGAAAGCACTGATCCCCAGGGCTGTTGTGCCTGTGACTAGGCTGCCCAGGGAAGGTGAAGACCAGCAACAGCTTTCAGGGCTGGCCCCTTCCTTGTGGGAGAAGGTGCCGGACGTTCCCCTTTTCGGAAATAAGCTCTGCCGAGAATGGGCACGAGGAGATGTTCCGTCTCTGGGAAAGCACAGATCCCCAGGGCTGTTGTGCCTGTGAATAGGTTGCCCAGGGAAGGTGAAGACCAGCAACAGCTTTCAGGGCTGGCACCTTCCTTGTGGGAGAAGGAGCCGGACGTTTCCCATTTCGGAAAGTGGCTCTGCCGAGAACGGCTACGACGAGATCTTCCGTATCTGGGAAAGCACTGGTCCCCAGGGCTGTTGTGCCTGTGACTAGGCTGCCCAGGGAAGGTGAAGAGCAGCAACAGCTTTCAGGGCTGGCCCCTTCCTTGTGGGAGAAGGAGCCGGACGTTTCCCTTTTCGGAAAACGGCTCTGCCGAGAACGGGTATGAAGAGATGTTCCGTCTCTGGGAAAGCACTGATCCCCAGGGCTGTTGTGCCTGTGAATAGGTTTCCAAGGGAAGGTGAAGACCAGCAACAGCTTTCAGCGCTGGCCCCTTCCTTGTGGGAGAAGGATCCGGACGTTTCCCATTTTGGAAAATGGCTCTGCCGAGAACGGGTACGATGAGATGTTCCGTCTGTGGGAAAGCACTGATCCCCAGGGCTGTTGTGCCTGTGACTAGGGTGCCCAGGGAAGGTGAAGACCAGCAACAGCTTTCACGGCTGGCCCCTTCCTTGTGGGAGAAGGAGCCGGACGTTTCCCATTTCGGAAAAATGGCTCTGCCGAGAACGGGTATGAAGAGATGTTCCGTCTCTGGGAAAGCACTGATCCCCAGGGCTGTTGTGCCTGTGAATAGGTTTCCAAGGGAAGGTGAAGACCAGCAACAGCTTTCAGGGCTGGCCCCTTCCTTGTGGGAGAAGGATCCGGACGTTTTCCATTTTGGAAATGGATCTGCCGAGAACGGGTATGAAGAGATGTTCCGTCTCTGGGAAAGCACAGATCCCCAGGGCTGTTGTGCCTGTGAATAGGTTGCCCAGGGAAGGTGAAGACCAGCAACAGCTTTCAGGGCTGGCACCTTCCTTGTGGGAGAAGGAGCCGGACGTTTCCCATTTTGGAAAGTGGCTCTGCCGAGAACGGCTACGACGAGATCTTCCGTATCTGGGAAAGCACTGGTCCCCAGGGCTGTTGTGCCTGTGACTAGGCTGCCCAGGGAAGGTGAATAGCAGCAACAGCTTTCAGGGCTGGCCCCTTCCTTGTGGGAGAAGGAGCCGGACGTTTCCCTTTTCGGAAAACGGCTCTGCCGAGAACGGGTATGAAGAGATGTTCCGTCTCTGGGAAAGCACTGATCCCCAGGGCTGTTGTGCCTGTGAATAGGTTTCCAAGGGAAGGTGAAGACCAGCAACAGCTTTCAGGGCTGGCCCCTTCCTTGTGGGAGAAGGAGCCGGACGTTTCCCTTTTCGGAAATAAGCTCTGCCGAGAATGGGCACGAGGAGATGTTCCGTCTCTGGGAAAGCACAGATCCCCAGGGCTGTTGTGCCTGTGAATAGGTTGCCCAGGGAAGGTGAAGACCAGCAACAGCTTTCAGGGCTGGCCCCTTCCTTGTGGGAGAAGGAGCCGGACGTTTCCCATTTCGGAAAGTGGCTCTGCCGAGAACGGCTACGACGAGATCTTCCGTCTCTGGGAAAGCACTGGTCCCCAGGGCTGTTGTGCCTGTGACTAGGCTGCCCAGGGAAGGTGAAGACCAGCAACAGCTTTCAGGGCTGGCCCCTTCCTTGTGGGAGAAGGAGCCGGACGTTTCCCTTTTCGGAAAACGGCTCTGCCGAGAACGGGTATGAAGAGATGTTCCGTCTCTGGGAAAGCACTGATCCCCAGGGCTGTTGTGCCTGTGAATAGGTTTCCAAGGGAAGGTGAAGACCAGCAACAGCTTTCAGGGCTGGCCCCTTCCTTGTGGGAGAAGGATCCGGACGTTTCCCATTTTGGAAAATGGCTCTGCCGAGAACGGGTACGATGAGATGTTCCGTCTCTGGGAAAGCACTGATCCCCAGGGCTGTTGTGCCTGTGACTAGGCTGCCCAGGGAAGGTGAAGACCAGCAACAGCTTTCAGGGCTGGCCCCTTCCTTGTGGGAGAAGGAGCCGGACGTTTCCCATTTCGGAAAAATGGCTCTGCCGAGAACGGGTATGAAGAGATGTTCCGTCTCTGGGAAAGCACTGATCCCCAGGGCTGTTGTGCCTGTGAATAGGTTTCCAAGGGAAGGTGAAGACCAGCAACAGCTTTCAGGGCTGGCCCCTTCCTTGTGGGAGAAGGATCCGGAGGTTTCCCATTTTGGAAAATGACTCTGCCGAGAACGGCTACGATGAGATGTTCCGTCTCTGGGAAAGCACTGATCCCCAGGGCTGTTGTGCCTGTGACTAGGCTGCCCAGGGAAGGTGAAGAGCAGCAACAGCTTTCAGGGCTGGCCCCTTCCTTGTGGGAGAAGGTGCCGGACGTTTCCCATTTTTGGAAAATGGCTCTGCCGAGAACGGGTACGATGAGATGTTCCGTCTCTGGGAAAGCACTGATCCCCAGGGCTGTTGTGCCTGTGACTAGGCTGCCCAGGGAAGGTGAAGACCAGCAACAGCTTTCAGGGCTGGCCCCTTCCTTGTGGGAGAAGGAGCCGGACGTTTTCCATTTTGGAAATGGATCTGCCGAGAACGGGTACGATGAGATGTTCCATCTCTGGGAAAGCACAGATCCCCAGGGCTGTTGTGCCTGTGACTAGGCTGCCCAGGGAAGGTGAAGACCAGCAACAGCTTTCAGGGCTGGCCCCTTCCTTGTGGGAGAAGGAGCCGGACGTTTCCCATTTTGGAAAAATGGCTCTGCCGAGAACGGGTATGAAGAGATGTTCCGTCTCTGGGAAAGCACTGATCCCCAGGGCTGTTGTGCCTGTGAATAGGTTTCCAAGGGAAGGTGAAGACCAGCAACAGCTTTCAGGGCTGGCCCCTTCCTTGTGGGAGAAGGAGCCGGACGTTTCCCTTTTCGGAAATAAGCTCTGCCGAGAATGGGCACGAGGAGATGTTCCGTCTCTGGGAAAGCACAGATCCCCAGGGCTGTTGTGCCTGTGAATAGGTTGCCCAGGGAAGGTGAAGACCAGCAACAGCTTTCAGGGCTGGCACCTTCCTTGTGGGAGAAGGAGCCGGACGTTTCCCATTTCGGAAAGTGGCTCTGCCGAGAACGGCTACGACGAGATGTTCCGTCTCTGTGAAAGCACTGGTCCCCAGGGCTGTTGTGCCTGTGACTAGGCTGCCCAGGGAAGGTGAAGACCAGCAACAGCTTTCAGGGCTGGCACCTTCCTTGTGGGAGAAGGAGCCGGACGTTTCCCTTTTCGGAAAACGACTCTGCCGAGAACGGGTATGAAGAGATGTTCCGTCTCTGGGAAAGCACTGATCCCCAGGGCTGTTGTGCCTGTGAATAGGTTTCCAAGGGAAGGTGAAGACCAGCAACAGCTTTCAGCGCTGGCCCCTTCCTTGTGGGAGAAGGATCCGGACGTTTCCCATTTTGGAAAATGGCTCTGCCGAGAACGGGTATGAAGAGATGTTCCGTCTCTGGGAAAGCACTGATCCCCAGGGCTGTTGTGCCTGTGACTAGGCTGCCCAGGGAAGGTGAAGACCAGCAACAGCTTTCAGGGCTGGCCCCTTCCTTGTGGGAGAAGGAGCCGGACGTTTCCCATTTCGGAAAAATGGCTCTGCCGAGAACGGGTATGAAGAGATGATCCGTCTCTGGGAAAGCACTGATCCCCAGGGCTGTTGTGCCTGTGAATAGTTTGCCCAGGGAAGGTGAAGACCAGCAACAGCTTTCAGGGCTGGCCCCTTCCTTGTGGGAGAAGGATCCGGACGTTTCCCATTTTGGAAAATGACTCTGCCGAGAACGGCTACGATGAGATGTTCCGTCTCTGGGAAAGCACTGATCCCCAGGGCTGTTGTGCCTGTGAATAGGCTGCCCAGGGAAGGTGAAGACCAGCAACAGCTTTCAGGGCTGGCCCCTTCCTTGTGGGAGAAGGAGCCGGACGTTTCCCATTTTGGAAATGGATCTGCCGAGAACGGGTACGATGAGATGTTCCGTCTCTGGGAAAGCACTGATCCCCAGGGCTGTTGTGCCTGTGACTAGGCTGCCCAGGGAAGGTGAAGACCAGCAACAGCTTTCAGGGCTGGCCCCTTCCTTGTGGGAGAAGGAGCCGGACGTTTCCCATTTCGGAAAAATGGCTCTTCCGAGAACGGGTATGAAGAGATGTTCCGTCTCTGGGAAAGCACTGATCCCCAGGGCTGTTGTGCCTGTGAATAGGTTTCCAAGGGAAGGTGAAGACCAGCAACAGCTTTCAGGGCTGGCCCCTTCGTTGTGGGAGAAGGAGCCGGACGTTTCCCTTTTCGGAAATAAGCTCTGCCGAGAATGGGCACGAGGAGATGTTCCGTCTCTGGGAAAGCACAGATCCCCAGGGCTGTTGTGCCTGTGAATAGGTTGCCCAGGGAAGGTGAAGACCAGCAACAGCTTTCAGGGCTGGCACCTTCCTTGTGGGAGAAGGAGCCGGACGTTTCCCATTTTGGAAAGTGGCTCTGCCGAGAATGGCTACGACGAGATCTTCCGTCTCTGGGAAAGCACTGGTCCCCAGGGCTGTTGTGCCTGTGACTAGGCTGCCCAGGGAAGGTGAAGACCAGCAACAGCTTTCAGGGCTGGCACCTTCCTTGTGGGAGAAGGAGCCGGACGTTTCCCTTTTCGGAAAACGGCTCTGCCGAGAACGGGTATGAAGAGAAGTTCCGTCTCTGGGAAAGCACTGATCCCCAGGGCTGTTGTGCCTGTGAATAGGTTTCCAAGGGAAGGTGAAGACCAGCAACAGCTTTCAGCGCTGGCCCCTTCCTTGTGGGAGAAGGATCCGGACGTTTCCCATTTTGGAAAATGGATCTGCCGAGAACGGCTACGATGAGATGTTCCGTCTCTGGGAAAGCACTGATCCCCAGGGCTGTTGTGCCTGTGACTAGGCTGCCCAGGGAAGGTGAAGACCAGCAACAGCTTACAGGGCTGGCCCCTTCCTTGTGGGAGAAGGAGCCGGACGTTTCCCTTTTCGGAAATAAGCTCTGCCGAGAATGGGCACGAGGAGATGTTCCGTCTCTGGTAAAGCACAGAACCCCAGGGCTCTTGTGCCTGTGAATAGGTTTCCAAGGGAAGGTGAAGACCAGCAACAGCTTTCAGGGCTGGCCCCTTCCTTGTGGGAGAAGGAGCCGGACGTTTCCCATTTCGGAAAAATGGCTCTTCCGAGAACGGCCACAATTGGATGTTCCGTCTCTGTGAAAGCACAGATCCCCATGGCTGTTGTTCCTGTGAATAGGTTGACAAGGGAAGGTGAAGACCAGCAACAGCTTTCAGGGCTGGCCCCTTCCTTGTGGGAGAAGGATCCGGACGTTTCCCATTTTGGAAAATGGCTCTGCCGAGAACGGCCACAATTGGATATTCCGTCTCTGGGAAAGCACAGATCCCCAGGGCTGTTGTGCCTGTGAATAGGTTTCCAAGGGAAGGTGAAGACCAGCAACAGCTTTCAGGGCTGGCACCTTCCTTGTGGGAGAAGGAGCCGGACGTTTCCCTTTTCGGAAAACGGCTCTGCCGAGAACGGGTATGAAGAGATGTTCCGTCTCTGGGAAAGCACTGATCCCCAGGGCTGTTGTGCCTGTGAATAGGTTGCCCAGGGAAGGTGAAGACCAGCAACAGCTTTCAGGGCTGGCACCTTCCTTGTGGGAGAAGGAGCCGGACGTTTCCCATTTCGGAAAAATGGCTCTTCCGAGAATGGCCACAATTGGATGTTCCGTCTCTGTGAAAGCACAGATCCCCATGGCTGTTGTGCCTGTGAATAGGTTGCCAAGGGAAGGTGAAGACCAGCAACAGCTTTCAGGGCTTGCCCCTTCCTTGTGGGAGAAGGATCCGGACGTTTCCCATTTTGGAAAATGGCTCTGCCGAGAACGGCCACAATTGGATATTCCGTCTCTGGGAAAGCACAGATCCCCAGGGCTGTTGTGGCTGTGAATAGGTTTCCAAGGGAAGGTGAAGACCAGCAACAGCTTTCAGGGCTGGCACTTTCCTTGTGGGAGAATGAGACGGACGTTCGCCGTTTTGGAAAAATGGCTCTGCCGAGAACGGCCACAATGAGATGTTCCGTCTCTGGGAAAGCACTGATCCCCAGGGCTGTTGTGCCTGTGACTAGGCTGCCCAGGGAAGGTGAAGACCAGCAACAGCTTTCAGGGCTGGCACCTTCCTTGTGGGAGAAGGAGCCGGACGGTCGCCGTTTTGGAAAAACGTCTCTGCGAGAACGGGTATGAAGAGAAGTTCCGTCTCTGGGAAAGCACTGATCCCCAGGGCTGTTGTGCCTGTGAATAGGTTTCCAAGGGAAGGTGAAGACCAGCAACAGCTTTCAGGGCTGGCCCCTTCCTTGTGGGAGAAGGAGCCGGACGTTTCCCTTTTCGGAAATAAGCTCTGCCGAGAATGGGCACGAGCAGATGTTCCGTCTGTGGGAAAGCACTGATCCACAGGGCTGTTGTGCCTGTGAATAGGTTTCCAAGGGAAGGTGAAGACCAGCAACAGCTTTCAGGGCTGGCCCCTTCCTTGTGGGAGAAGGATCCGGACGTTTTCCATTTTGGAAATGGATCTGCCGAGAACGGGTATGAAGAGATGTTCCGTCTCTGGGAAAGCACAGATCCCCAGGGCTGTTGTGCCTGTGAATAGGTTGCCCAGGGAAGGTGAAGACCAGCAACAGCTTTCAGGGCTGGCACCTTCCTTGTGGGAGAAGGAGCCGGACGTTTCCCATTTTGGAAAGTGGCTCTGCCGAGAACGGCTACGACGAGATCTTCCGTATCTGGGAAAGCACTGGTCCCCAGGGCTGTTGTGCCTGTGACTAGGCTGCCCAGGGAAGGTGAAGAGCAGCAACAGCTTTCAGGGCTGGCCCCTTCCTTGTGGGAGAAGGAGCCGGACGTTTCCCTTTTCGGAAAACGGCTCTGCCGAGAACGGGTATGAAGAGATGTTCCGTCTCTGGGAAAGCACAGATCCCCAGGGCTGTTGTGCCTGTGAATAGGTTTCCAAGGGAAGGTGAAGACCAGCAACAGCTTTCAGCGCTGGCCCCTTCCTTGTGGGAGAAGGATCCGGACGTTTCCCATTTTGGAAAATGGCTCTGCCGAGAACGGGTACGATGAGATGTTCCGTCTCTGGGAAAGCACTGATCCCCAGGGCTGTTGTGCCTGTGACTAGGGTGCCCAGGGAAGGTGAAGACCAGCAACAGCTTTCAGGGCTGGCCCCTTCCTTGTGGGAGAAGGAGCCGGACGTTTCCCATTTCGGAAAAATGGCTCTGCCGAGAACGGGTATGAAGAGATGTTCCATCTCTGGGAAAGCACTGATCCCCAGGGCTGTTGTGCCTGTGAATAGGTTTCCAAGGGAAGGTGAAGACCAGCAACAGCTTTCAGGGCTGGCCCCTTCCTTGTGGGAGAAGGATCCGGACGTTTCCCATTTTGGAAAATGACTCTGCCGAGAACGGCTACGATGAGATGTTCCGTCTCTGGGAAAGCACTGATCCCCAGGGCTGTTGTGCCTGTGAATAGGCTGCCCAGGGAAGGTGAAGACCAGCAACAGCTTTCAGCGCTGGCCCCTTCCTTGTGGGAGAAGGATCCGGACGTTTTCCATTTTGGAAATGGATCTGCCGAGAACGGCCACAATTGGATATTCCGTCTCTGGGAAAGCACAGATCCCCAGGGCTGTTGTGGCTGTGAATAGGTTTCCAAGGGAAGGTGAAGACCAGCAACAGCTTTCAGGGCTGGCACTTTCCTTGTGGGAGAATGAGACGGACGTTCGCCGTTTTGGAAAAATGGCTCTGCCGAGAACGGCCACAATGAGATGTTCCGTCTCTGGGAAAGCACTGATCCCCAGGGCTGTTGTGCCTGTGACTAGGCTGCCCAGGGAAGGTGAAGACCAGCAACAGCTTTCAGGGCTGGCCCCTTCCTTGTGGGAGAAGGAGCCGGACGGTCGCCGTTTTGGAAAAACGTCTCTGCGAGAACGGGTATGAAGAGAAGTTCCGTCTCTGGGAAAGCACTGATCCCCAGGGCTGTTGTGCCTGTGAATAGGTTTCCAAGGGAAGGTGAAGACCAGCAACAGCTTTCAGGGCTGGCACCTTCCTTGTGGGAGAAGGAGCCGGACGTTTCCCTTTTCGGAAATAAGCTCTGCCGAGAATGGGCACGAGCAGATGTTCCGTCTGTGGGAAAGCACTGATCCACAGGGCTGTTGTGCCTGTGAATAGGTTTCCAAGGGAAGGTGAAGACCAGCAACAGCTTTCAGGGCTGGCCCCTTCCTTGTGGGAGAAGGATCCGGACGTTTTCCATTTTGGAAATGGATCTGCCGAGAACGGGTACGATGAGATGTTCCGTCTCTGGGAAAGCACTGATCCCCAGGGCTGTTGTGCCTGTGACTAGGCTGCCCAGGGAAGGTGAAGACCAGCAACAGCTTTCAGGGCTGGCCCCTTCCTTGTGGGAGAAGGTGCCGGACGTTTCCCATTTTGGAAAAATGGCTCTGCAGAGAACGGGTATGAAGAGATGTTCCGTCTCTGGGAAAGCACTGATCCCCAGGGCTGTTGTGCCTGTGAATAGGTTTCCAAGGGAAGGTGAAGACCAGCAACAGCTTTCAGGGCTGGCCCCTTCCTTGTGGGAGAAGGAGCCGGACGTTCCCCTTTTCGGAAATAAGCTCTGCCGAGAATGGGCACGAGGAGATGTTCCGTCTCTGGGAAAGCACAGATCCCCAGGGCTGTTGTGCCTGTGAATAGGTTGCCCAGGGAAGGTGAAGACCAGCAACAGCTTTCAGGGCTGGCACCTTCCTTGTGGGAGAAGGAGCCGGACGTTTCCCATTTCGGAAAGTGGCTCTGCCGAGAACGGCTACGACGAGATGTTCCGTCTCTGGGAAAGCACTGGTCCCCAGGGCTGTTGTGCCTGTGACTAGGCTGCCCAGGGAAGGTGAAGAGCAGCAACAGCTTTCAGGGCTGGCCCCTTCCTTGTGGGAGAAGGAGCCGGACGTTTCCCTTTTCGGAAAACGGCTCTGCCGAGAACGGGTATGAAGAGATGTTCCGTCTCTGGGAAAGCACTGATCCCCAGGGCTGTTGTGCCTGTGAATAGGTTTCCAAGGGAAGGTGAAGACCAGCAACAGCTTTCAGCGCTGGCCCCTTCCTTGTGGGAGAAGGATCCGGACGTTTCCCATTTTGGAAAATGGCTCTGCCGAGAACGGGTACGATGAGATGTTCCGTCTGTGGGAAAGCACTGATCCCCAGGGCTGTTGTGCCTGTGACTAGGGTGCCCAGGGAAGGTGAAGACCAGCAACAGCTTTCACGGCTGGCCCCTTCCTTGTGGGAGAAGGAGCCGGACGTTTCCCATTTCGGAAAAATGGCTCTGCCGAGAACGGGTATGAAGAGATGTTCCGTCTCTGGGAAAGCACTGATCCCCAGGGCTGTTGTGCCTGTGAATAGGTTTCCAAGGGAAGGTGAAGACCAGCAACAGCTTTCAGGGCTGGCCCCTTCCTTGTGGGAGAAGGATCCGGACGTTTCCCATTTTGGAAAATGACTCTGCCGAGAACGGCTACGATGAGATGTTCCGTCTCTGGGAAAGCACTGATCCCCAGGGCTGTTGTGCCTGTGAATAGGCTGCCCAGGGAAGGTGAAGACCAGCAACAGCTTTCAGCGCTGGCCCCTTCCTTGTGGGAGAAGGGTCCGGACGTTTCCCATTTTTGGAAAATGGCTCTGCCGAGAACGGGTACGATGAGATGTTCCGTCTCTGGGAAAGCACTGATCCCCAGGGCTGTTGTGCCTGTGACTAGGCTGCCCAGGGAAGGTGAAGACCAGCAACAGCTTTCAGGGCTGGCCCCTTCCTTGTGGGAGAAGGTGCCGGACGTTTCCCATTTCGGAAAAATGGCTCTGCCGAGAACGGGTATGAAGAGATGTTCCGTCTCTGGGAAAGCACTGATCCCCAGGGCTGTTGTGCCTGTGAATAGGTTTCCAAGGGAAGGTGAAGACCAGCAACAGCTTTCAGGGCTGGCCCCTTCCTTGTGGGAGAAGGAGCCGGACGTTTCCCTTTTCGGAAATAAGCTCTGCCGAGAATGGGCACGAGGAGATGTTCCGTCTCTGGGAAAGCACAGATCCCCAGGGCTGTTGTGCCTGTGAATAGGTTGCCCAGGGAAGGTGAAGACCAGCAGCAGCTTTCAGGGCTGGCACCTTCCTTGTGGGAGAAGGAGCCGGACGTTTCCCATTTCGGAAAGTGGCTCTGCCGAGAACGGCTACGACGAGATGTTCCGTCTCTGTGAAAGCACTGGTCCCCAGGGCTGTTGTGCCTGTGACTAGGCTGCCCAGGGAAGGTGAAGACCAGCAACAGCTTTCAGGGCTGGCCCCTTCCTTGTGGGAGAAGGGTCCGGACGTTTCCCATTTTTGGAAAATGGCTCTGCCGAGAACGGCTACGACGAGATCTTCCGTCTCTGGGAAAGCACTGGTCCTCAGGGCTGTTGTGCCTGTGACTAGGCTGCCCAGGGAAGGTGAAGACCAGCAACAGCTTTCAGGGCTGGCCCCTTCCTTGTGGGAGAAGGAGCCGGACGTTTCCCTTTTCGGAAAACGGCTCTGCCGAGAACGGGTATGAAGAGATGTTCCGTCTCTGGGAAAGCACTGATCCCCAGGGCTGTTGTGCCTGTGAATAGGTTTCCAAGGGAAGGTGAAGACCAGCAACAGCTTTCAGCGCTGGCCCCTTCCTTGTGGGAGAGGGATCCGGACGTTTCCCATTTTGGAAAATGGATCTGCCGAGAACGGGTACGATGAGATGTTCCGTCTCTGGGAAAGCACTGATCCCCAGGGCTGTTGTGCCTGTGACTAGGCTGCCCAGGGAAGGTGAAGACCAGCAACAGCTTTCAGGGCTGGCCCCTTCCTTGTGGGAGAAGGATCCGGACGTTTCCCATTTTGGAAAATGGCTCTGCCGAGAACGGGCATGAAGAGATGTTCTGTCTCTGGGAAAGCACTGATCCCCAGGGCTGTTGTGCCTGTGAATAGGTTTCCAAGGGAAGGTGAAGACCAGCAACAGCTTTCAGGGCTGGCCCCTTCCTTGTGGGAGAAGGATCCGGACATTTCCCATTTTGGAAAATGGCTCTGCCGAGAACGGGTACGAAGAGATGTTCCGTCTCTGGGAAAGCACTGATCCCCAGGGCTGTTGTGCCTGTGACTAGGCTGCCCAGGGAAGGTGAAGACCAGCAACAGCTTTCAGGGCTGGCCCCTTCCTTGTGGGAGAAGGAGCCGGACGTTTCCCATTTCGGAAAAATGGCTCTGCCGAGAAAGGGTACGAGGAGATGTTCCGTCTCTGGGAAAGCACTGGTCCCCAGGGCTGTTGTGCCTGTGAATAGGTTTCCAAGGGAAGGTGAAGACCAGCAACAGCTTTCAGGGCTCCCCCTTCCTTGTGGGAGAAGAATCCGGACGTTTCCCATTTTGGAAAATGGCTCTGCCGAGAACGGGTACGATGAGATGTTCCGTCTGTGGGAAAGCACTGATCCCCAGGGCTGTTGTGCCTGTGAATAGGTTGCCCAGGGAAGGTGAAGACCAGCAACAGCTTTCAGGGCTGGCCCCTTCCTTGTGGGAGAAGGAGCCGGACGTTTCCATTTTCGGAAAATGGCTCTGCCGAGAACGGGTATGATGAGATGTTCCGTCTCTGGGAAAGCACAGATCCCCAGGGCTGTTGTGCCTGTGAATAGGTTGCCCAGGGAAGGTGAAGACCAGCAACAGCTTTCAGGGCTGGGCCCTTCCTTGTGGGAGAAGGAGCCGGACGTTTCTCATTTTGGAAAATGGCTCTGCCGAGAACGGGCACGAGGAGATGTTCCGTCTCTGGGAAAGCACTGATCCCCAGGGCTGTTGTGCCTGTGACTAGGCTGCCAAGGGAAGGTGAAGACCAGCAACAGCTTTCAAGGCTGGCCCCTTCCTTGTGGGAGAAGGAGCCGGACGTTTCCCTTTTCGGAAATAAGCTCTGCCGAGAATGGGCACGAGGAGATGTTCCGTCTCTGGGAAAGCACAGATCCCTAGGGCTGTTGTGCCTGTGAATAGGTTGCCAAGGGAAGGTGAAGACCAGCAACAGCTTTCAGGGCTGGCCCCTTCCTTGTGGGAGAAGGATCCGGACGTTTCCCATTTCGGAAAAATGGCTCTTCCGAGAACGGCCACAATTGGATATTCTGTCTCTGGGAAAGCACAGATCCCCAGGGCTGTTGTGGCTGTGAATAGGTTTCCAAGGGAAGGTGAAGACCAGCAACAGCTTTCAGGGCTGGCACTTTCCCTGTGGGAGAATGAGACGGACGTTCGCCGTTTGGAAAAATGGCTCTGCCGAGAACGGGTATGAAGAGATGATCCGTCTCTGGGAAAGCACTGATCCCCAGGGCTGTTGTGCCTGTGACTAGGCTGCCCAGGGAAGGTGAAGACCAGCAACAGCTTACAGGGCTGGCCCCTTCCTTGTGGGAGAAGGAGCCGGACGTTTCCCTTTTCGGAAAATGGCTCTGCCGAGAATGGGCACGAGGAGATGTTCCGTCTCTGGTAAAGCACAGATCCCCAGGGCTGTTGTGCCTGTGAATAGGTTGCCCAGGGAAGGTGAAGACCAGCAACAGCTTTCAGGGCTGGCCCCTTCCTTGTGGGAGAAGGAGCCGGACGTTTCCCATTTTGGAAAATGGCTCTGCCGAGAACGGGTACGATGAGATGTTCCGTCTCTGGGAAAGCACTGATCCCCAGGGCTGTTGTGCCTGTGACTAGGCTGCCCAGGGAAGGTGAAGACCAGCAACAGCTTTCAGGGCTGGCCCCTTCCTTGTGGGAGAAGGAGCCGGACGTTCCCCTTTTCGGAAATAAGCTCTGCCGAGAATGGGCACGAGGAGATGTTCCGTCTCTGGGAAAGCACAGATCCCCAGGGCTGTTGTGCCTGTGAATAGGTTGCCCAGGGAAGGTGAAGACCAGCAACAGCTTTCAGGGCTGGCACCTTCCTTGTGGGAGAAGGAGCCGGACGTTTCCCTTTTCGGAAAACGGCTCTGCCGAGAACGGGTATGAAGAGATGTTCCGTCTCTGGGAAAGCACTGATCCCCAGGGCTGTTGTGCCTGTGAATAGGTTTCCAAGGGAAGGTGAAGACCAGCAACAGCTTTCAGGGCTGGCACCTTCCTTGTGGGAGAAGGATCCGGACGTTTCCCATTTTGGAAAATGGCTCTGCCGAGAACGGGTACGATGAGATGTTCCGTCTCTGGGAAAGCACTGATCCCCAGGGCTGTTGTGCCTGTGACTAGGCTGCCCAGGGAAGGTGAAGACCAGCAACAGCTTTCAGGGCTGGCCCCTTCCTTGTGGGAGAAGGAGCCGGACGTTTCCCATTTCGGAAAAATGGCTCTGCCGAGAACGGGTATGAAGAGATGTTCCGTCTCTGGGAAAGCACTGATCCCCAGGGCTGTTGTGCCTGTGAATAGGTTTCCAAGGGAAGGTGAAGACCAGCAACAGCTTTCAGGGCTGGCCCCTTCCTTGTGGGAGAAGGATCCGGACGTTTCCCATTTTGGAAAATGACTCTGCCGAGAACGGCTACGATGAGATGTTCCGTCTCTGGGAAAGCACTGATCCCCAGGGCTGTTGTGCCTGTGAATAGGCTGCCCAGGGAAGGTGAAGACCAGCAACAGCTTTCAGCGCTGGCCCCTTCCTTGTGGGAGAAGGGTCCGGACGTTTCCCATTTTTGGAAAATGGCTCTGCCGAGAACGGGTACGATGAGATGTTCCGTCTCTGGGAAAGCACTGATCCCCAGGGCTGTTGTGCCTGTGACTAGGCTGCCCAGGGAAGGTGAAGACCAGGAACAGCTTTCAGGGCTGGCCCCTTCCTTGTGGGAGAAGGTGCCGGACGTTTCCCATTTCGGAAAAATGGCTCTGCCGAGAACGGGTATGAAGAGATGTTCCGTCTCTGGGAAAGCACTGATCCCCAGGGCTGTTGTGCCTGTGAATAGGTTTCCAAGGGAAGGTGAAGACCAGCAACAGCTTTCAGGGCTGGCCCCTTCCTTGTGGGAGAAGGAGCCGGACGTTTCCCTTTTCGGAAATAAGCTCTGCCGAGAATGGGCACGAGGAGATGTTCCGTCTCTGGGAAAGCACAGATCCCCAGGGCTGTTGTGCCTGTGAATAGGTTGCCCAGGGAAGGTGAAGACCAGCAACAGCTTTCAGGGCTGGCACCTTCCTTGTGGGAGAAGGAGCCGGACGTTTCCCATTTCGGAAAGTGGCTCTGCCGAGAACGGCTACGACGAGATGTTCCGTCTCTGTGAAAGCACTGATCCCCAGGGCTGTTGTGCCTGTGACTAGGCTGCCCAGGGAAGGTGAAGACCAGCAACAGCTTTCAGGGCTGGCCCCTTCCTTGTGGGAGAAGGGTCCGGACGTTTCCCATTTTTGGAAAATGGCTCTGCCGAGAACGGCTACGACGAGATCTTCCGTCTCTGGGAAAGCACTGGTCCTCAGGGCTGTTGTGCCTGTGACTAGGCTGCCCAGGGAAGGTGAAGACCAGCAACAGCTTTCAGGGCTGGCCCCTTCCTTGTGGGAGAAGGAGCCGGACGTTTCCCTTTTCGGAACACGGCTCTGCCGAGAACGGGTATGAAGAGATGTTCCGTCTCTGGGAAAGCACTGATCCCCAGGGCTGTTGTGCCTGTGAATAGGTTTCCAAGGGAAGGTGAAGACCAGCAACAGCTTTCAGCGCTGGCCCCTTCCTTGTGGGAGAGGGATCCGGACGTTTCCCATTTTGGAAAATGGATCTGCCGAGAACGGGTACGATGAGATGTTCCGTCTCTGGGAAAGCACTGATCCCCAGGGCTGTTGTGCCTGTGACTAGGCTGCCCAGGGAAGGTGAAGACCAGCAACAGCTTTCAGGGCTGGCCCCTTCCTTGTGGGAGAAGGAGCCGGACGTTTCCCATTTTGGAAAATGGCTCTGCCGAGAACGGGCATGAAGAGATGTTCTGTCTCTGGGAAAGCACTGATCCCCAGGGCTGTTGTGCCTGTGAATAGGTTTCCAAGGGAAGGTGAAGACCAGCAACAGCTTTCAGGGCTGGCCCCTTCCTTGTGGGAGAAGGATCCGGACGTTTCCCATTTTGGAAAATGGCTCTGCCGAGAACGGGTACGAAGAGATGTTCCGTCTCTGGGAAAGCACTGATCCCCAGGGCTGTTGTGCCTGTGACTAGGCTGCCCAGGGAAGGTGAAGACCAGCAACAGCTTTCAGGGCTGGCCCCTTCCTTGTGGGAGAAGGAGCCGGACGTTTCCCATTTCGGAAAAATGGCTCTGCCGAGAAAGGGTACGAGGAGATGTTCCGTCTCTGGGAAAGCACTGGTCCCCAGGGCTGTTGTGCCTGTGAATAGCTTTCCAAGGGAAGGTGAAGACCAGCAACAGCTTTCAGGGCTGGCCCCTTCCTTGTGGGAGAAGAATCCGGACGTTTCCCATTTTGGAAAATGGCTCTGCCGAGAACGGGTACGATGAGATGTTCCGTCTGTGGGAAAGCACTGATCCCCAGGGCTGTTGTGCCTGTGAATAGGTTGCCCAGGGAAGGTGAAGACCAGCAACAGCTTTCAGGGCTGGCCCCTTCCTTGTGGGAGAAGGAGCCGGACGTTTCCATTTTCGGAAAATGGCTCTGCCGAGAACGGGTATGATGAGATGTTCCGTCTCTGGGAAAGCACAGATCCCCAGGGCTGTTGTGCCTGTGAATAGGTTGCCCAGGGAAGGTGAAGACCAGCAACAGCTTTCAGGGCTGGGCCCTTCCTTGTGGGAGAAGGAGCCGGACGTTTCTCATTTTGGAAAATGGCTCTGCCGAGAACGGGCACGAGGAGATGTTCCGTCTCTGGGAAAGCACTGATCCCCAGGGCTGTTGTGCCTGTGACTAGGCTGCCAAGGGAAGGTGAAGACCAGCAACAGCTTTCAAGGCTGGCCCCTTCCTTGTGGGAGAAGGAGCCGGACGTTTCCCTTTTCGGAAATAAGCTCTGCCGAGAATGGGCACGAGGAGATGTTCCGTCTCTGGGAAAGCACAGATCCCTAGGGCTGTTGTGCCTGTGAATAGGTTGCCAAGGGAAGGTGAAGACCAGCAACAGCTTTCAGGGCTGGCCCCTTCCTTGTGGGAGAAGGATCCGGACGTTTCCCATTTCGGAAAAATGGCTCTTCCGAGAACGGCCACAATTGGATATTCTGTCTCTGGGAAAGCACAGATCCCCAGGGCTGTTGTGGCTGTGAATAGGTTTCCAAGGGAAGGTGAAGACCAGCAACAGCTTTCAGGGCTGGCACTTTCCCTGTGGGAGAATGAGACGGACGTTCGCCGTTTGGAAAAATGGCTCTGCCGAGAACGGGTATGAAGAGATGATCCGTCTCTGGGAAAGCACTGATCCCCAGGGCTGTTGTGCCTGTGACTAGGCTGCCCAGGGAAGGTGAAGACCAGCAACAGCTTTCAGGGCTGGCCCCTTCCTTGTGGGAGAAGGAGCCGGACGTTTCCCTTTTCGGAAAATGGCTCTGCCGAGAATGGGCACGAGGAGATGTTCCGTCTCTGGTAAAGCACAGATCCCCAGGGCTGTTGTGCCTGTGAATAGGTTGCCCAGGGAAGGTGAAGACCAGCAACAGCTTTCAGGGCTGGCCCCTTCCTTGTGGGAGAAGGAGCCGGACGTTTCCCATTTTGGAAAATGGCTCTGCCGAGAACGGGTACGATGAGATGTTCCGTCTCTGGGAAAGCACTGATCCCCAGGGCTGTTGTGCCTGTGACTAGGCTGCCCAGGGAAGGTGAAGACCAGCAACAGCTTTCAGGGCTGGCCCCTTCCTTGTGGGAGAAGGAGCCGGACGTTCCCCTTTTCGGAAATAAGCTCTGCCGAGAATGGGCACGAGGAGATGTTCCGTCTCTGGGAAAGCACAGATCCCCAGGGCTGTTGTGCCTGTGAATAGGTTGCCCAGGGAAGGTGAAGACCAGCAACAGCTTTCAGGGCTGGCACCTTCCTTGTGGGAGAAGGAGCCGGACGTTTCCCTTTTCGGAAAACGGCTCTGCCGAGAACGGGTATGAAGAGATGTTCCGTCTCTGGGAAAGCACTGATCCCCAGGGCTGTTGTGCCTGTGAATAGGTTTCCAAGGGAAGGTGAAGACCAGCAACAGCTTTCAGCGCTGGCCCCTTCCTTGTGGGAGAAGGATCCGGACGTTTCCCATTTTGGAAAATGGCTCTGCCGAGAACGGGTACGATGAGATGTTCCGTCTCTGGGAAAGCACTGATCCCCAGGGCTGTTGTGCCTGTGACTAGGCTGCCCAGGGAAGGTGAAGACCAGCAACAGCTTTCAGGGCTGGCCCCTTCCTTGTGGGAGAAGGAGCCGGACGTTTCCCATTTCGGAAAAATGGCTCTGCCGAGAACGGGTATGAAGAGATGTTCCGTCTCTGGGAAAGCACTGATCCCCAGGGCTGTTGTGCCTGTGAATAGGTTTCCAAGGGAAGGTGAAGACCAGCAACAGCTTTCAGGGCTGGCCCCTTCCTTGTGGGAGAAGGATCCGGACGTTTCCCATTTTGGAAAATGACTCTGCCGAGAACGGCTACGATGAGATGTTCCATCTCTGGGAAAGCACTGATCCCCAGGGCTGTTGTGCCTGTGAATAGGCTGCCCAGGGAAGGTGAAGACCAGCAACAGCTTTCAGCGCTGGCCCCTTCCTTGTGGGAGAAGGGTCCGGACGTTTCCCATTTTTGGAAAATGGCTCTGCCGAGAACGGGTACGATGAGATGTTCCGTCTCTGGGAAAGCACTGATCCCCAGGGCTGTTGTGCCTGTGACTAGGCTGCCCAGGGAAGGTGAAGACCAGGAACAGCTTTCAGGGCTGGCCCCTTCCTTGTGGGAGAAGGTGCCGGACGTTTCCCATTTCGGAAAAATGGCTCTGCCGAGAACGGGTATGAAGAGATGTTCCGTCTCTGGGAAAGCACTGATCCCCAGGGCTGTTGTGCCTGTGAATAGGTTTCCAAGGGAAGGTGAAGACCAGCAACAGCTTTCAGGGCTGGCCCCTTCCTTGTGGGAGAAGGAGCCGGACGTTTCCCTTTTCGGAAATAAGCTCTGCCGAGAATGGGCACGAGGAGATGTTCCGTCTCTGGGAAAGCACAGATCCCCAGGGCTGTTGTGCCTGTGAATAGGTTGCCCAGGGAAGGTGAAGACCAGCAACAGCTTTCAGGGCTGGCACCTTCCTTGTGGGAGAAGGAGCCGGACGTTTCCCATTTCGGAAAGTGGCTCTGCCGAGAACGGCTACGACGAGATGTTCCGTCTCTGTGAAAGCACTGGTCCCCAGGGCTGTTGTGCCTGTGACTAGGCTGCCCAGGGAAGGTGAAGACCAGCAACAGCTTTCAGGGCTGGCCCCTTCCTTGTGGGAGAAGGGTCTGGACGTTTCCCATTTTTGGAAAATGGCTCTGCCGAGAACGGCTACGACGAGATCTTCCGTCTCTGGGAAAGCACTGGTCCCCAGGGCTGTTGTGCCTGTGACTAGGCTGCCCAGGGAAGGTGAAGACCAGCAACAGCTTTCAGGGCTGGCCCCTTCCTTGTGGGAGAAGGAGCCGGACGTTTCCCTTTTCGGAACACGGCTCTGCCGAGAACGGGTATGAAGAGATGTTCCGTCTCTGGGAAAGCACTGATCCCCAGGGCTGTTGTGCCTGTGAATAGGTTTCCAAGGGAAGGTGAAGACCAGCAACAGCTTTCAGCGCTGGCCCCTTCCTTGTGGGAGAAGGATCCGGACGTTTCCCATTTTGGAAAATGGATCTGCCGAGAACGGGTACGATGAGATGTTCCGTCTCTGGGAAAGCACTGATCCCCAGGGCTGTTGTGCCTGTGAATAGGCTGCCCAGGGAAGGTGAAGACCAGCAACAGCTTTCAGGGCTGGCCCCTTCCTTGTGGGAGAAGGAGCCGGACGTTTCCATTTTCGGAAAATGGCTCTGCCGAGAACGGGTATGATGAGATGTTCCGTCTCTGGGAAAGCACAGATCCCCAGGGCTGTTGTGCCTGTGAATAGGTTGCCCAGGGAAGGTGAAGACCAGCAACAGCTTTCAGGGCTGGGCCCTTCCTTGTGGGAGAAGGAGCCGGACGTTTCTCATTTTGGAAAATGGCTCTGCCGAGAACGGGCACGAGGAGATGTTCCGTCTCTGGGAAAGCACTGATCCCCAGGGCTGTTGTGCCTGTGACTAGGCTGCCAAGGGAAGGTGAAGACCAGCAACAGCTTTCAAGGCTGGCCCCTTCCTTGTGGGAGAAGGAGCCGGACGTTTCCCTTTTCGGAAATAAGCTCTGCCGAGAATGGGCACGAGGAGATGTTCCGTCTCTGGGAAAGCACAGATCCCTAGGGCTGTTGTGCCTGTGAATAGGTTGCCAAGGGAAGGTGAAGACCAGCAACAGCTTTCAGGGCTGGCCCCTTCCTTGTGGGAGAAGGATCCGGACGTTTCCCATTTCGGAAAAATGGCTCTTCCGAGAACGGCCACAATTGGATATTCTGTCTCTGGGAAAGCACAGATCCCCAGGGCTGTTGTGGCTGTGAATAGGTTTCCAAGGGAAGGTGAAGACCAGCAACAGCTTTCAGGGCTGGCACTTTCCCTGTGGGAGAATGAGACGGACGTTCGCCGTTTGGAAAAATGGCTCTGCCGAGAACGGGTATGAAGAGATGATCCGTCTCTGGGAAAGCACTGATCCCCAGGGCTGTTGTGCCTGTGACTAGGCTGCCCAGGGAAGGTGAAGACCAGCAACAGCTTTCAGGGCTGGCCCCTTCCTTGTGGGAGAAGGAGCCGGACGTTTCCCTTTTCGGAAAATGGCTCTGCCGAGAATGGGCACGAGGAGATGTTCCGTCTCTGGTAAAGCACAGATCCCCAGGGCTGTTGTGCCTGTGAATAGGTTGCCCAGGGAAGGTGAAGACCAGCAACAGCTTTCAGGGCTGGCCCCTTCCTTGTGGGAGAAGGAGCCGGACGTTTCCCATTTTGGAAAATGGCTCTGCCGAGAACGGGTACGATGAGATGTTCCGTCTCTGGGAAAGCACTGATCCCCAGGGCTGTTGTGCCTGTGACTAGGCTGCCCAGGGAAGGTGAAGACCAGCAACAGCTTTCAGGGCTGGCCCCTTCCTTGTGGGAGAAGGAGCCGGACGTTCCCCTTTTCGGAAATAAGCTCTGCCGAGAATGGGCACGAGGAGATGTTCCGTCTCTGGGAAAGCACAGATCCCCAGGGCTGTTGTGCCTGTGAATAGGTTGCCCAGGGAAGGTGAAGACCAGCAACAGCTTTCAGGGCTGGCACCTTCCTTGTGGGAGAAGGAGCCGGACGTTTCCCTTTTCGGAAAACGGCTCTGCCGAGAACGGGTATGAAGAGATGTTCCGTCTCTGGGAAAGCACTGATCCCCAGGGCTGTTGTGCCTGTGAATAGGTTTCCAAGGGAAGGTGAAGACCAGCAACAGCTTTCAGCGCTGGCCCCTTCCTTGTGGGAGAAGGATCCGGACGTTTCCCATTTTGGAAAATGGCTCTGCCGAGAACGGCTACGACGAGATGTTCCGTCTCTGGGAAAGCACTGATCCCCAGGGCTGTTGTGCCTGTGACTAGGCTGCCCAGGGAAGGTGAAGACCAGCAACAGCTTTCAGGGCTGGCCCCTTCCTTGTGGGAGAAGGAGCCGGACGTTTCCCATTTCGGAAAAATGGCTCTGCCGAGAACGGGTATGAAGAGATGTTCCGTCTCTGGGAAAGCACTGATCCCCAGGGCTGTTGTGCCTGTGAATAGGTTTCCAAGGGAAGGTGAAGACCAGCAACAGCTTTCAGGGCTGGCCCCTTCCTTGTGGGAGAAGGATCCGGACGTTTCCCATTTTGGAAAATGACTCTGCCGAGAACGGCTACGATGAGATGTTCCATCTCTGGGAAAGCACTGATCCCCAGGGCTGTTGTGCCTGTGAATAGGCTGCCCAGGGAAGGTGAAGACCAGCAACAGCTTTCAGCGCTGGCCCCTTCCTTGTGGGAGAAGGGTCCGGACGTTTCCCATTTTTGGAAAATGGCTCTGCCGAGAACGGGTACGATGAGATGTTCCGTCTCTGGGAAAGCACTGATCCCCAGGGCTGTTGTGCCTGTGACTAGGCTGCCCAGGGAAGGTGAAGACCAGGAACAGCTTTCAGGGCTGGCCCCTTCCTTGTGGGAGAAGGTGCCGGACGTTTCCCATTTCGGAAAAATGGCTCTGCCGAGAACGGGTATGAAGAGATGTTCCGTCTCTGGGAAAGCACTGATCCCCAGGGCTGTTGTGCCTGTGAATAGGTTTCCAAGGGAAGGTGAAGACCAGCAACAGCTTTCAGGGCTGGCCCCTTCCTTGTGGGAGAAGGAGCCGGACGTTTCCCTTTTCGGAAATAAGCTCTGCCGAGAATGGGCACGAGGAGATGTTCCGTCTCTGGGAAAGCACAGATCCCCAGGGCTGTTGTGCCTGTGAATAGGTTGCCCAGGGAAGGTGAAGACCAGCAACAGCTTTCAGGGCTGGCACCTTCCTTGTGGGAGAAGGAGCCGGACGTTTCCCATTTCGGAAAGTGGCTCTGCCGAGAACGGCTACGACGAGATGTTCCGTCTCTGTGAAAGCACTGGTCCCCAGGGCTGTTGTGCCTGTGACTAGGCTGCCCAGGGAAGGTGAAGACCAGCAACAGCTTTCAGGGCTGGCCCCTTCCTTGTGGGAGAAGGGTCTGGACGTTTCCCATTTTTGGAAAATGGCTCTGCCGAGAACGGCTACGACGAGATCTTCCGTCTCTGGGAAAGCACTGGTCCCCAGGGCTGTTGTGCCTGTGACTAGGCTGCCCAGGGAAGGTGAAGACCAGCAACAGCTTTCAGGGCTGGCCCCTTCCTTGTGGGAGAAGGAGCCGGACGTTTCCCTTTTCGGAACACGGCTCTGCCGAGAACGGGTATGAAGAGATGTTCCGTCTCTGGGAAAGCACTGATCCCCAGGGCTGTTGTGCCTGTGAATAGGTTTCCAAGGGAAGGTGAAGACCAGCAACAGCTTTCAGCGCTGGCCCCTTCCTTGTGGGAGAAGGATCCGGACGTTTCCCATTTTGGAAAATGGATCTGCCGAGAACGGGTACGATGAGATGTTCCGTCTCTGGGAAAGCACTGATCCCCAGGGCTGTTGTGCCTGTGACTAGGCTGCCCAGGGAAGGTGAAGACCAGCAACAGCTTTCAGGGCTGGCCCCTTCCTTGTGGGAGAAGGATCCGGACGTTTCCCATTTTGGAAAATGGCTCTGCCGAGAACGGGCATGAAGAGATGTTCTGTCTCTGGGAAAGCACTGATCCCCAGGGCTGTTGTGCCTGTGAATAGGTTTCCAAGGGAAGGTGAAGACCAGCAACAGCTTTCAGGGCTGGCCCCTTCCTTGTGGGAGAAGGATCCGGACGTTTCCCATTTTGGAAAATGGCTCTGCCGAGAACGGGTACGAAGAGATGTTCCGTCTCTGGGAAAGCACTGATCCCCAGGGCTGTTGTGCCTGTGACTAGGCTGCCCAGGGAAGGTGAAGACCAGCAACAGCTTTCAGGGCTGGCCCCTTCCTTGTGGGAGAAGGAGCCGGACGTTTCCCATTTCGGAAAAATGGCTCTGCCGAGAAAGGGTACGAGGAGATGTTCCGTCTCTGGGAAAGCACTGGTCCCCAGGGCTGTTGTGCCTGTGAATAGGTTTCCAAGGGAAGGTGAAGACCAGCAACAGCTTTCAGGGCTGGCCCCTTCCTTGTGGGAGAAGAATCCGGACGTTTCCCATTTTGGAAAATGGCTCTGCCGAGAACGGGTACGATGAGATGTTCCGTCTGTGGGAAAGCACTGATCCCCAGGGCTGTTGTGCCTGTGAATAGGTTGCCCAGGGAAGGTGAAGACCAGCAACAGCTTTCAGGGCTGGCCCCTTCCTTGTGGGAGAAGGAGCCGGACGTTTCCCTTTTCGGAAAATGGCTCTGCCGAGAACGGGTACGATGAGATGTTCCGTCTCTGGGAAAGCACAGATCCCCAGGGCTGTTGTGCCTGTGAATAGGTTGCCCAGGGAAGGTGAAGACCAGCAACAGCTTTCAGGGCTGGGCCCTTCCTTGTGGGAGAAGGAGCCGGACGTTTCTCATTTTGGAAAATGGCTCTGCCGAGAACGGGCACGAGGAGATGTTCCGTCTCTGGGAAAGCACTGATCCCCAGGGCTGTTGTGCCTGTGACTAGGCTGTCAAGGGAAGGTGAAGACCAGCAACAGCTTTCAGGGCTGGCCCCTTCCTTGTGGGAGAAGGAGCCGGACGTTCCCCTTTTCGGAAATAAGCTCTGCCGAGAATGGGCACGAGGAGATGTTCCGTCTCTGGGAAAGCACAGATCCCCAGGGCTGTTGTGCCTGTGAATAGGTTGCCCAGGGAAGGTGAAGACCAGCAACAGCTTTCAGGGCTGGCACCTTCCTTGTGGGAGAAGGAGCCGGACGTTTCCCATTTCGGAAAGTGGCTCTGCCGAGAACGGCTACGACGAGATCTTCCGTATCTGGGAAAGCACTGGTCCTCAGGGCTGTTGTGCCTGTGACTAGGCTGCCCAGGGAAGGTGAAGAGCAGCAACAGCTTTCAGGGCTGGCCCCTTCCTTGTGGGAGAAGGAGCCGGACGTTTCCCTTTTCGGAAAACGGCTCTGCCGAGAACGGGTATGAAGAGATGTTCCGTCTCTGGGAAAGCACTGATCCCCAGGGCTGTTGTGCCTGTGAATAGGTTTCCAAGGGAAGGTGAAGACCAGCAACAGCTTTCAGGGCTGGCCCCTTCCTTGTGGGAGAAGGATCCGGACGTTTCCCATTTTGGAAAATGGCTCTGCCGAGAACGGGTACGAAGAGATGTTCCGTCTCTGGGAAAGCACTGATCCCCAGGGCTGTTGTGCCTGTGACTAGGCTGCCCAGGGAAGGTGAAGACCAGCAACAGCTTTCAGGGCTGGCCCCTTCCTTGTGGGAGAAGGAGCCGGACGTTTCCCATTTCGGAAAAATGGCTCTGCCGAGAACGGGTATGAAGAGATGTTCCGTCTCTGGGAAAGCACTGATCCCCAGGGCTGTTGTGCCTGTGAATAGGTTGCCCAGGGAAGGTGAAGACCAGCAACAGCTTTCAGGGCTGGCACCTTCCTTGTGGGAGAAGGAGCCGGACGTTTCCCATTTTGGAAAATGACTCTGCCGAGAACGGCTACGATGAGATGTTCCGTCTCTGGGAAAGCACTGATCCCCAGGGCTGTTGTGCCTGTGACTAGGCTGCCCAGGGAAGGTGAAGAGCAGCAACAGCTTTCAGGGCTGGCCCCTTCCTTGTGGGAGAAGGTGCCGGACGTTTCCCATTTTTGGAAAATGGCTCTGCCGAGAACGGGTACGATGAGATGTTCCGTCTCTGGGAAAGCACTGATCCCCAGGGCTGTTGTGCCTGTGACTAGGCTGCCCAGGGAAGGTGAAGACCAGGAACAGCTTTCAGGGCTGGCCCCTTCCTTGTGGGAGAAGGTGCCGGACGTTTCCCATTTCGGAAAAATGGCTCTGCCGAGAACGGGTATGAAGAGATGTTCCGTCTCTGGGAAAGCACTGATCCCCAGGGCTGTTGTGCCTGTGAATAGGTTTCCAAGGGAAGGTGAAGACCAGCAACAGCTTTCAGGGCTGGCCCCTTCCTTGTGGGAGAAGGAGCCGGACGTTTCCCTTTTCGGAAATAAGCTCTGCCGAGAATGGGCACGAGGAGATGTTCCGTCTCTGGGAAAGCACTGATCCCCAGGGCTGTTGTGCCTGTGAATAGGTTGCCCAGGGAAGGTGAAGACCAGCAACAGCTTTCAGGGCTGGCCCCTTCCTTGTGGGAGAAGGAGCCGGACGTTTCCCTTTTCGGAAAATGGCTCTGCCGAGAACGGGTACGATGAGATGTTCCGTCTCTGGGAAAGCACAGATCCCCAGGGCTGTTGTGCCTGTGAATAGGTTGCCCAGGGAAGGTGAAGACCAGCAACAGCTTTCAGGGCTGGGCCCTTCCTTGTGGGAGAAGGAGCCGGACGTTTCTCATTTTGGAAAATGGCTCTGCCGAGAACGGGCACGAGGAGATGTTCCGTCTCTGGGAAAGCACTGATCCCCAGGGCTGTTGTGCCTGTGACTAGGCTGTCAAGGGAAGGTGAAGACCAGCAACAGCTTTCAGGGCTGGCCCCTTCCTTGTGGGAGAAGGAGCCGGACGTTCCCCTTTTCGGAAATAAGCTCTGCCGAGAATGGGCACGAGGAGATGTTCCGTCTCTGGGAAAGCACAGATCCCCAGGGCTGTTGTGCCTGTGAATAGGTTGCCCAGGGAAGGTGAAGACCAGCAACAGCTTTCAGGGCTGGCACCTTCCTTGTGGGAGAAGGAGCCGGACGTTTCCCATTTCGGAAAGTGGCTCTGCCGAGAACGGCTACGACGAGATCTTCCGTCTCTGGGAAAGCACTGGTCCCCAGGGCTGTTGTGCCTGTGACTAGGCTGCCCAGGGAAGGTGAAGAGCAGCAACAGCTTTCAGGGCTGGCCCCTTCCTTGTGGGAGAAGGAGCCGGACGTTTCCCTTTTCGGAAAACGGCTCTGCCGAGAACGGGTATGAAGAGATGTTCCGTCTCTGGGAAAGCACTGATCCCCAGGGCTGTTGTGCCTGTGAATAGGTTTCCAAGGGAAGGTGAAGACCAGCAACAGCTTTCAGGGCTGGCCCCTTCCTTGTGGGAGAAGGATCCGGACGTTTCCCATTTTGGAAAATGGCTCTGCCGAGAACGGGTACGAAGAGATGTTCCGTCTCTGGGAAAGCACTGATCCCCAGGGCTGTTGTGCCTGTGACTAGGCTGCCCAGGGAAGGTGAAGACCAGCAACAGCTTTCAGGGCTGGCCCCTTCCTTGTGGGAGAAGGAGCCGGACGTTTCCCATTTCGGAAAAATGGCTCTGCCGAGAACGGGTATGAAGAGATGTTCCGTCTCTGGGAAAGCACTGATCCCCAGGGCTGTTGTGCCTGTGAATAGGTTTCCAAGGGAAGGTGAAGACCAGCAACAGCTTTCAGGGCTGGCCCCTTCCTTGTGGGAGAAGGATCCGGACGTTTCCCATTTTGGAAAATGACTCTGCCGAGAACGGCTACGATGAGATGTTCCGTCTCTGGGAAAGCACTGATCCCCGGGGCTGTTGTGCCTGTGAATAGGCTGCCCAGGGAAGGTGAAGACCAGCAACAGCTTTCAGCGCTGGCCCCTTCCTTGTGGGAGAAGGGTCCGGACGTTTCCCATTTTTGGAAAATGGCTCTGCCGAGAACGGGTACGATGAGATGTTCCGTCTCTGGGAAAGCACTGATCCCCAGGGCTGTTGTGCCTGTGACTAGGCTGCCCAGGGAAGGTGAAGACCAGGAACAGCTTTCAGGGCTGGCCCCTTCCTTGTGGGAGAAGGTGCCGGACGTTTCCCATTTCGGAAAAATGGCTCTGCCGAGAACGGGTATGAAGAGATGTTCCGTCTCTGGGAAAGCACTGATCCCCAGGGCTGTTGTGCCTGTGAATAGGTTTCCAAGGGAAGGTGAAGACCAGCAACAGCTTTCAGGGCTGGCCCCTTCCTTGTGGGAGAAGGAGCCGGACGTTTCCCTTTTCGGAAATAAGCTCTGCCGAGAATGGGCACGAGCAGATGTTCCGTCTCTGGGAAAGCACAGATCCCCAGGGCTGTTGTGCCTGTGAATAGGTTGCCCAGGGAAGGTGAAGACCAGCAACAGCTTTCAGGGCTGGCACCTTCCTTGTGGGAGAAGGAGCCGGACGTTTCCCATTTCGGAAAGTGGCTCTGCCGAGAACGGCTACGACGAGATGTTCCGTCTCTGTGAAAGCACTGGTCCCCAGGGCTGTTGTGCCTGTGACTAGGCTGCCCAGGGAAGGTGAAGACCAGCAACAGCTTTCAGGGCTGGCCCCTTCCTTGTGGGAGAAGGAGCCGGACGTTTCCCATTTTTGGAAAATGGCTCTGCCGAGAACGGCTACGACGAGATCTTCCGTCTCTGGGAAAGCACTGGTCCCCAGGGCTGTTGTGCCTGTGACTAGGCTGCCCAGGGAAGGTGAAGACCAGCAACAGCTTTCAGGGCTGGCCCCTTCCTTGTGGGAGAAGGAGCCGGACGTTTCCCTTTTCGGAACACGGCTCTGCCGAGAACGGGTATGAAGAGATGTTCCGTCTCTGGGAAAGCACTGATCCCCAGGGCTGTTGTGCCTGTGAATAGGTTTCCAAGGGAAGGTGAAGACCAGCAACAGCTTTCAGCGCTGGCCCCTTCCTTGTGGGAGAAGGATCCGGACGTTTCCCATTTTGGAAAATGGATCTGCCGAGAACGGGTACGATGAGATGTTCCGTCTCTGGGAAAGCACTGATCCCCAGGGCTGTTGTGCCTGTGACTAGGCTGCCCAGGGAAGGTGAAGACCAGCAACAGCTTTCAGGGTTGGCCCCTTCCTTGTGGGAGAAGGATCCGGACGTTTCCCATTTTGGAAAATGGCTCTGCCGAGAACGGGCATGAAGAGATGTTCTGTCTCTGGGAAAGCACTGATCCCCAGGGCTGTTGTGCCTGTGAATAGGTTTCCAAGGGAAGGTGAAGACCAGCAACAGCTTTCAGGGCTGGCCCCTTCCTTGTGGGAGAAGGATCCGGACGTTTCCCATTTTGGAAAATGGCTCTGCCGAGAACGGGTACGAAGAGATGTTCCGTCTCTGGGAAAGCACTGATCCCCAGGGCTGTTGTGCCTGTGACTAGGCTGCCCAGGGAAGGTGAAGACCAGCAACAGCTTTCAGGGCTGGCCCCTTCCTTGTGGGAGAAGGAGCCGGACGTTTCCCATTTCGGAAAATTGGCTCTGCCGAGAAAGGGTACGAGGAGATGTTCCGTCTCTGGGAAAGCACTGGTCCCCAGGGCTGTTGTGCCTGTGAATAGGTTTCCAAGGGAAGGTGAAGACCAGCAACAGCTTTCAGGGCTGGCCCCTTCCTTGTGGGAGAAGAATCCGGACGTTTCCCATTTTGGAAAATGGCTCTGCCGAGAACGGGTATGATGAGATGTTCCGTCTGTGGGAAAGCACTGATCCCCAGGGCTGTTGTGCCTGTGAATAGGTTGCCCAGGGAAGGTGAAGACCAGCAACAGCTTTCAGGGCTGGCCCCTTCCTTGTGGGAGAAGGTGCCGGACGTTTCCCTTTTCGGAAAATGGCTCTGCCGAGAACGGGTACGATGAGATGTTCCGTCTCTGGGAAAGCACAGATCCCCAGGGCTGTTGTGCCTGTGAATAGGTTGCCCAGGGAAGGTGAAGACCAGCAACAGCTTTCAGGGCTGGGCCCTTCCTTGTGGGAGAAGGAGCCGGACGTTTCTCATTTTGGAAAATGGCTCTGCCGAGAACGGGCACGAGGAGATGTTCCGTCTCTGGGAAAGCACTGATCCCCAGGGCTGTTGTGCCTGTGACTAGGCTGCCAAGGGAAGGTGAAGACCAGCAACAGCTTTCAAGGCTGGCCCCTTCCTTGTGGGAGAAGGAGCCGGACGTTTCCCTTTTCGGAAATAAGCTCTGCCGAGAATGGGCACGAGGAGATGTTCCGTCTCTGGGAAAGCACAGATCCCTAGGGCTGTTGTGCCTGTGAATAGGTTGCCAAGGGAAGGTGAAGACCAGCAACAGCTTTCAGGGCTGGCCCCTTCCTTGTGGGAGAAGGATCCGGACGTTTCCCATTTCGGAAAAATGGCTCTTCCGAGAACGGCCACAATTGGATATTCTGTCTCTGGGAAAGCACAGATCCCCAGGGCTGTTGTGCCTGTGAATAGGTTTCCAAGGGAAGGTGAAGACCAGCAACAGCTTTCAGGGCTGGCCCCTTCCTTGTGGGAGAAGGAGCCGGACGTTTCCCTTTTCGGAAATAAGCTCTGCCGAGAATGGGCACGAGCAGATGTTCCGTCTCTGGGAAAGCACTGATCCACAGGGCTGTTGTGCCTGTGAATAGGTTGCCCAGGGAAGGTGAAGACCAGCAACAGCTTTCAGGGCTGGCCCCTTCCTTGTGGGAGAAGGTGCCGGACGTTTCCCATTTCGGAAAAATGGCTCTGCCGAGAACGGGCATGAAGAGATGTTCCGTCTCTGGGAAAGCACTGATCCCCAGGGCTGTTGTGCCTGTGAATAGGTTTCCAAGGGAAGGTGAAGACCAGCAACAGCTTTCAGGGCTGGCCCCTTCCTTGTGGGAGAAGGAGCCGGACGTTTCCCTTTTCGGAAATAAGCTCTGCCGAGAATGGGCACGAGGAGATGTTCCGTCTCTGGGAAAGCACTGATCCCCAGGGCTGTTGTGCCTGTGAATAGGTTGCCCAGGGAAGGTGAAGACCAGCAACAGCTTTCAGGGCTGGCCCCTTCCTTGTGGGAGAAGGAGCCGGACGTTTCCCTTTTCGGAAAATGGCTCTGCCGAGAACGGGTACGATGAGATGTTCCGTCTCTGGGAAAGCACAGATCCCCAGGGCTGTTGTGCCTGTGAATAGGTTGCCCAGGGAAGGTGAAGACCAGCAACAGCTTTCAGGGCTGGGCCCTTCCTTGTGGGAGAAGGAGCCGGACGTTTCTCATTTTGGAAAATGGCTCTGCCGAGAACGGGCACGAGGAGATGTTCCGTCTCTGGGAAAGCACTGATCCCCAGGGCTGTTGTGCCTGTGACTAGGCTGTCAAGGGAAGGTGAAGACCAGCAACAGCTTTCAGGGCTGGCCCCTTCCTTGTGGGAGAAGGAGCCGGACGTTCCCCTTTTCGGAAATAAGCTCTGCCGAGAATGGGCACGAGGAGATGTTCCGTCTCTGGGAAAGCACAGATCCCCAGGGCTGTTGTGCCTGTGAATAGGTTGCCCAGGGAAGGTGAAGACCAGCAACAGCTTTCAGGGCTGGCCCCTTCCTTGTGGGAGAAGGAGCCGGACGTTTCCCATTTCGGAAAAATGGCTCTGCCGAGAACGGGTATGAAGAGATGTTCCGTCTCTGGGAAAGCACTGATCCCCAGGGCTGTTGTGCCTGTGAATAGGTTTCCAAGGGAAGGTGAAGACCAGCAACAGCTTTCAGGGCTGGCCCCTTCCTTGTGGGAGAAGGTGCCGGACGTTTCCCATTTTGGAAAATGACTCTGCCGAGAACGGCTACGATGAGATGTTCCGTCTCTGGGAAAGCACTGATCCCCAGGGCTGTTGTGCCTGTGAATAGGCTGCCCAGGGAAGGTGAAGACCAGCAACAGCTTTCAGCGCTGGCCCCTTCCTTGTGGGAGAAGGGTCCGGACGTTTCCCATTTTTGGAAAATGGCTCTGCCGAGAACGGGTACGATGAGATGTTCCGTCTCTGGGAAAGCACTGATCCCCAGGGCTGTTGTGCCTGTGACTAGGCTGCCCAGGGAAGGTGAAGACCAGGAACAGCTTTCAGGGCTGGCCCCTTCCTTGTGGGAGAAGGTGCCGGACGTTTCCCATTTCGGAAAAATGGCTCTGCCGAGAACGGCCACAATGAGATGTTCCGTCTCTGGGAAAGCACTGATCCCCAGGGCTGTTGTGCCTGTGAATAGGTTTCCAAGGGAAGGTGAAGACCAGCAACAGCTTTCAGGGCTGGCCCCTTCCTTGTGGGAGAAGGAGCCGGACGTTTCCCTTTTCGGAAATAAGCTCTGCCGAGAATGGGCACGAGGAGATGTTCCGTCTCTGGGAAAGCACAGATCCCCAGGGCTGTTGTGCCTGTGAATAGGTTGCCCAGGGAAGGTGAAGACCAGCAACAGCTTTCAGGGCTGGCACCTTCCTTGTGGGAGAAGGAGCCGGACGTTTCCCATTTCGGAAAGTGGCTCTGCCGAGAACGGCTACGACGAGATGTTCCGTCTCTGTGAAAGCACTGGTCCCCAGGGCTGTTGTGCCTGTGACTAGGCTGCCCAGGGAAGGTGAAGACCAGCAACAGCTTTCAGGGCTGGCCCCTTCCTTGTGGGAGAAGGGTCCGGACGTTTCCCATTTTTGGAAAATGGCTCTGCCGAGAACGGCTACGACGAGATCTTCCGTCTCTGGGAAAGCACTGGTCCCCAGGGCTGTTGTGCCTGTGACTAGGCTGCCCAGGGAAGGTGAAGACCAGCAACAGCTTTCAGGGCTGGCCCCTTCCTTGTGGGAGAAGGAGCCGGACGTTTCCCTTTTCGGAACACGGCTCTGCCGAGAACGGGTATGAAGAGATGTTCCGTCTCTGGGAAAGCACTGATCCCCAGGGCTGTTGTGCCTGTGAATAGGTTTCCAAGGGAAGGTGAAGACCAGCAACAGCTTTCAGCGCTGGCCCCTTCCTTGTGGGAGAAGGATCCGGACGTTTCCCATTTTGGAAAATGGATCTGCCGAGAACGGGTACGATGAGATGTTCCGTCTCTGGGAAAGCACTGATCCCCAGGGCTGTTGTGCCTGTGACTAGGCTGCCCAGGGAAGGTGAAGACCAGCAACAGCTTTCAGGGCTGGCCCCTTCCTTGTGGGAGAAGGATCCGGACGTTTCCCATTTTGGAAAATGGCTCTGCCGAGAACGGGCATGAAGAGATGTTCTGTCTCTGGGAAAGCACTGATCCCCAGGGCTGTTGTGCCTGTGAATAGGTTTCCAAGGGAAGGTGAAGACCAGCAACAGCTTTCAGGGCTGGCCCCTTCCTTGTGGGAGAAGGATCCGGACGTTTCCCATTTTGGAAAATGGCTCTGCCGAGAACGGGTACGAAGAGATGTTCCGTCTCTGGGAAAGCACTGATCCCCAGGGCTGTTGTGCCTGTGACTAGGCTGCCCAGGGAAGGTGAAGACCAGCAACAGCTTTCAGGGCTGGCCCCTTCCTTGTGGGAGAAGGAGCCGGACGTTTCCCATTTCGGAAAATTGGCTCTGCCGAGAAAGGGTACGAGGAGATGTTCCGTCTCTGGGAAAGCACTGGTCCCCAGGGCTGTTGTGCCTGTGAATAGGTTTCCAAGGGAAGGTGAAGACCAGCAACAGCTTTCAGGGCTGGCCCCTTCCTTGTGGGAGAAGAATCCGGACGTTTCCCATTTTGGAAAATGGCTCTGCCGAGAACGGGTACGATGAGATGTTCCGTCTGTGGGAAAGCACTGATCCCCAGGGCTGTTGTGCCTGTGAATAGGTTGCCCAGGGAAGGTGAAGACCAGCAACAGCTTTCAGGGCTGGCCCCTTCCTTGTGGGAGAAGGAGCCGGACGTTTCCCTTTTCGGAAAATGGCTCTGCCGAGAACGGGTACGATGAGATGTTCCGTCTCTGGGAAAGCACAGATCCCCAGGGCTGTTGTGCCTGTGAATAGGTTGCCCAGGGAAGGTGAAGACCAGCAACAGCTTTCAGGGCTGGGCCCTTCCTTGTGGGAGAAGGAGCCGGACGTTTCTCATTTTGGAAAATGGCTCTGCCGAGAACGGGCACGAGGAGATGTTCCGTCTCTGGGAAAGCACTGATCCCCAGGGCTGTTGTGCCTGTGACTAGGCTGCCAAGGGAAGGTGAAGACCAGCAACAGCTTTCAAGGCTGGCCCCTTCCTTGTGGGAGAAGGAGCCGGACGTTTCCCTTTTCGGAAATAAGCTCTGCCGAGAATGGGCACGAGGAGATGTTCCGTCTCTGGGAAAGCACAGATCCCTAGGGCTGTTGTGCCTGTGAATAGGTTGCCAAGGGAAGGTGAAGACCAGCAACAGCTTTCAGGGCTGGCCCCTTCCTTGTGGGAGAAGGATCCGGACGTTTCCCATTTCGGAAAAATGGCTCTTCCGAGAACGGCCACAATTGGATATTCTGTCTCTGGGAAAGCACAGATCCCCAGGGCTGTTGTGCCTGTGAATAGGTTTCCAAGGGAAGGTGAAGACCAGCAACAGCTTTCAGGGCTGGCCCCTTCCTTGTGGGAGAAGGAGCCGGACGTTTCCCTTTTCGGAAATAAGCTCTGCCGAGAATGGGCACGAGCAGATGTTCCGTCTCTGGGAAAGCACTGATCCACAGGGCTGTTGTGCCTGTGAATAGGTTGCCCAGGGAAGGTGAAGACCAGCAACAGCTTTCAGGGCTGGCACCTTCCTTGTGGGAGAAGGAGCCGGACGTTTCCCATTTCGGAAAAATGGCTCTTCCGAGAATGGCCACAATTGGATGTTCCGTCTCTGTGAAAGCACAGATCCCCATGGCTGTTGTGCCTGTGAATAGGTTGCCAAGGGAAGGTGAAGACCAGCAACAGCTTTCAGGGCTGGGCCCTTCCTTGTGGGAGAAGGAGCCGGACGTTTCTCATTTTGGAAAATGGCTCTGCCGAGAACGGGCACGAGGAGATGTTCCGTCTCTGGGAAAGCACTGATCCCCAGGGCTGTTGTGCCTGTGACTAGGCTGTCAAGGGAAGGTGAAGACCAGCAACAGCTTTCAGGGCTGGCCCCTTCCTTGTGGGAGAAGGAGCCGGACGTTCCCCTTTTCGGAAATAAGCTCTGCCGAGAATGGGCACGAGGAGATGTTCCGTTTCTGGGAAAGCACAGATCACCAGGGCTGTTGTGCCTGTGACTAGGCTGCCCAGGGAAGGTGAAGAGCAGCAACAGCTTTCAGGGCTGGCCCCTTCCTTGTGGGAGAAGGAGCCGGACGTTTCCCTTTTCGGAAAACGGCTCTGCCGAGAACGGGTATGAAGAGATGTTCCGTCTCTGGGAAAGCACTGATCCCCAGGGCTGTTGTGCCTGTGAATAGGTTTCCAAGGGAAGGTGAAGACCAGCAACAGCTTTCAGCGCTGGCCCCTTCCTTGTGGGAGAAGGATCCGGACGTTTCCCATTTTGGAAAATGGCTCTGCCGAGAACGGGTACGATGAGATGTTCCGTCTCTGGGAAAGCACTGATCCCCAGGGCTGTTGTGCCTGTGACTAGGCTGCCCAGGGAAGGTGAAGACCAGCAACAGCTTTCAGGGCTGGCCCCTTCCTTGTGGGAGAAGGAGCCGGACGTTTCCCATTTCGGAAAAATGGCTCTGCCGAGAACGGGTATGAAGAGATGTTCCGTCTCTGGGAAAGCACTGATCCCCAGGGCTGTTGTGCCTGTGAATAGGTTTCCAAGGGAAGGTGAAGACCAGCAACAGCTTTCAGGGCTGGCCCCTTCCTTGTGGGAGAAGGATCCGGACGTTTCCCATTTTGGAAAATGACTCTGCCGAGAACGGCTACGATGAGATGTTCCGTCTCTGGGAAAGCACTGATCCCCAGGGCTGTTGTGCCTGTGAATAGGCTGCCCAGGGAAGGTGAAGACCAGCAACAGCTTTCAGCGCTGGCCCCTTCCTTGTGGGAGAAGGGTCCGGACGTTTCCCATTTTTGGAAAATGGCTCTGCCGAGAACGGGTACGATGAGATGTTCCGTCTCTGGGAAAGCACTGATCCCCAGGGCTGTTGTGCCTGTGACTAGGCTGCCCAGGGAAGGTGAAGACCAGGAACAGCTTTCAGGGCTGGCCCCTTCCTTGTGGGAGAAGGTGCCGGACGTTTCCCATTTCGGAAAAATGGCTCTTCCGAGAACGGGTATGAAGAGATGTTCCGTCTCTGGGAAAGCACTGATCCCCAGGGCTGTTGTGCCTGTGAATAGGTTTCCAAGGGAAGGTGAAGACCAGCAACAGCTTTCAGGGCTGGCCCCTTCCTTGTGGGAGAAGGAGCCGGACGTTTCCCTTTTCGGAAATAAGCTCTGCCGAGAATGGGCACGAGGAGATGTTCCGTCTCTGGGAAAGCACAGATCCCCAGGGCTGTTGTGCCTGTGAATAGGTTGCCCAGGGAAGGTGAAGACCAGCAACAGCTTTCAGGGCTGGCCCCTTCCTTGTGGGAGAAGGAGCCGGACGTTTCCCATTTCGGAAAGTGGCTCTGCCGAGAACGGCTACGACGAGATGTTCCGTCTCTGTGAAAGCACTGGTCCCCAGGGCTGTTGTGCCTGTGACTAGGCTGCCCAGGGAAGGTGAAGACCAGCAACAGCTTTCAGGGCTGGCCCCTTCCTTGTGGGAGAAGGGTCCGGACGTTTCCCATTTTTGGAAAATGGCTCTGCCGAGAACGGCTACGACGAGATCTTCCGTCTCTGGGAAAGCACTGGTCCCCAGGGCTGTTGTGCCTGTGACTAGGCTGCCCAGGGAAGGTGAAGACCAGCAACAGCTTTCAGGGCTGGCCCCTTCCTTGTGGGAGAAGGAGCCGGACGTTTCCCTTTTCGGAACACGGCTCTGCCGAGAACGGGTATGAAGAGATGTTCCGTCTCTGGGAAAGCACTGATCCCCAGGGCTGTTGTGCCTGTGAATAGGTTTCCAAGGGAAGGTGAAGACCAGCAACAGCTTTCAGCGCTGGCCCCTTCCTTGTGGGAGAAGGATCCGGACGTTTCCCATTTTGGAAAATGGATCTGCCGAGAACGGGTACGATGAGATGTTCCGTCTCTGGGAAAGCACTGATCCCCAGGGCTGTTGTGCCTGTGACTAGGCTGCCCAGGGAAGGTGAAGACCAGCAACAGCTTTCAGGGCTGGCCCCTTCCTTGTGGGAGAAGGATCCGGACGTTTCCCATTTTGGAAAATGGCTCTGCCGAGAACGGGCATGAAGAGATGTTCTGTCTCTGGGAAAGCACTGATCCCCAGGGCTGTTGTGCCTGTGAATAGGTTTCCAAGGGAAGGTGAAGACCAGCAACAGCTTTCAGGGCTGGCCCCTTCCTTGTGGGAGAAGGATCCGGACGTTTCCCATTTTGGAAAATGGCTCTGCCGAGAACGGGTACGAAGAGATGTTCCGTCTCTGGGAAAGCACTGATCCCCAGGGCTGTTGTGCCTGTGACTAGGCTGCCCAGGGAAGGTGAAGACCAGCAACAGCTTTCAGGGCTGGCCCCTTCCTTGTGGGAGAAGGAGCCGGACGTTTCCCATTTCGGAAAAATGGCTCTGCCGAGAAAGGGTACGAGGAGATGTTCCGTCTCTGGGAAAGCACTGGTCCCCAGGGCTGTTGTGCCTGTGAATAGGTTTCCAAGGGAAGGTGAAGACCAGCAACAGCTTTCAGGGCTGGCCCCTTCCTTGTGGGAGAAGAATCCGGACGTTTCCCATTTTGGAAAATGGCTCTGCCGAGAACGGGTACGATGAGATGTTCCGTCTGTGGGAAAGCACTGATCCCCAGGGCTGTTGTGCCTGTGAATAGGTTGCCCAGGGAAGGTGAAGACCAGCAACAGCTTTCAGGGCTGGCCCCTTCCTTGTGGGAGAAGGAGCCGGACGTTTCCCTTTTCGGAAAATGGCTCTGCCGAGAACGGCTACGATGAGATGTTCCGTCTCTGGGAAAGCACAGATCCCCAGGGCTGTTGTGCCTGTGAATAGTTTGCCCAGGGAAGGTGAAGACCAGCAACAGCTTTCAGGGCTGGGCCCTTCCTTGTGGGAGAAGGAGCCGGACGTTTCTCATTTTGGAAAATGGCTCTGCCGAGAACGGGCACGAGGAGATGTTCCGTCTCTGGGAAAGCACTGATCCCCAGGGCTGTTGTGCCTGTGACTAGGCTGCCCAGGGAAGGTGAAGACCAGCAACAGCTTTCAAGGCTGGCCCCTTCCTTGTGGGAGAAGGAGCCAGACGTTTCCCTTTTCGGAAATAAGCTCTGCCGAGAATGGGCACGAGGAGATGTTCCGTCTCTGGGAAAGCACAGATCCCTAGGGCTGTTGTGCCTGTGAATAGGTTGCCAAGGGAAGGTGAAGACCAGCAACAGCTTTCAGGGCTGGCCCCTTCCTTGTGGGAGAAGGATCCGGACGTTTCCCATTTCGGAAAAATGGCTCTTCCGACAACGGCCACAATTGGATATTCTGTCTCTGGGAAAGCACAGATCCCCAGGGCTGTTGTGCCTGTGAATAGGTTTCCAAGGGAAGGTGAAGACCAGCAACAGCTTTCAGGGCTGGCCCCTTCCTTGTGGGAGAAGGAGCCGGACGTTTCCCTTTTCGGAAATAAGCTCTGCCGAGAATGGGCACGAGCAGATGTTCCGTCTCTGGGAAAGCACTGATCCACAGGGCTGTTGTGCCTGTGAATAGGTTGCCCAGGGAAGGTGAAGACCAGCAACAGCTTTCAGGGCTGGCACCTTCCTTGTGGGAGAAGGAGCCGGACGTTTCCCATTTCGGAAAAATGGCTCTTCCGAGAATGGCCACAATTGGATGTTCCGTCTCTGTGAAAGCACAGATCCCCATGGCTGTTGTGCCTGTGAATAGGTTGCCAAGGGAAGGTGAAGACCAGCAACAGCTTTCAGGGCTTGCCCCTTCCTTGTGGGAGAAGGATCCGGACGTTTCCCATTTTGGAAAATGGCTCTGACGAGAACGGCCACAATTGGATATTCCGTCTCTGGGAAAGCACAGATCCCCAGGGCTGTTGTGGCTGTGAATAGGTTTCCAAGGGAAGGTGAAGACCAGCAACAGCTTTCAGGGCTGGCACTTTCCTTGTGGGAGAATGAGACGGACGTTCGCCGTTTTGGAAAAATGGCTCTGCCGAGAACGGCCACAATGAGATGTCCCGTCTCTGGGAAAGCACTGATCCCCAGGGCTGTTGTGCCTGTGACTAGGCTGCCCAGGGAAGGTGAAGACCAGCAACAGCTTTCAGGGCTGGCACCTTCCTTGTGGGAGAAGGAGCCGGACGGTCGCCGTTTTGGAAAAACGTCTCTGCGAGAACGGGTATGAAGAGATGTTCCGTCTCTGGGAAAGCACTGATCCCCAGGGCTGTTGTGCCTGTGAATAGGTTTCCAAGGGAAGGTGAAGACCAGCAACAGCTTTCAGGGCTGGCACCTTCCTTGTGGGAGAAGGAGCCGGACGTTTCCCTTTTCGGAAATAAGCTCTGCCGAGAATGGGCACGAGGAGATGTTCCGTCTCTGGGAAAGCACAGATCCCTAGGGCTGTTGTGCCTGTGAATAGGTTGCCAAGGGAAGGTGAAGACCAGCAACAGCTTTCAGGGCTGGCCCCTTCCTTGTGGGAGAAGGATCCGGACGTTTTCCTTTTTGGAAATGGATCTGCCGAGAACGGGTACGATGAGATGTTCCGTCTCTGGGAAAGCACTGATCCCCAGGGCTGTTGTGCCTGTGACTAGGCTGCCCAGGGAAGGTGAAGACCAGCAACAGCTTTCAGGGCTGGCCCCTTCCTTGTGGGAGAAGGAGCCGGACGTTTCCCATTTCGGAAAAATGGCTCTGCCGAGAACGGGTATGAAGAGATGTTCCGTCTCTGGGAAAGCACTGATCCCCAGGGCTGTTGTGCCTGTGAATAGGTTTCCAAGGGAAGGTGAAGACCAGCAACAGCTTTCAGGGCTGGCCCCTTCCTTGTGGGAGAAGGAGCCGGACGTTCCCCTTTTCGGAAATAAGCTCTGCCGAGAATGGGCACGAGGAGATGTTCCGTCTCTGGGAAAGCACAGATCCCCAGGGCTGTTGTGCCTGTGAATAGGTTGCCCAGGGAAGGTGAAGACCAGCAACAGCTTTCAGGGCTGGCACCTTCCTTGTGGGAGAAGGAGCCGGACGTTTCCCATTTCGGAAAGTGGCTCTGCCGAGAACGGCTACGACGAGATCTTCCGTATCTGGGAAAGCACTGGTCCCCAGGGCTGTTGTGCCTGTGACTAGGCTGCCCAGGGAAGGTGAAGAGCAGCAACAGCTTTCAGGGCTGGCCCCTTCCTTGTGGGAGAAGGAGCCGGACGTTTCCCTTTTCGGAAAACGGCTCTGCCGAGAACGGGTATGAAGAGATGTTCCGTCTCTGGGAAAGCACTGATCCCCAGGGCTGTTGTGCCTGTGAATAGGTTTCCAAGGGAAGGTGAAGACCAGCAACAGCTTTCAGCGCTGGCCCCTTCCTTGTGGGAGAAGGAGCCGGACGTTTCCCATTTTGGAAAATGGCTCTGCCGAGAACGGGTACGATGAGATGTTCCGTCTCTGGGAAAGCACTGATCCCCAGGGCTGTTGTGCCTGTGACTAGGCTGCCCAGGGAAGGTGAAGACCAGCAACAGCTTTCAGGGCTGGCCCCTTCCTTGTGGGAGAAGGAGCCGGACGTTTCCCATTTCGGAAAAATGGCTCTGCCGAGAACGGGTATGAAGAGATGTTCCGTCTCTGGGAAAGCACTGATCCCCAGGGCTGTTGTGCCTGTGAATAGGTTTCCAAGGGAAGGTGAAGACCAGCAACAGCTTTCAGGGCTGGCCCCTTCCCTTGTGGGAGAAGGATCCGGACGTTTCCCATTTTGGAAAATGACTCTGCCGAGAACAGCTACGATGAGATGTTCCGTCTCTGGGAAAGCACTGATCCCCAGGGCTGTTGTGCCTGTGAATAGGCTGCCCAGGGAAGGTGAAGACCAGCAACAGCTTTCAGCGCTGGCCCCTTCCTTGTGGGAGAAGGATCCGGACGTTTTCCAATTTGGAAATGGATCTGCCGAGAACGGGTACGATGAGATGTTCCGTCTCTGGGAAAGCACTGATCCCCAGGGCTGTTGTGCCTGTGACTAGGCTGCCCAGGGAAGGTGAAGACCAGCAACAGCTTTCAGGGCTGGCCCCTTCCTTGTGGGAGAAGGTGCCGGACGTTTCCCATTTTGGAAAAATGGCTCTGCCGAGAACGGGTATGAAGAGATGTTCCGTCTCTGGGAAAGCACTGATCCCCAGGGCTGTTGTGCCTGTGAATAGGTTTCCAAGGGAAGGTGAAGACCAGCAACAGCTTTCAGGGCTGGCCCCTTCCTTGTGGGAGAAGGAGCCGGACGTTTCCCTTTTCGGAGATAAGCTCTGCCGAGAATGGGCACGAGGAGATGTTCCGTCTCTGGGAAAGCACAGATCCCCAGGGCTGTTGTGCCTGTGAATAGGTTGCCCAGGGAAGGTGAAGACCAGCAACAGCTTTCAGGGCTGGCACCTTCCTTGTGGGAGAAGGAGCCGGACGTTTCCCATTTCGGAAAACGGCTCTGCCGAGAACGGGTATGAAGAGATGTTCCGTCTCTGGGAAAGCACTGGTCCCCAGGGCTGTTGTGCCTGTGACTAGGCTGCCCAGGGAAGGTGAAGACCAGCAACAGCTTTCAGGGCTGGCACCTTCCTTGTGGGAGAAGGAGCCGGACGTTTCCCTTTTCGGAAAACGGCTCTGCCGAGAACGGGTATGAAGAGATGTTCCGTCTCTGCGAAAGCACTGATCCCCAGGGCTGTTGTGCCTGTGAATAGGTTTCCAAGGGAAGGTGAAGACCAGCAACAGCTTTCAGGGCTGGCCCCTTCCTTGTGGGAGAAGGATCCGGACGTTTCCCATTTTGGAAAATGGCTCTGCCGAGAACGGGTACGATGAGATGTTCCGTCTCTGGGAAAGCACTGATCCCCAGGGCTGTTGTGCCTGTGAATAGGTTTCCAAGGGAAGGTGAAGACCAGCAACAGCTTTCAGGGCTTGCCCCTTCCTTGTGGGAGAAGGAGCCGGACGTTTCCCATTTCGGAAAAATGGCTCTGCCGAGAACGGGTATGAAGAGATGTTCCGTCTCTGGGAAAGCACAGATCCCCAGGGCTGTTGTGCCTGTGAATAGGTTGCCCAGGGAAGGTGAAGACCAGCAACAGCTTTCAGGGCTGGCCCCTTCCTTGTGGGAGAAGGATCCGGACGTTTCCCATTTTGGAAAATGACTCTGCCGAGAACGGCTACGATGAGATGTTCCGTCTCTGGGAAAGCACTGATCCCCAGGGCTGTTGTGCCTGTGACTAGGCTGCCCAGGGAAGGTGAAGACCAGCAACAGCTTTCAGGGCTGGCCCCTTCCTTGTGGGAGAAGGGTCCGGACGTTTCCCATTTTGGAAAATGGCTCTGCCGAGAACGGGCACGATGAGATGTTCCGTCTCTGGGAAAGCACTGATCCCCAGGGCTGTTGTGCCTGTGAATAGGCTGCCAAGGGAAGGTGAAGACCAGCAACAGCTTTCAGGGCTGGCCCCTTCCTTGTGGGAGAAGGATCCGGACGTTTTCCATTTTGGAAATGGATCTGCCGAGAACGGGTACGATGACATGTTCCGTCTCTGGGAAAGCACTGATCCCCAGGGCTGTTGTGCCTGTGAATAGGCTGCCCAGGGAAGGTGAAGACCAGCAACAGCTTTCAGGGCTGGCCCCTTCCTTGTGGGAGAAGGAGCCGGACGTTTCCCATTTCGGAAAAATGGCTCTTCCGAGAACGGGTATGAAGAGATGTTCCGTCTCTGGGAAAGCACTGATCCCCAGGGCTGTTGTGCCTGTGAATAGGTTTCCAAGGGAAGGTGAAGACCAGCAACAGCTTTCAGGGCTGGCCCCTTCGTTGTGGGAGAAGGAGCCGGACGTTTCCCTTTTCGGAAATAAGCTCTGCCGAGAATGGGCACGAGGAGATGTTCCGTCTCTGGGAAAGCACAGATCCCCAGGGCTGTTGTGCCTGTGAATAGGTTGCCCAGGGAAGGTGAAGACCAGCAACAGCTTTCAGGGCTGGCCCCTTCCTTGTGGGAGAAGGAGCCGGACGTTTCCCTTTTCGGAAATAAGCTCTGCCGAGAATGGGCACGAGCAGATGTTCCGTCTGTGGGAAAGCACTGATCCACAGGGCTGTTGTGCCTGTGAATAGGTTTCCAAGGGAAGGTGAAGACCAGCAACAGCTTTCAGGGCTGGCCCCTTCCTTGTGGGAGAAGGATCCGGACTTTTCCCATTTTGGAAATGGATCTGCCGAGAACGGGTACGATGAGATATTCCGTCTCTGGGAAAGCACTGATCCCCAGGGCTGTTGTGCCTGTGACTAGGCTGCCCAGGGAAGGTGAAGACCAGCAACAGCTTTCAGGGCTGGCCCCTTCCTTGTGGGAGAAGGTGCCGGACGTTTCCCATTTTGGAAAAATGGCTCTGCCGAGAACGGGTATGAAGAGATGTTCCGTCTCTGGGAAAAGCACTGATCCCCAGGGCTGTTGTGCCTGTGAATAGGTTTCCAAGGGAAGGTGAAGACCAGCAACAGCTTTCAGGGCTGGCCCCTTCCTTGTGGGAGAAGGAGCCGGACGTTTCCCTTTTCGGAAATAAGCTCTGCCGAGAATGGGCACGAGGAGATGTTCCGTCTCTGGGAAAGCACAGATCCCCAGGGCTGTTGTGCCTGTGAATAGGTTGCCCAGGGAAGGTGAAGACCAGCAACAGCTTTCAGGGCTGGCACCTTCCTTGTGGGAGAAGGAGCCGGACGTTTCCCATTTCGGAAAGTGGCTCTGCCGAGAACGGCTACGACGAGATCTTCCGTCTCTGGGAAAGCATTGATCCCCAGGGCGGTTGTGCCTGTGACTAGGCTGCCCAGGGAAGGTGAAGAGCAGCAACAGCTTTCAGGGCTGGCCCCTTCCTTGTGGGAGAAGGAGCCGGACGTTTCCCTTTTCGGAAAACGGCTCTGCCGAGAACGGGTATGAAGAGATGTTCCGTCTCTGGGAAAGCACTGATCCCCAGGGCTGTTGTGCCTGTGAATAGGTTTCCAAGGGAAGGTGAAGACCAGCAACAGCTTTCAGCGCTGGCCCCTTCCTTGTGGGAGAAGGATCCGGACGTTTCCCATTTTGGAAAATGGCTCTGCCGAGAACGGGTACGATGAGATGTTCCGTCTCTGGGAAAGCACTGATCCCCAGGGCTGTTGTGCCTGTGACTAGGCTGCCCAGGGAAGGTGAAGACCAGCAACAGCTTTCAGGGCTGGCCCCTTCCTTGTGGGAGAAGGAGCCGGACGTTTCCCATTTTGGAAAAATGGCTCTGCCGAGAACGGGTATGAAGAGATGTTCCGTCTCTGGGAAAGCACTGATCCCCAGGGCTGTTGTGCCTGTGAATAGGTTTCCAAGGGAAGGTGAAGACCAGCAACAGCTTTCAGGGCTGGCCCCTTCCTTGTGGGAGAAGGATCCGGACGTTTCCCATTTTGGAAAATGACTCTGCCGAGAACGGCTACGATGAGATGTTCCGTCTCTGGGAAAGCACTGATCCCCAGGGCTGTTGTGCCTGTGACTAGGCTGCCCAGGGAAGGTGAAGACCAGCAACAGCTTTCAGCGCTGGCCCCTTCCTTGTGGGAGAAGGGTCCGGACGTTTCCCATTTTTGGAAAATGGCTCTGCCGAGAACGGGTACGATGAGATGTTCCGTCTCTGGGAAAGCACTGATCCCCAGGGCCGTTGTGCCTGTGACTAGGCTGCCCAGGGAAGGTGAAGACCAGCAACAGCTTTCAGGGCTGGCCCCTTCCTTGTGGGAGAAGGAGCCGGACGTTTTCCATTTTGGAAATGGATCTGCCGAGAACGGGTATGAAGAGATGTTCCGTCTCTGGGAAAGCACTGATCCCCAGGGCTGTTGTGCCTGTGAATAGGTTTCCAAGGGAAGGTGAAGACCAGCAACAGCTTACAGGGCTGGCACCTTCCTTGTGGGAGAAGGAGCCGGACGTTTCCCTTTTCGGAAATAAGCTCTGCCGAGAATGGGCACGAGGAGATGTTCCGTCTCTGGGAAAGCACTGATCCCCAGGGCTGTTGTGCCTGTGACTAGGCTGCCCAGGGAAGGTGAAGACCAGCAACAGCTTTCAGGGCTGGCACCTTCCTTGTGGGAGAAGGAGCCGGACGTTTCCCATTTCGGAAAACGGCTCTGCCGAGAACGGCTACGACGAGATGTTCCGTCTCTGTGAAAGCACTGGTCCCCAGGGCTGTTGTGCCTGTGACTAGGCTGCCCAGGGAAGGTGAAGACCAGCAACAGCTTTCAGGGCTGGCACCTTCCTTGTGGGAGAAGGAGCCGGACGTTTCCCTTTTCGGAAAACGGCTCTGCCGAGAACGGGTATGAAGAGATGTTCCGTCTCTGAGAAAGCACTGATCCCCAGGGCTGTTGTGCCTGTGAATAGGTTTCCAAGGGAAGGTGAAGACCAGCAACAGCTTTCAGCGCTGGCCCCTTCCTTGTGGGAGAAGGAGCCGGACGTTTCCCATTTTGGAAAATGGCTCTGCCGAGAACGGGTACGATGAGATGTTCCGTCTCTGGGAAAGCACTGATCCCCAGGGCTGTTGTGCCTGTGACTAGGCTGCCCAGGGAAGGTGAAGACCAGCAACAGCTTTCAGGGCTGGCCCCTTCCTTGTGGGAGAAGGAGCCGGACGTTTCCCATTTCGGAAAAATGGCTCTGCCGAGAACGGGTATGAAGAGATGTTCCGTCTCTGGGAAAGCACTGATCCCCAGGGCTGTTGTGCCTGTGAATAGGTTGCCCAGGGAAGGTGAAGACCAGCAACAGCTTTCAGGGCTGGCCCCTTCCTTGTGGGAGAAGGATCCGGACGTTTCCCATTTTGGAAAATGACTCTGCCGAGAACGGCTACGATGAGATGTTCCGTCTCTGGGAAAGCACTGATCCCCAGGGCTGTTGTGCCTGTGAATAGGTTTCCAAGGGAAGGTGAAGACCAGCAACAGCTTTCAGGGCTTGCCCCTTCCTTGTGGGAGAAGGAGCCGGACGTTTCCCATTTCGGAAAAATGGCTCTGCCGAGAACGGGTATGAAGAGATGTTCCGTCTCTGGGAAAGCACAGATCCCCAGGGCTGTTGTGCCTGTGAATAGGTTGCCCAGGGAAGGTGAAGACCAGCAACAGCTTTCAGGGCTGGCCCCTTCCTTGTGGGAGAAGGATCCGGACGTTTCCCATTTTGGAAAATGACTCTGCCGAGAACGGCTACGATGAGATGTTCCGTCTCTGGGAAAGCACTGATCCCCAGGGCTGTTGTGCCTGTGACTAGGCTGCCCAGGGAAGGTGAAGACCAGCAACAGCTTTCAGGGCTGGCCCCTTCCTTGTGGGAGAAGGGTCCGGACGTTTCCCATTTTGGAAAATGGCTCTGCCGAGAACGGGTACGATGAGATGTTCCGTCTCTGGGAAAGCACTGATCCCCAGGGCTGTTGTGCCTGTGAATAGGCTGCCAAGGGAAGGTGAAGACCAGCAACAGCTTTCAGGGCTGGCCCCTTCCTTGTGGGAGAAGGAGCCGGACGTTTTCCATTTTGGAAATGGATCTGCCGAGAACGGGTACGATGAGATGTTCCGTCTCTGGGAAAGCACTGATCCCCAGGGCTGTTGTGCCTGTGAATAGGCTGCCCAGGGAAGGTGAAGACCAGCAACAGCTTTCAGGGCTGGCCCCTTCCTTGTGGGAGAAGGAGCCGGACGTTTCCCATTTCGGAAAAATGGCTCTTCCGAGAACGGCTACGATGAGATGTTCCGTCTCTGGGAAAGCACTGATCCCCAGGGCTGTTGTGCCTGTGAATAGGCTGCCCAGGGAAGGTGAAGACCAGCAACAGCTTTCAGCGCTGGCCCCTTCCTTGTGGGAGAAGGGTCCGGACGTTTCCCATTTTTGGAAAATGGCTCTGCCGAGAACGGGTACGATGAGATGTTCCGTCTCTGGGAAAGCACTGATCCCCAGGGCCGTTGTGCCTGTGACTAGGCTGCCCAGGGAAGGTGAAGACCAGCAACAGCTTTCAGGGCTGGCCCCTTCCTTGTGGGAGAAGGAGCCGGACGTTTTCCATTTTGGAAATGGATCTGCCGAGAACGGGTATGAAGAGATGTTCCGTCTCTGGGAAAGCACTGATCCCCAGGGCTGTTGTGCCTGTGAATAGGTTTCCAAGGGAAGGTGAAGACCAGCAACAGCTTTCAGGGCTGGCCCCTTCGTTTGTGGGAGAAGGAGCCGGACGTTTCCCTTTTCGGAAATAAGCTCTGCCGAGAATGGGCACGAGGAGATGTTCCGTCTCTGGGAAAGCACAGATCCCCAGGGCTGTTGTGCCTGTGAATAGGTTGCCCAGGGAAGGTGAAGACCAGCAACAGCTTTCAGGGCTGGCCCCTTCCTTGTGGGAGAAGGAGCCGGACGTTTCCCTTTTCGGAAATAAGCTCTGCCGAGAATGGGCACGAGCAGATGTTCCGTCTGTGGGAAAGCACTGATCCACAGGGCTGTTGTGCCTGTGAATAGGTTTCCAAGGGAAGGTGAAGACCAGCAACAGCTTTCAGGGCTGGCCCCTTCCTTGTGGGAGAAGGATCCGGACTTTTCCCATTTTGGAAATGGATCTGCCGAGAACGGGTACGATGAGATATTCCGTCTCTGGGAAAGCACTGATCCCCAGGGCTGTTGTGCCTGTGACTAGGCTGCCCAGGGAAGGTGAAGACCAGCAACAGCTTTCAGGGCTGGCCCCTTCCTTGTGGGAGAAGGTGCCGGACGTTTCCCATTTTGGAAAAATGGCTCTGCCGAGAACGGGTATGAGAGATGTTCCGTCTCTGGGAAAGCACTGATCCCCAGGGCTGTTGTGCCTGTGAATAGGTTTCCAAGGGAAGGTGAAGACCAGCAACAGCTTTCAGGGCTGGCCCCTTCCTTGTGGGAGAAGGAGCCGGACGTTTCCCTTTTCGGAAATAAGCTCTGCCGAGAATGGGCACGAGGAGATGTTCCGTCTCTGGGAAAGCACAGATCCCCAGGGCTGTTGTGCCTGTGAATAGGTTGCCCAGGGAAGGTGAAGACCAGCAACAGCTTTCAGGGCTGGCACCTTCCTTGTGGGAGAAGGAGCCGGACGTTTCCCATTTCGGAAAGTGGCTCTGCCGAGAACGGCTACGACGAGATCTTCCGTCTCTGGGAAAGCATTGATCCCCAGGGCGGTTGTGCCTGTGACTAGGCTGCCCAGGGAAGGTGAAGAGCAGCAACAGCTTTCAGGGCTGGCCCCTTCCTTGTGGGAGAAGGAGCCGGACGTTTCCCTTTTCGGAAAACGGCTCTGCCGAGAACGGGTATGAAGAGATGTTCCGTCTCTGGGAAAGCACTGATCCCCAGGGCTGTTGTGCCTGTGAATAGGTTTCCAAGGGAAGGTGAAGACCAGCAACAGCTTTCAGCGCTGGCCCCTTCCTTGTGGGAGAAGGATCCGGACGTTTCCCATTTTGGAAAATGGCTCTGCCGAGAACGGGTACGATGAGATGTTCCGTCTCTGGGAAAGCACTGATCCCCAGGGCTGTTGTGCCTGTGACTAGGCTGCCCAGGGAAGGTGAAGACCAGCAACAGCTTTCAGGGCTGGCCCCTTCCTTGTGGGAGAAGGAGCCGGACGTTTCCCATTTTGGAAAAATGGCTCTGCCGAGAACGGGTATGAAGAGATGTTCCGTCTCTGGGAAAGCACTGATCCCCAGGGCTGTTGTGCCTGTGAATAGGTTTCCAAGGGAAGGTGAAGACCAGCAACAGCTTTCAGGGCTGGCCCCTTC